>OX101735.1:9647451-11060525 GCA_944452665.1 Stenoptilia bipunctidactyla
TCCGGCGCCGCACACGTTCTTTTCAACCGACTTCCAAAAGGAAGAGGTTATCAAATCGTGTGTATGTTTGTTACTTGATTAATTGGTCAATTATGAATCGATTTGGATTAATCGTGTTTCATTTGATAGATCACAATAAGTCAGAGGTGGCCCATTGAAGTTTAATGAAATCGACTCAGTACCTACTTAAAAAAAACATGTACGAAAGCGGAGGATATTTTCCTACGTAGGTGACATTTCACTTCAGCCAAAGTTTTGACAAGGATTTAAAAATGTTAGTGATGTTGGTTTTTTAATGCTCTGCATTTCATAATACCTATCTCCGCGACACTTCACAAAATTAATAGATCACACGGGATAGGATATAGACCTCATTCGTGCTCTTATTTTTATCACAGCTTTATCCGTATCATACATACCTATATTAAAACTCGCCTGAGTGACTGATAGACAAAGTACAGCCATAACTACTAGGCGTAGAGAGCTGAAGCTTAAACATACATTCCTAGGGAGATGTTGGGGTGCACCAAGGCAAGTAACCCGAAATTCCCACGGGAACGGAAAACATATGACTTTTAATTTGTATGAAAAACTTATTCACTGATCGGTGTACGATGTGAAACTTTGACGACCGGCTGGTGTAGTGGTAATACACACGATTTGATAACCTCTTCCTTTTGGAAGTCGGTTGAAAAGAACGTGTGCGGCGACGGACCGTGCTCGCGACGAAATACGGAAAAAATATTACTCAGGATGCCCGTATTGAATGCTCAGTTCGGCGCAATACACGTCCAAATACAGCGAGCGCAGGCATCGGACGCTGGATATTACATTACTAGTTGCATTACTAGCAATTTGTACGCACTCTTATACAAATACCTACAAAATATCTTTATTTAAAAACAAAATAATTTTACACAGCCGGGCTGGAGACCACTGTTAAGTATAAAAATACCTGTATTAGTGGACCCCGCTTTTCCACAATAGTACATTCACTAATATTAACAGTATTATTTAACTAGTATGTAATCTATTAGTTTAACTATTTAATTTAATTCAATTAGTTAATTATTTAGTTTAGTGTGAGGTGTGGTAGTCTACTCTGGAGAAGAATTGGAGATAAAGAAACTCCAGAAACACTTTACAATCTACTTTATAACTTACATTATAATCACTTATATATAAGTCTCACATTTGGCAAAGAGCTGGGCGTTTTTTTCACACCCATGACTCCTTTTCATTTAAGAAGTCATCCACTTTATAGTTGCCTTTTTTACGTAAGTTCCTGTATGTCATGGAGAACCGTGTTGTAGAAGTGTATACACAAGCCCATCTTCTTCTTCTCGTGTGGGCTATAAGTATTTAAAGACAGACTTAAATATTATAGGGCGTTGAAATGACGCGTATTTCTCTATCCCGCATTTCCGAGTAGATACAAGCAAATGTAAAAGAATTCTAAAAAAAGAAATTCTTAATCATATCATTACACGTAGTAACTCTTTAGTAATCTGTGTCATTACTTCTTGTAAGTTACTAGAATTATATAGTTAGGTACGTACCTACAGCGCCGGCTTTGCCGAGTTAATATGGCATTGTCAAGTTTTAGATAGGTAGGTGTAAAAACCAGTTATTTTTACTCTTAACTAATGTGCAAGATAATACTACAAACATTCATGCTAATTTGATACATTCTGAGAGGTATTTCAACGATTAAATATATGAAAATTGGAATTATTTAGCAAAATTGTTTTCCATATTATCTCTAAAAAGTGACGTTTTAGACCCATATGTTATATAACATTTTTTGCTCGTCTGTATGTCAGCAATCGAAATATACAAGTTTTATAGTGCGACGCAAAATCGAAAAAAAATCAAAATGGCGGACAGAAGGTGCACCAAAAATTTTCAAACCCCTTTAAAGATTTATTTAATATTATTAAAGAGCCCCCATGTATCCAGCGGATTAAGATTGGGACTAGACGACGGCCAGTCTTCAGTTCTGATGAAGTCGGGAACGTTAGTTTTCAACCAAGACTGCGTGGGCCGAGCTCTATGATCCGGCGGCGAATATACAAAGGCTACACTATTTGAGTCACGAGTCAGACTCTAATAGAGGAGCTTTTGTTTATGCATATTACTTGACAATACCTAATCGAACTCAGTAAAAAAATTGACTGAAATGGATTAGCTTTTGCTCTTGTAATTTTCAAAGAAATGCAATGACAAAACCTAGTACTGTATAATACATATTCACTCAAATAGATAAGCTTTTGTCAAGATGAAAAGTAGGTATATCTTTGTTTGATATACATTGCGATGAAAGAGATAAGCTACGAGAAGGGCTCCCGCACCGAAAGGCGGAATCAGTACGGTTAGGTGCGACGACGAGCGCAGCGAGGAGGAGCATGTTAGGTTGCATATAGTTATACACGTGCGCGAGCCGAGCGAGCGAAGCGAGCGGTGCCGCGGCAGCGGCCGGCGAAGCGCCATAAACCTGGTCAGCTATTATAGTCAACCCTGGACAATCCCGACATGGTCAAAAGTCAAACGTTAAGTCATCAAAATAACGATGGTCATAATGCATGCACATTTTATTTCTATCTTTGAAAATCAGAACAATTGCCATTTAAGTATCAAATTGAAGCCAACGATCGGTAAATATCGATATCAAATGGGATAGCTTTTGTTGCTGCAATGTTCAATTGAAGTTATCTCACAAAGTCTACACGACTTCAGTCAATTTCTGTACTAGAATGGATTAGGGTTTGGGCAAGTTTTTGTCATACAAAAGCTAAGCCAGTTCAGTTTGCACTTTCACTCTAATGGTATAGCTTTTGTAAATACGCGATCCGGCGCCGAGTCTTGTTTGCGCTTTCACACAAAAGAAATGCAAGATGCCCCTCGGTCGTCATCCGCAATGTATCGGTTAAAACATAATATTTAGGCCCGATTTTTTACGGTCAGATAAAAGTTATCTAATGAATAAATTGTTACTCGACATCTTCAAGCTCGTCTCAAGTTTATTGTCGTAAAATTACACTTTGTAGTATCTGTCTTAGTTACCCATCACTTTATTTTTACGCCATCTGTTATCGAATAGATTTCATCAAAAGCTAACTGCTGTTTTTAGGGTTGACATTTAGAAATTTTGGTCTAAGCTTTGAACTGGTTTCGGCCGAACCGTAAAGATTACAAATGTATGTTACAGTTACTTATAAACTATACCATCAAACATACAACCCCCTTAAGCATTATCTCTTCAATATGTTACAAGTTGTATAGGGATTGAAATTCTGTCTGCATCTGTTAGTCTCGTAGTAAAAAGGTTACACATACTGGCCCGGCCCTAATAGTCTCAGCCGCGGCTAGGGTTGCAACTTTTTTTTCTGGAAATAAATTATAATTGAGTCTGAAAAGAATATCAAACAGTATTTTGAAAAAATAAACAGTATTCAATTTATTTAATATTTTAAACAGATAGTTTTTGAGATTCTCGAACAAATTATTAATTAAAGTATAGCACATACAGTGTTTAGCATTTTATGCTGAGCACAGTATATTGTATACTTGATTTTTCAAAAAAATATTTTTTTCAAAAGTAATAACTATAATGTAGTGAAAAACAGTATAAAACTGTTTAAAACAGTAAAGTTGGCAGCTCTTGGGGGGGTGGCTCGCAATCGACTATACTGACTTCCCTCTTAGCAGTTGTCACCTTTGTATATCGGAACGTAGCTTGAAGTGTTGTGTGAATGATCCAATTTGAGTAACTTTAGCAATTAGTCTCGCTATGTTCGAATTGTTCAGTCAATCGACTACATCGGCGCCGGTTACCACGTCTTATATAACGTGATCAGTCAGTTATTATGTTCTACTTAATTTTTAATTAAGAAAATTTGACTTTTTGTTTTCACAAGGGTTGTTAAGAGATTGATTCCAAAACCTCTGTGTTCTCATGACTTTGAACGTGTATGTCTCTATCCGTATACTGTCCATTATAAATGATGGTAACAGGATAAAAATTATGTAAATGTTATATTATACCTAACAAACTCACAAGTTTATAGAGGTCAATTTGCACATAGATAACTGTTAAGTTGTAATAAAACTATACCTACCTACAAAATATTCTATGGGACACATCAATATAGACACGGTCTGGCGGCCTTCCTTGTGCAGAGATAATAGGCATTTTTCCACAGGTTCTTGGTTCGAAAGTTGACATATTTGTTAGATGAAAAAACATGCTTGTTCCAAAATCTAAGTAATTATTCTATTTTATACGTATCATAATTTTATAAGATTTTTTATTCCATCATTTAAGTATTAGTAGGGAAAAGCGGGGCTGGGACTAACAAATTTTGTATTTTGGTTTATACCAAAATACATTTTTTTTTATACTAGCTGCTGCCCGCGACGTCGTCTGCGTGAACGCTATGCAGCACCAAACGCACCTACGATTATAGCACTGCTAGCGTGATAATATGTAGCCTATATGTTGACCCGACTTCTTAACTATCTTCATGCCAAATTTGAAGTAAATCCATGCAGTACTTTTTGAGTTTATCCCGGAAAGACAAACAGACAAACAGACAAAAATTCTAAAAACTATATTTTTTGTTTCAGTTTCGATTGTAGATCATACCCCAAGTATTCTTTTAAAAAAATATTCAATGTACAGTTTTGACTTTCCTACCATTTTATTATATGTATAGATTTTGGTATAACGAATTTTTGAGTATTTTTTCTTTAATTCTTGGGTTATTCATCTACGATATTAGTAACAAAAACCATCAATTTCGTGAGTGCTTTTAAAAGCAGAGCCCTCAAAACCAAAAAAGTCAGTTGCTAATACATAACCCGTATGTGGGGCATTTATTAACAAAGTATTAAAGTATGAGGAAAGAAGTAATAAAGCCTTAAACGTGGTTAAATTATTAAGTAAAACGTCATTCATAATAATTTGATTGAATGCCAGAGGAAACGCATCTTTCACAATTACAGGGAGTTGAAATGTTTCATACAAACCAAAAATTATGATGTGGTTATGTGCCTTGCGTTGGTGATGATTATCTTAGAGCAGTAACACTGGATCACTCTCTGATGACTTTACATGTTTCCTGAAATCTAAAAATCTTTCCGAAAATCTGAAAATCTTTTTCAGTCATCCCTAAATTATTACCAGTACCAATACACTCAGGGGTACCATTTTGAACAAATAAACTTATAGAAGTTTATTCGGCTTTCATTCGAGTCTATTCTAGCGGATATAGATCGCCGGTGCAAAAATATGAACAGGCTTGGTATAACTTACCAATATTATTTGCCGCTGTTGCTGCAATAGAAGGCTACCCGTTCTGCAGAAGTGCTCTTACATGCTTAGAATCTCGTTGAGCTACCACTTTCTTAGGCTATTGCGCCATAGTGACTCCAGTTTTCTCAAGATTCAGATTCTACTGGGAGTAAATTATATCTTTGAAATACTTTTTGGTGCTTTTAGATAAATGGGTAAACATTAGTATGGTCAAAAGATATAATTGTCAAGTTTTCGTTGCGCTTCATGAATTCTGCAAATCAATCCTTGCCAGCCTTACTTCTCCTTTTCAAGATTCTGATTCTAAAATACTTTTTGTTGCATGTCGTGCGGTATTTAAGCATGTTGGACAATAATTCCATTCCTTTCCTTTTCTTATCCTAATCCCTTTTCCATGCCTCTACTTTCTCTTTATCCATTTTTGGAGGTTCGGCAGCACATCAATAGCACTCACGCATGTTGCGGTGATGCTATTGATGTCCACTGGCGGTGTTAGTTACTTCAAATCAGTAACCTACATACTCGTCTGCCTATCAAAATTCCATAGAAAAACACATGTTTAACCCGACAACCGAATGGGGTAGCGGTGCGCGACTGTGAATGATTTCATTCGACATATTCGACTTGGTAGGTTATTCGACTCAGTCGAATGACTCCTTGACGTTAGTAACTAACTTCGCCGAGTCGACTTGGAATGTTAGCGACTAACGTCGCGTAGTCGACTGCCTTATTCGTAAGTAATGACTAATTACTAATGTTAGTAATTTGAATTTCAACTACTAACATTAGTATTTAAGTTCTCATTTTTACTAAACTCTTTATAATAAGTATATGGATATTTTCTGAAATAAATAATTTATTAAAAAAATATTTTACATGACCTAGATATTAAATAAAAGTTTTGAAAAATAAGAGCGGTTTTTATTTCGTGCATACACAGAATATAACAATCTTTATTTGCTAGTAAATGCTAAATATGCAAATCAAACTATTTTTATCCTCCTGTGTCATTTTCAATACTTGCACTACAAAAAATAAACAATAAAGGAGTTATGGGGGCGAAGCCGCGAGCAAAAGCTAGTCTGTCAATAAGAATAGTTTGCTTACTAATGCATTCAGTCATTCAACTAATTCATTCGAATGCTTGTAATTACTAATATTAGTACCTAGTGTCATTCGACTCAGGACGTTAGTACATAACTAATCTTCAAGTCGAATATTCAAGTTAGTACCTATTAGTAGTTTATTCGACTGACATGATCATTCGCAGTCGAGCATCGCTGGAATGGGGTAAGTGTTAACATGTTAATATTTACCCCTCTCGATTTGATAATTTTAGCACCAAGGTTACTTTTCTTACTTAAAAAATTATAAAAATAAACTAACTAAAATAATAACAAAAAGATGACATGGTGTTATTTCCACTAAAAAAGAGTTCAGATTATTGGAAACGACCATTCAGTTAAATGCAAAAATTTGTTTCCAATTAATTGATTGCGAAGCACAAGAAGTCTGCTTACTTGGTAATCCTAGGTCACAACGCATAACTATTCCATATTAGGACCTACATCCATTCGGCTTCATATTTAGTTTTCCTAAGCCGAGTATCCTATTTTTATCAATTCTGGTTTGGTCATAAATAAACTATTATAACCGCGACTATACAAGGTGTTCTTTTTGATATACCATAACTTTGAGGTTTTGTTCCTTACTAAAGATAATAATTTTTGCCAAAGAATATGTGGATCAAAAGTGCATAACTTCCAAGATATCGTCAATCTTAATAAAATGAGTTCATAAATGATCACCCTTGTAAAATCTCTTTAACATTAATTCAATGGACGCGAGTCACTGAAGCCATACAATAAACAACAAAAACATTTTAAACGTTGAGGAGCGTTGCATATAATGTACAACGCAAAACTTTGCGAGCTGTACATGTGAAAAGCGATTATTTTGTATGAAAAATAAGAACAAAATAAAAATGAAATTTGAAAAATTATTCACATGTTATTTGATTCAATTAATATCCTGGAGTTATGGGAAGTCAACAGGAACACCTTGTAGAATCGCTTACGTACCTCAGTTCAAAATCTAAATAAGAGAGGCTAATTTACTAAATTACCAAACATAGAATTAAAAACAACAGGCGACCGTAAGGAGCCTATGGTTAGCCGTTGGCTAACACCATGGAGTTTCCTGCTAAAACCATTAATCATGGAACTTTGTGGAGTTTATTCAAAGGAACTGCGGTGTATTGCAATACTTCCGACATTCCATAAAACCGATAGACTTCCAGCAGAAGTTTATTGATACCTAACAATCTATTATTATTTAAGTTCCTATACTTACTTAAGTACGAACGGACAAGAGTTCCGTTAAGCCGATTAGATTTGTTTCTTATTTTTGATATTCACACCGAATATTGAATACTCAAAATATTGTCATAAAAAGGTTATCACGTTTTATTATAAGGTTTATTGTCTTAGTCACATTTTAACATATTCTATAAAGTTGTTGTTAAATGGAGAAGCAACAAAAAAAATATCAATGATAAAAACTTATACACATAAATGAGAACATAAAAATCTAAGCATCAACTATGCAGCTCCCAGATAGACCTAATTTACGATAAGGGACTACGAAGGCTACAATAAAAGGTACTCAAAGATGTTTGCTTTAATAAAATCGAGAAAGGATAATCTGCCACGAGTGAAAGATATAAATACATACATATACCTGCCAATCTGCAACTGCCAAGGCAAAAAAACAGCTGGAAATAAACTGCACTTTACATTCTTAGAAAGTAGCTTCACAAAAAATATATTCTAGGTATCTACTACTACTAAGAAAGAAGTGCAACTGGTCAACTCCTGTTGTCTGTACGCTAGGATATTTAGCATCACGATGCCTAAAAAGCGATTGACCACTGTTTTGGTCAACCAAGTTGGTGAAAATATCGATTTGGCTGCCTCAGGCGTTTGATACAGGTGTAAACAATGAATGACAATTAATATGTAATCCTTAAAAAGTGCTGACCAAACTACACCCGAGAGGAACCGGGTTTAAGAGCCAGTGTCTCTTTTAAATCTGTAATTTGATATGAAAATGCGCAGCGTTCGAACAATTACATGATTTCTCTGTCCGTAATAATGAGGTAATGCAACTCTATCACCCACACACCTCTCTGTGACGACTCGAACTGTGTCGACATTATTGATTTCTATCTCTATTATATAATATAACACTGGTTTCTAGAGTACCTGTGTAAACAATAATTGATATACATAACTATTATAATAAGTTAACAGTTAACTGTTCTTTACTTATTGTTTTTTTTTGTAAGAGAACCGAAAAACGGTGTCTGGATTTTCCTGCTTGTATTGCAGTATACCTAGAATAATAGAATAGCCACAAGTCACTTGCAACGTGGACTTAAAATTTTAATTATAATTTATCGTAGAATATTCGATGTTTTGCAGGGTTATTGGTTATTAGACCGGATTCTTTTAAGGTCTTTTAAGGCCATTTGCTACCATTTGAGTTCAAATCATGTAATTCCAAAGATTACCATTTTAAAAATATTTTGGATTTTCCTTTTTTTCAAAAACAGTGCTGATGAATTTTTGGTGCACATAGCGTATATTGTACTTTATTATGTAAGTATGTAATTAACTTAATGATGAATTCGTAGTACTATACTGGCTGCTGGATGTCCACAATGATTACCGAAGGTCGTTAAGTTATGACGATGGCTTCCATACTTCGGAAGGCACCTTAAGCCTCGACTCTCTGAAAAATCATGATATGCACTAAGGTGGTTCATGGCTTATACCTCTTTGTCACCTAGGGGGAGACTCAGGGTCCTGCTTATAACGTCTCATTTAAAAAAAATATAATACTTACCAATTATCTGGGATTTTCTCGGAAACCTAATTGCAACCAGTTTTTAACAAATAAGTTCAATTAAGTAAATCGTAAAATTAAGCAGACTAGTTTTTTCTGTGTTAATCCACTCATAGCAGCTGTTACCAAGACGTAACACGTTTGTTTTAAATTTATCGATTGATCCAAGCGTCAGTCCATAGATCGTTGCGCACGCACAATTAATTTACCGGGTTGTAAAGCACTTAACTTAGTTAATCAGATAGTTAATAATAAAGCCATTTGTTAACTGGTTTTTAATTCCACTAAATCTATATTGAACTGGTTCGAATGCAATTGTAAGTGTTTTTTTTGTATTTTTTTTGATTACTGAACCCGCGTTTGGCCTCTATGTGGATGAGGTCAAAAATGGCGATCAATGAGGACGACAGAACAGGGCTTAGGACGGACCTGGCTGTTCTTAAAATATTGAATCAAACATCACCGCAGTAGCGGTGATATTTGGTGCCAGATTTAATATAAAGGGTGTTTGCTGGCCAGGCGGACTCTGAAGGGGTCCTACCACTAAGAAAGGAAAACTTGGATTAGTCGCTTTTTACGACACCCTTATGCAGTGGCGGTAGTGCTTTTCTAAGCTGACCGCAAGTAGAAGATCCTTTGTTAAATACCAAAAAAAAAATCAAAGAAAGGAATAACACAGTCCATGCAATTTATTCCTTTTTGCTAATTAACATGTAATTTTTTCCTAGTGAATGGGCTCTTTAAATTGTTTTTTGTATGGAAAACTTTTATTGCCATTTATTGTTTTAAAATTGGACTATCTGCCGCTCGTGGTTTTACTTTTCCACAAAATTCCTCCCCCAAGAGTTACGTTATAAAATGCAAAGTTAGGTATATTTTCAATATAGACTGGTAGTTTCAGAAATTAGCTCATTCAAACAAACAAAGTCTTCAACTTTATTTTAATAGCCTAGGCGATAAATCCCAATTTCTTCGAAGTAGGAACCTATGTCCATTCGTCCATCAGCTCTGAATTTATAGTAATAAAACCTCCATCCAATACATACTTTCTGGTTTGTAATATTAGCATATAGGATAAGAAGTTAGTAACAAGACTGAGACGTAAACAGTGTCATTTATTCTGACCTTCTTTAAGGAAGATTTTTTTTATAGATTCTCTCTTTTCTACATGTGTAGGTAACTACTGGTTATGTGGACACACACAATAGATCTCTTAGGTCGCAGTGTGACGAATGGACAAGATTGCTCAAGACTGGTGAGGTACTATGAAACCCTATGAAATACCCTATGAAATCGAAAATATGAATCTACTGCCAAATACCAAATGTAAAGTCAGTTCTTCTACTAAGCATGTATGCTCCATCTTTATTTCAGATAATCAGATGAGACGGAGATCAATAGCTGGTGAGGTAACTAAAAATTAAAATCTACCTATATAATAACACACGGCTAGAACTTATATTTGACGAAAATTAGATACTTATTGGCAGAATTCTGCCAATAAGTAAGTTCAGATTTTAAGGGGTGGTCGCTAACAAAGATCCAGAAAAGTCCTACTACAAGCAGGAATCATTTTGGACTTGTCTGTTTTAATGACACGCTTATCCAGGAACTGCATTGCTATTCAAAACTGTCTTGTGAAAATACTTCCCCCATCAATTGTTCCATAGCGTAAAGTTTTAATTAATAATTCCAGTCCTAAGAAATTGAAGATATAATGCTTTCTTTCTTACGAACAAATGGTTAGTTTTTTATGGCGGTTAGAAGATATACTGTCGCGCAAAACATATCTACAACTACAATAAAATGCACTATTTAATTAAACATTATTTTTAATTGTAGCAATACCTTGATTGCTTAAGAATAGTTACGTAAAACAATCTCACACACAAGTAGGTAGTGAAAGTTCCTTAAATCTGTGTCTCGAAGTTTAGCTTCCAACGTGCTTTGATTGCAAATAAACATATATTAAAGTAAAAGGCCCCAATAAAACTGTATTTAGTTGGAATCTAAATGGTATCTATTTGTAACGTGACAAATTAAGTCTGTAGATCACCAAAGTAAAGGTGGTTACGTGGTAATCTTTGTGGTGATCAATCAGACGCGTGCTAGTCTAAAAAAGTTCGTTTCTCAATAGGCCTGCTAAGACTCGCAACTTGGACCTGGTGTACGTATCCAGCCAAACATTTGATCAATGGACCATGGACACCGTCAAATTTAGAATATATAATCTTAGAAGAATATCAAGTATAAACGATTTCACGTTTGTTCAAACATCGATTTTTAATGTAATATGCAATTTAATCGTCTCATTGTTAATAACTTGCACCTACGTAGACGATAGTACATTTAAAGATCTTGTGATTGATAGAAACTAACTAATATGTCAACGACACAACAAATATCATACATCTTTTGTAAAATAAAGATTTACAGTATTTAAAAAATATTTTGGATTTAATATTCTTGAATTCAATGAAATAGACTGAATTGATAGTAGTCCTTTTAGGTTCAACAATTCTTCTTAAATAATCCACCTTGTTCCATCTCCGCCGTCTTCAGATTTTAAGATCAAGTAAAACAAAAGATAAGAACTTGATGATTATTACATTACACAAAAGCCATTATTATTATATTACTGGATTTTATTGACGTTTTATAAATAGTTTTTACTTCAAATTAAATATCTTTTTGTATAAAAAATAAACAGGCAATGATCTCGTAAAACTAACAACGATATTTTGATTAGAACAAAATATGACTCTATTCTATATACTTTCATGTTAGTGTTGTAATGTAATGTATCTTGGCCAATCTGTGACAAAATACTTAATGCTGGCAATTTAATTAGAAACATAATTAACTATTCTGTTATGTTAACTATTCTATTCATAACTATTCTATTATGTAAAATACCTGAATAACTTACGAATTTTTTTCAACCTTAGTTGTATCAACTCCTCATCCAACTGACAAAAGAACATCCTCTTCAGTCCCCCTTTTCACTAAGCTCCCCCGGTATATTACGCGGCGCGGTTTTACCCACGTAACTTTTGATCCCGTGGGAATTTCGGGATAAAATAGCCTATAACCTTCCTCAAGAGTTGGGCTATCAAATGCAAAAAGAATTTTTGAAATCCCATTTGTAGTTTCTGAGATTAAAAGACGTCTGCCGGCTGTTGATGATTTTATGAAGGATGGTTGCTTTATATGAAGTTATTAACACGACAATGCCAGTTTATATTTTAAAAATAAACTTCACCTTATTCATTTCTTAGTTATTACTTTTATGATTGGTAAACAAATTACGGATCTATATAATCTCTATGATATTGAGGTACCTAAACTTGCCCAAAACTAAGCAAAGCTTGTTAAAATAAATTTGTCGATCAAATATCGACTCGTGTAGGGAGTTCCTATTAAATAATTTTTCACGATGTTTAACCCGCGTTTAATCTCGGACTCGTCTGATGGTAAGTGATGATAAAGTCAAAGAAGAATAGGTTTACATCAAAAAAACTGTTTTTCTGTGTAAGCATGAATTCTTAAATAAATAAATATTTAGGTCTAGGAAGGAAGTGTTTACATACGTACATAACGTCACGCTTGTATCTCTTATGGGGTAGGCAGAACACCAGAGGTTACAAGACCATCTGATGTCACGTTTGACAAATTTGGAGGTGTTATAAAGATGGAAAGAGACTACTGTAGTGACAGGGGGTCAGCCTATCGCCCACAAAAACGCCTTTAAAACCTCTGTCCCTTAACTGACTTTTACAGTATGCCCGGGAAGAGAAGCAGCTGGCACATTCTACGTTTTTCTTTCGCTCCCAGTCCAGCATGGAAGGTGGACTGGAAGCTCCCAGTCCAGTGAAAGGAAGTGTTTCTTCATAAAAAAAATCGAAATACTTAACTACGGGAGCTGCCACTCCAGTGGCTAAGTGCTCTATTTGTATTTGACGACAGACTTTATTTTATATAAAGAGCTGAAGAGATCCTTCCACCAAGCGATGGTCGCACGAATTAGTTGCTTCTTACGACACGCTTCTCCGACTGAATGATGTGATATGCTTTATGAAACGCAAGATTCTTCCTGAACTCATGTGCTTTACCTTTAACTTTATCCTCACCTAACATAACACGAGTGAAAAAAGATTTCTACATCATGAGTCATTAACAAAATAAAGTAAATTTAACACCACACAATTAAAATATATTTGTGACGATAACTATTGCATATTGCATATTACAGTTTTTGGGTTCAAATCTTAACCTGACAGACTTCCAAATCTTATTTTGTGTTACGAGTTGTATAAAGTTATAGTTTTTAAAGAAGTAACTAATTTTAAAGGTAACAATTGCTTAGTTTATTTATCTAATACCTATGTCTGAGTTCTTCCTATTAAGTATTTTAAAAAAACATTGTCAATTTAAAGTTCATTCGTTTTTTTTTGTGATTAAAACATAAACATGCAATTTACTTTAATGGCATTAAATAGCTATCACCTATAGTTTTCTTTGTTCAAAGAAAGCTAAATACTTATCAATTCAATATTTTTTTGTTGATCTCCCAAGCAGTTTCTACCTATTGTTCTAAGAGTCTGCTATACATTGACAATACAGTTGGTTCTTATCGACACGTAACTGCTGTGCACTTAGTGAAACTGAGTATAAAAGCGATGCAAATACTGAATGTTGGCATTACCTACCACCCTTTCGTGGAGTACACATACCGCATACCAACCGCTATGAATAGTCACGTGCGTACTTTTTAAACGTGTTTTTTTTTAATTCAATTTTATTTTTCTTAGTGGCCAGTTTTAACTTTGTGTTTTTTTTTGTTTTTTTAACAAGCTCTGAAGTAAATAGGATTGATGTGATTTGCAATGTGAAAATAATAAAGTGATTCAAACAAAAATCTGTTGATTATCATGCACATATCTAATGATGCAAAAAGGATTATGTGTTCTACAATTTACATACGAAATTACTGTTCAGTATTACAAGAGCATTCCTTGTTATATAATGTTATGACTTCAGTTTAGTGCCTTTAGCAAAACTGGTTTAGACTAAGCTGTTAAGATCTTTATTGTCGGTTGTAATATGTGAAATTGTTGCGCTTTAATAGGATTATGATCTAACTTTGGTCGTTTCTTTGACAGATTTTCATTGGTTTCTTGGCCGTGGTGTCAACGTACGCCGGCATCATCCACGACGAGAGGCCACAACTGGAGTCCAAATCGGATATTCTCATCGGGCATACAGGGCACCATCATCAGATAGAGCATGAACACGCCAAATCTCACCAGTCCATCAAGTTTGAACACTTCCACCCAGTGCCAGTGTACGTCAAGAAGGAGTTCAGCCACTTACTCCACCATCCTCTGGAGAAGGGAAAGAACGAGCAGGTTTTGAAGCAGATCCACCCTGAAACCGAGCACAAATATGGAGGTGGTTTAGTTCTTGAGGATCACAGACTGGACACCGAACATTTGGCTGCTGCTTTCCAGCACGGAGGTTATGAAGGCCATGAAGGTTTGGAAGGTGGTCTTGGAGGTGGCTACGAGCTCGGAGGTGGTTACGAAGGGGGTGAAGGTCTCAGAGGTTGGGCTGGAAACGAAGGCTCCTTGGGAGGTTTTTACGAAGGTAACTACAATGGCGCTGAAATCGGCGAAGGTTACAAAGTAGAAGGGTACGAACAGTAAGCAATAGTAATTCCTGATTTAGACTAAGTAGCCTTTGAGTATTATTTCTGTGTTTTGCTAGCCTGTAATTGTTCGCTTTCCTAAGCGTCTTAGAATAATTTGAACGCATTGTACCTGATATTTCAATAAGAGCTGGTTGGGCAATCCGTGAATTCTCGGCGCATATTATTGACTGTTGCAAAATCTACTGATCTGATATTACGAGGAAAGTAAATTGTGTTACGTTGGTAATAGTTAGAAAGTCTTTGTCTGCTTGTGTGCGCTTTAGTTTGTAACTATGATAATTTGTATGTTTGATTGAGAGCCGACGTATCTGGATGGTGTCCCAGTAAAATTGTGATATAAATAAATTGTTGTTTTTTTAAATGTTTTTGTTACTTTATTTATAATTAATTTCATTTAATCCCTTTTACATCTAACAAAAAATCTTCACTTGATGATAACTTTTTTTTTACGAATCTCTTCATTCTATTGAATTGAAAAATATTGAAGAGTTGTGTTGATTGATTGATTTGTAACTTATTCGATATTCATTTAACTATTTCATTAAGATATAGATTCATAACTTAACCACTTTTCCCACACCAAATACATAGAACTGTATTTGAAATCGCAGGGCTTTAAATTAATTAAAACTTCAAAAGTTCTTATTTAGGTATTTTATTTTAAATAATTATAAAATCTTACGGACTAATCAAAGATTTTTTAAGAATTACGTCTTTTAATAGGCTCGCCATATATTATTAGGCCCGCCATTATTAAATTGTGCTGAACTTAAATTTTGTACTGAATCTGGCCGAACATAATGAGATGAATGAGAAAAACTTCAGTAATCACTATGTGATAAAGGTAACGGTAAATAATTGCCAATTTCACATAAAATTCTAAGTCCTGTCTTACTACCGATTTGTGCTCATAATAATCACTCTTCATATTTTTATTTTTTATACATTTTTAGTACTACCAACGAAGCTCCTAACAGTTTGTGATCATAATTTTTTTATTCATAGTCTTACTAGCAAGAACCAGTTAATATTCATAATTTTCTTTTTCAGATCTTTTTTCTTCATAACATTTAATGATCATATTGTTTTAATTAATTATGTTGTTACTACGAACATATGTCAACTAATAACGCTTTTGTTCAGAATAGCTTGCTTATTTATTGTCTGGCATCGTCTGACATAGTATTATTTTGTCTTGATAAGTTATTGCTTGACTATTGATGATCAATACACACAACCTAAAGTGTGGTCGGCCACCACAACCACGGGTTGTGGTGGCCGACCTCACACTTTAGGAATTATGGCCTATAATGTTATGGCCACGTTTATGGCCACGTGTGTGGCCTATATGCAACCTAATTGCTCCTCCTCGCTGCGCTCGTCGTCTGAGTGGCTACATTATACCTAAGTTTGACAGCTTTAAAGGTATAAGTTGCAAACTTGCATTCCATGTCGGCTGTAACATCGTTATTAGGTTATAATTCATCAAGTCAAATTACTTAGTATAAAAACGTTAAATACCTTGGTTATAGTTTTATATTTCTATCTGTTTTCTAATTCACTCCTATATTAATCCTTTAGTATTTTCTGATATCAATATACTGTCTCCTTTGAAATTATATAATACAGTATACAAAGATTTAGGGCAAATACCTAAAATCCTCACATAAAATAAACAGAACTAGGATTTGACTCCAGGATATCAGGTTTAGAAGACACCGTTAATGACTTGTAGACCTACAACAACAAACTGTAAGATATTTTAGATACACAAGGCTATGATTTTTAATATAACTATTACTTAAAAAAACACATGATAACCAAAGTAAGTACATGATACGAGTTCAAACAAGTACAAAGAGGTTATCTGTATTTAAAAAATGCCAGTTCAGCTATCTGTAAAACACGTTTAAATTTTTTCACTTAGTTCATTCAAGTTACTTACTTGCCTATGCTTGACTTGATTTCATATAAAAACTTGCACTCGCAGTGTGATGTACTCGTATAACTCAATTTGCTTATAAAACGTTATGCAATTGTAATTATGTGCAAATAAGGCCGGCGATTCTGGTCTGTGATAGTGTCAGTATGATTGAAAGACTAATAAAAGTTTTTATGTGTAGTGCAGTGGCGATGTGGTAACACAATCTCCCAGAGGTCCTAGATTCAAACTTGAAGCATTATTATGTGTCCATGAAAATTTTTATTTGCGTTGGTCTCAATATTTAATTATCTATAAATAAATATTTTTGACACTCACACAACATTATCTAGGCCAAATTAAAGAACTTCTTTTATGGATACTGGTATAGTAAGAGAGAATATTGCCAAGAATTGGTTTGAGCTGAAAAACACAGTTATACCCGTAATCTCATATTATTTTTATATTTAATTTTCAGTTTACATGTCGACAATGTCCCTAACTCTACTTAACAAAAGAACTAAAAAAAATTGAGTTATATTATAAAACGCATTGTAACTCGACGTTTTGTTAGTTTTATTTACGCCATGATCACGAGAGTAATTTTGTTTTTTCATTGTTAAGTCTTAAGACAATACTGCCAACATTTAGCTCATAGGGCTTACTCTATTTCTCAAATAAACCTCAAGTTACTAAGAAAACATACACAATGGTAGCGCCTTTCCACATCCCGATGTAAGATATTACAGACAGCCGGTTGTTCTGTTCTTAAATAGCAATCGCGAGTAATCTGATGTTACGTTAGCCCTAATGATGCGGGTTTTGTAACTTTGCGGTCGATAGATAGAATAGCTTATACTTCACTTTTTACGATTGGTTTTAGGGTTAATTGGTAAAGACAAAAACTGTGATTATAATGACGATATGGAGGCCTTCTTGGCATAGTGAATGAGTAGCTGATACGCATGTTTGAGATACTAAGATCTGTAGGTACCTATAAGGCATAGTATCTATACAGTATTTCAACTTCATACAAATGGACGAACGCGAGCTATACCTACGCGGCTCGATCTCGGCATGCGCACTATCTGCAGGCTGAAACAATTTTTGTTTGAGTTTTCCATTACAGTGCGGATTTTTATACTATAAAAATTAATGATAAATCATTTTAAACGTCTTAATCCAAGTATTTTTCGGTTTCTAATTTATAAGACTGATTTATTTATTTAAACTTTTACATGGTTTTTTGACACGAAGCCTATTTTTGTTAACACTTCCTATTCAATTCACAAAGTATTTATATCTTTATATAAAAAAGTATATTTGCAAATTTATAATGAAGTAAACACAAAGTAGGCAAATGTAATCAAAATGCTGAAGGCGGAGAGCCCTGTGACCGTACCGCGACGCTGCTGTACGCATTTATTTTAAAGATGCGGCCGAGATGAAATACTGTCTGTACCTATAGATAATATTACCGTGGTATAGTTGATGATTCGAGAAAATTATAAAATTGATGATGTAGGAAAATATAATGTTCAGCATCATTAGTTTTTGAGCACCAATGCAATCGACCTTTTAAAATAAAAACAACTCTTTCAATATTACTACAAACTTGTTTTGTTTGTTCGTTTTAATCTGAAGTGTTTGTAGAAAATTTTCGCAAAATACGTAAGAGTATAATAAATTAACAAACATTTATAAATAGTTTCACTACATAGTTTTATAACTAAAACGAACAGATTCACTGACGAATTAAAGTTACCAACATAACCCGTCAAATTGGCAAGTTGAAGTTATGGGCGGGGCTTGTAAGTAACTCAAAGAATTATTGACTGTTGTGATGATAAATTTCTTGACAATGCACTGAAGGACGAAATGTAAGCAGGCCCACCTCAAGGTGAGTGAAAAGTAGACTGGCCGCTAGAGGTAGTGTGAGGGCGGGTAAGACTGACAGGTGTAGAGATACTTTAGAAAAACTTTGTATATAAATAAATAAATATTTCTGACACTCACACAACATTATCTAGCCCAAATTAAGTTTTTTAAAGAACTTGTGTTATGTATACTAGATAACTGATATACTTAAGAAATATATAAACAAACATATTGAATAAATACATATTTTTTATTAGAATAAACTTAAATAAACATATAAACATCCATGACTTGACGACTAACATCTGTGTTCATCACACGAATATCCGCCGCCGCCGGGATTCGAACGCTGGACCTCTGGCATAGAAGGCAATGTAACGTACATTACCGCTACACCAGCCAGTCGTCAAACCGTATATCAGTGGATGTATTGGTTATGAAGATTACAATTATTATGTCCCTTTTAATTAAAAAAATCGTTCAGTTCGAGAAGGAACTGTGTTTATTAAAAAACATACCTACAAAATATTTATTTTCTAGGTATGGTTTTATCTGGTGACGACGACGTTGATGTCTTTTATACGATTGGATGCCATTTTAAAATAATGTTGTGGGTTCATATTTTCTGATCTCGTTAATCTACATTATATGTAGCACAGTTGTACTTTTTCACATTTTGAAGCCTACTTCCCGGCTTTTTAATATCCATTATCATATACCTTCTTAAGGGTAAAATAGTTGTGGGGCAATTTATCATCTTAGAATCAGTGTCATCTCGGTCCATGTAGAGGAATCTAGCCCAATGCAACATCATAGTTTGGGCTATGGGGCACCAGATATACTATTATTTATTGCAACTACATACATAATTATTCACACGAATGTTAATAAGCTTGTTAATGTACACACTGTGGAGGGCATCTAAGGCCGGCAAATTACAGCTGCCTCTCATTACCGAAGCTGATTTAAATTTATAAATAATATTTTTATAATGTTTAAATTTTCCGGCTTAATAGATTTGAATTTCGCAAATCGTCGCCTCACGGTACTCAAATAAGATGCTTCTTTACGGCGCAATTTTGCGGAGAGAGACAATTTTTAAAATGATAAAAAAATATCAGTTTCAAATCTTTGCGACTTCATTCCATTTGTGTTGCGCCCGTAGAACTTTGATGTGTGATAAAAAAAATTACAAACGATTAGGCCTATTTTTTTTTACTAAGAAGGCGCAAGTCGTTTCAAAAATATAACATTTGAAATTCGAATAGTTCCGATTATATAGAAGTGCAAAGCTTTTATTATGACCCATGTAAAACTTTACTAACCACTATTTTTTACGATTACACATTATACGAAGTTGTGTCTGCTTTTTTTAATTTCCCTTTTAACAGTATGATGATTGGGCTGAGGGCGCGTTTATATGAGCCGAAATATTTTGCCCCAACGACTGCAACTCGAACGTTGCAGGATTAGTTGGTTGCTACAAATTTGAATGTTGTGGCCTAATATTTAAAGTCTCACTTTGCAATTAATTCCTTCCTTATTTCTTTTCATCGTCAAACGGAACTTCACCTATAAAGAAAAAATACTCAATCTGTCAAGGTATAATACAAATGTATATCTGTCCACCATTGCATACTTTAACGTCTATAACATTAGTTAGCCAAGGCTTTGTTTATAAGTGTAAAATGTAAGTAAATTAACTAATACTTAACCAACCTTTGCAATATACTTTTACTTTAAAGTATGCACTTAGACATGTGTTACAATTCAATAATATTCTTTAATGCCATAAAACACATATTAAAATGCGTAAGATAAAAAAGGTATTCTCAAAAAAAGTTGGCCAACTATCAAAAGACAATAAACATTAAAGCACAGCCTTCACGCAGTGCGTAGATTAGCCCAGTTGCGTCCGCGCATCGTGCTCATTACACTTTTGCACAACGCCGATAGGTGGCGCAAGATGCCTGGTAGGAAGTCATGTGTTCTGATTAGGGACTTTGTTTAGCTATGTTTTTGTTAAGCCTTATTTATATACTTACCAGCACGGAAACTTGGCCACATGTAAAGTTCTTAGTAAATTCAGTTTTCTTTATTAAACCTTACAAGTCGTGGTTCATTCCGATTAGATATCGTGTAATTTGTGTTTTTAATAAGTTTTTTCATAAGTGCCAACGCTGCGTCACGCGATTTGTAAGGCTTAATAAAGAAAACTGAAGTTACCAAGAATTTTATAGGTGGCCAAGTTTCCGTGCCGGTGAGTATATAAAGGACGCAACTAACTTCCTTCTTGGTGCAGAGGTCTACATTCTATGCCAGACAGAAGTGGCTTATATCTTTTTGATTAATAATACAAATCCTGGGAAACTTTTAGTGCGCTTATTGCACTGTATACCCTGGATTTCTAATCCATTCAAACATATTGATATTGTTCTGTGGTGGAAGTTAGTAGACCGGCTCGCTTCACAAAGCTGTTACGCCTTACCATCAGTCGTGTCGTGAGCATGTTAATAGTAGATTAGTAGCCAAGGGCTGTAAGGCATCAATTGCAGCCCGAGATATTATAAGGCATCAATTGCACCCTATAGTTTGAGGGTGCAATTGATGCTTACACCCGAGCTTACTATCCTGCTTTACATCTCGATTGTGAAGTCAGTAGAAAAAAACCGGCATTACAAGAATCAAACATTTTATTTGTTGAAATTCATAGTGAAATGAGAACAATTTTCAAATTTTAGGGACAGGTGTTTTCTATTCCCGCCTTTTTTCATTAAAAATAATTAAGTAAAGATCTTTTTAATTTTTTTTCAAGATCTAAGAGTCTTGAGCTTTGCCGTTCGATATTTAAAATTGATGACTATTATACTTACACGAAGACAAGGCTGAATACCAAATCGACCATTGGGCTGAATGCATGATGTCTATTGCCAGTATGATGGTTAGATGTACGCGAACTTTTTGAAAGAAAGAAGTGTTTTTTTATTACTTACCGCCCTAGGGCTTTTCTAGCTAGATTATTACCCTAGAGCGCCAATTAGTCACCTACAAGCCCCATTTGCAGGTAATAAGAATGAGACAATGTTTCAACACAGGTCAATTTAATTTCATTTCCTATAACATTTCCATATTTTCGCGGGTTACGTACCAACGGAAGGACTTTTCTAAGGGGTTTTTTAACAGTGGTGCAAACACCGCAAAACATTAACTAACGCCAATATAACTCAAGTTCATGACTCAGTCTAGCTCAAAGGACTTAAAGGACTGAAAACGATTCGGAAGAGTCAGAAGACTCAAAGGATTCGGACTCAAGTGACTAACGACTTTAAAAACGGCTCAAGTCTCAAAATGAAGACTATAGGCTCGAGTTTCTTAAAACTCTACTAGGACCCCTTCAGGGTCCGCCTGGCTAGCGACCACCGTTTACATAAAACCAGTCAACAATTATCTCTGTTCCAGCGGTGATGAATTCCGAAAATATTACATCAAGAGCCAGTTCTTTTCTAAGCCCGAGTGTTCGACTTCATCTATTACAATTTAGTGAAATTGAGATCAAACTCGGTTTTGGTTACCAATAAAAAATCACATCTTTACTTTGTCATTTTTGATTATAAGTAAATCAAGTGGCTTTCTTTTTTTTTCAAGTGGCTTTTTGACGACCACTTTGGCGATGGGGTAAAACTATCTGCCTCAGACGCCAGCGGCTGCGGATTCTATTGCCGTCCGGAAAATGAAAAAAAAAGTTCCGGGTCTGGGTGTTTATGTATTTATATTCTAGGTTCCTCCCTAGTTCGCTATATGGTATTTCATAACACAAGCTTCGCTTACTTTGAGGCCATGTAGTAGGTGTGATTGCCTGTGGATTTATTGTTAATTTTATTTTATTTTCTATTAAATCACTTCGAATGAGTGAAGGGCTTAAATAGAGTGCTGGGCCTCAATGCTACCGGAAAATATCTTGACCGCAGTAATCATGCAAAATTAGAAAAGTTAATATTATACGATGGATAATTTGATACGGAAATTCTATAACACTGGTTAAAGCAACCAAATTTCTAGGTGCTATAAACTAACTTACTGTTGGATAAAATATGAAAATTAAACTTTAGTACGCCTCAAACTATTGAAACATTTTGCCTTAGTATTATTTAGTAAGGCAATAAACAATAATACTTATAATTATTGAAAGCGATTGTAACAGGAAACCACTGAGCTGGAGATATATTTTATAGTATAAAATTATTGAGTAACCTCTTAGATAACTTGTAAGAAGGCAAGTTTCTTATCACGGACTTTCAAAGGGACCTGTTTATATCAAATACGGTTAAAGATCTCCTACTACTCTGTATTGTGTTGTCAGATTAGACAAACGATCTGAAGGTTATGGGGATCAGCTGAATAAAGTTGAAGTTGACCATTTCGAGATATCCTGTATCGCCTAAGGACTGTATAGTGAAAGCTTTCTTAAACAATGAATATGACTCAAGTATAGATTTATTGTAAAATCTCCATAGAAAACTGTCAAATAATTTATACTCAAGCTGAATGTAAATCTGAGTAAGTTAAGTATTCCAACAATTAATGCTATCCCAGTGAAGTTCTAATTTAATTAATAGTAAATTAGGCTTAATTGCAGCCCAAGATATTTATATTTCGACTTTTTTCATTAAAAAGAATCAAGTAAAGAACTTTTTAATTTTATTTCAAGATCGAAATTGAGCTCCACCGTTCGATATTTAAAATTGATGACTATTATACTCACACGAAGACAAGGCTGAATAGCAAAGCGACCTCTTTGGTCATTGGGCTGAATGCATGATGTCTGTTGCCAGTATGATGGTTAGATGTACGCGAACTTTTTGAAAGAAAGAAGGTTTTTTTTTTAATTACTTACCGCCCTTGGGCTTTTCTAGCTAGATTATTACTCTAGAGCGCTAATTAGTCACCTACAAGCCCCTACTTGGAGGAAATAAGAACCTACTTACCGAACATGAGAGATGTAAAATTATATAAAAGCTGTTGCGTTTTCTATAAACATTAACCTGCGTTTCTGGCCGTCTTGCTAATTTATCTAGTTAGGAATCAGATAAATTAGCAAGATGGCCAGAAAAAAAAATATTATAGCGATAAAAGTAACTTGACTTCCAACAATAGTTTAGTCCTAGTAAAACCATAGTTGTGAACGGATACGTTTTATACTGATATGCTTACGAGGTAGCTGTGAGGTATAGCTTGTAGCAAAATTCAGTGCTGCTATTATGAAGCACTTTATGTAAACATACATCCTTATTGAAAACCATATAAGGTTGTTACATACAACTCATAATTAAAAATATTTCTAAAAAACAACCTCTGATTCAGTTGGCTATTTAAAATTACTATTGTTAAGCAAAACAATATTAACTCCTACTGTACGAATACGAGCAATGCCAATATTAACAATAGTGTTGTAAAATAAGGGGCGAGCTGCTAGAAAATGACACTTAAATAATATTAATGTAGGAAAACATTTGATAGCCATAAAAGAAGAACTTCGTCGCTTTAATTCCTCAAATAACTACACGGCCTAATGAGTACCAGTAAAATCCTTGCCATATATGCAAGAGGTTCAAATCCCGAAAGGGATGGATATTTGTGTGATGAACGTCATCTTCAAGTCAAGGCTATTTTTATATTTAATTGTACTTATTTTAAATAATATGTCTATATGCCTCTTACGGTAACTTAAGATTTTTATATTATTGAACATCTGCGTTTTAGACGATCATAAAGCCCATGTATTTCTATGTATTAACCAAAGCATGATGATGATTAGACCCAATCATATTCTATTTGTGGAAATCCGGTTTTTGTTTATCATATAGAATCTAGAGTTTCTCTCATTCTGAATAAATAAATTATATAAATAAGCATATTTTTTCTGACAATCAGGTCTAAAATCTCGTATTTCTCCATTTCCGTTGGTCTAATTTTGTAATTCCTTTCTATTTATTTTGGAGGCAAAAATGTCCTCTTACACTTTCACCTCACTATCGAAGTAGGTACCTAAAAGTCTAAGCTTAAACTTGAATAACTTCAATGATAGATTCAATGATAATTTGATAATTTAAGTATCATTATAATCGACACAACTTACACTTTAATGACATTGCTTACAAGTTCAGTTAGTTTTCGTGGATTAGTGGCTAATGTTCTTATAATTCCATATACCAGACTACGCACAGTGCGTCCAGGTTGCTAAAAAGATGAGTGAACTCCGTGAGCGTCCGAGGCTACGGTCAGCTGTCGGTCTGCAGTACAGTTGTCGTTAGGGATTAACAGAAGCTATGTCGACGCCCTAGAAATTCTGACTACCACCAAGCTCACGCTATCCAAACTTGGTGGTTCATGACCTAAACTTCCTCCAAATTCAGGGGAGAGAGTTAGAGAAGAAGACCCTTCTAAAAGGGTTGATAACTATATCAACCAGGTTTTTGTGTACGAAAAACGAAACAAACTTGTCATCACTATTAGCCAGGCACCCAGAACAAGACCATTTCCCCTTTCTTAACAGTGTTGGCAATGTCGTTGTTTAGTGACACGCCAGTACTAGAGTGATTTCTATATTAAATTATTTTATTCGTTCATTCCGTACAAAATAAGAAAATAATATGCCAACCTGTGCTTAAGACATGAGGTGAGATAGAGGACAAGCGCCGCTTACATCGCCAATCAAAAAAAGAAATATTAAAAATGGTTTAGGAAAACTTTCTAGATACGGTACTAAAAAGGTAGGTAGGTAAAAAGGTATCTACAAAATATATGTAATGTGTATTCGAATTACAATGGAAAATTTATAAGATACAGACAGGGTGACTGGATAGGTATTTAATACACTGCAGGTGATATCATATGTGGTGTCCTGCGAAAAAGAAACACATTATTTGCACCGTACGGCGCAGCGCAGTGCCTTACAAATCAATGTTTTTTTTTTATAATGAACCATGATGGAGATAATTTTAAGAGCAAATATGAAGCGCTGAGTCGTTCGCCGTGCACGGCGTGCCGTATGCCGTGAACACTTAGAGCGTGTCTACGGCCGTTACACGCCAATCAAACCTCTGTACCTTAACTGACTTTTACAGTATGCCCGGGAAGAGAACGGCTAGTACATTCTATATTTTTCTTTCGCTCCCAGTCCACTATGGAAGAGTTATGTATGTATGTGATATAATAGATATAGCAGCAAATAAGGTCTTTGTCCACAATATCTCAATAATCTACAAAAGTTTTTTAACGTCGAAAGGAAACTAATAATAATAGTTAATGACGAGTTAAGTACTTACATTGATATTATTAATGTTATTTTATTTATGTACACTTAAATATACTTCTGACATTTTAATAATAAAGTTTAGTTTATCTCATAAGAACGCTGAAGTATTTTTAGTCATTCGTAAGCTGCCTGTTATATTATATACAGGGTGTCCCAAGGCTATGGGACATCAAGAGAAAGTACCTTAAATGCCGTAGATAGGGTATTTTACAGAAAGAAGACTTGATATGATTTTTGAATATTAATATTCTGCATTTAAAGATTTCACGTGCATTTCCACATTTTTGGCTTCAGCAGTTTCATGATTAATTTTACGTTGTTCCATTCTTTTAAAATACTAGGTTACTTTAAAAGAATAATTATTTTTTGTCCATTTTCATAAAAATGGGCGGTGTTTATTTTTCAAATTTAATTCGGTTCTATTCCCAGACGATGCAAGTAATTTTAGGAAATCTTTATATGCAGAATTACTTATATTTAAAAATCACATAAAGTCTTCTTTCAGCAAAATACTCTTTCAGCAATATTTAAGGTACTTTCCCTTGATGTACCATAGCCTTGGTAGCCTTAGCTTTAAGAGAACTTTAATGAGGTATTTACTATTTTTGTAAGTTTTGATGGTAGTTTATTTACATAAAGCGCGCTCGCTGCTATAAAGTTGTATTGTACTTTTGAAATAAAACAAAGAAATAAGGTTTTCATATAAAGTTGTATAATGGCCTATTTACATACAATCTAATGACTATTATTTACAAATTGAGTATTTGGCACGAGCTAAGTACACAAGCTTAGTTTTACCAACAGCAGCTCTTCTTCGGGTAGTGAGTGATGTGCTTGATGACTTGGACGGGCACCGGCTTCCATACAGTCACGGGGACTTCCACGTGCTTCTCTACTGGGACATGGACCTTCTTGATGACCTCATAAGGTTTGTCAACTGGAACGTGCACTTTCTTGATGACTTCGAAAGGAACGTGCTTGATGACATCGTAGGGTACAGGTCTTTGGACGGGGACGGGGTTCTGCTTGTATACAGGGTAAGGTACCTTCCTGACAACATCAACGTTTACAGGGTAGGGTTGTGGCACGGGCACGCGCACCTCCTGACGCACCGGCACGGGGTAGGGTTGCGGCACGGCTACTTGCACGTGACGGGTCACCTCAACGGGGACACGACGGATGACGTTCTGTACAACTGATTGAAGTTCATATCTTGTAGCGGAAGCAACCGGACGGCCTACTTCAACGGTGGTTCCAATGACTCGTGGTGCTCCAACTTGGACGTTTGTAACACCTCCGCCTGCACCTCCTCCGACTAAGGCACCGCCTCCAACATCACCACCACCAAGTGCGCCGCCGCCAATTCCACCACCGATGAAAGCACCACCGCCGAGGGAACCACCACCGAGTGATCCACCGCCGATCTGTGCGCCATTGCTAAAGCCACCATTTCCAAGGGAACCACCTCCAATTGAACCACCGCTAATTAGACCTCCTCCAATAGCACCACCGCTGATATCTCCACCGCTAATGCCACCGCCTCCAATGAATGCACCACCGCCGCTAGGACCGCTTTCATAAGCACCTCCGCTGATGCCTCCGCCTCCAATATATCCGCTTCCTGAACCACCATCAGAAATGATAGCTCCCCCAGAAACTGAGCTGCCAGAGTCAAAAGGCGCAGGTCCAAGAGGTGCAGAAGCTAATGAAACATGACCGGGACCGCTGTCGTAGCCACTTGATCCACTAGCGTAACCGCCATCTTCTAATGTTCCTTCAACCGCTGAATGTCCACTGAATGACTGGACTGACGGAGCTCCGTACGAAGAAGATGGTGCTCCATAAGAAGCTGATGGAGCATGAGCTGCAGACTCAATGTAGGAATCATGGTGATGGTGTCCATGCAGCTGCCCTGCTCGGGCTGTGTATGCGAGTGCGGCCACAAACAACAACTTTACCTAAAACAATTGATTTTTGATTAGAGTTATTGCAAAAACAAAACAAAAACAAATGCTGTGTTATTTCATGTCATCAACTTACAACAAACGCCATGGCTTTTAGCTAAACGCTTTTGAGCCAGCTAAAAAAGTTCGGTGTTGTTGTCGCTACCGAAGTTTGGAGGTTTGTGATTTGATAAGGCAACCACGCCTCCTATTTATACAAGTCATAGATGATTTCGTTCTGATACTTCGCTCATGAATAAATTAACCTCAGAACCGGCAGATGTTAAGCCAGTTTCCTACTTTTGTTTTCAATTAGAATTTATTAATTTATTGTCACCGGAACTGCGTGCAAATTCTTTTAAGTGTGATGAATTGACGACGTTAGCACTGATTACGACATAAGGTATTATATTTTTGAGATATATTCTTCTCTCTTAACTTGTTTAACCTAAACTTCGTAAGTTACTTACTCGTGTGAAAGTTACAAAGTTGTAATGAAGCTATTTAGTGAACTTCTTAAAGTACGATGGGGGCTTCCTTGTAATCAAGTATGACAGACAAACATGATGAATAGCATTTTTAAAATATCACTATAATTCTAAATGTAAATCGGTAAATATGAATATCTTATGGCAACGGTGGTTCATTGTACAAATATCAACTACGTAAGTTTTCCAAAATGAGCTTTTCTTTACTGCCTCGGATTAAGATATTTTCTTTGTAGATATATCTTAATCCGAGTAATAGATCTGATTGTGGTTTTAAAAGTCTAATCTATGTTTTTTTTTTGTTATAGACGCAGGTAAGCCAGCAATAGTTTCGCATAGTTGGTTTGTATGTGTGATGTTATTTAAAAAAAAAATACAAATATTATCTTAATAATATTATAAATGTGAAAGTTAAGATAATAAATAAATAAATATTTCTTACACTCACACAACATTATCTAGGCCAAAGTAAGTTTCTTAAAGAACTTGTGCTATGGATACTAGATAACTGATATACTTAAGAAATATATAAACATACATATTGAATTAATACATATTTTTTATTAGAATAAACTTAAATAAACATATAAACATCCATGATTTGACGGCGAATATCTGTGTCCATCGCACCGATATCCGCCGCTGCCGGGATTCGAACCCAGGACCTCTGGCATAGAAGGCAATGTATGTTACCATTACACCAGCCGGTCGTCCAGATGGATCCAGATGGATGGATAAAGGCAGAATGCCTCAACGGATTTGGAGGAAATTTGGCATAGTGGTAATTTACAATCGGGAATAGCTTTGAGTAACTTAGACATAAGACATTTAAGTCTTCATTATCATTATATTATTATTTAAGGTTTATTTATGTTTATACATTAGTGCACAAAAGTACTGAACATTCCTATGCAAACACAATATGTATGAAATCTTTTAGCATGATTTACGTAGAACTATCTCAGTAGACCTAGACCCATACCATATGCGTTACTTTTCATAGATGTTACGAATAGAAAAAGGTTTTTTCAAAGTGATTCGGCTGGAAATCGAATCCAGTAGCTTCGGGGATGCAAGTACTTAAACCTTAGTAAGCATGTATTTAAATGTTTACACAACTTCAAGTATAATATACTGGTAATAATATGAGGTAGCCTAGTATAAGTAAAAGATATGGAATCAAAATAATCGGTCGGTAAAAATCTAGAACACATATTTTTTTTTAACTTTTGTACACTTCTGATCTGAATGTAGTTGAACGTTAGAGTAAAATACTAACATTTTTTCAAGTCAAGTAGGTAAATTTAAGCATTAGTTATATTATCCATGTTGTTTTCATGTGATAGTTTCTAAATCGTCACCAGCACCATCGCAAACCTTTGTAATGAGCAAAGCAATTCATCTCTTCCCGAGGTTTCTGAAACAGTTAAAGAAAACGCTGGCATATCAAATAAACTCTCAGGTTTGCGTGATGTTAAATATGTAACTTCTGTGTATAATATCGGTTTAGTGGACTTATTTTTTGCTGATTCCTGAATCGCACCATTTAAATCCCATGCATATAGGATTTAAGACATAATTAATAAGACGAATTTCACAACAACATCTTCAACGGATTAAGAGTAATAAAGAGGCTGTAAAATGTAAATTAAAATAAGGCTATATCTTTAACATCATTTAAAGCAATCGTTTGACTTAATTGTGTAGCTTCAAAAGAACAGCTATAAATCTTCAATATGTTTTTAATATCCATAACTAAATGCATATTTTTCCCATTACCCATTGGACCAAACGCCAGTGAATCCACAGGCTATTATGCAACTTTTGTGTTGTCACCAATCAGCAGTGATGAATTCAAATTGGTTAATGTAATGCGCCGGTCCTGTTTTGAGGTTTCGTCATAGAATTTCACCTTTTTCGTATACCTACTTATTTTTTTTATGAGATAATTATGAGAATGATATGCGATGACCGATATTTGGTGGTTTATTTTTCCGGTTGCGTTTAGTTTTGCGTAACGCGAAGATTTTGACATACGGAAACTTTATCCGAATAATCTGTTTAATTAAAATAATCTTAACGGTGGTACATTTAAAGTTACTTCTTTTGTACACTTAGTCTGTTTTATGATGACCTTAAGCTTGTTGGTATTTACTGTTTATTGGTATTAACTTACCAGAGGGGTAGAAAGTTAAGAAAAGATAGGCTTAGTTTTTCTGTCATAGATCGTACAAAAAAAACGATAGAGTCTAAAACAGCATCATAAGTATCCTCCTAGGGACGTCCAGTGCTGGACATAGGCCTCACCAAAGTTTTTCACGTCACTGGATCCTGCACTGCCCTTATCCAGCGTTCATTGGTGACCTTGGCCAGATTCTCGGTCCCCCGCAAGGTGGTCTACCTACGCACTACGCACATTTACAACTAGATACTGTGAACATTTTGTTGGATATAGAGCAGACTGAAAACTTTGACATAGTCAACTGTACAACATATTCATAGGACTCCAAAATCATTGAATTATTTTTAAGAGATGACCGCTTTCAACCTTCTTGAGGTATTATAGCCTTTTAATTTCTGGAAATTTCTGTACTCCATGGAATCTCAACAGTACTTGCTGTATGATACAACATAAAACAATATTTTCTTGCCGACTTACAACCATTGCTCTATTTTATACCTACTACTAAATGAACAGGTTTTTTATATGGTCCAAATCTTTCTGCACCTTGTATTTTCTACTCAGTCATCATTGAAATATGAAGACTGAGTAAGGTTAAGAAAAATATCATATTTTACACTTGTGCATTGCTATGGTAACTTATCGACAAAACGGTCAAAGGTAACAATTTCAATATTTAATCTAGGATATTTCATAGAAAATAAAAATCTGGATCTTGTTCGTCATAGCGAACAACACAATAAATAAGTGGCCCACTAACACGATTAACTTTTATTGTTTATAATTGTAACATTGGCTGTTGGATTGCCTGTTACAAAAATATATATATACAATGCTTATAAACTCTCAAACATTATAGAGTTTAAATCTTAGATCAGATATCAGATTAAAGTCCAATTTAATTTGATATATTATAGTGGTTTTTACTATTCAATCCTACAGTCTGTTTTAAATCACACACACCTATCATATGTGAGCATTTCCTTTGCATACAAAAACCAGATTGCTTTCAAAATTGTAGAAATCTGAAAAGAATTTGATATTAAAATCAACTAATAGAAAAGATACGTTTTGTAAAAAAGTGAGTCACTTCACCGCACCATTAAAAATACAGTTTTAAGGTGAAACTGTACTTGCTACTCTTGGAAAAAGTAAGAAAATAAATTAATATTATGGCATATTACGGTATTTAATAAATCCAATAGCAATTGTAAATTGGACAATATTTCCTTTTGAACTTTAAAGAATATACGAGAGTAAAATCAAAATCCTATTGTCTACAAATTGAGTCTACAGGGTGTCCCGTAAATAAAACCAACGGAAAACTGGAGATACAAAGGTTAGTCTGGAATCCGCAACACCATTTTTTTTTCCTAGGATAAGTAGTTTTTGAAATGTACCGATTTTCAATATTTTGTAAATTTTCACCTACTGCGAATACAAAATGTGTCATAATTTTATTTCATGCATTTTTCCAAATTTTTATTTTATAAGATAATTAAGCATGGCGAATGCTAGTTTAAGGATTTCGTCTCACTTCCGTCATTACCTGATCTTCATCCACATGTCCAGGTCTTCTTTCACGTCTGGTAACGCCAGGGCTTCGACCCTCCAAATACGCGTTACTGACACGCGGAGAAAAACTCGATGATTGGGATAGTTTCGCAATTTGGATACCGCACACGATATCTACGTACGGCTCCTCAAGCATTACCGTCTCATAAACCGTAAATAAAATAGATTTCTGCGTATTCACGAGCAGTAAAAACAGCGGGCATTTTCAGAAATTGAGAATAATTGAATACTTGCTTATGTGTGATAACTGAACAATTAAGAAAAATATGTTTTTTTTTATTTACTTGAATTAATCGAACAATTTTTTTTAAGTGTCTGGTTTAAAATAAAGTTTTCCATTTTCTATCCACTCAGCATCTTTTCATAGATCTTAAAATAGTAAATAAAATCATTGAAGATATTTAAGACTAAATGGGTTTTGGTATGGTTTTATAGTAAAAAAATATGTTTCTTTATTTTTTTGTAGAAATTTATACCTTTTTGAATTCTGAATAAATTGTAGCTGTTTTTCAAAAAAAGTTCAGCAAGCTGCCATACTTTTTTTACACCAGCATCATTTCAAAATGAGTTTATAAATTTTAGGATTTTCAAAAAATTACATGTTTTTTATTTTCACAGATTACCAATAATCCCTCACAAACTACAAATTAATTAGAGATCTTTTCTTAACTTTCTGCAAAAATAAAAAAAAGTTATGATTCATGTTCTGCACGCAGTATGGGAAAATCCTATAAATATTCAAAATCGGTACATCTCAAGAACTACTTAGCCTAGGGAAAAAAATGGTCTTTCGGATTCCTGACAACCCCTTGTATCTTAAATTTTCCGTTGGTCCACTATTTACGGGACACCCTGTATATTAATTAGCATAAATTTATGTCATCATACGTATTGATCAATGAAAACCAATACAGACTAGCGCTTTAAGCGCCGCAACGGTTTTTTGATCTTAAAACTAAGATAGGCACAAAAAATGTTTTAAAATAAATACTAAGTCCTGCTAATATTAATGTGAATGGTTTTGGGAATGATTGTGTATTGACTTTCCTTGCTGAACCAAAATTTCCCACACGGACAGGGTTAGTGTAAAGTTGGCTTAGAATAGCCTTACGGGCGTGGAACCATCTCTACGGTACGGCGCCGGTGCCGTGATTGATCTGCACCGTACGGCATTATACGGCATACTTTTCTATTATGAACCATGATGGCGATAACTTTAAGACCTAATATGAAGCGCTGAGCGTTGCGCCGTGCACGGCCTGCCGTATGCCGTGAAAATGGCGCCGTAGAGATGGATCCACGCCCCAACTCAGCTGGAAAAGCGTATAATAAAAGGCGATTAATCCGATTGAGCTTCACTTGGTGGTACCTTCAGAGTTCACCTGGCTATTGACCATCATACATACATACATAACTCCACACCTGTATCCTTTATGTGATAGGCAGAACACCAGAGGCTATAAAATCATCTGATGTCACGTTTGAAAATTTTGGAGCCATTATAATGATGGTGAGAGACTATTGGATTCACAGGGGGTCAGCCTATCGCCCGCAAAAACGTCAATTAAAACCTCTGTCTCTTAACTGACTTTTACAGTATGCCAGGGAAGAGAAGCAGCTGCTACATTATATGTTTTTCTTCTTTCGCTCTAAGTCCAGCATGGAAGGCTGGCTATTGATCATCCTGCGTATTAAATCTGCGGCCAAATATCACCGCTATGACGATTATGTGTTCCGGCAATATTGTATAAAGAGCGAGTTCACTTAGCTCGAGTGCTGTCATTTTGGATCTCATCTAAACTTACCATCGAGTCAGATTCAGGTCAAACGTAGCTTTGGTCATTAATGAAAAGATAACAATCAGCAAACAATTGTTATACTGATATTCCAACGGAAAGCCAGTTTAGTTATTCACTAATAGAAGCAAATAGGTAAAAGTCTACTTGTTGCTTAAAACCCATTAAGGAAATTCATGAGCGGGCGAAATTTATCAAAGTTCAGGATTAAAAATCAATAATTAACAGATCTTTGGAAAACATGAAACTACTAATATGTATTTTACCTATAGTTACCCTACTCACCATATTATATTTATACAGTGACTAATTTGAATCTAGATAAGTACAGACGGATGAGTCAAAAGTGTTTGAACAGCTTAAGGGAAATATACAAAATTAAATTTAAAGTAAGATCGAGTGGCCTTAACTTTCCACGATGTATAAAAATATATTTAATCGTGTTTAACTTTAACTACATCATTTATTATAAGTTTAACTCAATGTTTCGGTTCCCTTTCAGAATCCAAGCACAACACCAAGTGACAAGCAGATACCCGGAGTCTGCTAATGCATTGTTTTATTGGTCTTTAATGCCAATTTCGCATAATTGATTTTAAAATAAAACCGGGTTGGGATTCACAGATGTTAATGGTTTTAAAGCCTATCACGGACAAAGTAGGAACATTTAATCTATGTATAAAAAATGACACACAATTCTACGGCTGCTAGTTACATCCTCTCATTAGTTACATCATCGATTCATTAGTTACACCAACATTAAATAAATTAATCCAAATTTAATAACAAAACTAACAAAAATAATATATGCCTTATTGATATAATAAGTATTGTAGTATGCGAGTAGCCAGTGCTCTCTTTAATTTTATTACCAAAACCGTTAGATAAATCAAACTTCTTTTTCTTAATTTAAATTTCTATACTGAATCGCGAATATTCAAGACTAATCTCTCGACGTTCTTACTAAGTTTGGCTGCAGTTTATTCAAAACAGACTAGTCGATAATTTTCATACAGATCGTGATGAAAAATTTATGTAATTGTTTATTTTGTTCTTCATAGAATTACCTGCAGATTTTAAAGAAATATCAAGCTTTGCCAGTTTTCGCTATTATTTTAATTTTCTTAGTTATTTCATGTCGTACTATATAATAGCATATTTACATGTTGCTGGTGTACCCATCTGATATATTAAAAGGTTTTTTATTATTTATTAAACGAATTATCGCTTGAGAGCTACTTGAGAGAAATGGAAGGGATTTCGATGAATTAAACACACAGAAATTCTTTGGGAAAATGTTTTATTAAAGTAATACTAAAATATTACTATATACAAAATGAATACGCAACTGATATTCACCTAAACTTAATGACTTAGTTATCACCCTAATATGCAGCCACTCGATGAGCTTGTCATGATGAGTATGTACAACGGTAACAGGTTCGATGATGATGATGTAAGTCGACTGCGTGTGAGGTCGTGGTGATCATTGTCCGCTTACCAGCCGCCGCCGGAGGACCAGCCGTGACCATGTCCATGCCCGTGGCTCTGGTGGTGCTCTACTTTAATCGCTTTGTGGTGGACAGTCTTGTAAACGGGCACAGGATAGGTCTTCACAACGTGAACTGGAACCTTGATCAATTTAACATGTGGAACTTCGACGATCTTCTCAACTGGCACGGGGTTGTCAACGTGAACGTGCACAACTTTCTCAACTGGAACCTTCACAATCTTTTCCACTGGTACTGGTACTGGTGTGTCTACTGGTACATTTTGGATTTGGACAACTGGAACCGGTACGTTTCTGTAGACTGGGACTTGTACGGGGTAGGGCTGAGGTACGCGAACTTCGACGCGTTGCGGCACTGGGACAGGTACTGGCTGGGGCACTCTGTGGGTAACTTCACGGTAGACATTGTAGCGTTGTTCCTGAACTCTGTACTGAGTTGGGGCTCCATTTCCATTAGCAAGTCCGTGAATTTCAGTGATAACAGGAGCTCTGGGGCCTGGTGGTAGGCCTGATGCACCATCGAAGAATCCTCCTTGCGCTCCGCCAGAAATTACTCCACCAGCAAGTCCACCAGAACCCCCGTTACCAATGAATCCCCCGGCAGATGGACCTGACAGACCAGCATCGTATACACCACCATCGCTTAGAGAACCTCCGCCGCTAATCAGGCCACCACCGCCGCCGATCAGAGCGCCACCGCCGCCGATCAGGCCTCCTCCGCCGATAGCTCCTGCATGGCCAATACCACCTATAAATCCACCGCCACTGTATGAAGCCGAAGGTAGAGATCCTGCTGGGAAACTGCTCGGGGCATAGCTTGAATATCCACTTGCATATCCTGGCCCGGAGATCGAAGCACTCGATGCTGAGAGAGATCCAATAGCTGCACCACCATGGCTATGATGATCGTGACTATGTCCGTGCAATATTCCAGCACGACTGCTGCTGATTAGGATGGTTAACACCGCCAAAGATTTCTGTAAAGAACAATTAAACATATTTTATTCTCAGGTACTGAGTCCAGGTTGCTACTGAATGAAACCATCATATTATTTAAAAATAAGGGTTGAGAAAAATTTGATAGATTTTTTAAACTTTTTGTATTTCGTATACATTTTTTGTTGAAGTGTGTCTTTAAAGTGCAGTACACTTTGTATAGTTACCTATTGCCTATTGTATAGATAGCTCTATATTATTGAAATACTTACAAAAGTAGCCATTGTCGTTAGCTAATCGCTGGCTACCGGGACACACCTGTCTCTTTGACAAGCTACGCTGGTTTGTATAGATAAAAAAAAGCTCAACATATTTATATGAGTGGGCTCGACTGTCCATCCATATTGAAATCGAGAGTGAGAAACTGGTTTTAAGATCTGTCATAGTTTTTCTAAAGGAAATGAGAATGAATTAATTTTGATGATATTACTTAATTCGTGACGCGTGAATAAACAGTTATTAATAACATTATATTAGTACAGTTTTGTTTTCTAGGTCTTTGTGCGTTTTGATAGGCCGGCTGGAGAAGTGGTAAAAACATAGACACAGATCTTTCCTGGGTTCGAGTACCGGGCTTTTGTGTTATCTGTCTAGTCGTGGATGTTCAGATATTGATTTGTCTTTCTATATGAATATACGCAATATTATCTATATTTTATGTGTTGTAGGTATGTTTCTTAATTTTATTTATATGATATCTAATATCCAAAACGCAAGCTCTTTAAGGAACTTTATTAGGGTTATATTGATTATAAATCTACCAGCACTTGACTTAACGTTCGACCTACATTTAACATTCAACACAATTCTTAAGGAACTATTAATTAAACTCGTAATATCTTCTTATAACATCAACTACTTTACCCTTACTATGAAGTATTTCTTTATCATGAGAGGCAAACTAGGCTGTGGAATAGCTGATATTTATGCACGTATGTACCTACTTGCATTCTGGGGTCGCATACGATACGCGTGCGAGTAAATGTGAACATATGAACATGGCACATTGTTGACATTGTGATAGAAGTAGATGTTAAAATTTTGATTTTGGACCTATTCAAAGTATAACTACAAAGTACAGTTATTTTGTCTATGTCATGATTTTTTCAGATATTATTTATTTCTTATAAATTAACATTTGTGCAAATTTACTCAAAATCTAAATAGATTAAACATTCAAACATGATAATTACTTAGTTTAGGTATCATGCCTGTGTTACCCTAGGTCATGATAAGCAGATGATATGACGTTTTATTGTATAGTATTTTTTGCTTATTTTTGTAATTTAGTTAATATGAATTATGATGTTTAAACTAGTATTAATTTCACAATTTATGTTATTCTTAGATATAAGTTTGTATCAGAAATAAATATATTATTATTATATTATATTAAACCATCCACATGTCTAATTCCGTCCAATGGAAACTGTATAAAAAATTGAATTTACATCGTGCTGCCAGACAGACAGACGCGACGTGTATCTTTAATATGTATATAAAATACTGTCTACGTGTACGTATACATATATAAAATACTGCGAAAAAAAATTCCTTTGCTAGTATCTTGTTAAATCATTTGGTCATCTTGTATTACCCGACTGTCAGGGAAAGAGGGCTATGTTCCTTCAGTATTTGTCGATTTCTTTGGCACGCCCTATAATTTGAACAAATTAATAGATTTAGAAATATGAATGCGGTGTCACTTGAATTAGGTTAAAAAATAAGGGAGCTACATAGAGCTTAATTTACGGGATTTTTAAATTCCAATATACAAATACATATGATCTATATACATATAATAAAATGGTAGGAAAGTCAAAACTGTACATTGAATATTTTTTTAAAAGAATACTTGGGGTATGATCTACAATCGAAACAGAAACAAAAAATATAGTTTTTAGAATTTTTGTCTGTTTGTCTGTTTGTCTGTTTGTCTTTCCGGGATAAACTCAAAAAGTACTGCATGGATTTACTTCAAATTTGGCATGAAGATAGTTAAGAAGTCGGGTTAACATATAGGCTACATATTATCACGCTAGCAGTGTTACAATCGTAGGTGCGTCTGGTGCTGCATAGCGTTCACGCAGACGACGTCGCGGGCAGCAGCTAGTAAAATAATAAAGCTGAAGGTTTGTACGTAATTTGTAAACTAGGTATCTATCAGTCAAATTCGTTTCTTTTTTGATAATTTTGCATCAACAAATTCTCATAACATTCAATCTCAATTTTAATTCGAGGATCTTATTATCAGCTGTATTGAGGTCAAAAGTGGGTTCAGTAAAAAAATAAAAAAAAACAACATTTAACGCAAAGTGCTCTTCATATAAAGAGATCGTACTGTTTCTTGTCAATTTTTAACAGCTAGCTTGGTGTTCACCAACTACATGGGCTACATCTTCTTAATATACCACTCTGACTAGTGAAGGTTTATAAACTAATAACGCTAAAGCCGGGTAGGAACTCATTAGCGAGCCGTAACCGTAACCGTTACATGCATTGTAACCAAAAAACACAGTGTGTACGTGATCCGCGAACCACATGTCAGTTACGCTGCCTCCTGTGAGGTTCTGAAACCCGAACAAATATTATAATTGTCTAGTCTGCCCAGAAAAGATGAGTAGTTAATTTTGTGACAAATGTGAAGACTAAATGGACCGATTAAATATATACTTAATCATTTTTGCCCCTACGGTGTATCTGTTTTACCTAACCCCTCCGGGCAAAACGAATAATTGATATTTTTTGTTTAAGCCCTTAACTATTCCAGTAATCATTAAAGTCTTGCAGTTTAATTATAAATCTCCACCGATGTATAAATGTAGTACAAATTAAAAGTAAAAAAGAATTCTCTTGATTATTAGAATGTTGTTTTATTTCTTCTGTCCTTAACAAATTTCTTTCCTGGGCTTCCCCTACGCTACTCTTTACTCGGTAACTAAACTCCTGTTTAACCTCAATCTCACCTGAGGGTAAATGAATATCTTCATTCAAAGATGACGGTACAGTCACGTCTAATAATATGTATACATTTTCATTGGAATTTGAACCTAATCACAACCGAATAAGTTGCGAAGTGTGTACATGTTATTGCAAGTGACTGTACATGGGATGAGAAATAATTCTTAATTAAACATTGCTGAAATACATCTCCATCTGAGCAGTGATATTCGGCTGCAAATTTTATATGAAGGGTGGTTACTAGACAACGCAAACAACAGGTAAAATCTCAACGCAATATTCGATAAATAAGGCTAGTGTGTGATGATGTGAATATTAGAAATAATTTTTATTATTATGAATTTTGAGGAGTCTGGATTGTCAACGGGAAAAGTATGTTTGGACTCTATCTGGGATTTACAGCTACACTCGACTGAGACACTGAGAACGGTCGCTGACAATCGAGCCTCGGACTATGACGCACACCTCCATTTTGTCTACTTTTAAACTTTGTATCAAAACAATAAATACATTTCCGTTTTTATAGTAAAAGCAATAAGTTCTCAATTCAAATATCATGCAATTTGAAAAACCCTATTTCAGAGGTGAATGTTCGTTCGGAGCCCAAATCAATGTAAACATAAAAACGTATGTTCTCTTAAAATTTGCAAGTTTAATAATACATCAATTATAATCATGCTTTTTGTTTGTTTCAAGGATTGGACTCAAACTCAGGACATCAGGCGCTAAAGATGAGCACTTTATCCGCTACTCAACCGAGACCGGTGTTGCAAAGATATTAACACATATTGGGTAGGTATTGCAAGTTTTAGTAATATCAGCACGTCATCTGATACAAATAATAAGAAAACCAGGTTTTTTTTAAATGAATCCATCACTACTAATCTCGTTGACATGCATAAGCTATTTCATGCAAAGCTTAAATTTATTAAATATTATTCTACTATCTGGTCGATTCAGCAATATGTAAAGTATTCTCTCAAATCAATGAATATACAATGCTGAGAACCAGTTGATTTGGCTTGATCTTATTAATGCACGTAAACATATAAATGAACATGATATTGGAAAATTGTTCATCATATTTATATGCAGATATTTTAAGCTATGTTGTAATCACAACACTCTTGCATCCACGGTAGAGTTCAGAGAGAAAACTATGAAATAGAGATTCTATTAGCGAATATGAATATTTATGATAAAATATTCATTATAACTAAGAGTTTTTCTGTGTGACTTTAATCTTAAAAAACGCGAGTGAGATGCACTTTTAACATGCTCTCCGTGTGTCACGAAAAGTGTTTTTTTTTTGTAAAAAACTTCACCGACCTAAAATTACCCACTTATTAAAAATAAACCTAATGGTCTTTATCAGTATCTAAGGGTCGATTAGTCATTGGATTCGCTATTTTTACCTCTCCCTCAAATAAGGAGACTTCAAATACAAAAGTTACTAATAAATACTGATTTTGAAATTTCTACGTTTGACGTTAGAGATATCTAAAATTAGAGATCGTAAGGTCAAATACGGCACTTTTTATACTATAACTCTCATTATATTAGGTTGGGGAAAAAGTCTTTTCGCATTATAGTATGTATGAACTTGTAATAAAATCTTTTTGGCTATAGTATTTGTATCTGGCTGGTTTTGGTATCATTTAAAATTTTACTACAAAAGAGGTAAAAATGCAAAGCATGCCGCAAAAAAAAATTGCGATGTTTATGGACCTAGTGCAGTGTCTGTGAGAGTAGCACAAATTTGGTTTAAGCGTTTTCAATCCGGAAATTTTGATGTCAAAGATGCACCTCGCTCTGGTCGCCCTATTACGGATAAAATGGATGCCATTTTTGAAAAACTGGAGCAAGATCGACGTATTAGTAGTTACGACGTAGCTGAAGAACTGGGAATTGACCACAAAACAGTTTTGGCGGTTTGGTGTTTCATCATGATAACGCTAGACCTCACACATCTATAGCCACCCAGCAAAAATTAAGAGAGTTTGGCTGGGAGGTGTTAATGCATCCACCGTAGAGTCCTGACCTTGCACCTTCAGATTTCCACCTGTTTCGGTCTCTTCAGAATTATTTAGGCAGTGTTAAGTTAACAAACATCACGAGAGGACTGCCAAATCCACTTGTCGCGGTATTTTGATGAGAGGTCCCAAAATTTTTATAGCAATGGGATCATGTCCCTACCTACAAGATGGCAAAAGGTTATCGAACAAAATGGTACATACATACTTTAGTTAAATGTCAGTAAACTATATTAAAAAATGTTTTGAGTTTTCTTAAAAAATGCGAAGAAACTTTTTCCCCAACCCAATATTCTAAATCATACTATCACAGAAAAAAAATAGGCAACTATCGTTATCTAAAATCATATCTACGTATTTAAGAAACTTAAAATGCATTTTTCGTTCTACTACGAAGTAATATATTAACCAGATGTTCAAAATATTCGTGTAACAAAAGTGATCGCGTTTCATAATTGGATTCGATCATAAATATCACGATTGAAATACTATGGTACTGCGAGCTAAGAAAGCGAATCACACGCAGGCGTAGTCACTCAATGTGTCCTTTATTTGCTAAGCAGGTTACGTGATCTTTCATATTGCTAACAAAATAATTTATGTTATCATTCTACGTCCACGGCTTCTTTCATGACCTTTTTGGGGTACAATCGTACACTTTAAACAAAAGACTGCTTGGGATGAAATAGCTCTACCGCTGGATCAGTATGTCGTAACATGTGACTAATCTGAGTGACCACGGGCTTTTGGTAGGAACCCTTTAAGGTTCGCCAGGCTAGCCCCATCCTTCATATAAAGTGCGCCGTCACCAGTCCGGAGGTGAAATTTTTCTGCAATGTTTTATTCTAGTCTGTTCCTTTTTCAAACCATATCCGTTAATCTTCGAATTCATCTACAGTTATCATCAGGTGAGATGGAGATTAAATACGGGCTTGGTTCCCAAGAAAAACATAAACTTTATCCAACAAATATATTCAAAGCTTTTTAAAATATAATTAATAATAATAATAATAAAATCCCCAGACATTGCATGGACAATCAATCCCCTACATGGCCCCAAAGTAAGCATAGCTTGTGTTATGGGATACCATGTAGCGAACAAGGGTATAAATACATAAATAGATAAACACCCAGACACGGAACATTTTTTTTTTCTTGTTCCGTGCGGGAATCGAACCCGCAACCACTGGCGTCTGAGGCAGACAGGTTTACCCCACCGCCAAAGTGGTCGCCAAAATTTTATGCTGATGAAATATAATATAATTTTATGCTTCCATGCTGAACTGGGAGCCAAAGAAAAACATAGAATATACCAGCTGCTTCTCTTCCCGGGCATACTGTAACAGTCAGTTAAAGGACAGAGGTTTTATTGGAATTTTTGTAGGCGATAGGCTGACCCCCTGTCACTGCAATAGCCTCTCTCCATTATTATAATACCTCATTTGTCAAACGTAACATCAGATGGTCTTAAAACCTCTGGTGTTCTACCTACCTCATAAGGGACACAGGCGTGAAGTTATGTATGTATATAATTTTAAAGATAAAAAATTATAAATAATCCCAGTAGAGATCGATTTAATTTAGTATTTTCATCTATAAACTAGGAAATCCAATCCAATTACATCAAAACGAGGTTTTGATGTAATTGAAGGTTTGAAAACGATATCTGGAGTTCAATCATTAAATGTTCTTCCAGTACAAGGGCTATTAGTCATATAATTTGGTGTAGGTTTAAGAAACTATGAAATTCTAATCGTTTAAATACTATGGAAGAAATGTCAGCATAAAAGAGTTCCATACTTTCACGTTCGATACATTTTTAGGCTCTTCATCATCTTCATCATCATCATTCAGCCAGGAGACGTCCACTGCTGGACATAGGCCTCCCCAAGGCTCTCCACACAAATCGGTCTCGCGCTACCCTCATCCTCATCATCTTTTGAGTGAAATTAATAGTTAGTGGATTTCCTAACTCTTCAGGATTATACGATCTCTAAGTAGAATGTGTCAAATAACCTGCTATGAAATTCATCAAGAATTTTTGAATTTAAATGCCAAAGAGAGAAAGCGTCCTTTACAAATACCTATAGAAATCTAAAAATACTGATTTTATTTAAGTTGCTCTGTTTTAAATTTTTTTTGAATGAAGTTTTGATAATTGTTGCAAAAAACGGTATCATGTTAAGAATTATACGTCTCTCTGGCAGTTCAATAATTCTCAATCAATTAAATGTAAATTTATTATCCGTGCCGCATAAAATTGATCTCGAGTACAACAATATTTAACAGATAATTAACATTTCATAAGTGAAACCAGAGAAAACATATTGAAATACCTACCTTTTTATATCTTAAGCTAATGAAATGACCTTCGTGGTGCAACGGGTGAATAGCTGGCTAAAACGAGAGGGTGGGGAGTTCGGACCCCACTATATATAATTAACTAGCAGTTTCACGTTGTTTCATCCGTGAAATGTAGCTTTCAAATTATAAATATTTTTTAATCAGTCTAGTCGCTCCATGGTTGATTCAATACCAACAAACACATAAAAACTCAGAATATTTTTCGTTATAGTATTAGCAAAGATATAAATGTTATTATGATGATGAAAACATTATGTAAGTATACAGGGTATCTGGTGACAAATTTTAGATACTGAAGGAGAGCACTCTATACTCGATTCTGATCATAATTATGTACTAAAAGTGGGTACATAATTTTTCACTACAATTCCCTATAAACAAATCCTACTATGTTACTATTTACTTTACTTGTCTGAGTCAATCGTGGCACACGACCTGGCACGCGGATCGCTGCCAGCGCTAGTGGGATCATGCGTTGCCTAATCAATTCTTTAACTTTTAAGTTTACTCAGTAAATAATTAATATTTATTTTTTTATTATATTATTTATCTCCATGTATGATCTCAAACTATCACGTCCTCGAATTTCAAAAGTGACCCACCAGTCACCCTGTGTATTTAAAAATAGTTACACATTGTTGAAGTAGACGGCGCTGTTCGTAGGAAAAGTTTAACTTGGTTGAAACTGCATAAGATAGAATAATGCTGCCCCATTTGTATTATTTTTCCAATTAGATTTCAATTAGAGATGTAACATTTTATCAAATAAACGTGCTTATGTATCTGTGCACTCCTTGCTTCATACCTCCATAATAGTTGTCGCTATGGTCTACAGCATAAGTTAGTGAAATTACTGATCGTTGAGCACATGACCACACTCACGCTGTGAAATTATTTGTGTTTTTTACTACTGATGGTTTAAATAAAACTGGCAAAGAAACAATTTAAACAATTTATTTTTCATCTTTTAACATAACTAATACTTGTATAATTTACAATAACCTACCTTAAAAATATATAAAGGTACAAATATCTAAAAAACAACATGAATAGCAAATAAATTTGCTTATCACAACAAACTTAGCATAATTTACGATTAATAACAACATCTGTCCGATTTTTAATATTTACAAAGCTTTTACATAATTTTACGATTGATTATTTTCAACATGTATCGCTTAAAGTAAATTAATAAATGCCTGATAACAAAATTCATTAAATTAGTTTTCGTTTTCGTTACTTTAACTATATGTACAGTTACTTAACTTAATCTAATAAAGCATTCAGAAAATATAAAGATTTGTATAGTAATAATTAATGATTAAATACTGATTCAAACCAACTACGCGTCTCTGTCTTCAGAAATGATATCAGATTTTCCATCCGCTGATGGCGGTGGAGGCATCAGTAACCTGGAGACAGACGGTTCCTCTTCTTCGGTACCTGCTTCAAATAACGGTTCAGTTTGTAAAATACGCATAGTTTTCGGTTTCTTTACTCGTCGTCTAGAATCAGTCCTAAGCCGACCAGATCTTAACCTGTGACCATGTGTAGGTGGCGGTTTCAAAAGAGGATACGGTTCATTAATATCTGTTTTAGGATATTTTCTTTGATATGGTCGACGCCTTCGGCCTGATGGTAAGGAGTTCGGATGCCTGTGCCTATCACCGACCGTTCTGTGACCTGAAACCAAGGGATGCTTTGATCTACTCTCGTCAAAATTATGGGTGACAGTGTCATCTTCTTGTGCAGTTAATTCAGTGTTTGTGCTTACTTCACTCTCACTTACTGGATCTTGTTCCATTACAGCGCCAATCGGGTGATTATTCGAGGCATCTGCAATTGGTATACTTTCCTCTTCCTCTTGGCTTCGAGAATATTTCGGGCCTTGATACGGATATCTCCCGCTATTAAGTACATCAAAAAATGAGCTACTAACAACTCCCAAGCCATCGTTCAATGGACCAACATTGAAATTATTGTCGTTTTTAAGAAGGAACTGTTGAAGTTGTGAAAAATCTAGTTTTAGTGGTGATGGTTTATTAAACTGATCCCGAAGAGAAAGCAATTGACTGTCATCGATTGCTGATTTTCCTTTTAACATGTCTGCTACTAATTTGAGATCTACGTTGAATGGATTAGCGACTTTGAAACCATTTATATTAGTTATTGGAGAATTTGATTGAATATCTAACTCAGGCCTGTTTCCATTTGATGTGGGCTGTTTATTATTTGCCATTAGTTTATTGAGAATGTTGGATGCAACATCAATCTGATGATTTTGAACATTTTGATTTATTCTTAAAGGTAAAGGAGTTGGAATGGCGCTTTGATCATAATTATCATTATGAAGTTTTAAAGAGTCCTGAGATAAACCTTGCGTTAAGCGATAAGGGATGTCGTTTAATTTTAGAAAGTTGGCAATGTCAGAGGCCTGTGTTGGCCGTTGTGAATTATGTTGATTGTTATTTTGTGCTGACTCAGAAAGGTATTGAGATGAATACGACGGTGAAGAGGATTCTGCAAAACGCTTGTTATCAGAGTAACTGTTATGGCTGAATGACGGATCTTGGGTCTGTTGTTTGTTGTAGAAAGGAATATTCACGTCAGTTTGTTTTGAGTTGTCTCCAATTTGGTCAGGTTTAGTTTGTATATTAAATCCATAAATTGTATTTTTATCTTTATAGTATGAATCTGTTAGAGGCTTGTAAAACTGTTTTAAGCTTTGTTCTACCTGTTCTTTGTATTGGTTAAATTTATTCGTGTTACTTTCCATCAGAGCTTGTGAATGTGAATCTTGGCCAACTATATTAGAAACATCAAGTGGAACTATGCCTTTCATTGCTTTAGCATGGTCAAATGGGTACTTATTTTTAATTTCATAATTATTATTCCCAAAATTATACGGAGAACCTGTTATAACTTCTGACTGAAGATTACTGAAATATGAGTTTGAGTTTTCTGGATAAGTTTTACTTCTTTGTCTATCAAAGCTTCCGTAATATTTATCAATATTACCATAAGGATAAGCATTGTTGTAGTTAGTTGTATATGCCTGTTGTGCTTGTTGTAATTGATGGGCCTTTGCCGCTGCTTTGGCAAATTCTTGAGCTTCTATGTTATCGGAGGCAGACTTAGATATCTGTTCATATTTATTTTGCTTTCCAGTATCCATGTAAAAGCTCATTTGACTCATGGCAGAACCGTCAGATGGATAGTTTAAACCTTGATATCTCTGTTGAGTTGCTGCGGCGTTATAGTTATCAGTTCCTGGAGACCTCTTGCCACTTAACTTCCAACCATAATCACCATGCGAGTATACATCAGGTTGTCCAGTTTCATGATCTGTGTCTCTTGTTCTTTGTTTATACTGACTTGACGATGAATAGTCTGGTGGAGCATAATTTAGATAAACATTATTAGCGGCAGGCATGTTTCCAATACGATGGGTATCACTATCAATGTTTTGTTCAACTCTACCATCATGTTGGTTATTATATGCATTATTATTTTGATACTGCAATGACATTTCTTGCATGGACTTTGACAAAGAATTAAGGCCATTATTTTGCCATGGTTCTGAAAACGGTGACGACGAAGGCACTGGCGTTGAAGTAGGATAATTGTTAGCCAATTGCTGTTGAATACTATCAGGATATCTAACTCCATTGTTTGAATTATCGTAATGGTCAATTTGCATTTTTTTTATCGATTCATTGTCGTAGTTGATAGGATTACTACTTAAAGTTGAAGTTATGCTTCTGCCATAATCAGGAGAGGCATTTTGAAGAGTAGATAAAGGAGATGATACATATTGCTGCAAATTCGGTGCATTCGACATCATGATTGACGCAGCGCTGGATACGTAAGAATTACTTGGAGTTATAACATAATTATTATTTGAAATAGGAGTAGACAAGTAAGAAGGAGCAGGGGTTGTACTCTGAATGCCATTTAGATTGTATGAGCTTTGTACATTGTATTGATAGTTTTGATTATTTTGGAACGGATGGGACAACTTGTCTTGTTCCGAAATTTGATTCAGTTGTTGGTTAGCATTGAAGTCCGATGATAACATTGTCGAGTACTGATATTGTGGCTGAGGCGTTGCCGTGTACGACAAGCTGGGAGCCTGCGTCACTGGTTGCTGCTGTTGCTGTTGCTGTTGGTAGAATTGGCTTTCCGCTTTCATCCGTTGAAGAAACTCTTCTGGTGGTAGAGAATACTGCATGGCTGAGTACTGGTTACTAGCCCCTGTTGCGCTGTCTTGTGGATCAGAGTTGATGTTCAGTGATTGTTCATTTTCATCTAGTTGGCGCTGGAAAGGATTTTTTATGCGTATCACTTTCCTTCTTCCACGATCCGATCTGTTGTAATCATCACTGTTTTCGCTTTCTTCGGTTACATGGTATTGCACGTTTACTGAGTTGACAGATTGACTGTTTGGATCCCTCTGTACAATCGTGCTGTAGCCTGTGATAGTCTCGACGTTGGCGCCATCGTTGGACGCCATTTGTTGTTGATAACGCATAAGATCTTGATCGTTAAATCCATTTTGACAGCAAACATTGTTGATGATTTGTATTACGACTAGTATCCGTATCTGCAAAGAATAAAAAAAAAACATTTAAAAAAAATATCCGTAATGTAAAATGATAAAACGTTGATCTCACGAAGAATTTAAAAAAAAAATATTAAAAAAATTAAGTTCAAAATACTCTATTCGCTTAACGACTAATCTAATTTTCCCTCGCTTGGTGAGAGGACTCTTTAAAAGAAAACTGTTCACTAGTTTATTTTTTTAACCTTTCATATTTTTTTACCACTTTGGCGATGGGGTAACACTGTCTGCCTCAAACGCCAGTGGTTGCGGTTTCGATTCCCGTACGGAACGAGAAAAAAGATGTTCCGGGCGTTTATCTATGTTTATATGTATTTATATTCTAGGTTCCCCCTAGTTCGCTTCATGGTATCCCATATCACAAGCTCTGCTTATATTTGGGGCCATGTAGTTGGTGTGATTGTCTGGGGATTTTATTTTTTTATATTAAATCCACCGACGACGTTGATATGTTCCGGTAATGTTATATGAAGAGTCAGTTCCTAAATTCATGTGTCATCAGGTGAGATTGAGGTCAAACGCGGTCCTCTCAAGTCACAAATAAATAATATCTTTATCGTAGGCACTAAGTTTATGTCACGTCAAGTTTCACAATAAACAAGTCTCAATGAATTTAAAATTAACATTAACGATTCCTTCGACCGAAGAACATGTAAGTTATTCCCGGCCATAATAATATACCAGTTTTCACTTGAGACTTTTTGGAGAGGAGGGTCATATAAGTCAAGACATCGGCATTGCACAGCAAGTTCCTATAAATGTACCGTAATATACGATACTTTCACATTAGGACTGTTGGATGAGTCAGTAGCTAAACTGGCCAGAACCTGTGATCTGATCTAAGACTTAAGTGAGGTACTTATATTCTAATGAAAGTTTCTCGACAGAGGTTAAATGTTAAAGGGGTTTCCTTTAACTTAAGATGGCAAACAAGTTTGAACAAAGAGTATATTAAGCTCGAAGCCTCAACAAAATTAGTATGCAGAATTAGTATTATTATCCATGGAAAAGCAGTCAAATATTTGAAAATCATAGTGAACGGCCAGTTACAATAAAGTCTGAATCAGATAATATTCTAGTGTTTATGAAAGCGTAAACTTTTGTCTCGTTTATCACTATTGTTCGTAATAAATGTTATTGCTGTTTTCAAGACGGTAATGATCTACGGCGTGTCAATTACTATTTGTCATATTCTTTATTATTGATGATAATAGATGTGAATTCCAATAGATCATTGTAATTACTATAAATCAAGCACGGACTCTGAATAACTGAGTATTGAAATCAAATTAAAGCAAACCCCATTGCAGTAAGTTAGTTAATTAAAAAGGCAGAGTTTAACAATCTGCTTCCATGCTGGACTAGGAGCGAAAGAAAAACATAAAATGTGCCAGCTGCTTCTCTTCCCGGGCATACTGTAAAAGTCAGTTAAGGGACAGAGGTTTTAGTGGGGTTTTTGCGGCGATAGGCTGACTCCCTATCACTGCAATAGTCTTTCTCCATCATTATAATACTTCGAAATTTGTCAAACGTGAAATCAGATGGTTTGATGACCTCTGGTGTTCCTACCCCATAAGGGATACAGGCGTGAAATTATGTATGTATGTATGATGTTAGATTTCGTTATTTATTATAAGTACATGAAAAAAACAGGCTATGCGAAGTTATTGTCTGTTCCACCTAAGTATTTATTTGTGTGCTATATTCTTGTTTGAGACATACATACATACATAACGTCACGCCTTTATCCTTTATGGGGTATGCAGAACACCAGATGTTATAAAACCCTCTGATATCAGTTTGAGAAACTTGCAGGCATCATAATGATGGAGAAAGACTATTGCAGTGACAGGGGGTCAGCCTATCGCCCACAAAAAAAAATCTACAATAAAACCTTCATCAATCTTTTCATACATGATCGTCGGCTACAAGTACTTTTGACTAGGCCCTTTTTCAAAATGTCGCCAATTTGATCGGCATACGTTCGCCTAGGCCGGCCCCTTCCAACAACACCATCCATTCTTGTTCTGTACACCTCTTCCGTAAATCTACTTTCACTCATCCTTTCCAAATGCCCAAACTTTTCAATCTTAGTCACTACATCCTCTTTCAATCCGCATCTTTTTTTTATTTCACTGTTGCGCACCCTATCACTCAATTTCACTCCACACATGCTTCTCAACGCTCTTATCTCCACAGATTGTAAATGCTTATATTTGCTTTTATATAGTTTTCTTTAAACACTAAACATGATGTAATTTCCTATATTAAATTATATATTATACAAAAGCTAACAAGTGGACAAAGTAATATTTTGCAAACAAACTACATTTACAAATAATTAACATCGTCATAACCTTTTCTTCAGATATCAAATAATATTTATTGACAATCTCAACTTAGATATAACCACTGCTGATTTATTAAAAGTGGACTTAATCCATTCGTAAAAAGTAAAGATTTAGCAGTGCGGAATGAAAAAATAAATCGATTGGTTTTTTTAACTTATCTAAAAACTTGATGATAGAGACTTGAAGAAGAAATCTGTGTGATTCTGATAAGAATTTGTTATTCCCTGAATACGTTCATTTGTCTTGAAAAACGAATGCAAAATAATTCATCATCAAAGAATACTAAACTACACCGAGTAAGACTTAAACAATGCTACTCTAGCGAAGCCAGGATAAAGCCATAACAGTTTATCATGACTTTCGCAGTATTATTCTCAACCTTTCATTACGAACTTCGGTAACAGTTTGTTTATTGAACCAGGAAATGTCAATTAAGTTCCTCTTTCGTGGGACTTCTTCCGAGATTCATACAGCATTAGAGCATCGAATCGTGCGCAGCTTCGCACGACCAGGATCGCAAGTTCAATACAGAGGTCAGTAGCTTTCAATTCGTGCATCCAGTATGCAAAATGTAGACGAAGGGTGAAAGGGCAATGTGGGATTATGCGCTAAACGCCTACGTTATTCCGATCATTATTTAATGCGCATCTGGCATAAAGGCTTTCATTGAACTTAATTATGCAATGAAACGTGCTTTTCAATAGTTTAAGATTCCCTAGGACGTTTGTATATTAATAAATTAGTCAACTAATCTAATATATTACGCCATTTTAAAAGATAGTGTTCAAATAGCATGACATGAATTTATGAGTATGAAAATATTTTATTCCTATGCGATGATTTGCCTAAAATGGAGAAACTTAGTAATAAATTAAACACTAATTTGGTTTACAAAATTCGATTGACGAAACTAAATATTTTCCTCACTCGAAATGGAAAATATGAAACTCAACAAAATGGCAAAACAATATTGATTTAAAAGAAGCATTACAGAATTGATCTCGTCTCTAAAGGGAAATCCCTTTAGCCTTAACTATGTTATTGAATCTCAACATCAATTTTCGTAGTTATTTTACCATAGAAAGTAAGGTTTAATGCCTAACATCACGAGTTGCGCCGACGTAATAGACACAAAGGTAGCGATCGATGTAACTGATACTTATCATGATCTCGTCGATATTACCTCACGATATCAACTCCTAAGGGTCACTACAAATTGCCAATACCCTATCAATATTGATAATTTAATGAGAATCACATATTGATAGAAAGATGTTATTTCTACTTTGATTTATTACGTGTGTGTGGGTGGTTTCTTGAGCTTCTTAGGAGGTACAAGTAGCAATTTAATTGCTTTGTTAATTACTGTCTTACAGCTATTTGATAGACTTGTTGATAAGATTTTTGTGTTGCGGAAGTAGATTTTTGTACGGACTTTTGTATATTTCTGATAAATAATTAAACGAAGGGACTAGTTTTTTCAATTATCTCTTGCGATTATTTAAGATGAAATTAACAAAATATAATTGCGTAGTTCTAGGCATAATTTGAAATATTTTTATGTACCTATTGCAAAACAAAGTGATCTGAACTTTAAATCTTATCCAATATTTTTTTTAAATCTATAATAGAAAAGCTTTATAAATCACATGTAATTTCCTGACAACATGAATTTATGAACACGCTACAACTGTTTTATTAAAACAAACATATTTTACCAAAGAGCCCTTTCAAGTGACACCTGTATCCGATTGCAAATCAGAGGCGCAACTAATGAGCAAATTAATGAGTAAACAGACTAGCTTATCAAGATGAGCAACATAAGCCAAGGGTCAAACAAGGACTAGTCTGCAAAGGGCATAGTTTCACTACAGGCCCTTAGGGAAAGTCTGCGTGGTTCCTACTGTCACTTTTAACTATATACGCGATGACAACGCGTGGGAATAGAAGAATAGAGATAGATCTAAAATTGTGAAATAAGCAAATAATAAGTTTAGCATACAATAGCATTTAGTTATGCAGTCGTAAAATTTAAATATGTTTTTAAAATTTATGCAAAACGCTTTATTATTATGTTTGTAATTTTAAAAGGATTTGCATTTTGATCGACTGAAATTTTCAGAAAGCTTACCAAAATGATTCCAGAAAAAAAATGATTTTTTTTTCGAATATATGACATATATTCCAGAAAAAAAAATCATATTCTATATTATACAAAGTCAGCTTTAAAAAAAACTTAAATGATTTGGTAAAAAAAGTTATATTTTGAACTGTAGCTGCAGTTAATATTTTTGATACTTAGGTATGTTTGACTAAGTCAAAAGCCTAAAGTTAAACTAAAGTTTAGGTGCTTATTCATTTTGAATGAAAAAGTTTATAATAAAATACGAGGTAAGCTTATTATATAGGATTACGTTAATAAAATAAACGTAAAGGAAAATTTAATTAGATAACAGTAAAATGATAAATCAGTTGACCTGTAAACAATACCAGGTGTGCGATAACACCAAATTTGATGACTATTAAGATGATAAATACCTTCTTCATTACTTATGTAACTTAGATTTATAGCTATACAAACTAGGGCAAGCAATAGGGCCTAAAATAGGTGGTTTTACGTAAGCCACGAGAAAGTAGGCGGTTTGCGGAAGGTCATAGAAATAATGCGACCAGCTTACAAATATATGCAACGGTCCAAAGTTTTGTGTTTCTCTTATTCTTGTTGAGGCATCAGTCAAACTGTATGGTCCAAGGATTGAGTCGAATTCTTGATCTGATTGAATTAATTTCGTGAAATCTCGCAAACATAAGTGCTTATTGAAATAGTAAATGGCACTAAGGTTACATCATTAATTGCAGAGAAATGTCTGCTTAAATTTTCAAAGCTTTTTCTAACAAACCCAAAATTATTCTTCCTAGAGAGAAAAACATAGAATGTGACAGCTGACTTAACTGGGCATACGGTAAAAGTCAGTTAAAGGACAGAGGTTTTATTGGCGTTTTTGCGGGCGATAGGTTGACCATCTGTCACTGCAATAGTCTCTCTTCATCATTATAATACCTCCGAATTTGTCAAATGTGACATCAGATGGTTTTAAAGCCTCTGGTGTTCTGCCTACGATACAGGCGTGAAACTATGTATTTCCAAAATAAATCATCAAAGCATTTTGGCTTTTGAAAACATAAATATCAAAAAAATGGCCATTTACCTTCGTTTATCGGATGGCTTAACTATAAAGTCTTGTTGAATCAATTGCCAACCCAATATTTTTCACTTTTTAGGCTTACGAAACTAAATTCTTAAGTAGGTATCATAAATAGAATAAAATTTACGTTTTAAATTGTTTAAGGAAATCATTAATCTAAGCAAAATTTAATTATTTTAATGTAAAATGTATAACTTTCGATACACACGAATTAATTAAATGACTAGTTTTCTTAACAACTTGGAAGTGCAGTTTCCTAATGTACCATAACACAAGTCATAATCATTCAACTAGCAACGATTGATCGTTGATTGATTTGATTTATTGTGTTTATAGTGATTGAACAATCAATTATTTATGGCTAAGTATACCGGAAAGAAAACGAAGGTGGTTTCCTAATTTGTTCTACTTTGCAATCGGAAATTTCTAAGAGCTTTTGCATTTGCATACTGGAACTTGGAGTATTTTGGCTTCTTCTTCTTATGGTGTGGGATGTAAGATCTAACACCCTAATGTCAGGGTTTCTACGCCCTGCCTCAAGGGCCTCTGACATGGTTTTATGGAAAATCTAATATATAAAATTCTCGTGTCACAGTTTTCGTTGCCATACTCCTCCGAAACGGCTTGACCGATTTTGATGAAATTTTTTGTGCTTATCCGGTATCTATGAGAATCGGCCAACATCTATTTTTTTTTTATATGGCGATATAAATACACGCTAAATGCCTAAGATTTATTGATTAATGGTCTCCGTGTTGCAGTGGTCTAGGCATTACTACGCCAATCAACAAAAAAAGATGTTACGGGTCTGGGCGTTTATCTACAGTGTGTTAAGCTTCGGATTTCCGATACTTCACCCACGTATACTACGTTGAATTTCATCGACAAAATACTATGCAAAAAGGGGTCGTGTATTTTGTTGTAATTTTGACCAAATTAGCCCTAATTGCAATACTAATGTGATGTTTTTTTGTTAGCATAGTTCCTTTTAAACAAATATAATGAAAAAAACTATATGTCTATGGTTTGGTTTTTGAGGTAGCGCACATTAACTAAAAACTTTAGGGAATTTTTTCCAAGCTTTTCGGCTATACTTAAGAATTTCATGAACTATTTTGCATTTTATCTTTACAAAAAATACTTTAAATGCTACCAAATATCATAATCTTTAAAATAAGATCATTTTTGTGTATAGGGGCGACATGAAAATGTGAAAAAAATGAGTTTCAGTGAACTTGTAGAAGTACGAGATATTAAATTTTAAAATGGCTGTCATTCAGAGGGGTGAGGGTTGCGACCCCCTTTGTTTAGTATTTTGTCGATAAAATTTAACGTAGTATACCTGGGTGAAGTATCGGAAATCCGAAGCCTAACACACTGTATATACCTACTTATTTGTATTCTAGGTTCCCTCTAGCTCGCTACATAGTACCTATCTATATAAATATTTGAGCGAGCGTTTCTCCTTCGTCCATTCTACAGATACGCCATGCCGAGCACATAAGCGAACTCTCTTATATTTAAAATCACATAAAACCGATTTCTTTTCCTACTCTTTTAATATACATGCTGTCAGATTGTGGAATTCATTACCATTCGAAATACGTGACTCAAAAACTATAACATTATTTAGAAAAAGAGTACGAGAACATTACCTTTCTCTAAATGCATAAAATTAAAGTCAAATTAATCAACGAATATAACTCACAATATTTTATATGTATATATATATATTTATATTTGTTAGTTTGTATTTATTTATTAGTAGTATATTTATTATATCTTAGTGCAGGTATTTTATTTAAGTATTTTATTATTTGAATATTATTTTTGTTACGCACGCACTGATTTTGTTTCGATGTACCTCTCCAGTCACAGGTGAGCTGGTAGAAATTTCTCTCAGAAATAAACTATACCTTTGTACATTTATCTTTAAGTAACTAACATTGTATCTTTTAAACTGTGTGTACATGAATAATTAAATAAATAAATAAATATCTCATAACACAAGCTTTTGCTTACTTTGAGGCCATGTAGTAGATGTGATTGTCTGGGATTTTATTACTATTATTAACTGTAATAAAAGCTATAATACCTAGTAGGTACTTACAGTTAACATTTCTAACATTAATGTAATATTATTTAGCCAAAAAATAGTTTCAAGTATGTATTATGAATAACTAGATAACGGATATATAAACTCAAACAAACATATAAATACACACTTGATGGGTCATCATCACATAAATATCCACCCCAAACGGGAATCAAGCCCGGGACCGCTGGCATAGAATGCACTGTTACTTCGTCATGCCAGCCAGTCGTCCTAATTATGGAAGCTCATTCACATTTTCATACAAACCTCACTTTCTCGTTGCCTTAATAATTTCATCACTTTTAATACGAAACGTCGATAAAATAGCGTCTCAGTACCTATTGGACTACTGGACACAATAATCAATTCACAGTTTTTAAATCAAGTCATGAGTTTTATCAATCAATCTTGCTTATTAATCAAAAGTCACACTTTCAATGGTAATTATTATTCAGATGAATGTAAACGGTAATTACATAAATTATGATCTGTCCGGTCGTTGAACTGCGGCAATAAACTTCAATTAACCGGTTTAGTCAAGCGAAAAGAACAACTGAAGATATTGGTACCTCGACAGCATAATTACGTCGATAGTGCACCGTTTTATGAATGGACTTATTTTGTTTTACGTCAGTGTTGTGTTTTTTTTTAATCTTTTAGTCAAAAGACGAGTCTTAAAGATAAGCAAGTTTCATAGCAAAATGAATCTTAAAATTAGCATAATGAGCTCAATTCGACTTGGCACTCTATAATTTATAGTCTCTTATGTAATTTTGGGGGACTACAGACTAAAGAGTTGCTAACAAAAACAGTTTTTGCTGCCTCTGAATTTGACATTGGAGAAACTTTAGATAGTGTAATGTCGAGTACGGCCAAATGTTATTTAATTCTTAAATAATTATGCATACTATACTTTAAATAAGTCATAATATTCAATTAATCTACCACGACTTAAGAAAGTCGGTCTGTTGAGAAGTGGCAAAAGACTCAACAGCAATCATTGCCGACCTTGGGATCTTTGTGATAAAATTTTTATAAAACGAAAAAAGGATGGAATATTTTTTTTACATAATGTTCAATCTCAACGAAAGCAATTTTTGATAATTATTCGAATAAGGAGTTTTCATGAATTTAAAAAAACCTCTTTAGAGTTTGTTGGTCGCGTTGTACACAATGCTTGACGACCACTTTGGCGATGGGGTAAAGCTATCTGCCTCAGACGCCAGTGGTTGCGGGTTCGATCCCCGCACGGAACAAGAAAAAAAAAATGTTCCGTGTCTGGGTGTTTATCTATTTATTTATTTATATTCTAGGTATCCCATAACATAAAATATAAAAGCTGTGCTTACTTTGGGGCCATGTAGTTGGTGTGATTGTCTGGGGATTTTATATTTATATTTTTATATAATGCTCTATGTCAAAGTCAACTTACCTAAACGAAGAAACATTGTACATATTTAAAGTTAAAACTACCTAATTAGTTATTGCAAGCCTATGCTCAGATTATTTACAATTAACATATTAGGCAAGGTTAGAAGAGATTGTTGCTTTTTTAATTTGTTTCATCCAATTGATTTATTTTGATTTTATAATATATTTCTTAAATGCATTACATTAGATGACTCTTCGTCATGCGACATCAACTAACATGCAAGACTGTGTGATGCGTGATAGTTACAGATTAATTACGATTCACTTGTGTTTAATAAAGTGTAGAAAAATTACGATTTTTCTCAACAATTATTTAAAGAACAGATATATTTCATCTTATAATTGTTACTGTTTTTTTTATTGTAACCGTGTAATTTTTTCTGAAGCAGAGATTATCTGTAAATTTTTAATTTTTTTTAAGTTTATTATGATAAAACTGTTATGAGTGTAAAAGTTCACCATCATTTTTTCCTAAAGCACTGATATTTTTTTGTTTTGTTTTGCTATTGTTAATATAGGCTTGTATATTTTCTGCTAAAAGTAGTCAAATAAAGCGCGAGTTATGTAAGTAATTGTTACACACGTCATATAAAAATTTGGTTAAAAATCATTGTGGCAAGATTTTATCTAAATTTAATCAATTTTGACGGTAGTTTTTGGTACCTTGTAAAACTAGCTTCACATTAAAAGAGCTGAAAAGGGAAATAAATAATATACCTACACCTTTTTTTAAACTGGCAATATTTACGTTGGCATTTTTAATTCAGAAAAATTCTAACAATGCTGGCATTTAACTATATACTTTCGGCCTCAGTAAAGTTTTTTCTAGTTAGAAAAAAAAATGTTTGAGGAAAAATAGTTCAATTATAAGCCCTGAAACTCTACAAACTGAAAATTGTTCAAATATAACAATATGATCTTACAATCTCAATATCTACTATGAATGACTGACTTTGTAATAAAAATATTATTATTTCATACAAGTTTAGTACTTAAAACTTTTATTGTGTTAAAACATATAATCTCAACTAAAGTTCTAAGCTTTTAAATACGGAACCAGCAAGAGTTCCTATGCCATTAAAATAATATCTATCACAGAAGTAATAAACAATGGATTAATTAAACAAAGTAGTATGTTTATCTGCTGCAATTATTTCATTTAAATTTCCTAGATCCGGCTAAACAATTATGCTTTATAATTATGACTACCATGGAATTATATGGACTACGGAATTAAACAGACTATGTTTAAAATTTGTTCCGAGTCGTCTCTTCAAATTCAACTTTTTTTGATGCAGAGTTTTTGATAAAATCTTATTAAAGCTTTCATAGGTAATTAAGTTTTCAATCTCGAGAGAAGTTTCAAAATCTTGCAAAGTTGTGTGTTTTCACCTATTACCTCGTCTGCACTTACCATCAGGTGACATATGAAAATATTATGTATTTGTTAGTCCAGCAAACTTTAATTTGCTAACCGTTTCAGCGAAAATTCATCCGATTTCACAAACTTTCAAATTAATACCCTGGTTTATAAACATTTTTTATTAGAACCTGGGTCATGTTACCGTGGAATATTTAGTTATTGTTGGATTATTCATAAAAAAAAAACCTTCCGTAATCCGTGGGTTGTAATTGTGGTTATACAATCAAATCACCATATTATACAACAACGGGATAAAAAGCTACAGAGTTGTCATAATGTCTCCTCTCTGTATAAATCTCTATATTCCTCCAGAATCAAGACTGAGGTCATCTGTCATATAAAATCTATCGCTAAATACCTATGTTCAATCCGATACTGATATGTTTCAGTAATATTTTATCAAGAGCTACATCCATATACTCTATTTATCTTCATCGCGTTATCATAATTTTGATTAAAGCTAAATGAAAATCGAGCCACCAAGTCCAAAAAGTTTAATCGTTATAATCGTGAGATCATAAAACTTATCAATTCAAAATTAAGAATTTCCCTTTCAATTAAAATCGATGCTAAATATTTTTAGCTTGACTTTTTATAATACTTCTTATTTTATTTTATTTGGGTATGTATTTTTTTTAAATATAAGTTACACAAAAATATAATAAAAGTAAACAGAACACAGAATATATGTCTAATGGCGGGCCTTTCTTAAAAAGCCTATAAAAATTGTATCATCATTGAGAAACTTCGAAATCATTAACGCAACTTGACATTTTAATGCGACAAGTCCAATTTATTCAAAAATATATACAGATCTATACAGTTACCTAATCAAGAAAATCGTTCTAATTTGTAAGATGCAAATGACTTAAAAATCTTTCCACACAGATCCGTCTCAAATCGAACGGATGATTTATTTTATACAAATTAAAAAAAAAACAAAAAAAAACTTACCACTGGCAGTACGGCCTTCATTTTAAAAATAGAAAAGTCAGCACCAACCAAAAAGTTTATATTACAGTCCACATAAACACTTCACATGACTGGCACAATAGAATTTTGTCACTTTTGGATTTGTTTATGTGTGGGTGATGTTAAGGGCGGTCCGGTGTAGTTAGTTGCAGTCTCGATGAAGTGAAGTTCAAGGCTAGTCAGTGCTAGGCTTATATACTGGGGGTGGTGGAGCGTGGCGGTGCAAGTGTGTGTGCCCGCGTGCATACAGGGCACGACGGATGGACTGCACTTAGAAATGCACACAGATGCATTTTGACTGTGGCTCTCAAAGTTTAATGTTTGAGGGTGAGGATATTTGTAAATGGTTTTGGTGTTTGATGTTTTCGTATATTACAACAAATGTTTCACGATTTAGATTACATATTTAAGGATGTTATATACTTAAAATATTACAATTGATATAAATAAACATTAGGTACCTTAGGTACTATTAGGTACCATACAGATAACAACAAAGAGGAGGAAAGTATTTTTTTTCCATATCGATCAGTTACCTTGTAATAGTTTTCAGATTCAGTCACATGAACTTGAACGTATTTTATGATAAATCGTAAAATCTTAAGCAATGTGATATGTACCTTTTTTATAAAGTATGGATGGGACGTTTGTGACTGTTTTTATTATAATATTCAAATGGCAACTTTATTCAAAAATTTATTCAAATAATTACGACTGTTCTTGGTTGTACGTGCTATATGGAATTTTTATTTCGACTTGCTAACAATAATTTTCAGATATTTGCAATACTTTGTTAAGCTGACACAAATTAAATCTATGCAAAGCAACAAAGTAAAAAAAATATATTTAAAGTACCTACTGCATGTTTCTACGGAATGCGGTGCCTTTCGAAAAGCCATGTTGAGGTAATAATCAAAGGGTTGGCTACCACCGTCACCGATTTTGACCAACCAGTCTCCCATTTAAAGAAGTAATTGTTCCAGTACCAAAAATAGAATGGCTAAACTGATTTAACATTGGATTTAGGATAATTGACTATTTGAACTCACAAGTGGAAACAATATTAAAAAGTCAAATCCTTTCTTATTTCAAGTTCTCCATTTCTAGCCAGGTCATTTTATAGGGGCGACTTAAACCGCATTTGACCTCAACCTCACCTGTGTTAAGTGAAAATGAGGTCAAAGATGACACATGGTTACACATGGGCTTAACAAGAAAGTGTTTTTCTTCTGGCTCTCAGTTTAAAGTTATTTAGAAAAATCTGTTTATTGCAAAGCTTTGACAACCACTGTTAGTTTATGGGACGAGCTTCACGACGTTTCCCCGCCCTTCTTAAGTCGCATAGGTACGTTACACCAGCAGGACCTTCGTTACGTAACAATCAACCTTTTCCTACGCTTTTACTATCGAAGCGGTTCCGACGTAACTAGAAATACTTAGAGATACATTCTGTATTGATACACACCAGCTAAAGGTCAAGAGGTCAATTTAACGAGAAGAGTTTCTTGGAAGCAGATTTTATTTCCTATAAAGAGGTTTCATTTGAAATTAATTTTGCTTTTATAGGTTTGATATTATTGAATATTATGTATGGAAACTGTTATGGTTTTGAAAGTTGAAATCGTTTAACACTAAACATTTTCTCTAATATAAAATCACTTTCGGTAATAAAAACAAAAACACGTACCTACTTAAAACTACTTCTCAAATATTTTTGATTTTTTCTATTTTGTAACCTAACCAAATGGAAAACTTAACTGACGTACATTTAATGCACCTAAATATGAGCTTTAAACATTTAATGAGAATGATAATTTATATCCCATGTTTAATAACTTGGCAATAATTTCAAAGTATTATTTTCAAGATGGTAATTCTTAGGAATTTGGAATGAAATGGGAGAATGTGACTGACTGTCTACTTTAGTATCATGTCGGAGTACACCCCTAGTATAACACATACACATTTATTATTTACAAGGTGTTACCAGTTTATTTCGTCTAAAATTGTAACTTCAGTTGAACAAAATGAAATTGAAACCATAATTAAAACTTTATAATTATCGAATAATGAAAATGGTCAGTGTTCTTCGTAGAAACTATTAACATCATATTTATATTGGCATAGTGATTCTAATCAACGTCGAAGATTTAAGATAGTAATCATTTTGACGTTTAGTTAAAGCCAAAAGCCTCTAAAAGTCATACTAACAGCTGATCGCTGTCAAGTACGGTTATTTAGGACTCAGCTGACACTGCATTATACAGGGTGTCCAAAAAAGTACTTTGGAGAAATATATCCTAGGTAGGGCTAGTTCTTAGGAATTCTAAACATTTCAAGAAAAGCGCATGCGCGCGTGGAATTTCACCTAAATAGATAACGCGCGCGCCTTAAGACTAGCTTACAGATATTTACATTGTTGTGATTTTGATTGCTCACGTGACAATCGAACTTATTAAGATTATTTTTTACATAACTTTAGATTTACATTAGAGGAACATTGGACGATTGAGTTGATTTAATTAATCACTGTTAAAAGTTTGATTCGAATTTTCGCTTGTATTTATTTTATCTATTGTTTATTTTTATCCATTATGTAAGTACCTCCCAGCTGAGCGTAAGGCTTGCGTGTTATCTGGATAGGTGAAAAGTCTCGCGCGCGCGAAGTCTCCTTGAAATGTTTAAATTTTTTTATGGAATAACTATAAGTCCAAATAAAAAATGGTTTTTCGTAGTCGAATGGGGAAGACTAGCCCTATCTAGGATATTTTTCTCCAAAGTACCTTTTTGGACACCCTGTATAAAGTTATTAAATTGACTACATGAATAGGTATATAGTTCAAATATAAATATTGATACATACATGATATGAAAATAATGACTTTCAAAGTTGTCTTAAATTTTTATGATTCATCATAATAACTTCATAAGCAGATTTTACTGAGTTTTATGTACAGTCTGCAACAGAATTATGTACCTTTACCACACAGTCTCCCGCACACATACAACGCGTATGCATATTGTATGTGTGCGGGAGACTGGGTGGTATACATAATTCTGTTGCAGACTTTACATTTTAAGTAGACCTGTCGGTTTCTTCATAGGCACCGTGGTCTAGATCGTCCGTTTCTTGTCATTATATTTTAGACTAAGCCCGCGGTGGACCTCAATCTCATCTGATGGTAAGTGAAAATGAGGTCGAAGATGACAACAAAATAAGAAACAACTAGTTCTTCATAAAAATGCAGGAACATATCATCGCAAACAAACATTCATAGCAGCAGCAGCGGTCAAACAAAACAGATTGATCTTCACAAAAAATATTTTTGGAGATTAAATTATGAGTGTAGAAAAAACAAACATTTCAGGGTTTTTATTTAAATTGGCATAATTTTTTTGTTCATTAAAACTAAAATCTTTAGTTTACTCGTTTTGCCATCACAACTTACGAACACATGAGATTGTTTACATAGAAAAACACGCTGTCAATTTAGAATTACAGTTTCCCATTTACAGAACTGACTTATGAAGCAACTTACCAACATTAAATCATACTACAGCACTTCCGACTGTGTCCATCGATTGAGTTACCAACAAGCTGAGAAATGAGCTAACAAGCGAATAAATAAACGCATAATGCGAAATTTATAGGCTCGTAAAATGTCCTATCGAGTGCTAACATAAACCATTAATTGTATATTCACAAGTGGGCCGTGACTTCCGCTGCTCGATGGACTAATGCTTATTGACTTAGTAGCTGAATAATAATATTTTAAAGTATTTGCATTTAAAATGCTAAATTACTCTGAAATAAATGAAAAAAAATATTAAATAAAAATCACCCGACCAGGATTCGAACCTGAGACCTCACGTTTGCCGGACGAGTGCTCTTACACACACTGAGCTACCGGGGCCTGGCAGTATGCCTCGAAATTACTCAACACATTTTTGTTTTTACGTTATATTGCTGTAAAGAAATTGGTCTCCGGTGGTCTTAGCTGCAAACCATTAGATGGAGCTACGTTAGCAATATAACGTAAAAACAAAAATGTGTTGAGTAATTTCGAGGCGTACCGCCAGGCCCCGGTAGCTAAGTGGGAGAGTTCGGAAGGAGAGAGTTGCCAGGTTCGAGTCCAAGTCGGGTGATTTTTATTTAACACATTTTTTCAATTATTTAGCCGAATAATCTTCGCACAAATTATATCTTTTAAATTGAAACACACTCAATATCTTTTTTAGCTAAATAACCTTTGTTCAAATGATATTGTGTAAAATAGAACAAACTCAATATCGTTTTTAGCTGAATAAACTTCGTTTAAATAATATTAAATTATATTTGTACATGCTATGCCTGGAACATTCCTTTTTTTAAATCAATGTCTTGTTTACGTGTTTAAAAGAAGAAATAGTTTTCTTCTTATAATCTAATAAAGTAAGATGATTAGTATCGTCTTATAATTATTACATTGACACAATCGTCAAATTTCAGATTTGAGTAGAAGGTCCTATTAAAAATGTGTAGGGGAAGGTGGGCATGAAAGAGCCATGTTTGAAAGAGCCACCCTACGTGTTTCTTACATTTTATTCACGAAATTCCATCGGATCTTCTTTCTCTGATGTTACAAATAACTAGAATTGAAATTTCTTTGAAAAAATTTTGAAAATATGAAGGGTGTAGTTTTTTGATGCCCACCTTCCCCTATTCGAACAGTTTCGTTATATCTGTTAGACCTGAGTTTCGGCTAGAGAAGGTTAAATAATTGTTAAGTATATGTTTTTATCTTGAGGAGGATAAATAGAGCTATTTCATATACCCTTAAATAGTCAAGTCATAAAGATCAATGAAACTTTTAATCACACTGCTGCTTTTTCAAATTTAATCATATTGTTCTCCATGATCAATGATTAAAAAATGGAGAACACTATTGTAAACATGACGTGATAATGATCATATTTCACATAGTTTGTCTAAAGAAGACGAAACATTGATTTATGTCTGTTAAAGTACTGCATTATTTCATAGTCAGCATTTAACTTTAATATGCTGTCCATTTCCATGCTGGAGTGGGAGCAAAGGAAAAACATAGAATGGGCAAGCTCCTTCTCTACCCGGGCATACTGTAAAAGTCATTTAAGGATAATCATCAAATGCAGAGCATTAAAAAACCGACTTCACGTCAAAACTTTGACTGAGTTAGAATGTCATGCACGTAAACATTCTCCGAAAACATACATATTAAAAAAAATATGGAGTACTCAACCGATTTCGATAAAATTTATATGTGACCAACTATGAAGTGTCCTCTATCATAAGAAACAAGAATTTTCAAAATCGATCCAAATTTGTCCGAAATATCGTGTAATAAAGACACAAAAAAACATACAGACGAATTGAGGACCTCCTCCTTTTTTGGAAGTCAGTTGAAAAGAGGTTGCTTTCCTAGGCCCCTGTGCCTTTTCGACCCCATTTTCACTTATTATACTATCAGGTGGGATTGGGAACAAACGAGGGCTTATTTTTTAATAAAAAAAAATGTGTTAGTTATGGCTCTCTAAGAGAATGGATTGGCGGTAATATCTTATTGATTATTGAGCAGACTGCTGCTGGATGCCCTCAGGTTTAAAAATAATCTTTCACGTCTATCTATCCTTAGGGCGAAACAATACCACGTACTTAGTTAATAATTAAAAACAAAAACTCCTTTGACTCAATTAATATAATTTCGCCTCCGCTACAATAACAACTTTAAAAACAGACCTAACACTACAGATCCTCGTGATGTAATGCGTAGTACAAAAATGAGCAAACTGTCTGTTACTGTTTTTTATTGGATTTGCTGGAGGTATGTAGCAACGGAAGACCAGCGCCTGTTTCGCTAATTCACACGAAGCTAAGATCCAACTGATTTGTTATATCAACGGCATTTATCTAAGTACAATTATAGCTAACATGATTCTTTTCGCACTACAGAAACGTTTCTTAAAACTTTTATTTCTTTTACACTACTACATTGCTGCTTTAATTTTCAATTACTATACCAATATCAGGTTAGAACGGGAAGCGGACCAATAAAAATTATATAAAATGATAAATTTTGTCTTAGTAATTACGACTTATGAGTAAAATGCCCCTATTGCTCCAGGATATAAGTGTCTAAGGGAATTAATTTAAGGGTTTTTAACTCAGAGTTCCTTCCTCTATTGGTAAATGTATTTTCTTGGGCAATAAGTATTTGCTAAATGAAAATAACTTTAATAATTGTAGTGTCCTAGAGTCAAATTCGAGTTTAGAAATACACCAAATTTGTTTATAATTAAGAGTATAATTATAAGTTAATTTAGTGACGAAATTGTAGTTTGATATAAAGAACGTTAATGAACTAAAAGTTTCTCTTCAACTAATTTAAATATTTTATTACAAAAAGACAGACTAATACTAAACAGTATTTACTACGGAAATTATCTATTTAATTACAACTTCTAGTAGCACCAACGTCCAAGGAGATTATTTATTGAAATGTAAATGTTTAACATCTATTATTACACCGAGATATATTTACATAAATCAAGTACTGAATGATCGAAATAGCTTGTAAGTATAGTATCATGGATCGAAGATAGTATTCCTAGATAGGTAACCAGCAAGGAATTAATAATAATTGGTAATGATTATACTAATAATATTATATTTTATTATTTATATAGAAGATTGTAGTTATTATATTATTGGAGAAATCAATTTGTAACAGCAGGTAATAGTGCTTGTTTTGCTTTTGATTGGGTTCAAAGGTTTTTATGGAATATTTGACTGTTCTTTTATGGATTGAAATACAGTTTTACAATTTAGTCTCGGTATGGTACCGTACGGTTCCATATAAAACCTTATAGAGGTGTATCATTTGGGTAATTTTAGTCATTGTTTATCGAAGGCTGGATAAACTTGTTGTGAAAACGTAGTTGATATCCTATTTTTATTGGGATATATTTAAAAAAAAATTACCTACGAAATAAAGAATATTTTGACTTTGACCCACGAAGTAGATATATAAAATAAATATTTGATATAAATATAGCACAATAGATATTGACTATCAAATATCGATCGGGCGGCACCTGAATCTTTGGTCAACGTGATAACTCGCACAATCCAAATGAACTGACTGAAAATCAGTGTTGTAGATCTTTTAGATCTGTAGCGGTTGCTGAGTCAGTTCCTTTTTCATGGCTGCGGGGTATTATTAAATCATACATTTTACTGTGTGTACTTAAAATTATGTTATTAAAATTTTATTTCTTTTGTGTATAGATTGTGTGTTGTCTTGTATATATAGATCTGTGTATCCGTGGCTATGAAATAAATGTTCTTTCTTTCTTTCTTTCTAACTAACGTACAACGAACTTAGTGTAAATACTTCTTATAAGATATGTACGTGACTGTCTATCTTCACAGATATTGAATCGCTTTAATTTCACACTCGGATGAAATCAACGTTTTTTCTATAATACAATTATTAAATGGTAAAGCTGACGCATAAGGCAAATGGTCACTCATACATTTCATGAGCGTGAATAAAAATAGTGAGTAGGTATTTTTGATTAAGAAGTAGATTTTTGCTCTTATTGTCTAGAGATATACAGGGTGACTGGTGGCAAATTTTAAATACTGAATTAGAGCACTCTGTACTCGATTCTGATCATAATTATGTAATAAAAGTAGGTAATTAATTTTTCACTAGTATTCCCTATAAATAAGTACTACTATGTTATTATTTACATCACATACAACTGAGTCGATCGCGGCATGTGACCTGGCACGCCGATCGCTGCCAACGCTAGCGTAACCATGCGTTGCGTAATTAATTCTTTAACTTTCGGTTAAGTTTACTCACGAAATAATTAATATATATTTTTATTATATTTTTTCTCTTCATGTATGATCTCAGACTATCATGTTCTTGAATTAAAAAGTGACCCACCAGTCACCCTGTATATCTGTGAAAAATAGCTATGTAAACATTAATATAACTTAAGGTTAATAATTTCACTTAGGTACTATCTGTTTCATTTTTTTAAATAACCTGAACTGAGGCAAAAACTAAATAGCCCAAAAGTTTTATGACGTCTACACCGCGAAACTATGGGTCGTCAGAGAATAAATACGACCAGACCCGATCCAGTTTGAAAAAGTTTGTTTCCCAAATTACCTTGCCTGTCGAATTAGTCACTATCTTAGCGAAGGCAGCAGCACTGACATAGTATTTGAGGCCGTCAAAGTTTAAAATTGTATATGATTTTGAAAATGGAGATGCAGTTATATACCTACCCACACAGGTTACTTTTTAAGGCTGATATAGAGCTTCTATAACGGCATAAGGGTCACAACTACCCTAAAATAGTAGCACTATATCATTCTACAAAAGTAACCTTATAAATACCCAAATATTAAACATTAAAAAAAAGAATGCAAGAATGCAAGAATGTATGCTTCTATGCTGGACTGGGAGCGAAAGAAAAACATAGAGTGTGCCAGCTGCGTCTCTTCCCGGGCATACTGTAAAAATCATTTAAGGGACAGAGATTTTAAAGGCGTTTTTGTGGGCGATAGGCTGACCCCCTGTCACTATAATAGTCTCTCTCCATCTTTATAATACCTCCAAATTTGTCAAACGTGACATCAGATGGTCTTGTAGTCTGGTGTTCTGCCTTCCCCATAAGGGATACAGGCGTGACGTTATGTATGTATGTATGTAAAAAAAAGAACCTATTAAAAATGTTTTAAAAGCAATTCACCTGGTAACAAGACTTAAACCCTATCATACTGCAGGAGAACTCCAAAACATTACAAAGTAAAACAGACCTGTATAGAATCAAAACTGGCCAAACAATTAAAAGATAAATACATACCAAGGAAAAATGTACCCGTATGTATAGCAGCGTAATCGTTTTGAAGTTGTCACGTTTAAAGAATAGTTGTCAAAATGAGTAAATTTTACGCCTGTGGGAGTCGTTACTTCTTCTGTCTATTACTACCTACCATGGTAATGGCAGTCTACCGTCATTACTAGAATACGGGCTTTTACTGTCAGTATCACTTGATGAAATTTTTATGAAATAGACAAGATGATATAAGAGATCATGTTTGAATTATATTAGCACTCGAAGTCTTCCGAGTTGGTGCTGTCATCGTGAATTTAAATTCAATACTTCTAACAGAACTTATAGATGAGGAAACCGGAAAATATATCCCTTTACTGTTTCTCAAATTTCTCCTAATGCGCAAGCGCATTTAATAATTTAAGCTATCTTACTTAGGTACCGCTCAAGTGCAACGTAATAGCATTTTAATGATTCAAGTGAATTAACCTATGCGGCGCTTGGTGCATCCAAGTTGTATTAGATGCAATACAACGTTTAGGAGCTTAGTAAATCTTGCTTTCAGTATGTCTTAACTTACGAACTTTCAACCATGTATGTAAGAACTCTAAATTTTATGAATATAAATAACGTAATAAATTAAGTTTTTTATAATAAAGAAGCAGATTTGGATGGTCTTGTTGATTTTTCCGACCTCGTTGGCTTTGTCTCACAAGTTTATTATTGTTTTTTATATTAATTACATTTTTGTATTGTAACTGTGTTTCCATAGATACAAACAGAAGGGCGTTCAAAACAAAAAACTAACTTTACAGAGTGGAATTTTTGAATGCCGGGAATGGAGGGAAAGTACTCTAAATAAGAGAGATAGTAAATTTTACTCCAAATTAACCTTTTTTTTCTTTCTTTTTTTTCAAAAATTAAATTCACCTTTCAATAAATTAGTATGTTAGAAGGATTTTATTCTTGTGATTGACCCTAACGATCGATGCAATAAAATTGAAGAGTGTCATTTTTACAGATTTTAGTCGGTTTGATTCCCGGGTGAAGCGAGCGAATTGTTGAAGCTCTTTGAATGCGGTTTTATTTCTTTTCAAAAATAAAAGAATTTTTCATTGGAGTAAAATTTGCTATATCTATTATTTAGTTAGAGTCCCTCCAGGTGGTAATCAAAAATTCCAACCTGTATAGTTTTTTTAAATATTTTTTTTTAAATCCGATAATGTATTTCCCGTTTGCTTATTTTATTTTCAGTTTAGTGAAATTTTTATTTTAAAAACATTTAGAAGCTATTTATAGTTTTTACTACTAGTGTGTTACAATGCCAACTACCAACTGTTTTCACTGACGAAATCAAAAAGGGATTATTCAATTTTTTCATACATCGTGGTTTTCAATTTTTTAATGACCCCGGCAGCTAAACGAGATATGTGAATTGAAAGAGTATATTTTTAAGATACTATCGGTTTAAAAAGTATAATTTTTGGCACCGCCATTTTTCGGATTTTAAATATTTAATTTTCCCATATGAAAATAAATAAAAATGATCTGGCATCCCAGCGCTATTCGTAAATGTCACAATTTCCGGTATTTTTGACGTTTACGTGACAGTTTACGTAATTTTTAACTTGTCAAATTGCCATAATGGCAGTGTCAATGTCGATAAAATGTCATTTTGACAATGATATTTCATTAATCTATGAGAGAAGCCAATCCACGACTTAATTCATTTATACATCAAATAAAATCATACAAGAAAAATTTCAATTTACTACAAAAGAGTAACGTATACTTTGATTTCTGGATAGTAATATAAATAACATTCCATCACCTTGCTAATCTCATTAAACTGAACGGAAATGGGAATCTATGTGTGTGCTGGAAATTTTGAACGCAGGTTTAACCTTTCTTTAATTAAATTAAGTAAATGGCGAAGTGAAAAAATATTAAAATTATGAAATCGTAAGGTTGCTTTGTCAGCTACATAAAAAACCCAGTTTCAATTATACCGGAAATAGTTTCCAAAATAAAACGACTTTTGATAAGCCCTTTATCACGCGGGTCTAAATCGAAACTGCGGTACAAGCACCGAACTTTGTCGACTCGAATGTTTACGAATGTTCATTTAGTATGGAGTCAGTTGCAAGTTTTTTGTAACATTGTAATTTTTTATTTTACAGTTATTTAAGAGTACACTACAAATATTCAAAATTAGGAAAATATTTATTTAAACTGGCCGTGTGGCTATGGATGCATATCAATTATTGCTAACAAACCGTCTCTATACTATACGAACATTGGTAAACATAGGAGTTGCTAAAGTTCTGTGCTCGCACTGCTGGCTCGTTATCAAACATTGTCGGATGAATCTAAGCCAGAAACGATATATTTAGCAGCAGACTGTACAAAGATTACCCTATTAAATTTCCTTATTCGTAAACATACTTTATTAACACATCACTTTCTATATAAGATATGGTAAGTCGAACTACTAGAATCCTTACTAATTTATCTCGTGTTTACATATTTAACAGATTGCGTAACTAGAGAGATGGCATATGTTGGTCTCCTACTGGCTTCCACTTGGGTAGGTCTGTGACATATAGACATAGAGGACGTAACACATCACAAGATTATTTGTCATTACTGGGATGCAAACGAGCACAAAGAAGTATTTTTACTTGGTTTATTATACATGTGAATGTGAGTATCGAAGGACCGATCAGTGTGGAGAACCTGGGGGGAGGCATTTGTCCAGCAGTGTGCGTCTCCTGGCTGAATGATGATAGAAATGTAAATAAAAAGGTCTCGTGTTATTAATAAAATAGCCACCGCGCGCGGTTTTACCCGCGTAACTTTTGATCTCGTGGGAATTTCGGGATAAAATATAGCCTATAACCTTTCTTAAGAGTTGGGCTATCAAATGCAACAAGAATTTCTCAAATTCCACTTGTAGTTTCTGAGATTAGCGCGTTTAAACAAACAAACTCTTCAGCTTTATATATTAGTATAGATTATTCACATGGACAGGTAAAAGAAAATAAATGAATTCGTAATATTACACGGGTCAATTGGAAATCATCAAGTAACAAAAAAAAAATCTTTTGATAGAATACGATGTGATCTTTGAAATAGTTACTATGAAACTACACTAGAAATAGTAATAAACAGAGCACTATGAAAAGTAATATGTGATTAAAAGATTCAATTGTACTATAATTTAATTTAATCTTTTTGGGGACTAAAAACTGCTCTCGTCCGCAAGGTTTAGCCCTCGATGCCTTGTACGTGGTCCCTGGGTGGTGCTAAACGAGCAGTAAAATCTGGTGGTAGGCTTCGGCCGTGGCTTGTCACCACCCACTAGACAAAACCATGCCGCCAAGTAACCTGGTTGCGTTCCGGCATGATGTCTAGTGTAGCCATTGAGGAGGATAGGTCTGAGTAATCGCGCTGCATCGGAGAACTGTTTTCAACTCGTAGGATAATGACTCACCGGGTGACTCGTTTTGGAGGGTAGCGGGATCCGAAGCACGGTGCACCGCTGGCCGACCGCAGGTAGTAGGGGGCCCAAGTAGCATGCCAGCCACATGCAAAAGGCTGCCCCGCCACCTCGTGAAAAATCCCGGGAGGCTCCATCGTGCCGGCTGGCGACCGGTTTGTGAGGACCCGATGGCGAACTCGGGGGGGTTCGGGCGTCCCCGCAGTCTCCAAGCGAGTTTCCCAAAGGTGCGTTACCCCTATCGAGTTGCTTGGTTCCATTTGCAGCACTTCACTCAACTTCTGTTCTCCTCCCTATTTACTCCACTCCAAAACTAATGAAAGGTCCAAAGAAGAGTAAGGTAACACAGCGGTTGCACTTCCTCTCGTTTAAAGTGCACTTCTGTAACATCCGAGGAGTGCACTTGGCAAGGCCTTTGACAGGGTCTGGCATGATGGTCTCTTAAGCAAGCTTCCAGCATATGGCATACCGACCGGGCTCTGCGACTGGATATCTGATTTTCTGAGGGAACGGTCGATTCGAGTAGTCTTAGACGGCTACTCCTCTGACCTAATGGCGATTAATGCCGGGGTACCTCAGGGATCTGTTCTCTCTGCAACTTTATTCTTGCTACACATTAATGACCTCCTAACACCAGGCATTATTGGATATGCTGATGACAGCACTGTTGTTGAGAGATATATATCCAATGCGCGAACGAGCGCCCATGAAATCCAGGTTTTGAGAAAGTCTATGATTGAGCGCGTTGATTCGACCTTGCGGAATGTGTCCGATTGGGGCGAATCTAACCTGGTCAAATTCAACGCCTCCAAAACACAAGCATGTCTATTCTCCGCAAAAAAGAGCACCTTTACTTTTACGCCCACTTTCCAGAATGTATCTGTTCCCATCACCGACCAACTAGGGCTTTTGGGCGTCACTATAACGTCCAAATTAAACTTCGGTCAACAAATTGAGTCTATGGCAAAAACGGCTTCAAAAAAATTGGGTCGAAGGTCCGGCGGTACTTCAGCCCTGAACGGCTGCTCAACTTATACACAGCCCAAGTGAGGTCGTGCATGGAGTACTGTAGTCACCTTTGGGATGGTTCTGCCAAATACCAGCTCGAAGCGCTAGACTCTGTTGACCGAAGAGCCCGTAAAATCATAAATAACAACAACCTTACAAATAAAAAATTGCAGACCCTGGAGCATCGTCGTAAGGTTGCTTGTTTGAAAGTATTTTATCGGCTACATTTTGGTGAGTGTGCGAGTGCTCTTTTTGACCAAATTGAACCCACCCCTTTTAACACCGGACTACCAGACGCAGACAGAACTTCCATCCCTATATACTATATAGTCTGTTTTTCCTGACCACTACAGTCCTGGAACTTTTAAGTGTCGAGTGAATAGGTTTCTCGTGGATGGACGTGTAACACCATAGTCTTCATGCGCACTTTCCATCGGGTGGCATGGAAGACAAACGTCCTATCCTTACAATATAAAAAAAAAAAAAACTAGAAAATCTTACTAATATTATAAATGTGGAAGTTTTGATGGATGGATGGATGTATGTAGTTTTGTTCCTTAAACACGGCAGAACAGCGGAACAGATTTGGATGAAATTTAGCATAGTGATAGTGTGTAGTTTAAAATAGCACAATTTTGATTCCGATATTCTGGCGGAATTTGAAATTGCGCCGGTAAAACCGCGCGAATCAACTGCTATATTTATATTTCTACATTTTATTAAAATTTTAAGAGAACATAGGTGTCTGAGCTCATTAATTACTTAACTCATGTGCTTTTATCTTGAACATTTTTATATCTTTAATTACCATCAGATGAGATGTGGTTGAACGCGGGCTTAATCATTAATTATAAGACAAAAAGCGACGAACAAACAAACAAATAAAAAGCCCTATGCAAACAAATAAAAATACTCATCAGTTATATTACTTTATTATTAATTTTACTGATATTATTTGTATTTATAACCATACACATTTTCTAACTTAATTAGTTTCTAATTTCTAATTTTCTAATTTAGTTCGCCAAACTTCCTAACAATGTGTCAGAACCAGTGGCATACCCCGATAAAACCCAAGGCGCTTCTTCCGGATTCCACAGCATCGCCCCCTACCGGTTTTCGGAGTCAGAGAACGGGAAATAACTGAAGCTAACCAGCTCCTGAGCTTATCAAGCGTTTCATGCCAACGACAAAATAGTTTCCGCAGTGGTTGGGATTAAGTTAATTGCCTCCTTAGAAGGTGGAAAATAAACTTAATGAGCCCCTGAGATTGAGTGTTGATACGCGTAATTAATATAAATTATGTAATTGAGGGTAAATGATACGATAAAATAAAATTTCTTTCATTTTTTTATTAGTGTAGGTCTATATGTAGCGGATATAGGTATAGAATATAAATACAGTGGAATCCGTTTATAGTGACATCGAAGGGAAATAAGAAACAAGTCATACTAAACGGACGTCTTACAAAGCATAGGTACTGCAAGAATAAATACACTGTTTAAGTTACTATGTGATTTATTTTAACAGAGAGGATTAAAATAGAGATAAATCAAAGTAGATACAATAAGTAAATGTAGATTTGAGTCTGCCAAAGGTGTTAGAAATCATACGGTCGGTACTATAAGCGGAAAATATTTGATCAAAAAGAGTCACAATAAGCGATATGTCACTATACGCGAATTCATTATATCCGACTTAGTTATATAATTTATATGAAACCCATACTTTACTGTGTAAACACGTCATAATGTGCGGTTGTTCAATATGAGCGGATTCATAATAAACGGATTCTACTGAAGTTAATTAAAAAAATCTAGTTTTTAACCGACTTACAAAAAAAGGCCTTGACTATTGAAGTTATTTAGAATATTTTTTTTCAAAATCGAAGGAGTGTATTTTTAAAAAGTTGCTAAAATCTCTACGAAAACGTTCACTTCAACCAAATTTTTAGAAAGGACTTCAAAATGTGGGTGAAGTTCGTTTTTTAATGCTATTCATTTTTTGATTATTTACCTACATCTAGAATGGAGAATTTAAATAGAAATTAAAGAAATCTAAGCATGCGAGAAGAGCTTTGTCAGCTTAAAGTTTATTCAGCAATTATATTAAAATTAGGGAACATTAACTACAAAATAAAGTAAGAAGGCGAAATGGGTAATAATGGAAAATATTGGAAGTCATCGTAGCGCCGTGGTTACTGTGTGTATCATACGATATCACAGGTTAAGCAACGTTCGGCGCGGTCGGTACTTTGATGGGTGACCGCCCGACCATTCATTTCTCACGACGACTTCCGTGCTTCGGAGGGCACGTTAAGCAGTCGGTCCCGGGTGCTGTATACTTGTATACAGTAGTCGTAAGGGTTTGTCAGAAGCCATTTTGGCGCCCTGAAAATTCCAGCACTGGGCCAGCTTGGTGGATTATGGCCTTTACCTCCTCGTCACCCAGGGGAGAGACTCATGCCCTGCAGTGGGCTCATTACAACGAGTTGTGATGATGATGATGAAATATTGTTCGTATTAAAAAACTGTGGAATTTATCATCACAACCCTTTTCAAATGAGCCCACTCCTGGGCCATGACGAGGAGATTTAGGCTATAAACCACTAGGCTAGCTCAATGATGCTTAAATTTTAGGCATCGAAATTAATTCTGATAAAACGCAACGACTGCTATCTGCAAGTATACAGCTCCTAAAACCAAATAGCGTCAAGCCTGAACCACTGAAGCAGTTGTGATAATTAATCCTATCTGTGTTAAGATGTGGTTGAACATTAATTAAACTGCTTTATCGAATACACAGGAGCTACTATTCCACTACGTAGTACTTTATTTTATGTATTTGTAGTTTATGTATGTATATTTTCTTAATTGTACAGATGTATGTTAATCGCTATTTATAGAATAAACTATGTTTATCATTTAGTTATGAGATCTTGTCTTTTTTGCTTTCCTTTTCATTGTTTATGTTAATTTTTTACTACTAAATTTCAAGTACCCTAATGTTAAGTCAAGTTACATTCACCAATGTATTTTTTATGTTCATGGCGGTGGCCTGGTGGAGAGTGCTTTCTAGTGATAAGACCTCCTGTTTGTGCAATTATTATTTAGTGTAATTTTATGAATTTTTGACTGCAAATAAATAAAACAATATCAGAATCTCATGTAGGTAAAGTAACGTTTTAAAACTACAGAGATTGTTTATTTCGTTTTAACGCGGCTGAACTTAAGAAGAAAGAACCAAACATTTTGAATTTGAATTTTTATAAAAAAACTTAATATCTAAAAGTATCTACAGTTATGTGGGTAAAACCGCAGGAAGCTGCTAGTGTCAGATGACAGCTTATATTGTAACATTATATTCTCTACTTAACTGTATAAACGTTCTTTTATACACATAAATAGAAGTACTCACTGTGTTCAAACTTAAAATTAATATAGCGGAGATGATGTATTTAATAGCACTTTCGTTTGAATTTAAAGAGGTGGAAACGACCATCACTTCAAAATGTGTTTTAAGGAGAATAAATTTATGCTGTTTCAACTCAAGCCTTTTTTAAATCTAGCTTACGCCTGTCACAAGACGTCAAGCAAAAGCGCTTTGTGATATAACTTCCTTTCTATTTTCTGAGCTTTTGCAGGCTTAACGTCGCTAAGATAACTTTAACGAAGAGTTTGCTATCAATCGGTAAAAAGGCGTTTGGAATTGTTAAAGCTTCCAAAGTCGTATTAAGCCTACTTTTGATTTTAAACTTTACCGATAACTTATGCCAACTGCGTTCCTGCTGGTCCATCCCAACTTTGACTTTTGAGTTGAGGCGTACAACGTCTTGGTATCTCTTAGGTGACCGTGCGTAGTAATTATACCTAGCTTAGCACCGTTGGATTTAAGAGCTCTCAGGGCCAAAAGTCTTCTTGGTCACTTAAATAGCTGAAAAATATGTTAAAAAAAATTACCCAACCAGGACTCGAATCTGGGACCTCTCGTTTGCCGGACGAGAGCTCTTCCACTGTGCTACCGAGGCCTGGCGGTACGCCTCGAAATTACTTAACACATTTTAGTTTAAACGTTATATGGCTAACGTAGCTCCATCTAATGGTATAGCTTTGCAGCTAGGATTTTAAATGCAAAAACTTTAAAAATATTATAAATATGACAGTATCCAAAAACTGACGTCTAAATAAGTTTCAGTAACTCTAAGCTTTAAGTCTTCATCTTTCGAAGGCGTATCGTAGGCATCGATATTGATTGTGCTTTTTTTCTAGTTTTAAAGATTTGTACGCATAAACTCGATTCTGAATAAACTTGTCATAAACAGGGAAACTAACAGTGACACCCACTTGGTGGTAGTACCCTTCCTCTTGACTTGTGACCACCCTCCATATAAAGTCTGCCACCAAATAAAACTACAAAGGCGGTGATCATTCTCGGCTTAGTTTCATTGAAAGTCTTTTCTCAGTCTATATGTTTTTATTCTAAGCCCATTAACATTACCCAATTTAACACAATAGCCTCCTAACACTACAGAATAAGATCGAACGCGGACGTAGATGCTGGCAAATAATTCAATGCAGTGAACTGACAAACAAATGACTGAAACGGAAATATAATGATACCAGTTAAAAACTTCGCAGTGTAAGTACTGAATGAGTATGATTGAAAATAAAAGAGTCTTTGTCATTCGTTTTAGATAAAATTTTTATATTGCAATTTATAAATAATTGAATTTGGGTGGTGTAAATTATCTTCAAAGTAACTTTCATGAAAACCAAACATACGAGTGCTTTAAAACGGTCACAGTAGAAAAAAATCGACTTTATAACTTCTTTATTTTTAAACTCCTTTTGTCGTTAAAATAAAATTTCAAAAAAAAACTGCCCTTTCCTAACAGAACCATAAAAAAAGAAATATTTGTGAACCTAAATATTATTTTTCCATACATTACTATATTATTATTTAAAAATCACAATTACAATTCAATTACTTAAACCTCATCACTATTTTTTTTCTTCCCTAACACACTGACATACTTCCTAGCACACTGGAACTGCCAATTTACTGCATTGAATTATTGGCCATATAATATAAGTATGGTATAATATAAGTATGAGGCTTACTTATCCAGTGTCACTACACGCATAGTATACTCGTAGTAAACTTTGCTCAAGTATCGTAAGCAGTTACGAAAAGTTATTAAGATCATGATGATATACACTTATTCGTGTCCATAGTACTACAGAAAACATTGAACAATGCATCGGTCTTTAGGTGCTATTTGTTTGTGATGTAGGGGATATCTGAAGCTAAAATAATTCATGTTTGTGAAGATTTGTGTTGCTTGATACATCCTTTTCAGCATACTCTTAGCCAGCTTCTTCCTTATATTATTTAAATAAAACGTGTTTGATTCCATACAAAATCGCGAAAACTTAAGACAATATAAAATATTATCTCCACGTCGATGATATGTTTGGTAATATTTAACGGAAACCTTGTTCCATTCCATTCCATAACATACGATTTTAACGTCACTTTTGTCAGGTGAGGTTGAGGGTTAACATGGTCTTATTTGCCAAGCATAGCGGCTGCGTCTAGTGCCAATATTGACTGGCATACTTATCTTTGATGTTTTCCTGCCTTTTGTAGGTATGTGCTTATTTTTGGCTTCTATAAATATAACCAAATCTCTGAATCTTGTATTATATTCAAATGGCTCCTCATTCAACTAAGAATACCTATTCATATTTTTAGCCATTAGCAATACGAACGTAACTTGCGGTGTCAGTAACTTCATGCAGAAAAATCCCCAATAGGTTTCCAGTTCTACCAGGAATCGTTCATTATGGCAGGTGGGAGAAACAATTGGGATAAAGTGATTATTTGATTTAAAAAAAAAACATATTTCAAACCCCTATAATGTCCAACATTGATGATCAGACACATTGTATATTTATGCAGGAGCTTCGTATATTTTTAAGTTTGTATACAATAGGTACATATCTTTTATGCAAAATTAAGTTCAAACCTACAGTTGATTGTTTCGGCATCGAAAAATCAAAGCGTAAATATTTATTATAAAGACGATTAAGCAGTTTCATAAATGGGTATTCTTAGGCAATTAGAAATAAATCAATTATATTTTAAAATATTTATTCATAACATTTATCTTATAATATAACAGTAGGTAACTCATGGTTTAATTACTATATTGCACATGAAAAAGCCGCCTTATATTCGTTTGAAATAAATAACAAATGAACAACAATAACAAAAAAACCTATCATCGATATTATGGATGTGCAGAATACACGTAACAAACAAAAAGACTTTCGAGTAAACATTTAAATTTATTAATAATTCCGAAAGTTAGCAACCTAGCTTTCTACTTACATATTAAGTTAATCTAGTTTATTTACAACTTCATCAAATCAGTTAGAACTTATGTTGATTTTTTCTTCTCACTTTTTTCATTTGATTTCTTTGAAGACATTGCAATTGAATCTTTATGCTCGGGTCTGGTCATTCTTTTAGGATGGCTGTGATAGTTTCTTGGGTAAGAAGGAGCCTTTTGCCTACTAACGGGTGGTATGTATTGCGGGCTGGCGGTAAACTCTTCTTCTGGGTTATTCTGACCGTGATACCGGATCTGTACAGCGGACGCAGGCAGTGAATGTGAGTTCACATAGTGAACCTTTTCATTGCTCACATTTCTGAACACTGTCTGAGGTACCATTATTCTGAATTTGGATTGATAATTTTGTGAATATGGCACTGGCGTAACGTAACTTATACTTTGAGCAGTAGGTGAGTTATGCAGATATGGGCGGACGGTTGCTTGAGTGTGGTCAGGGCTTGGATAATTTTCTGACAACGGAAGAGCAACACTTGAGCTATCTTCTGGACCTTCTTGTTGATAACCTTCTTGCAATACATCTAACCCTGAATACGACTCGGGTGTAGATTGACTAGACTGATCTCTTACTATGGCAACTGTTTCCTTCTGTACTGAGTGCTGTGAAGGATAATATTGTTGAGAGCTTCTTTCATCTTGAGGAATTTGGATTTGATACTGATAATGTGGCGTCTTTATTTGCATCGTAGATTGTGCATGGCCAGATGTATATCCTGAAGATTGTGCATTTTCCTGATATTCAGTAGGTTCTTCTTTGGAAATAGGATATTCGGGAACAGCTGCATGAGCAGTATCAAGTTGTGTAGATGGTTGCTCTGAAGCATATGCTCCACTATTTTGTGAAACGTAAGAAAGACCACTTGAAATATGCGATTGCGCTTCATTATTTTGTGCAACAGAATACTCTGGCGTTTGTTGTACCGGTGCTTCCTGTTCAGCCACATACTGCTGGGGTTGTTCTTCCGCAACTTGTTGAGAATACTGATACCTAGGTTGTGTGTAATACTCTGGTGTGCTTGGTGTTGGGTGTTGAACGTATTGATACTGGTACTGAGGTTGTTCGTAGGTCTTTCCACTTTGTGAAGAGTAATAACTCTGACTTGGATATGTTGAAGGATATTTCGCCATAACGGGTTGGACTGCGGAATATTGAACACCAGAATAATCTGCCTGTGTGTAAGTTGGTCGAATATATGGTGAAGAATACGTCTGAGGTTGCTGATGTGTTATTGATGAGGCTGAATGCGTCGAAACAGATGGAGTTGCGCCATTTATGTATGACATGACTTGAGGTGCGCTAGAGTAACCGAGTTTCTGGAAGTAGTTGTTTACTAATTCTTGGAGGTTCACACTGTTCAAATGTTGTGCTAAAGGATAATTTTGCGGCAGATTCGGATAAAGCTCTGCCGTAGGATTATTTAAATATGAACTAGGTACTCTTAACACCAAAACTGGAACTACACGTTGTTCTAGGGGTGTTCCGTGAGCACGTAGATGTTCCTGTGTTAAACCTGCTGTTTGATATTGAGGGTTCTGAAGTAACTTAGAAGGATCTACAAAGAAGTTGGACATAACTTTTGGAAATTGAGTACTCAAACTTGAAAACTTATCTCCATTGTAAGTTGTGTAAAAAGTTGTAGGAGTAGCATGTCCAGAAGAGTGGTGATGAGAGTTTAATTGCTCTGATGGCTTACGATAGTGATATGAATTGTCATCGTCTACTTCTTTTAACTCAAAAGCTTGTGATGACTGAATTTCAACAGATGTTCCAGACCCCGATGAGTGAGAGTAGTGATTCGCTCTGGCTGGTGGAATATCTTCTTGAGAATAGGGGTAGATCATAAATTTTCCTTTGTCTTGACCAGATTTACCAAAGTAATTATACGAATATCCACCATTTGTTCGGTAACCATAACCTAGATTAGCGTCAATTGTCCTTTTACCTTTAGTTTTGCTATCAGTATCGTTTACAATTTCAATAGCAATAACTGCAGGAAATTTGGGTATGGGTATGGGTGAGTTTGAATCATTTTTGTTTTCCTTGACATCTTCTACTTCTGGTTTTACACCAAACTTTGCTTCTACTTCTCTAAGAAACTTTTTTTCTTCATCGGTTAAATTCGCATCTGACGTTTTATCTGGTGTTTTTGCATCTGATTTATATTTTTTTGGCTCTGGTTCGGTGCATATTGAAGAGATTACCGTGATGAATAATACCTGAAATTGAAAAAGAATGTTAATTAGATTAATCATAGCTTTTAATTCTATCTAATCTCTATCACATGATGAAATGTGTTGTGAAATATTACATAGTCGTTAAATCACAATGAATTTAAACGAAATTTAAATTGCATCTCATTTAATGGTTGCGTGCGTCTGTTCGTTCAAATAGTTGGAACAACCGTTCTCTACAATTAGGTAACGAAACATTATTATCTTACTTCGTAGTATTTTTATCATTGAGCTGTAATGTGACCTGTTTTGCTACTTGATGAGCAAACATTTAGCTCTATCATGCTTTTTTAACAATGTGTTTTGGATATTTAATATAGGGATATTATTTAACAGAGCTTAATAAATGCGTGCTAGTTGCTTTGTTTGTATATAATAAACGATCACAAAAACAAATGGATCATGTGACAGAACCTTCTTATGATCCACTTGGTTTATGGTCGCACTTCCTAAACTACTTTCGGTTTCATCAATTTACTATATAAGTAGATTGCGATAAAGACTACAGACTATATCATTTATCTTAGCCGGACCGAAGCTAAAAAAAAGGAAATAAACAGCTTCTGACAAACGATTTATTACCCGATTTGATTGTATTGTAAATAGATGAAGCCCAATAATTGGTTGCGAGATGTGTCGGTGCTCGAGCGTTATCTTGTGTCGTGATCCTTGACTTGCGTAATGGTTATTTTCTCGACGCGAGCGCACACTACGGGATTTACTAAGCAGTCAGCTTTCCATGACCTCGACTATATGCGCTAACTTATAAAAGCACCGTTTCTATCACAATATGTATAAACATTATTGATTCATTTATAATTTCACCAAAATAATCAATTAGAAATCAAATGGCTTCGAATAATTATTTAAATTTAATTCTCATCTATTTTTGCATACGTTTGAATGATTAAAAATCATAGCGAAATTATAAATGTGAAAGTTTGTAAGAATGAGTGATAGAATTTTGTTACGCCCTCGCGTTGAAAAGGCTTTACGCATTGAGCTGAAACTTAGCACACACGTAGGGTACAGCCTGAAATAACATTTTGTCTTCTAATAAATAATAACATACTTCCAGGGAATCGGATTTTACGCGACAAAAGCCGCTACTAGGTATACACATATCCATTCATTCTAAATATTAAAAAATCGATTAAAGAAGCAAAATATGTTTATTTCTGCATAGCTAGAAGACTAACAGCCAACATAGCAATAAATACAAAACAATGAAGATAAAATCTATCTTTTTTTCTTAATTTGCTCATAACATAGTCTAAAAAAAGCTAGTTTTAAAGAATGTAACTGTTTATAAACTTTACATTCTGCCTGCATACATCGGAGGGTGCGCTCAGCTCAGATGACGTGATCTCGGCAATGAACGACATGAAAGTGAGAACAAACTGCAATCGACATGATATAAAAGAGAAAGCTGCAAAGACGCAGTCGTCCAGGTGGAGAAGATTGACACAGTTGAACTTCCTAGGCATAACCACTGACCAATATAACGTTTATGACCTCTTTATCGTTCTGAATTTAGAGTTCCAAGTTCCAGTAATTAAAAAAAATACAATTTACTGTGGCCATTACTGCATTTCTTAGCCGAGGGCTTCGAAACGTAATTTAAGGTGGAGATGAAAAACAGACGAAAAGTAAGTAACTCTCGGCTTTTATTTGTGTGTTATACAAATTGATTGATATAAAAGCATGTTATATTAAGAAACGAACACGTATTGCATTTAAAGTAACACTAGTTTTTGTTTACATTGAATCACACGGATCACATGGATTACACGGAACATAATGACTTAGCTAACAGAAAAAATCTGAATCTTTGTATTTGTAATAATGATTGAACGTGATTTATTTACATTTACATTAAGATTTATTTACATTTAGCGTTAATTTAAGGGGTTTTTCAAAGACACTTCGCATTAGACCCCACAAGCTGGCGAAATACGTTACGTTTTAACGTGAACGACCGCTTAGTCATAATGTTTTAAATGTTCAAAAGAGATAGTAAAAAATGAGCTAATAGCAGGCTAATAGTCAGTTTGTCAAACTAAAGGGCAATAAATATAGATTATCACACATTCATTACTTTAAATAAATAGTGCTTCCTACCAGTGTAAGATATTTTTTTAAATATATCTTCTCGTATATTTTTTTATGACTCACTAATTCATGTGAAGACCTGATTGATTTTTAATTGACTGCAAAACTAATAGGTACGTCAATATCGTCAATAAATTTTCATAAAAACGGAATCATAATATCAAAAGCCCCAGAGAATATAGTAATAAATAATATTAGATACAACCAAGGCAATTAATACTTAGATTTTTCTACTAACTTTCTTAGTTATAATTTTTTGCTGGTAGTTTCGATATCGATTTTAATACTGATTAAATATCGATTTTTTGCAAATAATTTGCGATATTTTCATAAGATTTTAAAATTTAAAATCAGGGAAGTTTCAGAGAGAAAAGCTTACTCATGAGTTAATCTTTCATTTGTACTACTGACCAATAACAGGTCGAAATCCCATATTGAGTTTGAACCAACTATAAGATCAAAAATTCGAACTGTGTTGCTCTATTTAATAAACATTTGTTCACATTATTAGTCTAACAATATTTACAAAAATACACCATACATACATACATACATAACGTCACGCCTGTATCCCTTATGGGGTAGACAGAACACCAGAGGTTACAAGACCATCTGATGTCACGTTTGACAAATTTGGAGGTATTATAAAGATGGAGAGAGACTATTATAGTGACAGGGGGTCAGCCTATCGTCCACAAAAACGCCTTTAAAACCTCTGTCCCTTAACTGACTTTTACAGTATGCATGGGAAGAGAAGCTGGCACATTCTACGATTTTCTTTCGCTCCCAGTCCAGCATGGAAGTTACACCATAGAAATACACCAGTTATATCAAAATTCAGTTTTGGATCACATGCATACATAAAGACGCGTAGAAGATCTTATTAAATGATAAAAAAATTGAATAGATAGACTTCGTATTCATATGGTACAAAAAACGAAACTAAGTATAAGTACATATTGTAAATAGTTTTAAAATATGATATGTAGATAAATTTGGACTAAAGGAATGAGGCATATAATCAACCTCGTGTTTGAAAATGATGCATGCGATCAAGTTTTGAAAACTTTAATATAAGTAACGGCCACCTTGATGTTAACAAACTAGCAATCAACGAAGAAACAGGTTCACATATTAAAGCACTGAGACGTCTTCTTGCAAAATAATTGAAAGCAGAGTAACATCTGATGCATTGTGTAACTTTAGCTTAACATATAATAACAGGTGATTGTATTTGTGAAACAAAGTAATTTTCGTTACGAAAGTTCATAAACTGAATATTCTTAGCAGCCGTCAGTATAACAATGCCGTTGGCAAATAATTACGTACCTTCATTAGTGGACATTTGTACGAATAAATTATACTTTTTGTAAGTCCTTTGATAAGATTTACTTTTAAGCAAACTACAAACAGTGTAATCAGTGTAACAGTATCCAAAAGGAAATAATTACAAAAAAGTTTAGTTCCATACAATATTTTCACAAATCTTTAAGTGGCTTAAGGCTTATATTCGATTACCACTTGATTTCCCATAATTTTTTCAATGGAATTAAGCAAAAAGTGTAACTCTATCATTGACATAAGTATGTGACGGCACAAATCTGTATCAGTTTGTATATCTGTATTGTTGTACCTCATGATATATAAAAAATAAATATGCTTTTTTCTGTACTCCATCTAGATTTAATTTAATCAACATTCATCTATCTTGAATAACTTCAAACCAGTGCTAACAAAAAATTATCGAAATTATCGACCAATACGCTTACTATAATTTTTCAATTATCACTTTGTAACAAAAAACTCAATTTAATTTGATAGTAACGCACGTCTTTTTAATTTAATTGAATTTTTTCACCTTAAGATGCGGCTTTGGCGTATTCCGTTCGCAATATATTCGGTATTATATACGAGTAAATGTTTTTATTAAATAAACTAGCTGCTGCCCGCGACGTCGTCTGCGTGAACGCTATGCAGCACCAAACGCACCTACGATTATAACACTGCTAGCGTGATAATATGTAGCCTATATGTTGACCCGACTTCTTAACTATCTTCATGCCAAATTTGAAGTAAATCCATGCAGTACTTTTTGAGTTTATCCCGGAAAGACAAACAGACAAACAGACAAACAGACAAAAATTCTAAAAACTATATTTTTTGTTTCTGTTTCGATTGTAGATCATACCCCAAGTATTCTTTTAAAAAAATATTCAATGTACAGTTTTGACTTTCCTACCATTTTATTATATTAAATAAATAATAATACTCCTAAGTGAATGAATTATAGCTGAATGAATATATTAAAACTGCAATTTTTGGTGAATTTCACTTGGGTAAAAATAAATAAGTGTTCACTTGTAAATACCCGTACACTCTTAATAACTTTCCGGTTTATAAATTGATTACGAAATCATGGCAACAACATAACTGAGGCGAACTTTTTAAGTCACTTAAAAGTACAACATTTATTACATTTCCTCAAAATCAAAATTGAAAGTTAACTCATTATAGTGTTTAATTTTACTTTTCCTTTCTTTCTACAATGGTATTTTTTTGTATTCTAAATTTTTTATGTACTTTATGCTGCACTGGGTTCAAAGGAAATACATAGAATGTGCCAGCTGCTTCTCATCCCGGGCATACTGTAAAAGTCAATTAAGGGACAGAGGTTTTATTGACGTTTTTGTGGGCGATAGGCTGACCCCCTGTCCCTGCAATAGTCTCTCTCTATCATTATAATGCCTCCAAATTTGTCAAACTTGACATCAGGCGGTTTTTAGAACCTCTGGTGTTCTGCCTACCCCATAAGGGATACAGGCGTGAAGTTTTGTATGTATGTATTTAAAAAAAAAAGACGAAATAATTTACAATTTATTAAAATCTGCAGTTATATGAGCAATCACGGTACCGAATAGATACTAACATTAAAAACTTAGTAATGATTGCTCTTTACGCCCCCGCAGGTGTGAAAAGCGATAATTGCATAGTTGTTAATAAAACCGAAAGTTCAAGGTAGTTATTTTATAAATAATAACGTGGTTTCATTATACACTGCTTCTGCATTTCATTATAAAAGTACAGGTCAGAATAAAACTAAATTTAATAAGTTACTAATAATATTGGTCTTTCATTGGTGACTGACTCGCGACCTCAATTTTATCAGACGGTGAATAAAGATGAGGTTAGAGATGGAGGGTTCTCTGTGGTTGAAGGACAAAACTGATAGTTTGCAAAACATTTATCATGAAAGCAAGTTTACTAGTAAAATAGTGCCTCGCTGACCTAAAGGTCAATAACGAAACGCTTTTAGCTTTAGCAACTTTGTCTGAAATTAGCCTAATAAAAATCATAATATTCAATTTGACAAAGAATGACTCTACTAAACTTTGTAAAATATATAAAGGGTAAATTAAACTATTAAAAATTTAAATATGATATCTAAAAAACATAGGGACTGCATTTTTTTATAAATTATAGAAAGTAAAAAGAATCATTTAAGTATTAAAATTTACTAATCCTTAAGTCTGAAATTTTCAAAATGGACTAAGTTCAAAAGTTTCTCTACTAGTATGCAAAATATGTAGGTATGTATAACGACGAAACTGATAACACAAATCGTCAATCATGCCAGACTCCGTTGACGCGATAGATGTCTCAAATGAATAAATAAAACTCCGAAATGTTGCTATGCTGCTGATATGCTTACAATTTACTCTGCCAACGGACGAAAGATTAACATGACAGTCATGACAGATGATGTCACAAACGAACAAAATTACTTCATTCGTGCTATCACAATTCTTATGTCAGACTGGTTTTAACGACTTTACTGAAGCTTTTTAACAATTGTTTCTAATTGGAATTTAAATAATAGTTTAACAACTTCACGTGATGTATTAACTTAAATTACTGTTGGCATCAAGAAAACATGCTTTTATAAATATATTTAGTGTCGCTAAGTAAAATAAAAAAAAAAAAGATGGCATGTGTTCGTAATCTCTACTTTTCAACCGACTTCCAAAAGAGGAAGAGGTTCTCAATTCATCTCCATGTTTTATTTTTTCGTGTCTTTGTTACACGATATTTCGGACAATTATGAATCGATTTTAATAATTATTTTCTTACGTTTTATATGATAGAAACTACTTTTTAAATTTACATTTAAAATGTAAATTTTATCAAAATCGGTTGAGTACTTCATTGAAAATTTCAAATTTTTATAACAATATGTATGATTTCGGAGAATGTTTACGTTGATGACATCATTCGTCAGCCAAAGTTTTGACGTGAAGTCGGTTTTTTTAATGCTCTGCATTCGTTGACTATTTATAAATGGGAACGACGTAAACCTAATAGAAATATTTTTCCGTTATCCAAATCATACCAGTATCAGAGGTGTTTAATTTTACAGTCATTTTAAACTCAGGCGATAAAGTAATTAAAATATTATTGTTACAAAAATAACATAACACATACTAACTTTTATACACAACCTTTGCTCTGTAGATTGTAGCAATTCTTGACCTTTTCAACGATAAGTTTATTGAACCGTCCAAGTGACCTATCGAGATTCTAAAGATTTAAGATAAACTGACCAGTCATCGCAACTACTTACTTATATGGTAGTTACCTTGTAGCTCTACTTCAAAATATTTACGGTGACTTAGCCTAAATATTAATAATAGCTTCTATGCTGGACTGGGAGCGAAAGAAAAACATAGAATGTTTCAGCTGCCTCTCTTCCCGGGCATACTGTAAAAGCAAGTTAAGGGACAGAGGTTTTATTGGCATTTTTGTGGGCGATAGGCTGACCCCCTGTCACTGCAATAGCCTCGCTCCATCATTATAACTCATTTGTCAAACGTGACTTCAGACGGTCTTATAACCACTGGTGCTCTGCCTACCCCATAAGGGATACAGGCGTGAAGTTATGTATGTATGTATGTATTTAATAATATTGTAAAGCCTTAAGTTTTTTTCGTTTACTGTAACTGCAGCTGCATAAATGCCTTCTTAGGTGCCATTATAATCCCGCTTGACGAGCGGGCTGGACAATAGCCCCACGTTTGACCTCAATATTACACATCGTGTAATATGAATGACGATAAGGTCGAGGAGTTAGCCACAAGTTCAGGCTGGAGGTGGATTTTTATATAATATATGACGGGAATGCATTTAATCCCGGGCAAATTCCGAGGTAACCTACCTTATGGTAGGTGGATCCTACCTTGTATCAAGTAGGTCACTCGCCTCTTATTATAGATCTAGGACTATTCTTTGGCGCACATTAACAATACACAGCAATCGCAAGTCACAAGTCTCCTAATGAAGAGAACACTGCTACACAACTCTTATTCAATTCTTTCTAACGCCATTTGTTGGCCGTGAGCGGAACCCTAAAAATTTATAGAGATGAAATGATATCGACGTATAGCCCCAATATAGAAAACCTTGTAAAGTCAAGCTCTGAAACGTTTTTTTTTAATCAGATTTTGTTGTAACTAGGAGCTTATAACTTTTAAAATATATTAAAACATGTATTTCACAGCTGAAGCCTTTTGTAATTAAATAACTACTTACATAGGTACATACATACATAACGTCACGTCTGTATCCCTTATGGGGTAGATAGAACACCAGAGGTTACAAGACCATCTGATGTCACGTTTGATAAATTTAGAGGTATGATAAAGATGGAGGGAGACTATTGTAGTGACAGGGGTCAGGCTATCGCCCACAAAAACGCCTTTTAAACCTCTGTCCCTTAACTGAATTTTACAGTATGCCCGGGAAGAGATGCAGCTGGCACATTCTATGTTTTTCTTTCGCTCCCAGTCCAGCATGTTATTATAAATGTGTGTTGTGTTTCAGACTACGTATGCCGGCAATCTATCCTTTTACAAATATAGCGATGAGATGTCACCTATCAAAAAGATCAAATAAGCGATTATCTTCTAGTTTAAATTAAAATAGAATAGAAGAACATTTATTGACGGACACAACACATAACAACAATTGGAACATAGAAATGGAAATACAGATAAAAGACAATTTTAACACAATCACAAACTACGCAGGTAGATAATAAGACAAAAATAAAAGAATTTGATACAGCAGTGTAAGGAGGATCAGTTAAATTTACAACATAGAATTCTGATATTTTTTTTTTCTCACTGCACAGGCTTTCTGAATAAACTTCATTATGAAATACGGAAATAGATACAGCAAGAGAATTTAATAAATTCATGTGAATTAAGCATTCTACATTCAGAAAGTTGAGCAGCCGAAAATTAAATAACAGTGAGAGGTAGATAATTAACTCAAATTTATGAATGAGGAGGTAAAATTACGCATAAATTATGTAACATTTATTTCGTTGATCATTTAAGACAATTAAACTATTATAAACGTCATAATAGTCCATCTATTTTTTATCTGTTGGCGATAACGATGAGTTTGCGATATTAAGATGTTTGTATGACTTTATGGTAGCGGAAGTATGTTGGTAGTACTGTTAAAGAGGGCGCTAAATGCAATGAATGACTGACATTCAATTGCAGCGCCATAGGTTATATCTTGAAGTAGGATGATGGCAAGTGACGCAGATACGGTTAGGACGGCTAGGTGCGCGAACGTATCTCGAACTGACGGTCGATAGTAGCTTGGTATTAATTGCGTTGGCATTGTAACTGTAAAGTAACTGACGGAACGGACTCGCGAATTAAGATTTTGTTGTAACTAAGCCAGGGTTATAACCAAGCCCACAGACTCGGTACTAAGTAACTGTCCAGTGATTAATTCTATCGTGTTTTGAGAGTAATGCTTCTTTTCGTTTTTGTTCGTTTTCTGACATCAGAAGTGGGATAAGCCTAAATCCTAATATTAATTAGTGTGTCGAATTATTTTTGCGAATAGTCTTCTCGGATCTGCCCAAGCTTAACTTTCGTTTGTGATTAGAGTAAATTCACGTGCCTTAGATAGATCATTTTGTTAGTTTTGTATAGCTTGCACAGATGTGACAAGGTAAATTGTTTTGAAATAACGTACGGTTTGTCAAGTATCAAATGGTTTTTCGTATCGGCCCAGGTCTAAAATTCATTTGTGTTACGATTTATCTTGTCAAAATTCATGTTAAAGTAAAGCTTAGCTGTTTTGAAATAACAATATGGTGTTGCTTAGTAAAAGTTTTCTTGGACTGGATTTGATTTGAAATTAATTGAAGTAAAGTGGAAACTTTGTTGATATAGATGAAGTTCAATTTAAGGCGAAAGATAATATTCAAAAGTTTTGATATTGCGTTTTAAGTACTTAATTATGATGAAAGTAAATTTAACGTGGTATCGATTTAATGGTAACGTGTGAGAATCAATAATGAATTCGTTCTTATTATTTTGGTCAAATAAGGAATTAAAGTCTCGTTTTGCGTTACGTTGATTAGGATTGACAAAACTAAAAGATTTTGCTGTAATTGGTTTGTGTGGATTGGCAGTATACAGGTCGCTCAGATTGTTACATCCTCGGTGCATTCGTAGACGTAGGTGTAAAATCGGGCTTCATTTCCCGTCTCAGTGCGGCCACGACTGTGAGTGGCGTGCGTTTAGCACTTTGAGGATGTAAGTAATCGTGGTGTGCTTGCCGGAAAGGGGCAATGTGATGTGTGATGGTGCCTGCCGGATGGAGATGCCCTGTTGGTGTCTACCGGATGGAGGTTACCACAGAGTACATTACTTATACTAAAAGAGGTTACCCTGTTTGTGTTCTAGAGTATTGTATACTGCGCGATCTTGAAACCTTTATTGTGGCTTAATGCGTTTTTGAACCTTTAGTACCTACTTGGTAGATAGTAATGATATCACGGTTGAGCGGGTGAAATTTTGTGGTTAAGCGGCATTCATAATGCCTTATTAAATAGGTAGTCTGAATATTGAAGTTGTGGATTTTCTTTCTGATTATCGTGTATCCGTGACTCGGTAGAAATCGCTTTGTATCTTGCCAATCTTAGATTATTTGCTGCGATTCTTAAGAGACACGTTTTCTTATGTTTTAGTAACAGTAAACTTGTTATTATTTTGGCAATTGAAACGTAATATTACGATAGTGTGTGTTTAATGAATCACTGAGATAGGTAATAACGTCGAGATTGAAAAGATTGAAAATTGAAAATGCGTTGAACTTGTTGCGATTGACAAAAGAGCTGGATTTTACTGTCGAACTGTTTGAAGTTGTCGAACAATTTTAATACTTTGTTGTTGTGAATTATGAAGTACAATGCAATGCTCTTATTGGTTTGATATACGCGATAACCGGATGGAGGTTATGAGTGTGAGTTGATATAACCGGATAGAGGTTATGAGTGTGCGGTGATGTAATCGGATAGAGGTTATGTTACGTTTTGTGACGGGATGGACGTCACTGCAGAAGAGCTTTGCATTGTTTGCTTATTAATTGGGTTATTCTAGCAGCTTATGCTTGCTTTGTTTATTGTTCGACCGCTGTCAGATTGTTTGATGTTACATTCAAAGTAAATTTCATTGTTTAATGTGCGGTTTTCTTATCGAAAGTATTGTGGGTTGTACAATGCGTTGACGTTAGCCGATTCCTACTGAGTTTCTTGCTGGTTCTTCTCAGTAGATGGATCTTCCGAACCAGTGGTAGCTTTACGTAAATTGTTAAATCGTGGATTTAGAATTTTGATGGAAATATTAAATTGAAGTAAAATTAAAAAAATCTGTAGCGGTTAAAGTTTTGAAGTTGCCGAAAGTACAAGTATCCATTGCAGTTGTAAAGAAAGATGTTATTTTTGGTGTTTGGAAGAGATTTAATGTGTTGTGGATACAGGTTCTCGTTCGTTGGTTTTGTGACTACGCCAGAATGATTCTGGGTAGTGTGTTGAAGGAGTCATTGGTTGACTCAGGTTTTCCGTGGGGAAATGATGTAATTGCTGCTAACCACGAACGATATACCTTGTTGTTAATAATGAAATTAATGGATTTCAATGTTTGATTTGAAGATAATTGTTACTCAATGGTGCTTGAAACTTGGTTAACTAAAACGGTATTTTTGTTGTTGAGTATTCTAAAAGATTTATTATGTAAAGAATTCAAACTTGTGTTTTTCTTTCTTTTGATAATTAGCTTGACTTCATTGTCAGGAGTGGCCAAGCCGCCACTTTGGTATGATTTTTTCAGATTAACACACGAGGACGTGTGTCATCGTAGGATGGCCGTGTTGGCGATAACGATGAGTTTGCGATATTAAGATGTTTGTATGACTTTATGGTAGCGGAAGTATGTTGGTAGTACTGTTAAAGAGGGCGCTAAATGCAATGAATGACTGACATTCAATTGCAGCGCCATAGGTTATATCTTGAAGTAGGATGATGGCAAGTGACGCAGATACGGTTAGGACGGCTAGGTGCGCGAACGTATCTCGAACTGACGGTCGATAGTAGCTTGGTATTAATTGCGTTGGCATTGTAACTGTAAAGTAACTGACGGAACGGACTCGCGAATTAAGATTTTGTTGTAACTAAGCCAGGGTTATAACCAAGCCCACAGACTCGGTACTAAGTAACTGTCCAGTGATTAATTCTATCGTGTTTTGAGAGTAATGCTTCTTTTCGTTTTTGTTCGTTTTCTGACATATCGATTCTGTAATCTCGTTGTTATTAAACATCGTTTATGTTTAGCTTTAGGAATCTCTCATAGCGATAAGATATCGCAAAACGTATATTTTTGTAAATAACTAGTGATATCGCATGCATAGTTCCTGATTCCGTGGGAATGACCTGGCAGGTAAAACCCCATGTTATTCCTGAATGATGTAGTTTTTTAATGGTGGAAGGTTCCAAAAATATTCTAGTAGTTTTTAAGGTTATTTAAAGAAATTTACAAAAATCTAATGTTACTCTTTTAAACATTATAGTTCACCAAAAGATTTAATACACCTTAATTTTAGCTGATGGTATAATATACGTTGATTTACATAGGACAAGTGACATTTCAAGGAAATACGTATTCAATTTTAAATAAATAAAAATAAAATCCCCAGATAATCACACTAACTACATGGCGCCAAAGTAAGCATAACTTGTGTAATGGGATACCAAGTAGCGAACTAGGGGGAACCTAGGATATAAATACATAAATAGATAAACACCCAGACACGGAACATTTTTTTTTGTTCCGTGCGGGGATCGAACTGGCGTCTGAGGCAGACAGGTTTAACCCATCGCCAAAGTGGTCGTCATAATTAATATCATCATTTTGAATGTAATAATCTCCATAATATATCATATTTGAGGTCAAATAAGATTTGACAAAACTTTGGCAAGCGTAAATAAAAATCATTTATTTTATGCATAATTTTAACTACTGCACTAGATTTGAAAATAATTGTATTTTAAGGATATGAAAGCTACCGACGACAATAAGACATCGCACTAAACACTCTGCGACACTGTGTTTTATGTTGTCAATTATCTGCTAAAAAGTAAGTAAGAGAGCTCAAAGTCTATATCATCTATAGAAAATGAGAAATAAGCTGTACTTCAGTAGAGTTTAAGCCTATTTTTCATAATGGAAGCTTAAGCTTACATGTTAAGTTCATCAATCTTTGTTACGATGCTAATTAGTAGATTTCCAGACTATTCTTGTTATTAACTAACCATCACTAGACCCCAGACTCAACTTGAAATAAAGTTTTATTTTATTATCAAAATAAACCGATAAACGGTAATTTCTATGTCTACACAAGATGATATTGTGGTGTCAAAGTTTGTGATATACAAGGACCTAAAGTGATTAACTTATATATCACATGATATTTAACCTCCACTTAAAAATCCTGTGACCTTTTTATTATGGTGCGAAAGCTGATTTCGTGCGAAAGCTTAATTGAGTGAAAACCATGTTCTTGTAAATTAAATGTCATATTTTATAATTGATGACTTACAACATGTGCTCTTAATGGTTGATTGACCAAGTGACATTATTTACCCCGCCTTATTTTGCTCATACTTCAGTTAATATTCTTTGCAATATAACTACATATAAGTTTACTGTCGTCATTTAAATTAATTAAATCTAATTGCATAGTGAAAAATCTTAAGGATTAATGCTAAATAATCATCAAAAACTCCTGGAAAACTTAACCTATGCACCAAATACTCAAGCAGCTCTTTTAGGAATAATGAAGACACGCGTTGATGTCTTCTGTACTTGATATACGATTTGTCACGTAAAATGTCGTTATTTGTGACTAACGGTAGTTTATTTATACATAGTGGTGAATCTTGACGAAATATATATTTTTGTGTCATATCTAATGCAAATTTTGACCGAAACTTACCCAATTTTGATATAACTAATCACTATTTTCCGCAATAAGTAATACCCGCTCTGATTTCTTCATTTTCGTCACTTACCATCAATTGCCATTTCAATAAACAACGAATGCAGAGCATTAAAAAAACCTACTTCACGTCAAAACTTTGGCTATCTATCAACTCTATCATATGAAACAATAATTTTCAAAATCAATACTATACTATATATTTCGGACAATAATTGTCCGAAATATCGTGTAACAAAGACACAAAAAAAACATACAGCCGAATTGAGAACTTCCTTCTTTTTTGGAAGTCGGTTGAAAACAAAACTATACATCGTAAGCCTCACTTTCCTTGAATAAAGGATCAACCAAATTATAATTGCATTAACATACTCACCAACTAAACTAGTTTTCAACTGCTCATTAGAGCTTCATTGGAGATAAGCTTTATATTTTATGCGGAAGACATTATCTTTAAAACAAGATTTTGTTATTCAAACTTTTAAAACACTATTTAAGATAAAAATAATATTTACCAATGAAATCCACCGCATCCTGAATCCGTGACGTCACCGCTCTATATTTCTGCCAACAGAAAACAAACGAATAAGCCCACTGTTCACTGTCACACACAAAAAATTCACACGTTTATTTTTGGTACCTCAAAAGTTTCAGTACGCTCGGTGTGTTTGAAGTAAAGCAATGATTGTGCGAGTGTATATGTAGGCTTCTTTTATACCGCGGAAACGATGCGCGGGCGCTGGCCGAAAGCACTCTCGGCCGCGGGCGGGTCGGTGGGAAAATAAGTCGGCCGGTGAATGCTGAGGCAAGCTTTTTAGCTTTGACAACAATAATATGTTTGTGAAGAATAATATGTTTTTTAGAATTACTTATTTGATAGTAATTTTCTTTTCTAAGCCTGTATGCTGTTATCTTTTCACTTACCATCGGATATTAAGGTCAAACATAGGACAAATATAGTATAACATCTTGAGTTGAAATATTATACTTTCGTTAAAAGGTGGGTCTGTTGCTTAAAAAAAAACGATTAATGTCAGACCTAGACGAGGCTAAACTATTTTAACTCAATGTTTCGGTGTTTATCTATTATTTAATATAACAATGTTTACCTATTTTTTGGTAGCTTTGCGGGAAAACGACATCTTCGAAGTTGCAAAGATTTGTGGTGGTCCGATATCATTATGACTTAGTTATGCTTCACCGATCGTCAAAATAAATGTATCATTCACATTATTGAAATAAAATATTGAGAATGTGCTCGATATCAATACGTCTTGATAAAATATATTGTGTTCATTGTCAAGTGTTATTTTGTCGATAATTTTAAGGTCATGGTGTTATTCGAAAGAAAGGCCATCAATGCCTGATTAGAAATCGAAGTGTACGAAATAGAAGTAAGTAAATAAAAAAATATTTCTGAATGGGAGAGCCGGCAAATGCAAAACCATTGAGCATATCACCAACTATAGATTTAATCCTGATTTTCTGACTCAAAGCTAAACAAGCCTTTTATTCTTGGAACTTGTCTGACTGATCCATCTCGGAATATAACGCCCTTCTCTATGCTTTAACATGGTGATAGGAAAATATGAAAGACAGCAGTTTTCATACCTGCAACATTAGAGGCTAATGCGGAGTACAATTATTTAAAATTTTATAAAGTGCAAAAACACTTATTTGATTCTAGGAAAGTTGTATATATGTATTTTATCTTTTGCTCCAGCAAATCAATGTTAAATTGCGGTTTATTAGAATAAATATTTCGTTGGTCATATTTCATTTAAAAACTTAATAAAATCTTGCCTTTTCTAAATTAACACATTTTTTTTAAATATCGCACATACATTCAACATGCAGCCTGCACAGCACAAGAGGTGGCGCTTTCGATTTATTTACATACACCGACTTAGTTGCGGGATTTGCCAAAACTGTTTACTGATGCAACTAAGCACTAGCGTACAAAATATTAGAGAAATAAAGCAACTTTTGTAATAATCAGTAATCTTACTTAGTATTTTGACATTGCCTCAAAATACTGATAAGATAGGTAAATTATATTCCACATTTTTATCTTATAAACCACTTGTGTTTCTCAATAAATACAACGCATAATTAAAGTTACAAATTAAATATTATAAATAAACATAAGTTATCACTTTTTTAGACGACCGGCTGGTGTAGCGGTAACATACATTGCCTTCTATGCCAGAGGTCCTGGGTTCGAATCCCGGCGGCGGCGGATATTTGTGTGATGAACACAGATATTAGTCGTCAAGTCATGGATGTTTATATGTTTATTTAAGTTTATTCTAATAAAAAATATGTATTTATTCAATATGTATGTTTATATATTTCTTAAGTATATCAGTTATCTAGTATCCATAACACAAGTTCTTTAATACATGTTTGGGCTAGATAATGTTGTGTGAGTGTCAGAAATATTTATTTATTATTATTTATTATTATGTTTTGATTTGAATTGTACCCGCCGAACCCGGGACCACTTGCATAGAAGGTAAGATTCCTGAAATAAATTCACGAACACTTTCAGGAACACTTTAAATGACTCAATTTCACCACATCCAAATGGCTTGCGTTACATGAATATAAATTACCTATCAGTTGAAATACGTAGGGTTACCGATTATGGTACTAACGGTTTAAATTACTGAAACAAAAGCCATTCCAATTTAATACCTTAATCACTGCCGGGTGCAGGCACAATAGCCTGTGCATTGTTTGTTACGTCACTTAGGACCGTTAAGTTTAAGTTCGGATACTATATCAATGTTAGGTAAAGCTTACTTAACAGTTATTGGATTCCCTAAGTCAAGTGCCTGCATTGTGCCACTATTTGCACACATACAATACAAATACATAATTTATGGTTTAAAACTTATAATGCTTTGTACTCTTGGACGTAGTTTTGTCTTTACACCAAATACAAAATTACCCCACAAAGTTAACGCCATACTTTGTAATAGTCTCATTACGACGAGGGAAGGTTTAGAATATTAAATATCCAAGCTATGCTAGGGTACCGAATAACGGTGATTTTGTAAACAAAAAATAAATCTGTTATTTCAAAATTTGTAGTTCAAGTATATCTCCATGTCAAAACAACAAACTTATCATGGGTTTTACTTAAACTGAACTTAACTTCATTTTAAAGAGCGTCCGGATCCATTCAATAAATAAACAGTAGAATTAATGATGGAAAACTTATGATAAAGCTTACTGTTTCTGTAATTCGACGACCGGCTGGTGTAGCGGTAACATACATTGCCTTCTATGCCAGAGGTCCGGGTTTCGAATCCCGGCGGCGGCGGATATTTGTGTGATGAACACATTATATTATTCGTCAAGTCATGGATGTTGATATGTTTATTTAAGTTTATTCTAATAAAAAATATGTATTTATTCAATATGTATGTTTATATATTTCTTAAGTATATCAGTTATCTAGTATCCATAACACAAGTTCTTTAAAAAACTTAATTTGGGCTAGATAATTTTGTGTTAGTGTCAGAAATATTTATTTATTAATTAAGGTGATCCTTCAAATTTTCCGGAACTCCTGGTTAATCCTTAGATGTGATTTAAGGGTCTATTATAATGTAGGCAAAAACCACGCAGTTCCGCTAAACGAATCACTTTAATTGAGTTTAACAAATTGGCTACCTAACGCTAATCAAAATAATAACGTTAATATACGACGTGAATCAACAAAGTTAGCCTTGACAGTGGTTCAATTCCATATCGTTACTTAAGATATATCGCTATCTGTATAAAATTAAACATATTTACTAAATACTTTGATTAATACCGAATAAAAAAAAAGATTTTATTCTACTAGTAGATAATCCCGAACGCAACATAATGAAAACATGAAGCCTTAAAACTTTGCTTACCAAAGTAAGTTCTACCAGTTATGTGAAAGATCACAAGTCAAGTTAAGTTTAAAGCGGGAGAGCTTTAACACTTTCTAGTAATATTTTACTTCATCGATGACTTAGAGATAACTGTCGACATGATCGGTACATAGTTCGTGTCTGATCAAGGAACAAACAAAACATGATGCCTACTTATACATTACGTGCTTGAGTTAGTTTATTTGTCATCTTTTCACCTTTGTACTTCTCAAATAAAGAGTTGAATGAAGATGTGTAGTGTGTTGGTTGACGATACAAGTAATATATTAAAATCCTTCATTTATTTACTTTCTGATAGCTTTCCAGGCTTAATGGCTCAATTGCGCGGATTCTGAAAAAAGTGGAGCATCAGGACAATTTGAAGAGAAATAATTGCCAAAAAGTGCGGGTTATAGTGTTCAATGTGTGTTTTCGTTGCATACCTTGCTTCTTGAGGGAGGGAGGGTGGTGAACCAATGCACAAAAATCCATCACTAGTGATTTGGAGTCTAGGAATTAGCACGGTAACTTAGTTATAGTAGTTGCCATGGATTTCCGCAAAGTAACGCCTGATTCAATCAATTTTTAATTGTTGTTTTTCTATAACATCAGCCACACATACTTACCCTTGTAACTTTTGATCCAATTATTACTTTTCTGCTGTCTTATGTTTGTGAAATCATCATAAATAAGCCTCCAATTCGAAAATATTGTTATCAAAACCGACTGTTAATTTCGACGCCTTTAAACAGACTGATAATCCATTTGTATGAGCGAATATTCCAAAAAGTCGAACTAAGCGCTTCAACAGTTTCTTTTTGATACGAGTTAATAAGGTTTGGAATGATGAGAAGTCGTCGTGGCGCCGTGGTTACTGTGTGTATCTTACGATATCACAGGTTAAGCAACGTTCGGCGCGGTCGGTACTTGGATGGGTGACCGCCGACCATTCGTTTCTCACGGCGACTTCCATGCTTCGGAGGGCACGTTAAGCTGTCGGTCCCGGGTGCTGTATACTTGTATACAGTAGTCGTTAGGGTTTGTCAGAAGCCATATCGGCACCCTGAAAATTCTGACATCCACCACCCAGCACTGGGCCAGCTCGGTGGATTATGGCCTAAACCTCCTCGTCACCCAGAGGAGAGACTCATGCCCTGCAGTGGGCCCATTACACGGAGTTGTGATGATGATGATCTGCCTGCGTCTATTTTTACTGACCAGTATAGTCCTGGTAATTTTAAGCGTTAAATGAACAGGTTTCTCTTGGATTGACGTGTATGACCTTAGTCTCTTAACATCGGGTGTCGGATAAACGTGCAATCCTCTCTTCATAAGTAACAAGCTCTTCTGATTTATCATTTGAGCATAAATATATATAGAAGAGTAGCTTCATACAGTGTCCTCTAGATAAAAAAATAAGCGCAGATTTTAAAAAAGGTACCAGAAAATGGATAACATTTTTTAATATTTTTTTTGTAAACACCTATTTAGAAACTTATAAATATCACAAATACATAACTAGAACTAACCATTGGTAATATAATGTTTTAATATTAAAATTATGTATAAAGTTTTTATTAGTATGAAGGTTTAATTGTTATCTTATTGAATAATAAAAAAGTAAAACCAATGGAAGAAATCGTGGGCAATAAAGCCGCCAAAATCGTCATTTCAGTGTTTTATTATTCTTCATGTTATTTTTTGATACTACGAACCAACTACGACACGAAGGCTTGATAGCCATTTTGTTCATTATCAGCTTTTCCTCATAACAATAATGTCGAATAGTTAGAATAGTCTCGGACTCATACAGAGTTCCATCATCATCATCATCATCTCAGCCCGCGCTAGTCCACTGCTGGACGTAGGCCTCTCCCAACGCACGCCACCGAATTCGATCTCTAGCGCTGCGCATACAGAGTTCCATACGAGTCTGATAATGGTCATGTGATTAAACATATCCGACACTAATCGAGTGAGTATAAGCCGCTTAGAATCACCTAACAAAACAATAGAATCACCTAACATGACATTTAATATATGTATATGTTGCTGGTGTGTCTAATGTAATAAATAAATAATAGTATATTATGTACCAAGTGAGCGAAGTTGCTAATTACACTCGAGGCTGTGATTTGAGCCCGAGCCGCAGGCGAGGGCTTAATAATGAGCCGAGACTGTAATTAGCAACGCTCACGAGTTACATACGACGTTTTTCAACACACTTGTGAGTAAAAGACAGACATACGTGATCATAAAATAACAAACACACTTGATAACAAAGCTGTGAATTGTGATTGAAAAATGGCGCCGAACCGTAGGTTTTTTTTTCCGTCAAATGTGTCAATGTCTTTATAGCATATACAGCCTATTTTAAGTGAAAATGTTTAATTTGGAGTGGTAAAAATGCAAATATTTTAATATTTTATGACAAATGATTGTAAATTGTGAATAATTTGTTTAATATACAAATTTATTTTACTAATATAAGGCGCAAACATTTAAAAATGTATATGGATTTGAAGTGGTATAAAACCTCTTTGTTGTTTCTGCAAATATTTAGTGTATAACCCGGACCAATAAAATATGCTCTGTTTTCTCGCATGTTATTTGCACAAAGGTACAATTCAGCTTTGTAGGATTCATTATATTATGCACTAGGGTTTAATATATTATGCACGCGTGACTTATAGCCCAGTTTATAGTTCTAAACTCAATAGAATAACGCTCACTTTACGAGCAAGTGTGTTGAAAAATAAATAAACATTTTAAAATTTTATCAGTCGTCACAAATACAAAATGCTAACTTTCATTTTGATATTAAAAGTGGTCGGCATTTAAAAAGAAATAGTATTTAAACAATAGCGTTACTCGCTGCATACTCTCATATGGAATACAGTATTCAGTAAAATGCTAATGAATTGTGTAATGAAGACATTATGACTTATTAGAAAGAACAAAGCATTGTTTGTTGAAAGTTTCTGAAGTTTAATAATTGCAGTTTTATTCAATTCCTAGATTCAGAAAGGCATCTTAACGTTATCTAATAGCTTGAAACTTTGAAATTCAATCTGATACAATTCTTATAATGATGAACATATAATTATAAGTAGCGGATTCTATTTCTGTTTCATGTTGAACATTGCTATCTATAATTATGTATTCCTAGATCAACCAATTTTCGGAATAGCCTAAGAAGGTTTATATTTTTAAAAGTATTCTTTATTTCGTTATGACCACGTAGTAATCCTTGCTATATAATTCCTTACTCCAATTTGTATCAACCTACTTATTTACAACTTCTAAACGACATTTGAGTTCGAACTGTCGTCGTTCTGAGTATGAATTCACCAAAATCACATAGAAGAACGATTTTCAGACAGAAAATTGCTGACTTTTATGACTACAATATAAGTATTTAAATCTACTTCGCGTCGTTTTTATTGTTTTATTTTGATAATGTAGAAGTAACGTAATAAAACAGTTTTTCCAGTCAGTTCCAATACAGTGTTTCTTTAGAAATTCAGGGCTTGTAAATCTGATTGTAATCATAAGTTTCAGTAGTAAGCACGTTTCCACAATCTCTTCGGCTTTATTATTCTAGTACAAAGGTAAATTAAACTCCCTTTAATATTATTCACGATAATTAGATAAAATATATAATTATCGTTGGATTCCTTATTAGATTAAACTTCCTAGGTACTTCAAACGTTGCTACAGTAGCAGTTAATATTTAACGTGCACTAACTACGATACATTTAGTCCATATAAAGGTAAAACCACTTGCAATCATAGTTTCCTCTATAAATCTCTTGCATCATTACTTTAATGTGAACTTATATCATTTTGGAGAGCAGTAAAAATACTTTTAAAAAATAAACGACGTGATTCATAGATTTGTTTTATTGCGTCTGTGCAACTGTGGTTTTATGTCATTGCTAATATACTTAATATGATATACGATTCACATACAAGGAATGGTTTAGTTTTAAGCTATTGCATAGCTTCTATCGCGGGCCTTGAGCGTGGGGACCGAATCCAGAAATTCCGTAACGAAAAAACCCTAACACCCCCTCTCCGACCAGCACAGCGGTGATACTTTGATTTCATAACTTTACATGCGGGCTTTAATAAACAATCAGCGCCATCTACTAGGAACTTCTGGAACTTCATATTAGATTATACATTACTGCATAAATAAAATAAATAAATAATTATAATTGCATAAGTTGATAAAAAATGCTATGCAATAGCTTTACCGCGGCAGTCTCCGAGTGCCACACGTCTTTTTTTTATTTTCATTTTCTTTATCTATGCTTATAGTTTTCTTAATTTAAATGTTTGATGGGGGCAGAGCTTTTGTTACCGCTGAAGTAATCACAGCCGTCTATGGAAATCTGAAAATGCGTACTCAACCCTATGACATTGGGTGCCCGTAAATTGAATTACACAGCTACTGAGCCTTCAAAAACACTGCAATCCTAAAAGAAATATTTGATTCGTTTAGAATTTGTGTATCTACCCATCAGAGTCAATCATAATAATAGCGTTAATATGTAAATAAATGTCGTACTTGTACAATAAATTCTAAAAAACGGACTCATAGCCGTCTGGCCTCATGCTAAATGCGTTTGACCACATTCGGGTGGCACACTCAGCGATGAGTGACTTCTTTTCCGACACTTTGCCACCGACTTATTTAAAATACCGTTTTTTACAATTCACACAATATCATAAATTATACTCTTTGTGTTATTCAAATGTTCGAGCTTTCATTGTTAAGTTTCATAAGAAATAAATTCGTGTTTTTTAGCATGAAACAGTAACAAATGAATATGTATATCCAAACTTACATACATAAAAATACATTTATTCAAACATACAAAGGTTCGCTTTTAGTATAAGTAGGATTCGCGTGAGTAATAAGAAAATTGTAATAAAACGTAGCCGAGCTTAAATACAAATTGAATATATTTAATAATTAAGCTAAAAAAAATTTCATTAATCATCATCACAACTCTGTAATGAGCCCACTGCAGGGCTATGAGACTTTCCTCTGGGTGACTGAGACTTTCCTCGAAGAGGTATAGGCCATAATCCACCAAGCTGGCTCAGTGCTGGGTGGTGGATGTCAGAATTTTCAGGGCGCCGAAATGGCTTCTGACTAACCCTAACGACTACTGTATACAAGTATACAGCACCCGGGATCGACAGTTTAACGTGCCCTCCGAAGCACGGAAGTCGCCGTGAGAAATTAATTGTCGGCGGTCACCCATCCAAGTACCGGCCGCGCTCAACGTTGCTTAACCTGTGATATCGTTTGACACACACAGTAACCACGGTGCCACGACGACTTAATAGATACATGAAAAATATCATTAAATAATAATAATAGATACAATTAAAATTGTTGTTCACCTACCATGCCAATCTTACCAGACAATGCAAAAAACTGCTGTGTTTTCAAAGTCTTTGAATTTGATACGCCCAGTAGTGATTAGACAGTATTGCATAAGTCTAACACACATATAATTACATATAAGCTGATTTGTGCATATAATCTTTTGTCTAGACAGAAAATTGTATTATCGATCAGAGCATTGCAAGAAACATGCAATTAAGTTAAACTTTGAGCAACTGCTGTTTATAATTTACAACCGATGACCCGATAACCTGAATGGAAGATGAGGTACGATACATTATATTCATCTCACATTTTCACCAAAATACTTTCAACATTGAACAAGCATAAATTACATCGGGGTATACACAATAATCATTAAAGTGGATGTTCTAAAATTTAATTTCAAGAGTAATGTTTACAGCTGACTAGAATTTTGACAACTCATTAAATGTATTAAAACAACATATAGTGCAAATAATAGCTCTTGTTCGGTTAATGCAAGGCATCTAATATTTCAGATTTTAATATTTTACCCTCTCAAGTTACTCAATGGACTACTAGAAATGAATAGACTACTAGAATCCACTTGAAATGAATATCCCGATATCTTTTCTAAGAAATTAAAGTCTGCACCAATAGCTTAGATATAAACAGGCAGCATTTCAATGGCAATATCATCTTTATACATTCACATACCTAACAGAAAGTAGGACCGTGAACATTACTCTTTGATAGAGCATCTTCTTCTTCTCAGTCGTACACTCTTGGCAGAGTGGTCGTGGTTGCTCTGATGGCGTATAAGGTTGACGGTACGCGTACATGTTTAGTCAATTATTTCGGCTTGAACAGTTTTTCTAGCAATGTCTCTCTATTTTTTACGATTTGCTGCATTACGAGAGCATTCCATCATGGTAGTCTGAGTGGACGATTTGATAAGGTCTGTCCATCGAGTGGGTGACCGGCCTCTAGATCTTTTCCCCTCTACATGACCCTGCACCACCAGTCTTTCGATAGAGTGCTCTTTCCTAGATATGTGGCCAAAGAATTTTAATATTCGTAAATGAACAGTCGACGAAAGACGTTCCTTGATGTTGATCGAAAGAGCATCTTAGAGCTTAGTTATTTACTAGGGACATACGAACATGCCAAACTGCACATAAGCAAAGTTATCGGCAGATTAACTTTCAACAGTTTGTATTGTTTGCGGTAACCCTATTATAATTCTAGATGTAGTATCCGGCTCCTCTCGGGTGCAGCTTAGCTTTAGCTGTTACCACACCAATCAGGGATTAACTTAGGGATTTTTTGGCATAGTAGAAAGTATCAAATTAACGAGATTGTATTAGAGGAAATATGTTTTTCTTTTGATAATGTTTTTCATCTGATTTAATGTTTAATAATTTATTAATTACTATTAGATTTTGTATTTGATATTTAATTTTTTTTTGTTCCTTTAATTTGGTAATTTTTATTTTTATATATTTTTTTATTCATAAGTTTAGTCCTCATGATGTATTAACGATATTACAATTAACTAACACTAGGTTTAAATTTCATTTTATTTTACTAACCACATTGTAAATATCTGTTTTTTCTCTAATAAATAAATAATTAAATATTGATCGACGTCGACTGTTCCATTCGTCCATCGATCGATTAGTGCGCTAACACCCTTAGTCAAGGGTAACAGTTATACAGATAATATTAGTATGGATGGAACCTTTTTTGGATCTGGGACTGAAAGTAATTTAAACGAGGGCAGTGCTTGTTAGTTAATATCAAGAGTTTACAAAGCACTTATTTTTCCAAGGGCAATAAATCTGTCATTAGGTAATCATCATGACAGATTTATTGCCCTAGGATTATCGAAACACGTAGTTCTTCAAAAATTATGAACCGATGATATATTATAGTTATATATAATAAACACTTAATAACCTTAGCAGATATGATGCCATTACCACGCCTATTAGATTAAAAACGATGATGACATGTAAGTAATTAATAAGGATGAATGATTCAAAGTTAATTGAAATAATGTAAAAATCGTCTATTACTAACTTAGTATACATATACTCTTATGATAATTTACCAATGGAACTTTTGCAAAAAAAAATACTTTTGGACTTTAGGAGTGTAAGCAGTTCCCCAACGGATTCCAAGCAGAAATGAAGAGACCAATGAGGAGTACCAGTAAACACTGAGTATGAAAGACTTCAAGTTGAATTGGCAATGAAAAACCTATCTTGGGGCACGGACGGCCATTCGAACATTAATGTTCTTCATAAGACCATTACTGCTGAGTATTTTTTTATTCAATTAGATTGTTTATATTTTTATTACGTCAACACTTGATAAAAGATGTCAGTGATTAATAATTCATATTATTTTACATTTAGTTTATGTAACCATTTTCTATACATTTTGACTCTCCTCACTAGATACTCCATGCTCTATTCGTTCTTTTATGTAAAACAGCTCATATTATAAGCGCCATAAGACAAAAATGTGTTTACACATAGTTGTACACAAAGTAATATAACTGTTTTACATTGACATTTGCTGTTCAAATCGCATCATATATCGTTACACTTAAAAGCTATACCTATTGTTATTGTTCTTGTAAATCAAATCGTGTAATCATATCGCAATCGAACGTATTTATTACTTAATAATGTATAATAGATACTAATCATTCACAATCTCAATAGTCGAAAATAAGTTAATCATAATTAAATTGCCGTTGCATCAACATAAATTATGATGTGATGATCCGAATCTATCAATCAATATAATTCCATTCGAATTACATTTAACTGTATCGAATTACATAAGTACTTATTGATGTTCAGAAGATAGATTGGTTTACGCACTTAGAATTACTGCGTATATGAAGATTTATGACTGAATTATTTAGATTGAATCGCTGTATTAACTGTTTTTGTATATTTACAGCAATAGCTCAATCTAATGGTAAATAGTAATAGAGTTTGTTTCGACAGAATCCTAAGTGTTGTGTTATGTAAGTTTTGCTTCTGTCAGAACGTATCATGCGTTGAAATATACGTCAGTTAGAATGTCTTTATTTTTAGTATTATCTTTTTGTTAAAACTCATCGTGTAGAAAGGGTATAGTTAAACACTTTTTTTTTCTATTAGTCGAGTAGCTTGATATAGAGTTCTTACGGAACTAGTCATCGCCATTGCGATGATATTTTGTCGCAGACTTCATGTGGTAAGCCCTGTAGGCGTCTACAACTAACTTTAGTACAGATAAATCGCTTTGATTTGAGTAATCTAAGAACGGTAAGCCTATTATTTACTGAGTAGATAATTTAAAGAGCCATCCTAGCCTAATCTTAACAAAAAAATAAATCGATTTTTTTATATAAAAATTAAGGTTCTTGTTGTTCAAAGACACAATTAGCTTTTAGCATCAGATGGATCTGGTGCTTAGTGATAGTAGTGTATCATCTTGGTATTACCAAGTCCAACACCAGAATAGAAAATCCAGTTATCACAAGCTTGTTGTGTTATGCACGTATAAATCTGCGGAAACGGTATGTTCCCACTGCAAGAAAAGGGATGTCGGGCCACAGCCCACGGCCTTAAACGGTTTGTCAGGATATGAGGATATGACTTACATTTCACCATCACCTACTTTCGTTTCACCATAATTCGTACAATTTGTTACAAACCACGAATACCTTTCAAGCCAGTGTATTGCATTCGGTTGCCATGTTACATGGCTTCTTGCCTATTATCCGTTCAGTGTACAATTATTTGCGATCTGTGACTCGTTCAACTGTTTTCTTCTGTGTAGATATTACAATTTAAATTAACTACGTTTGATTTGCCTGTGATTGTCCTTATACCAGTTAAAAAGCTTAAATTCTTATTAAGTATAGATTTCTTTACTATATTCTTCTATGAAGAATAATAAATAAATAAAATCCCCAGACAATCACACCAACCCCAAGCATAGCTTATGGGATACCATGTTACGAACCGAGAATATAAATACTTAATTATAGATATACGCCCAGACCCGGAACATTTTTTTTTTTCTTGTTCCGTGCGGTAATCGTACCCGCAATCACTGGCGTCTGAGGCTATCGTAGGTTTACCCTATCACAATCTTATCAGTAACATTGACTCATTCAAACATTAAGAGAAACTTAAGTAACAGTAAAGTGCTGCATATAACTAAAATAAATTTCTTACAATATCTCAATATCATATATATTATTCTATGCGTGGTAGAGTCAGCATCTAAAATTGATGACCACGTTAAAAAAACTCAAAATCGTTATTCACCATTTTGTGTCTAAAAGACAACTAAAATTGACTTAATTTATAGTTGTAATAATAAAACGTAGAAGTTAGTCAATATTAGTCGATATTTAGGCACAATATGGTCATCATGTTTTATTGCTTAGTACACTGCACAATATGTCAACATTATATATACATATATTTGCATATCATCTACACACTATTAAATAACTTAAGATATCATCTCTCTTTAACCTATAATTAAAAACGCCAACCTACCATCTAAGAATGGTCAATAGCACTAAAACAATTTCGCAAACATCCCCAGACACATTCACATTGGAATGAAAATGAAAACACATTACTATCGCAATGAAAATAAAATAAAACCCAGCAGATTGTATCAGTGCGCGTGCGACGTTGCATTGACACAATACTCTGGACTACTTTCTTACTTTCGTTAGTACGACGACCGCTTTACAGTTACATTTTATACTAGAATAGTTTAAATTAGGTTTTATTTCGATCTGAAATTAATCTGTAGTTTGATTTGTTGCCAAAGTTAGAAATGAGATCTAGGTTATAAAAATTAAAAAAGGTTTTGTATTGTGCCGAGTGACAACAATAACAAAATATTGACACACAATTTTCACTCTAGTTAAATAAACATTTCGTATTGTGTACTTCACATAATATTAACATTTTATGAACCACATCGGTTGGGTTTAAGTAGAATCATTTTTATAACGACCGCTGTAGTGAGGCGAACACTATTTCATAGGCGATGGGTCGCGGGTTCGATCCCTGCAATAGAATATAAAAATTATGTAATAATTTCTTTCCATAAACTTATTTATTTTCATCATATTATGTATCATATTTATTAATTAACAAATATGTGTAAATATTGAACCCCCTCTCAAGTAAACAATTTTGGAGACCTACTTTAGGCATTCAGTCTTTAAAAAATCAGTTAGGTACGTGAGTGAAACTGAACTGCCTCCAAGTAAAACTGGCCCGTTGAGATCGCTTGAGTTCAAAACATTGAGTCTTTGTATATAGTAATTGAATGGTCCAAAATAAGGTTTAGGATCCAGTTTGACATGATTATCCAGGACTAGAAGAATTAATAATATGTAAATGTCAGTTGGCAAATTATATTTTATATATTATCTAGCCACTATTTAGGTATACTTCTCTCACCAATGTTATCTGCATCACTCGTAGACTCCAGAAATTATCGAATTGTGATTTGTAAGTATTATAATGGCTTCTTTATTACCTAAGTGATAAATAAAAGGCGAATAAAATTTTAATATGAACACATGAATAAAATAAATTTACGCAATATCTTACAAAACTAATTCCTAAAAAATATAAACTTTTATTGATTTATTCATATAGCGCATACATAAAAAAATAATTTGCTTAAATGCAAAGGAAAATAAACAGCAGTTGAATGCAAACTTAATGCTTATTTGCATTAAGGTATACATAAAATTAAAATATTTAAGAGCTTTTTCAACATTCTAGCTTTCATTTACGTCAATTCCAATTTTTTTTTTCTGTTTAAGAGCCAAGGACATACTTTTCAGTACCAGAGGAGATGTTTCTACATACATATTGCTTAATGTTAGAGATGCTACTTAAGATGCTTTAGCCGTCGGCCTTTTTTCGTTTAATTATTAACAGCTCATTTATTTTAATCGTTTAACCAGGTTAAGCAACGTAAACGACGCTGTAGAAGAAATAACTCGGAAATGTAGATGAAACTTGACTTGAGTCGTAAATAAATAATAAATAATAATAAATAAATAAATAAATATTTCTGATACTCACACAACATTATTTAGCCTAAATTAAGTTTCTTAAAGAACTTGTGTTATGGATACTAGATAACTGATATACTTAAGAAATATATAAACATAGATATTAAATAAATACATATTTTTTATTAGAATAAACTTAAATAAACATATACACATACATGACTTGACGACTAATATCTGTGTTCATCACACAAATATTCGCCGCCGCCGGGATTCGAACCCAGGACCTCTGGCATAGGTCGTCAAAAGATGATTGATGAAGTAAATGATTGTGTAACTTAAGTAAGCCCGAGTATGGTCTGCTTAGTATAGTCCTACCACGCCTAGCCAGCCGTAGCGGGTGAGGGGACCTGCTGGGGGCTGTGCTGGTGTTAGGGTTTTTCGTTACGGAATTTCTGGATTCGATCCCCACGCTCAAGGCCCGCGATAGAAGCTATGCAATAGCTTAAAAAGTTGCTACCGTGCCTGGATAAGCTTGTCGTAAAAGGCAGCTAATCCATGCTGTCCCCGCTTTGTGGTAGCATCCCGCCAGGGTCCGACTGGGTAGTGACAACCCTGCATATAAAATCTGCCCTGAAGTCATACTGCTCCAGCGGCGACGTGTGCTGGCTTTTCATAAAGCAATACTTTATGTAACTTCTTTCCTAAGCCCGTATGTTAACCTCATCTTTACTTACCATCAGGTGATATTGAAACACGTGTATAGTATGATAGATAAGTTAAAGGTTATAAGTCCGTGTAAGGTCGCCTCTGCTTATTGTAATTTGCCATCAGGTGAGCATGACAATAATGATAAAAGATGATCTTTGAAATGAATGAAAAGTTTTTTTATGAGTCTAAAAGAGGTTTTCGGGGCTATAGACTATTAATCATCACGAAACATTGACTACAAACCGAATAATCGCTTTGCTCTTGTAAAAAACTCTGTAAAAATTTCGATTTGAAAAGATTTCAACTGCCAAGACAGCAACAAAACAACCTGCACCTGATCTTATCTGGGTACAATAGCTATTACCTATCATGTATGTACTGACATAATTATACTAATAGCAAAATCCCATTACCACGCCGCCGCGGCCTGAATGAAGATAGGTATTGCTGCCACGCTGGAAAATTAACAACCTCGTAGGCATAGTATGACGAAAGGACGTGTAACTGATATAGGTTATTAAAGATACTTTACTTTGACCGAAGCAGCGGGCGATAAAATATTTGAAATATGAAGACTTCAACATAAATCTAAAAAGCAAACATTAGGTATAAACCTCGTGCCGAGCACGCCACTTACATAATCGTAACAAATTCTTGTAATAGTGTCATTAACCAGCCGTCTGCTTGCGCGCAACTAATGCGCACGAGAGCAATCTCGATGATTTTCACTTTTTTCGCAAACTCGTCTCTTTACATACTTTAGATTCATCAGTATTGGTCGGCGAGTTGGGAAAAATGGAGTAATAAAAAATTTGTGCAGAGAATTTAATTTTATTTTAAATAACGCTTGATTGAATGGACGGTGAAGTATGCGATTATTTAAATTAATTGAAACGCTTTGTATCATTTAATTAAAAATGTCATTGAGAGTTTAAAAATAACTTTGAAAATAAATGGTATTCGCAATTTCAGAGCGACAGCAAACGGAACTAAATAATTAAAAAGAGGTTACAGTTTTTTCGTAAATTTGATCAGATTATTTGAAGCCGTGTTCCAGTTTTTAATTCATTCATGAAATGGCCTTTCAAAAAGACACATTTAAAACAACTGTTAATATTATGATCGCGTTATAAGCGATTATGAGCCCTACCGCCCATGAATAAACGTGAAATTAAAGGCGAGTAATCTGAGCTACCCCAGTTTGACTATAATAACCCGAATTTCCTGTAGGTACAACTACAGAAATCAACTCACCGAGTAACTAATTTTGGAGGATAGCGGGATCCGAAGCACGGTGCAACGCTGGCCGACCGCAGGTAGTAGGAGGCCAAGTAGCATGCCAGCCACATGCGAAAGGCTGCTCCGCCACCTCGCGAAAAATCCCGGGAGGCTCCATCGTACCGGCTGGCGACCGGTTTGAGAGGACCCGATGGCGAACTCGGGGGGGGTTCGGACGTCCCTGCAGTCTCCAAGCGAGACAAAAATGGTTCGATCGCATGACAGAATGTTGTAGTAAATGTAAATGAGAGTAATATTTTGGTTATAACATGTTGTTTTTTAAGTTACGCAAAACTTTTAGTGTGACCTACGTATAGGATGGAGAGAACTAGTTTTCTTCCTCCCAAGTGGATAAAACCGGGAGACAAGAAAACCCGTGCTTGGTTCGCTGAGTTGGATTATCTATGCTTAATATTATAAAGAGGAAACCTTTGTATTTTTGTATGTTTGTATTGAATAGGCTCAAAAACTACTGGACCGATTTCAAAATTTCTTTTACCATTACTTAGAGGGATTCTTCCGAATCCGTATAGGCTACTTTTTATCCCAAAAATCCCGCGGGAATCAAAATTGCGCGGGTAAAACCGCGCGCAACAGCTAGTGGACTATAAAGTTCGACCGTTGACCTCATCTTGACCACGGTGATTTATTCCATTAATCATCTTCTTCAACTTCATCTTTGATTCTCTTCCAAATAAGCTTTCTCTTCTAATTCTCTTCTAAATAAGCAAAGCTATATTACCACTGTATCGGTTACTTCGCAAGAACAGAGTGTAACAACCGAACACTTAGTATTTATGCATTATACATGAGTTTACACGGGCCGTGTAATACATATATCTTTCTTAACCATGTCCTTGAAAACATAAGCAGTTTATACCTTGTTTGATCTTTCAACTCCACTTCACTTGTTTTGAAATGTATATGACGACGGAGATGTCAGACCTATTTGTACATGTTAAGTTCATAATCGAGTACGTGCTTATATACTATTATATTTGTGTTGCTTACTTTGACAAATTCAGTGATAAAATAAATGAATGGAAGTATTGGAAGCAGGCTTATACTCAGCAGTACTCGTAGAACGATTTAATTGATATAAACGATTCTACTTTAAATTTTACTATAGACTTTTTTGAGTATTTATAAGTTTACAGTGCGGCAAGTTTGTAGCTTGTATAATAAAATAAATGTTTGCAAGAGTGGGTGGATGGATAGAGAATTTTGTTAATATCTTACACTGAAACCGATTCATAGATAACGATGAAATATCTACTCGTAGAGCCGGTATAATCGGAATTTACACGTAGGATTTTTCATAAATTTTGACAGAAAGACCTCGTGGTGATAAAAAGTGACGTTGGGCATGCCTTAAGTACCTGCCAGAGTTACTGGGTTTGATTTTCATTCAGATCAGAGTAGAAGAACCAATTTTTCTATTCTGGCTCTAATCTTGGAATATACTTGGATACTCGAACTTTCTAGTTCTGTTGCGTGCTTTTTATAATAACTACTTGGTTAAAACTTGGTTAAAACTGCAAACTAGGGATAGAAAATTATATTTCTAATAACTTTCATATGAAATATCATTTTAACATTAGTTGTGTATAAAGAATAGACAGTAAAATTTCCATACTTTTACTTTAACTTTCACATTGACTGCAATCCTATTACCTAAGGGCGCATTCGAAATAGCCGCGCGGATGCAGCGCAACTACAGTGCGACTGTGACTAGGCTAATTTAAAGGCGCCCTTAGAGTTAGTAATTTGTTTGAATACTGATTGAATAGATTGAATACTATGGTCATATTCTGCGAATAAATATTCTACATACATACATAACTTCACACCTGTATCCCTTATGGGGTAGGCAGAACACCAGAGGTTAGAAGACCATCTGATGTCAGGTTTGACAAATGAGGTATTATAATGATAGAGAGAGGCTATTGTAGTGACAGGGAGTCAGCCTATCGCCCACAAAAATGCCAATGAAACCTCAGTCCCTTAACTGACTTTTACGGTATGCCCGGGAAGAGAAGCGGCCGGTATATTCTATGTTTTTCTTTCGCTCCCAGTCCAGCATGGAAGCATCAAATATTCTATTATGACGTAAGATCTGTAATCATCAAGCTGGTGACGCCTACTGCGGGAAATAGGCCTTCCCCAAGGTTCTCCAGGTCGCTTGGTCCCGCGCCAAACTCATCCAGCGTTGACCTGGCCACCTTGACGATCCAGCTTGCGGGGGCATACCTACGCCTTTGTAATACGACATGAATCTTCTTTCGCCTTCTTCGTCATCAGTTTATATATAGAAGGTACCATAACAATACAAACAAATTATATAAAACAATAAAAACATAATAATTCTACTTAAATCGAAACTACTAGAACTAGACCTACGGTTATTTAATTTCCCAGAAACAAGCAATTTAAAAGCAAAACTATTCATAATTATTTCTGATGTAAATTTCAGATGACTTAACAGTAAACTTTGTTTCACATACATTAAAATTTTCCGTCACACAGTTATGTAATTTGTATTAACTTTGCAAACGGCGTACATTATCAAAGAGATCTTTTACCCTATTAATTTAAGTTCTCAAGATATTTATCATTAGTATATTAATTAATTTGCAAGGTATTGTTAAAATAGTTGTTACATATACAAAATCGCAAGTCATCTTTTATCAAAAGATTTGATTTAGCTGTGCTTATGATATAACATTTATTATACATTAACATTCACGGGTAGGTTATCTATTTTGTATCAAGCCTAAAAGGAAACTATTATGTGAGTATCTATAGAGTTCTTTGGTTATCGGAGTAAATAGTGTAACTTTGGATATGTAAGCAAAGCAAAAAAATTAACCCAAACCTTTGATTCAAGAATATTTACGGTAGTCTCTAGTCAAGAATAGTCTCTTCAGAGATACTGGATGGGTAATTGCATCCATTTTAGTTTAACTGCCATTATACCTAAGTGTAAATCTATTTGGACCGTTAGACGACCGGTTGGTGTAGGGGTAACGTACATTGCCTTCTACGCCAGAGGTCCGATATCCCGGCGGCGACGGATATTTGTGTGATGAGCACAGATATTAGTTGTCAAGTCATGGATGTTTATATGTTTATTTAAGTTTATTTTCTAATAAAAAAATATGTATGTTTATATATTTCTTAAGTATATCAGTTAACTGGAATCCATAACACAAGTTCTTTAAGAAACTTAATTTGGGCTAGATAATGTTGTGAGAGTGTCAAAAATATTTATTTATTATTTATTTGCATTCCAGATTTAGGGAAGATCAAATTCTGCAATGAAGGTGCCGCAAGATCAGGCGCAGGTATTTATTTAACTTATATCTGTGGGGCTAATCGAATATTAACCTCAAAGATCTATCACTGAATATTAATATTCAATATAGATTAGTTCACAGAATAGACTTCATACCGAATATGTTACCACGTTCAATTCCGTCACCTAAGACACTACCCTGCCAACAACGGGTTCACCACTTAGAAGCAATGTTGACTAAAATACAAATTGAAACTATAAAGGATGCTACACATGGTACAAACCGTACAAAATTCGTGAGTCGAAATCAATTTTCAAAAAAAGAGTTTTAGAACATTATCTTTCTCTAACTTAGGTTTTTAAATCGTATAATTATATATTTTATGTATTTATACATTTAATTGCATGTATGTATTTAGTATGTAATGTATGTAATATATCTTTATTTGCTTGTAAGTAAATTGTACGCACTTAATTTGTTATTTTTATTACCATTCTCCAGCCTCAGGCGTGCTGGTAGAAATTTCTTGTAGAAATAAGCTTTGCATTTGTATATTTTTTTTTTAATTTATATGTTTTTTTAAATAAGTTTCTATGTGTGTACATAAATTATTAAATAAATAAGTAAAATAAGATAATTATAAGATAAAATAACGAATAATGCGCTTAACCTGCGACATCGTTTGATATGCACAGTAACCACGGCGCCACGACGACTTCATATACATAACAATTTGAAGGCAATTTTGTCTTCTTGAAGTGAATGAAGTTAGGGATATTTTCCGCGCTATCCTACAAATGAGAAGTGAAACAGGTTCTATTTATTACATTTCTTTAAAAGAGTATATTAGTGAATATATAAAAAAAAATATTTTTAAAATAAGTTTAGTATGCACTGTTTCTTTCCACTTTCTAAATTAACACATTTGTGTTTTTTTATTTGTTTTACTAGAAATAGCCAGATTTAATAATTTTATACACACCTCAGTTTTGCATTTTGATGAGTAACTTTGCAGCAGTTATCTATGCATAATTTTCTCATTAATTAATTGTTTCTAATTCTAAAAAAACAACTCATCTAAGAAAGTTAACACTTACATAATAATATTTTTTATATAATTTTTCATACTATTGCAAATTATATCATCGGAGAGCAGCCAGCTTGATAATCATAGCGATATCCACTTATTACTGTGACGCCGCGCCGTATTTTAACTCCTTCATAAGTTTAGTTGAGTTATTACTTTATAGAGGTGTGACTAATATATTCATTACAGTTATACATAACAGGTACACGGCAGAAATGTTATATTCGGTAATACGAACATTTCTTTATTCAATAACAGTCAAATAACAGTAAGTGACGCGACGTTGCAATGCAAGCTGTCATCGTGTTGTTATGGCGAGCGGCCCCGCCCGCCCCCGCGCGTCTCGCGTTTTGGGAAAATGCGACGTTGCCATACCAGGCCTGGCTCACTCCGCGCGGTACATCCGTTATTTACCTATATCGAAGCGCTCCGCCGGCGGATTTCGAATGGGTCGTGTGTCACGCTCGCGCCCGTCGGGACGTTGTAGATACCTACCTACCTAATAGCACTCACAGTAATTCTATGATCGTGGTCGCAAATAGTATTTAAAAATGGACATAAAAAGAAACAAATATTCAATTAGATTATGTTTAGATTTGATTATGTTCAATTCAGCAAACAAAACATAGGTAGTAGTATTACTAATTATTCGTCGTAACTTTTTTTTCATTTTTTACTTTAGGTAAGTTGAAACAATATTTTTTACAAAGGTTACAAATTACAAATAAGGAGATTAATTATTCTTCACTAGGCAGCAACGAAAGTTAATAAAATAGAAAAACGTTGTGCAAATGTTTATCCCTTAGCATCAAATAAAATACACGTATGTAGGTAATATATAGTAGATTGTTAAACTAGGGTCGAATGACATCAATTCCCATACGAGGTGTTTAGACCCGATATAATAATCCGAGTATGAATTGATGTCATCCACCCGCGGGGAACACTCTACTTTTCATTTCGAATATAAGGAAAGTAAAAAAAAAACATTTTTCTTAAATATTTAATTAAAATTAATGGAAAAGTTCGAACAATTCGTAAAGTTTAAAGTGACATTTTTATTCACATATAAATCGGTGACATATTTCTATGTAGGTATAGATATCATTTTTTACATAAAACAACCATATGTATTAAAATAATTATATATAAATAAGAAAATTATATATTTATATTTTTTTTTAAAATGATAGTGACAAAATATAGACAAATATAATTTTTGGTTCGGAATGAATTTGTATGAAACATTCCGACCCGAGGGTCGGATGAAGCATTTTCAGACCGATACTTGGATCAAACATAGACTACTTTCCGAGTATGAGAAATGAAAAATTATTTACAACCGCGCGACGTTTTCCCGCGTAACTTTAGATCACTCAAGAATCTCTCGATGGCTTTTAACATGTAGTAACAAAGTCAGGCTATTAAAGATTTAATTTTTTTAAGAAGAAACTAACGAACCCTTTACTATATTACTAGCAAATTCGCGCATCTTTTGATCAAAAAATTCAAAAAAACTCAAAAAGTTTTATTCATTTTAGGAATTTCACAAAACACTTGATGAAGTCAGTCATCACATACTTCGGCTTTAACTAGTTGTTAATAGTTGTTAAATAAGATATTACAGTAGACCAAGAGACAAAAAAAGCCGGTGGAAAAAAACTCTTGGCACTCTTTTTCAATCAGAATTATCAAGTTAATACAAATAGGTACAGTACTAATTGACCGTGGCATGAAAAAAAAAACAAACACATAACAGCTAATTGTGAGAGCTAATGTCATGCCACAACCAAATTGCTTACAATGGGGTGCAATTAGGTGCAATGAGCTATGGATGCACAATACGAACATGACAAACTGGGACCAGAGTATTCGAACAAGATACATACATACATACATATACTCACGCCTGTCTCCCTTTGGGGTAGGCAGAGAAAAGGGAACACCAATTGCTGGATTCGAACAAGAATGGAATAAAATAGTCATAGTATCATTAGCAAAACGACCTGGCACCGCTAGTAGCACCCGCTTAGAACTTCAATATCAAGAGTCAAGAGGCCGTCATCATGAAGTGTAAATATATTTTAACTATCTGATGGTAAGTTTCAAAGATAGCCGCGTTGAAACCAGCAAACAAAACTCTTAATTGTATTGTTAGTATAGGTATAGATAAAACACTTCCAGTAACAAGTTAGCAAATTCCAGCTTAATAGCAAATATGCAATAAAAAATCTTCTATCTACCTTGTATATGTTTTATAATGGTTAATTCAAGATTATGTCAACAGAGGTCTTCCGATAACCTCAATAATAGCCACAAGCATCATTACTTGCAGAATTACCTCATATTTATTAACACTGATTCATCTTACGTATCTTACGCAATTCTGGAATGATTGCACTGATTAAATGCACTCTGTATAAGAGGAGAAATTAAACAAAAGAAAGTCGTCTCCGCGACTTTTTTGCTGTAAAGAAAAATTTTTAAAAATTTTGTTCCGTACGAAAAAGCAACATTAGAATGGTGTTATGTGTGTGTATTGTTTTACGAAACACTAATAGTTTTTACTTATTTATTATAATTTTGATTAGCATACTTTTAATGTACGACGACAACATCGTTAGTGCCAAAGTTTTGCATTTTTAATTCTATTTGCAAGGCATATTCAACCGATTCAAAAAAAGGACGAGGTTCTCAATTCGTCTGTATGTTTTTTTTGTGTCTTTGTTACATGATATTTTTGACAATTATGAATTGATTTTGAAAATTGGTGTTTCATATGATAGAGGATACTTCATAGTTGGTCCCATTTAAATTTCATCGAAATCGGTTGAGTACCTCATTGAAAATTTCAAACTTTTGAAAAAATATGTAAGATTTCGGAAAATGTTTACGTTGATGACATTCTCAACTCAGCAAAATTTTGAACGTTGGTTTTTTAATGCTCTGCATTCGCTGAGTATTTACATCTTAAGTGTCAAGTCATCGTATTTTTCTTGGTTATTAGTTATTAATAAAAACCATTCGTATTAAACTGTATTTTTAGTACGCATAGTCAAATATAGATCATAAAATAAACAAGCCCTAAGTCGATTGAGTAAGTATTTTTATAATAAATAAATAAATATTTCTGATACTCACACAACATTATCTAGCCCAAATTAAGTTTCTTAAAGAAGTTATGGATACTAGATAACTGATATACTTAAGAAATATATACACATACATATTGAATAAATACATATTTTTTATTAGAATACACTTAAAATAAACATATAAACATCCATGACGACGACTAATATCTGTGTTCATCACACAAATATCCGCCGCCGCCGGGATTCGAACCCAGGACCTCTGGCATAGAAGGCAATTTATGTCACCGCTACACCAGCTGGTCGTGTAGCGGTGACATAAATTGCCTTCTATATAACCCGAACTAACACGCCCAATAATGGCACCAAGATAATTAATAAGCGTGAGTTCAGGAGACAACACAGTGGAATGAAAGAACTCTACAACCAGTGACGAAGACTTTGTGAACAAAACTGACCCAGCTGGGATTCGAACCATATACCTAATACACCGTAGGCTATCACTTGGCCAATTCTCCGAGAAACAGTTGTTTTGTATTTTAGATTATACAGAGTTACTGGTTAAGTCGACCTAGATCCGTTAAGGCTGTCTAGTACCCGTCATTTCTAACTTATTTTCCTAATAAACACCATACCCCAAACCTAAACGTTTTCGAGATAATCGAATTTTATATTTTAAAAAATATGAGTCGATTATCTCGAAAACGTTTAGCTTTGGCCCTACCCCAAATTCGTAGTGAAATAAGTTAGAAAAGTTGATTATACGCCCTTAACGGATTTAGGTCGACTTAACCAGTAACCCTGTTTACGACAATTGTTGAATTATAGGTAAATTATTCTTGATGTTTACATTTTAACGGTCCCTGGATATGCGTGTCATAAAGGACGACTAATTTGAGTGATTCCCGCTTGGTTGTAGGACCCACTCACAGTTTGCCTGGCTCGCGAACACCCTTTATATAAAATCTGCCAACAAATATCATCAGTCAGGCCGTGATGTGCTCCAGCAATATTTTATTTCGTTTTCACTTACCATTAGGTGAGATTGTGGTCGAGTTAGATCAAGAGAGTCACTTCATTTCCAATTTCCTTTTCTTTCCACCCTGTATGTAGAAGAACCTGTGTATTAGCCATCTACTTGTGTAGTTATTATTAGTATGTACGTTTTCGGTACGTAGACTGTGGTTTGGGTTAAGGAGTAGCACCAAATAGATTATGTTATATCTCCTGATTTTGGAACGAAACGAGTTTGAGAACAGGTATTATTTTATTATTAATTATTTCATTAGATAACTTTTATCTGACCATTAAAAATTTGGCCGTGCAATAAGCCGTGGGCAGCTAGTAAATAGATCAATTAATTATTCAATGCCGTGAAACTGATTTATAGTAGTTATATCAGTGGCAATCATTATTGATCATTAACATATGGCAACAAATTTAAATAACATGATTTGATTCTACAAGGTTTTAGAACAAATTGTAATAAGCGCCATCTATACAGATATTTTATAAACAAAGAAGTGTTTTTCGGTCGTCAATAAAGTAGGTAAAATGTCAACTGAAACGTTGGACGTTTGTAAGGTAGCTTACTTTAAAAATACCTTACTTATAAAATCAAAACTTTCCGGAACTACTTTTATACTCACAGTACCTAGGCTGTACACGGCACATGCTGTGCTTAACTGGTATTCCTATTAAGCTGTCAATTTAAATACCTTGAGTAACCAGTATAAATATGTTAGGTACATAGCATATTTTTATTCCTATTAAGTTTTACTCGCAAATCCCCCAGGTGGGAAAACTGTCCTAACAGTTTTTAAAATAACGCCACCTATCAGTTTTGTGCAATAGCTTTTATAAATGAAATCTTCAACTTCTTCGCGAGTGAAAGTGAAATAAGATTGTCATATCGACTCTAGTCAGAAGTTAGTGCTACTTACAAGCGGTGGCAGCACTCGCAAATAGTAATAAAGAATGAAGCTCCTAAAACGACTCGAAAGTTGTACTTCTCGATACCTATGCATGAAACCCAAGGCCCTGCAGCGGGTATCAATTCTTTTAATGATAAACTTTTATTAAACAAATAACGTAAAAATAAAATATTATTAAAAATATATTTCGAATCGACATGTAACAGTCAATCCCTTCAATTCAAATATCTAACATATTTTGTTGCAATAGTCCTTGAATGTCTTTAAAAACCCCATACCTAATTTCTTTCAAGTCATATTAACATTTTGGATAGGTGCAACATGTACTTTTGCGGGAACGATGGTTATTGCACATTTTTGCTTTATAATCAACTGCTTTCCAAAAATTAATTCATTGAAATTATCGCATAACAAAGCAAACTAACAATAACCCAAAATGTAAAGGGAAACATAACATCTCTTCTATTCGAGAGTAAACTACTTATAACAAATATTTACATAGAGTATATAGGTAATATAAGCAGTGACATTTTCGCCACACTTTTACCATCTGCTAGTTTGAATCCTACTGGGCTTAATAGGTACTTATTACCTACCGGAATAATAAAAAATAACATTGCTGTTACGAAGCTGTTCTGAGAAGTCCTTACCCCGCATAGAGTTTACAACATTCTAGACAAAAGTCTCGTAAAAGGCGACTATTCCGAGCAGTCTCCGCTTGGTGATCAAAGTCGGCGTCCAAATATCACCGCACGAGAGGCAATGCTTTTTAAAAAGCCACTCACTTCCCAAACCCTTGTGATCATTTGCGACCTCATTTTCACTTACGATGAGGTGATATTAAAATATCTTGAGAAAAGCAGCATGAAATGGTCACCTATTGTAGCCTGACTCTTACTTTCGTTTGAATTCCTAAAGTTAGTGAAGAAGGAAGGAAGTACGAAAGTTTATTTAGAAGCTAACTGTTATACATTTACAACCTATGTGTGTCAGCGAATTCTAGTATCAGTTTATCAGTTAACGAGCTTTTTCCTGCAACTTCGTACACGCTGAAATACCCTTTCTGTGGGAATTTCAGATACTCCTTCCATAATACAACCACACACGCATTAAAATAACATTTGTACCAAGTTTCGCATCCGCACACTCAACGAATAAGATTTTTCATACAAACTAATTATACAAACTTCTTCTATGCTGGACTGGGAGCGAAAGCAAAATATAGAATGTGCCAGCTGCTTCTCTTCCCGGCCATACTGCAAAAGTCAGTTAAGGGACAGAGGTTTTGTTAGCGTTTTTACGGGCCATAGGCTGGCCGCCTGTCACAGTAATAGTCTCTATCCATCATTATAATACCTCCAAATTCGTCAAACGTGACATCAGATGGTTTGATAGCCTCTTGTGTTCTGCCTACCCCATAAGGGTGTATCCCTTATGTATGTATGTATGTACTAAAAGGTTCTATATCGCCCGTTCTCATAGAAATTTTGGGAATTCCTTACGTAATATAACCAGACACCCATTGAAAAACCTTTATAATATGTATCACATCCGTGTACTCGGGGAATAAGATTTTTCATACAAACGAAAAATTCCAATATTTCCTGTTCCCGTGGGAATTTCGATAATTCTTTTCTCAGTGCTTCCCTACACTCTTTAAAGAATCTATGTTCAAAATTTCAACTCTCAACGTACCCAGCAGTTTTGGCTGTACGTTGTCCGTCTGTCACTCAGTCAGTAACGGAACAGTTTTATACAGGGTGAATGGTGGGTCACTTTCGAAATTCGAGGACGTGATAGTTTGAGATCACAGAAGAAAAGAAAAAGTAAGATAAAAAATAAATATAAATTATTTACTGTGTAAACTTAATCGAAAGTCAAAAATTAATTACGCAACGCATGGTTACATTAGCATTAAACATACAATAGATACCAACGTGTGCGGGAACACAGAGAATTCCAAGATCTGTGCATAAGGTTTGTATTTGGATTACGCAAATACGACCACATGTCTGAATTTCGAACTAATCTCAAGTGGTTAACCATTCGACTTCGCCAGAATACTCACATCCTATAGTCTACCGTATTCTGTATGATAAAGCTATTCCTGTTTACTTGCAAAATCGCATTAACTATTTATTTAATAACAACGATCGTAACCTGCGCTGTACCTCAAATCTACTCCTTGCAACACCATCACACACATCTACATTCTTAAGCAAATCTTTTTTTGTGGGATCGCTGTTGCTTTGAAATGACTTGCCCATAGAGATCGGCAAAGCTCCCAGTCCTTACACCTTCAAAAGGATGCTTAAACGCTATTACCTCGTGAAACACTGTGCATCTTGACCTATTAATAAGTAAGTATGTGTATGTATTACTAGCTGCTGCCCGCGACGTCGTCTGCGTGAACGCTATGCAGCACCAAACGCACCTACGATTATAACACTGCTAGCGTGATAATATGTAGCCTATATGTTGACCCGACTTCTTAACTATCTTCATGCCAAATTTGAAGTAAATCCATGCAGTACTTTTTGAGTTTATCCCGGAAAGACAAACAGACAAACAGACAAAAATTCAAAAAACTATATTTTTTGTTTCTGTTTCGATTGTAGATCATACCCCAAGTATTCTTTTAAAAAAATATTCAATGTACAGTTTTGACTTTCCTGCCATTTCATTATATGTATAGATTAATTAATATGTAAGTATATTTACCTATATCATTAATATTCACGTATGTTTATGATTATATGTATGTATATTTAATTATTTGTAATGCCTGGTAGAGATCGCTTTAAGTGATAAGGCCGCCTTTGTACAAATGTTTTTAAAAAAAATTGTATCATAATGTTTTTAATGCTGTTGGTATACAAAAAAGAATTATTATTATTACGCATACTTATGACTACACGCCTTTCGGCGGAAAAGACCCGACAATTTGACCAGTCGGTCGGGTATCAGGGCAAGAGACAAAGAAACCGGCGAACGATTAAGGCGACATATTGAAAAAATGCATTGACTTTCATCGCAAACTATGAGAATATGACAAGACGAGTGGATCTGAAATTTTGATATGTGTAAATTCATATCTTTATCTAAACTTTGCCTGCTCAAAAACATGATTTGATGATTTTGACTCGATAGTTTTATTTTTCGAAAACACGTCTAAAAAAATACTTTTTTTAAAATTACCACGTAGTTATGAAATTTATATGCTTAAAAATTACTTAAATTCAATCTTCACATTATTGTTCGGACTTTGGTTGCTCAATATTTACATAGCATTTACCATTATTTTTTTATCGATTTTTGAAACGATTTCAGTGTCTGAGCGGTGTCGATGGTGGCGATTTCTATGCAATACGCGACCTTATGTCGGCGTGTTAAGGTGCTAAGATTTCAAGAAAAAACATTTCGATGTGTCGTCTTAAGGCAGTATCGAGCAATACCGCTTTCTGCATGCGTGCTGGAAGCGAACCACCGCCAAATCCCAGCCTCTCAAGGTGTCTGAAGTCTGACAACTGGGATGATTTCGGTGGACATAACCTCCCACATTTCGGTCACCTCGTGTGCAATATTATTACTGTGTGCCTGTTGACTTAGGCGTCGTTTATAGGGAATTCTTGTGAAAAATTAAATACCTACTTTTATTACACAATTATGATCAGATTTGAGTACAGAGTGCTCTCCTTCAATATCTAAAATTTGTCACCAGTCACCCTGTATATATTCATTACTCCATCAATAATTACCATATATCCATTGCCAGTTCCAATCAATTATAATCAATTATATATATATATAATCAATAATTATAATCAATTATACGTAATATGTAGCAAGCGTTTACGGTAACATCCATCATTTAGTAAGATATTTAAACTTTTCCCTATAAAACTTATATTTGGCAGCAGAATAATTATTGAAAATAACTTGCCATCAAGTTTGAGACTGCTAGATACTTTCATACCTTACACGTTAAATATTGTTTAATATTTAACACTCCTCTGTACTAATTAAAGGCCTGAGCAATTACTTCCAAATAGTGTTACGACACGGAACCTGTTACAAAATCTACCTCTAAAGTTAAATAAGACTAACTTTTACTTTCAAATAAGATGACTTAAGGCGGAGCCCTAAGTAAACGATCAAGTAAATCACTTAATAGCTTATCAGACGTACTCGTGACTACTTTCGTTGTTCCTGTTACCGTGCTAAGTGACCGCAGTGATGCGACGCTAAGCACGCTTTTAGACTAGTTATTTTCAAAAATACACAAACTACTTTTTGTTTATTACGTCCAAACTGTTTTAGATCTTTAATTGTTTTATTATTCGAACGTGACATTCAAATATATGGTTAGTAAAATAATCAAGTCGTCTCTACAAAAATAAAAATGGTCACAGTGATATATTTCCTTAAATATTTAAAATAGATTTTTTTTAGATAGAATTCAAATTCCTACCCATTACATAAAAGCGGTGGATCTTTGTAGCTAGTCGTATATGTATGTCTGTCCTTAGCATCATAGGTAGATATTATAGGAACCGATTTGAGTTTTGTGAATGTGGAGATGGATCTTGCTTATTCTGGAAAAATGGATTTATTTATTATATTCTTCCCAAGTGGAGAACCTTGGGGAAGACATTGTCCCGCGCTGTGGTTCTGCCGGCTGATGATGATGATCCAGCTCTCAGTAGCGATAGAATCCCAGCCAATACAGAACGATAAATATAGAAACCAAGAATTCAAAATATGTACCAAATATTTGTTAAATTTCGCAGTTTTTTCTGTACCACTCAATATTATTTCATGGGAATTCAACATTTTTATTTTTAAAATAGCCAAGTAGTTATTTAATTCATACTCCATACTACCAGATACTAAGAAAAAGCAGGCTTGTCAAGAGATATAAAAGATATGTTATTTAGTTATCGTCTATATTTTCTTGCAATAGTTTAATTATCGTTTATTTGCTTTCAATTATTTTAAAATATTTTTTTTGCTTTCTATTTACCTAAATAAATTGAACATATTTCGAAAAGTACAAAATTAATTACGTTATAAAAGTTCTACTTTCTATTCCAATCCATGAACATTTTCAAATCTCATTTCAAATATCTCTATAATTTAGCAAATGATAACAATAAAACACGATAATTATGTGTTACTCCGGCTAAGAGAAAGGCTTTTGAATTCAATGGGAATAAATAAAATGCTTTAAACATTGTTGAAAAAGGTTTTTATTATAACAACAACATTACAAAAGAAAATACTGACCTTTAAATAATGAAAATAATTTCGTAAAATGAGTCGGAATTTCTCATAACTTATCTTAATCACTAAAGTTTGTATAAAAATATATTTCTAATAATTTACTTATAACTACGTCTCTAAATTAGGTCTTGAAATGTACATGAATTAAAAAAGAATTATTCTATTTTTTCAGCTTTTGGAGTTCTTTTGTATTGGCCGAATGTGACTCCACCAGCACCGGTGTGATACATCTGATTTGGAAGGAAGCCGCCCTCAAATTGTCTAGGTGCAACAGCCCCATGTGGCCCATGTGCAAACTGACGACCACTTGACAAAGCCTCATAAGCTGATTGAGGGTCCTTCGCATAACCTCGTTTCATGTACTCCAACTGAACATTGGACGGAACATACGAATCTAGCAGAGACGATGGACGCCCCTTGAAACCAGCACCATAGACGTCATTAGGTTTCGGCGTAAAAGAAGGCGGATATAGCAACCCTTGAGAAGGATAGACGTGTTTCGTCAGCGGCCGGCTAAATATACGCATAGCTTTGGGAGAGTGGGGTAAATGCGGAGGAGGTGGTGGACCTTTTAGCAATAAAGGATTTGGACCCGTCCTAAATTCTTCTCTAATCGGAACACGTGGGTTATAATAGCGGGGATAATCGGAGTGTTTTGTAAACGGCGCCTCGGCTTGAGACGGATATTGCTTTGGACTTTCGATTTCGTTCTCATGCACCGCCTCTGCGGTGTTCGATTCAGCGTATTGTGGAGTGTGATAATAATCTTTATGTAACACTGGCGGCGATACGAGCGCAGTCGGGTATTGAACAACCGGCATCTGATAAGCTAACAGTGGGGCGATAGTGGCTTGCGTCGGGGTTACTGTAGGCTGACCGTAACTTACGTATGCCAATTGTGTTTGATACGGTGGCAAGTATTTGGTGGCCGAAGTAACGTAATCAGGTAGTTCTATATAATTTGTGTGAGGTTGCACTTGCTCATTTTGCCCAGGATATGAAGCTACTCGAGAGACTGTCGTTGTGGGAGGAGCCACACCAGCGTGTGGATAATTAGCAGCTTGATCTCCGAACTCATTATAATACTGTGGGACTAGATATATTTGCATCGGTACATTGGAAAGATAGCCGACCATAGCCTGCTGAGCGGTAGGAGAGTACTGTGGAGGTTTGATAGGGGGAACTTGTCGCTCTGGTGGCTCTGTAACAGCATACTGATGAATATATCTTGACTGTGGCGGCGGTTGTGCTTGGGATTTATCAAAATATTGTAAAAATCCGTTTTTGAAAAAATCTAAAGACAGGAAGCCAGGATTATGTCCCTGTGAGCGGGCATCAGCGTGCTCTTTTTCCTTTTCCTTTTCGCTTCTCAGGTTGTCTTCTTCGATGTCTTGTAGTTCGATTTTCTTCTCCGCTGCCGCAAGGAGCGCCAGGAGAAATATGGGTGCGACCTGAAAGTAAAAGTGGTTCGGTGAGTGATAGAGAGGTGGACGGCCTATCGGGGCTACCGACCGCACGACCAAACATAAAGCCCTACACTAACAGGTGAACGGCAAAAAATAGATTACAGCCTATTAGATACAAACCGGTACTTAAGTACCGCGTTGACTACTTGCGAACGGGAATGTAAACTTTTACTTGCAATTTATGTGGTTAGGAAATTCCAACACTTTCGTCTTACATATTACTTGTGGATTCATTATAGCTAAAAATGGTCATTATCTGATATATGGACCCATTTATTTAATCAAACCAACATTGAGGTTATATTATGAGCTTGTGAAATTGCAATGGCAATACGCAACTTTTTAACAGTTATATTTATAAGAACAGATGGATTTTGATCCTATGTACAATTATTATATTATTGTAACAATAAGGCATAAATTATTAAATTATTCAAATTGTGAACTATATTATAGACAGTATAACAATTTATAAAATAACGCCATGCCAGGCTGCCAACCAACCCTTAAAAAGACTCCATAAGAGCCCGGAACTAGTCGGACAAAAGCCGCATAATAAACTATAGCACTATACATTTTATTAAATAGTCCTTATACCTACCTAATGCATTGTCCCCCGACAACCCGATGTATCGATATTTATTGTTTTGTCAACGAAAAGTAGTGGACTAATAAAATAAATATATCAGAATAATACATACACATAATAATACAATAATTTTAAGAGATATTGTACCAAATCTGAATCCAGTAAAATCTTAAAACACATCTTAAAAACTACTTATTTTGTGGTGTTATAAGTTACTTTACATCTTTGTCTTTAATATTACATCAATATTGACCCCTGGCCAAACCCAGAACTTACATAGCCGTTGATTTACAAATCAGGGAGAATTTTGCGAAAGTAAAAATAAAAATTGCCACAGAATGGCAGGGTTCATATGGGGTGTTTTCGTCGATGTTTTAAAGTTAAAATTATTCAAAATATGTCTAATTCCATGATTATCGGAAAAAGTAAGCAATATACACAACAGTTATCTACTTACACTTCCTTCCTAAACCCGTGTGCTTTCATCTTCGACCTCATCGTCACTTACCATCAGGTGAGATTGAGGTCAAACGCGGGTTTAGTCACTTATAAAAAAAAAAAAACACTCACCATTTTAGAAACACGTATCTACTTAGTCATCACAATCGAAGCTTCATCATCATGAGCAACTTGAGTAAATCATCCTAAATTATCCGTCATTAATTTGATGACTTTACGGCGGTTTTCTAATAACTAACTAGGCGGAACATAATAAAAAACAAAATAAAAATTTTGAAAAACCCACGACGCGACGGTTAAAAAGTAATTGAAAAAGAATAAAATACTTTAAAATCCCCCGACTGAAATGATTTATGTGACGAGAGATAATTAACGTGAAAAGCTGTTTTAAAAGTTCACTTGATCTCACACAGAGTCGGTCATATTATGAACAACATACTATTCGTTTTCATAGCACTTCCCTATTCAGTTCTCGAAGATTTAGATGTCGCAATAACATAGGTATTCAACTCCCTATGAACTTTATAAGAAGAGCAAGAAAATCCGTCTGGGGCTGCCATTGAATCAATTCGTTTTGTAGTTTTATATTGAAACTAGCTTTTGCCCGCAACTTCGTACGCGCATAAATATTGTTTATATTTAACACAACCAGTCATTGAAGAACCTTTATATCAAGTATTACATCCATGCACTGAAGAAATAATTGTTCATACAAACTAAAAAGTCCAATATTTCGTGTTCCCGTGGGAATGGCGGGAACTTCTTTCACAACACTAACAGTTACTCACTGGGGAACCTTTATACTAAGTATCACAACTGTGCACTCATGGAATTTATTTTTTCATACAAACTATAAATCGTTTATTTCCCGTTCCCGTGGGAATTTCGGAAATTCCTTTCATAGCACAACCAGTCACTCTTTGAAGAACCTTCATGCCAAGTATCACAACCATGCACTCAAGGAATAAGATTTTTCATACAAACTAAAAAGTCCAACCCCTTCCCGTGGGAATTTCGGGAATTCCTTACATAATACAAACAGACACTTATTGAGGAACCTTTATACCAAGTATCACATCCGCGCACTCAAGGAATAAGATTTTTTCATACAAACTAAAACATCATATATTTCCCGTTCCCGTGGGAATTTCGGGAATTGCTTTCATAACACAACCAGTCATTTTTTGGAGAACCTTTATGCCAAGTATCATATCCGTGCACTCAAGGAATAAGATTTTTCATACAAACTAAAAAGTCCAACCCCTTCCCGTGGGAATTTCGGGAATTCCTTCCATAATACAAACACACACTTGTTGAGGAACTTTTATATCAAGTATCACATCCGTGCACTCAAGGGATGGGATTTTTTCATACAAACTGTAACATCATATATTTCCCGTTTCCGTGGGAATTTCGGGAATTCCTTTCATAACACAACCAGACACACATTGTAAAACCTGTACACCAAGTTTCACATCGGTGCACTCAAGGAATAAGATTTTTCATACAAACTAAAAAGTCCTATATTTCCCGTTCCCATGGGAATTTCGGGAATTCCTTCCTTAGTGCACCCCTACATCCCCTAAAGAATGTATGTTCCAAATTTCAGCTCTCTACGCCCAGTAGTTACGGCTGTATGTTGTCTGTCAGTCACTCAGTACCTCAGTCACTCAGTACCTCAGTCACTCAGTCAGTAACGGAACAGTGTTATATATATTGATTGATTTAAAATATTATGGCAGCCCTCGACGGATTTTCTTGCTCCTCTTATAAGGTTCATAGGGAGTTGAATACCTATGTTATTGCGACATCTACATCTTCAAGAACCGAATAGATAAGTGTAGGGAAGTGCTATGAAAACGAATAGTATGTTGTTCATAATATGACCGACTCTGTGTGAGATCAAGTGAACTTTTAAAACAGCTTTTCACGTTACTTATCTCTCGTCACATAAATCATTTCAGTCGGGGGATTTTAAATTATTTTATTCTTTTTCAATTACTTTTTAGCCGTCGCGTCGTGGGTTTTTCAAAATTTTTATTTTGTTTTTTATTTCAAACTTTTTAAAGAGCATAATATGGGTACCATACATTACATTACACAACACCTCGTTCCTCATCAGCCCTCTACTGTCCCCACCAACACTGGAAAACCCGTGTAGATCGGACCAATGGTTTGCAAACAAATATTTACTGCAGCGCCCCCTGGTGAGTTGTTACCGGAACACCTATCGCAGAACATGCGCTAATTAAATCCAAAGCGATCACTGAAAACAGCATCTAAATCAGACCAATGGTTTTGCAGATAAACGGTAACATTGGCTTTTACAAACAAATGTTTACTGCAGCGCCCCCTGGTGAGTTGTTACCGCTACACCTATCTAAGAACATGCACCAATCAAATCCAAAGCGATTACTGAAAACCGCATTAAAATCGGACCAGAGGTTCTGGAGATAAATGGTAACATTGGTTTGCACAAACACCCTCTCACCCCAAACGCATATACCGTCTCCGTTCCGTCGTGGGTAAAAAGCGATAATTGATAATGCACACGTTGAAATTGTATTGAATGTGATTTGTGATGTTCAGCTGTTTACTTAACACTTTCTTCTGTTCATGATGTAGTATGAAGTATTAGTAAAGAGAGTATGATATCACACTGCCTTGTTAGTAGGTTGACAAATTGCACATTTATAAGGTGTGCTGCTACCCAGCACGACCATGGTTGATTTTCAAATTTAATTTTAAATTATGTTTATTAATTATTAGTAAAATTTAAAATTATGTTTAGATTGTAATAAATACTAACTAGGCGGGACATAGCAGGCGATAATTATTATCGCTAGTTAGTCATTGGAAAACCTTACGGTGGTTGACGATAGTCGTCAAATTAATGACGGATAATTTAGGTGATGATAAATGATAAAGCTCCGTTTATGATGATTAAGTAGATACGTGTTTCTAAAATGGTGATGAGATTAGTTTAAATAGATAACTGTTGTGTATATTGCTTATACTTTTTCCAATTATCATGGAATCAATTGGAAATTTTGAATAATTTTAACCTTGAAACATCGACGTAAATAACCCGTATGAAAAGCCTGCCATTCTGTGGCAACGTTTATTTTTACTTTCGCAGAATTCTCCCTGATTTATTAAACAACTGCTTTGTAAGTTCTGGGTATGGACAGGGCTCAATATTAATGTAATGTTAAATACAAAGATGTAAAGTAACTTATTACATTAAAACATTGGCAAACAACTGATTTTATTCTTATTGCCGAAGGGCCAAAGTTTATTTTTTATGGGGTTTAGGGGATCTTATTTTACAAATCAGGGTGAATTCTGCGAAATTAAACATAAAAGCTCCTACAGAATCTCAGGGTTTTGGAATTGACCCACCATGTGGACTATTTACTTCAATAAAATTGTGCATAGGTATACTGCTCCTAAAGTCTTATTACTACATGCGGAGACACACTGATTTGATATTATATATTAATAATAAAAAAAATATTATAAAATGCAAAAGTCTGTTCGTCAGTCTGACTGTTACGTGTTAGGACTTAAGCACAGCTCCGATTTAGTTAAAATTTGAAATTAAAGTAGTTGAAGACCCAGGGTTTCCTGGGTTCCTTTGTTGTTGGAACGCGGCCCTAGAGGCTCAAATAGGAAACAAAAGTTTGAATAAAAAAATAACCTACTTAATAGAATACCAACCGAACAAAGCAGCGAGTAACAGTTTGTTTCTATATTGTCATTAAATATAGAACAGGTTTAGATTTATTAAGTTTCAAAAAACTTATCTGAAAATTATAGTCTAGAATAAACAAATAAAAGTTTAACTGAAAAGAACTTAGCTGAACCTTAGAAAGATTCTGTAAATTTCTTTTGGCGAACTTTTATTTATACACAATCTCCACTTCTTAAGCCCGGACTTTGGAACCCATGAAAATAGTACCTACCTCACGTGATTTGACCGAGCTATACAGAACCGCTGCTAGTAGAATGTATGTACACTTCAATCAATTTGAATCAGTACTTTGTTTAATTATCTAGCTCAAATAACGCAAAACATTACCTACATTTAAAGTTCAGTTCCCACAGTCAGTTTAATAAAGGCTTATAGCGTTACTTATACATATAATTAAATGGCACGAGCTTATTTCGTATTTAACTTAGGAATAAGTTCCGAAAAATACAGTAACTAAAGTTTAATAAAAAATGAGTTTGAGGATGTTGCTCCTTTGAATCATCATCTTCTCTGCTTGTTGATACTGACAGCTGGAAAAAGAGTTTTTATGTATTAACGTGACTATACTTCCTGCTTTAGGCGGGACAGTCCCGCTTTCAAGGAGTCTGTTCATCAGTCCCTAGCAAGACCGAAAAAGTCCTGCTTTACCAAACGGACCAAACGATAATTTGATTATTATATATATTTTTTACGCTCAAAATTCGTAGCATGGCAATATTTTGAAACAAATTTGTTTGACCGACAATTACAAAAATTCTACTTAGAATTCACGCCACTACTCGAGCTCAGTAATTCGTGCCTGCATAACTATTATGTGGTATGTGCTTGATTGTTTTGTATTATTCAATCTCCTTTAACAAAAACTTGTGAACACAAAAAAAAATTAATCCCGCTCTGGCACAAAGATCTGGCAATAAATATCCTGTTATGGTAACGTAATATGTATGGGTAAAACTTCATAGTTGCGAAAGGATTGCAACTTTTGTTCGTCTTTGAACTTCTTTATAAGATCCAAAGGTAGTAACCTCGTTCTTAGTGCCCTAGTTTATCAATGGCAAAAACAATAGTCACATAAAAATTACTTAAGAGTGTTTAGGACCAGAAGATTTTATAGAACTTGCCGGACGATGCCAAACCAACTTGGATTTAACGATAGTCTTTATTTTCGAAGATCTTACTCGACTGATTGTCACGAGTACACAAAACATTGTTATCAGTTTCGACTGAGTTTATCAAGGATTTTATTCTAGTATTGCAGAGTCTCTGTCGTATTTATGATATCATCAGCGAAAACAATGTTAAGTTATGTATGTAAACCCCTTTTAGTCACGAACCTAGAAGAGATTATGATACTATGTACTATAGTGGTTTTATAGCTCTGGTTTCATCCATATTTTACCTCATGATAAAAATATCCTAGGCCTGAATTCAGCATGAATTCGCTATGTGATCTACTTATCTCAGTATGCAAAATTTCTCCTTAATCCGTCCAGCTTTATTGAACCAAAAAGAGAGCGAAATACCCAATAATCCACTATAACAAACTGTAACGTTTATAATACTTTATTTTTAAAAAGAACTAGAACAAACCTATAAAATAAAAATAAAACTATTCACGACCAATTTGGGAAATATAAAAATATGATTTAACCTAGTGAATAGAGTGCATGAGGAAGCAATTGAAATATATTTTATTGATCCGTCTGCGCGTTAACGGTTGTGTGGATTAGACTATAGCGAATTTCGTTTAGGCTTCATGCTGCCTTGATTTTTTTCACACCATTCAAATATTAACCAGTTAAAAAGTTTATTCTAATATTTTTATCTTTATTTATGAATTTATTTAAACTATTTAAAATCACAAGGAGTAGTTAGACGGTGTTTTGTATAATAATCAATAATTCTATTTATATCCCTCAATTAAAATTACTTAATTTATTTAAATTGTATAAACATAACTTACACCACTGCGATGTGGTAAACCTATCTGCCTCAGACGCCAGTGGTTGCGGGATGGTTTCCCACGCGGAACAAGAAAAAAAAAGTTCCAGGTATGGGCGTTTATCTATACAGGGTGACTGGTGGGTCACTTTTGAAATTCAAGGACGTGATAGTTTAATATCATAAGATCATACATGAAGAGAAAAAATATAATAAAAAATAAATATTAATTATTTGCTGAGTAAACTTAATTGAAAGTAAAATAATTGATTACGCAACGCATGGTTACGCTAGCGTTGGCAGCGATCCGCGTAAAGTAAGTAGTAAAATAGTAGTATTATTATTATTTATAGGGATTTCCTAGTGAAAATTTAAGTACCTACTTTTTTTTTTTTTTTTATAAGTGACTAAACCCGCGTTTGACCTCAATCTCACCTGATGGTAAGTGACGATGAGGTCGAAGATGAAAGCACACGGGTTTAGGAAGGAACTGGCTCTTTATACAATATTGCCGGAACACATTACCGCCGGAGCGGTAACATTTGGCGGCAGACTTTATATAAAGGGTGGTCGCTAGCCAGGCGGACCCAGAAGGGATCCTACCACCAAGCAAAAAAAACATATTTATGATCAGAATCGAGTACAGAGGGCTCTCCTTCAGCATCTAAAATTTGTCACCAGTCACCATGTACATGCATTTCATATTCTAGGTTCCCCCCTTGTTCGCTACATGGTATATCATTACACAAGCTTTACTTTACTTTGAGGCCATGTAGTTCGTGTAATTGTCTGGGGATTTCATTTGTTTATTTAATTATCTAGCTTGTAATAAAGATTGAAGAGAGACTAGTTAGCACAAATTCATACTACTTTTAAATTAATTATACTTTGTAATTAAAACGTTTACCTTACAACGTTAATATATTTTTAAATTAATACTAATTAAGACTTTTAACTTACACTGTGCATGAAATTAATAAAATAACTGTAACATTTATTTTTTACTTAAATCCAAAAAATATATATTATAAATCTATAAGTAATTTCAAATCAGCAAGTGTTCGCAAGTAACACATTACCATTCAAAGCACCGAAAGTAAAAGTAAGTGACGGTGTTACATCCTTCATGGCGAATATTACGTTACCACCATAAATTTAATTCAAAGTAGGCTGAGTGCCTTTCTGGCGACTTCTTTAGCGATATAGCTGTAAATAGTATCTGTATGTTTAAAAAAATATTATATTTTTATTTCTTATATCACTTAGACAAGTTGAGAATACATATTTTTTTAATGAAAAACCTGTTTATTTGGATTATTTTCTACTTTTTCAAAAGTCATTTCGCAATTTTATCCGGTAACTTTCTCAAAATATAAATACTTATAAAAAAATTTACTATCAAATGAAAAGATCTCTTCAAAAGTTTTAGAGATAAGCGCGGTTAAAGAAATAAACTTTTAGCTTTATTTTAGTATGAACTCATAAGTTCAGCTTGACCATTATCTTGTAGGTACATTACGGGCTATTTCCCTTTTGACCAAAATATTTAGAAATTAGAAACTTTGAGACAAATATAAAATTCTTAACAATGACTGCGTGGTGCAGTGGTCTAGGCGCTATTGCGCCAATCGTAAGGTTGGGTTTCTGATTCCCGCACGGAACAAAAAAAAAAGTTCTAGGTCTGGGTATTTATCGATATGTATGTGTATTTATATTCTAGGTCGCCCCTAGTTCGCTACTTACATGGTATCGCATAACTCAAGCTATGCTTACTTTGGGACCATGTAGTTGGTGTGATTGGGGATTGATTATATTTTTAATTATTTTTTCACATTATATGATCAGTTTTATACGAATTATAAAAAAAGAACGGCTTCTCACAAGTTTGGTATTTTGTAATTTGTTAACGCTGCTTCTTATGTTACTTCTTCTTACTGTAAGATTAAAACATAACAGGAAAGTTTGATTTGTTGATTAGGAAACAAATTTTACCACACAGGTTCATACCTTGATGTTTACTACGATTTCCTTTGTATGATACATTAAGGACAGTTTTTACCTTTCATGGCCTCACGTTGTTTATTACATATGATTTTGCAAAAGCGATTTATAGGTAAGGTTTAAAAGTTGATTATAGGTCTAAAAGTCGTTTTTAACTTGCTTACTAATATCAGTTACAAGTTTTTATGACTTAAAGAAGAAAGTCTGCGCCTACGCACGTACTCATCTTGCACATTGATTCTAAACCGTTCCTTGGAAATATTTAATTATCGAAAGTATTCGCGCATTCGATAATTAAATATTTCATATTCGATATTTATTTTATATTCGATAATTAATATAATTAAATTTTATCGAATACGTAAGTTTGTCATAACATTTAGCTAATCTCTTATTTTTGTACATACATACATACATAACCTCACGCCTGTCTCCCTTTGGGGTAGGCAGAGACAAGGGAACACCAATTGCTTCGATCCATACATACCTCTTTCGCTTCCTCCACGTTCATTAATCTTTTCATACATGATCGACGGTTACGGGTACTTTTAACTAGGCCCTTTTTAAGAACGTCGCCAATTTGATCGGCGTACGTTCGCCTAGGGCGGCCCCTTTCGACAGCACCATCCATTCTTGCTCTGTACACCTCTTTCGTAAATCTACTTTCACTCATCCTTTCCAAATGTCCAAACCACCGTAGCATACCCTTTTCAATCTTAGTCACTACATCTTCTTTCAATCCGCATCTCTTTCTTATTTCACTATTGCGCACCCTATCACTCAATTTCACTCCACACATGCTTCTCAACGCTCTCATCTCCACAGCATTAATCTTGCTTTCATGTCTCTTCTGCCACACCCAAGATTCACTTCCATACATAAGCGTTGGCGCCAAAACTCCCTCAAGTACGGCAAGACGAGCCTTATTTGGTATAGTTTTGCTTGCCATTATCGAGTATATGGCGCCATTAATACAATTTCCTGCTTTTACTCTCCTTTCAATATCACCTTCACACTTCCCATCTCTTGTAAACAAGGACCCCAAGTATACAAACTCTTTCACTTGTTCCACTTTTTCATCCCCTATCATAATATTGCATTCCGTCATATCTTCATTCCTCTCCATAACCATAACTTTCGTCTTTCCAACATTCACTTTCACACCTTTTCTTTTAAACGACTCATGCATCACAGTGACCATTTGCTGCAATTCCGACGCTGACGATGCAAGTAGAACCTGGTCGTCAGCGTAAAGCAGAGTTTTGATCACTGTCTCATTCATTTTTAAACCCCATTCACACTCTTTCAGATCTTTCAAACAGCTATCCATGAATAGGTTGAACAGCCATGGAGACGCTACACAGCCTTGTCTAACACCGCGATCGATGCTAAACCATTCTGTGTAGTCATCATTCAACCTGAAACAAGCACTCGAGTCCTTATATAAGGATTTGAGTGCTCGTATCAAGTCACTGTCCACCCCAAACTCGGATAGAGTTGACCAAAGTTCATTCCTCATCACACTGTCATACGCCTTTTCCAAGTCAATGAAGCAGCAGAAAACCTTTCGGTGTTTAGCCAGAACCTTCTCGGTTACTGATCTTAAGGCAAAGACTTGATCCGTGCATCCCATCCCCTTTCGGAATCCCGCTTGCACATCCCAGATCTTGCTTTCTGTTTCATCCATCACTCTTTCGATTAATATCTTTGCATACAATTTTTTATTTTTGTAATAATGAATAATCTGTGGTTACATAGTCGTTATGTTAGTAATTGTGCAGATGTATAAAAATCTTGATGGTTGTGGCTGCTGCTCTTTGACTGGAGTAATATGTAATGTAATAATTAGTAGCTTTAAACTTAAAAAATAACTACATCTTAGAATTAGGAATTAACGAATTAGAAGTAGGAATTTAACGTTCTTGTTCAAAGCTTAGCCTATTTTTGAATGAACGGAATATTTTAATTATTATTTACAGTTAAAATAAACAGATACAGTACCTATACAATAATTTAAAAATAACTTACCATTTAGTTACCTACTTCATAAAGTATTTAGATAGATAAAAAAAATATTGTTTTACCTAACACACAATTTAGAGAAAACAAGAACTAAAAAGCTTTGTTATTTCATTTTTTTATATTCTATAAACTTAAAATCTTGAGTTTGTGTCTAGGCTTCTTAACATTTGTTTTGTATAATTACACAGAACAAAAACTACTCAAAAAACGTAATTCTGATACGGTGGAGTTTGGATGTAAGGATGTGAAATTTAAATCGTTACAACTTTCTATTTTTTTATTGTACGAAAAAGTTTGAATGAAGTCATAGCTGTCCATTGTTTTTTTTATTGCCATATCATTTACGCTCCCATTAAAAAAAAATTAAAAAATATTGTCCAAGATACTACTGGATAATGTAGTTTTCTAATCATCTTTAGAATTGGTCTATGGTATTTAATATAATCAAACAATCAAAGCCACAAAAAATCTTCCTATAATATTTACAATTAGGTAAGAGTTTATTTATTTATACATTAATTAGCAATCACCAACATCAGTAATACAAGCTTATACCTAACATCCTTATTATAGGTAAATCTAGCCAATAAGAAAAATACATTTTCTTTAAATAAATCACAGGTTTCAAGGTGACATTCAGTTGTTCAATAGATATGATATGTCATTGAAAATCCGTCTTTGCAAATTATGGAGGTGAACGCAACAGGTCGATAGTTGGTAGTGTCGGCACGGTTTCCCTTCTTTGGTCAAAGGCACAATATTCTTGATTGCGTAGGTATTGATACATAAAATTGAAATAAGTCCGATTGCTTAAAAATTTAAATGATCTACTACCACGTCAAAAAGTCGATCTGTTGAAAAGAAGTGGCATGAAACTATACAGCTAAAAAACATTTCTTTTAAATTTACGAATGCAGAGCATTATAAAACTGACTTCACGTCAAAACTTTGGCTGAAGTTTAAGGTCGACAATGTAAATGTTCTAATCACACTTTTTTTTTCTAAAATTTAAAATGTTTCATTTAGTACTCAATCGATTTCGATGAAATTTACATGGGACCACCTCAGAATTTCTATCATATGAAACTTCAAATATTGCAAATACATAAGAATAGTTTACTAACAGAGTGTTTTGGCCAATAACTTTTTACCCAAAGAACAATTGGTCCATGGACGGTACGTCAGTGAGTGTTTAGGTAACCTCTAGAAGCAATAATAGTTGTTATTTGGCATCTTAAAAACAACACGCCTTCTTAGGCAGAAGGACCCGAAAATTAGACCAGTCGGTCGGGGACCATGGCAAAAGAGATAGAAACCGGCGAATAATAATAATAATAACACGACCGACTGGTCCGGTTTTTTCCGCCGAAAGGCGTGAAGCACTTACTATACCGAGGCGTGTTGCTGTGAAAAGCCCAATAATAATAATATAAAATAATAGCAATCATTACATAATAATAGCGTACTGGGAGATGCTTTCTTGGTATTTTTGTTCTACTCGTTGCCCTTTTAGCATGGGCTCCGAAGCAGTGCTGCGCGCTATTATGCAATCCGTATTCTTCTGCTGTTTTTTCATTTCAGGTAGAGTTGTAAATAATATTTAATGTACGCCGGCAGCAAAAGAAACCAACTTATACGCCTGGACTCGAGGGTATTTTGAGATTGGTCACTGTCAACAACCCAACTTCTACGTAGTCAGTAGTTGACAGTTACCGATCTCGAAATGCCCTTAAGTCCTGGCATAACTGGTAGAAATTTTTGCTTCCCACCTTCTATGTAGTCAGCTGGGGAACAGTCCATTGGCCAATTGTTCTTTGGGTGAAAAGTTTTTGGTCCAAACATTCTGTTGGTTAAGCATTCGCTGACGTAGAGTTATGTTGTCACGAATGAAAAGTCCTTTGGACGAAAAGTTAATGGTTCAAAGATAATTTTGACCAACGGTTCATGGACCAATCGACTGTTGGTAAACCGTTTCAGTTTCAAATAAAGTACCAGCATAAACTTCCCTGGAGCGTTTATAAACCAGAAACAATGAATGCATCTATTTTGTGGTGCAGCCCATGGACACTTCTAATATGTTTGTCAAAATACACTAGTCTAAAAAGTACGTATACTTTTTTGAATTACAAAAACAATATTACAGTTGAGAAAAAAAGACATCAAACTGTAGACGCCATAACATCGCCTGCAAACTTTGATTAGAAATATGCATTGTTTGACGATCGATTATAATACTACGTCAAACATATCGTATAGCTTTAAGATGGTTCTACTAAGTACGATTTAAAATGTTTATAAAATGTATAATAATCTGGCTATGGTTAACATAACGTATTCAGGTTATTGATAGATAAATGTTATTACAGGCTAAATGACAATCATCTTATTTTATAATTAATTCCAATGTCGACTATATAACAATGTATTTATTTATATTAACCTATTTCGAGTTGACCATACTTTTAAAATGAATTTATGGGTAATGTAAATTGATCAAAATGTAACTCTCAATCATTAATCGCCTGTCTCAGGAAATAATGAAATGAAAATGTGACTATTTTCAAAATCAGTTCTTATAATCAAACTGTAAATCATTAATATTTGCAAGAAATGCGAAATGTAAGCATCTTTCAAATCAGTTCATACTTGTAAACGTTGTGGTTATAAAAGAAACACAAAGTAGTAAACAACTCTTACCTTTATTAAAACCATGATGTATTCATCCACAACAGAAGCACCAACACGGTAAATCAATTCACAATTAATTTGTCGAGTCCACAAACAGTTGTCACCGCATCTTCACTCTACTACTGCAATGCCACCACGTCCGCTGTCGCACTCGACCAAACCCTACAATTTTACAAATAATAGCTCACTATAAAACTCTTACTTCACCAATGAATGACTACACTCGATAATTGGGACCGAAGGTTAGAAAACACAAAAGGAAAATTGAAATTCGAAAATAGAACGCAATCTTTTTTTGAAAGTATAGAACTAATTGTAAAAAAAAATTGATCGTCTTCTTTTTAAATTATTGACGGGAATACGAAAACAAAACAAGTTTTAAAAATCGAACTTTACTTTAGTATGTTTTTCTTTTTTTAGACAAATGGACAATTGATACAAATTATTGTATTGTTATAAATTTTAAGTTGCTTACATGCAATTAGATTTATCGAACTTTTCTAAAAAGTGAGACCGTAAACGCGATCGGCCGAAAGTACGCCTTGCAAATGGTCGGGCGTATTGACCGTTCGGATATTAAATACTACAGTACTCTACAATATATCGAAGAAAGGCGAGCGACGTATCAGTTTCCATGCTATGAGACGCATCTATTTGATAGTTCGATAGCTCATTTGATATTTTTTCATCTATATTTATTATACTTACATCGTTATTGTATACGGTAGAAAAAGAAGGGATAATAAGGGATAAAAAATATCGAAATATTAAAAAAACTACAATTTGCCAGGATACTATCTTTATAGTAACAATTACACTTTCTCCCACTTTTTTAATGTTTTTTTTTTTAACATAGATTCATAGTTAGCATATCCGTGAAAATTTTCTAAGAAAGTTGATTGAAAGTGTTCAAGGTTATTAACTCATTGATATAAACGTGGATGCAATCAAGTTATTTATTTATAGAGCTTGAAAAAAGTACAATATCCTGTTCAGCCATTTGCGTTTATCTCACGCCTACTAAAACTACTTCAACTCGATCTTTTTTAGCAAAAACTATGATTAAAATTCCTTTAGTAATTCCATAGTAATGTTTTAAAACTATACACTATCTTTGTTACCATTCAGTAAGAGTGACGATTTAAAATAATAATGTATTCATCTCAGGCAGCGAGGATGTTACATGTGCGTTGACGCAAATAATATGAATGTAGGGCATTGTACACAGTGCCATCTATCCCTAAACTATACAATGATGTAGAGGCAAAAAATGTATAATTTTTTTATTATATTCTGTATTGCACTTAAAAAAAACAAATACACTTAAATAAACTATAGTTTGCAAAGGTGAACTTTCTCTTAAAGAGATCTCTTCCAGCCAACCCATGACTGTGTGATATTTTGTGAGAAGTAGGGAAGCAGGTGCATGGATAAAACACAGTAAATCATATAATTGATTAATAGATATTTATAATTAATAAAAATAAAAATATGCAAAAATATACAATACATACTTTATGAAAATATAACTTACATATTATAATAATCTATACATATAATAAAATGGTAGGAAAGTCAAAATTGAATATTTTTTTAAAAGAATACTTGGGGTATGATCTACAATCGAAACAGAAACAAAAAATATAGTTTTTAGAATTTTTGTCTGTTTGTCTGCTTGTCTGTTTGTCTGTTTGTCTTTCCGGGATAAACTCAAAAAGTACTGCATGGATTTACTTCAAATTTGGCATGAAGATAGTTAAGAAGTCGGGTCAACATATAGGCTACATATTATCACGCTAGCAGTGTTATAATCGTAGGTGCGTTTGGTGCTGCATAGCGTTCACGCAGACGACGTCGCGGGCAGCAGCTAGTAAATAAATATATACATATATATACACCAAGCTGGTTGAGTGCTGGTTGATGGATGTCAGAAATGGTGGTGACTTGGTGTTATAAGATATCCCTGGATAAAAACTGGAAATCAATAACGATAACTAAATTTACGGTCAAATGAAACAGCCAGACCTAAGCTTCATATTCGTAATAATTACATAAACAGGTAATACTAGTAGCCATTTAGCTGAATAGTCGAATTTATATGGATTCACTGTACTTGCATGAGTGTTCACGGATATGAAAATTAAACCATTTGAACTGGATAATATCCCGGGATCGGTGGTATAAGGCTACATGTTATATGATGTGTGGAAAGCTCTGGCACACCCTGAAATGGTCCAACCACAAAGCAGTGGTCGCTCAAATTTGCCTTACTAGGGCAATTCTAAGCACTTAAAGTACTTTTTAATAGGTTTACCAAATCGTTTGCGAAATAATTCTTCTTCAATCAAGAAGACTTCGAATGACTGCAGGACTGTTACAATATTTGAATTGCTTAAATTAACGTGACTCGTGCCACAGATACATGACTACTCCACATCAACTAGCATACAAGCCTTCACCCAATTTAAACACAAACCGTTTATCTTTAAAATTAAAGCAAATTATTTCTTTACATAAGGCAAAGGACATGCTTTACCTTTTATGAACATTTGTGAATTTGAGTACCCGATGTCAATCGCAATACTTTGTATTCCATTTCATGAGTGCAACTTGCTTCTAAGATTCGAATTTGCAACTATTTTATATCTGATTGTTTATAATCTGACATGTTCATAAAGTCGACTATCGTAATAAGTTATATTAGAGATCTATGAAAGTTCACTTTATGAATGTAACAGAATCATCATCATAACACAAAACCATTCACCAATGTGAAAACTGTCAAATGTCTTCCCGAATGCGGTTTAGTTTATTATGCAGTCCTGCTAAAATATTTTATACCCCTTCACCTAATAGGAGACTTAGTTAATTTCAATATTTTATTTTATTTTTCGCTCGTGACCACGGGGTCTGCAAAGACACCGAAACGTCGAGTCAAAATTTAAAATGTAAATCCGGTTAAAAAGTGTTTTATTTAATTTCAAGAAATTTAAATCATTCAATAGCTGTGTTTGTTAACTTGCACGAGTTCCACAATATTATCTTTGACCCATAGTACTTGTGAATCGGGAACCATATCTGTATGTACTTATCGTCAAACGATGAAATTCAATCGAGAATAAGCACATTTTTTTGTAAAATATGAAAAAAACATCCGAAAAAGATATAATGTCAGTTGATATTGGCGGAGAAATCGATAATCCGTTGGTTTGTTTTGTTATTCCATTAAATGGTAAATATATTTTTTTAAGTTTTTTTACTGTTTTTACGCGTTAAATATATTTCCACTTTTGCTGTCTAACCCTTCTTAACAAAATACTCTTGGCGTGCATGATTTATGCTAGTTCTGCAATTCATCAATTTATGCAATTCTAATTCATAACTTATTAATTTAGTTTATCGCCTACTGTCCCTAAAAAGTTAAATTTTGGGTAGTAATTTCCTCAGTCCCATCGAATGACCGGATTGTTAAAAAATAGATCTCTTTATTTATTCTTTATTGTACCAGTTATATTTACATAGTTAGTTTACAAAAATACAATAGAGTACAATTGGCGGCATTATCAACAAAATATGATCTCTTCCAGATAACCTTTTCTGGTAAACCTTTTTTTGATCTACCGTACCTTTCTGAAAAAGCGAGTCGATTCGTAGAAGCCAACCATACCGACTCACCCCTGTAAGTTCAGACTAGAGGAGGTGTACTTTGATGTCAACTTTCTTCGATTGTCTCTTATCTTCCCGTGGGATTGCGATCTAACGAGGGTTAGCACAGTTTTGCACCTTCTCCCTTTTACCCTAAATAATAAGACTTATTATAATATAATTTACAAATATAATTGACAATTTATAATAATTTATAATTTTAATTTATAATAAAATTTATAGTAATATAATTTACAAATACAGAGTATTTCAAGATTCCGTCAATAAGGAGTTCAGTCTATTGATAGTTCCTTATCCATCAGACAAATTTGTTGAATTTGTAGTTATACTTGAACATACTTACATATAAAAAAAGTACAGTAAAGACTTTAGTAATACAGTTTTAAATTCATTCGCGTAAGAAAAACTTGCACCTGTCAAGAATTTCCATACAATACGTCATGTGTATAGCACATTTCCTTTGTAATCATAGTATAGTTGAGCAACATTCAAATAAGTAGCACTTTTGTTTTATTCATAAATAGAAGGCACCTACTTATGTGTGTAAATGTGCATTTTTACAACTGTTTTTCCGGATCAATTGTTTGTTTGTAATTGGGTTAACTTTTTTTAGTGGGCGTATTGAATTCTCTTATTTTAAGTGTTTCTTAATGCCGTGACAGAAAGAGAAAAAAAATGTTTTTTAAAATTAGTAAAATTTGACAATGGAGAGACTTAAAACTATGAAAATGCAATGTCAAATACGGCCCAGTATAAAGATATAACGTTTGGAATAAATAATTAAGATAATGATTTACGACGTTTCTCACATTTAGACGTAATAACGATACCAGTATAGGCAGTATCTTGCGTGCATCCTTATAGAGTCAGCAGAAAATGGGTCTACCGTACTTAAATAAGGACATCATGAGATTTGCTTACCCCTGATAGCAGTTCCCTGAAGTGGAAGTGTCCTCTTGAAAATAATCACATCATAACTGTTAATATTTTATGAGGACCATGCGAAATATGCATAGGTAATGCATGAGCGAAAAACTGAAAACAGTCAAAGTTAGACTTTCCGGGTGTCGGCAACCTTCTGCTCGCCTTTCAGAGTTGGGCTCTTTATTATACGCCAATATAGTAAGTTATGATATTTACCTTATTTTGCCTCCACATAATGCTATTGTTTTGCTGAGTATTAATCTTGTTGCCTATTTCTGTTTGCTCCGAAAGGATTTTTGAAATGCCCTACAGCGCTTGTGAACGGTCTTATCTGGAAAAAAATAAATATTAAGTGCATAAATGAAGTCGAAATTGTAAAACTAAAAGTTTTGAAATAAGAAAATATTTTGATACGAGCACAATGGTCTATAAAGATTATGTTTAGAAGAAACATATTCTGTTTACTATTATACTTTAGAGTCTTTTCTAAGGTTTCTGTAAAATAAACTGTATCCATCTGTGAGTGAGATATTATCGATCTCACTCACTTCACTAACGGATTATTCCCCCTACATTCAACCGCAGTATTGCAGGGTCAATGCAAAGAAAGAAAACTGATAGACACATTATCACATTTCCCTGGCATCGGTTTCACTGTATAGGTACTTTCTAGAGAAAATTAGAACGCTAGAACTACAACTAGGCTACAGTGTAAACGAAAGAGATGGTTTACTAAAAAAAAAAGAGTACTTCAGTGTTGTGAAAAAAAATAAACACTTCGATGCCACAGCGAATATTTGTAAATAGTTATCTTATTCGTTACGCTTTTTAACCGACTTCAAAAAAAAGGAGATATTCAATTCGTCTGTATGTTTTTTTTTATATATGTTACCTACCTATATGTTTGACTTGGTGAACCGATTTTGATGATTTTTGTTTCATATGATAATTTACAGTTGGTTACACATAAATTTCATCGAAATCGATTAAGTACTTCATCTTTTTTTTAAATATGTATGAATTTGGACATCGTTTACCTTGACGACCTCATACTTCAGCCAAAGTTTTGACGTTAAGTCGGTTTTTGATGCTCTGGATTCGCTGATCATTAGGAAACCATAAACTTATTACAGCTTGGTACGCAAGGTCGGGTAAACGCGTCGTTGACTCGCTAGAAAAGAGCATTAAAGAGAGCGAATTAACCATTCTCATCGAACATGGTCGGTGTTCTGGTACGTTCTAAGCGGCAAACAAAACATACAAAGAACCGACAAAAGAGCCCCGTCTCGCGTATTCCCGCCTGCCTGCATCTGGATGGTAGCGATGGCTCGACAGGTGCGAGAGCGACAGCTGGCGCGGGCTCGATTTCCGCGACACGATAGAAAGTATTGAGTTTGTATGAAGCGTTCTGAACGGTAGAGGCGCGGGCAGCGGGCAACTAGTTGCAAGCGCCAGTCTAGCGGCGAGTGCGCGATCGAGCGGTTTTTAGGCTGCAAACTGGATGGCAGCGACGTGGGGAATCTCGGCCGTTCTCGAGTATGCCTCGAAATTACTTAACACATTTTTGTTTTTACGTTATATTGCTGTAAAGAAATTGGTCTCGCGTGGTCTTAGCTGCAAATTATATCTTTTAAATTCAAACACACTCAATATCTTTTTTAGCTAAATAACCTTCAATGTTCAAATGATATTGTATAAAATAGAAAAAAAGACGTGTGGCACTCGGAGACTACCGCGGTAAAGCTATTGCATAGCATATTTTATCAACTTATGCAATTATAATTATTTATTTATTTTATTAATGCAGTAATGTTTGATCTAATATGAAGTTCCACAAGTTCCTGGTAGATGGCGCTGATTGTTAATTAAAGCCCGCACGTAAAATTATGAAATCAAAGTATCACCACTGTGCCGGTCGGAGTAGGAGGTGTTAGGTTTTTTTCGTTACGGAATTTCTGGAATAGGTCCCCACGCTCAAGGCCCGTGATAGAAGCTATGCAATAGCTTAAAAAATAAAACAGGCACAACCACAAAAATCGAAGAATAAATAATAAATTATGCGGGAAAACAAACAAAAAAAGGCGTTTCCTGCTGGAGATATTATACGTTCGTACGATCCTAATCCAGGGCATAATCCAATGCTTTAACAAACATTCTAGTGTTATCAAAGAATTTGATTGAATTTTGTCTTTGGTCTTCGTAATTACGATGAAACTCGCCGTACTAATATTTTTTTGTTTAAAGTACGGATTTACGTCTTGTTTTGTCCATATTAAATCGTATCGTATAAATGAACTGCTAAATGTGTCAGAACGCCGTTTCAACATTTTCTTTTGTAAGTCTCTTAAACCGCGACAAATCGCTCGAGCGCCCGCTAACGTCGAGAACGGCCCAGATTCCCCGCGTCACTGCCCGCGCCGCTGTCGCTCTCGCTTTAGCTATCGCTGCCGTCCAGTTTGCAGCCTAAGGAACAACAATTGTGAATTGGACAAAAGTTGCTGAGTCTTATCTGCAGCACCATCATGGCTATCAATGAATCGTCTCACCTACGTACAATTATTGTAGAGATGATAATGGCGTGAGAAATTTTTGAAGTTGGATATAATTAATTGATGAGTGAAAAGGAAGAATAACATAATTTAAGTCGAGTGCTACAAATAGAAGCAAGAAACTTGTAAGAAATAACGCACCCATCGAAAACTCACTCCACAAAAACAAAAACTACTCCTCACACCTCTGTCTTAAATACACTGTGGCTCTACCAAACTATACATACATCCATACATTTAAACAGTCCCTTTGTGCAACACGAGCCGGATTTTAATGCATTGATTGGAAAATAAAGCAATATATTAATTCTACTCAATAAAATTACTATACAGTCTACGACTTTTTTCTTTGTTCTTTTGGTAGTTATTACTGTTTTTAAATTGTTCACGCTGTTAATTCTTTAAAAAAGCTAAACTGAAAAAATATTCCTATGTACAGAAACTTATCCGAGTTAGCTTACGCTCCATATAAAGTGTGCCGCCATATACTTAATTTGTTTTTCGACAGGGGCGATTTGATTTCACAGTTATGCACATAAAGCAATAATTGATGTTAATGATGATGAAATGTCTACTAAGGGGCATATTTTACAAAGTTTATTGCAGGCGTTTGATTGCAAGAATAGTGAAATGAAATGTTGAATCAACTCACAACACTATGAAACTTACACATAGCAAGTTATAACAATGATTTAATAGTCGATAAATGAATATAAAAGAATCTATTAATTAATATCTGAAGGTACTAAACAGTATAATAGGAGCTATTGATATTAAGATGATGCGTGCGCTTGATATTTTCTGCAAGTGATTCCTGCTGTGTTCGATTATCGCTTTATAACAATAGTTTATTGCATTATAGCTATTTAACGAGTAAATCGTCTAAATTTATTGGAAAATGTAGTTAAAATTACTGTCTGTCAAAATCTCTGTTTTAATATCATGACGCAAAAAAATAACGCACGAAATACTTTAGTACCGTGGTAGTTACAGACAAAAAATTACGGTTTTTATGTTCTTTCATAGTTTTCATCTAAAACAGGTTGTTTACAAAATTAATCATATAGTCTTATGAGCGTAAAATAACCTGATTGTACATCCAATCAGATACGATATTACGCAGACAAATAATACCACAACGTTACGAAACTATGTTTACATAAATAATCATACTCAATATAATTTATCTATTAGCTTGTTCAGGTATTTAGATCTCGTTATTTTAATCTTTGCAGATGGTTGTTATGTCACAAATCGATAACCCACTGAAGCTATTAGTCTATTATTGCCGAATGTATAGTTAGATCACAACGGTTTGAAACTACGTTATACACAATTTAGGTCCAATAAAGTCCATTTGATGTTCAAATGTCATTGTTTTACATGTCGATCAAGATCACGATTTTGCACTTATTTCGAAAAGAACACTCGGATACAATACAAAGCAATCATGCTTAAGAGATAAACAGTTTTCGTTTTTTTCCGGCAGGGCTAGCATGCAACCATCGATAAATAGTCGAATCGAGAAGATAAATTATTTTGTTATTTTATCCTACTATGTAAGCTAATATGCGCACCATAATAGAAAGAATTACTCGATTTAATACCATGATTAAGACCACAGAACCAAATGTGTTAAAATCTTAATAAATTACACAAACTTAATACCATACCTATTCTAAGAAAATATCGATAAAAGTCCTGATTTATCGTTGTCGACGGTAGCATGCTAGCTCTGCTGAAGACTTTCTCTGAAGTGGGTTAGTCCGAAGCGCCACTTAAAAACTCTTATTATTCTGTCTGAGATATATAGTACCACCTTATCAGCATGTTTTGGAGAGCGACTAAGTGCAGTAATGCCTTCAAAATCCGCCAGGCTACACTTTATAAAAAGGATGTCACCAAGAATTCAATAGTTTCAGCAATAATATTCATACTTCCCGCCCCGATATTGCTAGTGAATTTTGTCGACGCGAGCAACCAAAAATACGTTCAATTGGTTTATTTTTCAAAAATTATAACCATTTAAAAGTTTTTCTTTATCCATGTCTTTAAAAAGTACATTTCGACAAGTACACTTCGGCAAGGCATTTCCGTTTGCATATCCGTTTGAAATGGTAAATTAATGTTATATTTGTGACTTTTTTTATCAAGCCACTTTTCGTAAATCAGATTTCTATCTTTAAACGGTTTTACACGTTTTTACACAAAAAAGTGAAAAACGCTGCAACCTCCCCTCAGTTTTCAACAACGACGATAATGAACCACTTCTTTACTACTTAGCTTCTACGTCAAAGTTCGGTAAATTGATTTTTAGGTTATAATTTTAAGCAAACCTATTTAGTTTTATGATAATTAATAGATTATACTATATTTGTTTACTAGACTGTAGGACATATTATTATTTAGAGTTTGTTTACAACTCTCCAGTCTTGGGTCTGCTGGAAAAAAATACTTTACTACCTAAGTATCGGTAACTTTGTACTAACTTGAACACCGTGTTGGTGAAATATAACCTGCATATAACCTTCCCCAAGACCTGGATAGTGAAATGCAAAAATTTTTTTCACATCTGAATCGCTAGGTAGTTTCCAAGATTCGTTATTCCAATAACCAAAGAAATCACTCAGCTTTTTATATTAGTATTGAATTGTATAGAATTGATGACGGTCTGGATGTTTATCAATATATGTATTTATATTCTATATCATATAGGTCGCTACACGGTACCTATCCCATAACACAAGCTATGCTTAGTTTGGGGCCATAAAGTTGTTGTGATTGTCTTTGGATTTTATTTATTTAATTTAATTAATTGCATGTTTGATTTTTGTTGATATATTTTTTGAAATTTCTGAGTTGATATACGAAATTTTGAGCAATCAGCCACACCCAGACCTCACGCGGAAGGCATTTTACAAATAACGTTACCACGGACAACATTTACGCCAAACCTATTGCGAAAATAACATTACCTAAACTCTACAGTTATATCCTTTTCCAATTCACAACCGTACATCATCAATAATCCTAATTACATAACTGACACTTTCAAAATATAAATTGGAAATATTCAAAAACAGAAATTCTTGTTGAAGCGAAAACATTTTAATTACTATTAAGTTATTTACAAGCATTACGTTATTAATGCTTAAAAAATGATGTAAAGATAATTGATTGTAATCAAGTTTTCGACGACGAGATGACACAACTGCACTGGTTTAAAACCGGAACACGTTGTAGAGCAATTGCACTTAAAGGGTGTTCGTAAGCTATAATACGAGTGAAGTAATTATTTTTTCTAGAAATTTAATTAATTTTAATTAATGTATATTATAATAATGTATAAAAACATTGGGAAATGATAATACGGGGTCGTTTCGGTTCATATTTTGTGTCATTTTGACAAAATGCAGAGTTGGAAACCCACAAAAGAACTACTTGTATCGAAAGAGTACTTTAAAACTATCAATTTCACCGAATTTATGATAGGCTGTTAAATTTGAAGACATCTATTAGCCAGAAGACGCCCCCTGCTGAATCAAGGCTTACCTCAAGGTTGTTCATGTCACTCGGTTCTTTGCTTTCCTCACTCTGAGATTACCGGCGACTTTGACTATATTAGACCAAATTCAGTTGCTTGCCAACCATGCTGCTATATAACAATTTGAAAATTCAAATTTAGTGAGGCTCCTTTAATCAAATTTGACGACCACTATGGCGTTGGGGTAAACCTATCGGCCTCAGACGCCAGTGGTTGCGGGTTCGATCCCCGCACGGAACCAGAAAAAAAAAAAATGTTCCGTGTCTGGGTGTTTATCTATTTATGTATTTATATTCTAGGTTCCCCCCTAGTTCGCTATATGGTATCCCATAACACAAGCTATGCTTACTTTGGGGCCATGTAGTTGGTGTGATTGTTTGGGGATTTTATTATTATTTTATTTATTAATCTGTATCCACACGGAGCAGCCATGTCACTTACCTGTTTAATTATTAATATTATGTTTTTGAAGTGCACGCTCTAGGAGATATATTAAAAAACATAGTCCATATTTTATTTTTTCATCGACATAGCTACTAAATTTTGACTCTGTATAATAAATAACCAGTTTAGGATGGGCCTTTAATAAAATAAATAAGACGATACAATTACATCTGCCTTTCACTGGGTCATTTATTAGTAAACATTGATTTAAAGGTGTCATGAATGTCGTGGAATGTTATTTACTAAAAATAATGATTTAACTTATTACGACTGGTATTTTGAAAGTGCCATCTCTACTTTTTATGTTATGAGAGACAAACTAGGTCGTTGATTATATGATAGTAAGTTAGCAAAACCGCGAATGAAATGATGCGTTGACAAACCTAGGACATGAGGTGTGTTAATAAATCGTTCTCATCGCCGAGGGCTTCTTCAGTACAGCATAACCTATTCGCACGGAAGCTCGAGACGGGGCACTTTTCTATGGAACCGCGGCTGCGCCCGTGACCTCTGAACGCAGATTCAGCCCGAAGTCCTGGGGCCAGTAATTACGCTGCCTATACAGCCCTGACAGCCCAGCCTGGGCTGCTTTTTTTTTTAACCCAACTGGCTGCCGCGCCGATCACGATCAAATGTCTCTAGCAAGACAACGGTCATAAAAGTGGGTATAACTCCTTAATCTAGAGTAGTCCCATCCCAAACTGTCAGGGCATCCTTAAAGGTGTGAAAAATAGCATTCCCAACTCGAGGTCTCTCTTTTATGTATCCTCAAATCTTCCATAGGCGGAAAAAAAACATGTCGTTCTTCCTAGACAAGTAAACCTGTTTCACAGTGGAATTAGGCAGGCCAGTGATACCCACGTAGACCAACACATAAATACTATAGGAATATAGGTACTCAACAAAACACAATTACTTAAAACAATTACAAAAACAAGATAAAATTACATTGTATTTTCATTTGTCCATAAAAGCTTTTTCATCCCATCTATTCGAAAAGGACGACTTGGTTCGCCTTTAAGTGCACCCAAAGGTGATGTTTTCTTTAAGAAACATTTAGCGGGCAGTAATGAGTTTTTAATCCTCTTTATAAGTGCGCCGCAATTATCTTTTCCGCGCACTTTTTGAATTTGGAACATCTGATCTTAGTGTCAAAGAAATCGAACGCAAATATTGTTTGAATAAAGACTGGCTGGTAGGTACGACGGCCCATAGTCGCGCCGCCGCCGGCTGAATAAAAAAAAATCAAATTAAAAACGCGCGAACTACAGCACGCGTTTTCGTCAATTTTCACGGATTGTTAGAAATTCATGGTTTTTGAAAAATGAGTTCTTCAAGTGACAGTGAAAGTATAGAATTAACTCCTGAAAGTATTAGAACTGAAGCAAGAACTGTGATGGATAATCTATTACCCGCAAAATCCCGGGAGAAATACATGAAAGCCTATGGAAATTGTCTCAAATGTAAATATAAGTTTTTAGTTGTTTTATTATTAGATACTATTTCATTTCAACTTAGTTGTTACTCTATGTTTTATTAATATTACAATAAAATATGAGGCGCCTTTTATTTTCTCATAGTGGGTGATGAAAAGTAGAGTGTATCACTCGGGCTCAAAATATATTTTTGGCTCGGGCGACGTACTTTGAATCCCTCGCTATGTTCAGGATTCTACTAAAGAATCCCTCGCTACGCTCGGGATTCTACTCTAGAATCCCTCACTTCGCTCTGGATTCAAAAAAGCGCCCTCGCCGTAAAAATATTATTTTGCTCCCTTATGATACAATCTACTATTTTCAGCGAGTAAGTATTTAAAAGCACCTATATCAAAATTTATTGATGATACACACTTTTGCTATTCGTTGTTTCTTTCCCGCGCTATTGCGTAGTTTGTTTCTCCATAGGAGATCATTTGGAATAGTCGCCTTTATGACATGCTTATCCAGAAACGATAAGGTTATTTTAAGCCAAATTACTCAGTGACCTAACCTTTGTTTCGTTACATCACACTTCAGGTTCATATCATGGTTTCTAGGTCAAGTCCGTTTTGGTTTTTGCATCCTCTCGCTAACAAATCCATCGTTCACTTTTGAAAGTTGTTGTCCGTTGGTAATTGATAAATTAGGACAAATAAAGAGATGATAAAACCTTTTGATTTAATCTGAATATTAGATATCAGTGATATTATTTATGAAAGCAGGCAAACGAAGCACTCGTTATGTCCTGATAATGATAAAGCCATAGTCAATTACATATTATAATAATGACGCGTTGCCAACTTCAGGCTGTAATAATTACGGCAATGTACTGAATACGTGAAACGGCACGGAGGAGCCGTAGAGATGGATCCACGCCTTAAAGAAAGCAATGCCTCTTCATCTTACAAAATTATAAATGTGTAGCGACATCTAGTATCGCTTCATAGTAATTACGACGATGACGACACAACGAATCCTACAACGCGCTATCAACTAATTTCATAGCAGCGAGTATATACATTATGTATGTAATAAATTAAATTTATATACGACATCGACCGTTGGGCCGTGGGTGGCGGCAATCAGCCTATTCCGGGGTGTAGGAACAAACACCTTGTTCCTACGAATACAAAAGTTTAGATGTATGGATATTTGTTCCAATCACGGCTGAACAGTGTACTTTTTCCCGACGGTTATTCCCGAGGGATTAGAAATTGCGCGGGTAAAACCAGTAACACAGCTTGTAATAGTACGGTAGTGCACGGTTTTGTATTCTATCTGGTCGCAAGTTAGCCGTTCCTGCCACTACCACTCACTGGGTATCAGTCATTTTAGTTGCCGCTTTTTTGAGCCGACCAAACTATAGGCGCTTATCTGACAAATCATTAAATCCACGGGTAGTTTAACTATTTTAGCTGTTTAGCCCCGCTGAGTGGAGGGATCTCGTTTGGGTCTACCTGGCCAGCGACCATCCTTCATATAAAATCTGCCTCCCAACATCACTGCTCCAGCAATGATGCGTTCCGGCAATATTTTATGAAAAGCCAGTTCCTCCTTAAGCTCGCGTTCTATCTTCGACTTTTCTAAGCGACTTTTTTATCATCTTAAAACTTGTCATTCACTTCGATAATAAACATTAATTATACTGCGCCAGTGAACGCCAGTGAACGAATGCTGCTCCCATGTAACGCATTGAAAACATCTGACGTAAATTTTTATGGCAGTCTTAAATTCGTGTAATCAATCTAAAGAGACGGATTTAATTAGACAACTTTTGACGTGAAGTAAAATTTGTATACTTACGTAGTTTCATAGTTGTGCGTGGTTGTAATCAGTCGTTCTGCTCATACAGATATTTTAAAGCGTTCGATGAAACCCGAATAAAGACTTTCGAGATATTACCAAAGTAATTGTATATACAGTCAGCTCCAAAAGTTGCTTGTGTGTTCAAATTTTCAAAATATCTTGACATTCAAACTATCATAAGTAATGGTTGTAACAGGATACCAAAATCAACTTAACATTACTAACTCCCATAAAACGGTGACAGAAGTTTTTCATTTGTGACTTAATACCCTATATGTCTTAAGTCGCTTAGTGTCTTTTAATACAAAATCAGATCAACTCATCATATTTGCCGAGTTCTTACCTACCTACTTAATAAAGTTACCGGGATGACCGTTTTTTAAGTTTTTTGGTTGATTTATTGATATTCAAAAAATGTATTATTTAAAACACGAATTATTGTTTAGAAATTCCCAATCCTTTCCTTGCAGTCAACAACAAAAGTCAAGTAACATCACAATCGCCTAAAGTAGATGCACAGGTAAGAACTCGGCAAATATGATTAGTTGATCTGATTTTGTATTAAAAGAATATCAGCGACTTAAGAGTCACCGTTTTATGGGAGTTAGTAATGTTAAGTTGATTTTGCTATCTTGTTACGACCACTACTTATGATACTTCGGATGTCAAGATATTTTGAAACTTTGAACACGTTAAGCAACTTTTGGAGCTGACTGTACAATGACTCAGTTTTCTTTCAACAAATTTGATTCATGACAACTTTACCATTAACTTAATAAAACAATATTAAAATTAACCACTTCATTTAATAAAGTAAGTATTATTATTATTTATTTGGGGAATTACAGTTCAACAAAAAATTATGAAGGGTTGATGTTAAAACAAAAAATAAAATTACTCAAAATATGTAAATATATGACAACCAATGAAAAACATACATATTTACTTTTAAAAATCATTTAGGAAGTACAAGTAACAAAATAAATATCAACAGCAAAAACTTACATAACTTAAAAAATAAAAACAATTGGTTACCATGGTAACGACTCTGCTTACTCTTTCATGGTTTTGTCTGGTAAGTTGGTCCTCGATTGACTGAGTAACTCTTGTAGCTGGCATCAGAAGATGGAACATATTCGGTGCTGTGAACTGCCAAATCATTGTCTTCTGGCTTCGCCTGAGTAATAGGACCTGGGATCTTGTCATACTCCTGGCCAGACACAGGTTGACCCCCATAAGCTATGTTATATTTCGCCTGGGCGTTCGAAGGGTAGTAGTTATAAAAACTTTGCAAAGGATTTGGGTATAGTAAATTGTTATTGTACACGGGCTGATTCGGCTGAGCGAAGAATATTTGCTGAGGGTGGCCCAAGTAATTACTGCTTAGTTGGAATGGCTGGAAGTTTTGCCCGACATTACCAGGGGCAAACACCTGAGGGTTTGCAGCTCCAGGATTGTACAGACCTTGGGGTATTTGAACCACTGGACCCTGTAACGGTTGCTGCTGTATAATAGCAAGCTGAAGACCTCCTTGTTTAGAAGGCACTATTTGATATTTAGATTGGTACCCAGGATTTGGAACAAAGTTTAGAGGAAGAAACTGCGATTGTGGAGGACTCGGAGGTAGCAAATTTATCTGTGGTTGAGGAGGGTATAGAGACGGATCATTTGGTTGGTTGTAGTACTGGTTAGCGGTTTGACTTGGATAAAATGAGTTGGAGACTGGAGTGTATACTGTACTTTGCTGGGTATTTTGTGTGCTCGGACTTTGATAAATACTGTAGGAGTAATCTGGCTTCTGAGATCCAGTCGGAATTGCATTCAGGCTTGTTGTTTTGGCGGCACCACGTTTTTTCTGCTCCGCCTCTTCCGATGCAATCACATTCACTAACACCGCTACAGCGACGAACACCTGTAATTACAACAAAACGGTACTGTCAAAAATGTAAGAAGAGCTCAAACGATCAATCAAACAACGCGTGAATGTAATATTTGCATAACAACGCAACCGAAACAAATTGAGTTAGACCGCACTTTTTAGACCGCATTCATTAAAAACTTACCAAAAGTTTCTTCGCCATGACGTATAACGTAACAATGTATAAAGAACGTTAATTTACATTATTTTCTTAACAAGAAAAGGCGAAAGGAAAAGTGATCCAGTCGCTCGGGCGGTTAGAAAAGTGCTGGCCAGTATCAAGTTCAAGTAGCTATTTATATGAGAGCGGTGGGCACTTTCCTAGCTCCAGATCCGAGGGAAGTGACCGTTAGGTCTTTGTCCTGAGATATCCAGTTTACGCTAAGCTTCCTGTAGTTAGTACGGAACTAGTTCCACGTGTGCCGCCTTCCTAAAGAAAGCTCGGTTTTCGTTGCGCAAGCGGCGGCGGTGGGAAATGCGGTGTGCGCGTGAGTCAGATGGTACAGTTTCATAACTCGTCGTTAACAAGAAGGATGAAGCCTACATTTCAACAAGCGTGCCTTGTTGACTTGTGATGTCAGTATCTTTGTTCTAGCGTTATTAACAAGTTACTTTTGTAACTTTGAACTTAGGCTACGATGAACGTATAGTATTTGATAGTTTATTATTTTTATTTTTGTAAATGATATTTTTTTTTTATTATTTAGTAGATGATATTTATTCTACATTTTGTATGTTTATACGTAATAAAGATAAAGATAAATAAGAGAGTTTTATTGCAAAGTATAATCTACGAAATAATGCCAAAATACGCAAAACATTACAATAATTTATTGTTTGATATTTTAAGAGATGATAAGTAACTCCACTTCCCGCCTTATACACTTTTGTATCCAAATAAATATCACTAACTTACATGTATCATCTTTATACTTATCCAAACAGAAATGTATAGAACTGTAGGGAATAGATTACAGGTAGCTTTCAAATCTAATAAAAAGGGAGTTCTATTTTAAATACCATAGTCGTATATAGTATAGAATGTAGAATCCATTAAGGTTTCGTTAAAAGGCATTTCTCGGTAAACGTATCTTTTTTGCACTGCAATGTTTACCTAAATACGTAACATTGTATGTTTAATTTTTGGCTCACTCTTAGCAATATCGAGAACATTTTTTTAAATGCAGTTGAAGTGATTGTATTGACATTTATTATTGCTAACTGAACCTGTAGTTACCTTAATTTCTCTTGACGTAAGGATGAGGGCGATCATACAGCAGATGGGTTAGAGTGCGGCCGTTGCGGGAATGCGTTCCTGACAGCTCCTTATGTCCACTGAATAAAGTTTATTTCCGATTCGAAAGGGAAAAAGCTATGATTTTGACAACTGTTAAGAACGCACTCCCACCGGTCGCACTATAAGGAAGGAACTTGCCCGTTATAAAACTATGGTGGGATACGTCATTCAAAATTTCTTTCAAAATTCAAAATTTCTTTATTGGCAAATTTCATTTACAAAATATGTTGAAGGACACTCCTTTTAGGTACGCAGACCTGTATAAGGAGTGAATACTCTTCCCGTAATTACGTTATATGTTACCAATTACAAGTAGGTATAGTTATTCATAAAGTAAAGCTAAAATAACAGTTTAACATAGGTAGGCTTAAATAACTAAAAACACACAACATTTATTTCTTTATGTTGGGAAATTTATGTAAGTACTTTAAACTTATACTTACATTTTTTCTTATTTAATATGACTCGATAAAAATTACTTTATTACAAGCATTAATATATTCATTAAATACGTACAAAATAGAATCTAAATAATCTTAGGCACTGGAATTAATTATTTATAATTTTGTAATAATGAAATTACAAATATAAAATTTATTTCTGCTACACATATATTATAACTAGTTTTTTTTCATTACACATTTTGTACAATTTTTAATAAAAAACTCCGAAGGATAATAAAATATTGAGAAACATGAAGCTAGAAGTAATAATAATTAAATAAAGAACTCCAGTAATTGAATAAATATGTTCATTGTTCACAATTTTTCTATTTCATTATGTAAGATTTTACGCTTTACTAGAACGCTGTCTAAATAATTGTTTTTATTTTATTCAAAAGACAAACAAAAAAATTTAATAACATAGTTACATTTATTCATTTTATCTGCAAGTTAATTGATCTTTCCCACTATAGTGTTAAGCGGAACCTAACTTGTTTGCTAAATCGCAATTACAAGTTAGAGCTTTCTATTGCATTTCAACTTCAGGCACTATATGCTAGTGCGTGCTAGTATAATATAGGGTCGCCTTATAATAGTCAATTATATTTTAGTAGCAGATTAAGACTGATGAGTGGGTCATAATCACAAGAAAACTATTTTTTTTTATATTTTTCATAAATTGAAATTTCAAAATTCTTCTAAGTGATCAAAACTTAAGTTTGATCTGTAGTTTATGGCTACACAGCAAGTAATAAAAACATTTAATTGTCTGTAGTCATAAAATTTATTAATCTTAAATTTTACCCACAGAAAAGAATTTTGAAATTTTTATTTATGAAAAATATTCAAAAAAAAAATTTTTTTTTTTTCGAAATTCAGCCCCACTCATCATTTCTAATCTTCTATTAAAATATAATTGACTATTATAGGCGGACCCTGTATACTATTTTGATAACAAAGTTTTTATGAACCTGTTGGTTTATAAAGACATTGAACCAATTACCAAAAAATAGGGACTTGGGATTGAAGCTTGTATTCATGGTTATTTTTATGCAAGGTTTATGAAACAATTTGCTGTAAGTCGAATCCACGTCCCATTCGTTCTGTCACCAACCAGCGCCGGTCCAGCTTGATGTTTTATGAGATAAACATTCTCGTAACCCAGAGGAGAGGCTGATGGCATTGCAGTGAGCTCATTACAAATTGTTATGATGATGCTGATTCGATCTGTCAATCAATCTCATGCGCTTAGCTAGAAAACATTTCAATACCAGTTAGCTCAAAATGCTGCATTTGTTTTCTAGGAACATAATAATAATACTGGTCCGATTGTCGGGTCTTTCCCGCCAAAAGGCGTGTAGCTGTGTGCATTCATAATAATAATAATAATTTGTATCTGGCTGGTTTTGGTATCATTGAAAGTTAAAATTTTAAAGAACATAATACCAAATTCAAATTAGGAAGAAGTGTGATTTTCATTTGTTTTTCGTACTGTCGAGATGAGTGAATCTAATGAAGAAATTCGATACATTTTAAAATTTTACTACAAAAAAGGTAAAAATGCAAAGCAAGCCGCGAAAAAAATTTGCGATGTTTATGGACCTAGTGCAGTGTCTGTGAGAGTAGCACAAATTTGGTTTAAGCGTTTTCAATCCGGAAATTTTGATGTCAAAGATGCACCTCGCCCTGGTCGCCCTATTACGGATAAAATGGATGCCATTTTTGAAAAAGTGGAGCAAGATCGACATATCAATAGTTACGACGTAGCTGAAGAACTGGGAATTGACCATAAAACAGTTTTGGCGCATTTGAAAAAAGCTGAGTACACAAAAAAGCTCGATATTTGGGTACCTCACGAGCTCACTGAAAGAAACCTAATGAACCGTGTACTCATTTGTGATTCTTTATTACGACGTTACGAAACCGAATCATTTTTGAAGAAGCTGATAACTGGTGATGAAAAGTGGATCACGTACGACAAGAACGTGCGAAAAAGTTCGTGGTCAAAGGCCGGTCAGGCTTCACAGACTGTGGCGAAACCCGGATTAACTCGCAATAAGGTGATGTTGTGTGTGTGGTGGATTAGAAGGGCATTATTCATTATGAGCTGTTACCACCAGGCAGGACTATCGATTCTGAACTCTACTGCTAACAACTTATGAGATTAAAACAAGAAGTTGAGAGAAAGCGGCCGGAATTGATCAACAGAAGGGGTGTGGTGTTTCATCATGATATCGCTAGACCTCACATATCTATAGCCACCCAGCAAAAATTAAGAGAGTTTGACTGGGAGGTGTTTATGCATCCGCCGTATAGTCCTGACCTTGCACCTTCAGATTTCCACCTGTTTCGGTCTCTTCAGAATTCTTTAGGCAGTGTTAGGTTAACATCACGAGAGGACTGCCAAATCCACTCGTCGCGGTATTTTGATGAGAGGTCCCAAAATTTTTTAGCAATGCGATCATGTCCCTACCTACAAGATGGCAAAAGGTTATCGAACAAAATGGTACATACATACTTTAGTTAAATGTCAATAAACTATATTAAAAAATGTTTTGAATTTTCTTAAAAAATGCAAAGAAACTTTTTTCCCAACCCAATATTAACAGGAAACACAGAATTAAATGTGATCTAATTCTGAAAGTTGAAAATAAAAGTTTAGTAGTTATTGCGTGAAAGAGTTACAAACTTCCATAAGTCCTTGCAAACTTTCACATCTCTACATCTTATAAACAAACGGAGCGTTTGTTTGTTTGTATTATCATTGTAATCTTCGGAAATACTGAACCAATATTGATCTGGTTTTTGCGTAGTTTTAGTTTCATTTTCGAGTCAGGACTCACTATTGGCCATTAAATATTACGACATATTACCTATGAATCGAGTTATAACGGCTTTTGATGATTAAGTCGATTTCACAAACGGAACACTGTTTTCACGAACCCGGCCTCAGAGGCCTACCATAAACATAACCTTAAAAGTTCTATAAAAGATTTCAAGGCAGTATATATCTTACTTTTATAGTTGCGCCATCAAATACATCAAATAACAAATAATTACATCATTTTTTCTCAAATAAAAAACTCCATTCGAGCGGAGCATGGTACCTACTACAGCTACTTTATATTATAAGTAGGAAAGGGTTTTAGGCTTCAATATGCTAATAGATTCAAAGCTAATAGTAATAGTCTACATATTACGTAAAAACCAGGCTTTAGATTCATTCCTAACATTTCCATCACCGTGACAGTAAACACCACAAGTCACCACTTATAAAACGTACTTGATTTACTGCCTTACGTAAAACGATTAATAACAAGATAGAAAAAATTCTTCATCATAGTATAAACTGTTTACATTCCATAAACTAATATTAGAATCCCTTCGTGTTATTCATGAATGTGGTTTAATATTTAATCTTAATTCTTAAAACCAAGTCTGTTTTAAGAAAAACGCTGCTAGTTTTGGTTGCCATATATTGTATTGTTTTTACTCTAAGATTAGTTATTGACCTTTTTTTTATTAAACTCAATCTCATCTGTTGGTAAGAAAAGATTAGGTTGAAGATGAAAGCACACGCAGCCTACGAAACGCTGCAAACTGGACGGCAGCGACAGCGACAGCGGCGCGGGCAGCGGCGTGGGCAGCGATTTCCGCGACACGATAGAAAATATTGAGTTTGTATGAAACCGCGAGAAATCGCTCGAACGCCCGCTGCCGTCGAGAACGGCCCAGATTCCCCGCGTCGCTGCCTGCGCCGCTGTCGCTCTCTTTGTCGCTGCCGTCCAGTTTGCAGCCAAAGAAGTGCATAAAATATTGCCGGAAAACAGGAGCGGTAATTTTTGGCGGCAGATTTATTTTATTTTATTTTATTCGGAAAATATACAGTGACTTAATAAACTAAACAAATACAACAATAAAAACTATACATCATTGTAATTTTGTGTAAATGTGTAATTTTCGCATGCATGTGCATGTGTAATATCTAAACAGTTCGAGGTTCAAGGATTTGCTGGAGAAAGCCGAACTGAGTAACTATAATTTCGAAATCCAAAACAAAAAATCAAAAAAGAAAAGAACACAAAACAAAACAACAAAAGACTTAAATAATACGTACAATGTATCAAGCACTTTAAATTTAAATTATTTCAAAATAAAGAAAAAAAAAAATTTAATTAAACATTAAAATCCAAAAAGAAAAGAAAACAAACAACTAAATATTACACCGAGGAAGCGACAACAAATTATGAAACATTTATACAGTTCAAGAAATTGAAGTATAAGTATATCAAGATCATTGAGGAAGCGCACTCATCCAACGCCCAACTAGTGTATTTCTAATAGTTAAGGAAGAAGAGGTAAAAATATCGAATTCAGGATAGTCAACCAGCGGGGCTAGCATGCTACCGTCGACAACGATAAATCGGGCCTTTTATCGATATTTTCTTAGAATATGGTATTTAGTGTATGTAATTTATTAAGATTATGACATATTTGGTTTTGTGTTCTTAATCATGGTATCCAATCGACTAATTCTATCTATTATGGTGCACATAATAGGATAAAATAACAAAATAATATTTATCTTGTCGATTCGACTATTTATCGATGGTTGCATGCTAGCCCTGCTGATTATTAATAAACTTCGCCGACCGAATAAAGTACGAGTTCTGTCTATAGTTTGTGGCACTTCTAGGTATCTCCAACAAAGATGTTATTCTATAAATTATATCTCAAATATTTCTTAAAGATTTCTCAAAGATTTTGATGAAGATTTTGATTATTTTATATGAAGGGTGTTCCTACCTCCAAGCGGTGATCACTCGGATTAGTTGCCTTTTACGACACGCATATCCATGGATGGGAGGGCTATTCTAAGTCGACTCTACACGATTGATTTTTAGAAAAAAAAAAAATTAAAGTTATATGAAAACATACACAGACTGGGAACGAAAGAAAAACATCGAATGCGCCAGCTGCTTCTCTTCCCGGGTATATTGTAAAAGTCAGTTAAGGGATCACCTCATAAAAGAGCGTTTGTGTGGGCGATAGGCTGACCACCTTTCACTCCAATAGTCTCTCTAAATCATTATAATACCTCCAAATTTTTCAAACATGACATCTAATGGTTTTAAAGCCTCTGTGTTGCTGCTTACGTCATAAGGTATAAATGCGTGAAGATATGTATGTATGTAAGTAAAGGGAGCTTTCATGTTCTATGTTCGATTGTTAGCTTAAAAAAAATATCATTTGATATAGCGTTTTAAAAAATGCCTTCAATGCTCTGGGTCCTGGGTTCATAAAGATCTTGGTGGATATTTGTGTGACGAACGTGCCATTTCTAATTATTTACATATTTAACTTGTAATGTATCTAGCATCCATAAAACAAATTATTATAAGAAACTTAGCCTGGACTTGATAATGTGATGTGAATGTTCGAAATCTTTATTTGTACTTATATTTTGTACTATCTCATGTTTGTATGTCACCGGGAAATATTCAAACTGGCTAGTTCATAATTTAAGATTAGGCTATGTTATGTTACTAATAATTAAACTGGTCGCTAGATTACAATCTCGCTGCATTCATTATAAACTAAGAGGGTTAACGATTATGCGGTGACTTAAACAAGCTTATAACCTAATTCCGCTGTATGTTTGAACAGGCCTTCTTACATCGGCCTAGTTAAATTTTATTACTGATAAAAATAATTTTGTAATATACCACAAACCACTGAAAAACTAATACCCGGTCAAGTCCGAATCGAATTCACGCGCAAAGGGTTCCGTACCTTTATCTACAAAAACGGCTATCTCGGAACTAGAAGACGTAAGTCTCAAAACCTGTTTTTGCTTCTTGTAACGATTGTGTACATTTTATTGAAAATATTGTTTGACAGCTTTTTAATACGATATAATCATACACTCAGAAAAAAATCATGTAGTTTGCTCCGGCAGTTTAAGAGATATATCGAGAAATCTCTAAAAAACATCTCTTTTTCATATAAAAAAAGGATCGAACAAAAATTTGAAAAGTACAATTTGCTTTAATACAACAAAAGGAAAAAGATATGAATAATTATTCCTCTAAATTTAGGAAACATCGAACTGCAATACAATAAAGCAAATCACTTCAAAGTCATAAGATTCTTGAAAGCAAATCCATAATGGTGATTATTTTAAAGAGGCCACCATATATGTAGGTTCGCGTATTTATTTTATGGGCCCAGAACGCTTCCACTGCGCCACCAACCACCAACCAGCACTTAGCCAGCTTGGTGGATTATGGTCTAAACCTCCTCATCAGCCAGATGAGAGACTCATAGCCCAGCACTGGGCTCATTACACGGAGTTGTGATGATGCTTTATTTTATTATGATTTTTTTAGAATTTGTTCATGAGATAAAACTTTTCTAAGTATATAAAGTTTTAGAAAGCACGACATGATGAAAAAGCTTAGGTCAAGACAAGAATATTGTATTGAAAAAAATTACATAATATGACACACTCATTAAATAAACACTTGTTTGTTAGGAACTGCAAAAAAATATATGTATATTTTAAACAATATATATTTTGTTCTGTTTTTTAGTACCTATTTGTTATAGCGTCAACAAAATGCCTACATTCTAAATCCAGCTCTTCAATCAATTGAGGCCACTGAACCTTAAACCGCGGGAGGAGTTGCCATATTTTTTTCATCAGTTTATTTCATAGTACACTTACCTAATGTCCTACGGCATCCTACTTTGGGGCAATGGCGCAAATATTGACACAATATTTACACTATAGAAAAGGGCTATTTGTGAAATGTACCTATAAACTGGGAAATAGGGAATCTCTAAGAGAAAATTTAAAGAGATTGGTATATTGACCCTTGCATCACAATTTATTTATGAAAACATTATGTATATTTATATGAATAGTAATAAATTTTAAACTATGAGAGATAATCATGAAAAAGAACTATCAAAGAAACATTATGCAAAAAATGGCTACTATAAACTTAAAGGTTATTTAGATGATAAAAGAACTTGGAATTGATGTGAACAAAATCTGCGGGGTAAAAATATGCCTTGCCTTAATGAAACTGATGACACATATAGTAAATTAAAACTTAGAAAGCTTTAATAGCTTTCTAAGTTTTATTTTACTTTTTATATAAGCTCGTATAATGTGTCTAACGATTAATTTTCCCTAAACCTGTAAAAGAACTGCCGTTTGATTTAAAGTCCAATATAAAATTAAATCTCAATAATAACTAAGTGTAGTTTTCTAACATTTGCGATTCTGGTATCCATATTTATCTACCTAATTATTAAAAAGTATCTATGCCGTAGGTAATGGTCCTAGGTTTGAATCCCGGTGAGAGAAGATATTTGTATAATGTAAAATAAACACTTTTAACCGGACTTATCGCGTATAATTTACATTTTAACTACACTGAGTTGTCAGGCGTCAGATTTATAGTGGAAAAGGTAATACATAAATTATCTCCATCAGTTTCTCAGTCTTTGAGCGTGACCCGTTAAGACAAAATGAGCTGACAGTGTCTTGAGTTTCAGGTTGGGTGTCGGTTAACTGAAGAGCCAAAAAGGGCTAAAATGCACAAAATAACATTACTGTAAACCATTTTCAACGATCTAAACAAATAAAACGCAGATGCATGACATTGTCAAAGGATATAATATCATCACAGCCCTTTTAAAATCAATAAATCTCTGAAACTCATCAAATCTCTAAAAAAATATCTAAAAATAGGCATAATAAAAATAAATTAAATACTTATATAATAATTAATTAAATTTAATATTTTAAATTATATTATAATTTAAATCAATAATCGTAAGGTAGGAGCCATAAGATCAGGAAATGCAGTTTATAAAAAGTATTTTCTATTGAAACTAACGCCATCTCGTGTGAAATTCATGAACGTTGTTCAGCAGAACTATCCTTTCGCTAATCTTTAGCAATTCAACTTGATTCGCCTTTATAGAAATTCATTATTATTGAAAAAGTTTCCTAAATGAATCATAGATGGCGTAAAATATTTATATTTTACTTCATTGTTTAGCTTAAAACCTACTTGAATAAACTAAACTTGAAACTTGATTTGAAAGCTTCTTTCTAGTACGGGTACGGGAGTGGAGCGAGGCCTGATTCTGTTTTTCCTGTCAGTCCTGGAAGTGCTTTTAATTCTCGATAGAATAAGTTTCTCAAGGATAGACGTGTACCACCTCAGTATTCATGCTCACTTTCCGCTAGGTGGCATGATAGACAAGCAACCCATCCTTATAATGTAAAAAAAATAAGATAAGTACTATAAGTTTAGGATTGGACTGACATATTTATCTACTAATTGCCTTAATCAAAAATGGGAAAACCAACAACAAAAAAGCAAAAAAAGGTTATTTTTTAATTTGTATGTGCATTTAATTCTTTTCATATAAAAGCGATATTTTTGTGAGGTTCATGGAATTTGTATCCATTAAACATCCACAAGATTTTACACCCACAAAAGTTAGCCTCAATGTAATTAATAAACATTTAACAATGCTATTAAAATAAGTTTTTTGCTACAGATTTTGAACTGTAGGTAGAGAACCTAGCATTTAATGTAGAGGGGAATTTCACCATGTTACTTAGCTTTCATATTAGAAAATCGTTAAGTATTTTTATGCAAACATTGTTTTTGGGATGCACTGTAGGTACATAATGCACTTGGTAATGACACCATATTGCGCAAACGCACGTCAGCCGTAGGTAGATGGTACAACTTACGATGGACGATAAAGAATTTATAGCTAGCTCATAAAACTGCCTACTACTTCCCTGTCGGGAAATGAAAGGCATATTTTAGTTTTTAATGAACTGCAGTTATCCATTACACTTAAATGATGATAATTATCTTATAAATTACAAACAGTAATTAAAAAGACGACTAAAAATTCAAGTAATCGAACCGTAAAATAAAAAAGTAATTTGTTGGAACTAATTGCCATAATTAGTAAAAAAATATGAAATTATTATATTTTTCTACAACAATCCTATTCGCAAACCCACACATTCTCGTGGATGGATGTGAACCACATTGACCTTCATGATCACTTGACGCCAGGCGCCGCCGTCATGCATGAGGGACAAACGTCTAAAACTTATTTCAGGACAAAAAATTACACAATTCAAATTAGGAACAAAAGTCCTTCTTCCTAATTTGAACTAGAATTTCTAGTCTAGAACTTTGTTAAGTATGGATTTTAAAACTGTATAATCTCTAATATATAAAATTCTCGTGTCACAGTTTTCGTTGCCATACTCCTCCGAAACGGCTTGACCGATTTTGATGAAATTTTTTGTGCTTATCCGGTATCTATGAGAATCGGCCAACATCTATTTTTTTTTTTTATTTATTTATATGGCAAAACAACGTTTGCCGGGTCAGCTAGTATGTTTTATATGATAATATCCAGGGAGAGAGGTTTTATTGGCGGTTTTGTGGGCGACTGGCTCTGACCCCTGTCATTACAATATCTCCAAAGTCAAACGAGACATCAGATGGTTTTATAGCCTCTGGTGTTCTGATTAACAATTTTCCATAACGAATACAGGCGTGAATTTATCTGTATACTCTCAAATCCAAAAGGTGCGAAGTATTGGACTAATAATCGTTCTGTTTGACTGGCTGAGTTTGTAATCGTATCTAGGGTGTTTTACTTATCAGAAATTATTTTTTTCGTCTCTTAATGAAGGAAAATTGTTTTTCCTTGCCATTTTTATAGACAAATAAAAACAGATTTTATCGCCTCTTATGGTATATTTCATTTTCGGTGTCTTTACGAACACCATCCACCATTGAATCATGAAAACTTAAGATAATATTATTAGGAATAGACAAATTAAATTTAGATTTCATGTTTTACAATTAAAATTACTGCATATTCGATATTCATATAAAAATACTTTTAGTATTACCTATTTTTCAAAAGTTCCAGGTTACAAGTTTTTTTGTAAATATGTGCATGTATTTTCGATCTTCGTATGTCTTTGATTAAAAGTCGTCGTGACGCCGCCGCCGTGGTTGCTGTGACAGGGTGACTGCTGGGTCACTTTCTAAATTCGAAGACGCGATACTTTGAGATCATACATGAAGAGAAAAAATATAATAAAAAATAAATATAAATTATTTACTGGGCAAACTTACCCGAAAGTTAAAGAATTGATTACGCAACGCATTGTTACACTAACGTTCGCAGTGATCCGCGTGCCTGGTCACGTGCTTCGAGTGACTCAGGCGTAAGTAAATTAAGTAGTAAAAAAACTTTATTTATTTATAGGGAATTCTGGTGAAAAATTTAGGTAGCTAATTTTATTACATAGTTATGACCAGAATCGAGTACAAAGTGCTCTCCTTTAGTATCTAAAATTTGTCACCAGACACCCTGTATATCATACGATATCGCAGGTTGAGCAACTTTCGGCACTGTGGGTACTTGGATGGATGACCGCCGACCATTTATTTCTCACGGTGGCGACTTGCATACAGTAGTCGTCAGGGTTTGTCAGAAGACATTTCTGCGCCCTGAAAATTCTGACATTCACCAACCAGCACTGGGCCAGCTTGGTGGATTATGGCCTCCTCGTCACCCAGGGGAGAGACTCATAGCCCTGCGAGTGAGCTGCGAGTGAGCTTATTACAAAGAGTTGTTATGATGTCTTTAAGTTTCAGACTTTAACTTACTGACCGATCTAAATGGTTCACCAGGGGTAGTAACCGTTGCACTCTTTTGAAATGAAATGAAAATGAAATGAAAAAATCTTTATTTTACATTAACAATTAGAAAGCTTAAAAACTAATTGCTGGTGCCTCTCTTTAAGCTAAGCTTGTGTTGAGAGACACCACTCTTCCATCACAATAAAATTTCTAATTGCTCTGCAACTACACCATTACATTTTACTTAAGTTAAATTAAGGAAGGGTTATTTACAATCTTATATCTACATAAAAATAAGTGTTTTAAGTATATAAAATATAAAAAGAAAAATAAAAAGAAACAGTCATTCGAACAATAATATTGTGTAGTTAAAGGTGTGTGTGTACCTATGTGTATATATAAAATGTATGTGTGTCAGAGTGTCATTTGTAGGGAGAATTTGTTAATAAATAAATAAAATAAAATAATAATAATTATAATAATCGTACCTAGTATAATATAATTAGATAAAATATGACATGAAATACAAAGGAACTAATAAAACAATACAAATATTTTTCCTACTGCACTTTTAACAAGTTTTCGACTTGCTCATAATTTTTAGTTGCGAGCCATGCTGATACAATTTTTTTGCATTCGTAATGAGTATAAGGGTATAAGTTTAGCTGTTTATTTAATTTATTGTACAACATGGCAGAGCGACAAAGGTTTTGTCTACTAGCAAAAACTGTGTTAACCTTAGAAATTTTTAAAACTTTATCTTTTCTCCTTCTAAATGTAATACTAGGGTCATAAATTAGTGCACAGTGCTGTTTTAAAACTATCGTTAAGATATATAACTTCCTGATAGAAAGCAAGTTAGCAAGCTTATATAAATCTTCTGTGGGAAACCGTCTTTTCTTAAAATGAATAATTTTTAGCAAATTGCGTTGAGCACGTTCCACTTCAAGAAACTTGGTTTTAGCTGCACCACCCCAAACCGAGATACAATATTTGATTACTGATTGAACTAGAGCGATATAGATTTCTCGCAATAGGTTTCTGTCATTAGTGATTCCTGCTGATAGTACATGTCTTAATGTTTTAAAAATATATGATAGTTTTCTGAGCCGGGATGAAACATGTTCAAGGTGCATGTACCAGGAAAGTCGCTGGTCCAGAAACACGCCAAGATATTTAGTTTGCTCGACTTTCGTAATGTTTGGGCAGGTACAGTGGTTAACCAATTGCGAAGCGGAACAATTGTGAAGCTTAATGTTGAAGTCGTTAACAGGTTGCTTATTTTTGTAAAGACTGTAGCAGATATAGTTGGTCTTGGAGACATTTAGAGTGAGAGCATTATATGATAGCCATCTGTTTATTTCCCTCAGTCCTTCTTCAGTATTTCTTTTAACAACTTCCCAGGATTCTGCGCTAAATACCACTGCGGTATCATCTGCGTAAGCATAGATTTCAGCATTTGCCATATTTAAATTACATAGATCATTTATGTAGAGCAAGAATAAAGTAGGTCCGAGGACACTACCCTGTGGGACACCGCACAGGACTTCTTCAGGCTCCCCAATGTGATTTCCGAGTTTAACCCTTTGAGTTCTTCCCGATAAATAATCCTTGAACAAGAGAAGAGGCACTCCCCTTAATCCAATGAGCTCCAACTTGTCTAGCAGGATAGGGAGAGAGACGGTATCGAATGCCTTTTGGAGATCAATGAAAATGGATAAGCACTTTTTACCACTGTCAAGTTGTTTGCTAATAAAGGAAGTTAGTTCAGTGACTGCGTTTTCAGTGGATTTAAGTCTTCTGAAACCAAATTGCTTATCTGAAAGTATATTATATTTATCAAGAAAGCTAAGAAGTCTTTTGTTAAGGAGTTTTTCAAAGATTTTAGAGAATACTGGCAATACTGAGATAGGCCTATAGTTGTTTATATCGTCCCTGTCCCCACCCTTATGCACAGGAGTAATTAACGCCTGTTTAAGGGCAGCAGGAAATATACCTTTCTCAAAGGAGAGGTTGATAGCATGGGTAATTACAGGGATCAGATCAGCCTTAGATAGCTTCAAAAAAGAGCTTGACAAATTATCCCAACCTGGTGCGCTGTTGGATTTAAGGCTCATTAGTATGCTGTTCACTTCATCGGTATCTGTTGGCAATGTATATTGATATCTTCCCCGACTTTTTTTTACCAAAACTGTAATAACTTGGCATGTAGGAAATGTATTGTGAGGGATATCTAGTCGACTTCAAAAGTGGAGGCATAGTGGCGCATTCCAACTAGGGTTATAATTTCCTGCACAATCATTGATTGACTCACGTGACTCACACACACTTTCACTTAAGATGTTCGTCTGGGGATTTATTTAGTTTATTGGGCACCTAATCACAAGCCTTTAAAACTCAAATTTCATCATAACAATCAATCAATCCACAAAAACAATCATTAGTTTATAGGGACCTCTCTGTCTAAGAACTTTATTTTCGAACTTAATATACTAACTTATCGTAAACTATGCCTCCATTTTGACTTTGACTGTACCATACCCTAAATTAAGCCTAGAGAACAACTCTCACACTAATACATATCAGGACAAAAGCTTATTAATTTATTCTTCATTGTACACATAGAGAAGGAATAATTTTACAGATACAGAGCACAATAGGCGCCCTTAGCATCAAAAGATGATCTCTTCCAGACTTACCTATTTAGTTAAGGAACTTATTGGTTCACTTTTGTTTAATGTAGAGTTAGAATAGGTAGAAAGGTATGATAGGTAATATTGTTGACGTTAGAAGTAGTTCAAGAGCAAGTTCCATCCTAAAACTCATCTTCAACCTTATTGTCACTTACAATCAGGCGAGATTAATATAAAAAGTCGCGTCGGTTTAGTCACTAATAAAAAAAATATACAAGACAGCAGCGTGATATTTGGGTTTTGATAACTCAGTTTTACTTTCAATTGTGTGTTTGCACAACATTTATACTATCTTATATATTATTGTACTTCCATTCTGGACTGGGAGCAAAAGAAAAACATAGAAAGCTGCTTCTCTTCCCGGGCATACTGTAAAAATCAGTTAAGGGACGGAGGTTTAATTGGCCTATTTGTGGGCGATAGGCTGACCCCCTATCACTGCAAGTATCTCTCCAGTATTATAATAGCTCCAAATTTGTCAAATGTGACATCAGATGGTTTTATGACCAGAAGTTTGTTGTTTGTTTGTTTGTTTCTTTTGTTTGTTTGTATTATTTTTTATTCTCTCAATTAGTTACACCAGTGTAGTAAAGTACAAATGATGATGAATATTTTATCACTTACTAGCAGCTTCGCGGGGTTTCACCCTGTAACCTTTCTCGGTATTACGGCATTCAAATGCAAAAGGGAGTTTTCAAATCTGACCAGTAGTTAGCGCGTTCAACCAATCGAATAAACTCTTCAACTTTATTACAATAGTAAAGATTCAACACCTCCCTTGACTGACTGTATTTTGTTTGCCGATATTTCAGCAAAAGTTTTACAGAAAACACTAGCGTTCATTTGTTTTGATTTTTAATCGCCCGTAAAAACAGGCACGGCGCTAAGCCATTCAGTCCCAGTTCGTTTCTTAATATTTATCACTTTTTTGTATTTAATAATGCTCAAATATTCTTAAATAACTGAAAAATGTGCTAAATAAAAATCCTCGTGAGGTCCCAGGTTCCAGTCCTTTTATTTAGCACATTTTTTAGTTATTTAAGTATATTTCTTTATCTTAACATTTTCTTTCTTTCTATACCTTCATTTGTTTCTGATAATTCTCCCCTATATAATTCAGTCTGTCTTTGATCTGAGATGCAAGAATCGGTGGTACATTTTTTAAATTGATTTGGGCAGAAAAAATTACGCAATAAAAACTTCCATTACAAAACTTTATAAAAAATATTTTTTAAAATTAAAACTTATTAATATTATTGAATGAAAAGACAAATAAATTAAGAACATCAAAAAATGAAAATTTTAAGTAAGTATCTTTTTATTTTACAATCCCGCGAAAAAATCAATAAATATTGTTTTATTCCTACAAACAATCGAAAAGGGGTAAATAAAACTTTACCAGCTTTAAAATCTATCTATATCACATCTGTGTACGGACAAAAAGTATGTCGGCTTTATGTTAATCTACTAAAACTTTCCGCGACACGCCTTATAATTAAGAAATATCCTAACATATCATTTAAAATGCAGAATAATAGAGACCTAAATTAGTTTTGACTTTCGATCGTGACATAAGACGTGTTGTTTCACTGTAATTGAAAGTACCCGCCGCGAAAATTGGACATTGTACGAGGGCCAAACTGAAAGTTTTTAGAACTGGCAACTTAAAAGCATTATATTAAAAAAATAAGTTTAAATTTTGAAAATAGAACTCTTTACCAATAATATTGAGTATACATTTCATTCATTTGTCATTTGTTTTACGATTTGGCGGCAAATTGAAAATTGTCTGTGCACGTCAGAATGAATTTAAGCCGAGAAAATTTTCGTGCAATGATTTTTTATGACTTTCGATGTCATATAAGTCAACAAGAAAGTTATGATAGACTTCGATTGGCTTTTCACGATGAAGCCCCATCTCGTGCCACAGTTTACAACTGGTTTAATGAATTCAAACGTGGTCGAACTAATCTCACCGATGATTTGCGTGAGGGACGGCCTTCTACAGCGACGACTGAAGATAATATCAGTGTTGTGCGGCGTATGATAGAGACTGACAAAAGAATGACCTATCAGCAGATTCGGACAAGTCTAGGCATAGGTATGAGTCAAGTGCACAAAATCCTCCATGAACATTTAGCGGTCAGGAAGCTTTGTGCCCGCTGGATACCGCATAATTTGACCGAGGCTCAAAAACTCCGCCGTGTTGATTGGTGCCGAGAAATGATCCAAAAATTTAACGGAGGTGACTCAAATGCTGTGTTCGACATACTAACGGGTGACGAAAGCTGGATTTACTGTTATGATCCGGAAACCAAAAGACAGTCTGCTCAGTGGGTGTTTCCTTCCGAAGAGTTGCCAACTAAAGTGAAGAGAGGTCGAAGTGTTGGAAAAAAGATGGTGGCCTCGTTCTTCGGAAAGACAGGTCATTACGCGACAGTTGTCTTAGAGGATCAGAAAACGGTTAATGCAGAGTGGTACACTAACAACTGTTTGCCACTTGTCTTGGAAAAAGTTCGAGAGAAACGACCTCGCAGCAGGATCCTCCTTCATCACGACAATGCCTCGTCGCACACCGCCAGGCAAACGATCGACTATTTGGCGACCTCAGACGTGGAATTACTGGGTCACCCGCCGTATAGCCCCGACCTCGCACCCTGCGATTTTTATTTATTCCCGAAAATAAAAGAAAAACTTCGAGGAAAACATTTTATGGACGCCGAAGAAGCAGTGGCTGCGTTTCAAAACGCCGTCGAAGAGACCCCTAAGGCCGAGTGGGCAAGGTGCTTTTCTCAATGGTTCCATCGGATGCAGCGATGTATTGATGTGAATGGACGCTATTTTGAAAAGTTATAATAAAACTAATAACTTGCTAGAATGCTTAGTTTTTGATTTTCTAAGAACTTTCAGTTTGACCCTCGTATTCGTTAGGAGTAAAAATAAGTTTAAGTTTTTTGTGCGATTACTTACATAACTATGTTTTATATTTTCAATTTAAACTAGATAGTTACATCACAAATATTAATCAGTAGACTCTTTCATCCTCACTTTTTAAATCCTTAATTACTAAAGATCTTAATTTTTGTTAGTTAAAAGTTTAAAATACTTTCGTAATCATCATCACAACTCCGTGAAATGATCCCACTGCAGGGCTATGAGTCTGGGTGATGAGGAGGTTTAGGCCGTAATCCACCAAGCTGGCCTGGTGCTGGTTGGTGGATGTCAGATATTTCAGGGTGCCAAAATGGCTTCTGACAAACCCTAACAACTACTGTATACAAGTATACAGCACCCGGGACCGACCGAAAAGTTTGTGCAATAATTTAGATAAGAGTATGGAGTTGTGACCATAAAGATAAATTACAAAATGTCTCTACAACTTGAAATTCAAATACATACATACATACATAACTTCACGCCTGCATCCCTTATGGGGTAGGCAGAACACCAAAAGCTGTAAAACTATCTGATGTCACATTTGACAAATTTGGAGGTATTATATGATGGTGAGAGACTACTGCAGTGACAGGGAGTCAGCCTATCGCCCGCAAAAACGCCAATAAAACCTCTGTCTCTGAACTGGCTTTTACAGTATGAAATTCTAAGTTTATATAAATTCATATTTGCAATTGCGTCTTCACTAACTGGCTTCATAAATCATTCCCGGAACACTTTAATACCGGAGTGATTATATTTGGCGACCTATGTCCATTTCGGTAGCCTGGTGCGGGTTTCTGAAGGGGCATACGACCAAGAGTTCCCTTTTACGACTTGTATTAGTTGAGCAGTCGTTCGTGACCACGGGGTCCGAAACGTCGACTCAAAATTTAAAATGTAAATATACGTGATAAATCCGGTTAAAAAGTGTTTTATTTAATTGGATTAGTTGATTAGTTTATTAGATTAGTTTATAGATTAGTTCCCTTTTACGACTCGCTTATCCAGGGGCTATTCTAAGCCGAGACTCTACACGGCCTATCCTTACCATAAATAACCGAAAAAATGTGATAAATAAAAATTTTCGGTTATTTAAGAATAATTGAGCATTATAAATGCAAAAACTTAATTACATTACTATCTTTACCATTCCTAGATGAATATTTCCTATGTAGGAGTAATCTAAGTAACAAAAAGTGAAATTTAAATAGCATGACGTCAGAGGTGTAAAATATAACATAACCTCAATCACGAGGAATGTTAAGTGACGAAGTCAGAGCGCGTAGGCGACTAAAAAACTCATTACAAACAATTTCGTTACACATTTACTTAAAATATCACAAATCAATAAATAAAACAATTTCTAATAGCCGTTAATAACTTCAATTTACAATTTTCTAGTTACTTCTTTAACTATAGGGACTAACTTAAAGATGCAGATAATGTTCTAGCTGTTACGAGTACTCGAAACCGACCTAGTTTATACATTCAATCGTTCAAATTTATCGTCTTTACAGCTTACAACAAATCACAACGTAATTATTCAATTTAGGTACTTTCAATTTTCTTTTCAGGATTTTTATGGAAATGTAGCTATGTGTCATGCATTATACAAGGTACCAACCAAGATAATGATCCATTTGACCTACTTAGAATTAACTTAAAAGAAAACTAATTTGTCTTATTTACGTTAATGATAGAAAGACAGAATCTCTGAAACCACGAAAGGGATTCTAAATATCTTTTTGCATTTGATACATCAACTCTTTGAAAAAGTTCTAGGCTATTTATTTATTAGCAAATTGTTAAGGAATCAAAATTCGCGTCTGTAATACCACGCGAAACAAACTAGGTATCTAAAATAAAATAGAAATACGAGTATAGTCAGGTCCAGAATGCTCTCAAAACATTAAAGCTTGCAATAGAACATTTTGATTACGCAAAAAGTATGATTTTTTGTTGATTCTCCCAACCGCGCCCAGTAGGTATTGGGTACTATTTTTGGTCACGTAAGAAGTTCTTGATAAAATGAAACCTTCTCTAAGATTCCACCCACCATTCCTTCTATTTTTTAAATGCGACTGGTGCCTACATACCGAGATTGTGCTGTATCATTTCGTACTATAAATAATTTGTGCGTATCAGCTTAGCTCATTTGGTATTTACGTATCATATATGCAAAAAAAACTGTTACAGTTTTACTCAACATGTGTTTATTATTACAAAAGGCTTTAGTCTGAAATTTTGCTAAACTTAGTGAAGCTGCTTTTTTCAGATTCTCTTAATTATATTTTTCCATGACATTAAAGCCTTTGACTACAATTAACTCTAATTATGAAAAAAACTTGTTACTTCATCTTTGGTTTATTTGTATATTAAACCTAGCACTTTCCCGTATACAGTAGAGCTAGCATGCGACCTTTATAAATCGACATAGATAAATCGGGCCTTTTATCGATATTTACTTAGAATTTGGCACTTACAGTATGTATTTTTCTAAGAATATGGCATCTTTGGTTCTGTGGGCTTAATCATGGTATCAAATCGAGTAATTCTATCTATTATGGTGCGCATCTAAGCTAACAAAATAGGATAAAATAATATTTGTCTTGTCGATTCGAGTATTTATCGCTGGTCGCATGCTAGCACTACAGTACACTATTTTTACAGATACAGAGCTATTGGTTATTGACCGATGGTAACTTACTGTCAATAGGAAAACCTTATCACTGTACCATGATATAAAGCTGCAAAAACGATAATCAAGGTTAAGAAATGCAGTTCGAATTATGCAATTTAAAAAAACTGGTTACGAGTCCAACGGTAACTAAACTATCACAAAGCATTATACACCTCTCAATGCCCTAAATAAACACGCTGAAAACTGGTTCAACATTCCAAAAAAGGTTAAAAAGATTGCTTATGTAACCAAGTCTGAGAATTCGGAAGTTCTTACTTCCATTTGAGTCTACATGTTCCCTCAACCAAGGCAATATTGAGTAACTTAGTTTACATAATATGTAAAATAGTGTCTTATTAACTTTAATAATGTGTTGACTAAATTTTGGCAAAAATTTTGGTAACATTACGTAATTATTCAAAACGAAAAGATTAATCTTTTATTTATAATATAAAAACCATATGTTTACTTTTACGATATTAGTCTTCAGATTTTACGAAACATCTATCGGAATTCCATTCAAATGGGTGTCAAAGTAAAAAAAAGATAAGTAAGTAGTTTTCAATTTCCTTTAGTCACTTTCTTTTGAGTGAAACTAGCGATGCATGTCTGAGCAGTATCAAGTTCCTGCGTATACAAGTTTCAACACACTGCATTACATATTATAAGCCGCTTAACCGCTAAGCGACTTAAATTGAAAAGAAATCTTTAGAATAGAAGTTCTTAAATCAAACAATATAATTAGCTTATAAAAAAAAAAAAACAAAATTATATTTCACATTTTTTATTAACAATCAACATTTAACAATCTACAATCAATAAATATACAACTTAAAACTAAAACGTTGTGTATGTACAGAAATTCACGGTTATAACACAATTATTCCCGTTAAACAACAGAACCACGCATACTTCAGCTAAATTCGTCAATTTGTATTTTAAAAAACCTGTTGTAAAATTATTGATTCAGTCACGGTTTCCGCACAAATTAATAATGTCTAAAAGTAAAAACATGTGTAGACAACAGCCTGTTTAAGGCGTAAGGTAATAAGCGGAACGTGGACATACAAGTTAAACACTTTCGCTGAAGCTCAAACAAGCACTCATCAGATAATTAGACAGCTCTCATCAAAATTTATTCTAAATTGTAATGCGCACATAATCAACCAATTTTTCACATTAATATTGTTCTAACTGTCTATACTTTAGTTTGTTTTTGGTTTTAACTCTTCGCTATATTTGATAGTATTGTAAGTATAGACGTTGTCGCTATAGGAACCCTGGATATCCTTTGATGGCGCGTAATGAGAGCTTGAGCTACTATATTTGGGCCCCGGCGCGAAAGAACTGAATGAACCATGAGCACTTAGTGGACCTTTGAATGATGAGCTGCCATCACCAAAACTTTGTGCCTTGGAAAAAGAAGAATAGAAGTTAGGGTTGATTGAGGAAGCTGAATGAGCGATATGACTAACAGGTCCGGAGCTGTAAGCACCACTGGATGGGAAACCGTAGGTAGTGCCAGGAGGAGATGAGAAATGTCCGTTGGAAGACAGTGAGGCTACGCTAGGGGCAGAATCGAAACTGTTTCCCTCATATTTAACTGGACCAAATGAAGGAGCTCCAAACTTTCCCGAAGATCCACCTAAGTGGTAACTAGGGCCATGGCTGCTGGAGCTTAGAGATAACCCCCCATAAGCAGATCCAGAATGAGGTGCAGAGAAACTTGGTCCTCCACGGAAGGAGTTAGATAAGCCATGAATGGAGTTGCTGGGACCTGAACCTAAATACGCAGATGGTTTGAAAGATGGTTTGCCAGATAAGATATATCCACTATGGAGGTTTTTGTAGGGAGAAACATGACCACTGTGACTAGGAGCGTAAGAATGTCCGAAAGAAACTGAAGATGGTGCGGGTCCTGAATGGGGCCCTGCAATAGTAAGTCCAGACATAGAGTGTCCAGAACCTCCTACAAAGGAAACAGCGTCGTTGAAACCATGAGCCGCACTTTGTGCGCCGATGTTTATATTTTGTTGGTTGGACTGAGGTTCGTTGGGGCTAAATAGCACTGGACCGGTGGAGCTGTATGACCCGAGGCCCTTTGTACCAGCAGAGTATGAAGGCGGGCTGGGAAGAGGCTGGTTCGGTTGAGGGTACTGTTGGTATCTTTGCGGTGCTTGACTGATTTGTGGCATCGAAAACTCTTGAGTGTAACCTTGATGACCTTCCGAGCCACCAAAACTTCCACTGTAACTGTTTTGTAAGGGATTACCACCCTGGTAAAGGCTTTCAAGGCTCAATGCCCCGGAGTTCAGACCTTGTGAGATTTGGCTCATGAGTTGGGACAGATCGGTTCCAACGAGGCCTCCGTGAGAAGGTTGGAGAGAGATTGGTGCAAGTTGAATGTTAGAGTGACCGCTGGGTGCTTGGCCTTCAGGCACCAACTGGAAACTAGCAGCCTCTTGTCCACCATAACTAAAGCTTGGCTTGGCTCCACCAACACTGTAGCCGGCTCCGATACTGATTGAGTTGCTGTCATCGTGGCCGAGAGCTGGCGACTGGAAGCTGTGGGTGGAGTGTGCAGACGTTGGATAGCTGACGCCTGTCTCACGTTTTCCCTTGTCGTCCGAGTTTTTGTTCACTTTTATGCCCCATGTTGTCGATAAACTAAGAAGAGCGATGAATGTAATCTGTAATGAAAGAAAAAATTTATTTTACACAAACTCTATATTTGCTTTCACAAACTTATAGGACTCTGATGTTTATCGCAAGTATGTAAGTTATCGATGGCATAATTGTTATTTCATTTCACTTTCTTCCATGCTAATGACTGAGGCAGAGGGCATCACAAACGGGTTTCGGAAAATTCAAAGTGGCGCGTGAGTCGCCCGGTGACGACCCGCATTACATTATTTTAAGATAAAAATTTCCGTTATTTAATTTCACTTTTACCAATGCAAAACTTTCGATTGAATTATTTATCATCATAGCATAATTACACACCTACTCAAGAATAAAATTAATTAATATTTGTGACAGTTTTAAAGACAATCATTGAAGTTGCATGCAAGTTTAAAATATTGATATAAATATCCTTTTTCAATTAGTTTAAATACCTAAACTAACAAATGTTTGGGAAAACACACCTACCCTAGAACAAAATAAATTAAAATTTGAGATAGTTTTCTAAACAATCATTGAAGTTGCATGCAATTTCAAATATTGAGCAAAATATCATATTTCAATTAGTTTAACAATATCACGAAATCTTTGAAAAAAACAATAGCAACACAATGTTTTGTAAACATAAAACACGTTTACTTAAATTCAGTTTCTTTGTTTACTTTCATAAATCACTAATAAAAACCTATAATCAATAATATATCACTTCTCATAACATTCACATCGATGCACTTCCATTAGAAATCCTCCATCTATCTCAACACGAGATATGCACTCGTTTTTGCACTACACTCACCGTGAATTTCATTATATTCGTATGTTTGTTTGCTCTTCTGTATAAACTAAATCACTGAGTCGGCTGCGACTGCTTCGGACGCCAGTCGAATGCCAATTGTGCTGTTGGAATGTTTTCACCAAATTTATAACGGCTGTGTATTCGTCCCGCTGCAATGGAAGCTGTAAGGGTAAAAGTATCGAGAAACCCTTTCACTGAGCATGAAGATTGGGAACACCGGGCTCGGAACCCAATAGAGACAGGAAGTTACGTGACTGATCACGGTTCACTTATTGAGGCGAATGTAGAGCAATGCTGGGTGACAGGTGTCAACCGAGCTAACTATGCCGCCTGCTCAATCTCTGTTGTTTTGTTTACTTTGTTTGTTACGCGACGAGTTTTATAAGGTGGGCTGTAAAGTTAATTTGTTGTAGCGCTTAGTTGAACATTTTGAGTGACTTGAAATATGACTTTTTAAGTAAATATTATTTCAAGTTAGGATTTCAACAAATGAACTACTTTTAATAATTTCATAACTGTGTTTTTTGATAACTTTAATAATTATTCTCGACTGATTATTATGTTGCCTCAAAGTAAAATCATTGAAAAAGACTACTATGCTATGGAGGTTAGGGTTATACCTTATAGAATGTCGAGTTTAAACTGAACCTGAATAGTGGGTATCAAATACAAGATCGTCATGCTATAGGAGAAAACAATCAACAATCGTTAATAACTAGAAGGTTTAATTAAAAGAATTATAAAATAGATAAAACTAAATATCGATTGAAATAGTGTTACTGACTTAATTCAAGACTGTAAGTATTAACTTTCGATTGTAATAGGTAATTGTGTTACGGTCTGGGTAACCTTGCTTCAAATATTGGATTCTTAACTTCTACTGGAACACTGAAGCAAGGTCTCCCTATGGACACTTTGGATAAAAGCTACCTGGTATACTTTGGGTAAAAATGTTTGTTTATTATTATGAAAAACAAAACAAAATAATGTTTATCTGTATATTGAGGATTTTTTTATATTTTTGCCATATTTCTACAATACCTACACGAAATAAGTAACTTACAATCATGCGTAAGATTTTTAAACTAAGGGACCCTTATTGCATGATTTGTAACAGGGTAGGAGTGTTTCTATAGCATATTTACTTAAATAATTATTATTGTGCTGTATTTATGGTCTGCAAGCTTTTTAAATATCCGCATGCCAAGTAAGAACTAAGATTTCCCATAAAAAATAATATTTGGAAAACAAAGGGCCGAACGACGTTGATATACTCATATAGATTTATTACTGTTTTAAACTATCGCGATTATTTTCGGCGTCTGATATTTCGATGATGTTACAAGCACCATGATCGCAGACTAGACACGCGAAATAGAATCGTAAATCGTGGTAAGAACCCCGTAAACTCATTAAATTATAGTACTGATTTATGTTCTAAATGTAGGGAATGTAAAGTCATAATATCGCTATGCCCTAAATCACTTGAGGAGTTAGAAGCCACCTACGTTTGCTAGTAAAATACCTTAAGGATCTATCTGGCTCGCGACTAAGCTTTAATTAAGATCTGTAGAAAAATATCATCATTACGTCAGTGATGTGTTCAGACATTATGTTTTACTTAAAGCCTGCTATCCTAATCCAGTGTATTCTACTCGTATTTGCGACCTCGTCGCTTAAGAGATCAATCAAGATTAGCAACAACTGTGACTTTAATCATCGATTAAAAACCATTCAGTCTGAAAGGAAATACTTTATTATAAGTCGATTCAGTAAGTTCAAATAAATATAAGTAACAGGATATCGAAATATTATTCACTACAAAATTGTAGGCTGATTCATCGCTTACGATACAAGCACTTTAGAAACTCTACAACCCGTACTACACGTGGTGTAAGACATCCGGACGCCACAAGATAATGGATAGAAACCTAATTGCCTACATAACTATCCTCTTAGGCAAGTTGAGATGCAGGAGTAAAAGGTAGCATCGGCATATAATGATATTGTTAGTAGTCGCGTGGTTTACCCTCGTAAAATTTCTAGATAAAGTAGTCCTTCCTCAAGAGTATTTTTACTGACAGTTTCAGAGAAAAATACTGTCAGTTTCAGCAGTAAGTGTGTTCGAAAAAACAGAACTTTCCGGTTTATTATTATTAGTCTAGATAAGGTGAAGACGTATGATTGGCCCAGTCACACTTTTATTGTTGTCTCTTATTGTTGAGTTGGGTATTGGTCATATTGTTTGTCATGGTTTATTTTATTACGTAATATTGTTTGGGCGTTATTTGAAAACGAACAATGTATTGATTAATATAAATATTGTATCGAAAAGTTAATAACACTTCGATTTTCACAAAAACTAGATTGTGCGCATTGGACTAAATTAAAATTATTCCTACAGTTTGTCTGATTATCTTACTCTTACTAATATTACAAATATTAAAACTTGGATGGATTTATGTTCCTTAATCACGGCAGAACGGAGTAGCAAATTTAGATGAAATTGGGAGACACAACAAATAGATTTGAGAATTGAACACATATGAGAGTATTCTCGTTACCACGACTGTTGGAATTCGGTTAAAATATTGAAGTAAATAAATCAAACTATTGTTATTATATATACACTATCATTATTTGCTCAATGGTCCCCTATTATAATATAAACAAAAAAAATACTTTTTTACAAATAACATATTTCAATGAAAGTATTAATCAATAAATAAATCCGTTCAATGTCTTTAAAAATGCTACTTAGAATGTACATAACTATTAAAATTGTATTATTGTTGTAAAACAGATATAAATAGATGTTGTGTAAGTGTTGTAAAGTCATTAATTTATAAATACTCTCGACGTGTAGTCTTGTTTTTATAGCTTAGTTAACTGTTGCTGTTGTTTTAGTAATGAAAACACATAAAAACATCTCTTTCAGTGTATCTTTGGCTACACCACAATAATTACTCCATGATAAGATTAGGCTAGCCATTTAATAACTTTTCTTGTCTTGCAAACAATCTTTTTATCATCACTTTAAAAAGTTTAACATCTAATTTTAAATAAAAAAAACTACATTATGTATTAATTCTCATTTTGTTTACAAGGAAAACATGACATTTTCCGCACAATAGCTTAAACTTATCCTAATCTAGCTCTTCAACTAACAAGATAATTCAAATAACAAGTACAGAAGGCAGCGGATCAAGCGTTACATTACCTGTCAAATTTCCCCAACCAATTTTGACTTAAAGTCGAAGGTATAGAGTTCAGATTGAAGTAAAAAATTGTGACAGATTTGTAACGCTTGATGTGCTGCCTTCTGTACAAACGCATATCTAATCTTTGCCAAAAAAGTTCTTCAACGCATCACTACTCTTTATGGTCGTCCGTGGACACGGTTCTTAGGTGCAATCAATCACAACTCATGATTTGGGATTGATCAACAAAAACTGCTCTGCTCGAATTTTAAAAACTGTTACGTCTGCGTTTAAATAAGTATTGGCCTACATACAGGAAAGTTTGGCTACTTGTTAATGACCACGTATCCTTTTGATTTCATTGCAGCTGCGTTTATATGTAACACTCGAATTTTGTTCGAATTTTATGCAGAAGTGGTAACAGATAGAGTGGCAACATTTTTTTATACGTCTGATTTTTGTTTGTTAATAATTTAAAACAAGTAGTTAGCAGTTTTGGTGAGATTTTACCTGCGATTCTTTCATAAATTTTGTTACTCTGTCTTACTCCAGGATATTATTATCTGATATAATCTTAAGAATAGGATTATATCCAATTTATCTCCAATTATCCAACTAAACAAAATATCTAATTTATCTCCCAATGTATTTCGTTCTAGGGCAATAAGGAGATTTTCCTCAATGGTGCAGTGGGCCAACTGCTGGCATGTACGCAAAACGTTGCAGATTTGATATAAATAGATACAGTCATAACATAAATAACTAATATAATTAAAAAATTGTTATTAATTTCTTCCATGCTGGACATCCCAAAAGAAAAACATAGAATCTACCAGCGGCTTCTCTTTCCGGGCATACTGTAAAACTCAGTTGAGGGACAGAGTTTTTTTTGTGGGCTGATCCCCTGTCACTGCAATAGTCTCTCTCCATCATTATAATGCTTCCAAATTTTTCAAACGTGATATCAGTTTGTTTTATAGCCTCTCGTGTTCTGCCTACCCCCACAAGGGATACAATCGTGAAGTTATGTATGTATAAATAAATAAAATAATATTTTAAGGCCTCTACTTGTAAATCTTATAAACTTTGTTGTTATGAGATTCAACAAAGTTTACAAGATTCAAGGTAGGCAGTATCATCTTTCTTCGATGTAACCCATCATGTGTTGTCATTAACCTTATAAATAGAGGTGATTACGGTACTCTCACGCGGGAGAATCTTGTTTTTATTCAATAAAGTGCGTATATATGGTACTGAAGCTTATTCAATATAATATTTGTCTCAAAACCATAATTCAGGCAAGTGGATAGTCTGAAACAAATATATTTAATAAGCAACGCTACTATAAAAATATAGTTAACAGTCATGATCAACAGAATTATGTATAATAAGGTAGACATACAGACTATCCTGGTTGTGGCCGCACTTTTACTTTCGTTCAGAGAAAAAAGTAAAAATAATAGCATCTCTCCTTTTCTGAATTACAACTCTAGTTTATATGTTCTGGAGTAAAAACATCGAAGCATCCAAACATTTTTTCAAACTTTCATAGTAGGAAGTGGGATTATCTATGGCGGTAGCGTGGAACGATACCACTGCGGTGCCGGATCAAAGAACTTGTAAATATTAATGACCAGCTTTTACTTGCGGCGGTGGCGATATCTCGATCTAATTTGACGTTTCGCAGGACTAATTGTAGGTTATGTCATTTTGATCACTTTCTGACCCTTTGACGTCAGATTACGGTGATATTGAGATTGCACGATTTAAGGAATAATATTTTTAACAACCTCTTAGTTGAGTTGAATCTATCGGCTTGAATAAAAAAGAAATAATAGCAAAATGCGTAAAATTGTTCAAACATTTTTTTTATTATCTACAAAACAGCGTAATGATAACATACATACATGATAACATACATACATAAATACTGTTGAAACTTTATTAGCGCCTTAAATCGACATCAATCTCAACCAGATTTTATCACGTTTAATTGTATAACCCGGCACTCGAATCGATATAAAATTAATAAATAAAATAAAACTTTATGCAACCTGACAAATCCGATTAAAACGTCTTTTATTCTAAGTATTTGAAAGAACACCTTTTGATTATCGCTGAGCATTTTTCTTTAAATATTCAATTTAAACAATTAAATTTCCGTGACACAATACACCAACCAGTACTGGGCCAGGTTGGCGGATTACGGCCTATACCTCCTCGACACCCAGAGGAGAGACTCATGCCCTGCAGTGGGCTCGTTACACGGAGTTGTGATGGGAAGTCCCGCGATCACAATTGTTACATCCTCTCAACTTAAGTGAAGACCTTAAGCATGTGAATTTAACATCGAACGTTGCATGAAACGGTGCATTATAACATCAAATAATACTTAAATTTAGAGTGTTTTATCACTCTACACTTCACATAATACATCACACATCAATGATTCATTAGTTACATGTGTTCTAATGATTGTATCAGTTCGCGAAAAGTAGAACAGCCTGCCGCGACAGTCGGTCATTGTCTTATATAATGTTATACATACCAAAATGTGGTCATCGAAAACACACTCATCTCATAAAAAAAACATGTACTGTAATGTAGTATGACAGCTTTACAACTGGGAAAGTGGGTTTTATAAGCTTTTGGTTTATTAAGTTGGTAGTAAACAGTAACACGTGCGTGTTTTGATTTTGTTCTTTATTGTTAACTAGCTTTATCCCGCAACTTCGTATGCGCTTAACTACCCTTCTCGTGGAAATTTCAGAAACTATACAACCACACACCCACTTAAAGAACCTTTATACCAAGTATCACACCCATGCTCTCAAGGAATAAGTTTTTTTCGTACAAACTAAAAATCATATATTTCCCGTGCCCGTGGGAATTTCGGGATTTTTTTTCGTAGTACCTACAACCAGTCACTCTTTGAAGAACCTTCATGCCAAGTAAGTATCACATCCATACACTCAAGGAATAAAATTTTTCATACAAACTAAAAAATCCAACCCCTTCCCGTGGGAATTTCGGGAATTCCTTCCATAATACAAACAGACACTTATTGAGGAACCTTTATATCAAGTATCACATCCGTGCACTCAAGGGATGGGATTTTTTCATACAAACTAAAACATCATATATTTCCTGTTCCCGTGGGAATTTCGGGAATTCCTTTCATAACATAACCAGACACACATTGAAAAACTTTTACACCAAGTTTCACATCGGTGCATTCAAGGAATAAGATTTTTCATACAAAATAAAAAGTCCTATATGTCCTATAGTCCTATAGTCCGTTCCCGTGGGAATTTCGAGCATTCCTTCCTTAGTGCACCCCTACATCCCCTAAAGAATGTATGTTCCAAATTTCAGCTCTCTACGCCCAGTAGTTACGGCTGTACGTTGTCTGTCAGTCACTCAGTACCTCAGTCACTCAGTCAGTAACGGAACAGTTTTATATATATTGATGATTGATAATGTATGTGTAGAATGTCTTCCAGGCCGAAAGCTTTTTTTATGAGATGAAGATACCACGCCATGTTTATTTATTTTTATTATATGATCAGATGATATAATATAACCGATACTATTTTAAGTCATAACTTTTGTTTAGACAGAAAGATCCCGAAGTAGGCTTACGTAAATTTTATTATGGGGACCATACAATGAAACTGTCCCAGAATCTACCCAGCACTGGGTCAGCTTGCCGGTTTACGACCTAAATCTCCTCATAACCCAGGGTAGAGACTCATAGCCCTGTAGTGGGCTCGTTACAAAGAAATGTGATGATGATAAAAGTCCTTTTATAACGTAATTTATTACCATAATGAATCGTAAAACTTAAGCTTTAAATGGCATCTCTATAAGATCATAGCGATTCTGTGAGTTTCATTTAATATAATGATATCACAATGCAGAATATATATTTCGTTGAAGTCTTTTGTACCCATAAATCATCATCATCATCAACACAACTCCGTGTAATAAGTCCCACTGCAGGACTATGAGTCTCTCCTCTTGGTGACGAGGAGGTTTAGGTCGTAATCCACCAAGCTGGTTGGAGGTGCAGGTTGGAGAATTACTTCTGACAAACCCTAACGACTACTGTATACAAGTATACAGCACCCGGGACCGACGGCTTAACGAGCCCTCGGAAGCACGGAAGTCGTCGTGAGAAATTAATGGTCGGCGGTCACCTATCCTAATATCGGTCGCACCGAGCGCGCTTAACCTGCGATATCGTTTGATATGCACAGTAGCCACGGCGCCACGACGACTTCCCATCATTATATATATACCCATAAATAGTAACGTATACATAGTCAGATCTAACTGAAAGATCGTCTCAACATTAAGTTAAAAAATTTTTTGTGTCATTGGAAATTTTCAGATGTTGAAATATACAAATTAAAAGTAACAGTAAATTTAAATAATATAGCGATAGGATCTAATTAAAAAAACATTTCTTAATCATATATTTATTTATTTTTTTTATAAATGACTAAACCCGCGTTTGACCTCAATCTCACCTGATGGTAAGTGACGATGAGGTCGAAAATGAAAGCACACGGGCTTAGGAAGGAACTGGCTCTTTATACAATATTGCCGGAACACATTACCGCCGGAGCGGTAACATTTGGCGGCAGACTTTATATAAAGGGTGGTCGCTAGCCAGGCGGACCCAGAAGGGATCCTACCACCAAGCAAATCATCATCAAAAATCATATATATATCTTGACTTTCGTAACACTTTCTTTATAGTTGTATAAAAATATTTGAATTTGAGATTAGTGACATAATAATAATGTCCTGAGGATTTCAAATAATTGAGTATATGTTGCAGACATATATTGTACGTTTCTGTGTAAAAGTTTCCTTTCTGGGTAGTTTGTACAATTCCTAATTTGCACAATCGATTCAAATTTCCGATTAACACAATTATTTAAAATAGAGGTAGACAATAAAAAGGTAATGGTTGCTAGTTACGAAATTGGTATAAACAACCTGCCTAGTTTTGCATCCATGAGATGAAACGTCAGTTGAAATTTGTAAAAATATGTATCAAGTATTCTTTTTTTAAACGAAATCAAGTAATTTTCTATAAGAATCTAATCAAAAAAGTATAAAGCTGCAATAATTCTAAATTTGTGTAATTTTTTTTCTGATCATGCTTTTCATTGTTCTTGGAACTAACTTTGTCTACATCGTTGTTTTTATTACATATTTCATAATTGAACTCATAAGGCAGTTTTCGCTACAGTTCAAAGCAAGTTTAAATCGTAAGTTTGACTAGCAAACGCAGCAAATTGAGAAATTTAAATGAAAAACTGCAAGGCAAAAGGACATGCCCAAAAGCAGTCTCAAAATGTTGCACGTATGAGAACTAAATAATTATAGAAATTATTGGTTTATTTTTTACAAGCTTTTCACGTCAGGAATTTGGTATTCGCATCCGGAATTATGATTTTGAGATAAACAGTAAATTAACGATTGCTATATATACATTCCCGTATAGTAAAGTCATGATTGACGTTTCGTTCTTTTCATTGTTTTTATTTGAACGAGTTACGTAAGAATGAGCTTGATGAACCTTTACACAAAAACAAGACAAAAATGATATTAGACTCATAAATAGCTAAATAATTAGTAATATCATAACGTAGGTGCTGTATATGTATTAATTTTATAGTACCGTATTGAAATTATTTATTTTTGTGTTTCGTTTCACGCAGGTGCAACTGTCAAGATAGATGTCATCTTCCACTGTCATCATCCATAAGCCGGCGCCTGCGGTAGCCGCCATTACTGTTTATTTGTCGATTGAGAATAGTCACCGCGATTAATCTCTCCACTTAAATAGTAATATTCCTTACGGAAATTCGTTAGTTTGTTTGTTTTAAAAAACTAAGCGTCTTTCATGTAACTTACGACAGAACTTTTTCAATTTAATTGTTTTATTACGCCAGTACGTTTTGTGTTGTGTTTCTGAACTCTTGAGTCTACTGTACCTAATAAATCATGTCGATGCTTGATTCTGATCAACCAGTGCCGGTGATAATGAGAAGCCGATGTGTCAATTGTTCACCCAGAAATCACCCGGTATTCTTGTTTTAATATTAAATACACCTAATGATCACCTACATGAAAAGTCTGTTCATAGTTATGTGTTTTATACCTTTGTATACATTAGGTAGGTAACTTATTTATTTGTCCTATAGATCTGGGACAAATCGAAGTTAATAAAATATGATCTCTATCTACCTGAAGTTGTTTTATTTCCATGTTGTCACATCAATTCTGTAAGGCCATAAAAATACGATAATTATGTTTTATTTTTTAATAAGAAACTGTTCAATTAGAAACTCTTGGTTTTGTTTTTACCTAACTCTGTTTTTTGGTAACTACATGTGTGATTTATGGTCATTTTATAGGTTGCGAGTAGTTACGACATAATTTCTAGGTTATCTCAGAATTTGTTGGATTACTTCAAATCTCGGGTACTTGTGTGAAAATTAACACTTTTATTTAATAGTTTATAAAACGTAGTCTATAATAAATAAAGATTTATTGTCATTCAACTTGAGACGGATTTCCATACATCGTTGGTCATGATTCTTTGCAACAAAAATTTCATTTAATTACATTGTTATGAAATTTTGATATTTTTTTAACAATTTCCGTTATCTAAGACAAAAGTTTCAAGTGGTAGCAGAAAAGAAAAGAACAAGAAGAAACCCTAGAATCTACAAAGATTAAGTTTTCATATAGGTAATAAATTAATAACAAGTAATTCCGCCAAATGTTTTCCTCGTCGTTTTCTTCATTTTGGCGGAGTCTAGCCCACTGCAATCTTCGACGCTGTCTTTGCTGTGAGTTCAGGAGTGCTCGCCAGGATCTACTCGCTCGTAATCCAACCTGATGTAAGCAATTCCTGATGGTCTGAGTGCTAATTTTTAGTCCAGTAGCAGCCTCCAACTCAGCTTTTATTGATTGTTGGATCTCGGGCAGTCAGCAATCTGGTGTAACGCTTCTGAGCAGCAGTAAGAACAGTTGGCCGACCATTGCGAGGTCGATCAGCAAAGTTATCCACGCCGCGATACTTGAGTATCGTGTTCACGAAACAGGATTGGAATACAGACACTCTGCGTGCTATTGCTCGCGTAGAATGTCCTTCTTCCCTCAATGTAACAATTCTTGCTCGTAGAACTTCTGATAATCCCCTCGACATCTTTTTGAATGAACTCCTTCTTTGAAAAGTCCGAAAAGACTCTTGAATCAAGTTGATCAGATATATGAATGGGTGTAAACAAGGATTTAATCTCTTTTTATACAGAAAAACAATTGATATTTTAAATTCTTTCCTTATTAAAAGATTTGATTTTTAAATGAAGAATCTTAGAAAATAAAGAAAAAACTTCTTATGCTAACGTGACAAAAACGAGGTCGTATTATCAAAGTGATCTCAAACTTTTTTGATGTGTGTATATTACCAAAAAACAAATATAAAAAAACTTTATTCATATAACGAATCCATTAAACGTCTCAATATATCTGAGTGGTGCAGCTATGTTATGATTTTTAGAGAATGTAACCTTTATTTCATCTCTCGCTTCGGCCAAGTTGAAGTAGTATTGTTAAATTTATGTATCGGTAAATTATTGAAGAGCTCACTGATTTTAAAAATAGCACCCCTAAATAAATATTGTTAGAGAGTCGAGTGATTATTTGATGATAATTATTATTATTGTTCCTTTCTGGAATCACTATGTTAACAAATAAGCTTCATTTTAAAACTACCGCTAATGATATTTCAGTATGATATATTTTATAAATGAGAGCTCCATCATGGCCTTTTGTGCAGCATCTATATTTCGTCACGTGCCACAACTAGCTGAAAAACGACCAAAAAGTTTTAAACACAGTGAAATAATATGATTTAAACATAAAAAAAAGTCCAAATATTTCTTTAAGAACTTGTGTTATGGATGTAAGATAACGGAGAATTAACTTAAGAAATATATAAACATACATTTTGAATATACACATATTCAATACTTACATATTTTTTATAAGAAAATAAGCTTCAATAAACATCATACTAACGTTCATCACTCTAATATCCACCGCCGCTGCTATTTCAAACCAGAACCTCTGGCATAGAAGGCAATGTATATTACCACTACACCACCTGGTCGCACAAATGTATTTATTTAATTCATTTCCTCATGGCGCCTGATAAACCTAGAAAGTAAATATCAATAAAGTTGAAGGCAATAACTCAATAATCCAATCTATAAGACCATCTAGGTAACGAGAGAGCAAGAAATCTGAAGTCATTAAATAACTCGCTATTCCTTATCTTCTTAATTAACGCCCAGATTCCACTGGTCATCAACCCTTCAGGCCCTTAACTCCGCAGTCAAAACTGCAGAAATAAAAACGACTAAGTGCGCGTATGACGGGTTCCGTATTGGCCCCTGAGATACCGTTATCTACCGTCTACTTATTAATAAACACTCTCGATAAGACTATAGTTTCTGTTGTGTTTCGGAAGACTCAACATTTCAAAGACAATAATTTATATAATTTATTTATTTATTTGCACTTTATTGTATGCCTTACAAAAATACAAAGAATGGGGAGTTTTCTGACAGCTCATTAAAAAAACAAAACTGTACAAAATTGGTACAAAGGCTTCGATAGATGGCGCTTTACAAAAGGCGAAGGCGAAGAATTTATTCCACACTGCGTTTTTAAAAGTAAAATAAATTAATTGACGTCTGTATCAGAAATTGAACGTATAAATAACCATAGATGGTTGTTACTCGGCCTGTGCAGTGGGCTGCAATGTATCGGCATTCCAGCCTGCAATGCAGCCTAATGCACTGGGGGGCATCTCCCATGCAACCGAGCGGGTGGGCAGGTTGTGGATAGCCCACCCCCCCGGGTGCGTGCGAGCGCTTCGGGTGCTTATGCTTGAACGCTTTCGTGCACGCGGGGGGGAACGCTGCCTTAGGCAGCCCCGAACAGGGGAGTTGTCACCACTGCAGTCAAACAGTGGTGGTGCAACCCTTTCCCCCCTTCCTGTGTTCCTCTTCTCCCTTATCTATTCTTATAAAGTATATATTATATAATCCTATCCGTACCCCCTAGACTCCCCCCCGACCTCTCCTGCCCAATCCCCAAAACCTACTCCCAGCACTTTTCGGTCCACAGCTTCGCTGCTTTTCTTTTAGTATAACACTTAGTTTAAGTATATAGGTTTGGATATGTATTATAATGGAACTATGTATAGTAAGTATTTTAGCATTTATATGTTGATAAGGTATATATTATATTTGAAATATATATAGAACCCCGAAACCCAAGGTGTGATGTGAACCGTGCCGAGGGGTTGCATGGCCAACGGGGTAATGTTGGTCTCTAGCGGTACCTCCACGATACCAGGCAGACTCGTGGTGTATTTTTGCCTTACCTTTCGCAAGCGGGGCTCTGCGGGGGTGGACCTTTATTTCCCTAGCTACTCGTGGGAACAGTATGGAGAGCTTATATAATAAAAATAACGAGGAGGAGGAGTTGTGGGATCTGGTGCAATTTGCGCAGTTGGATCTGACAAAAGAGGAGGAGGCTAACCTCCTGCAGTCAGAGGCGGACACGTCCATGGACGCGGATCTGCCTGTAGACTCAAGCGTGTCTCAGCCGCAGCCTGAGCCTTTCTCACGTGTGCCCTCTCAGGGGCCTACTGAGCCCAAGGCTAGGAACAGACTTTGTGGAGCGGCAAGGACACGTCTGAAAATGCTGTTGGCTAAAGGGATTCCGAGGACGGAGGCCCTACAGCTGGCTAGGTTGAAGATGAGGGACATGCCGTCGGAGGTTCGTAAGGCTGCTACAAAGCGCCCCCGAACCGAAGAGGTGTCCCCCAAGGAGCACAAGCGTAAGGCTGCTAAGCAGACTAGCACGCCTGAAGCTACCAAAGCTCGGCCAGAGACATCAGTTTCGTGCTATGAGCCGGCTGCCCCCAGCATTAGCACGGGTGGTGGCTCATACAGCGCGGCAGCCAAGGCGTGGAGGGTGGGTGTTAAAAACGCATCCCCCATGTCTAAAGAGCAGATGGCTCTGGTGAAGAAGGCGCTGCTCTACCAGGTGACGCAGGAGCGGACGTTGACGGGCCCCATTTTGTTCGACGGTGTGGTGAACAAGGCGGGGTGGCTACTGGTCAACTGTAGAGACAGTGGCACTAGGGAATGGTTGAAGGCAGAGGTGGGTCGCATTAAACCCTGGAAGGGCGCACAGCTGTCCGTAATGGATGAGCTGCCCAAGCCCATTATTGCGTCTCTTCTCATACCGGCCGATGAGTTTTCGTCTGTGGAAACCACCTTTGCCTTATTAAAGGCCCAAAACTGTGGACTGGACACAGGAGTTTGGAAGCCTCTGCACTCCAAGGCGATTGAGCGAGGTCAACTGCTGACCTTCTCCATCGAAGAGGAAGGGCTTGAGGCTCTCAAACGAGTGGACTTCAGGCCAGAGTGTGGGTTTGGTAAGGTGAGGGTTTGGCTGAAGTCAGCTCCCGGCAAGGTCTCAGGGGCCAAGCCGGTAACAGCTAGGGCCGAGCAGGTCATGCCTCAGCCCGGTCCGGTGACTGCCAACTGTCCGCCTACGCCTAAGGCACAGGAGGGCACCAGGTAGACCTGGTAGGGGGAAGGGGGGTAGGTCCTACGGGACCGGAAGAAGGCCATAATCCCAATGGCGTACTCACGGAGTGGAGTGAAGGTCGTGCAAGCCAATCTCCAGCATGCCACGGCTGCCACGGCAGTGATGGAGAAGAGTTTTACATCCGATGGCTTAGACCTTGCGCTCATCCAGGAACCGTGGGTAAACGGCAGCAAAATCCTGGGCCTTAATACTACAGGTAATCTTTTGTATAATACCAACGGCGTTAGGCCCAGAGCCTGCATCTTATTTAGGAAAGGCTTTAATTTTCTGCCAGTTACAGAGCTCTGCAATGACGACATAGCAGTGGCAGTTCTAAACACAGGGGGACAAAGGACAATAGTGTGCTCAGCGTACCTCCCAGGTGACAGAACTAATCCCACAGAAGATTTGGAGCGAGTGGTGGAATACGCCAAGAAGACACGCGCCGAACTAATCGTGGGATGTGACGCAAACGCTCACCACACGTGTTGGGGGAGCACGGACATCAACAAAAGAGGTGAGTTACTGTTTGACTTTCTTATTTCTAATTGTTTATTTATTTCTAACACAGGTCACAAGCCCACCTTCGTAACCAGAAGCAGGAAGGAAGTACTAGACATCACCTTTGCGACGGAAGGCCTCAGCAGGAAAATACAAGCCTGGAGGGTCTGCGACACAATATCGATGTCTGATCACAAACACATCCAATTTACTATTGGGAGAAGCTCGGAGGTTTCCACAACAACCTACAGGAATCCAAGACGTACGAATTGGAATGCCTACAGGTCCTCACTTGGAGAGAAGCTGAAGAGTTTTCCAAAGGCAATAAAAACTGCGGAAACGTTGAACATGGCGGCGGAAATGTTGGAAGTTCCTTCCTAAACCCGTGTGCTTTCATCTTCGACCTCATCGTCACTTACCATCAGGTGAGATTGTAAAAAAAAAACTTATAAAAAAAAAAAAAAAAAAGGCATTACCATGGAAGCTTACCTGGAAAACTGCCCCCAAAAAACTCAAGCGAACAGCAGTAATGTTCCATGGTGGAATAAGGAGCTTACGGCGATGAGACAGAAATCACGTAAACTCTTCAACAAGGCCAAGAACTCCCAGACCGGGCACAGCTGGGACCTATACCGAAAAGCACTAACAGAATACAACGCCGAGCTCAGAAAGGCCAAAAGGCAGTCGTGGCAGAAATTCTGTGGGGAGCTAGAATCAGCGCCCCAAGTAGCTAAAGTCCAGAGAATACTGGCAAAGGATCCCCCAAAGCAACTTGGCTTACTCAAAGACCAGAATGGTATATTTACAACCACTGAAGAGGAAACTCTAAAACTGCTGGCTCAAACTCACTTCCCCGGGTCGGTGCTAGTTAAAACGCATGCCAGTGGGTCTCAGACAGATGGTAGGAGACACCGACCACGGATAAAAGATTGGCGACAGGCTGCCATTTTGTTCACCGGTGGAAAGGTGAGATGGGCCATTAACAGCTTTGAACCATACAAGAGTGGAGGGGTTGACGGAATATTCCCAGCTCTACTGCAACAGGGACTACCAATTCTCCTTCCTCACTTGATAAAACTGTACAGGGCAAGCTATGCACTGGGCAGTATACCAGAATCATGGAAAGTGGTAAAGGTCATTTTCATTCCCAAACAGGGTAAGAAAGACCAAGCACTACCCAAATCCTTTAGACCGATCAGTCTGTCGTCATTTTTGCTGAAGGCCATGGAAAAGGTTGTGGACATGTGGATCAGGGAAGAGATCCTAAGCTCGTGCCCACTGCATCCAGCGCAACATGCCTACCGTAAAGGCAGGTCCACAGAATCTGCGCTACTTGAGCTGACAGATAAATTAGAAAAGGCCGCTGACGACAAACAAATTGCCCTCTGTGCTTTCATGGACATAGAAGGAGCGTTCGACAACACGCCCATAACCTCCATTCTAAAGGGACTGGCAGAAAAGGGGGTGGACCAGACCACGAACAGATGGATAGAGGCAATGCTCAGAACCAGAAAGGCAAAATTAGAACTCAATGGTTGTAATCATGAGATTCAAACCACACGTGGATGTCCACAAGGCGGTGTGTTATCACCACTGCTTTGGACTCTCACGGTAGACCCCCTCCTTAACAGGTTAAGCCAGAAAGGCTATGAGGTCATAGGATACGCAGACGACATCACTATCATAGTTAGAGGTCCATGTCAAGAAGTCCTATCTTACCTCATTCAAGGTGCCATTAACAAAACCTTAAAATGGTGTAAAGACAATGAACTGTCAATCAACGCCAACAAAACAATAATAGTACCATTCTGTAACAAAAGGAAACTGGATAAACTTAGACCGCCTTCAGTCAACGGATTGCTACTTAACTTTTCCAAGGAGGTGAAGTACCTGGGCATCACCTTTGACCAAAAACTCACTTTTTTCACAAGGTTGGCTATGGAATTCACGGGGTGAGACCCAAGTATGGAGCTAGCTGCAACATGGGTCATTACCCCTCGATTTTCCAGGCTGAAATCACCGCCATTCTATCATGTGCGGAAATCAGCCTAAACAGAGGCTACAAAGGGCAAACCATATACATCTTCTCTGACAGCAAAGCTGCACTAATGGCACTTGACTCTTCAAGGGTTGACTCCAAACTGGTGAAGCAATGCCATGAAACGCTAAACAGGCTGGCAAGCCATAATAGAGTTTTTATTAAATGGGTTCCGGGCCATTCCGGTATAGTCGGCAATGAAGCCGCTGATGAACTCGCGAGAGCAGGAGCAATGGGTAGCCGATATGGTCCAGAACCATTCTGCGGCATCCCGAAGAGCCTGACGCGTTTAATACTCACCACCCAGTGCCTCTCAGAAAGCAAAAGCCTCTGGGAACTTTCATTAGGCATGAGACACTCAAGGGAACTGATAGAGGGATACTCCAAGTCATACACAGAATCGGTAGTATCTCTTAACAAACCCCAACTACGCGCAAGGGCAAGATCACTAACGGGACACTGCAAACTAAACAAGCATATGTCCAACCTGGGTCTCACTGAGACAGCGCTCTGCAGATACTGCGAAAGCGCAGAGGAAACCCCTCTACACCTACTGTGTCACTGCCCCGCAGTTATGCACAAGCGCTCCGCTCACCTGGATAAGCACGAGCTGGATCCAAAAGAGATTAGGAGCATCGCCGTAAGGAAAATCTTAAATTTCCTGGACTCCATTGGAGTGTGAAGCGAGTTATAAATTGGGACTCACACAATAGATCTTTTAGGTCGCAGTGTGACGAGCGGACAAGACTGCTCATATAGTCCCAAAACCCCTAATAATAATAATAATAACCATAGATGGTAGATACCACTTACCTACATTATAGTTTACAGACTTAACGCCTTCGGCTTTTTAAAAGTGCCATCTATAGAGGTTTTTTGAACTAATTTTTATGAGCTGTCAGAAAACTCCCCATTGAAATACAATAAAAAAATTATGCGATTTCATACGGAGACTGCGCCATCTAGTTAGTGCGATAAGAAACTACCTCAACTCGTATTATGTATCTATTGTATGGAAAGAAGCCGCCTTGAATATTATTTTTGTTCGGTTTTTTAGTATATTTTTGTTATAGAAGCAAAAGAAATACGTCATCTATGAAAATTTCAACTATCTTACTATCACGGTTCATGAATTAGGTACAGCCTGGTGACAAACGGACTAACAGACGTAACGGACAGGTCCCGTTATACACTTAGGATACAGAACCTCAAAAAATGCATTTCATTTTACACATAAGGTATAATTACAAGCTTTACTTTTTCCCTATTTTATGACATATAAGCGGCATAATTTATTTTATCTACTAATTAATTGCTTTAACTCGTTCATAAATACAAACAATCTAATTAATTCTGTAACAACATATTGGAGACCCCACTTAAATCTCTATCAGCTTCCTTATAGATCACATTATAAAGTGTTACATAAGGTTAGGTAATGACGAATATATACCTTTCAAAAACCTTTCTCGGAGTCACTTTTGTTCTCGTTTTCAGGAAGTATCGAATCTCATTTAGGTAACACAATTACTTCAATAGATTGTCGGTTGTTATAAAAATATAAATAAAATACTTGTACCTACTTTGTTGTCAGTCCTTTTTGTTACGTAATATAAAATAAAGTACTAAGTATGCAGGTCAGTTAATAGTGGTCACAGCTTCTGGGAAGATGCCGACGCGAAACATTCATTTTAAACAAAAAAGAATAGAAAGATATTGTTCAAGATGTAACTTCTTCTGTAAATAAGTCTAGTAGTTGTATTGAAGTAACCCCTCCATCACGTAAAGACTACGTATTTATTTATTTTTGATTCACCGGAAAACTTACAGCTAGGTCTAGGGACTAATTATAAAAAAAAAAACATGTTTAGCAAGCGAAAGCCAAAAAATAAAGTTTTCACATTTAGATACTGCATATTAAACTATTGTTTATATTTTTTCAACACACTTGCTCGTAAAGTGAGCGTTATTCTATTGAGTTTAGAACTATAAACTGGGCTATAAGTCACGCGTGCATAATATATTATACCCTAGTGCATAATATAATGAATCCTTCAAAGTTGAATTGTACCTTTGTGCAAATAACATGCGAGAAAACAGAGCATATTTTATTGGTCCGGGTTATACACTAAATATTTTCAGAAACAACAAAGAGGTTTTATACCACTTCAAATCCATATACATTTTTAAATGTTTGCGCCTTATATTAGTAAAATAAATTTGTATATTAAACAAATTATTCACAATTTACAATCATTTGTCATAAAATATTAAAATATTTGCATTTACCACTCCAAATTAAACATTTTCACTTAAAATAGGCTGTATATGCTATACAGACATTGACACATTTGACGGAAAAAAAAACCTACGCGCATGCGCGATGTTCGGCGCCATTTTTCAATCACAATTCACAGCTTTGTTATCAAGTGTGTTTGTTATTTTATGATCACGTATGTCTGTCTTTTACTCACAAGTGTGTTGAAAAACGTCGTATGTACTATTATAAAAGAATGTTAAAATTTAAAGTTTATTAATTAAAATTTTAACATAATAATGTATTGCATTAAAGTTTGTGTCGATAAATGGATGGATACCTATTAACTCTAGGTATTCTTACGCCTGATAATTTTGCTGATATTAAAGCCTGGAATAACCATTAACACACTTTTCACAATACTACATTATCTACCTTAATGAGTTCATTATGGAGTTGTAAGAATATAAAAAAAAACATACATTTAATTATTAATATAAGAAAACATCTATGCCTCGAAGTTTTGGTACTCACACTAATATCAACTAATATCTCTACCCGATTAGAACCTGGGACCTTCTGTATGTAAGGCAGTCTTACTCAAAGGTCTTCCATATGACGCTACCAAGGGGCCTATCGTACATAGTGTCAATTTGATGTTTAGTTAGTCTCAACTCTATAGGTGTCGATTTATTTAACTAGATTACTTTTCATATATCATTCATTGGATATTTGATAGTAATAGATAATATGAAGCAATGAACTGTAAAAAAAGAATATCGGCACGATTGCCTTACTTTCAGATTGTGACTTACTTTCTGTTCAATCTACGAGTAACATCAGTGTGACAAATTATATTTCGAAGGAGTTGTGTAACTTCACCAGTAGTAATTGATCACATTATTTTCAATATTAGTGGTAGTGTATGTGGGTATTGTACAAGCATATTCTTATTGAGACCTTTACTGGTTGGATAGATTTTTTTCTTATCATAGACTAAGTTTGATATCAATCTCACCTGATACTTAGTGAAGACGGGGTCGAAGATGAAAACACACGGGTTTATGAAAGAACTGGCTCTTCATAAAATAAGGTAATATTTCATAAGAGGTAATATTTGGCGGCAGATTTTATATGAATGGTGGTCACTTGCCGTGGAACCCTGACGGGATTCTACGACCAAGCGCGGGTCACTCGGATTAGTCGCCTTATTACGACACCCTTATCCAGGGGTGGTACGGCTATTCTAAGCCGACCCCACACGAGCAAGAAGTAGAGGTGTGACTAATATATTCAAATTAGTTATAGATAACAGTTACACGGCAGAAATGTTATATTCGGTAATGCGAACATTAATGAACATTTCTTTATTATGTTATTCAATATCAGTCAAATATCAGTGAGAGACGTTGCATGCAGTCATCAAAGCGCGCGATAATCATTATGTTATAATATAATAGAATGAATATAGTACAATTTTACGAACTAGATCAGAAACTCTCACTGTTATTTGACTCATCATCATCATCACAACTCTTTGTAAGCCCACTGCAGGGCATGAGTCTCTCCCCTGGGTGAAGAGGAGGTATAGGCCATAAACCACCAAGGTCGTGGATGCCAGAATTTTCAGGACGCCTAGATGGCTTCTGACAAACCCTAACGACAACTGCATACAAGTATACAGAACCCGGGACCAACTGCTTAACGTGCCCTCCGAAGCACAGAAGTCGTCGTGAGATATGAATAGGCGGTCACCAATCCAAGTACCGACCGCGCCGAACGTTGCAATAACTACGGCGCCACGACGACTTCTTTGTGACGTTATTTGACTGTTACCCAGTAACAGCTATGACATCATGTTATTGATAAAGCGTTATATTAGTTAACAGGCATATTAAAATTCGATCCTAATATAACATGTCTAGCAAGAAGGATTTCTTAACTACCTTAATGGATAAACCTTAACGTCATAACAGTAATGTTGACTGATAAGGTGATAAGTTTAATTTAATTAGTTTACCGTGAGCTCAGATCCGGAAAGAAGCTGTTTAGCCAATGCTATCCAACCTAAGCCGCAATAAATCTATCCATTCACTATCATGACTTGTACTTTTTGTTGCAATTACTTATAAAACGTCTTTCCTTGCCGATAGAGCACTATTGTGATATTTGTTTACATCATTCGTTATTTAATATTATCTACGTTACGCTCTACTTGAAGGTGAGCAGTTATAAAAAGGGATCCGTAATATTGAATTTTATGTGAAACAAATATAGAAAAGTCTAAATTGCGTGATTCAAATTAAAGCCGGCGCTATCTAGCTACGGGGTACCCAAGAACAATCAAACAATTGTTATGTCTATATACAAGTTTGACTGATATTCATATATCACTTACTATTAGCTTTGAGACTACTTTAACCGAGACAAAGTTCTTGCCTGATCCGTGCTGTATAGAAACAGTACCACTGTGTACTTAAGTGCTGTCAAAACAAACTAAATCAACAGTACTAAAGCTACGACAAGAAAGCCGACATTTAGAGAACTCCTCCCCTCAAAGTCTTCCAGAGCGGAATTATATTTCTAAAGCAACTTAATTTTCTCAGTACTATCTATTTTAAAATGGAATTAGAGCATGATAAGATTTATATCTTCTTGATGTTTTTATAGAGTGGAATAATGACGGTTCACTTTGTCTCGCTGAATGTATACCTGCCTACAGCACAACACTCACAACTTTTAATCTAAAAATAAGTGATTATTTTCGTGTAGGGTCAGCTTAGAATAGTCGGCCACTTGATAGTAGGATCCCGTCAGGGACCGGCGGGCTTGCGACCACCCTTCTTACAAAATCAGCCGCCAAATACCTATTACCGCTCTGGCGGTAATGTGCTCAAGCAATACTTTAACCAGTTCTTTCCATGGCCCGTGTGAATTCATCTATGAGCATCTTGGTAAGTGGAGTTGAGACTGAGGTCTAACGCGGTCTTAATCTACAATTAACACTTACAATTTCAGTTGCTGTCCGAGTATCAGTCCATACGCACGTATTCGTTCGCCTTTTGTTTAAAACCAGTGATTGTCAAAGTGTGTTACATTATATTAATCCAAAATGTTTAAATGCGCGAGCTGTAACAATGAAGCGAGAGACGTCGCAACATGCAGTGTGTGTGATCAATATTTCGACTTTCTATGTGCGGGCATAACGGAAGTTGGATTTAGAAAATTGGGAGACAGGAAGGCCAATTGGAAGTGTCCACAGTGTAAAGGGAACTCAAAACTTTCTCCTTTAGCACCTTCTTCTCCGACTCCCACAAGCCTTGAGAACGTTATGCAGGAGATAAGGAAACTATCTTTACAAATGAATACGCTAACTAACCTGACCCATGAGCTTAAATCGATTAAAGAAGATCTTCACGACTTGAAAAGGTCAGTGGAATTTGCCAATGACTATATGAAAGAATGTACAGAGAAAGTAAATGGCATTGAGGTGCGGTTAAAAACATTAGAAGGCGGCCAAGAAGATATGTCGAAGCTACATCGACGCATTGCAGATCTTGAGCAAGAGATCAAAAACAAGGATCAGTACGACAGACTCAACAATATTGAAGTAAAAGGTGTGCCAATCAATGAATCAGAAAACTTGTTTGAGTTGTTGGAGACGATCGGTTCTTCAATAAATTGTCATGTATCTAAGTCTGATATAAACTACGTTATGAGAGTGCCCACTCGTCAAGATCCCAAGAATAAAAATATAATTGCTTCGTTTAATAACCGATACCTAAAAGAAAACTTTGTATCGTGTGCTAAAGCCAAACGTAACTTATCGACTACGGATATTGGATTGCGAGGAGATGCAAGAATATACATCAATGATCATTTGACCCTCGACAATAAGCATATTTTAAATAAAACAAAAATATTTGCTAGAGAACATAACTACACTTATGTATGGGTCAAGAATTGTAAGATTTTTTTAAGGAAAAATTCATCAAGTCCACTGCATCACATAAAATCAGAATCCGATCTAAAAAGACTCTCTTAATATCGAGTGTAATATTGCATTCATTAGATAGATGGACAAAAACTTTGAGCATCACAGCCCGAACCTTTTTTTGCACTGATCACGCGGCAGTCAACGTGACTCGGCTCACTCAGCCGCTGCCGCCGGCACGACCGGACGGCGAATATTGCATTGTGCGTTCCGTACACCACCAGCAAAACACGCGTGTTATGTTTTTGTTTTCAATTAATTTTTATTTCGGTTTAGTCATTTTTAGTTCTTTTTATTATATGTTTCAATTACTTTTAACTGTAAAAAAACAATTGATTTTAATTGTTCTTAACGTTACTTATAAATTAATTTGGTACAACCTATTAAAGAGTTTGCTAACGGCAAATGCTATGTATATGTCAACTGAGTGTATGTGTGGATCTGACTTTGTGGGTGCTATTAGAATTATATCGGTTTTAAAATTTGTTTTTAAAATTAATCTGTTCGGTAACCATTACGTGTTACGTTTATTAGTCGATTATAATAATAATATACTTTTAATTTATTATATAAAATATATCTATGCAGTATTTAAATATTTTAATCTCTTTTAAATGGCTCCATTATCTATATATTATCAAAATGTTAGGGGTTTGCGCACGAAGACCAGTGTGTTGTTTAGGAATATATTGCTAAATTCATATGACATCGTAGCTTTAACTGAAACTTGGCTTACGGATAACATTCTGGATAGTGAATTGGCGGACAATCGATATATAATATGGCGCAGGGATAGGAATTATTTTAGAACAGGGCAAAATTTAGGCGGTGGGGTTCTTATAGCTATTAAGCGTGAGTTGGCGGTAGACGGACAAACAGATTGGTGCTCAGAGGCTGAAGATTTATGGATTACCATTACACTTTTGTCAAATTCTAGATCAGTCACTAAACTTCACTTATGCTGTGTGTATGTATGCTCCCAAGGACAAGGTAACTCATTGCTAACGCAACTTGTACATTTTTCTACTAGATGTAGTGAATTAGTGCTTAAAAACCCTAATGATTATTTTATAGTCCTAGGAGACTTCAATATGCCAAACTTAACTTGGAACTTCATTGATTCAATGAAGCTTTATCCCTCAAATATATTAGGTTCATCCCAAAGGGAATTTTTTGACAATATTAATTTAGCTAATTTATCTCAGTTTAACAGTCAAGTAAATGTAAATAATAGAATTTTGGATTTAGTTTTTTGTAACTTTGATTCAATAAGTGTGACTAAATGCAATGATACCTTACTATGCACTGATTCGCACCATCCTTCCTTAACAATAAGTCTTTATTTACAATATGAAAAACCCTTAAAATCAGTTTTGAGGACCCGCTACTTATATCACAAAGGTGATTATGTATCAATTATGAACAAAATTAATAATATAAAATTTAATAATTTCTTTTATGGCTTAAGTTTAGAAGATTGTGTAACCAAATTTTACAACCTATTATATGATTTGATTGAACAATTTATTCCAGTTAAAAAAGGATTCCAACAAGGTAAATATCCTATTTGGTACAACTCAGCACTAATAAAAATAATCAATGAGAAGAACAAGTATCATAAAAAATATAAAAAATATAATAATCATTCCGATTTAATGACATTTAAATTATTAAGAAATAGGGTAAAGGAAATAGAAAAGGTGTGTTATGTGCAATATATACAAAATACTGAAAATAGTATTAAATATAATCCCAAGGCTTTTTGGTCATACATTAAGCAAAAAAGAGTGTCCAATACATTTCCATCTACCATGACTATAGGTAACCGATCCTCCAGCTCTGGGACTGAGATATGTGACTTTTTTGCTGAATACTTCCACTCCACATTCCAGAACTCTCCCGCCAACTATTCTTCTGTGTCCAATGCTTTATTAAATAACTCAAACGCTGACATTAATGATGTTTATATTGATGAGGCTAATTTATTAAATATTCTAAAACAACTTGATCCTAACAAAACAGCAGGTATTGATAGGATTCCACCCCTTTTCATCATAAACTTGGCGCAGAGTCTTGTCACTCCAATAGCATACTTGTTTCGCCTCTCCTTATCTTGTGGTAAAGTTCCATTAATTTGGAAATCAGCTCTGGTCTCACCTATCTATAAAAATGGGGCCAAAGAAAAGGTTGAAAACTACAGACCAATATCCAAACTTTGTGTATTTGCCAAGGTACTGGAGAAAATAGTTCATGTACAAGTATCTTCTGCCATTAAACAACACATTGATCCATCTCAACATGGGTTCATATCTGGAAGGTCTACTACCACCAATCTACTTCTGGCACATGATTATATATCGGAGCACATGACTTCTCATTTGCAAGTTGAAACTGTATACACTGATTATCGCAAGTGTTTCGATAAAATTGATCACAAAATTCTTTTATACAAGCTTAACTTAGTGGGCATACGTGGTAATTTATATCGCTGGTTCAGTTCGTATGTTGAGAATAGGTGCCAGACAGTGGTGTTGAATGGATACACTTCATCTACATTGTTTATACCCTCAGGTGTGCCACAAGGCTCACTTCTGGGGCCATTATTGTTTACAATCTTCATAAACGATATATCATCATGCTTCCTATATAGCAAGATATTCCTTTATGCAGATGATATGAAGATAATGTGCCCTATTCAATCAGATCTAGACTGTAGCAAGCTTCAACAAGATTTAAATAGGTTTGACAATTATTGCAAATTAAATAAACTAGAATTAAACTCATTAAAGTGCTTTATATGTACATTTTCACGCAGATCATCGACTATTGAATTCAATTACATCTTAAATTCTACTAGCTTAGTTAGAACCACAGCAATGAAAGATTTAGGCGTTACATTTGACAACAAATTGACATTTCAAAACCAATATGATTCCATAGTTACTAAAGCCAACAAGTCACTTGGATTTGTGCTACGTATGTCATCTGAATTTTCAGATATCAAAACCTTGAAAGTACTGTACTGTGCCTTCGTGCGTAGCCAACTGGAATATTCTTCACAAGTATGGAACCCTCAATATTTTACGTACATCTCTCGTATTGAAGGCGTTCAAAAGAAGTTTCTACGCCACCTCCAATTTAAATGTAAAAAGTATATTGAAGGATACGAAAAAAGATGTAAATGGTTCCACTTTCTACCATTATACAAGAGAAGAGAAATGGCTGATATATCCTTTCTAATTAAAATATTTACTCAATCGATAGACTGCTCCGAACTTCTGAGCAAATTTTATATAAATACCCCTCACAAGACCACAAGACACACTCCACTCTTACACGTACCGCTTGTAAATATAAATTATCGTAGAAACTCCTTTTGTATCAGAGCTCCACGAACACTTAATCAATATAGTTTAGTATTAAACAACAATGACTTTGACCTTTTTTGTTTAAACTTCAATACATTTAAAAAACAATTTAATGCAAAATTTTTCAAACCATAACATTAGGTATTTTAATTTTTTGAGTTTGTAACCTGTAATTAATGAATCACAAAAAGAAAAGAATTTTGAATTTTGTTATAAGGACAAGATGTGATATTTAAGTTTTACCTATATGTGGAAATTTGTTAATTGGCGTTCTATGACCTATGTTATCTTTAAATATGTTTGTAATTAGCTGTAAGTTTCCCAAAGAAATAAAAATAAAATAAAAAATAAAATAAAAATTGATGGTGACATTAAACATGTCGAAATCCTTCGAAAGCCTCAACCACGTGGTTATGTGGCAGCCACAAATATTAGGCTGGAAACTGGACGGCAGCGATTTGTCGCGGTTTCATACAAACTCAATAATTTCTATAGTGTCACGGAAATCACTGCCCGCGCCGCTGTCGATCTCCCTGTCGTTGTCTCTGCCGTCCAGTTTACAGCCTTATTAACACACAGAGCCATCTAGCTTTAAAGTAAGCACATAGCTTATGTTATAGGTACTGGACAAAGGATAAACATACCTATATTTTTTTTTCATTAATATACACATATCGTACATACTACACCCATACAATATTTGCATTGTGCGGGAATCGAACCCACGACCACTGAAAGCACATAGTGTTACCCCATCGACATAGTGTTCGTCAGACTTAGATAATAACGAAACATCGCACGGTCAAACTACAGTGTGTCCTTACCAAACTGGACTAGAAATAGAATATCTGTAACAATTGAGGTGCTGTGTTCGCTTATGTAAAACGAAATTATTCTTGAAAAACATGCAAAAGATAACATTTACTACTTATTATTTTTATCGGTGACTTAACCGAAGCTTGATCCTAATCTCACTGGCAAGTGAGTATAAAGTCAGAGATAGAATAACACGGGTTCAGGATGGAACTGACGTTTCATTAAACATCGTGGTACACATCAATGATATTTGGCAGTGGACTTAAAGGGTGACTTCACTCGTATTCCAAGCTCAACTTTAAAAACAAACTAAAAGTACTGCTTTTAGAGATACAAAAACAAAAGATTCCAAATAACTTTGCCCGTACGTAACGTAACTGATAATCACTATTATTTTTGACATTGTTTGATTTTATAATATATGACATTTTATAATTTTACTATATTTGACATTATTTATTTTCTTTTTTGTAATCTGTTTAATTTTTTTTCTTATTCTTTTTATGAATAAATTCAATCCATGTTAATTTATTTATTTGTGACACATTCTAATCCTAATTTTTGAATATTATTAATGCTCGCTTTTTTATCAAATTACTGTTTTTAATTGTAACAATTTTTAATATTTCAAATTTATTTATACATTTTAAAATAGTATTAATTGCACATCATATAAAGGTTTATTTTCATTTTTAATTAACATACATAACGCTCCCCTGTTCCCAAGCTGTAGCAGAATATCAGCGCTTTGCTCTCTGAGCAAAACTGACGCTGAGCTACGGCTTATTGCACTGCTACAACACACATTTTTTTATGATTGTATTTCTTTTTTTTAAATTGTGTTTCATTTTTTTTTATTGTATTCCATGTTTTTTAAATTGTTTTTAATTGTATTTTCATTTTTAATTTCATTATATTGTAATATGTGTGCCTGTAGTTGTCAATTAATGAATTATCTATCTATCTATTAGTCACATGTAAAGACACGCTTATCTGGGGGCAGGTAGAGCCATACTAGGCCAACCCTACGCCGCTAAAAGCTAAAGCAATTTGAGTGCACGCAGTCACGCATTTCACTTTTGTGATTTGATCACAATCAATAAAAAAGTGGATATTCAAGAAACATAAACATCGTTATTCAGATTATATAAAAGTAGCAATTAATTGAATTATATTGACTTGTTATACACATTATACTGTCAAGATTAAAATAGATCAAACAGCAATTGATGTGTTATATTTGATGATGTCAGAATCATTTGGTATTATTTTTAAGTATCATGTAAGCTTGCGTGCAGCGACTAGTATTTCGTCTGGGACATTAACTTATAATTAAATCAATTTTTGTTATGTATTCTTATCTACCTTCTCATTTATACATAATCAGAATGTAATAATCACAAAAATTCCATCTTATTGTGTAATAGCGCTCCTACATCCGCGTATATTTATGATAATTTTATACATTCTGAATCATAATCGATAAGTTGATGTGACACATTCGATTTTGAATGAACTTTCTCGAATATTTAATGATTCAAAATGTAAGTGAGTTTAGTGTAAAGTGATTCATTCATTTTTAATTCTTTTTTGTAAGGTCTCTTGTAGCATTCTGTAATTCTCGGTACCTGTATTCTAACAAAATTTCAATAGTTTGAAAAGTAATTTTTTTTTCTTCTAACTATGCTTTAATTTCATCACAATCACACTAAAAACTCAGTACAAAGCGAGTCTTTAATGCTCTAGAGCGATAAAACTGTGCAATGATGAAATTTCTTACATTTCTATTGCTCTAGGGCATTGGTGATGAAATTAAAGCATAGTTGAAAGAAAAGCAGATTATGCACCTTGCCTTAAGTAATTTATATTGCCCTCGTGCCTGTTAGATTAGAGATTAGGCATTCGGTGCAATAAGGTCTATGCAACCTGAAATAAATGAATTATTATTATGTTATTCATTAATTATTATAATTTAGAAATAATAATAATTCATTTATTATTATTATTACAAAACTTACTATCCTATTACTTGTATTATTCGTATGCAAGGATTTTGCTTTTCACTTTATATTTTTAGAGTACATAGTTGAATCTGTCTAAGTAAATAATGCTTACAGATTTTTAGATCCTGTTTTGTCCGAAAGTGTGAACCACTTCAGATCTTCAGCAATACTTTAGGATTCTTCAGTCGTATATTAGAAAGAAAATAAGAAGCTTAACGTACTTTTTTACAAAAACAACGGTTATCTTGGCTTCACTGGGTTCTGTGAGAATTAAATAAATAAATAAATAAGTACAACTCCTTGGAAATCTGATGGGCGATTGATCAACGAGTCAACCATTGGTTTAATACACACAAACATAACTTCACGCCCGTATCCCTTATGGGGTAGGCAGAACACCAAAGGTTATAAAACCATCCGATGTCACGTTTGACAAATTTGGAGGCATTATAATGATAGAGAGAGACTATTGCAGGGACAGGGGGTCAGCCTGTCGCCCACAAAAAACCTCCTTTAACACCTCTGTCCCTTAACTGACTTTTACAGTGTAAACCAATGTGAAAGCTCACATTGCTTTAATTTGAATAAGATACCTGACTCGGTGGGATGCACATACTGCAGACTCCTATATGCACGCACTCTAGCAGCGCTAAATAAATAAATAATAAAAATAAAATAAAATCATCTAATAAAATGCTCTACTAGACGTAAACACCTGAAGATCTGTTTGCTTTGGGACCTGTATGGATGATTGAAACAATTTACTTTTCAATTGTAACAAACTAATTGTAACATTTAATTAAGTATTAATCCAATTTTATTCATGTCTTCATATTCACTCTGAAAAGTTTATTTTTAACTCCAGTGCAGAACTTATATAGCGCATATATTTTTATAAGTACTTGTTTTTGTCTATCTGTTGTAATGTTGATCCAGGCCAGGACAAATAAATTCGGGTGCAGTTTTTTTACAATTTTTTTCATTTTTTATATCGTGATTAGCTAACGATCTTAGATAGAGATAAAAGCTGTCGCTTTTATTGAAACTTTTAATGGAAGCTAGTGACAGGATATCATCCAAAAGATGAAAAATGAAAATGAAAAAATGAAAGAATATTTATTAAACAGGAACACAATTTACAAGAAATACTTAATATCTAGTGGTTGCTTCACTAGGCCATAGCCTGTATCGAAGCAACCATTTGCAGTATTTTGATCACAAGGTGCTCTTTTGTATATATTAGGAAACATAATATTTATTTTAAAGTCTATTTTTAGGTTTATAGGTTTATGAAGATAGGTACATACCTACATATCAATAAATGTTCACTAAATGTTATTGCATTTCCTACAAGTAGATATACCAATCATGAAGTCTCTAATTGTTTCTATATTGTTAACCGACTTCAAAAAAAGGAGGTTTGTATGTATGTATGTTTGTCCGCGATTATCTCGCGTTTGGCTGAAACGATTTGGATGCGGTTTTCAGAAAAACATTTGTCACGTTTAGGAGAAGGTTTTAGTATATTAGTAACCGACTTCATAAAAAAGAAGGTTCTTAATTTCCCTGTATATTTTGTATCAGAGATGAGCGGAATGTTCGGCCGAACATTCGTTTTCGGTACATTCGTATTCAGTCGAATGTTTGGTCGATTTGTCGAATACTAGCTGTTTCGCACGGTTTTACCGGCGCCATTACTAATTGCGCGGGAATATAGGGATAAAAAATAGCCTATGTACTATTCCAGGCTGTACAGTCATCACTAAGCCAAACTTTCAGTTATAATAATAGTAAGGTTTTAGTTTATTACTACGCCAATTACAAGAAAACCTTGTGGATCAACCTCGAACATCTCCAAACAGTCGCGAGAAATCGTGAGTCGAATTCGCTTTTGCTCTACTGAAAGCAATCCGGGGACCCACCTAGCCGAAACCTTAGAAAAGCCGAGTTCATGGACAATGATGTTTTGCGTTCGTTCATATGAGATGCCTATAGTGTCTGCAATTTCTCTGATAGTCAATCTACGGTCTTTCAATATGAGATCACACACTTTATTGATGTTTTCTTCGGTCGTAGACGTCATTGGCCTGCCGGAGCGAGGGTCATCTTCGATGTTCTCTCGTCCACGTTTAAATTCTGCAACCCATTTTTTCACAGTGGTATAAGACGGGGCAGATTCCCCTTATGTTGTTTGCATGTCATCATGGATCTCCTTTGGTGTTAATCTTTTTTTAAACAAATATTTAATCACAGCACGTTGTTCAAATTTCTCCATTAGTGAAAATTTGTTCGTATTTATATTGTTCGTAAAATTTTATTTAAACAAGATATCAAATTGAAAATTCGCGGGCTGACAATTGAATAATGACAGTTCAAAATGACGGCAGAAAAAATAACAAAAGTTTTTTTTTTAATGGCCAGGCCGCGAACTTTTCAACCAATGTAGTATGTTTGTTTGTCAACGATTATCTCGCGTTTGGCTGCACCTGTGGGCTGCACCGATGTTTATACGGATATTTGTCACATTTAGGAGAACCTTTTGGTATTTTAACCGACTTCAAAAAAGAAAGTTATCCGTTTGATCCGTCTGTGTATGTTTTTTCGCAATTATCTCACGTTTGGATGAATTGATTTTACAGTTTTATTTCTGTTTTTTATTTATTTAGTTAGGTACTTTGTGTTTTGGGCTAGCTATTGGTTTTTTCATACTTAGTTATTTTCCATATTTATATGTAGATATTCGCAATAGATTTTTAAATGGTAAGTTTTGGGCTATTTCTTAGCTGACTGTTCGCATGAAGTTTTTATATGTAGGTGTATCTCACTTTGTCAGTTTCTGCAGCACAAGCAGATGCTGACGATAACTAGACGAGACGATCTTTTGCTGTTACAAGTCGTCGTTTTATTTTCGTTGGGAGTTTTATTCTCCCTTGCACGACTCTATCTTAAAACATCCTTCGTTTTTCTACCTAGGCCCATAGGCACAATGTATAATAGTAGGTAGGTCAAAGTCATTGTGTTACAGTACCAAAACATTATAGTACCAGTAGTAGTATTAGGTAATTACTGCCACCAGTACTAGCCCAAAACTTATCACTAAAAAACTATTAGGTACTAATATCTATAAATGTAGAACCTAACTATGGAAAAACTAATAACTAGCCCAAAACACAAACCTAACACTAAAAGTATGAAATAAAAAAGTCATAAAACCAAAACCAAAATGAAAGCAAACTAATTATTTCTTTTCAATAAAAAGTGAACCACCTTCAATAAACCAACCCACTAAAAATGTTTAAATATTTTTTATAGACGCCATCCTAGTCCTGTTCCTATTAATTACTGTGCCTATTACTATCGTGGATAGCAAATTTCTGCCAAAAATTTATTAATAATTAATAATGTAATAAGAACATTAATAATTTATGTGGTTAGGTATTTTCATAGTTTTTGAAGTCGGTGCCACACCTAATTTTAAGGACAACAAAGGAAGTATATATAAACATGTTTTGTATAAACGTTTTGCGGCTGTCGATGGCGGTGTTAGGTGCAGCGCAGACAGCACACTTTTTGTGCTATCGAGTCTGCGGCGCCGGACCGCAGACTCGATCGATAGTCTGTTGTCTGCGCTGCGCTGATAGTCTAGTCGACGGATAGTCTGTCGTCTGCGCTGCGCCTCAACAAAGCAATTATTACAATGTAAGCAAACCACACATTAATTGTATAAGTGGTCATAAATAATTGAATCATAATTTCAATTCGAGATTTATTCATACAAATAAAAAGTCTGCATTTTTGTTATTATAGCAACGTAGTGCTTTAAATCTGAGATCAAGGATTGAGTGTTAATTTTGAACTTCACTTTAAATCATATAAAAACCTTGTTGCAATCTTAAGGACTAGTGAAGCTACTATAGCACATGTTTATAGTTTATTCACCAAGTCTATTTCTCTATAATGATTATACTTTTATTTTATGTTATTCATATACGGATGTTTAAATAAAAATCAGATCTCATGCGACATATTTAATCACTTGAAAATTTTACAATAATTATTTACAAAAATTTGTGTTTTAAAAGGCAGTAGCTAGTGGGATGAGGGGGTTCAATAGGGGGTGGTGAAAGGGGTGTTTAGATCAGGATGTTGCCGGGGCCGAAGAAGCCGGAGCCAGTGATGATGCGGCCGCCGATGGTGGTGGGGAAGGCGCCGTTGATCACTGTGGGGCCCGCTACCACAGTCTGTCAAGAATAATAATAATAATAAATATTTTTGACACTCACACAATATTATCTAGCCCAAATTAAGTTTCTTAAAGAACTTGTGTTATGGATACTAGATAACTGATATACTTAAGAAATATATAAACATATATATTGAATAAATAGATATTTTTTATTAGAATAAACTTAAATTAACATGACTTGACGACTAATATCTGTGTTCATCACACAAATATCCGCCGCCGCCGGGATTCGAACCCAGGACCTCTGGCATAGAAGGCAATGTATGTAACCGCTACACCAGCCGGTCGTCATAGAAAAGAAAATGTTTTCATTGTAAACAATTGTACTTGTGTTAATTGTCGATTTCAACATTTAATCATATATCAAAAAGAAATCTTATTTTTTAAATCTTAGATCAAGGATTTTTATGTATGTATGTTTCTGTGTATTTATTTCTTTTCCAAACCATACAAGAAGTGGCTGTTGAAGATCTATGAGAGCTGTTCTATATTTTAAGTTTACTATCACAGATGTTTTTTTTGATAATGATGATTTCCAATAAGTAAACAAATACGATTCCTGTAAAACAACATATCTCCACACATAGCTTTTATATTTTTTAAAGAAATTAATATAATTCATGCTTTATTTATTTATTTAACAATTTTTGTACACAGGATAAAAGACAATTGGAAATAAACATAGAATATAGTTACAAGGGTCAGCTTATTTCTAAAGAAATTTCTTCCAGCAGACCTGAGACTGGAGAGTTTGGTTAAAATGCAATAATAGTGTGTACGTATAAATATAAATCGAATAAATTACTTACACTATTAAAATATATATTTAAAAACCTACATAACAAATGCTAGCTAATGCTTCTTTATTAGAATAGCATGGATCTGAGTTATATATTTTTATCTTATTTGACATGGCCGTCTTTTTAATTTTTTTAAATGTAAACAACTGTAATAGACTAATAAGCGGTTTATTTCTTTATACACGTTGTAATAAATATAACTTTCTGTTTAAAAGTGTGGTGTTCACAAAAGTAAGTAAGTTTAAATATACCTTAATAAAAAATATAAATATTGAGCTGTCGACCTATTAAAACAGTAAAGATAAACTAGCATTCTTATGGATAATTAAACTGAAACAAGTTAAAACTAGCTGCGGCAACTTAGCTATAACTTAACACAATTTTCCCATTTCAAACAAGGTAATTACTTAATTTGCAAGCTATAGGAAAGCTGAGCTACGCACTGTGGGAAAGTAAACGTTATTTTTAGGTTAGATAGCAAGTCCTTTGAAATCCCTTTTTTCTCTCATATCCTTTATCTATAATCTAAATAAGGGTTTGTTTACTTGAAAATGGAAATTTTGGGCAGTTTTCACAAAAAAATTTCAAGAGATCAAACGTAAGTAAGATAGCTGCTATCAATAAGTATAAGTACATACAACTTCACGCCTATCTCCCTTTGGGTAATTATTCATGCGAAAATCGGTTTGTTTACATTTCATTACAGATAGTTGAAGGCTGAAAAAATAACAAATGCTATTTATTCCAAAACAAATGTATAATAACCGCATAATATGTAAAGATGTGGTCATAAAAATTGTCCAAATACTATTATACATACGAACATTTATGGTTGTGTATGTTTGTCAGTTTTACAAGCTCAAACGTAGTAAAAATATGGGGCAAACTATTTGTTAAGAAAAAATAAACGACGGCACAAAAAATGACTGTATTTTTTTACAAAGAGCACACACAGCAACCATAAAATTTATTCAGTGCTATTTGTTTCTTTTTGAACTCACGTCTGGCGCGTTACTAGGTACTGAGTATAATTAAGAAAGTACTTCGCAAAATTTTCTTTCTAAGTATAAAAAACGCCATGGCATTTCAATTAAACTTTCATTTGTACATTTAGCAGAAAAGATTTGTGTCTAATACTGGATCTCAATATTAATCTGAATTGTACATCAATTCATTGTCACAAAACAAAATCTGTATTTTGGTTGTCATGGCAACGCTCATTATAACAGACATATACTATACTATAGACATAGACTATTCGACATAACAATCTCTAACTTTAAGTCTGTCTAATATCAAACTTAGGAGCTTCAAAATTCTGTTAGCAGCTTTTGAATTAAATAAATAATAAAATAGAATAAAATCCCCAGACAATCACACCAACTACATGGCCCCAAACTAAGCAGAGATTGTGATATGGGATACCATGTAGCGAACTAGGGGGGAACCTAGAATATAAATACGTATATGGATAAACGCCCAGATCTGGAACATTATTTTTTTTCTTGTTCCGGACGGGATTCCAACCCGCGACCACTGGCGTCTGAGGCAGACATTGTTACACCAGCCAAAGTGGTCGATGTCAAAGTCTCGTATGTCAAATTAGGAGACATAAAAAAAGAAACTTAAAATCGAATCTAAAGTCAAATCGAGCAGATTGAAATTCGGGCTAAGTGATCTTACCCTGAGTCCCAATGGGCCGACGCCGACGGGTCCGACAACTCCGGGCCAGCCGGTGATGTACTGAGGGGCGGCAGCGGCCAAAGCCACGCACACGAGGAGGAAGAATACCTGGAGGAAAGGGATAATTAGAGACGCATATTTAAAAACTAAAAAATATTCAAACTAACCATTGAACCCTCTGAGGGTAGTTTTAATTTGTTGAGTTGAGTTGAGTTTCTAGCAAAACCGACATGTTCAAGAAAGACAAAATGAATAATTATTTTTTTCACATAGCGCCAACTAAGCAGAATTTGGAGAATTTCTAACGAATACAATTTAAGATATTCAGCTGAACGTAAGATTTCTTTTTAGGCTTTTTCTTTATTTCAGGTCAACCTGTTACACACTGTAACTTTTGTTCATAAATTTTAACATTAAAATTTCTTTGTTTTTATAATATTTCTGCAAAAATAACATTTGTAACAACCGATACTGATTATATAGAACATTAGAAAAAAAAAATCATCAATCAAATAAATCATCGGGTTCCCTGGAAGAAATCGCTTAAAGCGATAAGGCCGGCCAAATTGTCATTTTGTTTTTAATTTGGCGTACTTTTAATATCGTTTTTACAATTATTTTTAAGTTATGTCAGTTTTGACAATAAAGAGTAGGTATTTAGTTATTTAAAGCCAACTTACTACGTATTTCATGATGAAGGGATTATGTAGGATTTCACTAGAACTGCTCTGGAAGCCTTCTTAGTGCAAACTATACTGATCCACGGAAGACCATATCTTTATATACCTAGCACGAAGGTCGGCGGGTACTGTAGGTACACTAGACTAGACCCTTTGCCTTAGAACTCAGAAGGTCAATTTAGAATTAATCTAAATAACAAACAGAATGTTGGATATTAATATTATATTGACCAAATATGTGCGGTGTTTATTAGTTCTCGCGGTCCTGATTAACTTTAATAATCAAACTAACATCAAACTATGTTGACCCAAAAAAAGCTTATACATTGTGCTGTCTAGAATATACACAGCAGGTATACATAGAGAATTGGGTAAAGCAAAGTTTACATCGAACCTCAGCCCATTAAAAAACACTATTTCAGAATATAAGCTGCTGAAATTGAATCCTTTTGTAGCGCAATCAAACACCCGTGCACTAAACAACGCAAGCCTCCATTTAAAGTAGGAGGATGAAGTATATGAGGGTACGTGGTCGCTAACTACGGGCTTAATAAACAAGCTTATAGTCGCTCAGCGGGCAATGGAATGAGCTTTTGTCATAAAGAAATAAAACTAAAAAGAATAAACCGTATTTCGTTATATTTGCTGAAAGTAATCCTCCGTAGCCGCACCATATACTTTAGAGGTTAATTAATAAAAATGAATAGTTTCTTGAGAAAAAAAAAGTATCAACGAAGGTAGAGAAAAGGTAGTTATTTGAATGGATTTACGGATAATTAATATTCAATATTGCTAAATTGAGTTGCTGCAGATTATACCTTCCAGTCGGACCACACACTAAGACCAATAACTCCTTAACTAAAGGAGTTTATTGGACCATAGTTGTCGTATGCAAGATACTCATTAGGTAGATTTTTCGGGATATTGATTTCTTAATAGTTCATTTTATTTGATTAACTTTGAGGTGGCGCGGCCAGAGAGCACTGTTTCGCGGCCGGACCACATAGATTGTTAATTAAAAAGTTATCTGTTGAGGTACTATAAAAATACATGTATTCCGATGAAAGTAGACCTTAGGTAGCTATTATTTCGAACTATAGCATCTGGGTAGTAAACTGTGGTCCGGCCACAGAAGTACACACAGTGCTGGGTGATGGATGACAGAATTTTCAGGGCGCCGAAAATAGCTTCTGACAAACCCTAACGACTACTGTATACAAGTATACAGCACCCGGGACCGACGGCTTAACGAGCCCTCCGAACTCTGAAGTCGTCGTGAGAAATTAATCGTTGGCGGTCATCCATCGAAGTACCGACCGCGCAAACTCTGTGATATCGTATGATACACACAGTAACCACGGTGCCACAACGACTTCGTCGTGGATCATCTATCATTTTATTCGATTCTATCATTGTAAGTTTATTTGCGTCTCTATATTGTTAATTATAATCCAAATGTGACAATGTTTAGAACTATACTTTTAACTTATCAATCAAATACTTATTTTGCGGGTTCCGTTCATCTCAATCCATACACTCATCCTGAAAAGAATTCCAAACTTGAAAATCAGGACTAAACATGTCGTTATGAAAATAAATACTGAAAAGCAGAATTTCTTTTCATTGGAACTTAGCTCCCGAAATTAACTTTTCTTGACAAAACAACATAAGTACGCGTAGGGAATTGTATTTTTGTGAAAAACTAAAATGATCTCTTTATGTGCCATGTATAACTATGTATAGGTATAACTATGGGTAGTATTTAAAAAAAATACTATTATTGAACATTTTAAGCGAATACAGAACTTTTCTTTTTTATCTCAATTGCAAAATTTCTTATCTCCAAAGTTAATGACATACTTAGTCGTATGATATCTACAAACACAACTTCTATTTATAGCTTTGTAGTTATCTGTTTTCCGCGAACAATGACTTTCTATTCGCACAAATATAAGTAAAAAAGTGCTTTAAAATACCTGTTTAGCAATGTTAACTTTCAACCGACTTCAAAAAGGAGGAGGCAGGTACTCAACTATTTTGAAAGTTAATTTTTTTTCTCAATTTTGATGATCCTGAATTCAATTCGGTAGATTCAGGGAAGCTCCATGTTAGGAAAAATAAATAGATAAATGACGTTTTGGTTTTTCATCATCAGCCAAAATTTTGGTAAGGTTTTGATAATTCTGGTGTAAATTGATTGGTTCGTTTTTTAATGGTTTGCATTCGTGAAATCGGCAAACGCAATTTCAAGAATGGATGAGGGCAGCGCGGGACCGAGCTACGTGGAAAACCTTGGGGAAGGCCTATGTCCAGTAGTGGACGTCTACTGGCTGTGGATGCTGGATAATGAATGTCAAGAATGCTGGTGGTTTTATACAGTTGGCGGGAAGTTAAAATTGACAAAAAGTATTTTTCCCCTCCGATGGGGTCTATTCTCCATCCGCCCTAGCCGGACAAAGAAACTCTTAAAGAAAAAAGAAAATACGAGAGATTCAATGTAGCATAATGTTTGATATATTCTTGGTGATCGTGCCTATGGACAGCTACCTAAACAATTATAAACATCCACACTAGTCTCACACTAGGTTGAAATTGCAATGTATTCTAAAAATGTCATCATAATCTATATTATTCAAATACAATATAATAGAATTTATGCAAATCTCAATCATAAACCATCCCTGTTACTTATTGCGGTCACAAAATGTAGGTAGGCGCTATCCATAATTTTACATAATGTACGCAAAGAGACTTCTGAAGTATCAATGCTAAGCGGACAGGTAAGTCGAGTATTATAATTTATTTACAATAATTTCTCTCTTACGAATTATAATTTTATGAAGCTAGAAACTATAACTTATGTATAAGCTACGACTTTAAAGATCATCGAATTAATAGGTCCGTTCTGAAAAAATACTTTTCCCTTCTTTTCATAGAAACATTTTTTTATTTATGTCGCAGGGATTTTGTCAGAGACGTGATATTATAATTTCACTAGTGAGATTATAGGTACACGGATTATTGTAAATAACGACCGGTTACTATAATTTCACGGTCTTTTTTCAGTGATATTGTAGTTTCACGGGGCCGCAATAGTGATATTATAATAACCTTTAGGCGTATTGTGATTTTTACCTGTGGTCCAATCTGATAAAACAAAAAAGGCCGGAAAATATTAGGCTTTATTTATTGTATACGCGAGCCGAGCCAGCGAAGCGAAGCGTCATTATTGAAATTGGCCGACAATCCAAAATTTTATTATAAATTAAATATGTACTAAAAATTTTAAACTATTAAATATTGACCAGTTTATATTTTTTATCGTGTAAGTTACTTACTCAATTATGTTACCTCGAGACTTTTATTTTTGCTAAGTAACAATTATGGCATATTCTTAAAATATAAATTTCACTGTATCGGTGTAGTGAAATTATAATGTCACTAAAACAAGGCCGTTATATTGTAAGAAATATAACGCATTGATAAAAACCCATGTAATTGTAATGTCACTAGTGATATTATAATACCACGGCTTTTATAATATCTCTGTGACATTTATTCCTTTAACCTTGATATTGCGGCGCAGCAATACAACGAATTATGTGTCTGTCATATTTATTTTAATAAAATAGAAAAGTTACCTCTGCATTTTTACGTCACAGACAAATAACTGTAGGTATACTTAAATAAAACATTTATCAAGCACAGAAATGCAAAAACGAAAAAAAGACTAAAGGTCTGGAATTCTGGATAAAAAAGCTACAAATGAACAGAAATTTATTCGTCGCATGGACTTATTTCCCAATTTGGTAAACAGTCTTACGAGATATTATATGTATAAAATAAATTTAATACGACATTTAAGAGGTTTTCGTCCGCCGGGAGACGTCTACTGCTCGACAGAGCTCTAAATGTTATATTTTATCATTGTAGTTTTTTATTTATGATTGCAATAATGAAATAATAATTTAAAACTTGTTACTACAGAAAATTGCGTGGCAAGCGAAGCACGTTTGTACATGACTGTACTTTCCAACATAGAAATCTTGAAGGTGCTTACCTCAGATATACATCTACATAGATGACGCAAATGTCACGATTTGTATTGAAACAAGCTTGCCGACTTTTAACACCTTTTATGACGTCACAGCTGATATTTTGTGATATAAAAAAAAACGAACCGATTCAAAGACACTGATGACCGATGAAATCGATTATTAAGAACGATGTCTATATTGTAATATTGAGTTTATAACAGACATACATACGCGCGACTGAATCTAGCGGCGACCAACCTTGACGCTTGGTCGGGGTTCAGACACGCGAAGCACATGCACTTGCGTTGTAGGTATATGTATGTATGTCTGTGGTGCTTACCTTCGTACTAGATCCTAGTTGCATTGCTATTGCATCAGTTTTTCTTTTGTGTGACATATTTGTATAATGTACTAGTTTTCATTGATCTGTATATTAATATTGATATCTAGGTGTATAAAACTCGTCGAGTTAATAAAGGTCCCGTTTCGTCGTACAAATCTAAATAAAACTTAATAAATTTAAATAAGCTAAGCATATTAAGTCACTAAAGGTACTAGACGTGATAAAAGCTCTAAAAGGTTTTTTTCACGAAGCTTAGAAGCGGTCTAAGCTGTCGCATGTTAGAAATGAAAAATATTTTTTGGGATCGGAGTCTGAGGGCACGTTTATAACAGCTTAAGCTATAATTAATTGCTTTGTGAAATCGTTGGAACAGCTGATCCATAATAATTCAACACATACGTTATAAGTCTGAATACAAAAATATCTCATAAGTGAAGTTATGTCCGTTATTTATTCACAGACTTAGTCTCGAATTTTAAAAGCTTTCTTTGGCTGCTAACTGGATGAACGTGGGCGGGGGCGGTAATCCAGTTTGCATTCTAATGGTGCGTACAGATTGCTGTAATGGAACTTGTAATGTAACATTTTGCGCAGAACACGTCCAAATACGCAACGTGCGCAGACTGTTACATTACTAGTTACATTACAAGCAATCTGTACGCACCATTAAGGGCACGTTTTGCGTTACGTTTACGTTACATTGCCGGCTTTACTCTTAACCAGCGGATGGTATCTTATTAAAGCTCCTAAACGATGCTCATGACGGAAGTATAGATTCGCTCTCAATTATTCATAGAGAACTACTATAAAAATCTAAACTTGAGTAGAGAGAACAAGACTAAGATAAATTTAGACTTCTTTACCTTTAAAACAAACATGTTATACATAATAAGTTAAAACATACATGTTATACATAACTTCACAGACCAACGAAAGCAAATAAATGTTCACGCACACAAAAAATTGTATTGTGCGAGGATTGAACTCGCGACTACTGGAGTTATGAGGTAGACATTTTTCCCCCCTAAAAACACCTATATTCCAATAAATATATAACTAGTTAAGAAAATTTACTAAAAAGGTTGGGCACTGTCGATGTATGTTTTAAATATCATTATAGCATTAGTATTTCCTGAGATATGGAGGTTAGCCACTTCCTTTCCAAGCCCGTAAGTTCCATCTTAGGTCGTCACTTGCCGACAGATTCTATTAATAGTAGTCGCATGATACTGCTTAACGTAGTATAAAAATGTACAGGGTGTTTGCCCCATCGCCGGCCAAATCGACATGGCCTGTAGTTTTTTTATTTTTTTTTTATAATGATTTCAGAATGATAAACAAAAATGTTATTAAAAAACCACCAGGCTTTTGAACTCTTAATGGCCATTAAATCATAGCAAATAATCTACTTAACAGGCCATATAAATTTTTCTGGCGATGATCTAAACACCCTATATGCAATTAAAAAAATATGCAAGTAAAAAAAAAGTAATGCAATTTTATTTAGCAATGCCAATTTTTGACACCACAAACATGTGGCCCCAAAGTAGCTTTTATATAAGCTTGAGTTATGGAGACCCCTAGCGGAACTAGGGGGTCACTTAGTACTCACCCAGACCCCAGCCAGTTTGGAATAAATCATTTTCCTAACTCGCCCGGCGGGGACTAAAATTCAGGAACTCTCATGCCGTAGCCGAACACTCAGTCAATGTACCAAAGAACGGAAGCCGTCAATTTGGACGAGTGTAACTTAAATTAGAATTTTTCCAACCTATTCTCCAAATAACGATTGACCGACAACATGGTAGTATGAAAAATAAATTCACATTGTCATTGTTGCAGAAAAACTTTAAAAAAGCTAACCTTCAGGAGTTGCAAAACCAGTGATTGTATAAATATTGCAGTAACCCGTAGCAGCCTAATAAGCCCATGGTTTCTCAGCATCCAGGAGCATATGGTCATCCATCATCTCTCCGTCGGTCAGCTCCAAGGCATCGGCCCTGTAGGCGGCGTTCTCTATCCAAACCGCGATTCTGTCGGATACCGCTACCATGAAGCGGGATAGTCGGCCTGGATCAGTGCGCGTCGGTTTTGGTTCACCTAAGAGTTTAAATAAATAAATATTTCTGATAGTGACGTAACATTTATGCCAAATTTAAAAACTTGTGTCATCGATATGAGCCGTTCGTCAAATAAATTAACTACCCAAGTTTAAATACCAACACTATGGCACCAAAGCATGCTTAGCAGGGTGTCTGGAAATGACATACATTCCCTACAATTAAAGTTAAGCGTAAACTAGACAAGTTGCGTTCCCTAACCCTAGGAATTTACTCGTAGCGTAGATAGTGTGGTGTGCTAGTAATTTCAATGCCCATTCTATGGAACACAGCAGCGTATTTTAACTAAGTGTATTATTTGAGATTTCTTTTCAACAGCTACTAAGGGTAGAATTTAATAATCTATCAACTAACCCAAAATTTCTGCGACCTTCTCAAGCACAACGTCTGCAATGCTCCGCAGTCTGTTGGAGACCAGCATTTCTTTCTGACCCTTAGCGATGTAATCACAAAGACGATAGGCTACCTAAAATTGGTGAAAACATTATAAATTATTAGGTCAATTGATAGTTCACTCTGGCCACAATTAAGGGCTAACGCTGCGTTTACCTAAATGAAAAACGTAGGCATGATAAAAAAAGCCTATTTGACAACTATTTGTAAAGAAGGTATTATGTAAAGACGGTACTATATCCAATAACAATAACTGTAACGCGAAGAGCTAGCTAACTATTTGAATTATTCAAATTCAGTAAAACTAGAAAGCGTTTAAGGATTAAGGGACAAAACCGCAGACATAAGTGGACGCCCGCGCCACGCCACGCCATCGCTGTTTCACGCAGCGTCGCTACTCGCTAGTTCAGTTTTATTAGTGTGCTGATACAGCCGTTTTGATGAATAATAAAATAAATCTAAATGAGATGAAATACTGTTAAAAACTTCAATTATTTATTTACAATAATTTACGTTCAGTAAATTAGATAACGTTATATAATAATATCATTCTGTTTATTAGTTATCATGGCAACACTCATACATGTCAAGTGTTTTGGATGTAAGATCAAGTACTGGAATGAGTATTGAAAGGCATTTAAAAAAATTGGTTAACAAGTTTTTTAGATTGCATTATAAGGATATCCCCTATTTTTGTAGCTTGATCTCCATAACACCAAGCGTGTATGATGTGACGTGATGAAGAGAGCTATCATGGTGCAGTGGTTGAGTTTTCACCTGTGATACGAGTTGTCCTGGATATGAATCCCAGGCAGAACAGATTGAGAAGCACTGAACTGAACTAAACTGGTTGAGGTCTGGATTTATACTAGAAATATTAATTCTGTTTGTTGGTGTTTGATCAATCGCCAACACCCTGTGTGTTTGGTCCATCGCCAGCCAAATTGATATGGCTTGTAGCGTAGGTTATCTGTTATGCCTAAATGGCTATTAAAAGTTTAAAAGCCATGTGGTTTTTTTTAAGAACATTTAAAAAAATATTGTCTCTCACCCCGAAATCGTCATAAAAAAAATTAAATAAAAAGTATTAAGTGTAGACTGCAGTTTCAATGTGTACTGTTTTTGGTTTTTTTTAACCTCAAAACCAATATCATTAGTTGATTAGTATTTATTTTTTTTCTTACAAAGTTTCGGAATAGACACATAGAATGTCGATATGTGCGTAAAAAAATAAAAAACAATGACTAGGAACTTTGATAAAATTTGAATGACAGCTTCCACTTGTTTCCCATGTGTCAACTTACGCAAATATGATTTTTGCCACTATTCACGTAAGCTCACGATGTTCTTAACCATTTTTATAGCGTGTGGCATATCATTAGAAAGAAGAAAGACCATAAAGTTTTCAAGAAGTTGGAAGATCCTAGTAATTGTTTTTAATTTTCTTACACGTATGTAAAGCCAAATGCTGAATATATTTTTTTCGATTTCGAAACTTTGAAGAAAAAACAAAAACTAATAAACTAGTGATATTTTTTTAGGTTTAAAACAAGCCTCAAATCGTCCACGTTTAAACAAGATCAAACTTAGCTGCCTACTCTAAATAATTTATTTTTATTTTTTATGGCGATTTCTGGGTGATAAACAAAAAAGTTCAAAAATCTTATTTTAAAAAAGTCTCATATCTTTTGAACTTTAAATGGCCGTTGGTGCATAGCAGAGTACGTACTCTACAGGCCATATCAATTTGGCCGGCGATGGACTAAGGCGATGAACCAAACACCCTGTATATATTAGTCTGCATAAAGATTTAATAAATAAAATAATAATAAAATCCCCAGACAATCACACCAACTACATGGCCCCAAAGTAAGCATAGCTTGTGTTATGGGATACCATATAGCATAATAATAAAATAAATACATAAATAGATAAACACCCAGACACGGTACATTTTTTTTCTGGTTCCGTGCGGGGATCGAACCCGCAACCACTGGCGTCTGAGGCAGATAAGTTTACCCCATCGCTAAAGTGGTCGTCATTATTTTAGATTTATTAGATTACCTACTTTCCTCATGTTTTAACTTTGTACTGCAATATGTTCGAGAACGGGAAAAAACAACGCTATTGACTGATCAGGCCTGTGCGTGTTATCACAGGCGGCGCGCGTGACCCCGCGCGAGAGCCCGCGCATGATCCCGCGCGTGAGCCAGCGCGTGAGCCCGCGCGTGAGACCGCGCGTGAGCCTGCGCATGAGCACGGCCCGCATCGCGCGGGGCCCGTCGCGCGGGTGCGGGCAACTGTGCGCGACGGACGCTCGCGCGGGGACACGCGACGCCGCCCTTTTGTATGTAACGGCGTCTGCGACAGCGCAACGCAGATTGGGCCCTACAGGTCGATTTAGCAAATTAGTTTTGCTGACAAGTTAAACTGACCTACTTATTTATTTAATTTTCACAAAACCAACTGCACATAACAATTACAATGGGAAGAATTCGATTATATAAATACATACTGCCAACAATAGGTTGACAGTTTCAAAATCGTTAATGTAAATAAAGCAGGTCTGTTTATTATTATCGGCTTTTATATTTTTATAACTGATTAACTCACGTTAAATCTTACTCTCTCCCAAAGAATGGTACATAAATAAATATGAGATGGAAGATGCCAGTAAAGAAATCTTTAGGAAGGAACAGGCTCTTTGTGAAACATTGCCGGAAGAAAGATCCGCTATTGTAGTGATAATTTGCACAAAGGATATAAAGGGTAGTCATTACTCAGACAAACCCTTAAGCGGTCCTACTAATAAGCGCAGGTCGCTTGGAGTAGAAACCTTTTATGACAGGATTATCCAGGGGTGCTAGGACTATTCTTCGCTGACCCTATAACCGACGACCATAGAGGCTATATTATGGTCAGCGTGTCGGGTTACATTTGATTACTAGCTACTACGGAAAATAAGTAAGTAATCGTAATAACCTGAGCACTAAAATTGACCAGCCACTTTTGCCGCTGCCGAACCTCTTTAGCCTTCTCCGCTTGTTCCTTTCGGGATAGCATACCTCCGGGGCTCTGCCAATTCTTCGTCAGTGTTTGGAAATATTGTTCAGTTTGCCTATATAAAAAAAATACACAATAGGTAAAGGAAGTTGGAAATCGTGGATTTTTCGTGTTGTTTGTTAGTTCACTCTGAGACTACCATAGGCCGAATGTAAGATTTGCAAAAGTGAAGCATTTGAATATGCGTATAGGTATTAAGATTGAGCAAGACTCAACATTTAATCACAGTGATTAGAGTTTTATTCAAACTTAGAGACATTTAATACGTAAGTTGCTTAGAAAAAGATATGTGTTCAATATTAACGTGATGTTTTAGATAGAATTTTCTAATGGAGTTCAATGTTTCCAAATATTTAGGGAGATTTTATGTAAGATGTTTATTTCGCTTTCACGCTTAAACGATTCGATGTAGATAATAGGAACAAAAGCTAATGTGTCCTGGAAGATGCTCTCTACAGCTCAACATTTTGCTGCTATAATTTTCCAACGTATCTAATGTAACAATTTAAAAAAATGATAAGAGAACAGATACCTAAAAAACTAAAACATTCAGATTTTTTTCGTGTGTCGGAGGATCATACAAATGTGGCTGGCAAAATGGTCATGTATTCTATTGACAGAAAGCAAGATATTAGAGATTGTAAAGTACTGAACCACCTACTCTGGACTTAAAAAGTAATCTTCCTCTAGCGCGCTTTTAATCTTGTCTCGTCTCTCCCTTGGAAGAAAAGCACACTTTTCGTCCCAAAGCGATCTGAGACGTCGGGCGTTGGGGCGGGCTAGCATCTCAACACGCTGCATGGTACGCTGTCGACGACTTTGGCGTTTGGCATCACCTGATGAAAAAAATATATAATTTACTGACTAATCTATGCCTAGGTATACATATACCTATGCAAATAATAGATATTGAAAACTGAATGTAAAATTTTACCTGTTCTTTAATCCACTAAGCGCACAGGGCCCTTTTTTAAACCTCTCTTAACTCTAAAGCTATACGTACGAAAGTGGATTCCATAAACCCATCGAAAACTTAGAGTTCCTTTTTGTACGAGTTGCCAGAGTGTGGAATAAACTGCCTGCGTCTGTTTTTAGAGACCACTCTGACATTTTTGAGTGTCAAGTGAATAGGTTTCATTTTGAATGAACCAAATGAAGAAACCTCATTTCTTAGTGTTAATAAACTTTGTTGGTTAACATTTTAAGAACTGGACTTTACAAAACCAAGAAATAAATTTAATATCTTTTAATAACTTTTTATCGGATAAATTGAAATTATCTCAAAAATGGATTAGACATCACTTTCACATAGTAATACAAAAAAAAATGTTGCAAATGAAAATAACCGGTAAAATAACTCCTAAAAAATAACGCTCTAATAAACAAACACCCTGTAGGTATACTAAAACCGTTAAATGGCAGCCCCAGACGGATTTGTTTTTTTTATACAGGGTGTTCCGCACAACGTTGAACATACCAAAAGAGGGGTATATGGGGGTATATAAGAGGCGTAGGTTCCCTAGTGGCGTGGGTTACAGTATTCCAAGTGCGTGTTCATTGCTTTTTGTTTGAGGGAGGGAGGGTGGTGAACCAACGCACGAATATCCTGCATCACTAGTGCAAATACAAGTCGCGGAATTAGCAAGGTAACTTTGTTAAAGTAGTTGTCATGGATTTCCGCAAAGTAACGCCTGATTCAATCAATTATATCAATCTGCATCTTTTAATGTGAAAAGGCCTTACCAATCACCTTAATTGTAATAAAGAAAAAAAATAAACATGAAGCAATCCAAATATATGAAACTCTACTAACACATGGAATATACTAATGGCATGGCTTCGGCCTCTTTATCTAACATTATGGAATATACTAACAAATTGCATGGCTTCGGCCTATTTATGTACCTACCTAATTGAAAGACAAGTGTCTTGGCTCAGGCCTTTTTATGAATGAAACTTAGAAAGAAAAAACATCAGACAAGGCTGTATGGTTTAAACCTTTGCCTGCCAGAATGGCAAACCTAAACAACAACCAAATATATGAAAAAAAAAATAAAAAAACTCGAGTCCTAGGCAAAATCTTTTGTGCTGGTTAGTTAACGGAGCACAGCACCCACCGCCCCTTATCGTATGTTCAAAGTTCTGGCGAACACCCTGTAGAGTAAGTATTTTATTAAATATTTTTTCAATCTGGAAGGCTTATACCTTCTTATTTGAATTTTTGATTGTCTAATTCTTATGTTTACTAACATTTTCCCGGAGGCAAGTTTACAATGATTTCGAACAATTTCGGTTAATTTTAAAATTTTAGATATCTATTAGCAGCGCTTTAAAGTTGTCTCAATAAATAAATACTATTGAATTGTTAGGCAAAACATTGTACTAACCGATCCTTGGACGTCGCAGGACTTCTACGTTCTGGCCGGAATCCGCGGAAATGTTTGATGCTGAGTTAGTTTTAGACCCGGAATTTGATACTTTTTCTTGACTCTTTTCTTCTATACTAGATTTGCTACCGTCCATGCTTTTATCCATGCTTTTTCTTTCACTCTTACTCAATCTCTTTCCTTCCTTCGTCTTCTTCTCTTCATCCTGCACGGACGTCCTTTCATCCCAAGATTGTCTTTTACCCTTATTCGGCATTTTTATTATTTACTTAGTAAATTTTCGATATGTTTAAAAGTTACCAAAATTTTTATATAAATAAATAACCTAAAGAGTTATGTAAACATTGAAATCTACACCTTCCTCGTATCTGTCAGATATAACGTCTTTGTCAAATTTTATAACTTCAAAAATGGAAGTTTAGTTATTTAAAGGTTTTACTCTACTATTTTACTCTTTGGTTCCGTATTCCGTATAAGACTCATCCTATTTCTTGAAAGGATATTTTTCACAGAATAGAGAAAATCTATATGGAAATGCTATGCAAATAAAAATATATAGGAGCCGATGTCACAAAACGCACACAAAGAAGCCGTTTGTCCTTACCTACACTACACTACAGTAAAACCACGATTCGGATTCCTGGTTAAAGCTGAAGTACAAAATTGTGACGTCATTAAGCGGCCATTCGATGGTCTTATGATGAATAAAAATTTTCATTTCATTTTTCATTTTCATTTCATGGTTCCTATTTTAGTTCAAAACAGCTTACATAATATATCTCGTCCTACATTAGAACTTTACCTTGATCGTGTCCGTACCTTTATGAGAATTATTAGTCCAAGAAAATGGTCAATGAAATACGAATTTTGAGCTTAAAACTTGAATTTTTGATATGTTACTTTGAAGCATCTAAAAACGAACTGTGAAAGGTTTTTTTAAGTTCACCCCCGAGAAGGGGTGAAAAAAAATAAAAAAAATGTTTTTTTTTAAATTTTGGGGAAATGGTAAGTGTTAGAAAAAAAAGTTTCGAATAAAAGTTGTAGAGCGTAAAATTTTACATAAAAATGCTCTCATAACTTTTTTTCCTTAAATTGAAATTAACTGAGATAGGGTAGCTAGAAGCTAGGGGATGATAACAGGAACTTTAAAAAATCATAAGTTGTTGAAAAATTTAAAAAACTCATAATTTTTTTATTTTAAATTACTTATATGATTATAAACTTTAATTGTAGAGAAAAAAATTTTTTTTTAATTGTTTATAAAAAAGGTTATAACAATTTAAAATTTTTATTTTCAAATTAAATCAACGTAAACAATTAATAAAAAAATTTTTTCTCTAGAATTAAAGTTTATAATATAATATAAGTAATTTAAAAAAAAATTATGAGTTTTTTTCAATTTTTCAACAACTTATGATTTTTTAAAGTTCCTGTTATCATCCCCTAGCTTCTAGCTACCCTATCTCAGTTAATTTCAATGTAAGAAAAAAAAGTTATGAGAGCATTTTTATGTTATTATATTATTATTATTATTATTTATACCTAAAGCTACACGCCTTTCGGCGGAAAGACCCGACAATTTGACCAGTCGGTCGGGGATATTATGTAAAATTTTACGCTCTACAACTTTTATTCGAAACTTTTTTTTCTAACACTTACCATTTCCCCAAAATTTCAAAAAAAACAATTTTTTTTTTTTTTTTTAAATTAATTATTTAATTTAATTTAAAAAAAACCTTTCACAGTTCGTTTTTAGATGCTTCAAAGTAACTTATATCAAAAATTCAAGTTTTAAGCTCAAAATTCGTATTTCATTGACCATTTTCTTGGACTATATATAAAAAAAAAAAACAAAAAGTTTTATTCATCTTAGGAATTTACATTCTCTTAATGACGTCATCATATACTTCGGCTTTAACTACTTGTTGATAGATGTTGAATAAGATATTACAGTAGACCAAGAGACAAAAAAGCCGGCTGAAAAAACTTTTGGCACTCTTTTTCAGTCAGAATTATACGAATTAATACAAATAGGTATAGTACAAATTTAAAAAAAAACAAACGTGCCTTGAGCTATATACGCACAAAACAAACATGACCAGCTGGGTCCAGAGTATTTAAACAAGAATGGAATAAAACAGTCATAGTGTCATCAACAAAAGGAACTGACACCGTTAGCAGCACCATCACCCTCCTCAACCATATTTTAGGGAAGAGCGGGACCCGACACACAACGCTTCCACTAGCCATGCCGCCTGAGGGAGCATGACGTCCTGGCTGTTGTCTTGACAAGAAAATAAGCCACATGGCATATTGCACAGCCAAGCCGTAAACAAAATTAATAATCTAGAAATATCCTGTTGTGTGCTTACTCCCATGCCTTTTTATCGTCTAAAGAATCTTTAGTTTTTTAATAAGCTTTTCGAAATAGAGGGCCTTTGTGCATTGTTGCAATGTCTTTTACTATGCAGTGTTTAAGTACCTACTTTATCAAGATGATTTTTTCTTTGCAGACATAAATATAACACCTGAAAAATAAAATGATGGATCAATCGTACGGAAACAAAAAATTATGATAATTTACATACTTACGCAAACAAACACGCAGAGAGAGACTCATAGCCCTGCAGCAAAGAGTTGTAATTTGTAATGTGATAATGACTCAAACATTCAAATACACCTATAAATTGAATTTGAAAGCTGTTCCTAATGTAACTTGTGTATTAATAAAATACAGAAATATTAAGATTGTTTCATTATTTCATGATTGATTTAAATTTATTGAACACATTATTATTGGTAGGTATATTAGATTCAAAGTTGATTTACAAGATGTGGTTTGGACAATTTTAGTAAGTAAACTTATTTTGTTGAGTTTTAACTGATGTGTATTCTTAATAGGTTAAGGTTTATTTGATGTAATTCTTATGTGTGATTAATTTGTACAATAAGAATAAGTATGTAAAAAATTGATATTATTCCCGTAAAATAAAAAACTTATTTAATAGCTAACTCTTATCTGTTCCAAATACAATTCAATTCAATTAATTTTATTAGCACGAATATAGGTAGTACAAAGGATGTTTTACAAAGGTTGAGTACAAGCCATATTCTGCCGTAGTGGTATGTACATGAAAAAATAATATATAATGCCATATTCCTTTAGATTTGAGATTTTATATTAACATTAATTTAATATACAAGGTCAAAATATAAAAGGACATTAGTTCAATTAATTTAACAATATGGTCACTATTTATTGACAGCGGTCATAAGTTTGCGTCATTATCGTTAAAGTAGGTAGTCACATAATGTGTAATAGCACTTATCAAGTAAAAAACATTTCAATTTGTTCTTAAAAATATAAATAATATTTACATCTTTAATGGCTTAAGGCAATTTGTTATAAATTCTGGAAGCCATCCCGAATAAACTTTCTGATAAAAATGCGGTGCTGCGAGGCTGAGCCGCAATAGTTTATGTGCCTTTTGCTTCTTAATTTGTCAAATAACGCGAGGGATTTCTTTACAAACAGAGCTGTTTCTAGTATATAAAGGGATGGAAATGTCAGAATTTTTGATTTTTTGTAAAAAGGTTTACATGATTCTATTATATTTTATGTGTACAAAATAAATTAATATGTGTCCCCTAAGTATGTCCGCGTTTTTTTTAACTCTTTTTAATAACATTTTATCAGAAGTGTGATAAGGACCTCATTTTGAGTTGAAATTCTTAAGAGTAACTGCCAAAAGCTATCAAGTGGACTATTTCTTCAATATATGGCAGCACAAGTCAGGCGCGGTCCCAGGGGACCTAGGGGACAAGATTGTGAAAAGCTGAACCCCTCAAAAGAGTAGAAGCTAGAAAAAATTACTTTTGATTAAAAATTTTGTTGTGCCCACCCTAAAATTTCAGTCTAAGACCGCGCCTGGCACTAGTGTTGCTTTTGCAAAGAATGAAAACAGAAATAGATATTTTTTTATAATTCATATTTATTATCTATTAACTTTCTTAGATAAGCACAGCCAACTGAATAAATTAGGATATCCATCTTTAACACGTCCGTGGGTATCCAAATCTTCTTGATCGTATGGTAAATGCCAACAACAGTCTTGAGTTTGTTGAGCGCATGGTGTGAAACTAAGGGGCGGCTAGAAAAGAAAAACAGATATTAGTACCCTTAAAGATAACTGACGGTTTTTGGGACAAAACTGCGTTTATCTTACGCCCGCGCGAGCTCTCGACAAATACCCTTAAAAAAGTATTTAATTGGATATTTCATACACTTGTTTTCGAAAACAATTTGGTAACCATATCGTCGTCTTATTCACGGTAATATTATCTATACAGTATTCCAACTTTATACAAACGTACGAAGCGTATCGATTTTTTATGTTTTTTTTTAATAAAATCAAAAGCTGTTATATTTGCCTCGGACATTGCATTGAAAAATTATCACATTAATAAACTCTTATTATCCAGGGTGACTGGTGGGTTACTTACGAAATTCGAGGACGTGATAGTTTAAGATCATACACGAAGAGAAAAAATAAAATTAAAAATAAATATTAGTTATTTGCTAAGTAAATTTAACCGAAAAATTAAAAAATTCATTACGCAACGCATGGTTACACTGGTATATACTTACAACGGACTTAAGCACGGCACTATCAATACAGAATACGTTTGTATAGACGCCGTCCGTCAGTAACGTCGACGACCGTTCGTGAAGCTAATAGCTGACAAAGTCAAACCAAAATGAACTTAATGGAGAACTCATTGCGTGCGATATTGCTAGGTAACGCGATGAAGTAGAATTGAGTGTACTGAGAGATCAAATTTGCCTGCACTTTTTAAATCCCTTACGAATCGGTAAGCTTCAATATGATTTTCGCATAGGTTTCTAAGACGGTTATCATTTCTATCAGTTGTATTATGATTTAAGCTGGGTCCAGAAATTTCGATTGCTATAAGAATAATTGCACAAAACTTTTTGTATGAAGCAAGTTGTCAATTTTAAAGTTCATTAACATTTCATTAACAACTTCTTTATAACGATCCCAATTAACAGGTTACTGTGAAAAGCAATGTTGTTCGAGGAAATAGAAGGTTCATATTCGTCTCTTACGAGAATAAATTTTGTGATAGTTGGCAGATGATGACTGCCTAAAGGGTCCTGATGAACTTGATATTCACAAGAAAGAAATAAAGAAGAAGACACCGTAGTTAAATCTAGACTGTTTGGTTTCCAAATATGAGAGCCTTTAGTTGTTTTGGCCATTATTTAAAAGTATTAAGTCATTGTCGTCCATTAAATCCATAATAGCTCTGCCCCGAGAATCTATACGACTGCAACCCCAGAAGGTATGATGGGAATTAAAATCGCCTGGAATTATGAACGGTTTTGGAATAGTTTGCAATAAACGATCTAATTTCGCCTTTTCAAAAACAGGAGCACTATTACCAGGACTGTAAAAACTAACCAAAGATATGGTTTTTTGTTTCAATTTAATAACATCATCATAAAAAGTGTCTAGGTTAGAGAAGTTTATACCATTTTTAATGAATATTGCTACACCATTATGATCATTACCGCAGTCATTCCTAACAATAGAATAACTACGAATATTAAATTGAATGCTTGGCTTTAGCCAAGTTTCTGACATGAGAGCTATATATATATTATTTTCATATATAAAATATTGAAACTCAAGTCTGTTACTTAACAGACTTTGAGCATTCCACTGTGTAATATTTAAGATTTGGTCGAATGTGCGAGTTTTTTTCGTTTGCCATGAATGATTTCTTTTATAGCTGTACTAATAAATTTTGAACTGATACTAACATTTTGTGTTTTATTCAGAGTAATAACTTTCACTATTGATTCTGTCAATAGACTCATTGCTTCTGCATTTGATAAAATAGCCTGTATCCTGAGTGTTTAATTGTTTATTTAATAAAGGGAAATTCAAAGAGTTTTTCAGTTTTTCAGCGTATGGCTTGGTGTTACTATCAGCTATTTTTTTGCCTTATAGGGCATTGACCAGAAATGGCGATATGGTTACCATTGCAATTAAGGTCTTCTCGACCTCGACAGAACATTCTTTGAATGTACACCCCTCAGTACATATGGAGCAGCGTGGTGAACTTTTACAGAATTTGGCTAAATGGTCGTATCTTAAACCTTTGAAGCACTGCTTTATTGGTGGGACATATGGCGAGACGGGCAAACGCCACATCTTAATGTGAACAGAGCTGTAGAGTTTCTTTTAAGTTTGATGTATTTTTAAACAGCTTTAAAGGCATAATACTTCGTCGATTTGATGCCATCAAGGTTAAATAAAGGTCAAATGTATTTTGATAAAAATCTATAAAACCCAATGTTTTTAAATGTTTTAAATCGACTAAATTAATCAGAAACCTTATTCCTAGAAACGGTTTTTCATATAAAGTAAATAAAAAAATGAACAATGCCCATGAGGCACGCGCGGGCGGCGGCGAGATCAAAGCACCGAAGCGGAGCAACCCAACGACGCGACGTTATGTAGGTACTAATTCTGATGCAGAGGCTTACATACGCATACATTGCATACAAGTACCCACTTTTATTACATATTTATTACGATCAGAATCGAGTAAAGAGTGCTCTCCTTTAATTTCTAAAATTTGTCACCAGTCACCCTGTACAAGTTTGATTATTTAAAGCGGGGATTTAAAAAACCATATAAAAGGACCGTTTGAAATGGTTACCGTATGTTTCGGCTAGCGGAATTAAAAGGCTACCGAAATGAATGGGTATAAACCGTATTATAAAGGTTTTTAGATGAAACAGTAGCCGAAAGGAAAAACCTAGTTAGGCCTAATTAGATCATGTGTGAAAAGGTTGTCTGGACGAGATCGCTCTAGAGCGATAAGACCGCCTTTGACACCTAGTTATCCTTTAATGTTTTTTCAGTATTTTTTGTCATAAACAATAAAGTGTAAATAAATAAATAAAAGATGAATTAATGTGGAGGAAGCGAAAGAGGTATGTCTGGATCCCTGGTATGTCCTGTTCCCTTGTCTTTGCCTACCCCAAAAGGGGAGAAGTGATGTACAGAAGGCAGCTGATCAAGCTTTACATTACCTGTAAAATTTCCTTAGGTGCAACGCAGACGGCACACTTTTTGTGCGATCGAGTCTGCGGCGCCGGACCGCAGACTCTATCGCACAAAAAGATTTTAGTTATTAGTAAAAATCGGTGGATAACTATTTTTCTTTTTATTCTCAAATTTTGTAACTTGATGTTAATTTGCACCCGAAAGGAGCCGGATACTAGTGCTAATTATTCAGTTTGTAAAACTTTGATACAAACGTTTGTCAAATTATTGTGCGCCGGACTTTTTGCGCGTCGTGTGCGTTACTGCATATAATTGCATAGGTTCTATTTTCACAGACTAAAAAGTGCGTCACGGATAGTCTGTCGTCTGCGCTGCGCCTTAACCAATTTTAAATCAATGTCAAGGGCATAGAGTTCATATTCGAGTAATTTTTTTTGTCAGATTTGTAACGCTTGATGTGCTTCCTTCTGTACCTATGTATGTACGCTGACTGCAGTTACGTTTAACATTAATCTCACCAAGTGTTGAATGATAATGAGGTTAAAATTGGAGCACAATAGTTTAGAGAACTGGCTCTTCAAGTAAAATTTGGCAAAATGAATCATCATTATAGCGATTATATTGAAAAGTCATCACTAACTAAACAGATTTTGAAGGTGTCCTAACAAACCAAGCACTTATACATACATATATACATATGTATAAGTGCTTGGATGGCGCCAACAATCTGGTCCTTTCTGAAGTTGTTACAAGACATTTCACGCAGAACCATAGTCAGTCACATGATATGTTAAGCCTACCTATTTATTTTATACTGCGCAGCGACTCGTGCGATATTCAGCGGGGAACAGAAGTATGACGCTATCTACACATAGTCATGTCATACATATATAATTTTATTCACCTGCGTTTGAACACCTGTTTTCCAATTCCAGAAAACCATCCATTGGTGCTGCCACTGCCATCTCTTGAAGAGCTGTCGCAAGTATTCATCTTTCATATTAAACACATGACCTCGTAGTAAATCTTTAGAGACAATATCTGTGTGAGCTCCACTTAGAATAGCAGCCGTGATGAAGAAGGGGTCATCTTGAGATCTGCAATTTACGCGAATACGAGATTTAAATATTGGGGACAAAAACTTATGTCTTCTATCAATGGAATGGATTCTTTCAAGGAAATTGTGGAGTGATCCGGTTTTGAAGGTATTTTATTCCATTCCTTCTTTAACTTAACCTCTTATTGACGTAAGAAATTTATTTTCCTTATTTTATCACGTGCATTCAACGATATCTTTTGACAACCACTTTTGCGATGGGGTATTGACCTGCCTCAGACACCAGTGGTTGCGGGTTCGATTCCCGCCCGGAACAAGAAAAAAAAATGTTCCGGGTCTGGGTGTTTATCTGTATATGTATTTATATTCTAGGTTCCCCCCTAGTTCGCTACATGGTATCTCATAACACAAGCTTCGCTTACTTTGAGGCCATGTAATTGGTGCGATTGTCTGGGGATTTTGTTTTATTTTTATTTATTTATATTTTCATTTAAAAAGACACTATAGTAGAATTATTTCAGCTAATATGGATGACAGCTCTCATTTTCCATTATGCGCAAACTACTCTAAAACTATAAGATCAAGAGCAGTGATTCTTGTATCAATTTAAATTGTACTGAAATATGTATTGTAATAGGATATGAAAAAAGAGATGAGCTAACAATGTGGTTTTGGAAAAAAATGAGAATAAAGCGCCCCAATGCCCTCAAAAACCGTACAAAATAAAGTTTGCCGCTTCGGAAATTACAATCAAATCAGTTGTTTTGCTAACTTTTGTAACATTTCTAGTTACTTTGTACTATTATCTTTAAAAAAACATCAATATGGAAAGTTTACAAGACGTAGAACTTCAACAGCCGTTGTTTTACAAATTATGGTGAATTCCGCCATCGTCAGCAAAGGGGTATTTTTGATCAACAATAACTCTTAATCTGTATGAACGAGAGCAATGATTTTTTCATCAATATATTAAGCAAATCAAATATTACCACATGATAAGAGAAAATATGGGTTAACAATGTAATTTTCGCAAAATTTTTGAATTAAATACTTAATGAATAGAATACTGTAAAAAATAAACTTTGTCCCTTCTGCAATTGCAATAAAAGCACTTGTTTCCTATTTTTTTATATGTTATTAGTTACTTCACACATTTGCCTTTTAAATAAAATCAATATTGAGCCCTTACAAGATCCACAACTTTAACAGCTGTTGTTTAACAAATCAAGGTGAATTCTATGAAAGTAAAAATAAAAGTTTCTACAGAATGGCAGGGTTTAAGAAATGACCTACCATATTGGGTATTTTCTTCAATGAAATTGTGCATAGTTACTGCTCCTAAAGTCCTATTACTAAATGCAGGGACACACTGTATACATCTTGTAATATGCAATTAAATGGTTCTACATTGGGCAGTGGTGGCAACACCAGGAAGGCCCTTGGGATCTTGGATTCTGCTTGTCACTCCATTCAAGACTGCTAATGCTAAGTTATAATAATATTGTTTTATTTGTGTGCACACTAACCAAACTAATAATAGTGGATTACACATCTGATACCTTATAAATTTTATAAACACAACATAAGGTACTTACAAGTCATCTGTAAAAAAACTGCAGGTTTTATTCAAGATATTTCTCAGTTCATTTCTTCGCCAACTCAACATATGTTTTCTGCCAAGAAGTAAAACTTTTTTTTTCTGACTTGTAAATTTGTCAACAACTATATTTAGTACTTCAAGTTTATTAACAGCAGCTCCACCTTGAGCAGCATATGAAATGTTTAAAGCATCTAAAACAATATCATATGGTTTTGTTTGCTCAACAAATTCTAAAAACCTTTTTAATTCCTCTGGTGAAGTTTTTACAAATAAATCAGAACCAATTATCAATTTATCTTTAACATTTGATTGAAGAATTTTAAACTCATCTTGTGTTAAACTTAATAACTGTAATTTATTCTTGCAACAAGAGCATCTACCACTGAAAAAAATATAATGAATTAGCTACATTCTATTAACAATAAAAGTTTTTTTTTCATTATTTTAACAATTTATAGCTATGAGTTAAGTAGGTACATAATTACATAATTTTATCTAAATGTATTCTAGTATTAATGCTATATAATGTATTTCAAGCATTTGCTGAATTTATGCAGAAAATGTAGTAATAAGTAATATAAACACTTTATTGGATTAATTTAAGCTGTTTGTCACTAAAAACAATTCAAGACAAGTAATGACTTACTCTTGTTTCCTGATATGTGAAAATTCAGCAGTCCAGCCCAATGAAGTGTAAATTTTCTTCAGCAACTCTCCTGTCTTTGAAGAAATCATAGTAAAGCTATTTTTTATTTGTGTATTCATTTCATCTAAATGTTTTATAACTGTAGTCTTACTTTTATATGTTCTAAGAATATACTGGACCCACTCATTATATGCTTTGTCTGATAGTTGTCTTTGATTATTTGTGCAATCTTCTATTACTTTGAATGCTTCAACTTTTTTATTATTTTTAAAGAGAGAAGCTACCAAAGTTCCGTAGGCAGAGTGGCTAGGTTTAGCACTTTGTTTGATGTCTTCCAATACTTTCATTGCTTTATCATGCTCATTTATTGCACAAAGCACATGTAGAAGCCTCTCACAAGTTGTTGCATCAAGAAGTTTATATTTATCATACAAATCTTTATAGCTGCTGAGCACAAGACTTTTTTCTTTATATGATAGATCCCTTTCATCAGCTAGCACATAATAATATTGCAACAAACCATTTACAGTCCCAAGACTTAGAACCTTTTCTTCTAGTCTTATATGATTAAGAAATGAAGGTACCATATCCAACTTTCTTTGTTTTACTAACATTTTTAAAAGCACACCATTAAAATTTTTTTGGTTAATTTCCCCACGTTTCTTTAGTACTGCCTCTCTTACTTTTTTCCAATCTTTGATATGTCTTTGTAGTATACCCTGGACATACTCTATTTGTGCATTTCTTTTTACAGGTTCTCTTCCTTTGATGGAAACTTTGCTAATGTATCGTAACTCCTGTGAATCTAAAAATAAATGAGGAGAGATAAATAAATAAATAAAATCCCCAGATAATCACACCAACTACATGGCCCCAAAATAAGCATAGCTTGTGTTATGGGTTACCATGTAGCGAACTAGGGGAACCTAGAATATAAATACATAAATAGATAAACACCCAGACATAGAACATTTTTTTTTCCTGTTCTGTGTGGGAACTGAACCCGCAACCACTGGAGTCTGAGGTAGACAGGTTTACCCCATCACCAAAGTAGTTGTCAAAATGAGATGAATGACTTAAAGATCATAAAGGTCATTTTATTAGAGATTTCTCATTGTACTGAGTGGAAATTTAGGTAATCAGTTTGTTTGATAGCTACTACTATAGATGAGAAAATATTTAAAAGAGTTTTTGTCCTCCATCTGATCAGCAGTAGTAATTTATAATAGGAAACATTTGATGCTGCATCAGTTATAAAGAATAGAATATAAAGACACTCAAGGATGAGAAGAATTTCTATGAAATATTTGGGATGTAGCTCAGTTTAAATGCCACCTTTTCAGCCTAGAATCTACATTCCAAGAATATATTTTGCAGTGCTACAAAATATATTAAGACTCCAAAAAAGTATATTCTGTAGTGAACCTTGGCCATGAGTTCCTAAATAGACTAGGAAATCTAAATTGAATATTCTCAAATGGCTGGTGGAGCACTCTGGCATCATTGGGCCTTACAACATCCTAGTCAAGGGTCAAGGGTAGTCCCTCAACAAGGCCGAACTGAACATAAGAGTGAAATCCCACAAATTGCACATAATATACAGTAATGCCTGTGAGGAAATGTCTGTGTTTTTTCCACAATTTTATATATATTTCTTCAATCACAGCTATATTTCAGAGGTTCTTCTTTATTGACATCTTATTTCTAACATGTGTGGTTGGTCTAATTGGTAATATTATAACTCTGTTGCACAGGATTCATTGAACTCGATTTTATCTTAGAAGAGAATATCTACACAGGATGAAGTAATGGAGAGGCGACTGAGACTTAAATAATATCTCATTTTAGCGTAAGAAATTCACCTAAGGAAACACTTTTATACGTACAAATTTTTGGTATTATCCTTTGAAGTAAAATCATCTCAGTTTATTATTATATCTTTACTAAATAAATTGTAATTTGATGATCTTGAATGAACAATTTTGAGTATTTAATAGGCTCTAACTAGTTAACAATTTCACAGCAATAACATAGCACCTAAACAATAATTTATTTCCCAGAAAACATAACCTCGCAAACATACATAACCTAACTCAACAACATATACCAAAGAGTAAAGTAATAATAAAAAAAAATAAAGACAAAGTATTGAGAATTTGAGAGCTGAAAGGAAACAGAGCACCCAGCGCTCGAATGGTGCAATCAATGGTGTGCTAGCATACTAAACAAATATAATATACTCGGTTTGGTTGTATTGTAGTTGGTTGGTTAAGGTCGATCGATTGGTTTTTATGGGAAAGCTGGCGTGGTCCCGAGAAGATCACAGAGGACATGACCCCCCTCTCCCCAATGAATTAAACCCCTTAAAAGAGTAGAAGCTAAAAAAAATACTTTATTTTATTTTATTAAACATAAGGTGATCACAAACAGTAATGTGTTAAGAATGTTACATATATTCTTAACAAATTGTTTAGATATGATAACATACATCCCAATGACATGATTCACATATAATTAAACATTATGGTTGTTGTACGACAATCACAAGATCAAGAGTTTTTCACAAAATTAAAATAATCATAGTACCTACGACCACTTTGGCGATGGGGTAAACCGGTCTGCCTCAGATGCCAGTGGTTGCGGGTTCGATTCCCGCACGGAACAAGAACAAAAATGTTCCGTGTCCGAGTGTTTATCTATTTACCTATGTATTTATATTCTAGGTTCCCCCCTAGTTCGCTGCATGGTATCCCATATCACAAGCTATGCTTACATTGGGGCCATGTAGTTGATGTGATTGTCTAGGGATTTTATTTATTATTTATTTTAATTTATAAAACAAACATTTTGCAAAAATAAGAAAGAATAAAAAACAGAGTAAAAATATAGTGTTAACTGTGTTTTGTAATTTAAACAATCAAAGAGAGCCTATTATTTTTTTATTTATTATTACCTAACTAATTTTTTTTTAATATTTAATCTAAAACTTAATTAGTAAACTTAAAAATGTTAAATTGGAACAGTTTTAGTAAACTTGTAGGTACAACTATTTTTACACTTATCGAACATATAACATACATACACTACTTACTAAAATACATTAAATATTTTACATGCACACAAAGCATACTTTAGATTAATATGCAAATTCAAGTACTTATAGGATTATACAAAATGAAATTTTGTTCTCTTAATTTAGTTCAATGTCTTTTTTATATTTCTTTATATTAATATGAAATATGTCTAAATCCGTAAACAGTTCATTATATTATATTTGGCAATAAAGAGTATTTATTATTATTATTTCGAAAGGGCAAAATTCTCAGCCAAGAGAGGCTGGTTTTGACTGCACTTACGGGCAAAAGCCAAGTAGGTGCAGCTTTGTTTTGATGAAAGGGATATGAATTTAGTTTTCTTCGGTTTGTAAGAACTTCCTAACAATTCTACATGTATTTAGTATTGCAGCTTTTTGCAGGGTAATATAAAGAGTATCTTTGAGATTAAGTAATTTTAGGCTATGGAGAAGATGATTTGGGATAACACCTGTAGATGATAGGACTATGGGTGCCATGTAAACTTTGTCTTGCCTCCAGATTCGGGTAATTTCGTCCTTAAGTTCTGCATATTTACTGATTTTTTCAGTGATTGTTTTTTGTATGTTGTGTGTATTAGGTACTGCAATGTCTATTATGTATGTGATTTTATTTGTTTTATCCTGCAAGATTATATCTGGTCTATTGTAGTGAATTGTTCTATCAGTGAGTATAGCACGGTCATAGTAAAGTTTATGGGTTGTATTCTCCAGGACAGTTTGTGGTATGTAGTTATAATAAGGCGTGTTTGTCTCTTGTATGAGTGAATATTTTAGTGCAAGTTTTTGATGGATTACGTTCGCTACTTGATTGTGTCTGTGAGTGTAATCTGATTGTGAAAGGGCGGTGCATGCTCCAGTTATGTGTTGGATTGTTTCTGACTGGGCATGGCACTTCCGGCATTTATCGTTGGTTACCGTGGGGTCCTTGATGATGTGTTTCCTATAGTTTTTGGTGTTGACAATCTGATCTTGTATCGCTATCATGAAACCTTCTGTTTCAGGGAATAAATATCCTATTTTAAGCCATTTATTTGAAGCAACTTTATTAATATGAGGCATATCTAGGTCATGGGGATGTCGGCCGTGGAGTGTCTTCTTTTTCCAGTCATCAATCTTTTTTATCTGTGGGTCTATATTGTGGGTATTTTGTGTGTCTAATTGAGCGGTTAAGTTTAGTGGAGTGTAGTTAAAATCGTGTAGAACTATTTCTTTATGTATATTACTTGTGTGATATTTTGTGTGAAAAAATGATTGGAGTCGAATGATTTGTTTCTGCCACAAGTGATGAATGTCTATTAAGCCTCTTCCACCATTTTGTCTTTTAATAGTTAGTCTTTCGATAGCTGATTTAGGGTGTAAATTATTATGTTTTGTAAGAGTTGTGCGTGTAGTTCGTTCCAATTGTTCTATATCTGTTGTAGTCCATTTAACAACTCCGAATGAATATGTTAATATAGGGACGGCAAAGGTGTTTATAGCTTTAGTAATGTGTCGTCCAGAAAGTTGGGTTTTGCATATCTTGTTAAGTCTATTTTTGTATTCTGTGGTTAAGTTATTTTTAATCCGTACATGATCTAGTCCTTTTAATTGTGTGTAACCTAAATACTTATAGAAATCGTGGGGTTCCATTGCAGTAATTGTATCTGTATTATTGACTGTGTATCCACCAGGTTTAACCTTACCCCTTACAATGTGGAGTGTTTTACATTTTTCTAAGCCAAATTGCATGCCAATATCTTTACTAAACTCTGCTGTAGCTTCTACAAGTTTCTTCATGTCTTTTGTGGTTTGTGCATAAAGTTTTATATCGTCCATATAGATGAGATGAGATATTGATGTTTCTTCTTTAGAGCTTGTGAAGTGATATCCAGACTGGCAGCGTTGTAGTAGATAAGACAGGGGATTAAGGGCAAGACAGAACCACAGGGGGCTTAAAGAATCACCTTGGAATATTCCTTTCCTAATAGCTATGGGTCGCGTTGTAACAATATTGTTTTCAAAGTTTATTTGAAGCGTGGTTCTCCATTGTGACATAATATTACGTAAGAAGTTAATTATTTTAATGTTAATTTTATAAATTTTGAGTATTTGTATCAACCATGAATGAGGCACACTATCGAAGGCTTTTTTATAATCGATATATGTGCAATGAAGATTTCTATTTTTTGAGTTTGCGTGTTTATGTATAGTGGAGTCAATTATAAGTTGTTCTTTACAACCCATGTGGCCCTGTCTGCAGCCTTTCTGTTCTTCTGCCAATATATTGTTTTGTTTAATATGAGAATTAATTTTAATTGTGATTGCGGATGTAAGTATTTTATAAAGTGTGGGTAGGCACGTAATTGGTCTGAATTGGGAAGGCTGTGACAAGTCATTAGATTTAGGTAACATATAGGTTATTCCTGTCGCAATGAATTCCGGTATATTTTGTTCTTGTTGTATGATACTTGTTAAATTTTTAGCTAATAGTTTGTGCAATGAAGTGATTTTTTTATACCAAAAATTATGTATTTTATCTATTCCAGGTGATTTCCAATTATGTAATCTATTAGTAATGTGTGTAATGTCAGCTTCGGTGATTTCAATGAATTCCATTTCGTCTATTGTGCTCCATTTATTTTTTTCTTCTGAGATCCAGGGTGCCTTGTCGTTGTGTTGTACTTGTTCCTCCCATAGGCCAGACCAAAAGTTTTGAAGTTCATCTTTTGTAGTTATGTTTTCATTTGTGTTATTAGTGTTAGAGTTTGGTTTATGAAGGTTCCTATAAAACATTTTTTCATTTGTAGCGAATGTAGCGTTATCTTTTTTACGTTGTTGCGCTTTTTTATATCTCCTAAGCCTATGGACTTTTAGTGCTAGTTTTTGTTTCAGGGTGTCCAAGAACTCCTCTGGTTTTTTATTTCTATTTTCATATTTAGAGTGCGTGTGAGTGGTGCTAAATATCCTTTCAACTGCCTTTATTACTCTATTAGTTCTGTTATTGTTTATGTACTGTGTTAGTCTACCGCAGTCTGCTCTTAATTTTTCAATGTCGTTTTCTAGTCTTTGCTGCCATGGAGGTTTGATATCGTGCTTTGGTCTTGTGGTTGCTGGGTGATCTGTGACCTTATAATTTAATTCTTCAGATATAACCAAAGCCGTGCAATAAATAAGCGTGTGTAGGTCTATAAGTTGAACGTCATCAGAGATAAATTGTTGCAGTATATTTTCATTAAATAAGTTGAGTAATAGGAACAACTTCGAGCAGTAGTTAAGTTTGGGTAGTTTTGGTCGAAGCACTGGGTTCATTCCTGAATATCGAGTTAGGGCTGCTTTTAATTTTTCGTATACTTCTAGGGTGTATGTATCAGTGATTAAGTTTTGCTCTTCAGATACTAATGTCTCAATATCATTTTCAATCGTTATTGTAATAGATTCAGTTTGTGTGGCTGAGTGTGATATTTGTGTATGTGATTGTGAAAAGTCGTTTGAATGAGCTTGCATATTAAGCTGTGAGTAAGTGAGCTGTTGTGTTTGTAATTGTTGTGTTGTTATAGGTATGTTTTGTGAAAGTGTGCTGAAACTGTCACTGTCATTTACTAATTCTGTCAATTTAGCTCGTGTTTCGTCTTTTAGTTGGTCTATTATATCCGGAGACAAAAGTTTATTTTTTACTATGATTCTTCTCTGATCTGAAATTCGTTGTTCGGACACGGTTATTTCAGGATATTGTTTTGTAAAGAGTTCATGTAGTTGTTTCCTGTAGGTGGTGAAGTCAGTCTCTAATTTGGTTATGTAGAAATAGGTTCGCATGATAAAAATATTAACATCCTTACTCCATCTCATGCGAACTCTGGGTTTTCCAGCCTTGGTGGACGCGGGTAAGAAGGTATTAACCTCCCGCGCAACATTCAAGGTTGGAGCGGCTGATACTGTATCATTACTAATAGGCGATGATGGTATAGGTGGCGACGATGGTGATGTTGAAGATGCTGAAGATGCTGAAGATGCTCTAGAAGGTGTATATGATATTGTGCTCGGGCTATAGGGTTCTAAAGGTGTATCAGTATTATTTGTAAATGAGTCACCATCGTCAAGGGTATCGGCTGTAACATATTTATCGGTGGGAGTCCGCCTGTTCAACTCCTCACCTCTGACGGTTCGCATGCTGGAACACCCAGCGTCAGATCCAGGTGTGCCCCGGCGATCGCCCCCGGGAAGCGGCCCAATACGTTTTTTTCTTTGTGAACGTGTCTCCATATTTCATGGGTTACCAGTGCCATGTTAGCCACGCCAGTGATATTTGAATCGTGTGTCCGCCCCCCACGTGATCTGATGTTCGATCCGGACGTATGGTTGGATTTTAGGGGGCTTATTATTATTATTATTATTATTATTATTATATCTTTTACACATTCTACAAATGGGTGAACTTTTGCCGGTATTGGTCCTACAAAAGTTAGATGCAAATAAATACTTTTTCCTTATGCTTGTAGCAGATACACGAAAGTTAATAGTGCTTATTGTGATTAAAAACTCAGTAGTGACCCCCACTTCCAAATTTCAATATGCGACGGCGCCTGTGGGACAGCCCGAAGCTACAATGCTGGACTGGGAGCTAAAGAAAAACATAAAATGTACCAGCTGCTTCTCTTCCTGGGCATACTGTAAAAGTCAGTTAAAGGACAGAGGTTATATTGGCATTTTTGTGGGCGATAGGCTGACCCCCTGCCACTGCAATAGCCTCTCTCTATCATTATAATACCTCATTTGTCAAACGTGACATCAGATGGTCTTATAACCACTGGTGTTCTGCTTACCCCATAAGGGATACAGGCGTGAAGTTATGTATGTTTGTAGATCTGTTGAATGGAAGGAAACAGATCATCGATTCCGGTGGTAAGAAAATTTTGAAAAATAAAACTTTCATTATTTATGGTGTTTTTCAGATTTTTATTTATTTAGTAGAAATTATTTAAAGTGAATGGGGAGTTTTCTGATAGCTCATTAAAAAAACAAAACTGTACGAAATTGGTACAAAAGGCTTCGATAGATGGCGCTTTACAAAAGGCGAAGGCGAAGAATTTATTCCACACTGCGTTTTTAAAAGTAAAATAAATTAATTGACGTCTGTAGCAGAAATTGAACGTATAAATAACCATAGATGGTAGATACCACTTACCTACATTATAGTTTACAGACTTAACGCCTTCGGCTTTTTAAAAGTGCCATCTATAGAGATGTTTTGAACTAATTTTTATGAGCTGTCAGAAAACTCCCCATTGAAATCTAATGAGGAGTTTTCAGTCTACGATTTAAAAAAAAAAGTAGTTCACTTTTCAACATTAGATGGCGCTGATCTAACTCAAGTGTCAACTCAAGTACCAATTTTAGTACCGTACCTACGTGTAATAAATTATTAATATACTTCATGTAAAGAAAAAACGCTGCAAAACAAACTAGGAGAATAAAAAACAATGAAATGTAATATTATTAATTTGAAGGTTATGGCAATCAGCCAGAATTTTATCTCTACGATCAGTCAACTGTCAACAAAGAGGATACGATATTGACATTGACTCTTCAGTTTTGTTCAACGCCATCTAGTATGTATTGAAAAAGCTTAAAAAAAATGAAACGAAAAGGCCTCATTAATAATAAGCCACCGTCAGACGATTGATGATAGTTAGTAGTCCTTTACTCTGTGTCTGAGGCAAGCTATGGGCAAGCTTGTAGAACGGTATTGTATGCTTTTGCCAAGCAGCTGCCGTCTGACTGCAGACCCGCTGCAGACGGACGACGTCTGTCACTCAGTAATTGTGTTCTGTGCTGTCACTCATGTACTGAACAAGACACGACTGACGGACGGACGAGTCACTCGCTCACTCACTCACTCAACTCAAGTGGCCAACAAGCTATTTGAAGCTATATTTATTATAAGTTTGTTTTCTTCCTGTGAAGCTTATTAAATTCATTTAAGGATGGAAGGGAGACCTGCAAAAATGCCCAAAGTGGCGAAGGTATATATTTGCTATACGATTATCTATTTTTGATGTTTACGAGTTCTAAATATAAACCAACCTATATTTCTTCGTAGGTCAAAAACAAAGCACCTGCCGAAATCCAAATAACAGCTGAACAATTGCTGAGGGAAGCTAAAGAAAGGGACCTCGAAATCTTACCACCTCCGCCAAAACAGAAGATATCAGATCCAGAAGAACTTAGAGATTATCAACATCGGAAACGCAAAGCATTTGAAGATAATATTCGTAAGAACAGAATGGTTAGTAAAACTAATTACTTATTAATTAAATCTCATATATTTATAGCACCAAAATTTTCATATTCTTGTTTTTTACAGGTAATTGGAAATTGGCTAAAGTATGCCCAATGGGAAGAATCACAAAAACAAATACAAAGAGCTCGCTCTATCTATGAAAGAGCCTTAGATGTTGATCATAGAAATGTAACATTATGGTAATAAAGTATATTTATTTATTATTTTTCAAGAAATATGTCACCAAAGATAATTTTAAAATAATTCTTATTCTTTTCTTCAAAGGTTGAAATATACAGAGTTGGAAATGCGGAACAGGCAAGTGAATCATGCTAGGAATTTATGGGATAGAGCTGTAACAATATTACCCAGAGTTTCACAGTTTTGGTATAAATACACTTATATGGAAGAAATGCTGGAAAATGTAGCAGGTGCAAGACTGGTAAATAATTTTTTATTCATAGTAAATTTTTGGCCTTAGTTGTTTCAGCAGTAATTTAAATTGAAATAATTTAAAATTACAGGTTTTTGACCGATGGATGGAATGGCAACCTGATGAACAAGCTTGGCAAACTTACATTAACTTTGAATTACGATACAAAGAATTAGATAGAGCCAGACAAATTTATGAAAAATTTGTTATGGTTCATCCTGATGTTAAAAACTGGATTAAATTTGCAAGATTTGAGGAAAATCATGGGTTTATAAATAGTGCTAGAAAAATATTTGAACGAGCAGTTGAATTCTTTGGTGATGAGGAATTAGATGAGAGACTTTTTATAGCATTTGCTAAATTTGAGGAAAACCAAAAAGAGCATGATAGAGCTAGAGTTATCTACAAGTATGCCCTTGACCACATTCCAAAAGACAGGAATAAAGAATTGTATAAAGCTTACACCATTCATGAGAAGAAATATGGTGACAGGTCTGGTATTGAAGATGTCATTGTAAACAAAAGAAAATACATGTACGAACAAGAAGTTATTGAGAATCCAACTAATTATGATGCATGGTTTGACTACATAAGACTAGTAGAAAATGAGGGAAATGTGGACAATATAAGAGATACTTATGAAAGAGCTATAGCGAATGTACCACCTTCTAAGGAGAAGCAATTTTGGCGAAGGTACATATACCTCTGGATCAATTATGCTTTATATGAAGAATTAGAAGCAGAGGACATTGAAAGGACTAGGCAAGTATACAGGACATGCATAGAACTCATTCCACATAAATTATTTACCTTCTCAAAATTGTGGCTCATGTGTGCACAATTTGAAGTGCGATGCAAAGACTTAAAACAAGCTAGGAAAATTTTAGGTATGGCCTTAGGAATTTGTCCACGAGATAAACTCTATAGAGGCTATATAGATTTAGAAATCCAACTTCGAGAGTTTGATAGATGCCGAATCCTTTATCAGAAATTTTTAGAATATGGTCCTGAGAATTGTGTCACTTGGATTAAGTTTGCAGAATTAGAAACATTATTAGGTGATATAGAAAGAGCCAGAGCTCTTTATGAAATTGCTGTTGGTCAACCAAGGCTTGATATGCCTGAGTTACTATGGAAAAGTTACATAGACTTTGAGGTATCTCAGGGAGAAACTGAAAAAGCTAGAGAACTGTATGAAAGACTTCTAGAAAGAACTCTACATGTCAAAGTATGGTTATCCTATGCTAAATTTGAACTAAATTCTGAAAACTCTGATAATATCAATGTAGACCTGGCTAGAAGAGTTTATGAGCGAGCAAATGATAGCTTGAGAAGTGCCGGAGAAAAAGAATCAAGGGTGCTCCTCTTAGAAGCTTGGAAAGACTTTGAAACAGAAATTGGAGATGAAACAAAACTAGAAAAGGTTCTTGCTAAAATGCCAAGGAGAGTTAAAAAGAGACAAAAGATAATAAGTGAAGGCGGTATTGAAGAAGGATGGGAAGAAGTTTTTGACTACATCTTTCCAGAAGATGAAATGGTTAGACCTAATCTTAAGTTGCTTGCAGCTGCTAAAAAATGGCAAAAACAAAAAGAAGTGGCAGAAACAACAACATCTGAAGTAAATGTTCCTCAAAACAAAGATCAATCAGCAGAACAAGAAACTGAAGAAAAAGGTGAACGTAGCGATAAGGGTAGTGAAACAAGTATTTAATAAAGTATAAATATATTTGCTTTTAATTTTTCATTTAGTCAACTTCTTCAGGTTTTACTGGATGAGTTAGTGGTATTACAGACTTCTTATGTACATCTCTTGAGCAGGCTTTTCTCATATCTAAAAAGAAATGTTAGGAGATTGTAACATTGTTGGTTGATTTAAAAAATTAAATAGTTTATAACTAAAACATACCATAGGCATCTTCATCTGGGTCCCCTGAATAGTATTCTAATACTGTTCGATATACAATATATCCCAGATTCTTATACATGTTAATAGCTACTTTATTGCTGACTCTTACAAATAAATCTACAAAATAAGCTTTTTTCCTGAAAGAAGATTATTTGTGATAAGTTTGTGAAACTATGCATATAAATAGAGCAGTTAACTAAAGTTAATGTTACTTTTCTGAGACATCTTCTAAATTGTTCATAAGTGTTGCAGCAAGGCCCAATCTTCTGTAAAGCGGACCAACAGTAAGTGCTGTTACATGCCCATGCCAATTTTCACCATGTCCTTCAGCTTTTCCCATAACTGAAACAAAATCAGTTTATAATAAGTATATATTAATTAACTTCAATGAAAAATAATCAAAAGGTCACAAGAAATATTCAGTAAGCTAGCTTTGGTTGTTCAATGTGAAAGATATGAACTAAACCTAAGGATTGGAAGTAAAATACTCATGATCTCCTAATTGCTACTGTAGATATGATCAGGCAAATCACTATTCAATGAATTTCCATAAAAGTATGCATACTGGAATCTGGTTGTTGAGACTGGAGAGGCACAATTTATACAAAATCATAAGTAAAATATTTTTAAAAGCTTATGGAATAAATAAATACTACCCAAATCGACCCACCAAGTATTTGACCCAGTTAGGACACAGGATGACCAATGGACTAAGGCAGTGAGTTTTTTTGTAAAAATAAATGGTATGATTACAGATATTAATAATAAGGTAATGCCAATTAAATGTTAAGCCCAAAGATAGGCTAATACGTAATATTTTAATGCTGTAGATTATCAATTTAATAAAAAAATCTTGAGAGTAAATTATGAAAAATACCTACTATAACCCATTATTTCTCCACTCGGTGATTCAGCGACCTGGAAATATTCAGGCCAGTGCGCCAAATATTGGGTATAAAATGATAAACCGTACGTTTCGGTAAGGGGATCTAAATTCCTGTAATAAATAATAGAAATAAAACAAGTAAATTCATACTTTAACATGACTTAAGTAAATGAAACATGTCTTACACATTGTTAAATTTTAACATATCTTCACAGGTGAATGGTCTTATCGTAGTCATTTTAAGTTAAGCCACTTATATGGGTTTCTTTTTTAGACTTAAATAAAATAAAAAACGCAATTTCTCGGACTTGGTCAGACTGACAGTGACAGGCCATACTTACTTCTAACATCATAGAGAAAGATAAATATACCAACCAACCAAAAGGAACAGGGCCCTATTTCATAAAACTCAAATCGACTGACAATTGTATGTCGACAATTCATTGTAAAATTACAAAAATGCGTTTCATAAAACCCTGACAATTCATCCAAAATTGTCACATAATGCGTTTCATAAAACAATTGTAGCGACAGGCGGTCTACTGACAAATGTCATACAAATCGCTATGAATTGTCGTTTATGAAACGCCTGTCATGTGTAAAATTACCAAGAATTGTAGAATTGTCCTGACAATCCGACAGGCAAGCGAGGACCTGTCGACGACTTACAATTGCAAAAAACGAAGAAAAATGATAATAATTGATGCAAAATAATGATAATGGTGGCCATTGTACACAAAATTGAATTGAATACAAACTTTGTATATTAATAAAAGCTACATTACCAGAACCATTTATGCATTTTGTTGAGAAGAAGTGTAATTTAGATTGGTGACCCTTTAATTTGGATTTAAAGAAGTATTAAGGAAGTACGTATGTGAAATAGAGTTATAGAATTTAATTATACACAAATTGTGATGGATGGAAGGATGACGATGAGTAGGTACCTACATGCATGAGAGACGTCGCTTTAAATTGACATGCGTTTCGAAATTGTATATACCCTTTTCTAGTTACGTTTCGTTATCAACAAAGGTGAGTGAAATGAGGTGTAAATGGATTTTAAGTTTTTTACATCTAGTAACACTTTAAACCCTGAAAATTGTCGTGACAATTTTTATGAAACGCTTTTTACTGACACTTGTATGTCACCTGTAGAATTGTAGTTTTATGAAACGAAAGTCATGTGAAAATCGCTAACAATTGTCAGATTACCACGAATTGTAGCTTTATGAAATAGGGCCCAGGACAGGGTTTAGACACAACACAAGCCTTGCCCGCCTACGACCCAACTGCGACCGCATATTTTTAATTCTATATCTTAAATGATTGAAATAAGGTTTTATTTTGAATAGGTTATTCTGGGATTCAGGATGAATTTTGGATACCTTTAGCCAACTTTGTAACCGTATAGCGGATTATGCTGCTATAAAGTTGGCACCCGGAAGTCGTGCTAGATCGCAATGTGTATCGAACGAAAGGCCTATTTAAAGACGTTTGACAGTAAAAAAAACAGTTTTGTCTTATCTATTAGATAATTGAATGGGGAGTTTTCTGACAGCTCATAAAATTAGTTCAAAAAACCTCTATACATGGCACTTTTAACAAGCCGAAGGCGTTAAGTCTGTATACTATAATTTAGGTAAGTGGTATCTACCATCTACGGTTATTTATACGTTCAATTTCTGATACAGACGTCAATTAATTTATTTTACTTTTAAAAACGCAGTGTGGAATAAATTCTTCGCCTTCGCCTTTTGTAAAGCGCCAGCTATCGAAGCCTTTTGTAACAATTTTGTTTCTCATGTCATTGACAATGTGAGGTTTTCTGACAGCTCATTAAAAAAACAAAACTGTACAAAATTGGTACAAAAGGCTTCGATAGATGGCGTGTTACAAAAGGCGAAGATTTTTTTCCAGACTGCGTTTTTAAAAGTAAAATAAATTAATTGATGTCTGTATCAGAAATTGAACTTATAAATAACCATAGATGGTAGATACCACTTACCTACATTATAGTATACAGACTTAACGCCTTCGGCTTTTTAAAAGTGCCATCTATAGAGGTTTTTTGAACTAATTTTTATGAGCTGTCAGAAAACTCCTCATTAATGTCTAAATGAATTTAATTATAAATAAATTATTTTAAAAATAAATTTTTTAAAAAGATAACTAAATTTTAGCTGGTTGCCGTTAAACCAAAAGAAGAAGAACTAAAATTTTTCACTTCATCAATAAAGATGTAAGAACCCATGCAAGAAGATTGTTTTTAGTTACATAAACATATAATTATAGTAATTATCATAGACTAAGTACCATCACGAACCTTTCCACAGGTCGTAGACGATATATTTCTGTCTGGAACACATCGATCATCTTCGAAGCGATGATTTCGTGACAAATTGTATGTGAAGGGGAGGCTAGCCAGGTAAACTCAGAACTGGTCCTTCAGGGGTGGAAATTATACTGATCCAAACCTGCACAGCTAGTCCATCAAATCTACGTTAAACGTCTTTCAAATAGGAAAAACTAACTAATTTAGTGTATGGTAAGTATTTTTTTAACTTAAACTGAAACCTCCACCGTGGCATCAAACTGAGCTTTTATTATTAAAGTAAGCTTCTGTTATGGAGATTATACAGCAGAAGTAAGGGGGGTACCCACTAAGACTTAAGACTTAAGAAAAGTTCGTTTCCTGGACTGTCCCGGCTGGGACTCGAATTCAGGTACTCTCACGCCACAGAAGAACACTGCGCAACATAGTCTTTAAGTTTAAAATTTTGGTAAGATTAATTTTATTACAAATCTTAGTAATTTCTCTCACTAATTTTCAACTTTCTTCCAAAAGGAGGATGTTGTTAATTCCTGTGTATGTTTTTTTAGTGTCTTTGTAACACGATTTTTTGTACAATAATTATGAATCGATTTTAAATATTCTGTTTCATATGATACAGGAGACTTCAGAGGTGGTCCCATATAAATTTCATCGAAATAGATTGAGTGCGTCATGAAAAATTTTAATTTTTTGAAATATATATGTAGGTATAGGTACGGAGAACTTTTACCTTGACGACCTTATACTTTAGCCAAAGCTTTGTCGTGAAGTCGGTTTTTTGATGCTCTGCATTCGTTGATTATTAAATATAATTCAACACAATAAAATTTACAGCTACATTGAAAATAACTGATATCATGAATCGTGCTCCTAGGACCGAGATATCTCATGGATTTTGTAGATGCGAAATCTGTAAAGTTCAAAAGAAACCTGGCTGCAGGTATTGGTAGAAAGTTCCGAAGCCTTCGAAGAGATCGGGCAGCAGAGAAAACCTTTCTGCTGACAGATTCTAGATGTGGTTTCCATGAAAGTGTGGTATCCATTTTTGTCTGTCAAAAATTATAGGATCAAGTTGTTGGGAATCAATTTTGTTTATGAGTTTTGAACTACCAATAAAGATAACTTGACATTTAGTTGGATTAATATTCAAACCATGAGATTTGCTCCATTGAAGTATAAAATCAATGTCCTTATTGATAGTGGCGGCCTACCGGTGTAGCGGTAACATACATTGCCTTCTATGCCAGAGGTCCTGGGTTCGAATCTCGGCGGCGGCGGATATTTGTGTGATGAACACAGATATTAGTCGTCAAGTCATGGATGTTTATATGTTTAAGTTTATTCTAATAAAAATATGTATTTATTTAATATGTATGTTTATATATTTCTCAAGTACCTATCCATAACACAAGTTCTTTAAGAAACTTAATTTGGGCTAGATAATGTTGTCTGAGTGTCGGAAATATTTTATTATTATTTTTATCAGAGTTTATTGAATTACCTACATATGTTATCTAAACTGGTTTGCGTATAAATTTGTAGGTCATCTGCATATAAGTGGTAGGAAGAGGAAAGAGAGGTCGTTATAGTATTAATGAAAATGGAAAACAATAAAGGAGAGAGCACACCGCCTTGAGGCATACCAGCAACAGTATTGCACCATGAGGATACATTGTCATCGACCGATATACGTTGCCAGCGGCCTTGCAAGTAACTGCGAAACCATTCAATTACTTCAGGAGATATTTTAAGGGAGCATAAAGTTCAAAGTAGAACGTCTAAATCAACTGCATTAAAAGCATTACTGAAATCCAGTAAGGTAAGTAATGTTAGTTGCTGATGCTCCATACCATATCTGATGTCATCGGTTATTTTCACTAGCGCTGTAACAGCACTATGACCGGAACGAAATCCAGACTGGAATGGGTTAAGGAAACTGTTTTGGTTAAGGAAAGCAATTAATTGTTGATGGACTAGGCGCTCAAGGACTTTAGAAAGGAAAGGTAAAATTGAAATAGGACGATAATCAGATGGACTCAGAGGATTGTTTGTTTTGGGTAGTGGAATAAGGTTCGCGACTTTCCAAGATTCAGGAAACGTAGATGAGGATAAAGAATTATTTAGGATCTTGGTCAAAGTCGGGATAAGGATTTCAAGGATAGGAATGATCATATTACGGCTAATGTTGTCACAACCCATGGCATTAGACATAATTTTAAGAATACTCTGCTTAACACCACTATCTGTGAAAGGTTTAAATGTGAAAGGAGTCATATCCGGGCGTGGCAAATGAGAAAGATTTTGTAGGTACGGTTCTTTACAGATCGGTCCATTACTGTAACTGAGGAGAAATGGCCATTAATTGAGTTTAGATCGACATGTGAATAACAGAAGTAGTTGGTTTGTCAATGCCCAGGGTCTTAAGAAATTTCCAAACTTTTGCTGGATCACCGTTTTCTACGGATGCATGAATGTGGCGTCTTTGTGCATCCCTACACACCTTGTTGCAGTAATTTCTGACAGATCTATAACGCTCTTTGTTTGCTTCGGAGGGGTCTGCTTTGAACTTCGCTTTCGCAACATTTTACTTATGTAACAGTTCTTTGATTGCATTAGTTAGCCATGGAGCCGGTAGATGTTTTAATTCAACTTTATAGTATTTAATAGTAGGTATATGTAAATATTAAAAGATTTATTTAAAATTAAATGTTCTTTACTTAACTTTCCTAATAGTGTCAACCTTTGGTGGCTTTGCTATATAGGGTACAAATTTTACTGTGACAAATTTTAGATACTGAAGGAGAGCACTCTGTACTCGATTCTGGTCATCTTTACTTATCGGTACTTAATTTTCCACTAGATTTCCCTATAAAAAAAAAAGTTTTCTTACTATGTCGCTGCAAACGCTTGTGTAGCCATATGTTGCGTAATCAATTATTTAACTTTCGGTTAGGTTTACTCAGTAAATAATTCATATTTATTTCTTATTTTATTTTTTTTTCTCTTAATTTTTATTGCTACAGAATATTTGTTTTTTTTAAATATGTTTTTTAAATAATTATAAATAACATAGGTTCTACTATTTTTGTACAGTTGCAGATGATTTTGTTGTTAAATCTAATAAAAAAACCATTTTCAACCGTGACTAGGTCTAGTGTACTACTTGCTTTATATCGTCAAATATGTAGTTCAATCAAAATGGCGTCTGCATTTTAACAAAATGGCAACGATGGAGAAAATATTTACGAACTATTATTGCTATACGTAATAATGTTACGCTAAGGATTATTGTCTCACTCGTTTTAACACATGTCGAAAAGCATATTTATTACTCTTTTACAAGCCAAAAGGCTCAAACTGAGCGATCTATGGGCTTCTTGCCGTTTACCAACACGACAATGGCCGAATTGTCCCTATAAGATATTTTTTATTGGCCAGTTTAGTCAAACCTGCCATGTTTTAGGTTTTAAAAATGGCGTATACAAGCATTTTGTTTGCCGGTTTACAACGTTGTACAATTTCGTAGCCTCGCACGGATTGGAAAGACACGTAAACGTTACGAATATGAAATTGAAGTGCATGTGTAGGTATAATATCGGAAGCGCAGACATCGTGAAAATAATTTTGTAGCGTTATGGTGAATTAGAACGGCACCCGGGGTCTGTCGATCTTTCACATCGTCAGATCGCCCGACTACAACGTAAATATAACCCTGCGAGTGTTTCCCATTTCAGATATGACAGCGTTGGCAAACTGTAGATAATGGACAATTCAGAAGAAGATGCGGGCAACGCGACGATTGATTCCCGCCGACTTGAGGCGCGGGAAAAAGAGCTAAGGACAGCCGCGGAAGCACTCGCGACTGTTGTTTCAATACGAGATGCAGGATTGGCGCCACCAGTGGGCGACGAAGTCTCAGACATCGAGAGTATGCCGTCGCCCGGGGTCCCTGATGCTAATACCAGTACTGAGGCCATTCTTGATATGATCGACGAATTTGTTGACGGACCTATTGCAGCGCGTCGTATTCTATGCTCTACAAGCAAAACTGAACCTTCTTTTGAAAGTGCAACATCGTCTTCTAAACAAGGCACAGATTCAACAGGCTTGGTTGATGTAAAGACCAATTGTGATGAAATTCATAAAAGTGATCAACCAGCAGCTAGTGTTGCACTGTTAGAACAACACACTCAGTGTATACCCAATTCTTCTGCCAATGGGGATAGTACTACAAAAACATCACTACAAGTCACATTTCCTGAAGGCGAAACTTTTAAAAATAGTTTGCCTAATGTGTGTGCATCTTCAATATTACCTGCAGAAACCACTACTCTATCTGAACTCCCAAGTAGTAGTGCAAATTTAACAGTTGCATGTACTGTAAGTAGTGAAAACAATGTGCGAACGGTTAAAAGTGTTTCTTCAAGTGACTTATCAGAACAGATTATCAGTGACAGTGTAGAATCCTCTTCTAATGACAGTAGTGTGAGTTTAAACAAACTTGAAGTGTCAACACATTCACCTTTAAAAAGGAGACTTGTGCGGCCAGCCCCTAGTGATAGACCACCCGATTGTACAGTGTCTTCAACAGTGGATTCTCACACTGTTAATGTGGATACTTCAGAACTGAAATCTGGTGAGTGTGTAACTAAGGATGTGTCAAGTTCATCTGATGCAATGCCTGTTAATGTGAAACCAGAAGAGATTAGACATATTAGTGAAGTTAGTCTCTGCCAAGCAGAGACTTCTGTTAGCCCACCCAAAAAAATAAAGTTAGTACGACCAAAACCTCCATTAAATAATCCTTCCGAGTTGAACATTGAAAGCATTTCTTCACCTGATAATGAAAGATGTCAGTCTACATCTTCAGAAAAACTATCATTACCAAGTAGTAAATCGAACATACCAGGTTGCTCATCTACTGATTTGTCTGACCATAGTTTAATTAATGAATGTAAAGACATTACAATAAGTGCAGACAAACAGCCTATCAATGATGCTCAGAAAGTTTCTGAATTGGAAATTGTTCCAAGTTCTCTATCAACACAAACAGAACAATTATTGGACCACAGTGTGACAAGTGTTGAAAAACCACCTACTTGTAATCCGAATCCAATTGAAATTAATACTCCATTAAACATACAGCCCAGTGTATCAAACAGTGAATCAACTATTCCTGAAAGTCAAGAAAAAAATGTAACATTATGTCCTAGTGAAACTGTCATATATACTAAATCTTCCGAAGAAGCAGAACAATTAAATGCTGCAAATATACAAGATACAAGTGACCCTGAAGTGGAGAAAAAAGTTCCGCCTCTAAAGTTATGCGTGCAACGCAGCTCATCATCAACAGATGCTGAGTCTCCTTCAGAAAATGAAATCTATAAGCGAGTGCCTCCATTAAAGTTGACTGTTACCGCTAAGGAATTACCTAAGATTAATGAAGGTACAGATGAAGACGAGAGGAAAGTGCCACCTATCATATTATGTAAATCTTATGACTCCCCAATACGAGGTTTGGTTGATGATGAAAAATCTATTGATACTGAAAAGAAAGTGCCACCATTGAGGATAAATACACAAACAAGTGAAGTTTTACCAAAAAGCATGACCAATATTCCTCAAGCAGAAAGGAAAGTGCCTCCTTTAAGAATCAGTACAACTACTGGAGATCTTACCACTATGATTGCAACAGATGTAGACCATGATAAAAAGGTACCACCCATTAAAATAAGTGCTCAACCAGAAACAATAGTTCAAATAGATACTTTAAAATTAAACACACAAAGCCCTGAATCATCTCTGAATGATACATCCAAGTCTAAAACAATCTGTGATAAACATGAAGATATTGAGAAAAAGGTCCCTCCAATCAAATTGGTTCTAGCACCATCTAGCACATTTGAAACAACTTCTGACTGTAAATCTGTTAATCAGGAGAGTCAAAGCACAACAGCATCAGATACACAGATATCTAATACAGATTCTAAGCAAGTTCCAAAGTTGACGATAAAAATTGGATCACAGAAGTCTGAAGAGATGAAATCTCCTGTCCCAAAATTGACTATTAAACCAATAAAGCATCCTAGTGAGGATGAAACTAGGGTTGATTCACCTGTACCATCTATTACAAAGTTGAACATTAAACCAATTCCAAAACCAGCTGAAAAAATTTATGATGCTCATCGCAAATCAAGCAGTAGTGAAATATCTGAATCAGAGTATTCTGAAAATGATGAAGGAACAAGTACTTCTGACCAAGCTTCTGCATCAGAGCAAGCTCCATTAAAAGAGGTTCCCAAAGTTACTATAAAGTTAGGAAAAATTTGCAATCAAATTGAGCCAACAGTCCCAAAACTGACAATAAAAGGAATACAAAATTGTGAGAATGACATTCAAGATAGCAGTTCTAATCTAAAATTAGTTGTAACCCAGACTGACGAAGAGCTATCAGACAAAGTGCCTAAATTAACTATTAAAAATATTGCTAAAACTGATCAGCCACTCAGTCCAAAGCTGACTATCAAACCCATAAAACCTCCTCCTGAAATTAGTCCTGCAGATAGTTTGGCAACTACTGAAAAAGAAAATGCCCATGTTCCGAAGATAACAATAAAACCAGTTTTGAAAAATGCTCCTGATTCACCAATAAAAACAAAACGTTCTACCGAAACTGTCAACAGTGACAGCATCCCTCCTGTTACAAAATTAAATATAAAGCCAGTAATAAAACCTCAAGACCTAACCGAAACAGAAGTAATGAATGTGAAAGTTCCTGTTATTTCAAAAATAAATATTAAACCAGTTTTAAGGCCAAATACAGAAGATGAAGAAGAATCTGATGTGGAAACTATTCCTCAAATCTCTAAAATTAATATTAAACCTTTAAAAGCTCCTGAAGAGGTTAGCTCTATGCAAGATGACAGTTTTGATGTTAATTCTAGTTGTTCTTCTGAGAAAAGTATACCTACTGTTACAAAACTTAATATTAAGCCTATTATAAAGCCAGATGATGATGATAAAGTAGACTCTGAAAACCAGTCTTCAGAGACAGGAAATTCAAGTGATGATAATGCTGATGTACCTGTGGTAACTAAACTTAACATTAAACCAATAATTAAGCCAAGTGCTGTAGAAAGCACAAACTTTAAAGAAGAGACTCTTCCAGTTGTCTCCAAATTGAATATAAAACCTATTATAGAACCAACTCAAACTGCCCCATTGTCACCTAGGATATTGACAAAACTGAACATAAAACCGATAGTGAATCCCAATGAAGTGGAACAGAATACACAATCTAATGATAATGAACAAAGTGTCAAAAATCCCCGTTTGTTGGTGAAAATTAATAAAAGAATAATCAGTGAATCTAATGAAAAATGTAACAACATTGAGCACAAAGTAGACCATGACCTAAGTAATAATGTAGATATTATACCTGATCCATGCAAGAACACTACAGTGAACTGTGTTCAAAGCTCAGCTACACAAAATTCAGTTAAACATGATACTGATAATCCAATTTCAAATATTGAAAACCATGATGAATCAAAGTGTGAAACCAAAACGGATGTGACCATTAGTGCAGTAAATGAGGATAATAGCCAAAAACAGAATAGTGTCCAATCGAGTGATGAATGTGTTGAGTCAGTAAAAGAAATAAATAAATTTGTAAATTCAAAGAAATTAGCTTCAATTGCTGAAGCTTTGTCCAAACATGAAAATACAAAAGCCAATGTGCAGAACTGTAAGCTGCTTAAACAGTTATTAGAACAGGACAGCACTTGTGATAAATATTCTGAAGATAATAAACGGTTTGATAGCAAAGAAATAAAACCTGACCTTCAGATATCAGTTACAATTGAAGAAGACACAAATAGTGGTGATGGTTCAAAATCACCAAGCATTGTAATGGGCGAGAATAAAATACTATTAGATAAAGGCATCAATACAAACCAAAATATAGCAGCTAAAACTAAAGACATAAGTAAAGATGTCACCAAACCTTTAGAAATAAATACTGAAAGAGTAGCTAGCCCATGCTCAGGGCAAGACTCCCCTAGAATTATTTTAAAAATAAATAAGACTGATCATGGATCTTCTGCAAAGATTATTACTGAAGAAACATTGGAAACTTCAAAAAATGTATTGCAAGAAGATGTTTCAGAAAAGGTAAATGAAACACCTCCATTAAAGAAAACAAGCAGTACAAGACGAAAGCAATCATTGGAGGCAACTCCTAATGAAACATTAGGAAAAAGACTGCGAAGTTCAAAAGTTGTGCATAATGCGGAGCAATCACCTGTTTCTAAACGAAATTTAAATAAGAGACAATCAACAGAAACAGTAGCTTCTCAGAACAAGCAGACTGATATGACTGTTTTGGAAGCTAAAAGATTACGACTAGGGCAGATATTATCAAACAAATCACTGACTGTCACAAAAGTGTCACCAACCTCACCTCCTAACAAATCAATTAAGCAAGATGTCAAAAACATCAACCATACTTTATTAAATAATGAAAATTGTTCCAAAAATGGAAATTCACAACTGCATAATATATTTTCAAATTTACAAGCTAAACAGATACAGATGCCTTTAAATGACATTAACACAACTAAGAAAAGTCCAATTTTTACTGAAGCACGAAAAGATGATCCTCTTGTTTCAATTGCAAATTCAGAAGAAGTATCACATACTAAAAACTCCCTTAAAGATACTGTAATAATGATGAATGACTTTTCTGAAATAAGGGACTTTAGTAGTGTATCAGAGGAGAGACCACAAGATCCTCTTGAAGTTGAAAATAAAATAACACCAGAGGCCAGTAAAAACATTCCAGAAAAAGTCATGGAAACACCCACCCCGAGAAAACGAGGCCGCCCTAGGAAACTGCCAGTATCAGAAGATGCTAAGACTGTTGGCTTGCCAACTCCTGCCTTAGAAGAACGACCTCAAAGATCCTTACGTCTATCAAGGTATTTAAAACAATTATTTATGTATTATACCTACCATTCCTTCAAGGGTTACTTTATTTTAAAAATAACTTACTAATTTCAGAGAGAGGCCAGCAATTCTAGCAAAACCGCGCGGCAGAGGTCGCGGGCGTGGTGCAAAACGTGCAACGACCCCTCCTGCTGTAACTGAGCCTATAGTTGAAAAGGCAAACAAATTCTTCAACCAAACTCCTGAAGAGTTAGACCCAACCAGTTCGAGGGTAAAATTGCCGCGTATGACTGAGGCGTTGGATAAGATGCCTTCTGTTTGTTCAACTCCCTTGTCTAGCAGAAGGCATTCTGATAGTATGGATCGGCTAAGTCCGGGATCCCCTGATTTGAAGTCAATGATGGATAGTTTGCCGAAGACGAACGATTCTTTGATGCGTTCTCCGGAAGGTGTAGTGGAGAAAGTGCGAGCTCGAAGGGGTCCAGGTAGCCGCGGGGGAAAAGTCCGGACACCTAAGGGGCGGGGCCGGGGACGGGGCGGCGGTAAGGGAGCTATGTACATGAGGGTATGTATCCTGTATTGCAAAATTTTTAAATCCATTCAATAAAACACTTTTTAACCAGATTTGCTAGAGAAATGTCGAGTTAAAATTTAGAATGTAAAATATACGCGATAAATCCGGTTAAAAAGTGTTTTATTTAATAGTATGAATCGCGAAAACAATATTATTTTAAATCCATTTTATCACAAAAGACAAAAGTCTAGTCGAAGCCTTGCATAGAGTTGAATAGTCGGTCTATGTAATTTATATTATTTAATGTTTTCTTTATTAATATTAATTAAATTTTGACAGGAAACTATGGGAATATATGGTCGTGTTTGTGGGCCTGCAACAACTACAGTAGAACTATTTGAAGAAGAAACTCAAATGATGGAAGACAGTGCTACTCCTTCAAAGTAAGTTCATCACAATCTTTTACTTGTATTCATATAATAAATGGTCATTTTTATTTAAACCTTCCTTTTAAACCAACACATACAAACATAAGAAATATTATATCCATTTGATCTATTTCATACTTCTCATAATAAAGTGATTTTATGTTTCAGACCATCACATTTATTAGACGAAGACTCTCAAAGCTCAGTGATGAGCTCAACTAATGACAGCAGCAAACCAAGGAAATCCAAGTTTGCTGATTTATTTGATAGGTAAGTCAACACTAAAGTTTTTACTACAATACTGGCGCGGCGTACTGTTATTTTTTTATTAATATATTTATTTTCATCCATGAAATAAATTTATTTCAACATTTTTTTCTTTTTTAGTTTGACTACTATTAATTATTTATGCTGATAGTTGCATCGAATTTCTACCATTTTGGTAATCATGTCAAAATGATTTTATTAATAAGAAATAAAACCCTATAATGTAAATAGAGTATGTAGTAATAAAACTTCGTTGATTTTAGTAATAAAGTATGGACGGCTTCCGATGTAAAGGAATACACGTGGCCCCCTCCAGAATCGGCTGATGGTGAGAGCCAGGTACGTACTTCGTTTTATATTGTTCTACTTTTGTACTCTAGTTTTATTCATGGAATCATTTATTTTTACAACATTATATGGTGTAAATCAGATTAAATTAATTATACTCATGTGTAATATATTAAAATAAGCATAATTAATCGATTATGCTTATTTTGAATGAAATAAGTACATTTATTTTGAGTGCCCAAAGTGATGATACCCTAATATTTTACAATTGATATTTTTAGGTAATGATGATACAAGAGCAAGTGGCGATGTTCTTAAGTGTAAAAAGCTTCAAACGGCGATACCCGGAGTTGAAGCGTAGGACAATCGTCGGCGAGGAAAAAGAATACGTGCTCAGCAAAGGCTTGGTCACCGAAGCTCTCTGTGATCTCGGTAAGTCAAAGTAAACTGTTATGTTTCACTTTATTTTGCTAGAAGAACCACGTCGACGTCATCAGAAAATATATGAATGAAATTATAAATAAATTATAATATTTAATTAGCTTCCATCATTATTAGTGTATGCTAAGCTTACCTTTCAATTAAAGCAGTTATTTATGTGGTCAAAGTATTAAAATTCATAATTAAGACGAATGCGTCAGTTGTTACCGGCCCAATAAAAAACTCAGTGACGAAAGAGATATTTTAGGAGCTTGGAAGTTTACTCCGAATCGGATAAAAATATTCCCGTCACTAACCAGCACTTATTCACAGGAATAACCGCCGTTGAAGCGAGCGAAGTCCTGGACATAATGCTGTCTGACTACCCTCACAAATACGAAGAATACCGGACGTACCAGCGTGATAAGCAGATAGCGGATCAGGCTGCGGAGGAAAACGAGCCCAAACCGGAAGTTCGGGACCGGATAGAGATGAAAATAGAAAAATTACCTGAGAAACAGGAACCTAAGGTGGACCCGGAAAAGACAAGACAGGTAGGTTACTGAATCTGACCGGTTATTAACTTGTAGATATGTAATTTCAAGTATAGGATTATAATGAACCTTAATAACAGTTATGATCAAATCAAATTCGTCCACTCTTGAGCCCGTGTGATATATAAGTACGTGCGCCCTTCTGCTGCACAGTAACAAGTGCTTGACACAAATACAAAGGTACAGAAATTAATAAGTAATCCATTTGCACATAAAAATTGATCTTCGGGGCGTCTACGACCGGTATGATAAACGACCTGTTAGCGCCAAGCCAGGACAAAAATTACTTCTACGTCCAAACGTGTTGACTAACTCTGCATAATAATCAAAAAATACTGTTTTAGTTCGGTATTTTTTACTTTCTCCAAGAAAGTTACATACATAATATGTTAAATTTAATGAAATTTAATTGATTGAATCAGGCGTTACTTTGCGGAAATCCATGACAACTAATATAAAAAGTTGCTTTGCTAATTCCGCGACTTGTACTTGCACTAGTGGTGCAGGATTTTCATGCGTAGGTTCACCGCCCTCCCTCCCTCAAGCAAGAAGCAAGACATGCAATGAACACACACCTGGAACTCACACCACAAGCTATCAGCGTGGTGTGGGGAGGGCGGTGAACCTAAGCATGAAAATCCTGCACCACTAGTGCAAGTAGAAGTCGCGGAATTAGCAAAGCAACTTTTTATATTAGTAATGAAATTTATTTTAAGAAATTGTCATACGGATTCTAATGCAATTATTATTTCGGCAAGAAGCCTTAATGTATATGTAGAAGTAACTTACAGCATATCTTGCTTAATTTAATTTACTTATTTAGGATGGATAGCCTGACCAAAGCCAACTGCGAATCGAACAAAGAATTCCGCCGCCACAGGCGCATGCTCCACCATTTACGCCATAAAGATTGATTAACCCAGAATGCATCTTAAGTAATAAGTATTAAATTACCCAATGACACACCAATATGTAGCCCCATATAAAGTATGATAGGCTTGATTTCATAATACTTAAAAGTGAAACTAAAGATATCCTAGTGCCCACCCAGACCTAAGCCATTTAAGAAAGAATCGTTTTTTAAACTACCCTGCAGTGCAATCACAGAACTATATCGAGTCGAATGTTTCGTATTGTATGGAGTTGGTTTCAACTTTTAAGCAAAATTGTAATTTATTTATTAATTAATACAACATAATCACAAACATTCAAAATTAACAAGGCACACATTTATTTTATTGTCGTGGATAGATTTAAATTGTTGCTTAAAAACCGACTTGGTAGTAATGTTTCGCAAACATACGAATCGATAAAGTTCTGTGATGGCACTGCTGGTGATACTTGGACTCAGGACTTCCTGTATAGCAGTCGGACACGCTGCTCTACGGAGGCCGTTGAAAATTCATGAAGAGCTATACATAAACACGATTCTTACTCTTTATCAATTGCCACATATGCAATTAATAGACTGAGCATTGTGCAGGACCATACCATTACTAAGTGAGAATTAAGCACAGAATTCCGTCACAAACCATTCAAACTACAAACATAACTTCACGAGTGTATCCCTTATGAGGTAGGCAAAATATTAAAGGTTATAAGACCATCCGATATCACATTTGACTTTAGAGGTATTTTATTGATGGATAAAGACTATTGCAGTGACAGGGGGTCTATAAGGGTCCATAAGTCTATAAGAGGTTATATAACTCATAATGCAGTTCAAATAATCATTTAAAAAATATCCAAGGGCCTGATAGGTTTTTTATTAAACCTCACTTACCTACCTCTTGTTGTTTTTAGTTCTTTATAATTTGCTGTAGGCAAAGGAACTAAACATACAGCTTAAATGCCACATCAATAGTATTTATTTTATTTTGCTCAAAGATTCTTACACCTCCTTTTCATTTACCAGGACATGGCAGCGGCGGCGATAGCATCCGCCAGCGAGTTCAACTCTCGAATGAACGCGTTGCGGCGACCCGCGGTCGTTGACCTGCAGTCGCTGGTCATTCACCGCCGCCGGCCGCCGGTCGTTAACCCGCAGATCAAAGTGCAACCGCCGGGTGGGTTCTACCCACATGCGTTGTTACCGGGGCAGTATCAACATGGATATAAAGTTTATACTTCGGAGCAGCTTAGGTTAGTAATACTTTGTTTGCATTATACGTTATTTAATTAAAAATAATTTTCATTTCATTTTATTAAGTAGAAGACGTTTTTTATCGGATTAATTTTCAGCCACCATGAGTAACCTAAGTAAAGACAAACAAAATTCGATTTACAACAGATAAGCCTTGGAATCTCCCAATGATAAGTGGTATCTGAGCCTGCGGACATCATTGCCTTAAGAAGACAGTTTAAAAAATTCGCTGTCATATAACAAAATAATGGGTCATATTATGGTACACAGGAAGTATATATAAGGAAGATCAAATACTTCTAAGCATGGTCTAATCATTTCTATTTGCTTTAATAGTACCAGCGTCGAGCGTCAAAAACAAATGTACATATGTCTCACAAAGCCACAAAGTAGCGCTGTAATCGGCAGTGAAGTGACGAAATGAATAAAGTGACGCTTGTTGCGAATTGTCGCATACGTAAGACTCACGAGTTCCAGTAACTAACTAACTAAATCTAGTTAAACTTCTTTTATTTTTACCTTCATGTGTATTTTATTATGTAAGTAGGCAGATGCGCACTGGATATAACTAAAACTGAGTTAAGTTCTATAGAAAATAAAAGAGTTTACATAACTCTTTCAATGGCTAATAATGTTTATCAAAAAATAGGATTAGAGGAGTGGTAAATTAAGTGATAGTTGACGGGAATTTCAAATTGAACATCTCGTCTAGTTGTCCTAGCTGAACAGAAAACGCGGCGACGCGACGCTATGCTAAACTATCACGTAGTCGTTGTATATAGCAGGTGTCCTACGTTGTCGTGTTGACACGGGTCTCCTGAAGTATGAAGTATAACGTCTTAGAAGGGAGAGTATGATAATATTAATTAACGATAAAAAGCAACGCAAGTACTTAAACCTCGCGAACGAGGTGTGGCGACCTAAATCGAAGGAATACCGGTTGTAATATCCACAAAAAATTTGACCCTAGCCACGTAGTTAGACAGAAAAGGTTGGATTCGTCGGTGGTTCGCTTCCAGCACGCATGAAAAAAGCGGTAGCGCTCGAAACTGCCCGATTCGTTCGCCGGTTTTTGTCCCCAGATACCCGACCGACTCGTGAGATTGTCGGGTCTTTTCCGCCTTAATAGACGTGTAGATTTTTAAATTCATAATAATAAGATGTTTAATGATGTACATTGCAGGTACTTCCCACTGAACACGGTTCTGGCGGCGCCGCCCGCGGCCGCCTCGCCCGCGCCGAGCTCGGGCTCCGACGACGACAGCAGCGGCGCCAGCGACGACGACGCGCCGCCTAAGGTTAGTGATACACTCATGATCGGACTAACAAACATGGGATGGCTTACGATCATATAGACTAAACAAATAATAGCTAGTTGTGTTCAAATTAGAATAGATGGAAAATTATGACTGCCGCTGGAGTTACGTAAACATAGGAATGTTAAAAACAAATTGAAAGCTAAAATAGAGAACCAAGCTGTATAGATAAGTTGCGGCTCAAGCGACTGCGCTGCGCCGCCTAAGGTTGGTGCTAGAGTATATGATGAGCGAAGTAAAGGAAGGAAATTTGATAAAACAAATTTGTTAACAAATTGATAAAAAAATCGTACTAAAAATACCCACATCATCTTGGACCTCATCGTCACCTGAAATTGTAGCAAAACGAGGGTTTGTTCACCAAAAAAAGGAAAATTATGACTAATGCTACCATTCAATCAACTTAGCATCGTTTTAAAAAATCGTCTTTTGAAAAAATGCGTCGCTGCTTTTACGATGCGCCATCTAAGATTATTACTAGAGTGAGTCGCGCAGTGACTAGCGTTAGGTTGCTGCAGCACTTCCCACTGAACACTGACCCGCCCCGGTGCCTCGCTCCCCTCCACCTTACCCCGCTCCCCTCGCCTTTCCCCGCTCCCCCCGCCTTTTCCCGCTCCCCCCGCCTTTTCCCGCATACCTCCGGCTCGGATGACGACACAACAGGTTGATTACAAATTCATGATAATAAATTCAAGCTAAACATGATTAGAATATTATGATTAATGGTTATATTAACTAAACACAGAACAAACCATGAAAAGTTCCTATAGCTTTACCGCCCCTAGATAAGCGTGTTGTATAAGGCAATTAATCCGAGGGACCTTCCAGGATCGCCTGGCTAGCGACCACCATTCATTTAAAATCTGCCGCCAAATATCTCCGCTCCGTGGGTGATAGCTTCCGACAGTATTTTATTGAGAGCCAGTCTTCCTAAATCTTCGACCTTATCTTTGCTTGCTATCAGGTGAGATAGATGACAAACGCGTATATAACGCGATATCGACGACCACTTTGGCGATTGGATAGCACTGTCCTCAGATGCCAGTGCTCGCGGGTTCAATTTCCGCAAGGAACAAGAAAAAAAAACCGGTTCTGGGCATTTATCCATTTATGTATTTATATTCTAGGTTCCCCCCTAGTTCGCTACATGGTATCCTATATCAAGAGCTTCGCTTAGTTTGGGGCCATGTAGTTTGTGTGATCTGGGGATTTTATTATTATTTATTAAGGTATAAAAGGGCACTTTCTAAGTAAGCCTTTCGAAATGCAGAAGAGAACCTTTTAAAGGATCTGTTATTAGATAGAATTGGAATAAGGATTACCACCCTTAATAGCTAACTGTTTCACGCAGTTGTTTTACCCGCGCATTGTCTAATCCCGCGGGAATGTTAGGATAAAAGTTAGCCTTTTTGCTATTCCGGACTGTATACTATCACTATGCCAAATTTCAACCAAATTCTTTTAGCCGTTCTGCTGTGATTGAGGAACAAACATCCATACGTCCAAAGTTTCACGTTAATAATATTAGTAAGAAGAAAGATATATCATAGTAGCTAATAAGGTTTTTCAGTTTTCAACCGACTTCCAAAAAGAGGAGGTTCTCAATTCGTGTGTATGTCTTTTTTTTGTGTCTCTGGTACACGATTTTTTGGACAATTGTGAATAGTTTTTGTATATTCTTATTTTATATGATAGAGGATACTTCAGAGGTGGTCCCATATAAATTCCATCGAAATCGATTGAGTACTTCATGAAAATTTTAAATTTTTGAAAAGATATGTATGAGTACTGAGAACGTTTACCTTGACGACCTTATACTTTGGCCAAAGTTTTGACGTAAAGTCGGTTTTTTTAATGCTCTGCATACGTTGATTATCGTGCGTGACTCATTTTGTAAGATATAATTAATAGTTCAATAGAAGTATCCATTCTAATTTAATAATGTTGACGATTAACGTTAAAAGTATCGATACTTTTTTCGTTATGATGCGTTGTTGCCAAACCGTGCAGCAAACCTTGCCGACAGAGGCAGGCCCGCGTGGCGCGGCGGCCGGCATCGTGCGACTCTATGTGACTGGGTGGCAGCATTGCATCCTCTGCCGATAGAAAGGCATGAGTAATGATTGCAATTTTTTAATAGTTCGGCCACAGTACAGACATCTAGAGTAATTCAACTCGGCCGCATCTTTGAAATAAATGCCTACAGCGCCGCGGTCCATTCACATGTGATAGGGCTGCCCGCCTTCAGCGTTTAAAGGACATTTGCCTACTTTGTGTTTACTTCCATTTTGTTTTGTGACTGCAAATATACTTTTTTTATATAAACAAATAAAATACTTTGTAAACTGAATAGGAACTGTTCAACAAAAATACCATTGTGTCAAAAAACCATGTTTATGTTGGAATAACAAATCGGTCCTATAAATTAGCGACCTAAAAATACATGAGCCTCGACTGAGACGCACGAAAAGATGAATTATTAAATTTTAAAGTATAAACAATCCGCATATTAACGTAAAGCTCAATCAACAATTGTTTCGGTATGTAGACACTCGCGAATGGCAAACCGAGCACATACCGAGATCAAGCCGCATAGGTATAGCTCGCGTTTCTTCCGTTTGTATGAAGTTGAATTACTGTAGATATCTGTACGCGACGTGACGTGGAAAACTATATAAGACGAATAATACCAGAGAATGGGCCGTAAGAAGAATACCATGTAGGTTACCGCTGCTTAGAATAAGCCGAAGATAAAAAGACTACTGTCCCCGCCTGCTGCTACTATTTTTTATTACAAATCTAATTTAAAAGCTCTTATAGTCTTATGTGCTTGTTTCGCGCTTTTTAGTTTGAAGTTACTGTATTCCGCAGTCGGGTTTTTAGTTTTTGTAATTACTTTTTTATTTCCCGCTTTTCACTTTGATGTGTTGTACAATAACAGCTGAGCAGATATTTATAGGTATACTTACAAATAAATAAAAAAATACTTTTCTTTAAATATTTTTTATCCGTTCATTGCAGATAATGATAATGATTTTACATATAGAAAGTTAAATTCATCCTTATCACAATCTCATATTCAAGTACCTATGCTGTGTTGGAATATAAAACCGTTATATATATGTGACCAGAAACCATGGTGAAACAAACCATAGAAATGGTGAAACCCTTTTATGGTGAACCCCAACTTGATAATAAGACTGTGTATGGTCACAGAATAAGTAATAGTACCGGTACAGAAGAATTACTCCGCAAGGAAATCTAAATAAATTCGAGTCTTGCTACGACGCGATACGGTGGAATTCAGCTCGCACAGCATTACATACCTGCAAATTTATATACCTAGAAGTTTTGTAGGTATTACTGTTATTCTACCTTTGAAAAGAATATTATTTCAACTTACCTAAAGTACAAAATGAAAAAAAAGTTACGACGAATAATTAGTAATACTACCTATGTTTTGTTTACTAAATTTAACATAATCAAATCTAAACATAATCTAATTGAATTTGTTTCTTTTTATGTCCATTTTTAAATACTATTTGCGATCTCGATCATAGAATTACTGTGAGTGCTATTAGGTAGGTAGGTATCTACAACGCGCGCGCGTGATACACGACCCATTCGAAATACGCCGGCGGAGCGCTTCGCTGTAGGTAAATAACGAATGTACCGCGCGGAGTGAGCCAGGCCTGGTATGGTGCAAAAGTCTCATGGGAAGTTTCAAACAGTGTTAAAATATTGTTTCCCCAAACAAGATTTGATCCCTGCTGAATAATCCTTCTTGATTATGAGTTATATAAAATACTTTCAGTATTTTTAAAGTTGTCTTTAACGGATATTAAAAATCCCGTTTCCGTTGTAGGCATAACTCTGTTATCAGAGTTAAAATAGTGCACAAAATGTAAGCGAATCGACTAAAACTGCGTATAATGAGAATTAAATGTCATAAAACTTATAGTAAATGCCTTTCAGACCGATGACTAATAAAAATAAAGAGTCGTATAGTCGTACCTTCAACAAAATAAAAACCATTAATGTTAAAAATACTTTTATTTTTTAGTGTTTCTATGAATATGGTTAATTTAAAGCAGTATAATGTATATATTTAGAATAGGCTGACCATTAGCTTTCATTAGATACCTATATTGTTAAAATCAGAAATTATTTGTTTTTATTTGCCCCCAATGTTTATTTCAAGACGCCATCTTGAAATTTCATGAATCCAATATTACTCGCTCAGTTAATACGAATATTTTGACACCTCATTTGTTTAAATCCGTCCGGCAGTTCAGTAGAAATCGGGGAACAAGAAACAGACATACATACATACGCGCTGAAAACATAACTCTCCTTTGCGTGCCGCTGTCGGGTAATAAACGCACATACCCGGTACATTTATTTTACTTGTTCCGTGCGGGAATCGAACCCGCAACCTCTCGATTGGCGTAGTAGCGTCTAGACCACTGCATCATACTTATATGTTTGTATAATTTTTAATAAGTTTATTATTATCTGTAATTGTTGCATATCGCTCTGTGTTTTCATTTTATGATTATGCAAAGCAAAGGCTTAGGGCGGTCGCGGTTTCGTACAAAAATGGTCCGTCGCGGGTCACGTTTGGTATGGAACCGCACCCGCGCCCGCGTAACGCAGCCCTTACTTAACGTGTTAATTATTGTTTGATAAATACTAGAGTGCAAGCGTGCTATACAGCTATACAGAATGTAATTCATAAGCCAAATAGGCACTGATCTTCCGAATGTCAGCTAGTTGGGTCATTCAACTACAATCATTAAAATATTCTAGTTGTCTTTTTTTCTTAATTTTTTATGGGACTTGTACAATGTACATGGCACGCCCAAACTGTTAGACTATGTGCAATGTATTGAAATATTAAATTTTATTCCACTGATGTACCGCCCTACTACGTCCTACTACAATATATTTTAATAGACGACAACATTTCAATGGTGCTCTGTTATTTATAACCCATATTTTGTATTAAGCTATGTAACTCCGTTTGTTGTCCGATGAAAATAAAATAAAAATAAAAAAATAAATTGACGTCCTCCGTGCCGCAGTGGTCTAAGACGCTTCTATGTAAGTCGTGAGGACGCGGTATCGATTCCTACACGGCACAAATAAAATTGTTTCGGTCCTGTGTGTTTATCTATGTATGTATTTATTTTATAAATATTGGTATTTAATATATGCATTAGTTGAATCTTATCCCAATTTTAGACGATAGCTTGAGTGTAAAAAAAATCACACTTCATTTATTAATATCTAAGTATTTCCACCAGCGGAAGAAGCTGACGAAGACAAAACGCACCAGCGACGACACGAAGAAGGAAGATGACCCTGAAGAGAAAGTGGATCTGTGCAGGGTGTGCAACCTGCGCGTCGAAGCCAACCGCAAGTACACGCACGAGCGGTTTCTGGTGTGCTCCAGCTGTGACGCCAAATGTAAGTTATGAAGAAATACGAAATTAATTATAATAATAAAACTCTTATGCACCAACATGGTTATCAAATTAAAATAGAAATGACGACAACAAATACATACACTCAAGGCGGAAGCAAAATTAAAGCATTTCCATTATTCAGATCGAGTTAAATATTTGTGTCGGGTACTTCTAATATCCCTGTAACGCTCATATTACTGACTATGTATAGTGCGACCGGTGGGAGTTTGCGTTCCTGACAGCTGTCAAAATCATAGCTTTATTACCCCTTCGAATCGGAAATAAACTTTATTCAGTGGACATAAGGAGCTGTCAGGAACGCTTTCTCGCAACGGCCGCACTGTTGCAAAAAACCCCGTCCGCCTCTGGATTAGCGTGCCGTAATGCCGTAAGCTTATCCGAGTGACCCCCGCTTGGTGGTAGGACATATAAAACCTACCGCCAAGTATTACCAGCAGGGCTATTCGCGTAGCTAAAGGCTCGACGACGAGATGGCAAAGATTTCGTCGTCGAGCTCACAGATGTTACATTTATCAGAATATCAAAAAAAAACCTAAAGAAAATTATCAAGCAAATAACAGTTCTTACTCACGTCGTCATCAGCGACGTGCGCTGGTGTCGGGTTATGATATAAGTGAATACCAATTATGTCACTCGTCGCTGATGCATCGATGAACTCGAGGCTGTCGTTTGGGAGAATAGCCCTGCAGTCCGCCGGTGCTGTGTTCCGGAAATATTTTATGAAATGCGTTCCTAAAGCAGAACCTTTTTGTGGCAATGATCGGCATACCTATGTTTCTCTTTATAAACGAAGTAAGAGACGTTTGTCCTTCATGCCACCTGGTGGAAAGTGAACTAAGATGGTATGGTACATGTCCGTCCATATGAAACCTTATTCAGTCGACATTTAAAAGTACTAGGACTGTCAGGAAAAATGAGGCAAAAAGACATGAAAATCTATGCTTTACACATTGTTTTTTTATCGTTAATTTTATGGAAGTACCAGGGCTTTATTATTCAGGGAAACTATTCAACGAAATTAATAAAAAAAATTAGGTACTATTATTAACTTTTTCCAGCTTCTTAAACTCTCGTAGTAAAATGAGTTTAATTTCACAAAAATATAGTATGCAATGCCAGCCACGCGAATAAACATTTTGATTTCTCTCCTTAGAGGTGTCCGTCGATTTTTAAATCACCAGGGATTTTTGTGAACTGGCTTGTCAAAGTCGTAATAGAAAGATGAATCACAAAGCTATTGTATACTGAAAAGATGGATGACAAAGATATAAGTATTATTAGTCTGCCAGGCACGCGAATTTATGAGGATACTCAAAGTATTTCTATAATTTAAAAAGTCATCATAGTTTGAGAGTCTGCCGGCGTTTTTCTTAAATAGTTCATCCTTAGATTCTTTTATTTTTTATTTAATCCATAAATTATTAAGTGGCTTTAAGAAGTCGACTATTATTGCTGGTTAGTTCATACTTCTTTCTGGTAGTAACCACATCAGAGTCAAGTCAAAGAAATCATCATAACAATAAGTAAAAACTCCTGTAACCTTCCAGTGCACCCCTCCTGCATAGAACTAAACGCGGACACAATCCGAAAATGCCGCGAGTACGCGTGGCAGTGCGTCGAGTGCAAGTGTTGTGCGACTTGCTCCAAGAAACAGGATGATGATAAGATGCTCTTCTGTGACCTGTGCGATCGGGGATTCCATATATATTGTGTGGGGCTTGCTGATGTGCCTACTGGTAAGTTTTTAAGTTGAATTTTCAATTCTGAGAGTTCTATTTTATCAAAATGTGAGTTTTGGTTGCGTGTTCGGCGATGATGAAGGTTATTCGTGTTTGAATACTTACCATCAGTAACGATTGAAGTCAAACGAGGGTCATAGTTTAAAAAGAAATAGTCAAGATTTAAGATGCTACCTTAAAATCGCATCAAAAGCAGATCGAGAGAAAAAATCGTGGCGCACAAAACGCTCCGCACTTTTTGTCAAATGTAGGCCCAAAATAAGCTTATATTATAGAGAGATAGTGAAACTCATGGTTACTTTAAAACCTATGCGAGAAGTTCTTAGAACAAGCAGTATCTATTTGACTTCGATTTAGCTCGAATCGACCTAAGTTAATTTGAGAAATTCAGCATTGTATTATATGAAAATATAATTGTGTATATAATAGAACACTTAATCTTTTTTCTTTCATTTGCAGGTTATATTTTACACATTTTATTTTTATATAGTATCTTAACTAATAGCTAACACAACATAACAAAACTATTTTCAGGACGATGGCACTGCGTAGAGTGCGCAGTATGTAAATCGTGCGGTGCCCGCGAGCCCAGCGGCCCGCCGGCGGCGAACCCGGGACCCTCGGGCTCCACCGACCTTCAAGGCTTCTCAGGCACCCCCTCTACCCCTGGAACTTCAGGTGTCGCAGAGTGGCATCATCAGACAAAACGAGGTCCCGGGGGACATAAAGTTTACTCACACTCTTTATGCACACCCTGTGCCAGGTCAGTATTCATCTATTACCAACGAGGCCATAAGAGTGAAACAAACAATTCAACAACGGAATAAGCTAGGGTAACATATAATACAAGCCAAATCAAAGTTTCAATAAATAGGGAGCAGATTATTATTTATTTTATCAGTCATTGTGTTTGTTAAGTGTTTGCGATTGTGAATATGTAAGCAATCACATTTCATTTTCATAATTTGTATGTTTAATGTTGACTAACACAGCTGATTTGTCGGGCTTATTAAAAGTCGTTTTGTGGCCTTTGTTACATCGAAATGCTATTCATTATCAAAATAAGTGCGTTTGATAAAAGGTTATTTTTAAAAACCCCGGGTTCACTAACGCAATTTTTTTACTACTCTCTTATAACATAAAGCATAAACAAAAACATACGTGCTATAAAAATCAGTGTCGAAAATAACTATACATTAGAAAAGTAAACACAAGTCTTTTCATAATTTTAATATGTAATAAAAGACCACAAAGAAGGGATTTAATGTGAAGGCGCGTAATGTTCTTGACGTCTGCCTTATAATCTTTCAATTCGCTTTGTCTCTGCTCCCCGTAGCATTTTGGTCCCCGCAGTATGAATCATTTCCTTGTCTTTTACGCCAATTTACGCACTACATCCAACCCCCTCCCCTTACATTTCGATTTGCATGATACACATTTCTAAAGTCTACCTTATTGTTGGAAATCGTTCTTTCACAAAGGAAACTTGCATAGAACAATCTCCAATAATTAAATTGAACAGCAAAGTAGACTATATGATGGATTGTGACGCGAATTAACTTAATAACGTATTTTTAAGTAACTCTTTTAGTTATGAATTAGTTGATAGTAAATACCTACTTTACTGTTCCCAATTAATTGTTATCTGTTATTTGATATAACTTTCATTTGTTGTATATTATGTATATTGACATAATTTCTTTGAGTATGAATTAATTTTAATAATATTTTTTCTAAAATAGGAATGCAGTACTAAAATTTAAACCAGCTAAATATTATCAAGGTGTAGAAAAAATACTTAAATGTCAGTATACATTATGATTGTTTCATCGTTTTCATCCCAGGGCATCATATCACGAGGGCTCATATAAGTGGAAGTCTTCATTAACTTAGATATCCTAGTCCTAATACACTAACAATGGTGAAGAATCACATCACACTCATCACAAACTAACTAGAATCTTTGATTTTACTACTCGTCTTCTGGCTCTGTGATCCTATTGTATTAATTTCTTATGTAATTTATCCTTTGCACTTATTACACCTTTTCATTTACTTTCAACTCAACTAATTTTACTGTGGTGGTACTTAAAATTTTAAACTACATTCTATGTTTACTTCTTTAAAAACGTGACACTTCTTCAACTTTCTTCAAATTATTTTATATGCACCTCTAATATAATTTATGTTTCCACTGTAACATTTCCTTATTTTACGAGCCCAGAAGATGAGTAGTAAAAGCTTAAAAGAGACCGCTTAAAAAAGGTGGAAAAGTGGTCGAAATACTAATTGCGTGTGTTTCTGTGTTCCGGATTTGTGTGTGCGTACATACATTTAGGGCGTATCGAATTGGCCGGTACTGCCCTTTGTGCGATCGCTCCTTCGTCGGACCAAAGGGGACAATGCAGCTCATCATTTGTAAACTCTGCGATAGGCAACATCACAAAGGTACGTCGTTTAACCTGAGAGTAGACACGAAACGAAAACATGATCAAAACAATTCAATTTAATACTTATTCTTAAGCATGAAATATCATTATTACAGTATGGAATCGTTGCATTTTACTATATGCATTGTAATGAATGTATAATCTTGATCATGACTTTGTTTCATCTCGCGCTTAGAAAAAGCTTATGTCCTGTGCACAATGCTTATAGTGTAGAAGGATGACCTACAAAGAATTACTTTGGGCGGTAAAATTCCACACATTATTTATACATAAAAACAAATAGGCATGATTTGCTAGATTCACTTTAGAAACATGGACTTAACAAATTTTGTGACAAATTTATTGAAAATTAATGAGGCCATTATAAACCGCCATACATAGTTACTTCAAGTAATAAAAAAATTTAATAATGCTCGAGCCTTGATAGTTGTAGATCAGACTCATAATATTCTAAACAGCTATGTATTGGAATGGAAAGTAGTCAAAACTAGCTATATTAGTCCATGGAGTTTATTTTAAAATCAGCTTTTTAACCCCTGTTTTTATCGCCTGTAAACTAAGGTAAGGCTATATTATAGCAAATCTTTATACCACAATGCCAACACCCAATAATTACCAATCATTGCTATTTGTATGTTTCAATTTTCTTGAGTGTACATTGTTCACCATCCAATTTGACTATGTTGTGGGCAACAGTAGTTATTTTGGAGAGCTGATGTGCTACTCAATGTGTTATTGTCCTGTTGGCAGCACTGTTAACTATAATGCTATTTTATATGTGGATAAGAGTAATTATACTTACTATTAACAATTATATACTATATTTTGAATTATTGATTTAAACACTTTCATGAATGTGTTACTGTATAATTAACTTTATCCTCATATAGCTTTTTTCATATATGTGCATGTTTTCATAGAACTTTCATTTATTTATTTTATTATTACATACATGAATAATCCTCAATAGAATAGAATTTAAAATAGTCTACTGAAGGCTTTAGATGTCTATTTTAATGATAACAGAAAATTTAGATTAAGCATGATGATATAATAAATACCAAATATAATCCACCAAAATTAGATGATAGAAAAATACCTAGTGACAGAACTTTATTTATACTGATATATGAATGAAAGGCTAAAGTGAGAGGAAGAAATATAAATATGGTGTGAATGTTTTTTTATGACAATATTTTTGATAACTCTGAGTGATTTATCTGTATATTTAATATGAATTATTTCCATATTAAAAACAGTTTACTTAGTGCTTGCCTTAATGCTAACAATTAATTTAAATTTCAAATTTGAAGAGACACTCAAAGTTATCACTGAGATTATTTAATTATATCATAATACATAGAAGCATTTATTCAACAGACTGCGTCAAGCAGACGGTGTGTAACATCAACGTGCTGGACTACACGTGCGGCGAGTGTCGCCGCAGCGGCATCACGTCGCGGTCGGCGGCCGTGCGCAACGCGCCAAGAACCATCGCCACGCTCTTCATGGCCAAGCGCCGGTTCAACAAATACGCACATCGCCAGTACATGCAGAGCCGCATGAAAAAAGAAACCGACGCCGACCCTATCGACTTTGAAGACGAATGTTCCGAAGATATCACAGAGGTCAGTGACCCGCTAGAGGTCACTGCTCCGGATAGTGAATCCATGCCTATGGATTACGGAGATTGAACCGAATACAAATAGTGTTGTGTTGTGTTTTAGTGTAACGGAAGAGACTACACCATCGGCGGAACCTATCGTCATTGTATAGAACTGTGTAATATATTTAGCTCTTAGTTTATATAAAAACTCTAATCGCTTCGGTATTACAGTTGTAAGGAAACTGTTGCAAATCTGATTAATATAACGATTAACTAGTAGGCTATGTTGTAATTGTAAGTCTATCGGATAGTGAAGAGATACTAGTTGTATTGTATCTTTATGTTTATGCTGCATATTAGGTTGTTTTATCCATTGAGATCTTTTGCTATATTACGTTTATAAGATATTTGGGTTACGGCCGGCGCTAAATCGAAATAATATTGTATCCCTAGTGGGAATAGACAGTTTAAGTTTAACAAAAACATCGTAAAGTGGTTAGAGATAGCTGTAGAATGGAGTAAAAACTATTGATTGAAATGTACAGTAACAAAATATTTCCTGAAACTTGAAATCTATCTGAGAAATATTTTACTTATGTATTAATGTATTTAAGTAATGTTTAAATAATTCTTGGACAGATTAGATGTTTAGGGTAGCTGGGCAATCAACATGTAATAATAGGTTTTTCTTTTGAAATATCTTATAAGACAATCATGTATTGTGTGTCTTCAATATGTTATTTATCTTGAGTATAGAAAGATTGAGCAGTGTGTTGATATGCAATGTTTAACAGATCTATAAATAAAAACCTGAATTCTGATTAATATGTATATTACTTAAGAACTGATTTGATTATATTTTCATCTAGTTTTGTTGAAATCTGCCTGAGCATTTTATAAACTTAACCTAAATTAATCTAAAAATGGTTTGAAAGTTTTCTCAATATAATTTTTGAGCATTTTGTTTTTTCGAAAGTAGATTAATTTTAGATTATTGTTAATTTTTACTAAGGTATTTATTTTAGTTCTAGGTGGATACAACAGTATACAATAACTTCATAATTCACAATGAATATATGGGTGATGGTCAAATTATGTTATATCACAATAGTTCAGAGAGAAATCTTTTTTAATTAACTATAATTACAAAAACCTAAAATGTATTTATGTTTATGCCACAATAATTTATAATTTAAGCTGTAACACATTTTTTAGGGTTTAGTTTCAAAAACTAACTGAATTAACATTGAAATCATTGTTTTCCTCACTTAATTTCAAAGTACAAAATACATAGACATACTATTATTTAATTTCTTTTATCTAGGAGGTATATGAATCCAATTCGACATAGGTTATTACGAGGTAAAAGTCTATAAAAGATCAAATAAATTATTTAGAGCAGAGTTTATTATTTTCAATGAGAAATTTATTTATTTATTCTACATGGTATAGTATTAAATAATTGGACGGAATATATTTCCTAGAGGACTGGTTCCACCCAATACACATGTCAGTAATGCAATGTCGCATGTAATAAATAAGTTTTATTTGTTACGCACTTTGTTTTGTCATTGTGCATCCAAACTTAGCATTTGCTGTACTTATTTCGATATAGCTCTGCGCTATCGACTACCACTGCTGTGTGCAATTGTCCCATGTTGTGTATTATATTATTGTATTAGAGGTATGTTAAGTGCAAACCATTATCAGTACTTTAAATGCTGGTATGTGTAATGTATCATGATTAGGTTATGCTTTAGTTATTGATAAATAATTAATTTAGAGACATTATAAGGTTAAATGATAAATGTACACAATATTTTTTCGAAATCATGTTTTCAACTTTTGTATGTAAAACAGAAACGGGTGTATTTTACACCTCTCTTTACATTGCTTTATTGACACAGGTGAATGATTAAGACTTACTTGTAAGAAAATTATTAACTTTAATGTCTACTTAATGCAATTGTAAACGTTCTAGAAATCTCGCACTGTTCGGTCAATTTTGTAAAAAAAATAAAAATTTACTTTAAATTACAGATTTTTATTTATCCACTATCTTGAGACGAATTGAGGAATGTTTTTTTTTTGTGTCTTTGTTACACGATATTTCGGATAATTATGAATTGATTTTGAAAATTGTTGTATCATATGATAGAGGATACTTCATAGTTGGTGCCATTTAAATTTCATTTAAATGAGTACTTCATAAAAAATTTCAAACTTTTAAAAAATATGCATTCTCAACTCATCCAAAGTTTTGACGTGAAGTCGGTTTTTTTTAATGCTCTGGGGTCTTACTCCCGACGCGATTGAGAATAAAATCAACTCGATCCAAGCATTTCGATAGCTTGTAACAAATGACCAAATCTATGGTACAATTTGAGCCACCGCTCGATTCGGAGCTAGTGTCGGTTTCGGGAGTGCGAAAATCCTTGAGATCGAGTTGATTTGATTCTCGATCGCGTCGGGAGTAAGGCCCCAGCATTCGTTTATTATCTATTATCAAAATAATGCGATTTACGCCAATCTCAAAAGCAATACCGTGGTGCCACGTGGTAGCCACCTTTAGTACTTATTTTCATCTATGGTAGCCACCGCAATAATTTACGCGAGGCCGGAAAGCAATACCGTGGCGAGAGCCACGCAGTAATTTACGCGAGTTCGGAAAGCAATACCGTGGCGAGAGCCACTGTAGTAATTTCCGCGAAGTCGGAGAGTAATACCGTGGTTCTTTTCAGTCTATGTTGTACTTAGGTTTATTTTCTGTGTGCGCACAAAATGCATTTGGTCACAACTAAAACCTGCTGAAACACAAGTACCTACATAGATCCATAATTTAATGTTCTAGGAGTTCAACCGACTTCCAAAAGGTCTCAATTCGTGTGGATGTTTTTTTTTTTGTATCTTTGTGGCACATTTTTTTTGGACATGAATCGATTTTGAATATTCTTGTTTTATATGATACAGGATACTTCAGAGGTGGTCCTATATAAATTTCATCAAAATCGATCGAATACTTCATGAAAACTTTTAAATTTTAGAAAAAATAATGATGAATACGGAGAATATTTACGTTGACGACCTTATACTTCAGCCAAAGTTTTGACGTCAAGTCGGTTTTTCGTTGATTATTTTATGTTCAAAGTATATCATTTATAGAAGGTTGGACTTAAAATTCAACTTAAGGCCATGTTGAACCTTTTTGTATACTTAGGAATAAATGACAATATGTATATGCTGAGTACGTTAAGCATTACCTCTGGTATTACCAATAGCAATGAACTAACGAATGATGAATACATCGTTGGTTGATACAATCTATCATCTGGCTTTCGCGAGTTCTGATTGGGTGGACAATTCTTAAACACTGCTTGATATAAGTAAATAGTAAATGATTTTATTTTAGTTACCTAAGTACATCTCTCCGTAATTCCTAAGGCTGCGTCCCCAGTAGGTAAACTGTTAGTGGCCGACTGAGTGAGCCGCAAAGTGGCGAACTGAAATTTGAGTTAGATGCAAACGTCTGACTGAGATACCTATTCGGCGCGCGTAACGCTGAAAACTGTGGACACTCCGTTTTAAATATATGGAAGGGCGTACTAAATCGGCTCTCAGTCGGCCGCTAACAGTTTATCTACTGGAGATGCAGCCTAAGAGCCCACTGCAGAGCTATGAATCTTTCACCTGGGTGATGAGGAGGTTTAGTAATCCACCAAGCTAGCTCAGAATTGCTTGGTGGATGTCAGAATTTCAGGTCGCCGAAATGGCTTCCGACAAGCCCCAATGACTACTGTATACAACGTAAATTTTGGTTCATGCGAAATCTAGCACACGGGTGAAATATTTACGTTAAAAAATCGGTACCTATACACAAAAATATGGGGGCGCATTGTTTCAAATAACTTTTCAACTCCTATAATCGGAAGTCCGAAGATGTTTTTCATACCATTTTAAATCATAATGACAATTCTTCATAAAAAAATTAAACACTAAATAAGTATTAAAAAACGTATAATCATTGATATCCATAATATCACTTCTCATACACTTTGATTTTACTAATATTTGTTTTAATATACCTAGTCGGGTCATGAGTTCTGTCAAAACCTCATATTTTTAATTTTCGAATACTGGCCAGAAATACGTTTACAAATTTTAAAAATAGAACGGTTGCGATTGTTGAAAATAAAAAAGAAATTATATTTTATTCATTTTCAAATATAGAGTGGTCGAGTAAAGAAGATAGAATCGCGGTTATCGCGTTGCACCGCTGTGGTTACGCGCCAAAAGAGATTATCAATATTCTACAAAATTTGAAAATAACGTTACGGTTCGTTTATCGCACTATTAAACGATTCACTGAAGAATCAAGTTTCGAAGATCGTAAAAGAAGCGGCGGACCTCGCACAGTTAGGACACCAGCGGTTATCAAAGCAGTGAAGGCGCGAATCGAAAGAAATCCCGTGCGTAAACAAAAAATCCTAGCTCACCAGATGGGGCTAAGCAGAACCACGGTCAAAAGAGTGCTAAATGAAGACCTAGGACTACGAGCTTATCGTAAAAAGACCGGACATTTCTTAAACGAGCGTTTAAAAAACAATAGGCTAGAAAGATCCCGCGCTTTGTTACGACGGTACGCGGGAAAAAAATACCGCGAAATTCTTTTTTCGGATGAAAAAATTTTTAACATTGAAGAAAGTTATAACAAACAAAACGATAAGGTGTATGCCCACAGTAGTGAAGAAGCGAGCGCGCGTATTACGAGGGTCCAGCGCGGGCCTTACCCTTCCTCATTCATGGTTTGGCTTGGAGTCTCATATTTAGGCATAACTGAGGTGTTTTTCTGTGAAAAAGGTATGGGAACCAGTGCCGTGGTTTATCAAAATACTGTCCTGACAAACACAGTGGAACCTCTTTCTCAAACAATGTTCAAGAACAGACATTGGACATTCGAACAGGACTCTGCACCGGCTCATAAGGCAAGAAGCACGCAAGACTGGTTGACCGCCCGCGGAATTGACTTTATCCGGCATGAAGACTGGCCCTCTTCTAGTCCAGACTTAAACCCACTGGACTACAAGATATGGCAATATTTGGAGGAGAAAGTCTGTGCTAAACCTCACCAAAATTTGGATTCTCTGCGAGCATCTCTGGTTAAAGCAGCGGCAGAAATAGATATGAATGTGGTGCGTGCAGCGATCGATGACTGGCCGCGTAGATTAAGGACATGTGTCCAAAATGGGGGAAGGCATTTCGAATAATGTAATTAAAATTATATTGTACATTTAATAACCTTTCATTTCATATATAATTTTTAAGTAATTGTCAAAGGGTGTATCAGTATTAACATTAAAAGTTTTTGACAGAACTTATGACCCGACTAGGTATTTGTTTATACTAATGATCCAAACTCATAATCGTTCGAATAAATAAATATAATATTCATAAGTATTTTTATCCTTATTATAAAAAATCATAATGTTAAGATATGCAATAGTGCACGTCACGTGACGGACGTGTACTTCAGTTAATTAATAAAACAATTGAAATATCACAAGATGAAATAAGTATATGCAGCCAAGATACTCTTATTTACTAAGCTAAATAAATTGGAGCCGAGACACCATATGGTGTTTCGGCGCCCGCAATGGAACAGAATAGAGCCTTCAGACATTATTTCACTGCTAAAGGAGACCGATCCGGACGACGTGCCCACGTTCGTGCCCAGGGACCTTAATAAGCTCGCACCCGTCACTTTCGACCACGTCGACGTAAGCAGCCTTTTAAAGGACTACCTAGTGACTTTCAAAGCGAACATGGCGAATGTGATGCTGAAACTGGAAGTATCTGAAAATACCTTCAGTGAACTACATAAGGAGGTGAATGATTTACGCGATTCATTAGCCGTAGGTATGCACCTCATCTAAATCGATGATTCGCACGTAAACGCTCGACGAGGTACGGCTGTTGCTTCGCCGCTAGCGTCTGAGTCGGCAAATACGTCACAGCTGCCTTCGGGTCGACAAAATGCTGCGTCGGCTCGCACCGATGATGTGACTGCGCGAGTCCCCCACGCGCCTCACTGCCCGCACCTGTGCCGTGCAGACCGCGCGTGCGTCACTGTGCAAGCTTTGACCGCGAATGCGCCTGCGCGGCGTGATATGAATTTCGCAACGGTCAAAGCATCACGTTGCACTTCAGAGAACCCTCTACAAGGTGGAAAAACTGACGATGGTTACTGGCGCTAGTCTAGGAAAAGAAGAGGACGTCTGTATGTCGGAACCAGTGCGGCACCGGTGTAAACCATCTACTGCGTCCCGATGTTCCGTCTAGGCTGCTGTATCAGGTCTCGTCTTCATTATACCAAGAAATACATCGAGATAAAGACTCGAAAGATCTTGAGGCTGTGCATCTGGAGTCTCGACATGACGTCAATTTCAACTCTTTCGTAGTTAGGGTTCTAAGAAGTGAACTTTTGACCTACACGGAGGAAGAATTTTGGCCGAAGGGTGTTGTTTTTCGGCGATTCCGTGGCCGCTTACAAGACATCGAGAGTGCACCTATTACTAACGTAATTATAAGATTTATTTATCAACATTTTTTTTTATCGTATATACAGAATAGGCCCACCTACCCCCCAATTCAATTTGACCAACTGTGTACCCTGTATATGTTAGACTGGTATTTCTTTTATGAGCCTCTGTTTAAACTTAATTGTTAACATATTATTGTAAATATTGCCTGAAATAAAAGAATATTATTGTTTTTTTTTTTATGATTTCTCATCTCGGCTTGGTTACTTTTCTCGCCGGTTTTACTAGGCATACTTATTATATTATTGAAAAACATTGTGGCGAAAAAGATTATGCGACAAGAAGGGCTCCCACAGCGGAAGTCGCAGTCGGTACGGTTAGGTACGAGCGTAGCGAGAAGGAGCAGTTAGGTTGCATAGAGGCCACACTTGCGCGAGCCGAGCGAGCGGTGCCGTGGCTGCGATCGGCGAAGCGCCATAATCGTTACGTTATAAACGTTTATTTTCAGACCAGTGATCCATAGTTTGTTAGTAAAACATTGTAGAAACTTAAAGACTAGTGTTAGTAGGCATAATAATAAGAACATTAATTTAGTTTAAGATACATTTACAAAATTACAAATTATATTAAATTATATTCAAATTAAGTACTATCTATACATTATATTCAAATTAATACTTATTAAAATAATACTACACAAAATTAAAATAAAATCCTGCAAAGTCAAAAACAAAATTAAATTGTATATAAGTAATTGAAATTAAATTTACTAAACGCATATTTTGAATTCAAAATTGCATTAAATAAATTTGTGAGCCCCACCTGCTCCTAACTGCACACAGGAGGGTGTTGCGGGTGTATTTTATTTAGAAAGCTACGTTATATACTTGTACCTTTTAAAAACTTGTGCTATTGTCCTTTTGGAGCCAGTCAAGCTGTTGTTTTTCTTATATTTTTATCGTAAGAAGCAAATTTTTTTGAACTACATTTATCCATAAACATATTTAAACTAAGTCTGTAATTGTGAACTTAATAGGTGATGGTAATTATACCTACTCCGGAAAGGTCATAGTCAGGTGATATCCTACACGATATTTTATTAAACTTGGAATTACGTGTTATTATTGTATTATGTATACATTTTGTTATACTATATAAGAATAAAAAGCTAAGTTCACACATATTGTATTTATTTTGCTACTCAAAAGTTGCAGTAGTTCGGTCAACCGGACTAACAACCGAACTACTCGCACTAGACGCCAAATTCTTTTCAGGAATTGTAAATGTCAGTTAAAGTGAAGCATTGTAATGTTTAATAATATTTTCAACACACTTTCTCGTAAAGTGAGCCTTATTCTATTGAATTTAGAACTATAAACTGGGCTATAAGTCACGTGTGCATAATATATTATACCCTAGTGCATAATATAATGAATCCTACAAAGTTGAATTGTACCTTAGTGCAAATTACATGCGAAAAAACAGAGCATATTTTATCGATCCGGGTTATACATTAAATATATGAGCGCGCGCGTCCACGCGGCGCGCCTGCAGCAGCAGCGGCTGCACGACGACGCCTCCAAGCACCAATAGCGTGTGTACGTGTAATGGGACAGGGCTACTGACCGGCGCGACGCTCGGGGCTCCGCTGAGCGCGCGCGTCCAGGCGGTATTAACTTAGAGCCGAAGCAGAAGAAGTTTTGTCCTGGCCTTGAACCACAACCGTCGACATCTAGCATTAATTATCGCCGACATACACTCAGGACGAGCTGGCACTTCAAATAAAAATGTAGAATATAAGTTTGTTAACTGTACCTTCAACAACTGCTTCAAATAAAATTTATGACCACGTATGTCTGTCTTTTACTCACAAGTGTGTTGAAAAACGTCGTATGTAACTCGTGAGCGTTGCTAATTACAGTCGAGGCTGTGATTTGAGCCCGAGCCGCAGGCATATATATTATCGTGATATGCGATCGGTAACGGACGTGTATCGCTGACGCTCGGCACGATTTAATTTTATTAAATTGAAATTCGCGTATCGCACGGCTAATGCCGCTGCCCGCTAACACTTGAGATGGCTAAACAAGTCATTTTAAGCGAACTGTTGGCGTTCATCCAGAACGCCATCGATACCATGGACGAGGTCAGCATAGTGCAGATCTGTAAGTCCAACTTCAAGGAGGACGAAGTGTGTCGAGGCAAGGCCCTCCTGTTCCAGGTGCTCGACAGAACCTCCCAGATGCCTTCCCGACGTAGGGATGGGGGTGAGAAGAGTCTCCAGGACATCATCACCCTGTTCAAGGGGACCGATCCCGACGACGTCCCGGATTTCGTCGCCAAGGATCTGCATAAGCTCCCGCCGGTGGGATTCGACCACGTCGACGTCACCAGTCTGCTTAAGGATATCAATTTCCTTAAAGCGAGCTTGGCCGAGGTGGTGTTAAAATTAGAAGCTTCGGATAATACAATCAGTGAGCTGCGTAGTGAAGTATCATCATTGCGTAGCCTTAGCACGCTAAGTAGGTCACCCGTGGCTTCTAATATTAATATTCGTCGTGGCGCGCATATCGCGTCGGTTGGCAGTTTCGATTCGGCGGAATTTGCTGACACGATCGCGTCACCGGCCGTCGGCGCTGCAGCGCCAGCGAGTGCGTCACCGCGGCGCGCCCTGCACCGCCCTCGCCGCGCCCCGCTCCCCTTGCATCGCCCGCCCCGTGCCCCACGGCCTCCGCGGCAGCGCCCCGCCGCCGTGCCACTGCTGCAGCTCCCAACGCGGAGAAGCCGCCCCGCGTCACGGGTCCGTCTTCTCCACGAGGATACGCTGAAGTTGCGGCAGTGCAGCCTGCAAAGCCCAGCCACACAGCACCGAAGACCAAATCTATGAAGGTCCAGGAAGACAGAGAGGGTTTCATCAAGGTGGAACGGAAGAAGAAGAAGCCCTCCTGTCAGAACAAGTGCGGCACCGCACCGAATAAAGAGAACCTTCTGCTGCGCGCCGAGGTGCCAACCACGCAGCTGTGCGTGTCTCGCGTGCACCACGCCTTCACGGCGAAGGATGTAGTGGAGTATCTGCACGCGAAGACAGGACTCAACATGAGGGTCGAGCGGTTGGAGTCCCGTCACAGAGTGAGTTTCAACTCCTTTGTGGTGAGAATGCCGACCGAACATCTGTCGGCCTACATGAAGGAAGAGTTCTGGCCGCAGGGTGTCGTATTCCGTCGTTTCCGAGGACGGTTACTTGACACAAAGATGTCGCGTCCCCCGTCGCAGCCCATACGTGGGAATTAGTGAAGTGTAGTTTTAAGTATATTGTATGTATATTAGGTTAAGGTATATATTTTCTATGGGCCTTAGATTTAGTATTTAACATCCTGTACTATTCTTAAGTTGCCTGAAATAAATGATTTGATTTGATTTGATTAATAATGTGCCGAGAGACTTAGCTCACTCGTTACATAATATACTATTAAAAGCCTTTGCATTTAAATTGCTTAATTACTCTTAAATAACTAAAAATGTGTTGAATAAAAATCACCCGACCAGGACTCGATCCTGGGACCTCTCGTTTGTCGGACGAGTGCCCTTCCACTGAACTACCGCGGAATGAAATGAAATGCAAAGAAATTTATTTTATTCATCATAATGGCCGCTTAATGAGGCCACAATTTTGTACTTCGGCTTTAACAAGGTGTTGATAGTTATTGAATAAGATATTACAGTAGACCAAGAGACAAAAAAAGCCGTCGAAAAAAACTCTTTTTTTTATATTGTAAGGATAGGACGTTTGTCTTCCATGCCACCTGATGGAACGTGCGCATGAAGACTATGGTGTTACACGTCCATCCACGAAAAACCTATTCACACGACACTTAAAAGTTCCAGGACTGTAGTGGTCAGGAAAAACAGACGCAGGCAGATTGTTCCACATTTTGGCAATCCGTACCAAAAAGGAACTATCGAAGCGTTTTGTTCGACTTCTTGGTAAATCCACTATATAGGGATCGAAGTTCTGTCTGCGTCTGGTAGTCCGGTGGTAAAAAGGGGTGGGTTCAATTTGGTCAAAAAGAGCACTCGCACACTCACCAAAATGTAGCCGATAAAATACTGTCAAACAAGCAACCTTACGACGATGCTCCAGCGTCTGCAATTTTTTATTTGTAAGGTTGTTGTTATTTATGAGTTTACGGGCTCTTCGGTCAACAGAGTCTAGCGCAGAGTCTTGGCACTCTTTTTCAGTCAGGATTATACGAATTAACACAAATAGGTACATACTGTACAAATTGATCATGACATGAAAGAAAAACAAACACAAGACAGCTAATTGTGAGAGACAATGTCATGCCGCAACATAGTAGTCATAGTATCATCAGCAAAACGACCTGGCACCGCAAGCAGCACCCGTTCACGAGTATAACGCAAGCACCAGCCATCATCCTCAACCATATTTTAGGGAAGAGGGTGACCCGATACCCGACGCTATCACTAGCCATACCGCATGAGGGAGCATGACGTTCTTGCTGTTGTCTTGACAAGAAAGTAAGTGAGTGGAACAGTCTCCAGTATGCCATATGTCATACTGCACAGCAAAACCGTAAACAAAATTAATAAGTAATTAGAAACTTTTAGAAATATCCCGTTGTGCTTAATTCCATGCCTTTGTATCGTCTAAGTTATATTTACTTTCATAATAAGCTTTTCGACATAGAGTGTTTTTAATGATTGATTAAAAATTTTTGAATGGCAGGGATTGAATTGACTTCAGAATTTTGTTATATAGGTATACCTACGTATTGACATTCCAATAAATGATTTGCTCTTTTAGCCAATTAAAACGCTAACTTATGGTCTTTCCTAGTCTTTACAGAGTAATTTTTGTCATGATTATCTTTCCTAGTTTTAAATTTATTACTATTCTTATAAATATTGGGTTGGGGAAAAAGTTTCTTCGCATTTTTTAAGAAAATTCAAAACATTTTTTAATATAGTTTATTGACATTTAACTAAAGTATGTATGTACCATTTTGTTCGATAACCTTTTGCCATCTTGTAGGTAGGGACATGATTCCATTGCTATAAAAAATTTAGGACCTCTCATCAAAAGACCGCGACAAGTGGATTTGGCAGTCCTCTCGTGATGTTAACCTAACACTGCCTAATGAATTCTGAAGAGACCGAAACAGGTGGAAATCTGATGGTGCAAGTTCAGGACTATACGGCGGATGCATTAACACCTCCCAGCCAAACTGTCTTAATTTTTGCTGGATGGCTATAGATGTGTGAGGTCTAGCGTTATCATGATTAAACACCACACCCCTTCTGCTGATCAATTCCGGCCGCTTTCTCTCAACTTCTTGTTTTAATCTCATAAGTTGTTCGCAGTAGAGTTCAGAATCGATAGTCCTGCCTGGTGGTAACAGCTCATAATGAATAATGCCCTTCCAATCCCACCACACACACAACATCACCTTATTGCGAGTTAACCCGGGTTTCGCCACAGTCTGTGAAGCCTGATCGGCCTTTGACCACGACCTTTTTCGCACGTTCTTATCGTACGTGATCTACTTTTCGTCACCAGTTATCAGCTTCTTCGAAAATGATTCGGTTTCGTTACGTCGTAATAAAGAATCACAAATGAGTTCACGGTTCATTAGGTTTCTTTCAGTGAGCTCGTGAGGTACCCAAATATCGAGCTTTTTTGTGTACCCAGCTTTTTTCAAATGCGCCAAAACTGTTTTGTGGTCAATTTCCAGTTCTTCAGCTACGTCCTAACTACTGATATGTCGATCTTGCTCCACTTTTTCAAAAATGGGATCCAATTTATCATTTATTAGGTGCATCTTTGACATCAAAATTTCCGGATTGAAAACGCTTAAACCAAATTTGTACTACTCTCACAGACACTGCACTAGGTCCATAAACATCGCAAATTTTTTTCGCGGCTTGCGTTGCATTTTTACCTTTTTTCACAGTACGAAAAACAAATGAAAATCACACATTTTCCTAATTTGGAATTATGTTCTTTAAAATTTTAACTTTCAATGATACCAAAACCAGCCAGATACAAATACCAAAGAGAATTTATTACAAGTTCATACATACTATAATGCGAAAAGACTTTTCCCCCAACCTATTATACATAATGTTTTCATAAATATATTGTGATGCAAGGGTCAAGATACCAATCTCTTTAAACTTTTCTCGAAGAGATTCTCTATTCCCAAGTTTATACATTCCACGAATAGCCCTTTTCTGCAGTGTAAATATCGTGTCAATATCTGCGGCATTGCCCCAAAGTAGGATACCGTAGGACATTATACTATGAAAATAACTAAAATAAACCAGCTTCGCCGTAATAACATCAGTCAATGACCTAATTTTCTTTATCGCGAACGCTGCAGAACTAAGTCTACTCGCTGGCTGTGGGATATAGGCGCCCCATTGCAATTTAGAATCTAAGGTTATTCCAAGAAAAATAGTGTTATCAACTAGATTAAGACCATTAAGACGCAGGTCAGACTCAACTTGTTGAAGAGAATTTTATACATTTAGTTTTTTCATTTAGATGTGTCGTCAGCAAACAATACAATCTCGTGATTATTGCCTACCATATAGGGTAGATCATTTATATAGACTAGAAACAAAAATGGGCCCAGAATCGGAAAGTGTATTCTCCGCAAAAACGCCCACTTTCCAAAATGTATCTGTCCCCATCACTGACCATCTAGGGCTTTTAGGCGTAGCTGTAACATCCAGTTTAAACTTCGGTCAACAAAATTGTGTCCATGGCTCAAGTAGCTCCGAAAAAGTCGGGAATCATCTCGAAGGTACGGCGGTACTTCGGCCCTGCACAGCTTCTTAACTTATACACAGCTCAAGTGCGATCATGCATGGAGTACTGCAGTCGTCTTTGGTATGGTTCAGCCAAATAGGTATTAACTAGAAGCGCTGGATTCCGTTGACCGAAGAGCCCGTAAACTAATTAACGACGTCGACCTTACAACCAAAAAACTGCAGACCTTAGAGCAGGACACATTTTGGTGAGTGCGCGAGTCATCTGTTTGAACAAATCGAACCCTTCACTTTTTACCATCGGACTACTAGACGCAGACAGAACTTCCATCCGTATGTGGTAGATGTTCCGAAAAGTCGAATTAAGCGCTTTGACAGTTCTTTTTTGATACGTTTCCTGATGAGAGTGTCATGCTGAACACAGTCAAATGCCTTAGACAGGTCACAAAATATACCTAGGGCATCCTGTGACCTCTCCCAGGCACCAGTGGTTACTTCAAATAGTTCAATACCGACATCAGTTGTTGAACGGTCCTTTGTAAATCCAAATTGTTTATCATGAAGTAAATTGTTATAAGTAGGTGAAATGGGCCAAGAGTTGATTAAGAATTATTTTTTCATAAAGAAGGCAGGCGAACTACGACCTGTCAACTGATTGAAGTGATTGATAGCCGGAAGACGCGTCTTAGTTTCAAATATATCATAAAAAATATAAGATTTTTTACTGATTTTAAAGCAATTAAAACCATGATCAGACAGTCCATGGAAGAAAAGAAAATAATTTTTAAATATTTTCGAGAAATATTGTTTTTGAATGCAGCCAATCTATTGTCGACCGGCCCTGCTTAAGTATATCAGTTATCTAGTATCCATAGCACAAGTTCTTTAAGAAACTTAATTTGGGCTAGATAATGTTGCGTGAGTGTCAGAAATATTTATTTATTATTATTATTGTTTTAAGTTTTACAGAAATGAACCTTATGAAGGGCCGAAACTAAAAATTATATTAGAGCAAAGATCATATGAAAATAAAAATACTATTATGTCAGTAAATACATATTTTTAATTATTGTTATTAAATATTAAAGCTGAACGTAGCTATAAGATATGAGATGCGGGTTCTGTCACTCACATAGATCAATCAGACCTCAACGTCAAAAGCGATTGATTGACTTTGACTTTCTTGCAGTCTTTTGTGTGCCTTGTTTATATGTTAATTATTTTTATATTGCAATATGCTTATTATTACGCAATTATTAAGCTTATGTCCTGATATTTGATACTATTCGGCTGCGAAATTAACACAATTGTTATTTTTATAAGTCTGAGTCTGAATTAACGTCTGACATTGACAAGTATGGCTATGTATTTATTTTATGAAATAATTTTATTTCTGCATCGAATTCTAAAAATATATTGATAACACATTTAGATATTTAATACAATAAACAACCGTTTGAAGCACCAACGAAATCAAGACGAAGTCAATAAAAGAATTTAAGTGACAGGTTTTTGAATGTATGGACGGTGACCAGTATTCTTTAACAACATGTAGGTAGAATTGAAATTGGTCTAAAATTAGTGGGGTCTGTAGTGCTACCCGACTTAAATAAAGGGGTCTGGCGGTACGCCTCGAAATTACTTAACACATTTTTATTACGTTATATTGCTAACGTAGCTCCATCTAATGGTATAGCTTTGCAGCTAAAACCACCCGAGACCAATTTATTTTCAGAAGTTGTGAATCTCAGTTGAAGTGAAGCATTGCAATGTTTAGTAATATTTTAAAGTTTTTGCATTTAAAATGCTTAATTACTCTTAAATAACTGAAAAAATTCGAGGCGTACCGCTAGGTCCCGGTAACTCAGTGGAAGAGCACTCGTCCGGCAAACGAGGTTCGAGTCCTGGTCGGGCGATTTTTATTTAAGACATTTTTTCACTTATTTAAGAGTAATTAAGCATTTTAAACGCAAAAAAAAAAAATATTATTAAAAATTGCAATGCTTCACTTTAACTGAGATTCACAATATCTGAAAAGAAATTTTTCGAGTCGGGTGATTTTTATTCAACACACTTTTTCAGTTATTTAAAAAAAAAACATATTTTATTTTTTGTGAAATAATGGGCCGTATTCGACATTGCATTTTCTTATTTTTAAGTCTCTCAAGTGTCAAATTTAACGACGTGAATAGTGATAGCCTTACTTACCAGAAACTTTTTTCTCTTTCTGTTACGGCATTAAGAAACACTTAAAATAAGAGAATTCAATTTTGAATCGGGCCCAGTATGGTACCTATCTAATGATACCTTAATTTTAAAAATAAATACAAATGACAGGGTTGCCATGCGAGAATGTTAGTCTGGAGCCGAAAACAGACACGCCTAGATTGGATCGACGTTAACAGTATATTGAATCCTAAAACACTTAATAACCAGGAGGTGCGTTACACGTTGCACCGCTCTACGCCAGCCCCTAGGGTTTCAACGGTGCCCGGTCTTAACTCCGTTCGCTCCCCTAATTAGGAAATTTCAGCAAGTCCAACGTTTCTAAGCGTTCGTTTGCTTCCCGTCTCTACTATATCTATCGCTCTAGATAATCTCTTAGTCTCAGCTTTATCATTTCGGCTTTCAGCTTGTCCATGCGGGCAACCCGTAAGGGTGCAGCCCGCTGCGCAGCCTTTATCCACCGATTGGCTGGCCCTCCGACAACGATCGCTGGCCCCTAAAAAGGCTTGATCAGCGAAGGGGGATGTTTATTGGGAATACTAAGGTTACTGAGGAGTTGCTGAGAGGAAAACTAAAACATGTGTCGTCGTCACTCTAAATTCATTTTTCAACATAATATCATAATTTTTTCCATGACGATTCTTAGAAGAAAAATATTTGGCCTGTGTGCTAATTAACTTTGTATAAATAAGATTTACATAGGTAAATATTTATCGTAGATATGATAAACATGATCTATAGATATAATTCGCAAGGCGAGACAAATTATATCATTGATGAACTTTAGGATTAAAATAAATAATTATATCTGACATTCACAGAACATTATCTAGCCCAAATTAAGTTTCTTACAAAAATTGTGTTATGGACTTTCTACAACTAGAAAATAAACATATAAGCATCCATGACTTGACGTCTAATACCAGTGTTCATCACACAAAGAACTAACCACAGGCACTGGGATTCCAACCCAGGATAGAAGGCAATGTATGTTGCTACTACACCAGCCGGTCGTCATTTAGTCCATTGAAATGTTACTTTTTTTTAGGCCTAACCTTGCGTTTTTCAGAGGACGCAATTTTATTTTTTTGATGTGTAGGGGGGTCAGTGTAAAGCTAAAACCAAGTTTGTGGGGTCGCCACCCTTGTCCTACGGCCGCCATCTTGAAAATAGGGGTTGAAATGGTTTTTACGATACATCTCTTAAGCTATTTATCTGATAAAAAAAAATTATTAGCATTTTTTGTTGCCTCTACAACTTTGGTCAAGTAACTGTTTGTCGTAAAAAGTTATAAGCGAAAATGTTTAGAAATTCGAGAAAATAATTTATATTTTTTGATATAACCTTTTTTTCCCTCTCACACACAAACACACACACACTTCATTAACACTCACACATCTCATTTACATACTTGACTCGTCCAGTTATGCAACCTCCAATACAATGTATGTGTACCACATTTATTCTCATTTTATTCCTTTTTGATTGTTTAAAATTCAGTTCTATCTGGTAAACTTTTTAATTGATATAATCTTACTGTAGAAACAGCTTCTGGGAAGAGGAAACTACTTATCCTAAGCTCACAGGGCTCTGCCCTTTATTAGGGAGTACTGAATGCAGTAAAGTCTTTCCCTTTTTTATTCATGTATACCTTTTGCTTCAATGCTCTGTAATATTTTTTTCAACACACTTGCTCGTAAAGTTAGCCTTATTTTATTGAATTTAGAACTATAAACTGGGCTATAAGTCACGCGTGCATAATATATTATACCCTAGTGCATAATATAATGAATCCTACAAAGTTGAATTGTACCTTTGTGCAAATTACATGCGAGTAAACAGAGCATATTTTATTGATCCGGGTTATACATTAAATATTTTCAGAAACAACAAAGAGATTTCATACCACTTCAAATCCATATACATTTTTAAATGTTTGCGCCTTATATTAGTAAAACAAATTTGTATATCAAACAAATTATTCACAATTTACAATAATTTGTTATAAAATATTAAAATATTTGCATTTACCACTCCAAATTAAACATTTTCACGTAAAATTGGCTGTATATGCTATACAGACATTGACATTTTGGCGGAAAAAAAAACCTACGCGCATGCGCGAGGTTCGGCGCCATTTTTCAATCACAATTCACAGCTTTGTTATCAAGTGTGTTTGTTATTTTATGACCACGTATGTCTGTCTTGTACTCACAAGTGTGTTGAAAAACGTCGTATATAACTTAGCTCACTTGTTACATAATATACTATACTGTTTCTGTTCTGTCACTTCTTAGTGAAATAAAATAAAATAAAGAATTTTTATTTTTTTACGAAAAAATTATATCAGAACATTTTTGTAGATCGTTTTTTGAGAAACAACTTTTATAAGCAAAATTTTTTCATTAAGTCAATAGTTAAGGTTTTACAGCGCTCCGAAATGAGAACTATTTTTCAGTACTCTTAACTAGACTTATATTATACGTGTGTACTAATAATGTGTCATCAGTAATGTTTTTTTTTGTATTATTTTTGTTATTATAATTGTTTTAATTATCAATAATTAAATATTGACTCTTTTCCACTCCATTACAGAATTTGACAATTATTGATTTTTAAAATAATTGTAATCTGATGGCCGTTACGAGAATATTGTCCAGGTAGAAAATACTTTGCTCCAACTTCCACTAAGCTGGGAATATTAGCTATGCATACATACATATACATAATACATAACTTCACACCTGTATCCGTTATGGGGTAGGCAGAACACCAGAGGATGTAAAACCATGTGATGTGTAGTAAAACCTTGTTTTGTAGTATTACCTCTACGGTTTTTATAATCAAATTTAAAAATATTATTCTGTCTTCTAACTATCATCTGTCGTAACATGACTTTTCAATAAACAAATATTTATATTAAAAGATAATTAAAAGCCGTTTCCTTTATACCACCACTATACGTTATCAGCACGAATATATAAAATCTGTAACTAGAAGAGAAAGGGAAATGGAAATTCTGTGAATAAGTGTTAAGATTTTTTTTTAAAGTTTTTTCGTTGTTATAAGCACTATGGCTAGTGGTGATAGTAGCAAATCATCTTCCTCGAGCCTTCCCTTGGGTATACGCCTGAGCGGCCGTGAAGGCTACTGTACGTGGAAATTCAAGATGCGAAACTACTTGGTACATGAGGACTTATGGGAGGCAATAGACGGTTATCCTGTGGGAGATACCACTCCACCTTTAAGTAAAACACGTAACGATCGTAAGGCGTTGGCGAAGATTTGCTTAACATTAGAAGGTCCTGCAATCACCTATGTCCGGAGCGCAACTTCAGCAAAAGAAGCATGGGATGAACTGAAAAATGCTTACGAAGACCGCGGAATGGGACGGAGATTAGCCCTAGAACGAAAACTATATAAAATGAATCTTGTAGACTACACTGATATGGAATCTTATATAAATGCTGTGTTGAGTACAGTGAAAGACCTGGATGATATTGGTAAGAAAATAGAAGATGCTTCTGTAGCTGCTATCCTGTTGGGCGGACTTACAGCTAAGTACGAGCCAATGATAATGAGTCTAGAGACGAGCAACATTACCATAACTGCTGATCAGGTGAAAACTAAACTGCTTAGTGAAGTATTTCGGAATGATCCAGAACAGGTTGCTTTTAGAGCTGGTGATAATGCAGTACCAATGAATAAAAAGAAGACTAAGAAAGTGGTGTGTTTCGAATGCAAGGAGCCAGGACATAAGAGACCAGACTGTCCACGACGTAAAAGAAACGAAAAGGCCAAGGCAGCGAGTGCTAATGTTACTGCTTTGACGGTACTATCGGACATAGACTCCGGGGCTACGACTCACCTGACGTCTAGGTTGGACTGGATTACAGATCTAAAGACTGTTGATTGTGGTAAGGTTACTGTTGCTAATGGTCAGGAGATTCAATGTGTAGGTATTGGTGATGTAAATATTAGTACTAAAGCCAATGTTGTTAATAATATTAATGATGTAATGTATGTACCGAAGCTGAATACGAACTTGCTTTCCGTTAAAAAGGCAGTAGAAAAAGGATTTACTGTATTGTTTGATAGCAGTGGTTGTAACTTTTTCAACGCAGATACTTTCTCTTATAAAGGTGATTCTATTTTACATGGCTCTACATACAGAGGTCTGTACACTCTTGATTGTACTATCAATAATCCTCGTATTGATGCTTTTGATGTGCAATATGACTCTTGTTCTAGATTCCTGTTATGGCATAGGAGACTCGGTCATTTGTGCCGCATTGGTATGAACCAGTTGAAAAATATGAATGTTGGTATTGAATATACCACGGTAGATAAGGGAAGCTGTATTGCCTGTGTGGAGGGTAAGCAAGCCCGTAAGCCTTTTAAGAAGTTGGCTTACGATAAGGGTACGAAGATGTTGGAGCTGGTACACTCCGACCTGTGTGGACCGATGTCGGTTCCATCTTTTCAAGGTAATAAATATGTATTACTATTTATTGATGACTATTCGCGGATGATATTTCCATATTTTATCTCGTCTAAGACAGAAGTGAAGGAAAAGTTCTGCTCCTTTCAGTCACTAGTAGAGAGGCAGACCGGTGCGCAGATAAAAACATTAAGGACTGATAATGGTACCGAGTATGTAAATAAAAGTTTTCTTGATCACTTGAATGCAAAAGGCATAGTCCATCAGACGACTGTCCCCTACAGCCCTCAACAAAATGGAGTTGCAGAGCGTACTAATCGTTCCATAGTGGAAAAGGCGCGGTCAATGTTGGCCGAGAGCTCTCTACCCAGAGCTTATTGGGAAGATGCTTTTGCAGTGGCAGTCTACCTTAAGAATAGGAGTCCTCTTAGAGCGCTGGGCTGTGGTACACCCCATGAGCGGTGGTTCCATAGAAAGCCTGATCTGAAACATCTGAAGGTGTTTGGATGTAGAGCACTTGTAAATATTCCTTCCTGTCATAGAAGTAAGTTAGATAGTAAGGCGAATGAACATATTTTTGTAGGGTACTCCGATGACCCTAACGCATACTTTCTTCGAGATGCTGTAAATCCAAGACGGAAAGTTAAGTCTAGGGACGTTGTGTTTTATGAAGATTGCTTCACAGGTTTGAAGACCAATAAATCTTCGGAAGCTGAATGTCCGGAAGCACCTATAGTACTTATAGATGGTAATAGGCAGCAGCGGGAAATCAGTGAAGAGGCACAACAGCAGGAAGTTTCGGTAACTGTCCCTGAATGTCTAGATACAACTGTGGCTGAAGAGGTTGTCCAATCTGAAGTGATGACTGAAGAAGAAGCAGTCGACTGTGAAGATGCGGAAGTAGAGCTGCCGTTAGTCGACGAAGGGCGGAGATATCCCTCAAGAAGTAGGAAGCCTCCAGATTATTTTTCGTATAGTACTCTCGTTAATGATGAGTTATGCAATGATCCGACAAGTTATCGTGAAGCTGTCACTGCTGAAGACAGAGATAACTGGATATTGGCGATGAATGATGAGTATAATTCTTTACTTAAAAAGAACACGTGGACTATAGTAAACAAACCATCTCATAAGTCCTGTATTCCTTGCAAATGGGTTTACAAACTTAAGCGAGATGCCGATGGTAACGTAATAAAATACAAAGCTCGCTTAGTAGCAAAGGGCTTTCGTCAGAAAGAAGGTGTTGATTACTACGAGACGTTTTCACCGGTTGTACGCAACGCATCCTTACGAACTCTGTTAGCTATTGCAGTGCAGGGAAACTACAAAGTTCGCCATATGGACGTGGATACAACTTTTCTAAATGGTGACTTAATGGAGGAAGTTTACATGCTACAACCTGAAGGTTTTGTTAAAACGGGGGAAGAAAATAAAGTGTTTAAGCTAAATCGGTCGTTATATGGCCTAAAGCAGGCGCCAAGGGCTTGGAATATAAAATTAAAACAAACCTTGTCGAAAATCGGTTTTATACAAACTCCCTCAGAACCTTGCGTTTTTACAAAAGTATTGCCTAATAAAGACCTTTTGGTCTTGGCTGTCTATGTCGACGATCTCATCTTATTATACAAGGATGACGTGACATTTGTCAATTTCAAAAGACAACTTGAAAACTATTTTTCTTTGAAAGATTTAGGTATTGTTAGTTTCTTTACCGGAATAAACATACAATGTAGTGAAAGTGAAATAAAACTGACTCAGAAAACTTATATTCAATCTTTATTGAATAAATTTAATATGCAAGATTGTAAGATGGCTCGTACACCTCTTGCTCAAATAAAGCTCGAATCTAGTACCAGTGAGTCTTCTTACCCTTATCAGGCTCTTATAGGTTGTCTTATGTTCTTAGCAGTGAACACAAGACCTGATATTGCCTACACGGTAAGCTACCTCAGTCAATTTAATACCAAGTTTGACCAAACGCATTGGAATGTCGCTAAACGCTGTCTTCAATATCTGAGTGCAACTAAAGACGTTGGCATTACTTATAGGAAAGTGAATGATGGTCAGTTACAAGGATACTCGGATGCAGACTGGGCAAATTGTCCAGTGGATCGGCGGTCATATACAGGTTTTTATTTTGAATTTGGCGGTGGTCCTGTTTCATGGGAATCACGAAAGCAGCCGACTGTCGCATTGTCTTCGGCGGAGGCCGAATATATGGCTTTGGCTTCGGCCACAAAAGAAGCATGTTTTCTGAAAAGATTTATCGCGGAAGTAACGAATAAGTCTCCGGATGTTATAATTTACTCCGATAGTCAGAGTGCACAGAAACTGGCAAGCAACCCAGTCCATCATAATAGGACAAAACATATTGATGTTAAGTTTCACTTTATAAGAGACAAAGTAAATGAAAAGGTCATAGAACTTAAGTATTTGCCCACAGATAAGTTACCGGCTGATGTCCTAACTAAAGCACTAGGTCCTGTTAAGGTTTTACAGCGCTCCGAAATGAGAACTATTTTTCAGTACTCTTAACTAGACTTATATTATACGTGTGTACTAATAATGTGTCATCAGTAATGTTTTTTTTTGTATTATTTTTGTTATTATAATTGTTTTAATTATTAATAATTAAATATTGACTCTTTTCCACTCCATTACAGAATTTGACAATTATTGATTTTTAAAATAATTGTAATCTGATGGCCGTTACGAGAATATTGTCCAGGTAGAAAATACTTTGCTCCAACTTCCACTAAGCTGGGAATATTAGCTATGCATACATACATATACATAATACATAACTTCACACCTGTATCCGTTATGGGGTAGGCAGAACACCAGAGGATGTAAAACCATGTGATGTGTAGTAAAACCTTGTTTTGTAGTATTACCTCTACGGTTTTTATAATCAAATTTAAAAATATTATTCTGTCTTCTAACTATCATCTGTCGTAACATGACTTTTCAATAAACAAATATTTATATTAAAAGATAATTAAAAGCCGTTTCCTTTATACCACCACTATACGTTATCAGCACGAATATATAAAATCTGTAACTAGAAGAGAAAGGGAAATGGAAATTCTGTGAATAAGTGTTAAGATTTTTTTTTAAAGTTTTTTCGTTGTTATAAGCACTATGGCTAGTGGTGATAGTAGCAAATCATCTTCCTCGAGCCTTCCCTTGGGTATACGCCTGAGCGGCCGTGAAGGCTACTGTACGTGGAAATTCAAGATGCGAAACTACTTGGTACATGAGGACTTATGGGAGGCAATAGACGGTTATCCTGTGGGAGATACCACTCCACCTTTAAGTAAAACACGTAACGATCGTAAGGCGTTGGCGAAGATTTGCTTAACATTAGAAGGTCCTGCAATCACCTATGTCCGGAGCGCAACTTCAGCAAAAGAAGCATGGGATGAACTGAAAAATGCTTACGAAGACCGCGGAATGGGACGGAGATTAGCCCTAGAACGAAAACTATATAAAATGAATCTTGTAGACTACACTGATATGGAATCTTATATAAATGCTGTGTTGAGTACAGTGAAAGACCTGGATGATATTGGTAAGAAAATAGAAGATGCTTCTGTAGCTGCTATCCTGTTGGGCGGACTTACAGCTAAGTACGAGCCAATGATAATGAGTCTAGAGACGAGCAACATTACCATAACTGCTGATCAGGTGAAAACTAAACTGCTTAGTGAAGTATTTCGGAATGATCCAGAACAGGTTGCTTTTAGAGCTGGTGATAATGCAGTACCAATGAATAAAAAGAAGACTAAGAAAGTGGTGTGTTTCGAATGCAAGGAGCCAGGACATAAGAGACCAGACTGTCCACGACGTAAAAGAAACGAAAAGGCCAAGGCAGCGAGTGCTAATGTTACTGCTTTGACGGTACTATCGGACATAGACTCCGGGGCTACGACTCACCTGACGTCTAGGTTGGACTGGATTACAGATCTAAAGACTGTTGATTGTGGTAAGGTTACTGTTGCTAATGGTCAGGAGATTCAATGTGTAGGTATTGGTGATGTAAATATTAGTACTAAAGCCAATGTTGTTAATAATATTAATGATGTAATGTATGTACCGAAGCTGAATACGAACTTGCTTTCCGTTAAAAAGGCAGTAGAAAAAGGATTTACTGTATTGTTTGATAGCAGTGGTTGTAACTTTTTCAACGCAGATACTTTCTCTTATAAAGGTGATTCTATTTTACATGGCTCTACATACAGAGGTCTGTACACTCTTGATTGTACTATCAATAATCCTCGTATTGATGCTTTTGATGTGCAATATGACTCTTGTTCTAGATTCCTGTTATGGCATAGGAGACTCGGTCATTTGTGCCGCATTGGTATGAACCAGTTGAAAAATATGAATGTTGGTATTGAATATACCACGGTAGATAAGGGAAGCTGTATTGCCTGTGTGGAGGGTAAGCAAGCCCGTAAGCCTTTTAAGAAGTTGGCTTACGATAAGGGTACGAAGATGTTGGAGCTGGTACACTCCGACCTGTGTGGACCGATGTCGGTTCCATCTTTTCAAGGTAATAAATATGTATTACTATTTATTGATGACTATTCGCGGATGATATTTCCATATTTTATCTCGTCTAAGACAGAAGTGAAGGAAAAGTTCTGCTCCTTTCAGTCACTAGTAGAGAGGCAGACCGGTGCGCAGATAAAAACATTAAGGACTGATAATGGTACCGAGTATGTAAATAAAAGTTTTCTTGATCACTTGAATGCAAAAGGCATAGTCCATCAGACGACTGTCCCCTACAGCCCTCAACAAAATGGAGTTGCAGAGCGTACTAATCGTTCCATAGTGGAAAAGGCGCGGTCAATGATGGCCGAGAGCTCTCTACCCAGAGCTTATTGGGAAGATGCTTTTGCAGTGGCAGTCTACCTTAAGAATAGGAGTCCTCTTAGAGCGCTGGGCTGTGGTACACCCCATGAGCGGTGGTTCCATAGAAAGCCTGATCTGAAACATCTGAAGGTGTTTGGATGTAGAGCACTTGTAAATATTCCTTCCTGTCATAGAAGTAAGTTAGATAGTAAGGCGAATGAACATATTTTTGTAGGGTACTCCGATGACCCTAACGCATACTTTCTTCGAGATGCTGTAAATCCAAGACGGAAAGTTAAGTCTAGGGACGTTGTGTTTTATGAAGATTGCTTCACAGGTTTGAAGACCAATAAATCTTCGGAAGCTGAATGTCCGGAAGCACCTATAGTACTTATAGATGGTAATAGGCAGCAGCGGGAAATCAGTGAAGAGGCACAACAGCAGGAAGTTTCGGTAACTGTCCCTGAATGTCTAGATACAACTGTGGCTGAAGAGGTTGTCCAATCTGAAGTGATGACTGAAGAAGAAGCAGTCGACTGTGAAGATGCGGAAGTAGAGCTGCCGTTAGTCGACGAAGGGCGGAGATATCCCTCAAGAAGTAGGAAGCCTCCAGATTATTTTTCGTATAGTACTCTCGTTAATGATGAGTTATGCAATGATCCGACAAGTTATCGTGAAGCTGTCACTGCTGAAGACAGAGATAACTGGATATTGGCGATGAATGATGAGTATAATTCTTTACTTAAAAAGAACACGTGGACTATAGTAAACAAACCATCTCATAAGTCCTGTATTCCTTGCAAATGGGTTTACAAACTTAAGCGAGATGCCGATGGTAACGTAATAAAATACAAAGCTCGCTTAGTAGCAAAGGGCTTTCGTCAGAAAGAAGGTGTTGATTACTACGAGACGTTTTCACCGGTTGTACGCAACGCATCCTTACGAACTCTGTTAGCTATTGCAGTGCAGGGAAACTACAAAGTTCGCCATATGGACGTGGATACAACTTTTCTAAATGGTGACTTAATGGAGGAAGTTTACATGCTACAACCTGAAGGTTTTGTTAAAACGGGGGAAGAAAATAAAGTGTTTAAGCTAAATCGGTCGTTATATGGCCTAAAGCAGGCGCCAAGGGCTTGGAATATAAAATTAAAACAAACCTTGTCGAAAATCGGTTTTATACAAACTCCCTCAGAACCTTGCGTTTTTACAAAAGTATTGCCTAATAAAGACCTTTTGGTCTTGGCTGTCTATGTCGACGATCTCATCTTATTATACAAGGATGACGTGACATTTGTCAATTTCAAAAGACAACTTGAAAACTATTTTTCTTTGAAAGATTTAGGTATTGTTAGTTTCTTTACCGGAATAAACATACAATGTAGTGAAAGTGAAATAAAACTGACTCAGAAAACTTATATTCAATCTTTATTGAATAAATTTAATATGCAAGATTGTAAGATGGCTCGTACACCTCTTGCTCAAATAAAGCTCGAATCTAGTACCAGTGAGTCTTCTTACCCTTATCAGGCTCTTATAGGTTGTCTTATGTTCTTAGCAGTGAACACAAGACCTGATATTGCCTACACGGTAAGCTACCTCAGTCAATTTAATACCAAGTTTGACCAAACGCATTGGAATGTCGCTAAACGCTGTCTTCAATATCTGAGTGCAACTAAAGACGTTGGCATTACTTATAGGAAAGTGAATGATGGTCAGTTACAAGGATACTCGGATGCAGACTGGGCAAATTGTCCAGTGGATCGGCGGTCATATACAGGTTTTTATTTTGAATTTGGCGGTGGTCCTGTTTCATGGGAATCACGAAAGCAGCCGACTGTCGCATTGTCTTCGGCGGAGGCCGAATATATGGCTTTAGCTTCGGCCACAAAAGAAGCATGTTTTCTGAAAAGATTTATCGCGGAAGTAACGAATAAGTCTCCGGATGTTATAATTTACTCCGATAGTCAGAGTGCACAGAAACTGGCAAGCAACCCAGTCCATCATAATAGGACAAAACATATTGATGTTAAGTTTCACTTTATAAGAGACAAAGTAAATGAAAAGGTCATAGAACTTAAGTATTTGCCCACAGATAAGTTACCGGCTGATGTCCTAACTAAAGCACTAGGTCCTGTTAAACATTCTAGATGCTTGAAGTATATGGGTATAACTTAGTTTTCTATCGTTATTTACTTTGTAATAACTTTAATTTATATGTTCACGTTTAATATTTTATTTTGATTAAGGGCGGATGTAGTAAAACCTTGTTTTGTAGTATTACCTCTACGGTTTTTATAATCAAATTTAAAAATATTATTCTGTCTTCTAACTATCATCTGTCGTAACATGACTTTTCAATAAACAAATATTTATATTAAAAGATAATTAAAAGCCGTTTCCTTTATACCACCACTATATGATGTCACGTTTGACTATTATGATGGAGAGAGACTATTGCAGTGTAAGCCCATCGCCCGCAAAAACGCCAATAAAACCTCCGTCTCTTAACTGACTCCCAGTCCAGCATATAAAAAAGTTAAAAAATTTGCTATGCGATTTGTAATATTCATTGTAACGTCCATAATACTTGTTTTTGTACTCTCATTACGTACAACACAAACCCGCGCTTGTCGGCTTGTACGCGAATTACTTGGATCCTGAACCGCTTTGGCACAGGTGAAACAATTGTTCGCAAAATCGAAGTCTGGCTCTGGAGCTTCTGAAACTGACAATAAACTAATGGAGCTGCTGCTGCGACGACGAACAACATTATCGGTTCGATTGTCCACATAATAACAATAACACGCAATATGTACAATAACTTCCGAAACAGTTCGTAAAAATTGTAAAGCGCTGTAAAACCTTAACTATTGACTTAATGAAAAAATGTTGCTTTAAAAGTTGTTCCTCAAAAAACGATATACAAAAATGTTCTGATATAATTTTTTCGTAAAATGATAAAAAAAAAAAGTTGTATCAAAAAATATAAATTATTTTCTCGAATTTCTATACATTTTCGCTTATAACTTTTTTATTTATAGTTATACGACAAAAAGTTACTTGAACAAAGTTGTAGAGGATTTAATTTGCAACCAAAAATGTTCCTACATTTTTTTATCAGATAAATAGTTTAAGAGATATATCGTAAAAACCATTTCAACCCCTATTTTCAGATGGCGGCCGAAGGACAAGGGTGGCGACCCCACAAACTTGGTTCTAGCTTGACACTGACCCCCCTACACATCAAAAAAATAAAATTGTGTCCTCTGAAAAACGCTACCCCAAATGTAACTTTTCAATTGACTAATTAGCTAATATCGGGTCAGCTGAAATGACAGATTAAACGACGTCAAAGTAGAACACAAAGCTATACTAGTAAATTAGGCAGATTAAATAAAACGAACTGTTGCAATAAAAATAATTTATATATTTCGACTTACTGTACGTTAAACTTGGTAGCATAATTAACAAAAATTTAAAAACACTGAAAATATTCAGCAAATATTTCGTAAAAACTGGCAATAAAGCATCCGACTGGTATTATCTTGTGTGTAGATGATGGGTCGCGGGAAACCTGAAAATAAGAAAAATAAAACCGAATTATTGGAGTTTCTATTTGTGTTGAGATATATAAAATATAATGAATTGGGCTAAACGAATGAACCGCACAGTGAAGTAGGGTATCGTAGCATAAATTTGTTCAAAATACTCTTGATGAACCATTGTACTATGAAAGCCGCAATATTGGGATAGTTATATAAAACGTAACGGTGATAAATAAAATAATTACTTTAATATCCCTGAATTACAACAAGGATTTTCTTTATGTTGATTTTATGAAATTGTTATAACGCGTTGCTTAGCCAATTACCGACGAGTGTTGACAAAAGGGCCACTCAAGGTTTTCATAGAGAACTAACTGATGTTACAAATACTTGTTTTTCCGTTAACTACCTAGAAGTATTCGTATTGATGGCAGTGTTTGATAATTATGCAATCATATTCCGTAAGTGAATTCATAGTGGCACCACCGTGGTTACTGTGCACATCAAACGATATCGCAGGTCCCGGGTGCTTTATATTTGTATACAGTAGTTGTTAGAAAATTCTGACATCCACCAACCAGCACTGGGCCAGCTTGGTGAATTATGGCCTATACCTCCTCGTCACAAGGAGGAGAGACTCATAGCCTTGTAGAGGACTCATTACGCGGAGTTGTGATGATGATTCTGTAAGTCTATGAAGAACCGACATAGTAGTCTAAGAAGTTTTAAAATGGTGTAGCGCCAGCACGGGCACGCTGTGACGTCACTCACCTGCACTCGGCGTGACGTCACTCGTCCGCCCGCAGCGCGGACAGCGATAGGAAGGTGCGCGCGTTGTGTAGTGCCAGCACGGGCACGCAGGTGACGGCGGCGCGGCACACGCGCGCAGACACGCGTCGGGCCGCGCTCACAAGGCGTGGGGCGGCGGGGGCGCTGCACGCCTGTAATAAACAACACGCCAGTTACACCTCAGCATCAGAAGCTCTCCTTTCTGATATCTCTTTTAAATAAAATACTTCCAGAGCGAAAGAAAAACGTAGAATGTGCCATCTGCTTCTCTTCCCGGGCATACTGTAAAAGTCAGTTAAGGGACAGAGGTTTTAAAGGCGTTTTTGTGGGCGAAAGGCTGACCCCTTGTCACTACAATAGTCTCTTTCCATATAATAAATAATAATAAATATTTCTGACACTCACACAACATTATCTAGCCCAAATTAAGTTTCTTAAAGAACTTGTGTTATGGATAATAGATAACTGATATACTTAAGAAATATATAAACATACATATTGAATAAATAAATATTTTTATTAGAATAAACTTAAATAAACATATAATCATCCATGACTTAACGACTAATATCTGTGTTCATCACACAAATATCCGCCGCCGCCGGGATTCGAACCCAGGACCTGTGGCATAGAAGGCAATGTATGTTACCACTACACCAGCCGGTCGTCCATCTTTATAATTCCTCCAAATTTGTCAAAAGTGACATCAGATGGTCTTGTAACCTCTGGTGTTCTGCCTACCCCATAAATAAGGGATACAGGCGTCACGTTATGTATGTACTTTTTAGTCAAATTTATCGCGTATATCATTTAGATACATTAGACTCATATCATATCATATCATTTAGAGACTCTATCATAACCACGAAAGCATGCAAAGACACCGAAACGTCGAGTTAAAGTATAAAAAGTAATTATCCGTGATAAATGCGACTAAAATGTGTTTCTCTTTTATATTTTGAAAATTTGAAGATCGAACGCGGGCTTAATTAAAAAAAAACACAACGCACTCGACGCTTTAAAGTACCAGCAATGTGTTCAGGAAAACAGAAGCGGACGGACCATTTTTTGTTTTCAAATAAAATTAAACCCGCGTTGATGTAAGTGTAGATGAGATCGAACACAGTTTAGAGTAAGAAGACTTTTTGACTTTTTGAAATATCTTAAGAATGGAAGATCTGTCTGCGTCTAGTAATGCGATGGTAAATGATGTGGATCTAGTTTGTTCAAAGAGAGCACTGACGTTGTCTTCAAAATGTATCCTGTAGGTAATAAACTGCAGGCAAACTTAAATACAACCTTACGACAATGTTCCAGACTCTGCAAATTTTTAATCGTAATATATCAACTATAAAATGAAAAAAACCTTTGAGCACTAAAAATGGAACTATCCTAGGGTTATAGAAAATAAATTACACCTCACACAAATCTAAATCATTGAGATATTACCTATTATTACGTATACAGAGGGAAAAGAAATTTATGGTGTTCAGTGTCTGGGCGTTTATCTATATATATTGTATTTGTCGGCGGTGTCTAGCTAGAGCCTTATAGTTTATTTCGATTGGCTTCGGATGCCCGTGGGGAAAAGATTGTGTTGCAATTCAGATTGCTGCAAACCACGAACGAGACACCTTGTTGATAATGACGATAGTAATGGATTTCAAAGTTTGTTTTATTTTGAGATAATTGTTAATCAACGGTGCTTGGAACATCGGTAACTAAACCGGGATTTTTGTTGTTGAGTATTCTAAAAGATTGATAGTGTAAGGAGTTCAAACTTGTGTGTTTTCTTTTGAGAACTTGCCTGACTTAATTGTCAGGAGTGACCGAGCCGCCATTTCGGTACGATCGTTTCAGATTATCACACGAGGACATGTACTAGCAGGATGGCCGTGTCGGCGGTGTCTAGCTAGAGCTTATTTCGATTGTCTTCGGATGCCAGTACCTTCTTGGTACTTGACAGAGTCTACGTCACGAGTTTGTCAGCGCAGAGAGAATAATAACAATACAGAAGATGGACACGAGGAAAGTGTTCTTCAAGCAACTATTCAAAACAACCTGATCTTCAAGAGACGCCAGCAAAGATGTAGAAACTGTCATGCACCGAAGATCTATCAGTTTAGCACCACAAACATTGTCGACAGTAGAAAAACCGACTCGCCCTAAAGACGCCCACACAAAAGACTGTATGAGAGAATCATGATTGAAATCCCCAAGAATACCTGATGTTGGATAAAAGAGAGGAATCACCCCGATTCCGACATATTTATTTATTTAATTGTGACAAAATATTCTAGGTTCCCCCCTAGTTCGATATATGGTATATATCCCATATCACAAGCTCTGCTTAGTTTGGGGCCATGTATTTTGTGTGATTGTCTGGGGATTTTATATATTATTTATTTATCCCATACAATTTTATTGCGCCTCGAGTTAAGGCTTTAAGGCCCTATCTGCTAGGATAAATTGTGATTACGAAAAAAGTGTTACGGGCGCTTGTCACAACAATTAAAAACGTTTGAATTTTCTGTTGAATATTTGTGTACAGAAGCACTGTTTGAACCACAAAGGAGATATACAGTAGAGCTGCTGTAAGCAAAGATGCACAACGTTCAATTTGGGTTGTTGTGACGTCACAGCCTCAATAGTTCAAGCTAGTGTCCGCACTAGAGGCACTGGCGTCAGTTTGACGCTGACTTCTGTATATGTACACGCGTAGATATAAAAAAAATTAAATGCTCCATTGTTTCTCGATGTAAAAATTAAGTTTTCTCTACTTTTATAAAGGAATAACATTGACAATCCAAATCAAATTAACTCACCACGAAGATAATTTCATTCATAATTACTTTTTTCAAATTGTTTGTTTTCCAATTATTTATGTCCAAAAATTCCAGATTGTTATTTGTTGCCTAGGTGATTTTTATGTCGCGAAAAAAAAGTTACGATATCTAGCGATAAGTAGAAACCCTTTGGTTTCACGATAATTTTCTGACAGAAGTAGCCATATGAAATTTCGTTAAAAAACTAGAGCCATCTATTAAAGTATAGCTGATGATCATTTGAATATTTTCACCTTATGTTTCAGCCGATTTTTACTACTCGCTACGAGGTGACTAATGCCATCGCCTGTTTGGCTATGATTGGCCATAACCAATCGCTTACCCTCCCCCCCCCGCACCCCACCCGTAGGCCGCACTTGAGTCCCTAGAGAAAACTGTATATATCCTCCTCTATATATTTCCTCCGTGGTTTGAACAGTACACGAAATATAAATAAAACCCAAGGAATCACTTTTCACGCTTGTCACTTTTTACTATAGATACCTAAAGTATCTATTTAACAAGAAATTTGTATTTATTTCACCAAGTCACTATGTATTTTCGAATCGCACAGCGTAAAAATATATTAATTTTGGGCAGAAGGAACACTGCTTACGGATTTTGATTTTGGGTACAGTTTGATTGAGGATTTCGTAAGACAAGTTAAAATGCTTAATAAATACCTAACATTTTGGTTCCAAAATTGCTTTAGAAAATTTCGAGTAAAATATCTAAACCATGGTAGGTTTTCCCAAAAATTGATTTTCTATATTTTGTATGAAATAGATACGTGCGATTACTGCAGACATCTACTGTACATACATACATAACGTCACGCCTGTATCCCTTATGGGGTAGGCAGAACACCAGAGGTTACAAGACCATCTGATGTCATGTTTAACAAATTTGGAGGTATTATAAAGATGGAGAGAGACTGTTGTAGTGACAGGGGGTCAGCCTATCGCCCACAAAAACGCCTTTAAAACCTCTGTCCCTTAACTGACTTTTACAGTATGCCCGGGAAGAGAAGCAGCTGGCACATTCTACGTTTTTCTTAAGCTCCCAGACCAGCATAGAAGCTAATGTGTGTAGAGATTATTGGGTTAAAATAGTATAAATACTATTGCAATCGACTGTGTTACCGATTCTGAACAAACAGTTATTAGGTTTCGTATAAACAAAAAATAGCGTTGTAGATAGGCCGCAACTTGACCTGCTGCTTGTTAAAAAACAGCGCTGGTCTTCCGTTACAATCCTGTGAAGATGTTAGAACTGTACCTACGAACCTGATAAAATATCCTCATCTTGACGGCCGGCAGTCGATCCTTGTGCGTTTGTTCGTTGATGAGTTTCCTCAAGGCGTACTCCAGGACCTCCTCCAGGTCTTCAGTGGTCATCTGCGTGGCTAGCTCCTTGTGCGACTTGCAGGCTTCTTCCGTGGGGAATGACAGCTGGCAGGTCGAAGGAGATGAACCTATGGAAAAGTTTCAGTAACGTAAATGCAACAAAAAAGTTTTATAAATACAGGTTTATTTGCATTTGATAGCCCTACTTTTGGCAAAGGTTTATTGACGATATTTTGTCAAGAAACTCCGAAGTCATCAGAAGTTGCGCAGGTAAAAACGTTTTCGGCGGCTAGTCTAATAAATAGACCTGAAAAGTTCAGTATAATTGTGTTTGTTATCATCTGCTGTTAAATATTTTTCTATAGATACTCAATATATTTTATTATTTGACACGAGAATTAAATTAAATTAATTTATGATTCTATTAAAATATAATAAATATAAATAAATAAAATCCCTAGACAATCACACCAACTAAATGGCCCCAAAGTAAGCATAGCTTGTGTTATGGGATACCATGTAGCGAACCTAGAATATAAATACATAAATAGATAAACACCCAGACACGGAACTTCTTTTTCTTGTTTCATTTATTTATTTATTTACCATACAAACAACCATCATTACAGGTCCTTAACCTAATGCAATGGTGTTACAAAAACAATTTTCATAAAACAAAAAAAAACAAAAAAACCTACCTTAAGTACTAACACTATAACTACATACATAAAATGCGGCCTGAGTGAATTCATTCAGCGAACAAAAAAACAGGTCTACGCGGTCAGACATTTTGTTGAGTGTCCGCAAAGCACGCGTGAACGGCGCGCGGCATCAGGAACAAGACCGGCCGCCGACGCCTGCCTACGTATCCATCCGGCACACACAGCTGCATGCACACTAGCACGCCTGGGTTGTATATTTTGCCACGAATCACGCCAAATAGAAAAGAAGCTAAAGCTACCTCTCTCCTTGTCTCAAGTCTGTAATAACCCCACCATACCCAGAACAAATAAAGTGGGATACAGCAATGGGTATCCAGGGTATACTCCGTAAATTTTCTTAAAAAGGAATCTGCAAAATTTATTTTGTATACGCTCCATCATTAACTTATACTTCTCCTCATGCGGAGACCAAACAGTAGAATTACATTGTAGGTGGCTTTTCACCAATGCTTCGTACAATGCTCTTAAAGCCATAATGTTCGTGAATTGATTCGCTTGACGCAGAACCAACCCAAGATTTCGATACGCCTTTTTACACGTTGCTTCAATATGTTTTATGAATGCGGGAATCGAACCCGCAACCACTGGCGTCTGAGGCAGACAGGTTTACCCCATCGCCAAAGTGGACGTGGTAGACAGGTTGAAAATGTAGTGTCACATTCAATGCCTTTGATATTGTTATTGGCTACAATTTGGTATGTATATTATCACTGGCTGTTTCATCCAGAAACATTATCACTGTCTGTTTTTTTTTACCCGCGCAATTTGTAATTCCGTGGGAATAACCACAAAGCAGATACATAGTAGAGCTGCTGTAAGCAAAGTTGCACAGCTTCAATTTGGGTTGTCCTGACGTCACAGCCTTTAGTGCAAGCTATTCCTCGCTAGAGGCTCTGGCGTCAGTTCGTCGCTGACTTCTGTGAAGTATGTACACGCGTAGATATTAAAAAAAATTAAATCCTCCATTTGTTTCTCGATGTAAAATTTAGTTTTCTATACTTTTATAAAGGAACTAGCTGTGACCCGCGACTTCGTCCGCGTGGATACCGTTTATTAGAGTTGGATAAATACTATTATTATATCCTTCTTGAAGTTAAAACTTACCTTATTCTAAATTTCGTCAAAATCGACTCAGTAGTTTAGCTGTGAAAGCGTTACTGATAGATAAACAGACAGAATTACTTCAAAAACTGTTACAACAAAGCAGTGATCCGCAGTTTCACCTAGGTTTTGTGAAAATGTATAGGTAGGTAGGTATATTACATAGATGATGCCCGCGACTTCGTCTGTATTTAATTAGTATTTCGAGTAGGTTATTTTCTTCTCCAAGGTCCTAACTATCTTTAATAACAAAAATAAAAATGAAGAATCTTCGCCCATATAATATGTATAACTCCTTACCAAAAACATAGGTAGGTAACTATTTATTAGGTACATTACAAAGGCACATAGCGTTATAAACAAATCGGGTGCCAAAGTGCCTTAAATTTTAATATTGTCTTAAGTTTTCGCGATAACTATTATGTATGACTATTAAATAAAACACTTTTTACCCGGATTTATCGCGTATTTTTAATTTTAACAGTCGCTCGAGACCACGGGGTCTGCAAAGACACCGAAAAGTCGAGTTAAAATGTAAAATATAAATTATACGCCATTAATCCGGTTAAAAAGTGTTTTATTTAATGCCTTCAATTTTACTTAATTCATGCAATATCTTCATTAATTATACTTAGCTTATTGTTATTCTAGGTAAAGCTAAGTACTTAGTTTTTGCGAGAAAGAATAGCAAAAATCCATCCATCCAGCCATTATCAGTGTACATACAATACTACTTATAGTTATGTATGGCTGCTTTTCACTGCCAAACGGCTGAGCCAATATTAATGTAATTTGGTATAGTAGTTAACACATACGTTACTTTTTATTCCGAAGAAATCTACGGTTTTTGACTTCCAAGAGGCAGAAACGATCATGAAATAAACAAAACCTTGATTTCCATTTTATCTCTGTTTGTACAGAAGGCAGTATATCAAGCGTTACAAATCTGTCAAAATTTTTTACTTGAATTTGAACTCTATGCCCTCGAGTTTGAGTTTGAGCGCGGCAACCGTTACGCAAAAATAATCCCTATATCATTCAGTATTCACGCGCGATGGGTTATTAGCGTGTTTCATGTATAAGTTTGGTGTTTCTATACGGATTTCTATGATTCTTTTTTTATTGAATAGGTAATAATGTTAATTTTTTTTAATTAGGGATGAGTGAGAGTATTATAAACGTAAGAGTAAACAAATATAATCAGAAAGCTCCGAACTGCTAAGCTATCGGGATTTACACGTGTTATTGTGAGTCAACCATAAAATATAGATATATACTGTTGTGGGATATTTTTCATATAATTTTATGAAGAATATTTCTGTGATACATGATTTCTATGTAGCTTTAACCATTAAGGCTGCACACGCGACGGAAGCTTAAAAAATGAAGTAACTTCTCCCGTTTTTCCAACATTTCCCTTCATTGCTCTGCTCTTATTGATTGTAGCGTGATAATAAGTATACTATAACCTGCCCAGGAGTATGAAAAATAATTTTATCAAGTTTCGTTAAAATCCGTCGAGTAGTTTTTTTTTCTATAAGGAACATACAGACAGACAGACAGACAAAAATTTTACTGATTGCATTTTTGGCATCAGTATCGATCACTAATCACACCCTGATAGTTATTTTGAAAAAATATTTCATGTACAGAATTGACCTCTCTACAGATTTATTATAAGTATAGATTACATTGACAATCCAAATAAAAATAACTTAACACGAAGATACTTTCATTCATAATTATTTTTTACAAATTGTTTATTTTCCAATTATTTGTGTCCAAAATATCAGATTGTTATTTGTTGCCTAGGTGATTTTTATGCCGCGAAAAAAGGTTGCGTTATCTGCCGTCAAGTAGAAATACTTTTATTTCGCGGTTTTTTCTGACAGATTTGTAACGTATGAAATTTCGTTAAAAAACTAGAGCCACCTAGTAAAGTATAGCTGAACTTTTTTGATGATCATGTGAATATTTCAACCTTATGTTTCAACCGGTTTTTACTACTCGCTACTAGGTGACTAATGCCATCGCCTGTTTGGCTATGATTGGCCATAACCCACCGCTTACCCCTCCCGCACCCCGCGCGTAAGCTTCACTTATCAATATTGAAAGTCGTCAATTTTTTCACTCGTCCCTAGAAAAAACCGGATAGGGCAGCTCCTCTATATAATAATAATAATAATAATAATTCTTTATTTCTCATCACAATTTACACAGTTAAATATTTTATAAATTACAAGTACACAAGGTTAAAATTGTGAGAGCCCGAAGCCTAAACGAAGTTCCTAGGAACTTGAATTTCAGGACATCAGGTCTCCTCCATTTTATTTTACAATTTCTGTGTTAGTGAGTAACATGATTGGTACAGTCCTTATCAATGTATAGATCGAGTCATATAGAAAATAATAATAAGCAAATTGATTATAAAATGTAATTTCCTACTTGACAATTTTAATTAAATTTTCGGTATCCTCATAGTTAAATGTGAGAAGCCATGTTTTAATTTTAGTTTTAAGAGATGTCTTTGTTAATGGGTATATTGAAATGACTTTGTTTATTTTTTTATATAAATATGAACCTCGAAAGCAGTAAAAGTTATCAGTATATGCAAAATTAAATTTAGGCAACTGTGTTATTGGATTTTGCCTACGAGTACTTAGGGGTGGGAAAAACTGTAGCATGGAGTGTTTCTTTAGAAGAGTTTGTAGTATATATAGTTGACGTACGGTGAGGACCTGACATTCCTTATATAATTGCTCGGTTGAGAAACGCCATGGTAAGAAGAAGGAAACTTTGAGTATGGCCCTCTGGGTTCTTTCGAGGTTCAACATACTTGATTTTGATATGCCGCCCCACGAAGTTATACAGTATGATATGAGCGACTGACATAATGCGAAGTAAACTGTCTTTAGTAAATGCTTGTCAGCAACATGCCGTAGGCCTTTAAAAATATATATTAATTTTCTCAATCTATTGCACAGAGAATCAACATGTTGCTTAAAACTGAGTGTGCTATCAATCATAACGCCAAGGTATTTGAGACATTCGGTTTTCTCTAACGGTATACACGAACACTCTGGTTTTTGCATCGGTGAACAAGTGTGAACGTAGAGACTGTAAGGCAGTGGTAGGGAAGACTTTCTCATGGAAAAGGTGATGTACTTCGTCTTTTGAATATTTAAAGTTAGAACATTAGTGCTGAGCCAATCTGAAACCAAGTTCAAGCCAAATTGTGCACGTCGATAGACTTCGTCCCAATTATTACCAGAAAAAATGAGTGCCGTGTCGTCAGCGAATGCAAAAATTTGGCCTTGGGGTATAACTAAGGAGCACAAGTCATTTATATACACTAAAAATAGTGTTGGGCCGAGTACGCTTCCTTGAGGTACCCCGAAAGTTACCTCCCTTTCAGAGCTGGACAAGGTGTCTATTTTAACACACTGAGTGCGGTTTGCAAGATAACTTTTAAAGATTTGTAGTTGTGTACCTCTTATACCAAGTCTTTCTAATTTAGTCACTAGGAGCGGAGCAGAAACAGTATCGAAGGCTTTTGCTAGGTCTATGAACACTCCTAGTACCTTGCGTTTGCTGTCGAGTTTGGTAACAATATTGTCTACAAGAGACAAAACGGCATCGGATGTTGACTTCCCAGAACGAAAACCAAATTGGTTGGGTGATAGGATATTTATTTTCTCTAAGTAGTTTATCAATCTAATATTCAAAAGGCGTTCAAATATTTTGGACACTGAAGAAAGGATTGCTATGGGTCGGTAGTTGGTGACAAGATGTGTGTCACCACTCTTATGAATAGGGTGTATGAGAGATTTTTTAAATGCATCAGGAAATATACCCTCACTCATAGCCAAGTTGAACACATAAGTCAGTGGTTTAGCAAGTGAGGCTGCGTTTTGCTTAAGTACACTTCCTGAAATATCATCATACCCCACAGCACAGTCATTCCGTAAAGTACCGATTAGCCTACAAACCTCTTCCTCATCCGTAAGGAGAAGAGACATAGAGTGTGGATATTGGTTGACAGGAGATGAATTCTGTCCTTGATTTTTATGAGATGTGTTCAATATTACTTCAGCAAGGTTTTTGCCTACGGTAGAAAAGAACTCGTTTGTCATGTCAAGTGATTCTTGGGGAGATTTAGAAATTTTTAATAAGTTGGATGAAACCACTCTCTTAGGTAGTCTTTTTGATGTATCGTTTATTGCCTCCCATAGTTTTTTATTATTCTTACCAGCACTTCTTATTTGGTTTCTATCATAATCTCTTTTTACCTTGTTAAGTAACTGGTTACAAAAGTTTCTGTAACGGGAATATGTGTGTTTAAGAACTTCATTTTCGGGTGTTAATTTCAGTTGCTTATGTAATCTATCTCTATGTTTAATACACCGCAGGAGACCAAGTGTCATCCAAGGTTTTATGAGGCATTTACGACGAGAAAGTTGTACTATTTTTGTGTTGTCAGTAATAATTTTCCTAATTAAGTTGATAAGAGTATCTGCAGCTCTATTGGGATCACTGGTCTCATAAACCAACGCGAAATCGACCGAAGACAAATCACGTTGGATCTGGTCATAGTTAACATGTTTAAAGGTTCTTTTGGGTGAGTGATTTTTCTGTTTTTCTTGTGAAAGAAAAAATAGTACCGCGTCATGATCAGTTAAAGCAGAGTGAGCTACATATGTGTAAGAGGGTCCGTTTGATTTTAAAATGAGATGATCCAGGCAATTTTGAAGTCTTGTAGGCAAGGTGTGGGCAGGCAGAAGGCCGTATGAAGCTAATAAATTCAGATAACTTGTTTTGTTGTTGGTCTGGATTGAGTCCAAACTTAAGCAATCTCGTATATTTATATTTATGTCTCCTGTAATTATAATATTATTGTATTTAGTTAGGCTAGATAGAAGGTTATCAAGTGATTGGAAGAAATTTGTTAAGTCTCTTTGTGCGGGGGGTCGGTACAAGGCAATCATAACAGTATCTTTATCTATTTTAATTGTTAAGCAGTTGGCATCTAAGAAATCTGGTTCTTCTACAGAGATCTCTAGGTTGGTGTTGGTATATACAACTACACCTTCGTTTTGGGACGAGTGTTTATTGGTGGCATAGGAGGTGTATCCGTCAAGAATAGGCATAGAATTTGAGCCTCGTAACCAGCACTCTGTCAGAACAATGAAGTCCCAGTCAGTCTTTAACCTAGCCAAGGATGTTTGAAAACCTAATATATTTTTGTGGATACTTCGAATGTTCTGAGTTATTATTTTAAGCATATTCTTTGAATCGGGGGGACAAAAGTCATCAAGGTCACACAGTGAAGAATAGGACACAGTAAGTGAATCAAGATTTTGAATAAGATTATTCACGTTATCGAATTTTGCCGTTAAGTATAAGAGGAACACATACAAGATGCCATAGGGAGCACAATGCCCACTTATTATTTAACAAATACATAATATATTTTTTACTAGTGAGAAAGTAAATCCGTATTATTAATGACCGACAACAACAAAGTATTAGAATAATAGCTTCAATGAGCTGACAACAATTAAAAAATTTAATATAGGACTGTTTATTTTCTGTATTTGTCATATAATGATAAGAACTGTAAGTACCACTCATTAGTATTAGCAAAGTTAAAAAATAGTTTACATAGAATTGTCTTAATAACATAATAATGAAAAATGATTGATATTTTATATATAATTTCAATAAGAAAACAATGTTTTTCAAACAATTCCTCACCTTGATATACTTTGATATCATATTTAAAATATAATATACAGTGGCACATAAAAATTTGTTATAAATAACACTTGTTCTATAATCTGTAAAATTTAAATAGCAGTCCTTTATATAAGTTTTTTTGCTCTGATTACTAACACACAACATATATACTGTATAATGCAAGTTGTTAGTTAAAGGATTCAATACAATCATAATACAAAAATGCATATTGCTGTAGGATATATTTAATCTCAACTGTACGTGTTCATAACTTATTACATTTATTATCATAGGAGTTGTAAGAAAAACACACAAACAATCTTTTACAAATTGCAGGCAAAAACAACATAAATTAAAAATGGTGTTAGTATAGTGGTTAGTAAACATTTTTATAAACAATACAAAATTCGAATTCACGGTAAACATAAGTGCAAACAAATGAGTTATTTGACAAATTACAATTCTTGCACAATATGGATAGTTATTATTGAAACAGGGAATGTTTAAAAGTATAGTAAAATGTTCAAATTTTCTTAAAATATATGAAGCCAAAATAACCATCTCACATGTTTTATTTATTTTACGAAAATAAAAATCAAAGCTAATCGATATTTTTAATGTACGAGTATATGCAAATATTGTAACAATGGTAAATAGTCACTTCGAACTTCTTAAATGATTTAAATCGCTTTCTTTTTCGATACGCAAGGCCGGGGTACCTTCATTCTGCCTTAAGTAAATTGTGCCGTTTGTTGTCCAACAGTACTTGTAGTTAATATCTTTTGCCAATTGTCGTGATAAGTAATAAATATGTTTGGTCTTACTGGATAAGCTCTCAGATATATAAATAGGGATTGTGCTCTCGAGTTGAAGATGTGAACAGTTGAGACGCTCAGTATTATTTTTGTTAAATTTTTTTATGCAATCGAGGAAGGCGTCTTTCAGGAGGACACTAGAAAATTCGGCAATAATTTGGTTAGATTGGTTTTTAGCGCCTCTTCTATAAACGCGAAAAACATCCCTGACGTCAGAGTTTAGAATTTCTAGATTTATGGTTTGACCAATTTTTTTTATGACGTTTAGCAAATCCGTCTTATTTTCGGAGGATTTTGTAGGAATATTCCTTATTTCTATGGAAGAGTTCCTGAGCAGTTTTTCAAGGGAGTCTATTTTAGTATTCAATGATTCTATTTGTTTGGATTTTTCATTTAAGTCGTCCTTTGTATGTTCAAATTTTTTTAACAATTCGTCATATTGTGTACTAAGAAATTCCAAACTTTTAATGCACTCCCGGTTTTGTTCTTTTAACTCGTTTACACTTTTTTCAATAGATTCAAATTTTATGTTTTGTTGCAATTGTAATGATTCAATCATTTGTTTCATGTCCTGTCGCATGGCTTTCATTTCGTTCATGAAATCTTCATCATGCCTACGTTTTGTGCGCCTTATATTTCTGTCTGAGCAACTCTCAATTTCTGACTCATTGCTAATATTTTCAGAGTCATATTTTACTTGTAGCTCATTGGTTTTTGAGTCTAGGGGTCTCAGAGTAGACTTCGAGGCTTTTGATTTAGGTGGTGTACGTTTAGTTGACATGGTTTGTTAAAATTAAGTTTCAAAAGAACTTCAAACACAAACTTTCAATTTTAGATACTTTAAATCGGGCGATACCCTCAGAAGTTAGCTCGTTGAATAATTGTTAGTAAATGTTGTTGTGCTCGCCAACTCAGTGTAGTTCCAGTTAAATATTTAGTATATTTCTTGATGAGAATGTTGTATGGTGATTATTGAATAACTTGGATTGAAGTTAAGTTTTTATAGTAGCTACAGTGGCAGTGTTTATGGTGTGTGTGCAACCTGCAGACTCGGACGAATGATGACGGTGAGTGTTTATAGATGATATTATTAATAGATTAGTGCTAGACTCACTAGTATGCAGGATCTGGAAACTTTGGGTTTTTGTCTATATGATACACAGGTCACTATTATAATCACTACGATTCGATCTTTACTTTGATCCAGTAGAACATAAAAAACACGTCTATCTCATGTGACAGCCAGAGGAGTATAAATTATATTTTATATATATATTTCCTCCGTGGGAATAACGGTATAAATGTTACTTTTGTGTGTGTGTGTGTGTTTTTTTTTGTATTGTGTTGTCTTGTTTTGTAGTTTTGTGTTGAATAAATATATGAATTTGAATCCTATTCTTTATGCAGGAGTAGGTGGATTGAAAAGTTCGCGGCCTAGTCAAGAAAACAGAATAAAGTACATACAAAAATATTTTTATTTTTCGACGTAATCTCCATTTAGCTCTATGCACTTCTTCCATCTGCTTTCCAGAGCTTCCATACCTGTTTTAAAAAAAGATTCCTCAAGGTCTTCAAAATACAGGTTAACAGCGGCTTCGACCTCTTCATTCGTTAAAAATTTCTGCCCACCGAGGTGTTTTTTCAGGTTTGGAAACAGATGAAAGTCCGAAGGTGCCAAATCAGGAGTATAAGCTGGATGTGGCAACAATTCGAAACCACAATCACGAATTTGAGCCATAGACTCGACAGACGTGTGGACTCGGGCGTTGTCCTGGTGAAACAACACTTTCTTTCTCAGTAATCCTGGGCGTTTCTGTTTAATTTCTTCACGTAAACGGCGCAGAAGGGTGCTATAGTACGCAGAGTTTATTGTTTCGCCTTTTGGAAGGTAGTCCACCATAATGACACCCTTAGCATCCCAAAAAACCGATGCCATCACCTTGCCAGCCGACAGAATTGCCTTTGCTTTTTTCGGAGTTGGTTCACCTGATTTTTTCCATTCTTTGGATCGTTGTTTTGATTCTGGGGTATAGTGGTGAACCCAGGTTTCATCCATTGTCACAAATCTGTCAAGAAAACCTTGTGGATCAGCCTCGAACATCTCCAAACAGTCGCGAGAAAGCGTGAGTCGAATTCGCTTTTGCTATACTGAAAGCAATCTGGGGACCCACCTAGCCGAAACCTTAGAAAAGCCGAGTTCATGGACAATGATGTTTTGCGTTCGTTCATATGAGATGCCTATAGTGTCTGCAATTTCTCTGATAGTCAATCTACGGTCTTTCAATATGAGATCACACACTTTATTGATGTTTTCTTCGTTCGTAGACGCCATTGGCCTGCCGGAGCGAGGGTCATCTTCGATGTTCTCTCGTCCACGTTTAAATTCTGCAACCCATTTTTTCACAGTGGTATAAGACGGGGCAGATTCCCCTAATGTTGTTTGCATGTCATCATAGATCTCCTTTGGTGTAAATCTTTTTTTAAACAAATATTTAATCACAGCACGTTGTTCAAATTTCTCCATTAGTGAAAATTTGTTCTACACACGTATTTATCATCATCATCATCACAACTCTTTGTAATGAGCCCACTGCAGGGCATGAGTCTCTCCCCTGGGTGAAGAGGAGGTATAGGCCATAATCCACCAAGCTGGCCCAGTGCTGGGTGGTGGATGCCAGAATTTTTAGGGCGCCTAGATGGCTTCTGACAAACCCTCACGACTACTGTATACAAGTATACAGCACCCGGGACCGACTACTTAACGTGCCCTCCGAAGCACGGAAGTCGTCCTGAGATAAGAATGGTCGGCGGTCACCCATCCAAGTACCGACCGCGCCGAACGTTGCTTAACCTGTGATATCGTATGATACACACAGTAACCACGGCGCCACGACGACTTCCACGTATTTATATTGTTCGTAAAATTTTATTTAAACAAGATATCAAATTGAAAATTCGCGGGCTGACAATTGAATAATGACAGTTCAAAATGGCGGCAGAAAAAATAACAAAAGTTTTTTTTTTAATGGCCAGGCCGCGAACTTTTCAACCAATGTAGTATTATATTGTTCGTAAAATTTTATTTAAACAAGATATCAAATTGAAAATTCGCGGGCTGACAATTGAATAATGACAGTTCAAAATGGCGGCAGAAAAAATAACAAAAGTTTTTTTTTTAATGGCCAGGCCGCGAACTTTTCAACCAATGTAGTACTATATGTGCATCTAGATAATTTATGTCTGTAACAAAACTTATCTAGAACAAACAAAAAATAACATTGTATATGACAATTCTAATTCCAACTGTGCCAGACGTGTGGGAGGCTTTTTGTAAACACAAGATTGTATTGTTTGTAAACAATGTAAACAGGACAAACCGTCGAAAAATAAGCTGTTACGATAACCTTAAGTAAATATTAATTAAATAAAAAGATGAAGCAGATAATGTTACAATGTAACAGCGCCTACAAATCAAATTCTTTTCAATTTTTTTTGGCTACAATTTGACATGCTAATTGATTATATTTAATAATACCTATATTTCTGCTTTAAACAAAATTCGAGTAGTTACCGGTAGCGACGTAGCAGACGAAGGCAGCGACTGTGTTCTCGTAGTTCCAGCGACGGGTTATCGCCACCTTGTACTCGCCCACATTGCATCCCGTTTCCTCATCTATGCCAATTTATATTAGAATTACCTGATATTATTAAATAATAATAAGAATAACAACTAAATATTATTAAAATAAATGTTAGTTTTATATTAGAAATATACATATCTTTAAATTTATTAAGCTTATTATCTAGTGGGGTTAATTTGTTTGACCTCAATCTCAGACAGCACACGGGTTTTAGAAGGAATTGGATCTTCAGGATATTTGGCGGCAGATTTTATAACAACGGTAGTGGCTAGCCAGGTGCGCCCTGATATGATCCTATCACCAAGCGGGGTTCACTGGGATTAGTCGTTTTTTACGATACGCTTATCCAAGGTTATTACATGTATGTTCTTTATACATACATACATAACTTCACGCCTGTATCCCTATGGGGTAGGCAGAACATCAAAGGCTAAAAAACTATCTGATATCACGTTTGACAAATTAGGAGGTATTATAATGATGGAGAGAGACGAAACAGTGATAGGTTCAGGCTATCACTCGCAAAAACACCAATAAAACCTCCGTCCCGTAACTGACTTTTATGCTTAGGCTACACTACCGTGATATGCCAATAATTATTGCCATAACTTAAACAACACCTAGGTGTAACCACGATTTATGGCCATAATTTTACAATGCCAATCAATATGGCAAATGGCGGTAGGCAATAGCTCCGGCGGCGGTCTTTTTTCGCACATCAAAGAAGATTACCGCAGTAGTTATTGCGTTTGTGGCCACACTACCGTTTGTCCAGTGTGCAATATGAGCTCACCGGCGACGCACGTATCGACCGACATGGAGTGGTCAAATGAAAAAGCGCTCGAGTTTTTAGAATTATTCCAATCCGAACCGTCTCTTTGGGATACCCTTTTTTGTCTTCTTTTAGCTTTGTTGAAATTTAAATGATTCATGTAAAAATAATTGGCACTCATAAAACACAACACCGCTGCAGCTTCGACCTCCATCTTGAAAAAGTGATATTTTCCGCCAAATTTATTGACATATCATGCAGTTTAAACGGTAATTTAATGCCATAATTATTGCCGGTAGACGGTAAGGTAGTGTGGCCGTAGTATTACAGTATGCCCGGCAAGAGAAGCAGCTGGCACATTCAAAGTTTTTCTTTCGCTCCCAGTCCAGCATGGACGTAATAGGTAAGGCTAATAGGTAAAGCTTTGATATTGCTCATGTAAAATAAAGATTATTTTCATTTTAAGCCCACCTCACCCGTCGAATCTGTATTAATTTTTCAAACAGAAGACTCACATTCAAATCGATTGTTATCGGTATGGGCCCACGCATGCCACTCGATATCGGCCTGCCTCGGCAGTGCTTGCACGACGGCGTATTGAACGATGGCGCCGGCCGTTCGCCTTTCTAACTGTCTTCGAGCTTCGGTTACTGCAGCCCCGTTTGTCATGTAGCATACACTCTGGAAATAATAAAATTGTAATATATACTGACCTGACCATACTATTAAAGAAACAATGGTGGGCTATAACCACAAAGCAGATACATAGTAGAGCTGCTGTAAGCAAAGTTGCACAGCTTCAATTTGGGTTGTCCTGACGTCACAGCCTTTAGTTCAAGCTATTTCTCGCTAGAGGCACTGACGTCAGTTCGTCGCTGACTTCTGTGAAGTATGTACACGCGTAGATATTTAAAAAAAATTAAATCCTCCATTGTTTCTCGATGTAAAATTTAGTTTTCTATACTTTTATGGAGGAATTACATTGACAATCCAAATAAAATTAACTTACCACGAAGATAATTTCATTCATAATAATTTTTTTACAAATTGTTTGTTTTCCAATTATTTGTGTCCAAAATTCCAGATTGTTATTTGTTGCCTAGGTGATTTTTATGCCGCGACAAAAGGTTCCGCTATCTAGCGTCAAGTAGAAATACTTTTATTTCGCGGTTTTTTCTGACAGATTTGGAACGTATGAAATTTCGATAAAAAAATAGAGCCACCTAGTAAAGCATAGCTGAACTTTTTTGATGATCATGTGAATATTTTAACCTTATGTTTCAACTGGTTTTTACTACTCGCTACTAGGTGACTAATGCCATCGCCTGTTTGGCTATGATTGGCCATAACCCACCGCTTACCCCTCCCGCACCCCGCGCGTATGCTTCACTTGAGTCCCTAGAGAAAACTGGATAGGGCAGCTCCTCTATATATTTCCTCCATGGCAAGAACCATAAAAAGTCTATGGTGTCATGCCAATTTCAATAGAAAATTCTAAATAGGTAATAATAATAAAAATACCCAAACTTTGTGACCTTAAAGAATCATAGTAAACACCATGAGCTGAGGCAATTTCAAAAAACGTGTTTCTTAAATTGGTCTGACTGGGACTTAGACATCGAATGAACACTCGATCAATGCACCACAACCCGGCTGTCGATTGGTTAATATTAAACTTGCAAACGCTCCGTGCTTCGGAGGACAACTTAATTTGTCAGTCCCGGGTACTGTATACTTGTATACAGTAGTCGTTAGGGTTTGTGAGAAGCCAAAAAATCTAAGCTCAAACAATGAAAAATGAAAATTTTATTTATTTCAATAATTTAGTTACATTGATATGCTGGGACTTTCCAGTGACTAGTCAATGACACTCGTGTCGGAAATGACCCGCTTCTTCCCTTGGGATATTACAATATAAAAATATATATATAACAGATATAGGACTAAAAAGTATACAAATTAAAAACACAAATAAAGATACATTTAACAAAACAAAACATAAAATAAAAAATAAGGACAGAAATAATTACATTAAGATTTAATAAATTTAAATAAAATAAAAATAGAAAAGTATATTAAAATTAAATTAGGATTTAAACAAAATTATCATTATTATTATTCGGCATTTTGTTTACAAATTTATTTATTTAATTTTAAGTTGTAATTATACAGGGTGTTTGGGGCATCGTGTGCCAAAATGAACGGGCCGTTAGGAGAGGTCATCAGCTATCTCTTCAGCCCCCATAGTACTCTCTACTCCCCGCAGTTTTTTTTTGGGTCAAATTTTATATTTTTTCATAGAAAAATACCAAAATCATTCAATTAAATTCAATAAAAAAAAAGCTAAAGGTCGTATTCCCTAAATTTAAATTTTATCTCAATTTGTAATGATACTTTAGTGTATCCAATAAAAAAGTAGTTCCAGTTTTGATCTACTTTTTTTTTATTAACTTTCAAAACTACTGTAGTCTATCCTCATTCGAATGATACCCTAATTATTGAACTGGTCATAAAAATAAAACTACTACATTAATTTTACTAAATTGGACATGCGTCAGGCTGATATTAAAACTTCGAGATAGAGGTTCTTTTTTGTGTGAATTCATTTTGAGCAAGTTAAAAATGCTGTCTCGCTCTAGCAAAGTTAAATCTATCGCCCATCTCTATCTTACATTCCCAAACTGACCGCGACGACACTTGCTGTCGCCGGCGCAGGAGCCGACTCTTCTCACCACGCCAGTGAAGTCTCGATCGTCCTTCGTGATACTCGTTACTTTATTTCCCGCATTGCCTCTATTTGCGAACTGTCTCAGTTGTTTTCGTTAAGTTTTGTTTGTTAACTTTCATTGACCCTTAGTGTTTTTGTTGCGTTGTTAAGTTTTTGTTGTTTTACGCTGACTTTACTTGTTATCGTTGAACTGTTAAGTTTTTTTATTGTTTGCTATGGCATCCTTCTCTTTTGAAGAGTATGCGGACATTATGATGGCTTATGGAGCCGCTGGTGGTGTTGCACGAGCAGCACAACGGATTTACCGAGAACGGTTCCCTAATCGACGATTAGCCGGTCGCCGCGTATTTCAAGATACTTATCGACGCATACGTGAGCGAGGTAATTTAAGCAACAATGAACCCAGAGGAATTGTGATTCGACACAATGTTCGTGTTGATGAGCAAATTCTGCAACTATTTCAAGAAGACCCAACGAGAAGCATCAGAACTGTAGCAGCAATGCTCAATATTTCTGTCTGGAAAGTCTGGCATGTCCTTCGTAGTAATGAGCAACATGCATTCCATTTGAACCCTGTTCAAGGTTAGTATTTTTAAAGAGAATTATGAAACCTTGAGGTTTTTTTTAAGTGGCCTTTGTTTCACGCGTAATAACTATGACGTCACTCTAAAGATAGTGAAAAGTATCCAATTCCTCTAATTATGCATTCTCGGGTTGTAATTTTTTTGCAGTGAGTCATAGTTTAAATAGTTTTTTTTATTTGTTGCAGGTCTCGAAAATAGTGACTTTGACAAAAGAGTTCAATTTTGTCGTTTTTTTTACACAGCGACGTGGATGATCCCGATTTTTTAAAACATATTCTCTGGACGGATGAGTCCAAATTCACAAGAGAAGGGATTTTTAATCAGCGCAATTCGCACCACTGGGCACGTAAAGACGAAAACGGAGATTCAACGAAGATTCAGTTTAAATGTTTGGGCAGGAGTAATTGGAAACCAGGTGATTGGGCCGCACTTCCTACCTGAAAATCTTAACGGTGAAAATTACCTGGAGTTTTTGGAAAAAGACTTGCCCTTTTTGCTGGAAGAGCAATACGACCAGTTCAATGAGGACATTCCGATCGTGTTCCAAAACGATGGCTGCCCTGCGCATTGGAGATTAATAGTGCGAGAATATCTAGATAATGTGTTTCCAAATTCTTGGATTGGGCGGGACGGCCCCATTCAATGGCCTCCACGTTCCCCAGACCTAACGCCGTTAGATTTTTATGTCTGGGGACGTGCGAAAGAACTTGTCTACGCGACTGAGGTTCATACAAGAGACGAATTGCAGCAAAGAGTCGAAGCCGCATTTGAAACAATAAAAAGAGAGACAAGAATGAGGACAACCACGGTGGAAATAAGAGAAAGATGTCGTGCTTGTATTCGGAACAGAGGAGAACAATTTGAGCAAGACTTATAATTTTATCATGAGTGAGTTGATTGATTTTCAATAAACAATTAGGATTTAGATTTTTTTGTTTCATTTCTAAGTTAAGTACCTATTCATTCAAAACAAGACAAGCTAGCAAACTAGGTTTGACTTTGCTAGAGCGAGACAGCGTTTTTAACCTGCTCAAAATAAGTAATTCACACAAAAAAGAACCTGTATCTCGAAGTTTTATCAGCCTGACGCTTGCCTAATTTAGTAAAATTAATGTAGTAGATTTAGTTTTAGGACCAGGTCAATAATGAGGGTATCATTCGAATGAGGATAGACTACAGTAGTTTTCAGGAAATTAGAAGATCAAAATCTCTTTTAGTTTTTTTTTAGAGCTATGCAAAGTTGAAGATTTTATTTTTAAATTTAATTCCGAAAACTTTGAAAGTTAATAAAAAAAAAAGTAGATCAAAACTGGAACTACTTTTTTATTGGATACACTATAGTATCATTACAAATTGAGATAAAATTTAAATTTAGGGAATACGACCTTTAGCTTTTTTTTTATTCTAACGACCTTTTGCTTTTTTCTATGAAAAAATATAAAATTTGACCCAAAAAAAAACTGCGGGGAGTAGAGAGTACTATGGGGGCTGAAGAGATAGCTGATGACCTCTCCTAACGGCCCGTTCATTTTGGCACACGATGCCCCAAACACCCTGTATATCAATATTTTAAATAGGTAAACAATAAAAATGAAACAGAGAATTATTGATGTAAATGTAGTGTGTAAATATGTGTGTGTGAAGGAACGTGTGTGTGGATAAGTGTTTGTATAATATCAAAATATTAGTAGGCAGTTTATTTTTGTTTAGGCAATTCTTATCAGGACCTCCTCGATTTCCTCGTAAGTAAAAAAGCCTCTCCCCAGACCTGTAGTGATTTCCGACCCATTTCCATATTACCTTTTCTCTCCAAAGTACTTGAGCGTCTTATTCATCAGCAGTTATTTTTATTTGTAAATAAAAATAATATTCTTAATTCCTTTCAATCTGGTTTTCGACCGGGTCACAGCACTGTCACAGCTCTGGTAAGAATATCAGAAGATATTCGCAAGGCTAAAGAGCTCAAACAAGTTACGTTATTAACCTTACTAGACTTTAGCAATGCATTTAATAACGTCGACTTTGATATTTTACTGGTAATCTTGCGCTCTCTTAACATATCTCCATCAGGAATTGAGTGGTTTCATACTTACCTGCGTGGACGCCGGCAACGTATCAACTTGGACGACGCATCCTCATCTTGGGTCCGACTCGAAACCGGTGTCCCGCAGGGTGGCGTGTTGTCTCCTCTCCTCTTTTCTATTTTTATAAACTCAATATCACAGAATTTAACTTCTTCCTACCACATGTATGCAGACGATTTGCAGATATTTACTCACAGTTCTCTCGATGGAATTAATGTCGCAATACAGCAAATCAATGACGATCTTGCATGAATTTCTCAATGGAGTACGTCTCATGGGCTTAAAGTCAACCCAGCAAAATCACAAGCCATCATAATTGGTAGCACTGGCATAGTTAACAAGATGAATTACGAAGCTATTCCTTCTATTATATTTAATGGTGTAAAAATTCCTTACAGCGACACTGTCAAAAATTTGGGAATAACATTTGACAAGACCTTGTCCTGGAAACCACAAGTTGACATAGTGAGTAGGAAGATGTTTGCTGTCAATAACTCCCTTAAACGTTTGCGCAATCTTTTGCCAATACCTACCAAAATTTCATTAGCACACACTCTCTTACTTTCCATACTCGATTACGCCGATGCTAGTTATCTTGACCTTACAGAAGAACTTTTAAATAAACTTGAACGGCTTCAAAATCTATGTATACGTTTCATATTTGGTTTACGTAAATATGATCATATCTCCGAATTCCGTGCTAAACTCAAGTGGCTTCCTATTCGTCTTCGCCGGGATACTCATGTTCTTTCTTTACTGTATCGGTTGTTGTTTAATCCTGTAGTTCCGAGCTATCTTAGTCATCACTTCACGTTCCGACAAGAGAATCACGAGAGACACCTGCGCTCTACTAACAACCTAATGCTCTCCACCCCTTTACATTTAACGCACTGTTACCACCAATCCTTTGCGGTTCGGGCTGTGTCACTTTGGAATCAGCTTCCCACTGCCGTAAAATCTGCTTCATCTCTACACTCTTTTAAAATTAAATTAAAAAACCAATACTTGAGTCAAATACAGTCATAAAGAAGTATGCTATTGTAATATCTATGCAATATGTTAATTATATATATATATATATATATGTATTATGTTTATTATAATAGTATTTATGCATTCTATTTACAATATTAGTATGTATGTAGTATAATGTTACGCTTGTATTACATCTATTTATAACGAAATAACTAACAAAATTGTCATTTTTTTTTGTTTCGTTTTTTATTTAGTTTGTTAAGTTTTCATTTTTTTATTTGTGTGATTTTTAGTTTAAGTTTTTTTTTTGTCTCTTCCACAAACATGGTTGTCTGGTAGAAATCGCTCCTCAGCGATAAGACCGCCAAGTTTTTATGTTTAGTGTAAGTGTTCTTTTTTCTTTTACTTTACCTGTAAAAACTGAAGTGTAAATAAATAAAAATAAATAAATAAATAAGTTTGTCCAACCATTTCGTAATTGTTTTTTGCACGTATTTAATTGCATAGAATATATTTTCAGAACCCTGTTAATTTTATTATACAGTGTGGAAAAAAAATAGTGGCCCTGGAGGGAAACTGCCTTAAATCCTATAGTTAGCTTATTTTCCTTTAAGAAAACATTCCTTTATTTTTAAAAAGAAACAAAACTGCATTCAAAGATTTTCTTAAATTTGCTTGTAACACCCGGGACTCGAACCAGTAAAAATTAAAAAAATAAAGATTCGTTATTTTACTATACTAATCGATAGAATAATTGTTCAGGATAAAATTTCTCTAACAAACATTTGGTCTTACACTCGTCTGTCGTACAAGATATCCATGAAAAATAACTACACAAGTTTACATACATTACCTATTACGGTTCACTTTCAACAAGTAAAATACACGTTATAATTCTCTTATCTCTCTAACATTCAAAGAATGAAGTTCAATTCATTTTTTTTTTTTTTTTTTTTTTTTTTTTTTTTTTTTTTTTTTTTTTTTTTTTTTTTATAAGTGACTAAACCCGCGTTTGACCTCAATCTCACCTGATGGTAAGTGACGATGAGGTCGAAGATGAAAGCACACGGGTTTAGGAAGGAACTGGCTCTTTATACAATATTGCCGGAACACATTACCGCCGGAGCGGTAACATTTGGCGGCAGACTTTATATAAAGGGTGGTCGCTAGCCAGGCGGACCCAGAAGGGATCCTACCACCAAGCAAGCTTGTACTTCATTCGTATGAAGTACAAGCTTGCTAATTAATTTATTTCTAAGTACCTTGTTGAATAATTCTACAAGAAAATCGTTTAATGGTAATAATATCTCTATGCACTTCTTACACGATACGAGTCGTTTTGACGAAAAGTTTAAAAATGGAACGTTTGAATTTGTTTGCAATACGGGACAGCAATTTTAAAATTCGAACGAATATTTCGAACATTTTTATCGATTTTATTTAGAATTGCTTCCATTACGTAATTGTGTGATCATGGCGTATCAAGAACAATTCGACTTATTAGAAGCTTTCTTTGCAAGCAACAAGAACTGCGATTTAGCTCTACAGTGGTATCCAGATAGACAAATACCATCAAGAAAAGCTTTGTGGCGAATGGTGGAAAATTTAGTCAATATTGAAAGTTTCAAAAAACGTTTAGGACGCCCACAGCAACAAAATCCAGATTTTTCCGATTTTGATTTCAATATTTTGACATATTTTGAGTGTTACCCGAAAGCTTCTAGTAGAGAAGCTGCTCAAGAGATAGGCACCAGCCATACTCGGGTACTTAATGTTTTGAAAAAATACAAATACAAATGTTATCGTGATGGGCGATTGGTGGAGAAACTACCATCCCGGAGATAGTCAAAGAACATTAGAGTTCTGTCAGAATATTCTAACAGAAATAGCCCGCAACCCAAATTTCTTAGACTACATTGTATGGTCTGACGAAACAATGGAATGTATAACAGACATAACAATCATTATTGGTCCCGTCAAAATCCATTCCGTGTTCGTGAAACAAGCAATCAGATCAGATTTTCGTTTAATGTTTGGTGTGGAATCAAAAGCAATATGGTTGTTTTGGTGCACATTTACGAAGGACATCTGAATACGGCAAAATAAATTGAAAAATTAGAGCTTTTACAAAATCAATTAAACCTTCTACCTATCTTATATCATTTTTCAACAAGATGGTGCACCTGCCCACAATAGCAGAAATCTAAGGCTTACCTTAATGAAAATTTCAATGTCTGGATAGGTACAAGCGGAACGATTAGATGGCCTGCAAGAAGTCCAGACCTGACGCCTCTAGACTACTTTTAAATTTTCACGATTTCATTTTAAGATTTCACGTTTTCTTTTTATTTTAAAGACCTAATGTTTGTTACAGAAATTTTATCCTGCACGTTTATCCTATCGATTACTATAGATAGTAAAATAACGAATCTTTATTTTTTTTATTTGTAGCTGGTTTGAGTCCCGCGGGAGTTACAAGCGAATTTTAGAAAATCTTTGAATGCAGTTTTGTTTCTTTTTAAAAATTAAGGAATGTTTCCTTAAAGTAAAATAAGCTAACTATAGGATTTAAGGTAGTTTCCCTCCAGGGCCACTATTTTTTTTCCACACTGTATATAAAAGCCGATTGAGAAGGATATTGTCGTCTAGCAAAGGAAGTGCGTACGTAGGGAAAAGGGATAACTTTATCGTTCCGTCTCCTCTTCAAACAAAAACTTGAAAATGGAATTGTAAAGTAAAATTGTAAGTTTTTTTAGGTATTATTGATGTAAATATTGAAATCATGTTTTCTTGTGATCATTACAGTTCTGTTTATTTTATATAAATTATATTTTAGGTATTTCCCTATCTCGACTTATTTTTTTTTCAACTATATTTTATTATTTTAGGATTTACTGTTGTTCATTTATAATTAAATACTTATACAATACTGTTAGCGTAAGCGCTTTCTTATTTATAGAACTGTTTAATTAAGAAGGCTGCACTGGTCTATGGAAATATTTATTAATGTTAATAATTTTAATATATTTATGACTGTTTACCATCTGTACATAATCTTCTTAATATATAAAACTCTTCCGTTACTGACTGAGTGACGGACAGACATCCTACAGCCAAAACTACTGGCCGTAAAGAGCTTAAGTTTGGAACATACAATCCTTAGATATTGTGGAGCAGCACTATGAAAGGAATTCCCGAAATTCCCACGGAATCGGGAATTATTGGACTTTTTAGATTGTATGAAAAATCTTATTCCTTGAGTGCACCACAGTTATGATACTTAGAACAACGGTTTTTTAATGAGTGACTGGTTGTGTTATGAAAGGAATTCCGAAATTCTCACGGGAATGGAAAATATTTGATGTTTTAGTTTGTATAAAAAATCTTATTTCTTGAGTGCACGGAAATGATACTTGGTATAAAGGTTCTTCAATAAGTGTCCACGGGAAGAGGTTGGACTTTTTAGTTTGTATGAAAAATATTATTCCTTGAGTGCAAGGATGTGATACTTGGCACAAAAAATCTTCAAAGAGTGACTGGTTGTGTTATGAAAGGAATTCCCGAAATTCCCACGGGAACGGGAAATATATGATTTTTGGTTATATGAAAAAATCTTATTCTTTGAGTGCATAGATGTGGTACTTGGTATAAAGTTTCTTCAATGAGTGACTGGTTGTGTTAAATATACATAAACAATGTTTATGCGCGTACGAAGTCGCGGGCATAAGCTAGTCTATACATATAATAAAATGGTAGGAAAGTCAAAACTGTACATTGAATATTTTTTTAAAAGAATACTTGGGGTATGATCTACAATCGAAACAGAAACAAAAAATATAGTTTTTAGAATTTTTGTCTGTTTGTCTGTTTGTCTTTCCGGGATAAACTCAAAAAGTACTGCATGGATTTACTTCAAATTTGGCATGAAGATAGTTAAGAAGTCGGGTCAACATATAGGCTACATATTATCACGCTAGCAGTGTTATAATCGTAGGTGCGTTTGGTGCTGCATAGCGTTCACGCAGACGACGTCGCGGGCAGCAGCTAGTTAATAAATAAAGCCATTACTAAAAAGCTCAATTTCCTCATCACCCAGAGGAGGCTCATAGCCTTCATTACAAAAGAGTTGTGATAAACTTGCGAAAGGTCTTTCTTTTTTATTAGATTCTATTATACACTGCTATTAATCACTTTGCTCCGAGGAATTCCGATAATTTTCAACAAAAGTATATTAACTTATAAAAATCCTAAAGATATGAAAAATATATTCTCAGAAATAAGAAAATAACGGCCTTTGAATGCAAAAACTTAAGAAATTATTTAAAATATCTTGGACTTAGTCTGCTTCTTTATCACTCTCATAAAAATGCGTTCCCCGTTTTCAACATGGACCAGTCTTTACAATTTCATAACAAGAACATGGCCTTAAACCCATCACTATGTCAATATATCGGAAATGTGAGGTAGTAAAAATGGAGGTATAGTAGGTTAACAACTTACAGCTAAATCTATTACATCCTAAATTAATCCTATCCCACTATCCTGCCCAATACAAGGGCCCATTTTACAATGCTGTGTAAATGGGCCCTGGAGTGCGTGACGCGTATGACTCGCGTCTAGTGCCTCAGTGCCAGAGCGTACTGCCTCCTAACTCCATCCTCACACATACTCAAGAACATTCCAAGACATTAAAAGTGGATTTTTATATTGAATCTCAATCTAATATCCTCGTTTGTAAACACTCAAATGTTGCCATAACAATACAAATTGAGATTCGTTTTTACATAAAAAAATAATGGATTGAAAATCAAGTTTCACTATGCTCTAAGTTTCACGAGCTTAGTTAAACCAAGCTCTATCTTACTGACCTGCACAACGCTGCGTATATGAGCTCTGGAGTGCGCGGCGCGTATTACTCGAGTCAAGTGTCTCAGTGCGAGAGCGCACTGCCTCCTAACGCCGCCCTCGCATAGTTGCATACTGCCGGGGACTAGGGCGATCTGACCACATGTGCCTATTACTTCGCCAACCTGAAATAAGTAAAAATAAAAAAACTTCAAGAAGTTTTAGGTGTTTTCAATTTGAATTTTATTCAGGACTACCAACGTGACGTGGTGTTACCCGCGTAACTACGGTTTTCTTCAAATTTAAGGCTATTAAAGGAAACATGGGAAGCATGTAATGTTAATACTTTGAATTTTAAAACAAGTTTGAATCTGTGTAGTTTCGGTTGAGAACAGCTCTACTGCCCTTGCATAAATAATTAATAAATAATAATGTTCCGTCATCGCTAAGTGACGTTCTATGCTCAATTACTGGGTTCGAAAACGGTCATAAATCATAGGATACAATCAGGTCAGTTGCATTTTACTTATGGAATTAGTGAATAATTATCGTTGATTTTTCAAAATTAGAAATTCGAAAATCCTACTGTGTTGATCTTGTGGTTTGTGTAAAGCTGCGGTTTCACTAAGGCGGAACGGAGCAGAGTGGCGACGGGATGCACCAACACATGGCTTGAAATCCTCACATATCCCATGAGATTGGTGAATCGCGGCACAGCTTGTCTCCTGTCTGCGCCGCTTCGCCTAAACAATATTAATTCCGTTGGGCAATGTTCATACCCATTCGAGAATTATCACCAACAATGTAATGGAGTTGGTTATCGACTGCAAGTGTGCCCATCACTACTCAAATACAATAGATTCCTATAATTCACATGAATGCGAAATATAAGATATCGCTATCCCACTCTGGTGATTTATGTCATCAATTGTAAAGTATGTCTCTGTTGATAAATATAAAACAAAAGCATTCGTGACAAGAATCAATAAGAAATATGCAATAAATAAAATACCTTAATTGCCTGGCTGTAAGGTCCAATATTGGCTGGGGCCCAGTGTGAAATGCTTTGCACGTGCATTGTTATCCTTTCCTTGACAAAGTTATTTTCATCGGCAGGGTTATCTATTGTTACCATTTTATGAGCAACCTGAAAGTCAAATTTACTTACATCAAATAAAAGGGAGAAATTTAAGGCTTCTTGTGACTAAGATATTTATTTATTGAGTTGCCAAGAAATGACGAAAACCGTTGAAATTGCTGCCTTCTATCTATCCAGAGGGATTCGACTACTTTAACCTATTATTTCAGGGATTTGTCTCAGCCTATGAAGCGTTTACACCATAGATAAGGCTTTGACCACAAAGCCTTTTGACCAAAAGCTCGCAGAGATATTAAAAAAAAAACTATTCAAACATTGTCCCCTCCCCGGGATAGCCTATCTGCCATCCGTGCTAGCTGGCAGAGGAGGCTACTATCTTACCATTGCAATACATAAGCCGATATCCATACTAATATTCTAAATTCCAAAAAGAAACAAACAGGGGATGAAAGTTTGTATGAAAAAGTTTCATAAAGGTCACAACTCTTGGTAATGAACTCGTTGCGGACTCGCGAGTAACAGCAACAAAATTGCTAAGTTATGTACTATTCCTACAATACTGATAATTAAACAAAATGAAACTCACTGCATCCAAAATCAGTCCAACATCTTTTGGCAAAGGGCATTGCACACACACCCTTGTTGGTGGATTAGGGAAACAGAAATTACTGGAATAGACTTTGTTTAGTGCCGCGTATTCCGCCATGTCTCGCATGTAGATATTCACTGAACATACATCTGTTAGTTGCAGTCCCTCGGAGGCTAGCAAACCTGAAATTTACAACAAAATTTAATAAGGTGGTATTTTTAAATATTACCATTTAACTGGCAACGTCGAATAGGTAGTAGGTACGTATTAAAATTTGTAAAGCGATCTTTGCGTATTTTAACAAAGTAAAAATCTAAACATATTTTCTATCATGTTACGCCCTTGTGGTGGCCACCTGCCTTTTAGTGCATAGCATCGGCATGATTAACAGAAAGCAATGGCTTCGAAATCCACCTTCGCGTTTCATTTATTTTAATATGAATTCGTTCTTATTTTAAAACAACAGATTTAAGAATAACAATTTCTTCTTGAAAACCTAACGGAAAATTTTAAGTGAAGGTACTGCAAGGACGAAAGTTACTATAGTATCTTATCAATAAGCGAGATAATATCGATCATATGATTATTTTTAGTCAAGTATTATATTATTCGAGACACTGAAACCGACAGGTATAAAAACGAGAAAGACTATATTGGATGTATGTTAGCAGTTAACAGTAGTAGGTATTCAAATGATGTTGAAGCCAAATTGCCAATTTAAGAAAAAAAAAAAAATTCGAATGAAGGTGGCAAAATACGATAAAAGTCTGTGGGCGTGAACTGGTTTAAAAAGATCGCTGTTGAGAGTTGCTTGCCACTTCTCGGCAGATTGTCATTTTTGAAGTGATACCTAGTTGATTATTTTTAATATTTAAAGGATGTTGCTTATTTAGGTGTATTTATTGATGTACGATATACCTTTGACAAAGCATTGCCTAAGTTATAGTCGCAATCTATGATCGTAAAAGAACCTTATAATTATTCATCTTTGATAATAAAATCTGGTTTAAATGAGCTTTATGTTTATGAAGTCAAAAATAATATTTATGTTACGTCTTGTAGGTAAAAAGTACCTATAGTAGCACAAAATCTCCATAATTTTTGTTTAGGTATTATTTGGCGCAAGTCAACTATATTATATGAAAAATATGAAACGTCAAATATTTTGAGTGTTCTAATTGCAGTCGTGCGGAGAATAATAACGTAATCTAAAAACCAATAAAGAAAGACTAATACCTTAGGTAATTATTTTTATCTCTCAAATCTCTTTTTTAAGAAAACTGCATTGTTTGCCATATATTAGTTTTAGATAACAGTTGTGGAGTGGGTTAACATAGTAAGAGTATCAAGTTCAATGTAATGAAATGATAAGGCGTCATTAAATGAGTATTAACAAACAACAATCATTCGGTTATCTCGAAGGTTAGTTCATTATTGTTTATTGAGTGATGACGTTAATGCGGCCGCAAATATATCTACTGTACTACTTTAAGTAGGATAACGATGCCCCGGTACTTGAGACTTTATAATTGCATTGGATCGAAGTAAAGTGTTTGTTTTACAGCAAAGCGTCGCTATGTCTTGATAGTATACTTCTTGAAGCAACAGCCTAAGTTATCCAGGATGTAGATAATTAAGTAGAATAATCTTTCGACGTAGTATTGTTTGAAGTGTTAACAATTTATAATCTTAAAGAAAACACTTTTTTATCCGGACTAATTGCGTATAACCATATTTTCCATTTTATCTCGAACTTTTGGCGTTTTTACTATACTACGTATTTTATTTCATGGAATGAATCGTGGAAACTTAAGAAAGACAGTTAGGAACGTATTTTTCAAGTTATCTAAAAACTATAAGTTTTTTATCTCTAGCCCTAAATACGGAAAAACAATGCTTAGGCCGTTTTAAAGTTAAAAACGTGAAATATTTTAGAAAATGGGATGAACTACTTGTATGACCGAATCCCGCAATGTCAAAGTGGCAAGCAACGGCGTAACTATGTCGTTTCATATCTTAATGAAACCACATGAGTTTTAGTGATTAAATTATGAATTATGCAACTAAGTAGTTGGGTCTAAAATATATACTAAAACGAAATAGCGGAAAAGAATATTGCAAGGATTTACCTACATTATCACAGAACACCTATCAAAGTATATAATAATGCTCGTGAAAAAGTTTACCTACTAATGAGTTTTTTCATTGAGTCCTCTGTAGCCGTGGTTGTATCCACGCCCTCTCCAACAATCCCTCCGATGTAATACCATCCATGATTGTTACCATATATGGTACTGTGATCTAGCACAGGCTGAATATCACTATCATTATGCATTTGTTCATATGTGAAACCATCTTCTATATTTTCAACATTTTCATCTTTACCGTCGGCTAAGTCTTTCTCTAATTTCTTCCGGTCCGTAACACTGAGCAACGGATTTAATTCGATCTGTTTTAATTTCTCTTCCTTTTCTAACTTTTCGATTGACTCTATCTCTGTCTCGCTCAGTTCAATATCACTTAGGTCACTAAAAACTGTATCGCTTAAATCATTTACGAAATCTAAACTTCTTATGGTCGGAGGTAGTTTGACGATTGCATCTACATCCTTTGGTTCTAAGTGTAGTTTTAAATTTAAATAGCCAACTGGTGCGACGGAATCATCTGAGTGTAGGACTAGCTCTTTTTCATCTCTGTTAATAAGTTTAGCAGATTAATAAAGTTCTTAAGGTAAGGCGAGACGAGATAAGGAATGTAAACCAACTTTTAAAACGATAAATGCTGTCGTACTCTATACTGAAATCAGTACTAATAATAATTGGAACAGCGGCTATTTCTTTAGACTGAATCATCTTTTCTGTTCACATTTTTCATTTCGTCTCGTCGCCATGCTTAGTTACACATTATCTAGAAACATTGATATAGCTAATGATCAAGCATTTATCAGATTGTAAATTAAGCTAACGCGCAATCGATCATATTGATATCGGCGACAGAAAAACCGTGATATCCTAAATTCTGAATTAGTCCCAATATATCTAGACACGATTGAAGCATCCCGAATTTAAAATGCTCTTAGAGCACTGTTCTTAGAGGACTGAGGGACTATAGGAAACGTCTTGGAAACAATGCAAACCTGGGCTAAATATGTTGTTTTTCTCTCACAGCTAGATAATAAATATTGACTTTAAATGAAAATTATCGAGAATCTTAGCAAGTAAGAACGCTTTAGACTAATAGCGTTCAATAGGTTAATCATGAAAATAATCTTACAAGCAATATTACTCAGAGTACAAACTTACATGACAAGTCGTTTTTTGAACAGAGGGCAATCCAAAGTGAAAGTTTCGTACTCGCCGCCCTCACCACAAACATTGAGGCCATATTTTTCCTGCATGACTAGAAGATGTGGCTGGATCTCACGGATTGACATCCCCAAGTGAACTTTCGGATCTAAACCTAATGCTGCAACCTGTAGAATTCAAATTGCTATATATTTTAAAATTTAATAGTAAATAATCTAGTATGTATGGCTTAACTACGTAATTTAAAGAGTTTGTGACGCGTAACAATTTAAATACGCACCAGCTACGCCACACGTCCTTTGTAGTACATACATACATAACTTCACGCCAGCATCCCTTATGGGGTAGGCAGAACACCATCTGATGTCACATTTGACAAATTTGGAGGTATTATAATGTTGGTGAGAGACTATTTGTAGTATTGTAATTAAAAAAGGAATTTTTGCTAACTTGGTTTGCTTCGCTATGAACCAACCATGTTGTTAAGCTTATTGCAGATTAAAAGTTGGTGTGTCAATGATGGTAATTCAATTATTTAGTTTAATGAATTAATCAATATGTTACTTACATACTTATAAAGTGAATATTTAAAAACTATAACTAGACAAAGAATAAAATAATGCTTGAACAAACCTTAATTATAATGGCTTCCACACCATTTTCTATCATTTCCTGTAATAATTCCTTTTGGTTTCTTCTCCACAAGTATGCAAGTGTAACTAAACCTAACCTTTGACACCTACAACAATAAGTATAGTATTAATCATCATCATCATCAACAACAGTCTGTAGACACCCACTGCTGGACATAGACCTTGCCCAGTATGCCTAAATGTAACAGTGCAATTATGTATTTATTATACACAAAATGACAAATGGTCATCTCTCCTCACAACAGCATATGTATTGCATCTCCCTAAAGTGGCAGATTGACTATCATCAGGTTTGGATCAGATCACTACATTACTTATTCTATGTGTGATTGATATTTATTTTATTAGATTAGCAATTGTATAAACAATCTCACAAAAACCAATATCACTTGAAAACCTTTTTATTTAGGTTTTTTAACTTATTGTCTTTTGTGTTTTTATGTTGGTGTACGTACAGTGTCACACAAAAACCTCACAAGTTTAAACAAGACAGCTTTTTGTGGCAAAATATTTATTATATTGTTATAAATTTTGATCAGTAAATAAATAAAATAAAATGGAGATAAAAATAAAGACTAAATATAATATCAAAAAATCTATAGTACCTAAGTAAAATAAAAAGCAAAGTAACTTTACTTACACATTTTCCACCCTAACTCTTTGGTAATCAGAAAGAATAGCTCCAACTGACACTGCTTCAATATCCATCTCATTCTACAAAGAAATATTATTTTAATAATAAAAAAAAGGAAACGGAACTTTGTATATGTGTAACTCAATAAGTTTAAAAAAAAATTATTTTAATAAAAATTGTGGTCATTTCACATAACCCTTCATTTAGTTTAGTAAAATTCAATAGAGAAGTTCATTCAAGTCTCATCTTTTAGTTTTAGGTAGTGTGAAAAAAAACAAATATAGAGGTTCAAGGAAATCAATGAAATTCCAACCTTGATTTTAGATAAAAGCCGGTACAAATCCTCAACCTCATCATTGTCAACCGGTTTATAGTTTCTCCCCTGTTCTAAAGCCAGACCTGATATCACCTCCCTGTATAGTGGAAGTTCAAGGGCTTCGGCATAGTGCTCTATGCCTTGATGTCCTACAGTCTGATACATATAACTATCCAACTCATCTGAAATTAAGCCAAATTAACAATTGTAGGGCAATATTAATAAAATGTTAACCACATAGTCATAATACACAAGTAAAAAGGAAACATAAATTTCAGGGTAAATTTGATGTTATTAGTGTAGAAAATACAAAATATTATAAATTGTCTTTTGGTTAGGCTAATTAGAGAGGTTTTCTATTTAACAGTTAAAAATAGAAACACAAATAAGCGAGTATGACACGTGACCGTTAAAATATAGGATTCTAAATCGGTTGATAGGAGAAAATAACCTCTATGTAGCGGTTGGAGGTTGGCCAGCGCCACTACTGTGTGACCAGCGGCGACGCATTCCATTAAGTTATAGCAACTGTCCTTGCCACCACTGATCAGCGCAACTGTCCGCAGCTTGGATACCATTATGCTTCACCGAATCTTAACTAACACATCAGTTATATAAGAAATAAAATAATCAAAACACCTAAGAGAATAACGCACGATTCACGAAAATGTCATACTGAATAAAACACAGTAAACAATCAGCACTAATATCCACCTATATTTCACTGTGGAACTACCTACAGCTTTGCTACATAATCATTTTCTATTCTACACTACTAGATAGCTATTAGCAAATCAACATATTATCGAAAATCCACAAAATCGTGCCCCACGGTTCCATCCATAGTTTGCTGTCACAAGTGGTTTTGTTTGCAAAAGTTGACATACAGAAAGAAATGTCAACCCCACTGAAGTTGACGGATTGTCATGTCATTTTTGACGAGGATTCGGGTTGGTAGAATAGGTAAACTGATTGCGATTAACTTTTTATTTTACAAGTAAAAAAGCTTTTCCCTCTTTTAATTTCCTTATAAAATAGAGGGAAGTTATTTAGATCTTATTTTTCACTATAATCACAAGTGTCAAGAAATTAGACAAATTGACTTTTTAAAATACAGACGGCTGGGAACGTAGCATAGACTGCGAACAAAATGCGTATTACATTGAATGAAAACATGATTTCGGCGACAGTGGCGCAATGTGGGTTCGAGTCCCTGGCGTTTAGGAAAAGAACTTTTTCGGGTTGGGTCTATACTATACAGGGTGTCCCGGAAACGACAAGTTTCCGTAACACTGGAGATAGAAGGCCCCAAGACCTATGATCAGGTTAAGTATGTAAAATTTCTCTGGTTGTCGAGATATTACTACTTCTGTGAATTTTTAAGAAATTTACACTTTTTGGTCCTATTTTGCTTACTATGAAATAAATATTTGTTATGGCACGTTTTATTTTTACTAACTAAGTAGTTCTATCTTTATTAGTCACTTGAGATAATCTAGGTACAGTCTGGCTCCCGTGTGGAGTTGCTGGTCTCCCATCGGGTGCGTCCCCAGTGGGCGGATAGGGGAATACCCCCCCCCCCATAAATGGGGGGTACCGTTTTGAGGGCGCGGAGCAAAATCAGCTGCGGGGCCCTCGTCGGTTCCCCGAATGAGTATCAGTGGCTCACTTTGGGGAACCGACGAGGGCAAGTGGAGGGGAGCGCTGGTTTGAACCAGCAGCTGCTCGGAGATACGGCAGTCTTGGATGCTGGTGGTCTAACGCGACGCGATTCCACCAGATTATGGTGCGGCTGGGGGATCGAGATTCGAGGAACGAGATTCTGGTGATCTAATGCGACACGACTTCACCGGTCCCTAACCCTTTCCGGCCATAGTGAAGTTCCGCGCAAGATTCCGATTTTGCGGTTGAATGCTTCGGTTTACCCATGATCCTGCCACTAGGCGGTTTTTAGTCGGTTCTAGGGGGTTTTAGTCGGTTAAGGTCCAGATATAACTTTGTTGGTGACGCTCCCCCGAGCGTCATCGTACGTAGGTATCCATGGAGGATTTCCCAAGTAAAAAAAGGTATAGTTTGGCTATTGAAAGTAGAGACTGGAAATATCTGGCGAATTAACAAAATATAGCATCATGGTAACCCCTAGAATAGTACGAAATACATGAATTAAACAAACTTGATACTTGCTTTTTTTTCACTATGATTTAATGTATTTACGGGATTCTTACCACGATTTATGTATATCTGCCTCTAACTGTCATCGCCACCTACCTACATCTGCCAGTCCGCGATCATGGTGCTTGTAACAGCATCGAAATATCGGACGTGTCAAAATAAAATCATAAATCGTGGTAAGAATCCCGTAAATAAATTAAATCATAGTGAAAATAACCGCGATAGTTTAAAACAATTACTTATTGCTTTTTTTTTATATAAAAGTATCGTAAAAAATAACAAAATTGGTACTGTCCTGCTTTTTGGTGAGAATTATATTATTAAAATGATAGGCAACTATGAATCTATCTAATTATTAATCAGATTAATTAGATTTAAAAATAAAACAAAAAAGTATAATAATTATATTTAAGCGCTTTGACAGTTCCTTTTTGATACGGGTCGCTAAGGTTTGGAATGAACTGCCTGCGTCTATTTTCCCTGACCAGTATAGTCCTAGTACTTTTAGCGTCGACTGAATAGGTTTCTCGTGGATGGACGTGTAACACCTTAGTCTGCATGTGCACTTAACATCAGGTGGCATGGAAGACAAACGTCTCATCCATAATTCATTAAAAAAAAAAAAATCTGTATCTATATGGAATGAATCGTCACTGGTATCACTGTTTCCTATATAAATTTTCATTTTTTTTTCATTTTCAAATACGAAAATTCCAAAATCTCAATTACCAAAACCACCAACTACCGGTCGATTGACAAAAGTGACACCAAAAAACGACTTTGATATTAATGCTAGTACTACCATATAAAAGTTTACAAAAATCCCCAGTGTCTACTTTCGTTAGCCAGACTATCTTCCTCCTATCTAATCATTTTGACAGTTTCTAAGAAAAGAGTGAAATATTCTCAATTCATTTCATTTCGAAAAACTCGACTAAAAAGTGAATAAGTAATAAAAAATATATCGCATTAAAAGTGCACATAATCTTAAAAATATGCTTAATCAATTTTTAAAAACTATTGCACTATTTTAAAAAGGGCATTAATTAAGCATACCTTTCTTAAGATTATTTGCACTTTCAATGCCATACTTTTTATTTACAGTACAGACGTGTTTCCAGGGTCCATGACCATGTCCCCTGCAAAATCATGAAAAAAGAAAAAGAATTGAAGCTAGTAAAAGATACTTTCGATTAAAAGTTTTGTTGTGACGAAATTAATTATACTTATTAATATAAATTAATAACCCCCCCCCCCCCCGCAGCGACCCTCCCAAAATTTCAATCTGCGACTGCGCCTGTCTCAGTATTTAGTTAAACTTTGGTCGAGTTTTCCAAAATGAAATAAATTAAGAATATTTCACTCTTTTTTAACATAGGCTTAGAAACGATGTAAATTATTACTGGATTAGTGACTACTTATTTCTGATAAGTATTATGACATTTTCATTATACGCAGTTTTAGTCAATTCTCTGGGCTTCTGCTTCGTAGGTTTTTATATTCTGTGCACTATCTATTTTTGTAGGTATAACGTAGGTACCTAAGTAAATGCAATACGACCACTTTGGCGATGGGGTAAGCCTGTGTGCCTCAGACGCCAATTGTTGCGGGTTCGATTCCCTCACGGAACAAGACAAAAATAATGTTCCGTGTCTGGGTGTTTATCTATTTATGTACCCATTTATATGCTAGGTTCCTTCTAGTTCACTACATGGTTCATTACAGTTGCTATGCTTAGTTTTGGGCCATGTAGTTGGGGCCACCTACTTTTATTACATAATTATGATCAAAATCGAGTACAGAGTGCTCTACTTCAGTAGGTATTGCAAATTTGTCAACAGTTATCCTGTAGAATAGAATAGTTTATCGCAGAATATGGTAAGTATTACAGTTCTTAAATATTAATTATCTACAGCATAATTATTCTACAATTTTACTAATTAGAAGTTGTATGTAACTTTCGCTAATTATTTGATTACACATTATAGGTCATAAAAGTAACTTAGTCAAAATTGAAAATTTTAAATAATTATGTCATTAAAAGTTTTATCTATCTATCTATACTTATAATAAATCTGTAGAGAGGTCAATTCTGTACATGAAATTTTTTTTCAAAATAACTATCAGGGGGTGATTAGTGATCGATACTGATGCCAAAAATGCAATCAATAAAATTTTTGTCTGTCTGTCTGTCTGTATGTTCCTTATAGAAACAAAAACTACTCGACGGATTTTAACGAAACTTGGTAAAATTATTCTTCATACTCCTGGGCAGGTTATAGTATACTTATTATCACGCTATAATCAACAAGAGCAGAGCAGTGAAGGGAAATATTGGAAAAACGGGAGAAGTTACTTCATTTTTTAAGCTTCCGTCGCGTGTGCAGCCTTAATGGTTAAAGCTACATAGAAATCATGTATGACAGAAATATTTTTCATAAAATTATATAAAAAATATCCCACAACAGTATATGTCTATATTTTATGGTTGACTCACAATAACACGTGTAAATCCCGATAGCTTAGCAGTTCGGAGCTTTCTGATTATATTTGTTTACTCTTACGTTTATAATACTCTCACTCATCCCCAATTAAAAAAAATTAACATTATTACCTATTCAATAAAAAATAATCATAGAAATCGGTATAGAAACACCAAACTTATACATGAAAAACGCTAATAACCCATCGCGCGTGAATACTGAATGATATAGGGATTATTTTTGCGTAACGGTTGCCGCGCTCGACGCGGCTCGCGGCGGTAGGGTATAAAAAGGCGGGAGGCGAGCGCAAGCTTTTGCGCGATTTAATATAGGTAGGTACAGAAGGAACAAGCGTAACCCGGGCGCCACACTTAGTTTCAAAGATTTGCACAAATGTTTGACGACTTTGCAAAGTCATTTGAACACATATTGACGTAACCTGCCAGACTTGCTTCGCAAACACTTTTCTCCACAGTATGCTAGTAGACAACAAACAAGATGGACAACGATTTTGTAGACTCGGTTAGCCTGTATTATTTGTGTGCATGTAATTAGATTTTTTTTGTTTGTTATTTTTCGGGTTCCATGTACATAGTTGCCCCTGTAACAACTCTACAAATTCCAGAACGCACTCGCTGCCCCAGTCCATTATATGGCCGCATGCAGTGTAACATGCACACAACCGTCCCGCTCAACAACGCTCGAGCAACTGGACACTGAACAAGTGTGGCTAGCCACGCAAACATTTGCACAAATACAACTTTGAACACTTTGATGTGTGGAAAAAGACCGACACCGGATGGCAAAGTGCAAAGCTTTGTGCAAACGTTGAATACATATGCAAAGTCCAGCGCCACACATTTGTGCAAACATTTGTTCAAACATTTGTTCAAACATTTGAAGCTAAGTGTAGCGCCGGCATAACCCGGGCGCCACACTTAGTTTCAAAGATTTGCACAAATGTTTGACGACTTTGCAAAGTCATTTGAACACATATTGACGTAACCTGCCAGACTTGCTTCGCAAACACTTTTCTCCACAGTATGCTAGTAGACAACAAACAAGATGGACAACGATTTTGTAGACTCGGTTAGCCTGTATTATTTGTGTGCATGTAATTAGATTTTTTTTGTTTGTTATTTTTCGGGTTCCATGTACATAGTTGCCCCTGTAACAACTCTACAAATTCCAGAACGCACTCGCTGCCCCAGTCCATTATATGGCCGCATGCAGTGTAACATGCACACAACCGTCCCGCTCAACAACGCTCGAGCAACTGGACACTGAACAAGTGTGGCTAGCCACGCAAACATTTGCACAAATACAACTTTGAACACTTTGATGTGTGGAAAAAGACCGACACCGGATGGCAAAGTGCAAAGCTTTGTGCAAACGTTGAATACATATGCAAAGTCCAGCGCCACACATTTGTGCAAACATTTGTTCAAACATTTGTTCAAACATTTGAAGCTAAGTGTAGCGCCGGCATTACATTACCTGTCAAATTTCCCCAACCAATTTTAACTTATTATCGAGGGCATAGAGTTCAAATTCAAGTAAAAAAATTTGACAGATTTGTAACGCTTGATGTACTGCCTTCTGTACATACAGAGATAAAATGGAAATCAAGGTTTTGTTTATTTCATGATCGTTTCTGCCTCTTGGAAGTCAGAAACCGTAGATTTCTTCGGAATAAAAAGTAACGTATGTGTTAACTACTATACCAAATTACATTAATATTGGCTTAGCCGTTTGGCAGTGACAAGCAGCCATACATAACTATAGGTAGTATTGTATGTACACTGATAATGGCTGGATGGATGGATTTTTGCTATTCTTTCACGCAAAAACTACTTAGCTTTACCTAGAATAACAATAAGCTAACTATAATTAATGAAGATATTGCATAAATTAAGTAAAATTGAAGGCATTAAATAAAACACTTTTTAACCGGATTAATGGCGTATAATTTATATTTTACGTTTTAACTCGACGTTTCGGTGTCTTTGCAGACCCCGTGGTCACGAGCGACTGTTAAAATTTAAAATGTAAATATACGCGATAAATCCGTTAATAGTTATCGCGAAAACTTAAGACAATATTAAAATTTAAGGCACTTTGGCACCCGATTTGTTTATAACGCTGTGTGCCTTTGTAATGTACCTAATATATAGTTACCTACCTATGTTTGTGGTAAGGAGTTATACATATTATATGGGCGAAGATTCTTCATTTTTATTTTTGTTATTAAAGATAGTTAGGAGCTTGGAGAAGAAAATAACCTACTCGAAATACTAATTCAATACAGACGAAGTCGCGGGCATCATCTATGTAATATACCTACCTACCTATACTTTTTCACAAAACCTAGGTGAAACTGCGGATCACTGCTTTGTTGTACTTAACAGTTTTTGAAGTAATTCTGTCTGTTTATCTATCAGTAACGCTTTCACAGCTAAACTACTGAGTCGATTTTGACGAAATTTAGAAATTTAACTTCAAGGAGGATATAATAATAGTATTTATCCAACTCTAATAAACGGTATCCACGCGGACGAAGTCGCGGGTCACAACTAGTTTTAAATATTTTTGAATAATCTATACCTACATTATTATTACTCATTTAAGAAATCATTAATACTATATTATAGTTTATTAACAAAAAATTATATAACCATTTTTTTAAATTTCACCGTTGGTAAGTTTTTTAAAGGGTAATTTATTAAATATGCGAATTGCCATACAGAGCACATTCCTTCTAAATAGCTCAAGCCTTTGCAATGGCGCATACAATTTGTTTTTATGTCTGCCTCTGCCGTATATTATTTTGTTTATTGCTTTTAAAATATTGTGCAGTCATTTTAACAATATTAAAAATTTCAAAAATATACAAAGATGGCAGTGGCAGTATTTTAAGTTTTTTGAACATTGGTTTGCAACTATCAATGTAGCCTGCCCCTGCCCCACATAAGGAGCGAATACATTTTTTTTAGCTATAAATATATCAATGACATTAACGTAGGGAACGGAGAGATCCACGTGAGCAGACCTATTAACACGCTCAATGCCACGTGATCCGCGGGCCGCCCACAAAATGTTTAACTTTGTTTGCAAGATGCAAGAGGCACAGATGTTTTCGATTTTCTCGTGTATGCCATTCACTTATGAAGCTAGGCCTTGGAGGGTCATGGTGAAGCAATAGCTGTATCCTTCGACATTCATACTGCAGTCGTCTGTGCTATGGTTCAGCCAAATACCAACTGGTAGCGCTGGACTCCGTTGACCGAAGAGCCCGTCAGCTCAAAAATAACGTCGGCCTAAAAACCAAAAAATTGCAAATCCTAGAGCATCGTCGTAAGGTTGCTTGTTTAACCGTGAACTACAGGATAGATTTTAAAGAGTACTCGAGTACTCTGTTTGAACAAATTTAACCCTCACCTTTGTACCATCAGGCTACTAGACGCAGATAAAACTTCCACCCGTATGTGCTGGATATCCCAAAAAGCCGAAGTAAGCACTTTGACAGTTCCATTTGATACGGGTCGCCAAGGTTTGGAATGTACTGCCTGCCTGTACTATTTTACCTGACCAGAATACAGGGTGGAATTTTTAATGCCCCCTAGGGGGAAAGTGCTCTAAATAATAGATATAGAAAATATTACTCCAAAGAAACATTCATTTATTTTGTAAAAGAAATAAAACTACATTCAAAGATTTTTCGAAAATTTTCTTGCTTCAGCAAGAAATCGAACAGTTAAATTTAAAAATGAAGATTTAATGGTTTTTCTTTCATTAAATTAACCTAGTACGTTAGAGAGATTTCATTCTTCTGATTGACCCTAACGATCAATGTAACAAAATTGCAGGGTTGACATTTTTACAGAGTCTAGTCGGTTCGATTCCCGGGTGAAGCGAGCTAATTTTCGTAAAATTTGTTCGCTTTAAATTAATCTTTGAATGCAGTTCTTTTCCAAAATAAAGGAATGTTTCATTTGAGTAAAATTTGCTATCTCTATTATCAAGAGTACATTCCCTCCAGGGGATTCAAGAAAATCACAAAAATTCCACCCTGTATAGTCCTGGTATTTATAAGCGTCGAGTGAATAGTATCTCGTGGATGGACGCGTACCCACCTTAGTCTTCATTTACACTTACCATCAAGTGTTATGGACCACAAACGTCCCATCGTTAATTTATAAAGAAAATCTGCTGCCAAATCAGGGCAGGGGTGATACGATCCGTCGCAATCTATGACGCGCTGCGCTAGTTTGGTTTGACAACCCTAATTGGCCCTCGCCATTGTACGAGAAAAATGCTTTGACTGAGATGGACGCTAGAGTTTATAGCGCTATCCGCGAGAGGGCCGTTCGTAAATCTGTAGAAATAGGATTGATTCGTAAGAGAGAACTTCCGAGAGCTATAAATCAATTAACGTGAGCGTCTACATGAGCCCAACGGCAAAGAGTCATCACTTCCATACTGTAACGCGAAAGGGTAGATTTACCTTCCATCTCACTCAGGTGCTTACTGGGCATGGCTGCTTCAGTGGGTACCTTTCATAGGATTGGAAGAGAGCAAATGCCTATATACTATCATCGTGGAAGCGCGCAGGATTCTGCACAAGAAACGCTCAAGGAATGTCCCGCATCCTGACGCAAAAAGTGGTTACGGTTGTTGGAAAGTAGTTTCGGGTGAGATGCAGTTGTACCTGTGATACTGAAATGTTTAAGAAGGAGGCAGCTGAGAGGCATCGGGAAAGATCCTAGTAGAAGAAGTCAAGGAGCTCTGAATAGCAATGCTAGGAATAGCAGAGCCCCCCCTCAGGAGTCAAATTTTGCCCCAGCGTGCGGTGTCACAGGTTTCGGGTTTAAATATTTCGAGATCGGTGTGAAATTTTCGGTGCTCGGCGGCGGTTGCGGCGCTCCGGTTCATGTCGGCGGTGGCGGTGCTGCGGTTCAGGTCCGTGGCGGCGCCGGGTTAGGACAGCGGCGACGCGCCGCCGCGCCGGCGCGGCGCGTTTCTCTAAAAGGTACATATATAAATATCTCAGCGGGCTCTCCGACTATTTTCTTGATTCGTACTTTTTAGAGCATGTTTTTAGAAGTCAATTCGTCTGTATGTTTTTTTTTATGTTTGTTACCTCATAACTTTTACCGATTTTGATGATTCTTATTTTTGAGTACCTACTTTATAATTTTTTTTAATATATACGAATTCGGAGATTGTTTTCCTTGATGACCTATACTTCAGCCAAAGTTTTGAAGTGAAGTCGATTTTTTAATGCTCTGCATACATTGATTATTAAACCTTTTTTTATTATAGACTATAGCCGCGTTTGACCTTAATCTCACTTGATGTTTAGTGAAGATGAGGTCAAAGATGAAAGCACACGGGCTTAGGACAGAACAGGCTCTTCATAAAATATTGTTCATCACCGCTGGAGTGCGGTAGATAATATTTGGTAGCAGATTTTATTCAGGGTGATTGGTTGGTCACTTTCGAATTTCAAGTACCTACGTGATAGTTTGAGATCATAAATGAAAAGACCAAATAAAATAAAAAAATAATACTTTAATTATTTACTGAGTAACCTTAACCGAAAGGTAAAGAATTCATTATGCAACGCATGGTTACCCTGGTACGGACGTACGCGCATGGCGTTATCAACACAGAATGAAATAGTAGATGGCTTCTAGAACGGTTGTCGACCTAGTAAAACTCTTTATTTATTTATAGGGAATTCTGCTGAAAAAGTAAGTACCTACCTACTAAATTACATAATTTAGCGGTGCGAGCACAGAACTTTGTCGACTCGTATCTTTGCGAATACGAATGTTCGTAGATATAGTATGGAGTCGGTTGCAAGTTTTTAGTAACATTGAAATTTTTTAATTTACAGTTATTTACAACTTTACAAACATTATAATTAACAAGGCACACATTTATTTATGCTGGCCGTGCGGCAAAGGATAGATTTTAATGATTGTTTACAAACCGTCTCCATAATATACGAACATTCGCTAACATACGAGTCGATAAAGTTCTGTGCTCGCACTGATAATCAGAATCCAGTACAGACTACAGAGTGCTCTCTTTCAATATCTAAAGTCACCAGACACCCTGTACCTATACCTAAATAGTGGTTGCTAGCTAGTGAGACCCTGACTAACGGGACTAACCTGACTAACGGGGACTACTTAATCTAGTCTATGGGGCGTAGGGGCTATTCTAAACCTAACCTCAAGGGCCGGCATTAGTTTTTTTAAGAAAATAAGTTCTTTAAGAGTCGTTTTTTAAAACGATACTATTTAAACTTGTTTTAAATAAAGTTTACATCGACGAGCTTATTATCAAACGTAACTTAAAACTGCGAAAACCAAACTAAGATCAGCAAAAAAAATATAAATTAAAAACTAAAACCCGACTACTAAAACACGCTCTAAAAAGTATGAAACAAGAAAATAGTCTTCGCTGAAATATTTATGTATCTACTTATTTACGTCATATTGATAGAGATATGTTTAAAGGGTAGCCGTGATCGTATGCCACTTTGATGTTATTTTACTTATTATTAAAATGAATCTGTTTTGCTATAAAAGGTGGCATACGATCAAAGCTAACATTTGAATATAGGTATCTCTATCAATATAACGTAAATACATAAATATTTCAGCGAAGACTATCTTCTTGTTTTATACTGTTTAGAGCGTGTTTTAGTAGTCGGATTTTATTTTTTAAACTTATTTTTTATTATTATTTTGGTGTTTACATATTTGCAATGTGCTAACGAAGTTATTTTATTCTTCCACTAGCTGCTGCCCGCGACGTCGTCTGCGTGAACGCTATGCAGCACCAAACGCACCTACGATTATAACACTGCTAGCGTGATAATATGTAGCCTATATGTTGACCCGACTTCTTAACTATCTTCATGCCAAATTTGAAGTAAATCCATGCAGTACTTTTTGAGTTTATCCCGGAAAGACAAACAGACAAACAGACAAAAATTCTAAAAACTATATTTTTTGTTTCTGTTTCGATTGTAGATCATACCCCAAGTATTCTTTTAAAAAAATATTCAATGTACAGTTTTGACTTTCCTACCATTTTATTATATGTATAGATTTGGCTGAGACTATTTTCTTGTTTCATACTTTTAAGAACTTGTTAGTCTGGTTTCAGATTTTGAACTTTATTTTTATTAAACTTATTTTGGAGTAAAATTATACGAACATATTTGAACTGCGTTAACAAAGCTCTTTCATTTGATACCCCAGACGAAAGAGACAACACTTTTTTTTATTTCTTTACTTTGAGTCCCTTAGACAGCGCTGTGAAGTCATGTAGCCTTATTACCAGCGTACAATCAAGTGGTTCATTTGTCTAATTATGATTACGGGTTTAGAAGTTATGAGGGAACAGATGAACATTCATACCCACATACCTACAGGTTTCAATCATAGCTCTCCTTTTTGCTTCGTCGTAGTCGGGTAAAAAGAAGGTGGTTCTCAATTCATGTGTGAAAAAAAAAATGTAAGTAGTGAACTAGCCGGGAACCTAGAATATCAACAAATGTGTTTATGTAGGTAGATAAACACATGTGTTGTAGGTAGATACTTCAGAGGAGGCACCACATAAATTTTAACAAAATTGATAAAGTAGGTACCTACCTAGTATTTTTAATAATATGTACTGTGTACCTAAATATTTCGATTTTTTTAACTGCATTTTTTTTTAAATGTTTTCTCACATGATGGTAAGTGAAGATGAGATCGAATATAAAATCACACGCGGTTAAGAGAAAACTGGCTCTTCTTAAAATATTTCTGGCTGTCAGTTTTATATATGTATGTACCTACTGTTATATTTTTATTTAAGAGCTGTGGATTTTGTTACAATTATATACACAAATAAATCTCCGTAGGAACGGTGGTGTTTGGCGGCAGATTTTACATGAAGGGTGGTTGCTTGTCAGTCGGACTATCACGGGATAATAATAAATATTTCTGACACTCACACAACATTATCTAGCCCAAATTAAGTTTCTTAAAGAACTTGTGTTATGGATACTAGATAACTGATATACTTAAGAAATATATAAACATACATATTGAATAAATACATATTTTTTATTAGAATAAACTTAAATAAACATATAAACATCCATGACTTGACGACTAATATCTGTGTTCATCACAAAAATATCCGCCGCCGCCGGGATTCGAACCCAGGACCTCTGGCATAGAAGGCAATGTATGTTACCGCTACACCAGCCGGTCGTCGGGATCTTAGGTACCACCAAGCGGGAATCACTCTGACTAGTTGCCTTTTACGACACGCTTATCCAGGAGGGATAGGATAGGGCTGTTTGAAGCCGACCCTACACGGCCTAGTGTCACCTAATCTTTCTTTACCTATGCTGTCCCCACTGGAGTTTTCAGACAAACGAGTCATGCCATGAAATATCTTAAAATTTACACAATTCGATACCTGTCTCTTAAAAGCTATAGGTACTTTACTTTTTGTCAGTCTCCGTGGTGCAGTGGAATAGACGCTGCGGCGACAATCGTGAGGCCGCGGATTCGTTTTCTGCACGGAACCAAAAAACCTATTTATGTTCTAGGTTGCCCCTACACTACATGGTATTCCATATCACAAGCTATGCTTACTTTGGGGCCATGTAGTTAGTTTTTAAGTAATACTTATTTGAATAAATATTATTTGACCCATTCAATCAATAACTTGATCACTTTCTAATAGCATTTCGTAGGCCGGAAAGACTTAAAGTAGATATAACTAGAAACCATTATAGTTACCTATTTTCCTTTACGCAAAAAGAGAACAGAATGTTGAAGACAAGGAACATTGCATAGTATTGATTGGGAGCCACTTGGTGACACAAAAAGTACGCAAGGGTGTTACTGATTCTAGAGTTGTTTTTTCTTTTACATTTTCACAACTTAAAACCCAAATTAAGTATTTAGGTATGTATCAGATTTGTGTTATGAAAAGTATACTTATATACTTAACGGACAAATAGACTTAATATTAAATGTATAAGACAACAAAAGGGCGCGTTCTTCACAGAAATATATACTTAGGTACACCTCTTACTAGGATTCGAACCTGAGTTCTCCTCTGGTAGTACTTACCTAGTCGCATCTATCCAAACCATGAAGGCCATAATAGATTGTAATAAGCACAAGTATCTACTTCCTTTGTATTACTTAGCAATTACCTACTTAGGTGAAACATGTTTCGAAGTAGCAGCTTTGGTAAACCAACCTCTCCTGATCTAGTCTGTTCCATTCATTACACGGACTGTTACATCTATTCATTAGTAACCAACATTTAATCTAGAAGACTTAAGATTTGTTTTAGAGACAATTCATGCATGCTGACTACCCGGTTCTAGTTACCTACGTGAAAGACTTTGATAATTTTAAGGCAAGAGCAAATTTCATCAATATCAAGAGCTGGACAAATAAGAAGGTTTGCATTAACCTTTCCGGACTGATTTTCAACTTTCTGAAGTTATGACTGTGCAGTTTGATACCTATCCTACTGTACTAGTAGATCCGATAATAAATAAACAAATTGAATTTATTATTAAACATACAAACTGGCGCCATCTTGTATGTAAAAAAGAAAATCGAATAAAAGCTTCGAATTTAACAAAAGCTAGTAGCAAGTATATTTTGCCACGAAAGTATACATCACTTTCAGAAATATAAAACCAATCAATTAATACAAAAGCAGGAACTAATAATTTTATTAGATTATTATAAAGTACAAAAATAATATGAATGACCTCTTTCTACTCAACTCATTTACTCAAGCCTGTACATCGATGTTGCCATACACATAAACAAATTAAAGTTTTTGAGATCAATATAAAAAAGCTTTTTAATTTAAAATATTCAACTTTTCAAACTTGTTCAAAGTTAAAAGTACACATAAATTTAATTCATATTAAATAAAAATATATTAATACTTTTGCGTATCTTAATTTAGTTACAGACGACCAGAAATGAACTGAACACTCAAATGGCAGATTGTCAAATTATTGATGCGGTGGTTTGAATCACGTTTGAAATTTTGCAGCTTTTCCCAATAATTTATCTTATAGATTTTTGTAATTAATGTGTTTGTTAGGATAATTGTGTTGTGAGATAGTGATACGTTTATAAACTGAACGTGAGAAAAGTGCTACAAAATGGTTCTAGCTGAAAGAAGCAGTGATGTCAGGAACGGAAAGCGATCTAGAGGACCAAGCCCCAATGGTCATGGTAGTCCTGATTCAAGCTCCGAGGATGAAAATGGTATGAAAAGGGTCATTCCATAGTTGGTATTATTAACATTCACCGTAAACAATCGGCATTTATGACCATTCTGTTGCTTTTTGCTTAAAGGTTTCCTTGGACGATCCACATCATAATGATGTCAAACCTGACGTTCTGTCCTTGAGCACACCATGTAAATTTAAAATATGTTTAGTAACTAGTTTAATTACTCATACTCATCACATATCATGCTTTTTTCATGCTTCCACTATCCGTCCTCATGCTGCAAAATCATCTCATCTCCATCATCACATCGAACGAAACCAAGCAGTAGTGCCATTTGCAGCTGAGAAGATAAGAGTGGGCCGTGACTATCAAGCTGTATGTCCAGAGCTAGAGCCAGTTGATCAACGCAGACCAGAGTTAATATCTGACAGAGCTTTGCTGGTCTGGTCTCCAACAGCTGATATAACAGATTTAAAATGTAAGTTTTTATGAATACACTTGTAATTATGAGTAATAGGAATAAGGAACACTTTAATTAATGTAGCAATTCTTTTAGTGGATGAATATATTACAATTGCCAAAGAAAAGTATGGTTATAATGGTGAACAGGCTCTTGGAATGCTCTTTTGGCACAAACATGACCTTAACCGTGCTTCAATGGATCTTGCCAATTTTACACCATTTCCTGATGAATGGACTGTTGAAGATAAAGTTTTATTTGAACAAGCTTTTCAGTTTCATGGTAAAAGCTTTCATAGAATACGTCAAATGGTAAGTTCAACACCTTTTATATCAAAATGGTACAAATTTTTTCTCTTAGAAAGTTAACTATAGTGCCATTAATTTTAGCTGCCAGACAAATCAATAGCATCATTAGTGAAGTATTATTACTCATGGAAAAAAACTAGAGCTCGTACTTCACTAATGGATGTGGTTGGTGAGGGCCGCAATGCTGCAAGTTCTGGATCTGGCAAGAGAGAGTCTGGTGCAGGTTCTGAAGCAGCAGGTTCAGACAAAGATTCTGATAATGATGAAAAGGTATGTATTTCTAGTGTTGTCTATTTTTTGTATTTTATTTTACTCAATAGTCCCATTATAAAATTATCCTTTGTAATTGTTAAGTGGTAGTTGGAATCATTATAAACAAAACCATTCATGTTGAACCTACATTAGTAACTGGCCAAACTGGTCTTATGTAGAAAATTTACATATATTTTATAATAGATATTTTTTTGCAATATATCATAGTTGCAGGTGCCTAATTTTATAAATATCACATTTACTGGTTTTGTTTCTATGCTTCTTTAAATATTTACAATGTATTTATTTTATTAGTAACATTGGCCTTGAAATAACTTTATATCTGGATTGTCCATTTATTTAAGACACTTAAAGTGATCTTTGTAGATAAAAATGCAGAGTGGTTGCAGCCAAATTATGTAATTACATATTGGGTGCTGCAAAATACTTGTGAACATTGACCCTAATACATTTTAACCGAAAGTCAGCTTAATTTTTTTGGCTCTGCATGTAGATTACTGACAATCATTGTGTGAAATTGAAAATCATGGAGCTTAAAATGTTTTCATAGAATGGGTCATCCCCAAAAGTACCTTGACTAAAATTTTGTATCGAAATGGGCTTTTAAAATGTTGGTAACATTGGAAATGACAGAAGTGGACTATCCACCGCGGCATTGTTCGCGGGCGCGCCGCGGCCGGGGCCGCCGCGCGCGCCGGCCAGCCGAGCGCCCAGGTGGGTGCTTGCAACACTTATCTTGGTGTCATCACTATTATTCAGTGTTCGGTGTCATCTTATCTTTCAATATTCGTCTTCAATGTTCATTCATTATTTGGCATTGTCTCCCTTGTTGAATACTTTAAATGTTCAGCTGTCTGACTTCAGTAGTATTGTGAAATCAAATTAAATGCACATGCTTGTTGTCATGCAGAATCAGTTGTTATGCTGCACGCTTCATTGTTTTTATAAAGCATTTTATTTTCATCATTTTTTGAAATTATTATTTGTTGGCAAGTTAACATTTGATTACTTGGACGAATGTCATCAGTCAGACAACTTATTGCTTTTGTTGTAGCTTATGATTTTATTTTACTGCTCTGCACTCTTGTCTACAGGATTTTTTTTTTATGTTACCATTGACCTTATCCTGCTATTTATGTGACATTTTACAATCAGCTGATATGACAGTTGAAAGTTTCACTACATGTGCATCATCATACCATTATGAACATTATCAGACAATAAAATATAACTTATTAGACACAATGCTTAAATCCTACCCTGCATTTCTATCCATTTCCCCGCATGCTTCCTTTAACAGCCCCATTCAATTATTACTCTTGTCTATGATGTGTGCAGAATATCATTTAATGTATAAAGGGTTTTTAAAAGAAGTGTGTGAGGTATTCATAGTTTAGCTCAAATAGGTTTTATGAATGAATGTAAATGAATTCTATTATGGGGTTTAGGGCGAGAACGGCGGCGAAAACATTGGCAAGTTGTGCACGTTGTGTGGGATTATGTGCACGGAGACGACACCGCACAATTCACAGAAGTTATGTCAGGCATGCCTCGTGCACGCCAGGTCGGTAAAACTCTCGTTTTTTTTTTCAAAACACGTTAGGCGTGACATTTAGGTAGGGTGTACCGACTGTCTTTTAATTACTCTATATAGTCCTTTAAATAGTTTCCCATTTTGTTTTGTTATATTTAATTTCTGCCGAACTGTTTCAATATTATTTTAACTTGTACCCAACTTCATATAAGACCCTTGTGTAGTCATTAATTTTTCTATTAACATACTAAAACCTAGTTAAGTTAATACTTCGACAGTTGGTGCATCTCTAAGTTAGGCTTGTTGTTGACCGTTGGCGGTTGTGACAGACGGACCGGTACGATGAGACCCCTGTGCGGGCCCTCCGGAAGGCGCGGGCCTGGTTCCAAGCAGCAAAGGTACAAGCACCGACTACCGCGGGGCATATACATCAATCACGATGATTTGGTCGCCATGGCAACTGGCCCGCAACCCGGCGACCCACCCCAGCAGGGACTCGTCAATCAAGGCGACGCCATGCTCAAAGCTATGGACAGAGAAATAATCTCTCTAAAAAGACAAGTAAGACGCTTGACGAACGACTGCCCTAAAACTAGTGCATGCACATTCTCATTTTGCCATATATTTTCATAAGTAAAACAATCATTCCTTTTTTGTGATTTTGACCGATCTGTTATGTAAGATGAGAATGTGGTTATCAATTTATTAAATAATCTTAGAAATAGATATAATTAATAGTTATGCTATGTAGTATTTGAAAAAGAGAGAATGTATTCTGCACACATGGTAGTAGTTACCCATTACTAAAATAGGTTTCCCTTCATCCTGCTTCTTAAAGATAAACACTAAATATATTTTTTGCATTTGTTTACTTGTCGCCAATGTGTCCTTATAATATCCCCAATAAGTTTATGGATAATCCAGATATGCAGCTGTATCCGAATTTTGCAGTGTTCATCGTGAAAACTGAGCAGAGTTTTATATGGCTACTCTGCGTCGTTTCTGTATTGTTTTTGTTTCAGCAGTAATATAAGATTCAATATTTTAGGTACAGCAAAACAAACAGCAGTTGAGTGCTATGAAAAGAAAGGTCGGCGATGCTGGCGTGGAAGAGCTGCGACCTGGCGAGCCTCCGGCAAAGATCAATCCTCGGTGGACTAATGACGAATTATTAATGGCCGTAACAGCTGTGAGGAAGTATGGTAAGTTAGGGCGAAAACACAGGAATATAATCTTAACCGATTCGTTTAGATGGCTAATTTCGCTAACTTTTACCTGTGGCGTCAAACAAAAATAACGTGACACTGTTCAGTGCTAAGCGCCATACGATAAAATGACACGCATCCGTGTCTTCCGCCATGCGGAAAATAAAACAGTATTTTGACAATTTTTTACATGTTCAAAGCTTGAATAGTTTTAGTTTACATTTGAAATCCAATGTACGTGGACATGCACTTTGTTTTAAGTGATTAGAAGTGGCAAAATAAGTGTATTTCTGGAAATAGAAGGTAAGTGAGTTTTTCAATACAGGATGTGCTAAACCTTTTCAACTTAATTTGCATTTCCTAATGATTTTTTTGAATGATACCTATTAAATTAGGTCTAGAATATTGTTCTGGGTTTCCTTACAACAAATTTCAACTATGCTAATGAAAAACTGCCAAGTTTGTTTATGTCTTAGATTAGATCTATGGATTATGTAGATAAATCATCACAAATAAAGTCAAAAAAATTATATTTGTCGTAAAAAATAACGCTTTGCTAAGTAGGTAATACTGCCATTATATTTTGGTAATTAGCGTATTTTTTGTTTAAGAATAAGAATCCTTATGGCATTTTTCTAAAGAAATGTAGGTACTATATTAATGCATTAAGTCGACAAGCCGCCGATCTTTGTTCAAATGTTTTAAAATATTGAAGATAGCAAATTAAACCTTATTGCGTAAGAATGTAAAGATTATTATTGGCTCAATTAACAATAAGTTTCACCTTGTTGTTACCTGGCCATAAATCAAATGATGCTTTGTTGTTTTGCGATTTAAGCTAGGTTATTGATTAATTAGCAACTTACCTATAACGTTGACGCAAACGTATTTTTCTTACGTGAATAATTTTGATAAAAAGAATGGGTGTATAATAATTTTATTGGAGATAAGCTAAACCAACATAGTCAGAGCGATTTCGCTTTAGGGAGTTAGTCGTTTAATCAAGTGACGTTATTTAAAGTTTACTCTGTATGTAATAAATTTATAATTTATTATCATAATCATATTATATTATTATGATGATTTAATATCAAATAACGCAACTTTCAAAAAGGTTGGTGACCCCTATTTAAAAAAAAAAATCTTACTTAATCCAGAAACGGCGGCTACGAGCTTAATATACGTGAAAAATAAGAATAGTTTGGTTCTGGGTAAAAAAATCCCTATTTTGATTAGAAGGAGTTACCACCGATTTCAAAATGACACATATTCGTGCCTAACGCCACACGCAAAAAAAATTTATGGCACTAAAACGTGCCATCCGCAATGAATCGGTTAAACTCGTTCCATAAATAATTTCGTTGTATCTTATTTAATAAACAATATTGAACACAACTTCAGCATTAACATAATATATATTTAATTTCTAGTTTGATTATATTCTTAATGTACCTACATTATTTAAACAGCATTTTATATTCAAAAACTTTCCATTAAAGTTTCATCGTTGTCAGGAAGAAGTCTCTTCCAAGTGATAATAATATTGATTGAGTATATTATATTTTAAATTCGTTTCTATAGTGTACAAGAAGTTGACTAGAATTATAAGAATAAGAATTTATTTATTTGCCAGAATGTGATATAAAAATCTACACATATTCACTCGGTCTGAGCATGCAAACTTATTTTATTACAAAATTTAATGATTATTATGTCATTGTTTAATAAATATTTTTCATTTAAATAAAAAAAATACAATTTATAAATTAGTTACTATGTTTATTATTTAAATTAAAATTACAACAAAATTTAAATGTCATTATGAGAAATGTCAAAGAACAATAATTAAAAGTAAATTAACAAAATGTCAAGTAGAATTAAAAATGTCAGAATGCAACTTATGTTCTAAGAATAACATGCCAATGTAAATATCAACTAGAAGATCATATATTCATGAACACTATAAACTCAATTTTGTGCCAACCATGATTTTAGTTTACGTTCAAAATAACTTATGGAAGGCTCTTCATATCATCAGGTAATTTATTAAAAATTCGTATAGCCATTGAACGACAATTTTTGTCACGCATAGCTGTGCGGACTTATGGCATTACTAGACGGTTTGGTCGCCTAATTATAAATATGATGTTTTTTTTAACAGGCAAGGACTTCCAAGCCATCGCCGAAACCCTCGGAACAAAGACAGAGGCGCATGTTCGCACATTCTTCATATCGTATCGAAGACGCTACAATTTAGATGCGGTTTTACGCGAACATGAAATGGATCGTGGAAATGCGCGAGTTCACGCTGGTACGTTTTATGTAAATTGAAAATGAATTTTGCCTGAAATTCAATAGCATTTTCATGATTTTGATAGCTTCTGAGATACTACGAGAAGCTATATATTATGCTTACTTTGATAGCAGATAATGTTACTGGTATTGTGTAGTATGAAAGTAGTGGTTATGTTAATCGAATTGTACCATTGTCTATACACTTTAAAATATAAACATGGTTATTTTTATAAATGAATAGTAATAATATTTTTCTTTTACATATATCAAGGTAACTTAACATAAATATACAAAGTTAGTGCAATAATTTTCTTTTAGGAACCACAAGTGCCTCAGAGGGTACTACAGAGAATGAAGTTGAAAATGCCAGCACAAATAATGGAACTAGCTCTCCTCAGACCACAAAAGATGAAAAAGTAAGTGAAAAGGTTTATTTGCCATTTTTTTCAAGATGCGGTATTTTTGATAGTGTAGAACTGTAGATGTAGAAATAATAAGCTTGCTTTGGATTCGTGCATTGATTAATGAAGACAATAACATAGGTTTTGAGGGACACTTGTCAAGTCTATTTGTTCCTCTTAACTAGCATAAATTAGTAAACAAAAACATACATATAGATTAAAAACCTTATTCATATTATCGAGTATCCTAGCCACGCCTTGCAAAACTCGTCGCTAAAGCTATAATATTAAGGTTATATTTTATTGAGAATTTCCTTCAGGATGAAAAGATATGCCAGTAAAACCGCGCGCGTTTAGAAAAAAGATTAGATTTGAATTAGATGGGTGATCTATATTTTACTAAAGATCTGTTATTTTCGCTACCTACGTGATTAGACTTAGAGAAGAAAGAAATTTTTCAAAGACATGATTCCCCTGAAAAGCCTTATTCATTGAAAAGCTCATCATTGCATTCAAGAGAAGACATTTGGCCACAGACAGATTTATAAGAAAATTTAGAGGAAAGCTGAGATGTTTTAACTAGCAGTATGACAATATCTATCCCAAATGTTTTTTTTCTAAATAGATTGTAACAGTTAATTATCTTTACCTTTTGCTTTTGATACACTTAACAAATTTCATTATAATATGTAAGTATACATATTATTAGCTTGTTTTACTTATGTTAAGAACATAAATTCAAATGTTGATTTTATTTGATGTGACAGTGGTAGCTCCATTGTTTAAGAACAAAATTACAATATTTAAGTTTAAATTACCGACTCTCCACTCGCTCTTACAGAAAAATGCGTTCTTAAACCAAATTTCTTTTCAAAATTTACAGATGGAAGTTGACAGCGAAGGTGTCCCAATTGGGGCCCCAGCAGAGCAAGGCGGACCCCCAACTACTCCACCTAAGACCAAGCCAGCCAAGTGATGGGTCGTTATTCAGAAGCTTTGCTGTATCGCTTAAATGTTGTCTGTGGTAGAAACCGTCCGAAAGGTATTTATTTGCGAGAGATTAGAAAAGTTATAATTTTAATGGATTTATAATAAATCATAAATTGGTGAGAAAAGGTGTGTGTGAGTGTGAAGCTTATGACTTTAGAATAGGTTAGAATAAATTAAATCTGACTGCAAAAGCATTAAAACTACATTTTTAATTTTTATACACAAATTGCATTTACTTACAATGATAATAAATGTGCTTCATAATGTGAATATGGTTATTTTTAGTTCTGAAGAATGATTGTGTTAATATAGCGTATAGAAAGAACTAGAGGCCTTAGTCATTGACCAAAAAAAAAAATTCATTGATTCAGCCACTTACATATATTATCTCATCTTACATATCTTCTCAGCAGTGCTTTTAAAAAAATAAGTACTTTTGAATAATATTGTTTTCAATGTAAAAAATACTTCGAATTATTAACGTGACTAATGTGTTAGTCACGTTAATAATTCCCCCAGTTCTAGATGCTCTAAGTGGGTATACCCTTAATGTAGCTATTATCTCTCGCAAATAAGACATTGATATCAAACTGCAGTGGTGAATATGTTATGAGTAAAACTGTGAGCCTTTAAAAAAAGTGGACAACTATTTTTCAATTGTTTTAGTTTAAAAATGGTCAACTATTTATTGTACAAAGCGATAATGGATTATATAAATTTGCATTAATGGTTCGATTGCATTTTTTTAAGTGTAAATATAATGATTAATAAATATGCTTAGATAAAGTTGAATGTTTAAAAACACTACCCTATCCCAAATGGGACAGTGATAGATAATAAAATTGTAGATTCTTAAATTATAATATTGCTGAATTGTAATCAGATTATCCAGAAAACAAAAGGAAATACTAATGTAACCAAGTATACGTACGTATGTTATTATTAATATGCATAGTTAAAATCAAACATGGTAAAAATGTTACTAGAACTGATGTTTATTCTGCACTTTGGACGCGATGTATCTTTTACTAGTTTCTTGACAATGCTTTTTGTTAGTGGTTGAAGAAGTTTGACAAACAAACTTTTCTGCTAGGAAATATTTAGATGTTGTAAAAAATATTTAAATATATTATTGTTACTTTGCTATATCCCCGATTTGCGGCAGGGCTAACATAGCAGCGTTGGTATACTTCTGTCGTGCCATTATATCGGTATTTAAATATCTTTCTATTGTTTTGCCGAAAGGTGCTATAACGCATGAAAAATCGACAAATTTTGACAAAATTTTGTTGTCATCAGTTGTAACTTTAATTTGGTGGATATATCACCAATTTATGAAACTTAGTTGCATGTGAGAAAAGTGTCTACTAGTCATACCGGCAAATTTTATCCTGTCGGTCGACTTATGGACGGTCTCATGTTAGCCCCGCTGCTGATATATAATTTGCATAATTATTATAGTTGAATTCTTTTCAAATGATTTTCGTGACAGATCTCTGTCAATCATATTCCATTTTTCGCAAACTTTTTTAATAAAATATAATTAAAGCGAGGGGTAAAAATTAAAAAGTAATCAAATAAAATTGTAAATTGAAATAGTATAAAGTAAACTATTTATCACATGTTATTATTAATGTAAATGTAATAAAATAACTACATTTTGAAACAGCAAGGGACTGGAATGTCTGTCAATAGGGATTGGCGCTATGAATTGACACCAAATCAATGAATATGAGCAGACATCTTGTTATCTTGTGAATACAAAAAATTGAAAAAAACTATTTAAAAACGCAGCAAACTATACTTAAATGAAGATTGGAATAAATATATCCAGAGTTCACAATCAGAAATTAATTATTTATTTCACTCGGAGATGATACATATACCAAAACAAGTTCTCTGTCCACAAACAGTGATGAATTAAATAAATTATTTGAAACCAATGGTCTTTATTCTATAATTTATTACGATTTTAGGTACCTTTGTTATAAGAAGAAAACTAAATTCTATAATCTTTTATCCCATTTCTTTTACCAACTGACAGAATCGGAATTTGAAACAATCGATTTAAATATCGAACAATTTCATTAGGGCAACTTCGCTATGATTGACGATTTTGACCTGTCACAAAAATCATTTGAAAAGAATTCAACTAATAGCACTTGCCTTTGTTTACTCATAAACTCGCATTTTTTAAACATTTGACACATTAAACATTTTAATGCTGCATAAAAATGCACTTAGTTTTGTATAAAATAGATAGTTTTTTCAATACAAGTATATTATTCTAAATGCTCGATAGCTCATATTCTATAATTATGTCCATTCGGATTCTTGTATGATAGCTGAAGCATATAATTATGTAATATGTATAAATAATTAAGATCAAAAAAGTATCGTAATGGTAATTATGTATTTAAGTATATCATGTGTGTATTGATAATTAAATAAAAATCAGCTATAATATTTATATGTATAATCAGAGTATTCCACATTTCCGAGGTGCATAATTTCCCATATATTTCAATAATTACTAGTTAAATTGTTGTATGTATTATATGAATATTTTTATACATGAAAAATACATCTTTATTATTCAATTAGAAATTAGCAGTATAATAAATTCTCAAATATTAAAGTAAAGATAAATTATATGTAGGTGTAAAATAATATAATAATTTTTTTTAATTAGCATAGTATAATTTACCTAGTATGATTTTAATACATACTAACATATTTTTTTTAATTTAGGATTATTTAGGTTTTCTGTACCAACAGGCAATGGACATAGTATGTGCATTTAGGATTGGAAAGGAAATCCTGTTTTTTAATTGTATAATGAGTAATAAAATTCATTTTTGATTACTAATTCCCACCACAAATTTAAAACATCACAAAAATAAATGCTTAGGTTAATTTAGATGTACTAAACTGAAGATAAGGTTACCGATTTAAAGCGTGACTAGTAAGTGATAAAAAAAAAATAAGTTAAAAATAGCATTCAATTTTCTAAATGGCCATATTTTTTCTTATTTTAGAAAATATATGAGTGATGAGTATATCAGATACAATCAATATAGCCTTAGTCAAAACTTAGAACCATTGTACCAACCTGTGTCTTAAGAATATTTTGATATAATTTTGGGCGCATAAACTGTCCGAAAGCAACAGGAATAATTTCGCTAGATATCGTGTCAGTTTAAAAAGTAGTCATGACTGGTATTAAGTTAAATTGTGGAATTTAGTTAAATTTTAGGTTGTGTGCCTGATACTCGTGTTGAATCTGGTTTTCCAGCCATTGTAACCAATTTCGATATTCAAATTGTAAATCCGCCTACATTTACGTAAGCAATATTATAAGTAGATTAATATGTAATCAGCTTACAGTCTGTAATTGTTTTATCATTATTTAAAAAAATATATAGTTTAATTTCATTTTTTAAAGAATTGGGGCTCTGGTATTTTTTAAGTGTATTTAATAAATTAGCTTGTGGTTTCCTTTTAATATTATCCGGCATAATATTTTACTATTAGGTAGTTTATTTATACCTAACCACAGATTGTGGCCCCTTCCAATGTATTGATGAATAATAATTATCTTTCTTAGCTTGGATTATAGACTTCAATTATATGCTAATCTTGTATAAATGGTGTGTGTATTTCCAAAGACAGCCACGGTATCTGTCATCTTATTTATTGACGCTATTTAGATTTAGTAAGCTTATCAAAATGATATTAAATTATATTTCATTTCATTACAATATTATTGTGTTCTGTATATTAAGGATATTAATCAGTTTGACAATGAAGTGTTTAATTGGAAAGCTCAAGATTTTTTAGTTGAAATACCATTTAAACGACATGTCACTTTTAAGTGTTAAATATATTTACGAAATTCCTAAGGTTTGTTTTAAGGATAAATAAATACATGTAAGTATAAATACATATGTTGTATTATTTTAAGTTAAAGCGCAACAATCATGTACCTACATAACGTCTTCGGTACGTTCATTATGGTTGGTGTCTTGAACTTTTCTGTAGTGTCCGTGATGATGGGCACCCTAAAATATTTGCACTTCTAGCTAATAATTACTATAACAAATTTACCATGCTAATTCCGCGATTTATACTTGCACTAGTGATGCAGGATTTTCGTGCGTTGGTTCACCACCCTCCCTCAAGCAAGAAGCAAGGTATGCAATGAACACTCACTTGGAATACTGTAACCCACACCACAAGCTATCTCCGACACGTGTTCACGACCACAACGACACGTGTTCGTTGCACCCTGAGGATGCTTCTGGTTGAAGCGAAACACGTGTCGGTGGTAGCTTGTGGAGTGGGTTACAGTATTCCAAGTGCGTGCGGTGAACCAACGCACGAAAATCGTTGTACAAAGTACAAATCGTAAATCGCAAGTACAAATCGCGGAATTAGCAAGGTAATTTCGAATGCTATATTTTTTTGAAACGACTTGTAACCTTCTTAATAAAAAATTTAATTGGCGATAAATCATTTCCAATGTTTTATCACATCAAAGTTGTAGGCATCGAAAATCGAATTCAGTCGAAAAATTTGTTATGGCGATGATATGATTTTAAAAGTTTTCTATTTCTGCAACATTGTGCCGCTCGTCTAAAAATGCTTTTGGGAGAGAAGCACCAAGATATGATTTTTTTTACACGAAGAATTAAAATTTCGGAAACTTTGTTTCCCTGCACTGACAGCGGAGCTGAAGCGGGCTCGCGTGTAATCAGACGCGGTCCCAGGGGTCACGGGGAACATGACCTCCCCTGAAATCATACATCTCAAGTTGAAGCATAAGAAAAAATAACCTCAGGTTATGGGATTTGTATGGAGACATTTAATATCATCGAAAAGTGAAAAGAAATAGGAAAAAGCTTAAAGATCGTTTTAAACCTTACTGTCCGATAAAGTTCAATTTACTCGACATATTTACACGGCCTACAAAACAAAGTAATTTTTAGCTCCCGAAAAAGTCCTCGTCACCCATTCTGAATTTTCCCCAAAATCAAATATTCGATGAGATGTTTCACTTTACCAACTCCGAGGAGGCAGTGATAGCGTTCAATCATCACGTGGAAAACATGCATTCAAGTCCGTGGTCCTCCTGTTTTAAAAATTGGTTCGATCGCAATAATAAGTGTTTAAAATGAAAAGGGGAGTATTCTGAAAAGCAATAAACATAATATTATGTTTATAAAATATTGTTTAAGTTCCGCAAAACTTTTAGTGTGGCTACGTACTTATGTAAAATTGGGCTCAATTCGACATTAGGCTAATTTTAAGTCCCTCTAATGTCAAATTAGAAGACTTCAAATTCAAAAGTTGCTAACGAAAATTGACTTTGAAGCTTCTAATATTGACATTAAAGAGAGGTAAAGTAGAGAATTGAATGTCGGATTCGGCCCATTGTCGTCATTATTAACCGATTCGTTTCGGAAGACGGCCGAGGGTCGTCTTGCATTTCTTTTGTGTGATGCGGGAGACGCCCCACAGCCGTCATTTTTCAATTGATTAATAATCTTTCAAAACAACATTTTAAAGGTTCCTGTTGACAAGACTATCATTATTTTTCATGTAGTTTATGCTTATAGTGTTCGTTTCAGGATACAGCGTGAATTTGGAAACTTCAGGAGTTGACAACATTTGATTAATACGAACTAATTTCTAATCTAAGAAATACGTGGACTATCATTATTATCGTAATAGTAAAGTAGTATTGAAATAGTAATACGCCTGCATCCCTTATGGGGTAGGCAGAACACCAAAGGCTGTAAAACCATCTGATGTTACATTTGACAAATTTGGAGGTATTATAATGATGGTGAGAGACTATTGCAGTGATAGGGAGTCAGCCTATCGCCCGCAAAAACGCCAATAAAACCTCTGTCCCTTAACTTTCTTTTACAGTATGCCCGGGAAGAGAGGCAAGTGGCACATTCTATGTTTTTCTTTCGCTCCCAGTCCAGCATGAAATAGTAATATTTATAACTTTTTTAGTTTCATATCTATAAACAAGCGAATAGGGCATGATTTTTAATTAGTTTTCTTGTCTCACCTCATGTCTTAACACAAGTATCGTCCATAGAGTACCTACATTTACGGTCATGCTTATGAAGTGTAGCATATTCAATAAAATAATAGAACTTTTAGTCCAGTAGTCCTTCATTTCTTTAATTTCCGAATCATATTTTGCGGTAAGGGTGACTGAAATTGTATAATGAATTTCTTAGGGCGCGGACCCATGTCTGCGGTGCGGCGGCGGCGCGGTTCCGCGGTGCCGCAGACGGCGCCGCGGACAGTGCGCGGTGAGGTGAGAAATGAAACTAGCCTGAATGGATTAGGATATGTTTTTTTTATTATTTGTAGAATATTTTTTTAATTCTGTGACAGATGCCTGACGAAATTTTAATTGAACATAGTAGTGAATAAATGTGCGTTTGACCACTTTTTGGTAAACACTCTTTTGTTTTATATATTTTATTGTGACAGTGATTTTGTGACAGTAATAAAAAACAACACAGAATTAAAAAAATATTCTACAAATAATAAACAAACATATCCTAATCCATTCAGGCTAGTTTCATTTCTCACCTCGCCGCGCACTTTCCGTGGCGCCGCCGCGTCGCGTTGCGGTGCGGCGCCGCACCGCCGCGCGGCGAGCGGCGCCGCACCGCAGACATGGGTCCGCGCCCTTAGATAAGTAAAGTTTTTTGTATTTATTTTATTTAAGCCACAATCATCATGCGCGAAGGCATTTTATAAATAATTATAAAATTGGAAATAGGAAAAGTATACTAAATGGTTTAAAGAATGAACAGAAATATTGGGCGCCGTGGTCACTATATTCTTTGTTACTTCATTGCATGGTCAGTGATTTTTACATTTTTGGGCTTAGCTTTCACCAATTTGAGCTGCATAGTGCTAAAAGCGCCAGAATGATGTTTTAATACCGAACTTGACTGTTGATTGCAAGAGCTAATATTCTGTGCAATGAGCTTACAATTTGTAAGTTTTTTCTCTTACTTGCCTTTTCTTTGAACGAAAATGTATGTCTCGTGTATAAGGTTAAGGTTTTGTAATATACAGGGTTACTGGTTTATTCGACCTAAATCCGTTAAGGGCATGTAGTATCAGTCTTTGGTTACATAGGTTTTAAAGCATCTTAGCGCACCAATTTCAACATATGACATGTAAGGGCAAAAATTCGGAAATTTTAATAAAAAAAAAATAAGTCGAAAACAGTTAGGTTTGGGGTAGGGTATTTCATAGTGAAATCAGTTAGAAAAATCGGGTTCTGCACGTCTTTAACGGATCTAGGTCGACTTAACCAGTAACCCTGTATAAAATAAACACGTAGGTAATGATGAAATCTTAATACTATAATAGTACCAATTCAGTAAATTAGGTAACTTTAAAATAAAAAGCCTTTGAAGAAGCCGCAAGGATTTCATTTTACCAGTTTTCTGGATGCACTTGAATAGTTTAAAATAATAACCAGGAGGTATTATAATAACCATAATAGAAGAGATTAGCCATCACAGGGATTACAGTGGCATTGCAGGTACCGCAGATGTGCCTTCAATCCCTTTGTTTGTTTGTGCAAAGCACTAAACAATAAAAATAGTAATTAAGTACCTTTCATAATACAAAAAAGCATGATTAATGATTACACAGTCGCCATGTGCATAGTTATATTTTATGATTACTATTATTTTGATCAGATTTCAATTGTTAAAAATTTATTTATCCACTGACATTAATTGATTTATTTTAATTTTTAATGATACTATTTTGTTTGTGTTCTTTCGTAATTCATGAACCTTTCCCTCTCGAGGACTTGCATATCAAAGGAATATTTGCAAACACTTATTTCGGTTTTCCGAAAAGGTTTACAACACCTGACATTGGAGGCTTGCTTCAAATATGTTCTATCAATATAATCAAAGTCTTTAGGTTTGATATCACATACCAAATGCACAAAAACTAGCATATAAGTCGTAAATAGAAAAAAATGCAAAAAATATTCCTAAATTGCGAATGAATCGGTTAATGTTCTGCATTTAAGTGTAGTATTTACACTAACTTGGGCAGAAATTGATACAGAATGAAGATCCGAAGGTCATTGAAAATGTTCAATATCTCTGTTCCTAAAATCGGTATCGACCTTGACGCTAGCGTACACAGTGAACTAGCCTCTCAGATGCCTTGAGCAAAAAATACGAATTTGGCGGGTATGTCCCGACTAGGTCCTAGTCGCCGTACATACAGGGATTTTTTATTAAATTCATGATAGTTAATAAATTTTCTACGTATACTATAATTTATTTATTTATTATCAATAACAAAATCCACAGACCTTAAGTATAGTTAGATAGTTCACATAAGAGGTACTAAGCTTAAAACAAAGCTTGTAATAGCAGATTGAGTATTTATTATATTGGCATCAAAGTTTGTGCCTAGGGTTTTTTATGGTATTTCTACGCTCTTAAATCAATAAAACAGTATTTTATGAGAAGTAAATTACTTTAATTATTCCTATGTAACTTTTTAATAAAATTAAACTAAAAAAAGCAAGGTTACATATATTTTTTTTACAAGACGCATTTATAAAATACCACAAACGGCCATTAAATCGGGCCTCAAGTAGCTTTTTTACAAGGTGATTAATTGATTGCCATGGGTATTTATGTAGAGTAAAATGGATGTTAACAGTTAAGTTGGTTCACGAACTGGCAATTAAAATAAGTAAGTATCCCTCCTGAAAGTGACATAGTTTTTGAATACGAAACAAAAACTTAAGTCACTTAAAACCGAAAGTACAACTTCAAGAAAAACGTCTTTCTATACAATGTGTTAATTTTATACTGGATCAAACGAAATGTGCGGATAAAACATTAAAAATTATCGACAAAACGCGAAAAAAAAAATTTTTTTTCGTACACCATTTAGAAATGAAAGCCAATGAAAAATTTTTTTTTATTCAATTCCCGTTTTGCGTTGTTAATTTTTTTCCTAACTAATTAGACCATGGATTTTTTTAAATTAGTCTTATTTTGAAGGTAAAGCCATGAACTAGTAATAAAAATTAAAAAAGATCACAATATCAAGCCGGAAAGTTGTAAAAACATTAATTTATTTTTATTTTTTCATAAAAAAAATGTTTTTTTTTTTTAAATGTTTTACCTTTTACTCCAAAACTAGCACGTCAAGGTAACTTTTTTAGCATGTTTTATTAAATTTCATAACATACCCTACAAGTTCACCAAAATAACATGTTTACGACCATGGTTAGATTTTCCTAAATTTGCGTGTGGAGGGGCGTGTTGTCCGGTTGTGATTTCTGATTACGCTAACAAGGACATTGGTCCATGAATGTCCGGCGACTAGCAGCTTGTCGGTCATATTTAGAATCAAAATTTTGTTAATTTGAAACAAATAATGAGGATCTGAGTATCTTAAGATTTGGCACATACACTTTTTATCTAGAGTAGGTACCTGGGTCAAATATGGCCAGCCGGAAAATATGGCCACATACCATTATTCCAAACACGAATATTTTTAATAACCTGAACGCATCCATAAATTGTCGCTAGTGTCGCGTGTATCCGAACGGCGTGCCTATCACCCCTCCCGCGCGCCCTTTATTCGCACAGCGTCCATCATAGTGAAACGTGCTGTTGAGGTTATAAAAACATTAGGTAAGTTTTATCCTGTATTATGTTGTTTTCCAAATAAGAATCTATGCTGTTCACATTATGATGTTGTGTGGCGATTGTAATTTGATATTTCTTTGTTTAATTATCAAAGTAATAGTCGGTTTTTTATTCGTGAATATGAAAGTAAAAAAAATGCATGACTGCAAATATGGCCACTGATTGGCCATATTTACGGTTCTTTATTATTACTGATACTTTTTTTTTATTTTAGACCATGGCACGCTATAAATCGAAAGGTCTTCGAGGTAATTGGTCTGAAGAATCAATGAAATTAGCTTTAACTGCAGTCAAAAGCGGTAAGATGAAAGTATATACAGCTGCAAAGCATTATAATGTGCCAAGACGCACTCTAAGGCGTTATTTACAAGAGAAAAAAGAGACTAAATCTACTTTGGGCCGGAAACCACTTCTTAACGCTGAACAAGAGAAAATTTTGGCATCCCGTGTCATTCGCCTGTGCAATGTGGGATACCCATTGACGCAGCGAGTACTTCGTAGATGCGTTAAGACATTTTGTGATCGAAATAATATTTCAGCGTCTAGTGGAGACTTGATGGTGGGACGAGATTGGCTGAGAGGATTTTTAAAACGTCATAGGAATATTAGTAGGAAAAATATTAGTAGGAATATTATGAACAAACCGGAACGCATTTTCAATATTGATGAAAAGGGTTGCCAGCTTAATTTGCACAAATCACCAGTTTAAGAAAAACAGCTTTTGAATCTCATTGTTGATTTTGATATCTTTAAATTTATATAACTTGTTAAAGATTGTTCTTTATTTGTACTGAATATCGTCCAAAGAATATATTTTAAATAAATACTCTATTAAAGCTATTATCCTTTTTATTTCAGTTTATTAATTTGTATTTTATTAAACAAGTAAATTCATACCGCAAATATGGCCACATATATGGGCATATTAACCTACCTCCTCGGAAATATGGCCAATTTCTATATTTTTTTAAAGTGTTGTGAGTACTATTTATTGTTGAATATTTTTGTATTTTATTGCCTTTTTTATAAAGATTAATAGCTAGTTATGCAACGGCCACCGGGACGCGTTATTACTGTTTCTCATGAAAATGCTAACGCAGCGTCTGCCGTCCAGACGCTGACGTCCGGTGCGTTGCGAGTTTAGAGATAAGCACTAGTTTTAAGCTTCATTGTAAAACCTAATATTACATCCATTCGTGTTAGACATAAGCCTCTGACTACACGTCTCAATAAAGTAGTTTTTATATTTAAATTAGTTTTTAAAAAGTTATTTCCCGCTCCCGAGATCTTGACTGGCGCAGCCGGTAGGATCGTTTGAAGGAAGCATCGTACTTAGCAAGTATTAAAATAAACGCAATTACAAACGTGCGTTTACGCGACTGTTCGGTGCAAGCGAACGATCCTCGAACCAAATAAATTCGTCAAATCCAAGGAGAGCATGCTGGCGGCTGGCTGGTGAGTGCAATTTTTCACCATCCTTTCCCAACCTCTTTTTCTTTGTTATTTTTGGAATCAAACTTCTTCCATCATAACGTTAAAACCGTTTTTCTAAACATCGAAAAACTTTATTTTTAAGTGTTAATTTTTGTTATTTTTGGAATCGAACCTTTTCCATCATAACTTTAACTGTTTTTCTCAAAATCGAAAAACTTTTTTTTAAAATATTAAATCGTAAATTTTGGAATCGAATTTTTCCATAATAATAATTATCTGGTTTTTCTAAACATCGTAAAACTCTATATTTTTAGCGTTGAATTTTATAAATTGATTTTATTATTTTACTGAACTTTATTTTGTGTTATTTTTGATTTTGTGTGATTTTTATTGTGTGTTTTTTTTATACTTTTTATTTTGCGAGATTTTATTTTGATTTTTACTTGTGTGTTAGTTAATTTTATATTCTCAAAATGGCTACAACCACTATTCAAGTTATTCCCAACGAAATGCTAAAACTCATACCTCTTTTTAATGGCGATAAAAGGCAGTTAAACTTATTTATAAGAAAGTGCGAATACTTAATTAATAAATATCATGGCAGTGAGGAACAGAATATATACGTAATGCATACTATAACTAGTAGATTAGTAGACGAAGCTGCCGCTTTAATGAGCGAGCGCGATGATATTATTACGTGGATGCAATTTAAGGAGTTACTTATCCAACATTTTGGTGATCCTAGGAGTGAAGAGTGTATAGCCATAGAGTTAGAAGGATTAAAAATTAAACATGGTGAAAGTTACTTAGAGTTTTGCAATAGAATTCAGACCGTTCGATCTTGTTTAATCTGTAAAGTAAACGAAATATCCGACGACGAAACTAGAAGGGTAAAAATTATAATTTATAATAAAACAGCATTAAACGTTTTTCTCTACAATTTAACCGAAAATTATATTAGAATAGTAAGGCTTAAGAACCCAGACACGTTAGAAAAAGCCCTAGAATACGTTTTAGAGGAAGTTAATTTCTACGAACAATATAATTTAAAGAACAAGTCCAATAATGTGCCTAAAATTCAAACACCTAGTACACTTCAACAATTTAAATTTGGTGACTCAAGTTTACATCCGGTTCTACCTAGTATACCTAAATTTAATTTTGGACTTCAAAATCAGGCTAAATCACCCCAAAACATGCAGCCCCAATTCGGATATAAATTCAATGGCCCTCAGCCCCAGTTAGGTTACAGATTTAATAATTCTCAAGCCCCATTTAACTTTAAGCCTAATAACAACAACCCTCAGTTCGGTTATAAACCTCAGTTTGGTTATAGACCTCAACTTGGTACGCAGTTCGGTTATAGACCTCAGTTTGGAAACCAAATAGGCTATAGACCTCAGTTAGGACCCCAACAATTCGGTACAAAAAATAATAATATGCAACCCCATCAGTTCAATTCACCCCAACGATTTGGCTACAGACCAAACCAGGTCATGAATAAATATGATAATGACGTATCTATGAGAACTGCTCAACCTTCGAAAAATCAATCAGCATTACCGCAACAAGGATTCCGATTGAATGAAACAGACTTAGACCATGACTATTACGACTATAACTATAATAATTACGATGAACAATATTACTATCAAAATTCGGATGACGTAGAAATAAGTGACTATTTTGAACAGAACTGCATAATTGAACAACCCGATGAATTAGATAACGAAGATAGGGAGCCAAAAGAACAAGTAGAAAATTTTCACATCCAGGCCTCAAAGAAAAGCCAAAAATAGTATACCTTAATTGTGACACAAAACTTAAGCTACCTTATATATATGTACCTGAAATAGACTCAAAGTTTATGATCGATACTGGCAGTACTAGATCGTTCATAAGCCCTTATAAAGCTAAACAGTATTTTAGATCATATACCTTTCACGAACCTTTTACAGTTATAAGCACCCATGCTTCAAGTACTCATGACAAAGTTATTCAAATACCACTAATGCCAACATTTAACAGTAACGATTACCATAAGTTCTATGTCTATGACGTTGATCATAAATATGACGGACTAATTGGTAACGACCTTTTGATACAACTAGAAGCCGTAATAGACCTTAAAAATCAACAACTTGTTACTAAATCGACAACCTTACCGATAATAAATGAAACTAATTATGTTATAGAACTAGAACCCAGAATGGAACAGCTAGTAAAGATACCAATAGACCAATACTCAGGCGAAGCTATCATCAACTTTACAAAATTTTGTGACGGCGTTAGAATGCCATCAGCCATAGTTAGTTGTGTTAACGGTTATGCTTCAACAGTTATTCAAAATGTTTCGGATGTTCCTATGAAATTATCAATTACAAAACCATTTAAAGTTACGGAATATGACAATCAGAACGTTAACTGCGCAGATGTAGAGATGAAAGACCTCGAAATTGATGACGCACTTAACGAAAACTTGACAAGACTTAGACTAGATCACATGAACGAAGAAGAAAAGCGACTAATTAGTAACTTATGTAGAGAATACAAAGACATCTTTTATTGTGATAAAATACCATTAACTTTTACAAATCAGATCAAACATAAAATTAGAACAAAACACGAAGACCCTATTTATGTTAGACCGTATAGACAACCCCCTGCTCAGATAGACGAAATTAAAGCTCAAGTCCAAAAACTTTTAAAAAACAATATTATTAAAGAATCCTATTCACCCTGGAATGCTCCAGTGCACCTAGTGCCAAAGAAGGCCGATGCATCAGGTGAAAAGAAATTTAGGATGGTAGTTGACTACAGACGACTCAATGACATAACAATAGATGACAAATACCCATTGCCCAACATAACAGACCTATTCGACAAACTAGGCAGAAGCAAGTATTTCACTACTCTTGACCTTGCAAACGGTTTTCATCAAATAGAAATCGATGAAAACGACCAACAAAAGACAGCCTTTAGCGCAGATGGACATTACGAGTTCCTTAGGATGCCGTTCGGTCTAAAAACCGCTCCGGCAACATTTCAGCGTCTCATGGACAATATTTTGAGAGGATTACAGGGAAACCACACACTTGTCTACATGGATGACATGATAATCTATAGTACTAGCTTACAAGAACATATAAATGATTTACGATCCGTATTTGACAGACTCAGGGCAACTAATCTCAAGGTTCAGTTAGACAAATCCGAATTTCTCCGAAAGGAAGTTTTATACCTAGGACACACAATTACTGACCAAGGACTGAAACCAAATGACGACAAAATTAAAGCAATACTTAATTACCCCTTACCTAAAACTGTGACAGAAATCAAGAGCTTTCTCGGACTCATAGGATACTACAGACGCTTCATCAAAGACTTCGCTAAAATAACCCAACCATTGACATCATGCCTAAAGAAACGTAACAAAATTATAATCAATCAGGAATACATGGACGCATTTGAACGATGTAAGACACTTCTAACAAATTCACCCCTTCTTCAATATCCAGACCCATCCAAACCATACATTTTGACCACTGACGCTTCTTCAGTAGCTTTAGGTGCCGTTTTATCCCAAGGCAGTATAGGAAACGACAAACCTGTTGCTTACGCTAGCAGAACACTAAGCGAAACTGAAATGCGATATAGTACCATCGAACGCGAACTTTTAGCCATAATTTGGGCTGTTAAACATTTCAGACCGTACCTATATGGTGTTACCTTTACAATATTTACAGACCATAGACCTCTTGCTTGGCTTTATTCTCTTAAAGAACCCAATAGTAAACTAACTCGATGGAGATTACGCTTACAAGAATACGATTTTAAGATTATTTACAAAAACGGAAAACAAAATACTAACGCTGACGCTCTTTCTAGAATAAAACTTAACGCAATAGATAACTTAGACAAAGAATCCACGAAGGTAAACGTTGACAAATCTGAACAGAAAATTCAAGACTACGTAACGGAACTAACTGACAAAATAACGGAATTAGCTAAACGACAAAGAGACAGTGAAGAGACCATAACCATAGCTGACAGCTCTGAAACATTGACTATAAGCGATGCATCTGACTTAGAACGTTCTTATCCTCTTCCACCACAATCTAGTAGCACTGAAACAATACATTCAGCAGTTGATTTAGAAACCAAAGGCATACCAATTTTAAATGAAGCTATTGATACCAAACCTAATCAAATCCTAGTGTTTACATGGCTCAAAAATGAATTACAGGTTAAAGATATATCTAGGGACAAACAGAAGGTTTTAGAAGTTTTCATGCCAATAAATAATTCAGATATAATAAAGCAATTTTTAAAAGAATATATTCGACCCAAAATTAAATATTTTATTTACTTTGAAGACGAGCAACATAGAAAAGACTTTAACATGATCATTATAAAATTGTTTAAAGAAGGTATGGTAGAATTCTATGAATGCACGGAAAGAGTCGTGTACGTTGAAGACGAAAATGAGCAAAAGGCTATTGTGTTAAAATACCATGAAGGAAAGACATGCCATAGGGGTATCAAAGAAACCATGCTTAGAATAAAAAGAACGTATTTCTGGAATAATATGCACGAATTAATATCAGCTATCATTAACAGTTGCGAAGCGTGTCGAATAATGAAATATGATAGGAAACCACTTAAACCCTCTTTACAGTTAACGCAGACTCAATTTTCCCCTTTTCAAGAAGTTTTTATAGATATATTTACAATAGAAAACCGCTACTATTTAAGCATAGTCGATGCATTCAGTAAATTAGCACAGACCATAGAGATTAATAATAAATCAACAGCAGAGGTTGTACGAGCCTTAATTAAATACTTTTCTATGTACGGTGTACCTAGGAAAATAAACTGCGACCCTGGTACGGAATTTAACAACGAGCTCATGCGAGAGTTAACATCTATGTACAAAATTGAACTACACATTTGCACGCCACACAACCCCAACTCTACAGGTATCGTTGAGCGTTTCCACTCTACACTTATAGAAATATACAGATTAGCAAAATACGAACAAAAATGCACTGATGCCGCATCTATTATGACCTATTCAATTATGGCATACAATAGCACCATACATTCAACTACTGGTTTAACCCCCTTCGAAATAGTTTTCGGTCATACAGATAGCAGCAATATTTTTGATGGCGAATTCGAAAAATCATACATGCAACAGCTTATGAAAGATCATGCAAAGCGGACACGTTATCTATATAAGTATATAGCAGACAAAATCGTACTACATAAAGAAAAGATTAGACAAAAGCGATTAGGCGAAAACGTAGACTTAATAGAAGGTGACATAGTTTTCTCTAAAGATGTGAACACAAGGAAAAGTAAGGATAAACCCAGGTATCGAAAAGCAATAGTTAAAGGAAAAGCCGTTAGAAATGTAGTCCCGTTACAAGTAGGAAAGCGAGATACTAATGTAGCGATTAAAAATATTAAACGCCCTCCACAGGTGGAGCTTGGCCCTAATGAGCCTTCTAGCTCACGGTAAGGCCTTACACCTACAGAACCTCGGAAAGAATCCTGGATTACTACCGATCAAGGTTGGACAAGCACATAGGCAGGAAGATAGATGGACTATAGTAAAAAGACTTGACCTTAATGGGTTAGTAACTGACCTAGAAAGCAACACTCTTAAGTTTAGGGAATTCATTAATATTGTAACCTCGCATAAAATTCAAGAGCTTACAGATGTGCAATTGCAAGTCGAGTATTTAAATAATATTACTATTTTCAAGTTAAGGCAGCTAGTTCCTATGCAGAGATCGAGACGTAGTTTGTTTAATCCTCTTGGCTCATTTATCAAAGCAATTACTGGTAACCTAGATCACGAAGACGCGATTCATTATGATACTGTTTTATCTAAACTTGGCACTAATACGGTTAAATTAGAAAATAAAATGACATTGGTAACGAAAATGTTGGATGGTTTTGTGAACAGTACGGAGACATTAAATAACAACAGCCTTATCATCGACAGACGCCTAAGATATATCGAACAGCTTATAAAATCTAGTGCAAATGCAGAAAACAAATATCTATATCTGATCCATACATTTAAAATTTTTGAAATATTTATGAACACTTTTAGAACTATTTACACTAACCTCAATGAAATAGAAACTGCCTTAGCCTTCACCAAAGTATCTGTACTTCATCAGTCTATTGTTAACTCTAGTGAAATGTTAAACTATTTAAAGGAAATTAGTCAAAATTATAATTTAATGTATGAAGTTAAGGAGGAAAACTTATTTAAATTTGAAAAGAGTATTACAGTTAAATCCTTTGTAAAGGAAAACCAGATAACGTTTATTTTGGAAATACCACTTGTCGAGAAAACCGTGTTTAATTATTTCAAAATCTATTCTCTTCCGATATATAAAAACGCGATTAATAAAACTATAGTTCTTCTCCCTGAATTCCCCTACCTCTTGGTGAAAAATGTTAAATACCTGCCAGTTCGTAAGCCTTGCGACCGAATCGATGCAGACAACGTCCTGTGTACCGACGACCACGTGGTACAGTTCCAGCCACCTAGTTGCGTGCAGCAGCTCCTGGAGTTCCAGCCAGATACAAGCAGATGCGTAGCATTCCCTGTCGACATCGAGGATGTCAAGATCCAGCGAATCAGTCTTGGAACCTGGATTGTATTCTCTCAGAACCCTATACTAATTACTGAGACCTGCGGCCATGATGAAACCAAAGAATCTCTACATGGTACTTACATGGTGTCTACAACGGAAAACTGTTCCCTATTCCTGCACGGTGTGAAGCTAAACTACCAGCGCTCATTTGCTGAAAGTATCCAGTTCAGAGTTACACCTATTATTACCTTACCTGATCTTAATTACCAGAACTTCAGCCTCCAACAACCAATCAACATCAAAAGCATGAACTTGGAAGAATTACGACGTTTCTCATGGATCTTAAATAGTGGTAGTGAAAACAGTGAAAGTGATAATATCGATTATAATATTATCGATACAAAAAGTGTCAGTGCACCTACCCTTTTCTTGTATGTACTAGTGTTAAGCATAGTATTTTACTCATGTATTAGATATATACTTAAAGGGCGAAATCATCGGAACCCGATCGAAATCTCAGTGGAACCCGATAATTTCGCGCTTGATGAGGGAGGAGTTATGCAACGGCCACCGGGACGCGTTATTACTGTTTCTCATGAAAATGCTAACGCAGCGTCTGCCGTCCAGACGCTGACGTCCGGTGCGTTGCGAGTTTAGAGATAAGCACTAGTTTTAAGCTTCATTGTAAAACCTAATATTACATCCATTCGTGTTAGACATAAGCCTCTGACTACACGTCTCAATAAAGTAGTTTTTATATTTAAATTAGTTTTTAAAAAGTTATTTCCCGCTCCCGAGATCTTGACTAGCTTCTCTTCATGGACAAATGCTAAAACTTGTGAGTTTTAGCTTATTTATTATAAAAAAAAGGTAACAAACCTTAAGGTGGCCATATTCGACCCAGGTACCTTATTTACAATAAATATTAATAACATACTTACTAAAAAAAATATGTTTTATTCAATAATATCGCAGCCGATAGAACTAAAAGTAAGGCGTGTGTAGGAAGAAAAGGTGTATTTACATCATAAAATTACGTTAGATAACTTAGGTTTATTTGAAAGATAACATAATTTTCTATTATCACATAAAGCGTTAGCAAGAAGGAAAGCTCTGCTTCCCAAAGACGCGATATCGAGTACTGTGACTTCATGTATTTTTTTGATTTATTTATTTTTGTCTTTTTCACTGCAGAGACGATATCGTGCATACTGTGGTTATTGATGGCAGATGGGCTTTAAAACTCAGTACAGATTGACGTATTGCATTTGTGTCAAGTTTATCAAATAAAATGTGCGCTAGAAATAAAATTGTTTCACTCACAGTAATGTTTTAGAAGTACTTATTCCATTTCTAGCTTGGTTAATATTTTGCGGATGCGGATGCATACCTAGGTACTTGTGAAAATTTGCATTTTCATTTTCAGTAACCGTGCCATGCGGACGATTTTTATATTTTACCTAAGTACTTTGTTGCGGATTATGGCATGCAGTTCTAGTCCGCATACGGGCTACCAGTATTCCATTATTTCATACACGCTGTCAGTATGCGTTTAGTCCGCGGAAAAATCACAGGAAAAGGGCACTAACTCACACATTTTTTCCGGTCAACTGTCCGTGGTAGCTATAGCTACCAAAAAAAAAATAGCCTGATACGTCCGTGGTAGCTATAGCTACCAATAAAATTTTCCCGCCCGTCCGTTACTATATGCTTATTTTTTAATTAACGAACGAACGTGCCGGTACGAAATTAATCTGAGCTCTACTTTAGAACGTAAGTGATGTTCTGGTATTGTCAAATTTATTGAGAAGCGTCAAAAAACTTCAAAATTAATTTCAGAAATACGTAATTGAGTGCGACCCATGAAAAGTGTGTGCGTTTTGAGAAGTGCTTCAGTTTTTGTTGAATTTAAATATGTCGTAAGTATTTAATTTCTGTGTTTTATACATCAAAATGATCTATAACATAAATGTTTTCATATTTCAGTAATTTATTGTTAGATTAATCAATTTGTTTTAACAAAAAAGTCTTCCGAAAATTGATCGAAGCTAACCCAAAATAGTATTTAAAAAACCGTTGATACTTATCTCGATAAAAGGATATTTTTAGTGTAATGTGTGTTTTTTAGATCATATATTTAATAAATAAGCCAGTCTTTACATTTTTTGGAGGAAATACATTTAGATTTTTTAAATATATTAAAATGTTTCACACAATTCAACCAACTATGTTCGGCCATTTTGTAATATGAGACAAATAAATGTGGCTTCTCGTGAACCAAGTAGTTAAATTAATAAATTTTTTCGTTGAACTATGTGTTGGTTATTTTTTTAAATAAATTATACTATTAGTGACATAAATTATTTAATGCCCCTTTAAAAAATAAAAAATTATATAAATTTATTTATTTCACTCAGATCTGGAGCTGATGAAATGGGAAAAGTCAAGAGTAAGTTTATTATGTGACATGACAGATAGACCTCACTCTAACGCCACGCTTTTTGACTCGTGGCGTGACTGAGATGACAACGACCAAGAAAATGACGCTACAAAATCAGACACAACCTTTCATCGAGTGTCGCCGAAGAGATAAGCAGGAGAACCAAAGTCACCAAGAATGCCCAATGCAAAGCTGAAGAGTACATAGCTCGCAAGACGGATGTGATCTGTTCTGTTCATTGAAATAAATAAATAAAAGACATCTTTTGGCCAAGACATCTTTTTTCTAATGTCATGTTGATTATTAATGTGTACGAATAAATAAATAAATAAATAATTATTAATGTAATATAATGTGTATGTTAATATTTATTTTAATTAATTTGTAAGTAATTCAATTATTTTTTTTTAACAAAATAACAATATTTTTATTCTCACATTGTAAATATTTAATTTAAATTTAATTTCATTTAAGAAAATTGTAAATAATGCAATAAAGTCGTTATAAAAAAATAACAATATTTTTATTTTTTAACAATGTAAATATTTAATTTTAATTATTTCAATTTAAGAAAATTGAAAATAATGCATTTTACTTAATCATATCAGTTAGTTAATAAAAAATAAACAAAATAATAGATTTTTTTTTATTTCAAATTCCGTGAGTAGCCAGTTTTTAGTAGGCCAAATCGGCGGTATTTGAGTCTCGACAAAATTTCGAAACGACGGGGTATTCAATTAGCTGATTATTTGCAGTACATGACGTTCTTTAATATCAATTTTGGTATCAATGGAAAGCTAATTAAATTATCTACACTAACGTATGCAAAACTTTTAACATTATTTAAAAATATTCAAAGTTGTTGGCGTTAAAATCTGAAATTTAACAAATTTTTTGGAGTATTTCTAGTTTTACTGATAAATATTTATTTATTTTAAATACTAATTCTTAGCTTAGTTATTTTGTTTCTATATAATTAGATTCCCTATTAAATTGGCTTTTCTATAGTATTTTTCTTTTTAGATTTGCTAAATTGGTTAAGAAGATACAAGCTTTTTAATAAAGGTCCCAGCTTTGTTTGTTATATTTTGCAATCGCCGCGCGACCTCGGACGACAAGCTAGCGCGACCGCGGAGGGGCCGGACAGTTGACCGGTTGATACATCCCACTTCGTTTTTGCTACCGAGATATGAATATAAGGTTTTTACACGCAATCAAGATTCACCCTGTATAGTAAGTAGATTGGAAACACTATAAAAATTGTTTTGACTTTTCATGACAAGTTATTTCTAAAAGAAGCAAACAGAAGAGAGCGATTTATTTATTTATATCACTAGATAAATAGAAGAGTTTATCATCTTTCACAGTTTGTGTAGATAACATAAATGGAAACGAAACGACCAGCAAAGCCACCTCTAAGCCATTTACGCTTAGCGAATTCTGAAGATGCCGAGGCGATCAACAGTATGCTGACTGAACCTATTTGTAAAACCTTTAGAACAGAGGGTACCTCAGATATTCTGTATCTAATGTAAGTTTTTAAAAATCTTAGTATCGGCTTAATGTCTGGGGATTATTATTGTTATAATTACGTTATTGTTTTCTACGCATAACACACGGGTCAAATATTTTCGTTCAAAGAATCGGTATAGAAAATTGTAATACTAAGTAGTATTATCTTTAAAACTCAACAAGTTTCAAGCCTCCTTGTGGTGCCTTGTGGTATTGACGCGCGAGTGAGGACACCCAACGCGCGGCGCTCGCTCGCTACCCCAGACCCCTTCATGCGACGACGCCGTAGGTTGCATAAAAAGGAGATTTTAAATCTTCAAACACGGTTTCAGTTTCAAAAATAATTCGTCATAGATTTGATCCGAGAGTTAAGAAATAAGAATATAGACTTAAAAGAAAATCTTATAAAATAAGATTTAATTTTCTCGTAATTGAGTAAATTTTAAAACGAATTCGCACAGCAACCTCGATTCAGCAAACTTTGATTCGGAAAAGTTATGTCAAGATTTCTTTAATTGAAAATGTTATCTATCGAGATGGTCTTTTGCTGTAGGAATTTAGTAGAAATAACGCAGTCATCTCCATGGCATTTAGCCCTCATTTGGACTAGCAACAGGATCTTTTCTGATAACGCTAGGACCTTATTTTTTGTTACGTATATAATGTTCATTTTTAGTAGCATTTTCTACTTATTAAACCTAATATTAAAGCTAAAAATCACTCATTTTGATAGGTGTAAGTTATATATTATTAAATTGATTTCAGTTATAAACTAAGCACTAAGTACATCCGATCCGAATTCCAGAAAATACGGTCCGGCGCGGCGGCGCGGGCGGCGCGGCGTAGTCCTAGAACTATTTCGATGGTAGCTTGGAGCCAACGCTGCGTCACGAGTGTCTACGCGGGTACCGTACGTTCGTTTCGTTTCGGGTGTGTACATCGGTTTTTCCGATGTACACGCCCGTACAGGGAGCTAGCGCGTGGGACGTGGCTAGCTCCCTACACGCACGTCCCACGCGTGCGTAGAGAGTTCCATACGTCCGTACCGTACGCTCGTAGCTACGTCCGTAGCAGTTTTGTATGAATACACGCGTAGACACGCGTGACGCAGCGTTGGCCCTTACTCAATCGTCATTTCATACAAGATTTCAAGATCCGTATTTTCTCAGATTCGGATACCTACTGTGTAGTGCGTAACCGCTCTTATGGCTCACGGTTATGGTTTAAATAAGTAGTTACTATTAGTAAGTAAAACTGTTTTCATTTCAGTGAGAACGGTATTATGTCATTAGTTCAATTAGATACGGAAGATCAGGTTGTTGGATTTATGTCACTCAAGGACTATCCAATGATGCCGTCAGTACATCCAATTGCATGGGAAGAATATGTTTGGAGCAAGTATAAGTAAGTCGGCATTTGTATAACCTGTACGGCTTAACTGTCCACATCGCACGGAGGTACGCACAAAAATCAAAAAAAATTCAACGAGCAACTCGAACCTCATCAAAAATGACCTTCACCCCCAGTCCCCACTATGAACCCAGACTTTTCTACGCGGAAACAGAATTTAAGAGGGTTATTCTGTAGAATATTTTGGTTGATATGAATGTAAATCGTGGTAAGGGGCGATTAATCTGAATGAACGCTTGGGGTCCACGTTAGAAGTCCACATGAATAGCGACCATCCTTCATATAAAATCTGCCGCCATATATCACCGTTCCCGCTATATTTTATGAACACCCAGTTCCTCTTAATCCAGTGTGATGTCATCTTCGAACTCCCCCACTTACCACTCGGTGAGATTGAGGGCAAACTCGAGTGTACCTATGTAATAAGAAAACCATAGTAATTGATGAATTCGTCCATATCCAATGTCTTGATGTAAGTAGTGTGTAAAAAAATACTAATGATAATTAGGTAAGTATTTTTTTCTTAGGCTACAGGAATCGTATATTAATTAACTATAGGTTAATTTTTTATTTCTGGAGTAGCTACGGTCAGCATCAAAAGTTGATGAACATATCGAAATTTTCCAAGTCATTTTTCACCATATTGTGCCTAAATAACGACTAATATTGACTTAGTTTATATTTTATTATTACAATTATACATGGAAGTTACTCAATATTGGTCTTTATTTAGGCAAAATATGGTGAAAAGCGACTTTGAAAATTTTAATGTGTTCATCAACTTTTGATGCTGACTGTACCTAATGTACACGTTTTGCTACTGATGAATTTTGTCCCGTTGCTGAGCGTGCTTCTGAAACCTTTTATACCACGTGTTTTATTTAATAATTATTTTCAGATCGGTAGAGCTAAACGCTAGAAATACGCTTTGGATTCACATGCTTTGCTGGTCGCCGACGTTTGGGCGCGATGTTGTGGACAATATGCTCAAGTCTGTGTTCATGCATGACTCTTACATCCACCATATTGCTGTCATTAAAGCTGTGGTCGACACCCCTTGTAAGTTTTCATACCTATTATACATGGTGTCCAAAAAAGTATTTTGGAATAAAATTTCCTAGATAGTCATCTCCATTCGACTACTGAAAGCCGTTTTTTATTTGGACTTATAGTTTTTCCATAAAAAAATTCTAAACATTTCAAGGAAAGCGCGCGCGCACGACCTTTTATCTATCCAGATAACGCGCGCGCCTTAAGATCAGCTGGGAGGTATTTACATAATAATAAAAATAAAGTTAGTCATCTAGGTAGGTACTTAGTTGCATGCCCTATATAGGATATTTTTTCCAAAATAAGTTTTGGACACCCTGTATACTGAGTCAAATTTATTTTCATGAATCTACTAGGTACCAACCTAATCTAACAAATACAAATTGTTACCATACATACAATATAAACCATACAAACTGACGATTCATTTGCCTATTACTGAAAAATGAAAGCAAACAGGGACAACGGGAAGTAGTTTTAAATATTTAATTAAAGTACTACCGTTCCCGTCCTGCGGCGTACGGGGACAACGGGAACAGACGAACTCGATTAGGTGACTTGCAAAAAGAAATGAAGTTTCTAAATACGGCTCAACGAGCACGTGTCTTACGTTATGTTAAGTAATTAGGTACCTAGTTGATATTTGTTGCTTCACACAGCTCTTTTCCTAGTTGAAAGAAAACAAAAAAGTTATAACAATCGAAAATAGTTCACTGGAGCTGCCACTTTCCGTATACTTTCCTTCAAATACACAGAATATATAGCAGAATGATATACGTTTTATGACAAATTCCTTGTCATTTGTTGGATTAATACAAAGATTTAAATCCATAGATGCGCCCTTTCAGTACAAAGAACTGACGAAATATTGTCATTACTGAAAGAGGTGCATGCACAAGTCTTGTGACAGTCTCTAATGAGCGCTTGTCGTGCACGTTCACATTGAATATTTTGCTTAAAATATTTACATAAAAACTTAATTATGCTGTCTTGTTCATTTCGGGGGTATAACAATACAATTCGCAATACAAACAAGAATAAAGATATAAATTTTCATGCGTTAGTTATTATTAAATTATTTAATGCATTTCTCGATTTTGTCGGGCAAGGAAGCGGGCGGCCGCCAAAGAGCAAATAATCAGATGGTAAATAAAAGATCAACTCAATACTTTATTTAACCTATTAAAATCATAATAGAAAACCTTTGAAGTTTTTATTTTACTTTACAAAGCCGTCGTATTTTTTGACTATTTAAGTAGAAAAATATATTGGTTCATTATATTAACATATTTTAAATCATAACGGTTTTAATTAATAATTTTTAATTAAAAACTTCTTCGTTTTGTCAGCTACCCAACAAGGTATAACAATGTAGTCTTTTATCTAAATTCGTAGAAAAAATATTAGTTTCATCGGCGATGAAAATTTCCTGAGAGGAGAAAATCCTTCATGGAAGATTTGTCTCTGAACCTTATTATGGACATATGGTTCCAATATGATGGCTGCCCTGCAAATTTCCGAAGGAGTGTGAGGGAACGAGATAGGACGAGGAGGATCTTCACCTTGGCCAGCCAGAAGTCCGGACCTAACCTAGATGATTTTTTATGTGTGGAGGCACATGAAAGCCTCGTATACGGTGAGCCACATTCAATGGCGTCTGCTGATGGATAGAAACAGGATAATCAACGCGGCAAATGAAATGCGAAGAAATTTGACCACTGCTGCAGTAAAAACTAGGCTTCACTGAATAATGCGAAAATGTATCCAAAACAAAGGCGGACGCGTTGAACGTGAATAGTAATGTGCAACGATAGTAAATTTATTTTTTTATAATCTTACCTTTTGTTATATTTTACTTTCTAGGGCTAAAAATGAATTTAGGTCAATCAGCTTAATTATTTTTACGTCCAGTATCGATTCTTTATTTTTTGATTATTTCAACTTTCAATCGCTCATAACTATGTATTAAGTAATCTTACGTAGAATGTTGGTTACTCAGATCATAGAACATCTTAATCTGCATTTGACAATCAAATAATAATAATATTAAAGTGCACCAATTTTAAAATACGACATTTAATGGCAAAATTCGGCAATTTTTATAAAAAAATTAAAAGTCGTTTATTTCGAAAACGGTTAGGTTTGGGGTAGGGTGTTTTCAGTGAAATAAGTTAGAAAAGACGGGTACGATACGCCCTTAAAGGATCTAGGTCGACTTAACCATTATTCCTGTATAAATGTAAAACTTCATTACTTAGATTTAAAAAAAACACAAACAACAGAACGCTAACAAATTAAGAAGTTGGTGCTTTTTGCAGGTTAAGTTAACAATACTTTAGGTATGTTTTTAATAAATAAACGATTAATAAATATTTATCTTTATTTTTATTACTCTGTAATCCTTTTAGGCGTATTTTCAGCGTAAGTTACATCTGATCTTATTCTATGACGTTTTTTGACGTGGACGCGCCGTGCTTTAGTAAAAATGACAACCTTAAGACACGTATGGGCAAATCTATGGATTTAAATCTTTGGATTAATAAAAACATTAAAAAAACTAAATAACAAAAGGTTATGACCAACCAATAGAATACTATACCTAATATTATATGTATGTGTGTATGATCTTATGTTTATGGGCAATTAGTTGTTAATTTGTAGCCAAGAAGTAAAAAAAAGCTTTAAAGTTGAATTAATAACCAGTTAAAGTCAAATAAAGTTTTCCACCCAGGTCGCACCATGCCAAAAATAAAATGGCGTTTATTTCTTGAACAGAGGTAGGTAAATATGAAAGGGGGTCACTAGCCCGGTGGACCCTGAAGAGGGTTTCTCGGATTAGTCGCTTTTTATAACGCCCTTTCCCAGCTTATACTTAACCGAGCTTAATCTGCTGTTTTCAGTACTAGTGCCGGGTCAATTTCGCAACGAAGCCTCGTTTCGGAAGGTGACTGCCGTGGAGCGCGGCATCTCGAGCGACATCCTGCCGGCGCTCATGATAGCTGACCGGAGCGAAGTGTGTCCTCGGCTGCGAATACGACGCGCTGTGTGAGTCGATGTTGTGTGGGTATTAGTTAGGAAGGTGACTGCCGTCTGAGTGACTGTTGTGTATTGGTTAGACTGTTTAAACTAGCGCCTATCAATTATGTGATACTTGTTCAATCTTTAAATAATTTAAGTAGTGGTCGAGTGCCGTGTAGCGTCCGGTAGAGTAGAATAGAACCAACCCTCATTAATTGATGTCGTAGAAGGCGACTAAGGAACATTAAAGCAGCCCAACTGTTAGCCTCAAAAATTCAGGAAATGCGCAGTAGCACTTTCAAATGAATATTACGTCCAGTAATCTCAAGATTCATCATCATCATCATCATCACAACTCTTTGCAATGAGCCCACTGCAGGGCATGAGTCTCTCCCCTGGGTGAAGAGGAGGTATAGGCCATAATCCACCAAGCTGGCCCAGTGCTGGGTGGCGGATGCCAGAATTTTTAGGGCGCCTAGATGGCTTCTGACAAACCCTAACGACTACTGTATACAAGTATACAGCACCCGGGACCGACTGCTTAACGTGCCCTCCGAAGCACGGAAGTCGTCGTGAGATATGAATGGTCGGCGGTCACCCATCCAAGCACCGACCGCGCCGAACGTTGCTTAACCTGTGATATCGTATGATACACACAGTAACCACGGCGCCACGACGACTTCGATTACAATCGAAGATTACAACCTCAAGATTACAATCAGGGATCTTGACGGGGGCACTTGTCCAGATAATCGGCAATGTATAGTGGTTAAGGAACCCTGTAACAGTATCGTTTATCCTGGTATAATATTCGCTTAGAAACATCCAACAGCGTGCTAATAAGCTACTTTGCTTTGTCAATAAATGGCGCTACAATACATATTCTTATTTCTAAAATCCGTCTTACACAAAACAATGTAATCAAATTTTAATGCAAGAACAATTTTAGCGAAGAAGACAACGACGACATAGTGCCTATAATAGAGAAGCACTCGAAGCGCCTCCGTGAACTATACGGCGAGTTTTACATCAGCGAGCTGATATCTCGACATCCGGAGTCAGAACGCGCGCTGCTTGTTTGTGAGGTACGATGATATAGAAATATCATATAGTTTTGTCTAAAACTATTAATTGAATTTATTTAGTCATCACTGTCATCATCAAAACCATAGTTACCTACTCACCGCGAATATAGGCGACAAGCTTGTCGTAAAAGACAACTGATTCGAGCTACCTGAAATATTCTATGGCCGAGTTATAGAAATCTTTTATTACGATAAATGTTTCTTTGAATGGTATACGGTTGATAGATTTTATTTGTGTTAGTTCAATCCACTCCAATCCACTTCCACTCCCTATGATTTTTTATGCCTTTAGTTCCAGAAAAGTTAATAATTAAAAAAACTATAATTTAATACCAAACAAGAACTTAAGTAAATAAGCTGTGTGTTTTAAAAATAAATGAGTGTTTTTAAGCTGTGTTCTTAAGTGTTAATAATTTTTCAGCACAGAGAACTGGCGGTGGGAGTAATGTGCCTCAACACGCAAATTAACTACGAAGTTTTGGAGGACAGCTTTGATCTATCTCCATTTGCTGGCCTGAAGCACAGCGAAGCACAGCAAGCGAATATGGCTAGAGATCTAGATGCAACTAGAAGGTTAGTCTTGTCGATGATTAGCGGTCGGTACCAGTGAATTTTGTTAATAATTCTAATTTATTAAGTTTCTGTTCTTTATTTAGTTATTCGAGGACTTTAAAAATAACGATAAAATCTTTGCCCATTACTTTATTTATATATTTACTGTAATTATATAAAAAAAATGATAATTACAGTGTCAACAAGGATATAAAAAAGTGTCCATTTTTTTTTAATTTACTTACTTTTTTTATTTTTATTTTAAACACATGTAAGGCATAGGAAGTACAACACAAATATCGAAAGGTATAAGTACTTCTTAGATATGGAAGTCTCGAATTAATGCAAGCACTTTACAGGTATTTCTACAGCGTGTAACATAATGAAGAGATATTACTTAAGGGGATTGTATGTTTGGTGATGTAGTTTATAAGTAACAGTAACCTAAATTTGTTATCCTTACGGTTCGGCCGAAAAATAAAGTTCAAAGTTAAAATCAAAATATCTAAGTGTCAACCCTAAAAACAGCTGTTAGCTTTTGCTGAAATCTATTCGATAACAGATGGCGTAAAAATAAAGTGATGGGTAACTAAGACAGATACTACAAAGTTCAGCCGGTGCGGGAAAGCTCATAAGGTCAGAGACTGCGGCACAATTCTTGTTTTAGCTTATAAGGTTGACTAGGGTTGTCAAAATATTTTGTTGTAAAATAATTAAATTAAGTATGAAAGTCTATACCAGCACTAATCATGCTAATTCTTTTAGTGTATATTCTATGTATGGTATAGAAGCTAGGCCTTAAGTTTTATCCCTCCATTTTGTTACACGTTGTATATAACTAATTACACCAACTACAGTTAATATACTATATTATTTTCTTACTTTATTTTCAGTTATTCCTGCACCTTCGTCATGTCGGATAAAGGATGCGCGGATCAAGAAGATCGTCTAGGTTCTAAACATAAGGTTAATATCTACATAATGTGGACTTTAGTAATTATAAGGATAAAAATATAAAAGTAGATACCTATTATACGGGGTAAATGATGGGTCACTTTCGAAATTCAAGGACGTGATAGTTTGAAATCATACATGAAGAGAAAAAATATATAAATATTTGCTGAGTTAACATAGCCGAAAGTTAAAGAGTTCATTACGCAACGTATGGTCGTACGCACGGCGCTATCAATACAGAATACGGTAGAATCCGATTATTATGACTCCGCTTATATTGACCAACCGCTCATTATGACGCGTTTATAAAGTGAAGTTTGGTTTTCATATAAATTATATAATTTAGTCGGATATAATGACTTCGCCTATAGTGACATGTCTGCTTATAGTAGCGACCGTATCATTTCTAATATCTTTGGCAGTGTTCGGGAGAGCTTTGTTGATTTGAGCCTCAGAGCGTAGATTTACTTATTGAGTCTACTTATTAATATCTACTTTGACTTATCTCTATTTTATTCCTCTCTATTAAAATAAATCACATGCTAACTTAAACAGTTTATTTATTCTTGCAGTACCTATGCTTTGTATGACGTCCGTAAAGTATGACTTGTTTCTTATTTTCCTTCGATGTCATTATAAACGGATTCCACTGTAGTATATATGTATAGACGGCTTCCCGATTGGTCATCGACCTAGTAAAGCTCTTTATTAATGTATAGGCAATTCTTTTAAAAAATTAAGTTCCTACTTTTATAACATAATTTTGATCAGAATCGAATCGAGTGCCATCATTCAATATCTAAAATTTGTCACCAGTCATCCTATACATGAATATAATCTGGTCAAAAAAGCATTCTGATTTTATAAGTACCTATAATATTTTTTTTACAAAAGGGTGGGACGTTTGTCTTCCATGTTAAATTAGTAGAAAGTGATCATAAAGTAATATTTATAAAATTAGAAATAATAGACTTCTTGAACACGTAAGTACCTACATATCTTATTTATACCTTCCAACACCAGAGGGCCCACTAACAGATAAGGTATACATTTAACCATTTTTCATGTTCCTGGTTAGATAGAAATTTAAAAGCTTTCAAATCGGTAGGTAGAAACAGACAGTAGCTCCTAAGCATAGCAAAGTTTTCCGCTGTATATACGCCTATAGTTAGTTCCATATCTTGGCAACCCGGAATAAAAATAAACTGCGTTCAATAAAACATTACAATTCTGTAAATGTCTTCGAATAATAGGTGAAAATTATGTATTACAGAAATGTCATGGTAGCTTCTACCTATTTCTGGTAAAATTTTATTTCGTACAATACAAAAGATAATTGATGTTCAATCATGAGAAATAATACATAAAAATAATGCGTGGGATTAATGTATGAAAAAATATATATTATCCTTATTGTGACTCTTATTATGTTTCATAAATCTATTTTTCCCTTATTTAGTATCCATAACACAAGTTCCTTAGAAAACTTAAATAGGGCTTCATAATGTGGCGTGAATATAAGAAATATATTTTTCAACACACTTGCTCGTAAAGTAAGCGTTATTCTATTGAATTTAGAACTATAGACTGGGCTATAAGTCACGCGTGCATAATATACTATACCCTAGTGCATAATAATATAATGAATCCTACAAAGTTGAATTGTACCTTTGTGCAAATAACATGCGAGAAAACAGAGCATATTTTATTGGTCCTAAATATTTTCAGAAACAACAAAGAGGTTTTATACCACTTCAAATCCATATACATTTTTAAATGTTTGCGCCTTATATTAGTAAAATATTTTTTTGTATATTAAACGAATTATTCACAATTTACAATCATTTGTCATAAAATGTTTGCATTTACCACTCCAAATTAAACATTTTCACTTAAAATAGGCTGTATATGCTATACAGACATTGACACATTTGACGGAAAAAAAAACCTACGCGCATGCGCGAGGTTTGGCGCCATTTTTCAATCACAATTCACAGCTTTGTTATCAAGTGTGTTTGTTATTTTATGACCACGATGTCTGTCTTTTACTCACACAAGTGTGTTGTAAAACGTCATATGTAACTCGTGAGCGTTGCTAATTACAGTCTCGGCTCATTATTAAGCCCTCGCCTGCGGCTCGAGCTCAAATCACAGCCTCGACTGTAATTAGCAACTTAGCTCACTTGTTACATAATATACTATTATTACTTAAATTCTTCAGATCAAATGGTTCGAAGACGACGCAGAACCTATAGAAGTATCCAGCGACTTCGAACTCTATCTACAGCAGATGGAATATTTAAATTTTTTGGAAGACGAAGAGGACGAACTTGATTTTGACATAGTCAATATAACTGATAATCAGTTGACTCTTCCGCCAATGCTCACTCATGAGAGGAAGTTGACATTGTAAGTAGTTTATTTCATTTGAAATAAAAATAATGATATTGTTAGCTTGTGAAAATAATTTAACTTTTTTGAAAGCATAGATAGGCATATACCATTGCCACTGGTCACATTTTTTATTTGTGTGGCAATAACGTGGCGATAGTGTGTCATTCCGATAAAAGTAAACTTTTGGTATTAACATTCCTCGCAATTAATGCGCCACGTTATTGCGACACAAATAAAAAATTAGAATTGGGCCCCAGGTGTCAGTGTAACTTTATGTACTATCGCGAACACAGCCGTCAGATCACTTAAAAAAAATGACGCATAAACATTGCTGCAACGCCAAGCCATGAAGCGATTTTGCTATTAGTTGTAACTTGAACATCCCAGCTTAGTGATGCATCATATGTTTTTTGTAAATTCTAGTATATCGAGGCCACCGGGCGGGATCCGTTGTGTTGGGGCTAAACTTTTAAATTATATACTAAGCAGAGATTTCAGCACAGATAAATCCAGGTATATGGTAGAAGGGTTTTATTAAAATTTGTTTTACATTGAAGGAGCTTATGATCAAGTGACACAATAACATTTGTAAAAGAATAAGACATAGAACGGTTGCTATCTAAACATAATAAAACTGACATGACAACAGTTCTATTTATAGCCAGTTTTGCTTCGCTAACAAGTATACTGATAAATAGGTCTGAATATCACATTAAATATGTATATTCAATACGTTGAGCCGTTTTGTCGTATCAATCACGGAACAGACATGCATCCATGCATCCAAATTTTTGCATATATAATATTAGTAGGATTTTCCTGAAATACTTATTAATTATGTTACTTTTTATTACAGACCAAAGCTGCCAGGAGTAGATCCACTGGATAAAGAAATGTCGAGAGAGAGGAGTAGATCCCGTACGTTATTATTGCTGCTATTTTATTAATGGTGATTTGCGTTTGATCTCTAACTAGACTGATGGTAAGTGAGAATGCAGGCTAAGATGAAGGTTTTCATGTAAGATTTTATTGTACTATCGGACGTTTGATCGTCTTAGACGCGTTGGACATTTTTTCTAAAACTCTTTTTTAAAGGCAGAGTCAGTGCCTCGCGAGACGTAGATATGAGCGTACGCATCACTTGTTTTTTTATCCGTATTTAACGATTATCCAACTTTTAAAACTACCCACATCTAATGACCCAAATGATTATCGAAAGTGGATGATGCTGATGAACTAAATAATAGTGGGAGTGATATAATAGAAGATGATGAAGTTATAAGAAGCGAGCAACAAGTTTTATGTGATGTAGTAATGGAGGAATCCGTTCAAAGAGTTTCAGAAAAGAGAGGAAAAGAATATAGCGATGAAATTATAGAAGAGGAAGATGGATTCATAACTGTTAGGAACAAAAATAAGAGACTTGCCAGTAGAATATTTAAAAAATCTGACGGTTGTTTAAATGGTGATAAAAATGTATAATCGTAAAATGTTGTTAGTATTACCTACCGGCAAAGAAACAATGTTACCTAAACAGTGCGGGTTGGCAAAGTTATTATTGGCTGAAAATATTAAACATATAAATGAAGCTCACTACGAAAATCCATACAATGTTATTTTACAGTTTGCAGATAGAGAAAATGCAGAAAAACTATACCCAGCGCGGCGAACCTTAATCCCTATGACACTGACAGTAATTTCCACAATACAACCTTGTAGTGCCGTCACCGTTACTTTAGAATCGTATTGGAGGTGTCTAAAAATGGCATTTATTTATTATACGTAGCTATATTCCAATACAATACTGATATTCCGTTGGAATTATAACAATTCATAACATTTGTAAGATATTATCTTATTAATGTTATGAATTGTTATAATTCCAACGGAATATCATTGTATAATAGGGATCAAGGTTCGCCGCGCCGGCTATAGTTAACTGTCAAAAAATTCTTGATCTCGGCTATAGATGTCAATGGGTAAATGAAGTTAATTTATCATACGGAGTTGTCAAACAAATAGATTTGGATACAGATTTAGAAGAACTTCAACAAATTGTGGAGTGCGAATATGAAGGTTGTCACCGTTAGAAGATTGAAATGACTTAATAGTTCAAGAGTATGGGTCGATAGTGAAACTGTCCGTATCTCTTTTAAAATATCTGTTTTGCTGCAATATTTGTGTATTTTTTTTGTAAATAGCAGCGACTATATATACAGCTTCCCGACAACAACCCCCGGGCCGATGGCCGCGGCCTGCCATCCCTTTTCTGTGGATTGGGAACGAACACCTTGTTCCCAAAGTGGTGACCCCGAGCTGAACTACCTTCGCAGCCTTCGAAGAAGAGGACCAACATCTCCGTCGTCATCATAGTCACATCTCTCTCCATCCACCAGCAGCGTGTACCACATGCCAGCCGCCAGCACACTCCGGGCTACCATGGTGAACCACTAGCTTGTAGCGCTGCAAGCCTGGTCTGCCACCTCCAGCCTTCACTTGCAACTCGACACAGCACCCTGCACTTCGGCTGGTCACAAGCAGATCACCCTACTCTCCTGCCCGAAGCAGCCGCTCACTGGGGCCATTTCAGAGAAGAGCACACCTGGACGCACTGTGGCACTCCAGTGGAGCTTTTCCCAATTCACTGGGACCATTCCCCCGACATTGTCTAGGATAATCGCCGCGTACAGTTCCGACTCAGCGAGAACCAACTATGCGGCATCCTCATTCGGTGCCGACCCACTGGAACTCCACTGGCACGCTGGCAAGCATCTCAAGACGCAAGACCGTGGACGACCATGACCATATCGACCGCCGGTCTCGGAGGGGAGGATGTAGCGACATCTAACGACGCCCCATAGAACGATGACGACACGACGTAATTCCTACATCTCACTGTCAAAGTTCTTATAGTGATTAGCACATAGTATTTAGGCCGTGGCCTGCAATTCCTTTTCCGGGGATTGAGAATGAACACCTTGTTCCCAAATATGTTTGGGTGTCGATTCAAGGTTTCACGGAACCATACACTTTTCCTGTAACACAATGTTCTGGGTGTTGGCGGTTTGGTCACTAAGTAAAATCATGTCCAACAAAGATAATAATTTGCCTAAAATATGGAAGAAACCATAGCAACTGTGAGACTACCTACTTAACATGTATAAATTGCAAACATTCACATATGGCATGAGATAAATCGTGTCCGATATTCATCAAGGAAAAAAGATAAGAATTATTATGTGTATATGTATGAAATCTTACTTACAGGACAGCCTTATCTACGTATCTAGAAGAAGAAAAAGCCCGATCTTAAAACCAACCTGCTGTGGAAACTATGTGTGATAAAGTTCCTCAAAGTGTTACGAACGTTAAGTCATCCATTTTATACCGCGATGCATTAATAATTGAAAATCGAACAAAAATGTTCTGGCTACAGATATAGAATATATGGATTGTGCGAACAGAGACGTAAAAAGTACAGATGAGTCATCAAGCTCCATGATTTTAGGTAAACAACAAAAGTTACTAAATACTAAAAGAAAAATAAATAGAAAAGTATTAATATTATTTAATATATACAGACGTGACAGAGAAGATTCTTATGGGGGAATAGCTATTTTAGCACATTATTTGTTAAAAATTTAAAATTAAATATTAGATTAAATAATTCAGGCATCGAGCTATTATGTGTAAAATTAAATAATTGTAGTTACATTCAATATTTAATAACAATATATTGTCCTAGTTCCGTATATACCACACAATCAGACTGGGACACTATCTTTTCTATGTTCCCAAAAAACTGTTTGATAGCGTGGGATTATAATGCTCACCATAAATGAAATGAAATGAAAACTTTTTTATTCGTAGTAGGTAATTTTATACACTTTACGAACGTCAAATCGAATTGGTCGTGCAAAAATTATAATAGAGGCAAAAAAAATTTTTAATCTGCCTTAGAATTTGGTTTCAGTTCACTCAATAAGGGCCCACTCACTAGGGTAAAATTAGTAAATAATATTTTGCAAAGTTCTTCACCTGACATTACTTTTGCATCGTCAGATATTGCTATTGATTTTGATTGTTATGTTATGAACGAAAATTTGGGTAGTGACCATCTATTTGTCAATTTCAAAACTAAGTATAATATGGAGATTCTTATTAATAAAAAGCGTAACTACAAACTAGCGGATTGGAATGGTTATAAAAAATCTTTACAAAATAGTTTTCTCCGTACTTGGGAGGACGGTAATGTTCAGTCCACCTGTGACTATTTTATTAAGCAAATAAATAAAGCAGCTGATGATAATATTCCGATAATAAAATTATGTAATAATCCAAATAGCAACTTTATACCGAAAAGGTAATAGAGCCCATATTTGTCTAAATAAGTTGGTGAACGTAGATTGGCGCTTAATAATTTTAGAAAAAATCCAACATCCTCAAATCTTTTGGTACTTAAAGATAAAACAAACAAAGCAAAACAGTCTATACATGACGCTAAATCAATACAATATAGGCAATTCTGTGATAGTCTTGATCATCATAACATATCACCTTTTATAATGTGGCAACGTTTCGGTTGGGTAAAAGGTTACAAATGGACGGGATTTCTTTGTCCTCAGGAATTAACGAAAGAAATACTTTATGATCTGACACCCGAATATGTTAATTAGAATGTGAATTTGATCTCCAAGAAATCACTGTTTAAAAAAAAATATACAGCACCAGGTGATGATAAAACTACTTAATCCATGCTTTTCAATCTTCCAACAGTTGGAAAGATGTATCTCCTCAAAATATGTAATAATATATTGAAATCAGGTACCGTACCATATCAATGGCGTAATATTAAAGTTATTCCAATTCCAAAGGCAGGAGATGTGATATGTACCTACGCGCGCTGTCGCGCGTCTCTGTCTTACTCAGTAATAAACCAGCTTAACTTGAGTGCAGTCGTTTCATTGCTAACCTACATACATCTCACTGACGACGCGGACTGTAAATACCCACGAAAAAAAACAAAAAAAAAAAAAACATACAAAATGTCTTTTATGGGTAATTTATCAAATTTTGATTATAAAACCGGCGAGTGGAGCATTTTCAAAGGTCGGTTGAATCAATTTTTGAAGGCAAATGAAGTGCTAGAAGCAAAGAAAAGTGCAATCCTCTTGGCATATTTGTCGGACGAATCTTACCGGCTGCTGCGAAACCTCGCTTACCCGCGAGATTTAGAGAATTTGCAATTTCAGGAGCTTGTCCAATTACTCGATGGGCATTTCAAAGTTAAGCAATGCACATATGCCGACAAAGCGAAGTTTTATGGGGCCTTGAAAAGTTCCAGCGAAACCATAGGCGACTGGGCGGCGCGGCTGCGGGGGCTCGCAAGCTACTGCAACTTCGGTACCGCCCTGGAACAGAACATCACTGATCGATTCGTCCTTGGCTTGAACAATGGGCCCGTTCGCGATAAGCTGTTTGAGCAGGATTCGTCATCCTTAACCTTGGCTCAAGCTATAGAAATAGCTGAAAAGGTAGAAAGCGCGCGCGAAGCCCGAGCTGTTTCATCAGAAGGAGCAATGCTAGTAAAGGAGGAGCCTTTATATCGTGCGTCGGCTGATTGGGACACCAATGGCAAGCCGCGGCCGCGGTGCGGCGGCGGTGGCGGCGGAGGCAGCGGTGGCGGCGGCGGCGGTGGCGTGGACCCCGTCGCCGGCTCCAGCAGAGGCGGCGGCAACAATTACTACTGTGACCAGCGACAAAATAGTGCAGTGTGTAAAATTTGTGGCATGAAAGGTCATGCAGAACAAAAGTGCCGTTTTAAAAGTTATCGTTGTCAAAAGTGTGGTGTCAAAGGTCACTTAAAAAAAGTTTGTAAAAATAATAAAGCCCGTATCAATAATATCACTAGTGAGTCTGAGGGTAATAGTAATTTTTGCGAAGAATGTCAAAATTATAACGTGAGGTACGTAACGGATAAGCCTATCGAATTAAAATTACAGTTAGGAACACAAAATGTAACTATGGAATTAGATTCCGGTTCTGCAAAAACTGTTATATCGGATCAATTGTATCGTAAACTTTTTTCTCATTGTGATCTTATTAAAAGTAACATGAAAATGTGTCTATATGACGGTCATAAAATTTCACCAATGGGCTATTTCATTACAGAGGCGACCTATAACAATGTAACTAAACCTATTGCGATATTTGTAGTAAAGCGCGGGGGCCCGCCACTACTTGGCCGTGATTTTATGACCACGTTTAACTTAGTTTTGAGTGCTAATATAAAAAATATATCCACCGATTTTGACGTAAACTCATTGTTGGAACGGTATTCGAATCTATGGCGGGATGAATTAGGTACGTTTAATAAGTTCGAAATTAATTTAGAGTTAAAGGAAAACTCGGTCCCAAAATTTTTTAAGGCCCGCTCCGTACCGTTTGCGTTAAAACATAAGGTAGAAGCAGAACTAGACAGGCTAGTGAGTTTAGGCATTCTTGTAGCTGTTAATCACTCGGAATACGCTACCCCCATTGTGCCGGTTCTGAAAGATGACGGATCCGTCAGGATAGCTGGGGACTACTCTTTGACCTTGAATAAAGATTTAGTTATAGATAAGTATCCGTTACCTAGAATAGAGGAGGTTTTTGCAAGGTTAGGCGGGGGCGAACACTACTCTAAAATTGACCTTAAAAATGCATACAATCAATTTTTATTAAGTGAACGCTCCCAAAACCTAACAACGATAAATACTTCAAAGGGTTTATTTAAATATACCAGACTAGTGTACGGCCTTGCAAACGCTCCGGCAATTTTTCAAAAAGCTATGGAGACACTCTTATCCGGCATAGATGGCGTAAGCTGCTGGCTAGATGATATTTGTGTAACAGGGCCATCGAAAGAAAAACATTTAAATACATTAAATGAGGTTTTAAATAGGTTACACGGTGCTGACTTAAGGTTGCATAGAGAAAAGTGTTGTTTTTTCAAAAATAATGTAACTTATTTAGGTTACGTAATTAATAAAAGTGGTCTGCAGACGTGTCCTGAAAAATTTAAAGCCATATTGCAAGCCCCAGAACCTTCCAACGTCACCGAAGTAAAGCGTTTCTTGGGAATGGTTAATTATTACCGTAATTTCATTCCAAAAGCTTCGAGTATTTTAAGCCCGCTTCACGAGCTGCTGAGGGCGGGCGCGGCGTGGGCGTGGGGCTCGCGGCAGCGCGACGCCGTGCGCGCGGTGCGGCGCGAGCTGGCGTCGGAGCGCGTGCTGGCGCACTTCGAGCCGAGCGCGCCGCTGGTGCTGGCGGTGGACGCCGGCCCGCACGGGCTGGGCGCGGTGCTCGCGCACGCCGGCGACCCTCACGACCGACCTCTTGCCTTTGCATCGCGCTCCTTGACTGCGAGCGAGCGTAATTACAGTCAAATTCATAAAGAGGCTACGGCCATTATTTTCGGGGTTAAAAAATTCCACCAGTACCTGTATGGTCGCAGCGAACCATTTATATTAAAAACCGATCATAGGCCATTAACTTCAATATTTAATAAAAAAAATGGCATCCCGGTTACAACGGCTCTTCGATTGCAACGTTACGCTATAATTTTGTCAGCTTATAACTATACAGTTCAGTATACATCTAGCGATAACAACATTGTAGCAGATTATTTTTCGCGCGCGCCGCTTAAGTCATCGGAATGCGAAAGCGACAAACAGTTCGATACCTACAGCTCGCTTAAGTTTTTAGACCCGATCCAACCGGCTATCTTATTAGAAGATGTGAAAGTAGCTACACAAAATGATAAAACTTTAAAAACCGTTGCTAGGTACGTAAAAAAGGGATGGCCTAGGAGAATAAATTGTAAAACAATCGCACCTTATTTCAATTGTAAGGCCGACTTACAAATTTTGGAAAACGGTATACTTTTGCGCGGGGCTAGAGTAATTATACCAGGATCCCTCCGAACAAGGATGCTAGACGAGTTACATGATACCCACTTAGGTATTATAAAAACAAAATGCAACGCCCGGTCTAGGATGTGGTGGCCCGGCATCGACGGCGACATCGAGCGGCGGGTCGGCGCGTGCGACGCGTGCGCGGCCGTGCGCCCCGCGCCGCCGCGCGCGCCCCCCGCGCCCTGGCCGCGCGCGCCGGGGCCATGGCACCGGGTACACATCGACTACATGACGATAGCGCAGCGTACCTACTTGATAGTCGTTGATTCTTTTAGTAAGTGGTTAGAATGCTTACTTATGCAAAGCAGCACGGCCACGGACGCCTTAATCATTAAATTAAAGTTAATTTTTTCAGTATTTGGAATACCTAACGTATTAGTATCTGATAATGACGTAAAAATTAATTCATCACAATTTAGAGAATTCTGTTCCAACAATGGTATACGTTATGTAACTTCCCCTATTTACCATCCTCCCAGCAACGGACAAGCGGAAATTGCTGTCCGTACGTGTAAAAAAATGTTAAAATGCATTATAAGTTCCAACTCGGCACCTAGTGTTATACATGAAAAGTTACTCGGCTACTTATTTACCTACAGGAATACTGTGCACTGTACTACCGGACAGACACCTGCTATGTTGATGTTCGGGCGGCCTTTGCGAACGCGATTAGACGTAATGTTACCTGTACACAATAAAGTCACGCCGGAATCAAGTAATGCGAACATTGACAGTAGAAGGCATTTTGAAGTCGATGAGCATGTGTGGGCTCGGTGGTACAGTGCGAGGAAGGAAAGTTGGGAGTTTGGTACAATTAGGGAACGAATAGGAAATAGAATGTTTAAGGTGTATGTACATGATAAGCAAAGCAATTGTATCCGTCATATTGATCAGCTCCTAAAGTACCGAGGTCAACGTGCCCCTGCTCCTTGCAACCCCTCTGTGACTACAATTATACCTACTGGAAGTAATGAGTCCAGTAATGCTTTAAGCGATATTGCAGTTTACGCTAATCCAACGTCCCCTCAATCAACGCCACAGGACAGAACTGAGTGTGAGCCTGAGTGGGTGGACTGTGAAGATAATGAGCATAAATCAATTGAATCAGATGCACCGCCGTCGGTGTCGGATCCCCCGCCGCAGCCGGTATCTCCGCCTCCGGCGGCGGATCCCTCACGACAAGGTAGCACTGTTGCTAGGTTAAATGATAAACAAGATGCCATTACAGAGCGGTCGCATAAAATGATATTGCGTCCTAAAAAGACGATAGATTATAAGGTTTTTTTGTAAAGGTTTATTTGTAATTAATGTTAAGTTTTTATTTGTTATCAGGTTTGAAACTTAGTGTGGAGGAATGATATGTACCTACGCGCGCTGTCGCGCGTCTCTGTCTTACTCAGTAATAAACCAGCTTAACTTGAGTGCAGTCGTTTCATTGCTAACCTACATACATCTCAAGATGGTTCAAATATTAATGTCAAACCACGACCAATATCCCCCTTGTCCTGCGATTGTAAAATTCTTCATTCTATGTTAGCGAAAAGACTGGAATGGTATGTAGAGAGAAATCAGATCTTTTCACCTTACACTTTGGGTTCTACAAGAGGATAATCTAGCCTCGACTGTTTAACGCGTATAGTAACTCAAATTCAAATAGGTTTTTACACTAATTGTCCAACTCTTGTCTGTTTTTTAGATATTCAAAGTGCTTACAATCACATACTAATTGAAAAACAACTATCGATTTTAGACAGTCTAGATGTTGGTAAAAGTATATACTTATGGAACTTTCTTAGTGAGCGACACCTCAAAATTACCGATGAATCTAAAGTGGGAACCGACATAGCAAGGTATGCAAGGAAAGGATTAGCTCAAGGTGACCCATTATCACCTTGAATTATCAATTAGTAAATCTAAAATGTGTCTTTTCAGCAGAGGGTTTAAACGGCAACCGGTGCAGCTTTTAATAAATAATATCGAACTTGAAACGATTAATGACTATAAATATTTAGGTGTATGGTTGGATAGAACATTGCGACAGGGCAATTGAAAAAGTTCAAAAACTGATAAACATATTAAAAATTCCGACTGGCTCTTCATGGGGCGTACATAAAATTCATTTAAGAAGGCTGTACATCACTTTAATCAGAAGTAGTAATCTATTATGGTTGCTTTTTATACGACAATAGAAAAACCAATATGTATATGCGCTGCAAATATAAGAAAAAACCTACAGATCGAAATTTGGAACGTTACAAAGCGTTGAGAAATCATTGCAACAGGATTTGTAGGGATGCACAACGCCGCCACTTTCACAAGTCTGTGGAAAATGAAAATCCAGGTAAAGTTTGGAAATTTCTCAAAACATTGGGTATTGGCAAAACAAAGTATGACAATAACTCCTCATCAGTTGATTTAAATCTTTTAAATAAGCACTTTTCCTATACTACTTCTAAGGATGGTTCTTCAAGAGACCAAACCCTAAAATATCTTTCATCTTTGCCGTACCCAGACATACCTTTTTTTAATTTTCGTCAATTTACCGATTGTGATGTAAAGAAGAATATTTTATCAATTTCCTCTAACGCTGTAGGATGTGATTGCATTAGCCGTAATTTGGTCATACCCTTACTAGATATCCTTACTCCTATCATCACCAAAATCTTCAATAAATCCATATCCACAAATACTTTTCCAGAAGCCTGGAAATCAGCTAATATAATTCTTTTGCAAAAAAAATTGAACCCTACCTCCTACTCCGATTACCGTCCAATTTCAATCCTTCCCTTTCTTGTATTTGAGTATTTGAACGCCTTGTCCATCATCAGATCCTAATGTTTCTTAACAAAAATAACCTAATGAATCCTTTCCAATCTGGTTTTCGTCATGGCCATAGTACGGTTACGGCACTCGTCAACATTACTGACGACATACGTCGAAACATGGATAACAAACAACTCACACTTTTGAGCTTACTCGATTTCAGTAATGCATTCAACACAGTGGATTTCGATATACTTCTTGGTGTCCTAAGCACACTTAACATATCTCCAACGGTGATTGACTGGTTTCGTAGTTATCTACATGGCCGTCAGCAGCGTATTTCTGTGGAGAACACTTTTTCAGACTGGTGCAACACAACTGCTGGCGTCCCTCAAGGTGGCGTGCTATCTCCTCTTTTGTTTTCAATTTTTGTTAATTCTATAACTCTTTCCTTATCTTCTTCCTACCACCTGTATGCAGATGACTTACAAATTTATACCCAAGCCCCTCTCAGCGAAATCAACGTAGCCATTAACACCACCAATAACGACCTTAAACACATCTCGGAATGGAGCAAACGCTTTGGACTAAAAGTTAATGCCTCCAAAACTCAGCTAATTTTAATCGGTAGTTCTAAAATGCTAGCAAGAGTTGACATCGATGAACTTCCACCTGTCACGTTTGAGGGTGAAATAATAAATTACCGTTCATATGTTAAAAACCTCGGAGTGCTCATGGACAGCAATCTATCCTGAAGACATCAGATTGACTCCGTTAGTAAGAAGATGTTTGCTGCAGTCAGGTCTCTGAGACGCCTACGAAACTTCTTGCCAATACCGACAAAAATTGCGCTCGCACAGTCCCTTTTATTACCCATACTGGATTACGCAGATGTAACGTATCTCGATTTGACCGAGGAGCAATTAGATAAACTTGAGCGCCTCCAAAATATATGTATAAGGTTTATATTTTCTTTACGTAAGTATGACCACGTATCAGAATTCCGCAATAAGCTTAAGTGGCTCCCAATTCGCCTTCGCAGGAATACACACGTTCTTTCTCTGCTTTACGGGATACTGTTCAATCCTTACACATCGCTGTATTTAAAAAACCGTTTTAATTTTCGTCATGAAGGTCATGAGAGAAATCTACGTTCTACAAATAATATGCTCTTAGCGACTCCTCTGCATTCCTCTGATTTCTTCCACAAATCGTACACAGTAAATGCAGTAATCCTATGGAATAACTTACCAATGTAAGAACATTCACAGTGCAAAGTCCATCGCTTCTTTTAAAAAACAAATAAATGCTTTTTATTTATCACTATAATTTATATTAGACCTTATTGTATCTTTTACACAAAAATAATCTTTTTTATATATAATTATTCTTTTTGCTTCTTATATATATATATTTTTACTTATTTTATATATGTATACTTTTATTCCATTATTTAAATAATTAATTAAATTATTAATATTTGTTACAATCCTTTATATTATTATTATAAGTTTGTGATATTTTTCCTTTGCCCCGGGTTGCCTGGTAGAAATCGCTTTAAGCGATAAGGCCGCCCACATTGTCGTCGCAATATTTTGTTAAAATATTTATTATTTAAGTTCATTGGCAATAAAGAATATTTATTATTTATTATTATTATTATTATATAAGCTGGATAAAATACAAAACCAGACTTTGCGGGTTGTAGGCGGGATAGTGGGACATGTTATGGAGTTCCACTATCTAGTAAAAAACTTCTTTGCTTGTTAGAGTTTTTGAAAAGGTAAAGGAAGAAAGTATACATTCATCTGCAATTTTAGAAATATTTACCTTAAATATATGAGTCTCTAAAATTAATATTCTAAATACAATAAAAGTTCATTTGGATTCAATTAAAATGTCTAAGCAATCTTACAATTATACTATGCTGAAATTCGAAACTTTAAAAGAACTGAGAGAAAACTATCCCGATTATTATGTCATTTACACTGATGGCTCTAAAAGTGCTCAGGGTAATGGTGCTGCTTACTATGATGCTATGAAGCCAAATGATACCATAATTATTTTAAGATAGTAAGTCATACATCAATTATGTCTTTGGAACTCTTTGCAATATCAAAAGGACTTGATTATATTCAAAACATTGGAATCAAAAAAGTATTAGTCTGTGTAGATAGTAAAAGCGCTTTGCATCATATAGCTCGATGCGCCTCTGGTAGCAGAGGTGCATCGATAGCTTATGAAATCCTTGCGAAAATACAAAATCTACATAACATCGGGTTTGATCTCAAATTGCAATCGGTTCCATCGCATGTAGGCCTAGTAGGTAATGAGGAGGCTGATCGTTCGGCTAAACTAGGTATAACATCGGGTAGAGAAATTAATATCAGAACAAGTTATATGAAACTATTACCAAAATTCAAAAGTAAGTGTCACGATACTTGGAAAGAATATTTTGACGAAAGGTCTAAAGTTACAGGAATCTGGTATAGATCTATTGTATCTGAGCCTCCTCATGTACCTTGCTATGGAAGCACTAGGATTAAGACAAATCTTGTTCTGTTCGCTTTCAGACTGAGGTCTGGCCACATTCCTTTGAACGGATTTGGATTTTTGATGGAAAAAATAAATTCACCTAATTGTAATGTTTGTGGAACGCCAGAAGATGTTCATCAATTATTGATGGAGTGTGTCCGGTTTCAGCCTGAGAAGGAGGCGTTGATCAAAACTCTTACTTTTAATAAATATGATGTGGTATCTATGTATGATCCATAATATATTATGTGATCCTAACTCTGAAGCAGCGCTAGCTATGTTTCAAGTTTTTAATGTAAGATTTAGTTAAGAAAACATTGTAATAGGTTACGATGGGACTGACATGTACTGTTACCCTTAAGTTTAGTTCCTACAATTTTTTTTTGCGCATTCGGACTAGTCTGTATGGGAATTATACCTTTGCCTGCGTCCAGGCGTCTTAAAAAGTTGACAGCAAAATGGCGTCCTTTTCATCTCCGCTGGTGGCAAGCGTAGCCGCGTTTATTTTGTTTTTTAATACTAAATGTATTGGAAGTTGTAAGATTCGCGTTGGAATTGCGCAGGAGACGCACGCCTCGTTGTGCCAGTAATTTGCATACTTATTAAATAACTTTGTACTGATTTTCGGGATTCCCGTCAGCCCGGTTGCTAGGTGTTTTGCTGGTCCCAGGGTTTTATTTTGCTCCTTAACAGGAGTGTTTGGACAGGGGCGAGAAATTGGCGGATTTGACGAGACCTCACCTGCCCTTCGAAGCATAAAGTGCAAGACAGTGCACCAACGCCTCTAAACGGGATCCAATTTCAACGTTTAGAAACAAATATTTATTTACCGGTTTTTTACACCAGTCCATCGTCACCTCTAAATGGAATCCAATTTCAACTTTTAGAAACAAATATTATTTACCGGTTTTTTACACCAGTGCATCGTCACCTCTGAACGGAATCTAATTCCAACTATAAACAAATATTTTTCTACTTAGTACAGACCAGAAGTCGCCAGGGTCCCACTCTAATAAATTTAGGTTTAAGTACTTGAATAAATACGGATTTCTAGACCTGAATTCTTTTATTTATACTCATTTCCCTTCTTAAGGAAGTGAAGGTTACAGTACGCCTGTACAAAAGTCTCTTAAAATAAATAAAGATAAAAAAATGGCAGAGTCACAGACATACATCTACATAGATGACGCAAGTGTCACGATTTGTATTGAAACCAAGCGTGCCGACTTTTTAACAGCTACTGTGACGTCACAGCTTATGATTTGTGATATAAAATGCAAACTGATTTAAAGACACCTATGCCGCCGATGAAATTGATTATTAAGAACGATATCTATATTGTGATATCGATTTTTAACAGACATACATACGCGCGACTGAATCTAGGGGCGACCAACCTTGTCGATTGGTCGAGGTTCGGACACGAGAAGTACCGACATGCATTTATTATTTCATTCGCAATTTAAAACGATACTCCATACCGCATAACTGAGAGTAACCACTGGTTTATGTGTTATAGCTATGTACGAATATATGAAGATTTAGTGAGCGCTAAATAGTTTTAAGTTAAAATATTAAGTTAAAATAGTCATATATCTTACTTTAAGCACTAATAACGATGCTAATGCGTTGATAAACCATTCTCAGGTTCATTCCATTCGCGCCGTGATAATTTCCGATTCGAAGGAGAACCAAATGCTTTTCTCATCGAGTTATTTGCTATGCATTCTGACTACGATGAAAGGTAAGCGTTTATTTTTATGGTGTGTAGTCTAGTGGACAACAGTCTTATGGAAAAATACTTCGCTTGGATGCAAGAGCAGGCTATCAACCTACGTTTTTTTCATCTTAGCCGACTTCGGCCATTGCAATCAACGTATTGCTGCCTTTGGTGGCTGGCACAGATGTAAACAAAGCTATATATTGTTTGTGTGAAGCCTAAGACACGGGCGAAATATTTTCGTTTAACTAATCGTTATTAAAAAAATTATAATCTTAAAAACTCAGCAAGTCTCAAGCCTCTTGTCGCGCGAGTGGGTCACCCAGCGCCTAGCCTGCATACTGGGATCGCGTATGGTACGCTCGCAAGTTAGTGTGTACAGTTCTGTTGAGATTGATTTAAAATATAAAAGAAACTAAAAAACTATTGCATACGATTCTGTTGCCGATTTTGAACACATTGCTTTCAGATTTCGTATAAACAAAAAACATTTTGACAAAAAAATGAAAGTGCAAAATAGTAAAAATGGTGATAGTATTTTGTTAAACCCTGGTTAATTTTCAAAATCTGTAATCGCCAAAGAATATGAGGATGAATGGTTTTTAACATATAAAGATTTTATAAAAGATTTTTATGTGACATATACTCACAAAAAGCTTTATAAAATACATGTTATTCTGGTTGATCTAAGTAAACAAGCCACGTAAAAGCCTTGATATGTGAGGAATGTTGGATATTCCTCACATATCAAGGCTTTTTGGGGACTGAAAACTGCTCGCGTCCGCAAGGTTTAGCCCTCGATGCCTTGTACGTGGTCCCTGGGTGGTGCTAGACGAGCAGTAAAATCTGGTGATAGGCTTCGGCCGTGGCTTGTCCCCACCCACTAGACAAAGCCATGCCGCCAAGTAACCTAGTTGCGTTCCGGCATGATGTCTAGTGTAGCCATTGAGGAGGATAGGTCTGAGTAATCGTGCTGCATCGGAGAACTGTTTACAACTCGTAGGATAATGACTCACCGGGTACCTCGTTTAGGAGGGTAGCGAGATCCGAAGCACGGTGCACCGCTGGCCAACCGCAGGTAGTAGGGGGCCCAAGTAGCATGCCAGCCACATGCAAAAAGCTGCCCCGCCACCTCGCGAAAAATCCCGGGAGGCTCCATCGTGCCGGCTGGCGACCGGTTTGAGAGGACCCGATGGCGAACTTGGGGGGGGGGGGGGGGTTCGGGCGTCCCCGCAGTCTCCAAGCGAGTTTCCCAAAGATGCGTCACCCCTATCGAGTTGATTGGTTCTATTTGCAGCGCTTCACTCAACTTCTGTTCTCCTCCCTATTCACTCCACTCCAAAACTAATGAAAGGTCCAAAGAAGAGTAAGGTAACACAGCGGTTGCACTTCCTCTTGTTTAAAGTGCACTTCTGTAATATCCGAGGAGTGCATTCCAATCTCAATGATGTCCACCACCACATCGAGACGGAGAGACCCCACCTACTCTTCCTAACGGAGACGCAGATCTGTGATCCGTCAGACTCGACATACCTTTGTTACCCAGGTTACATCCTGGAGTCCAAATTCCACCCGCACGCCGGGGTCTGCATGTATGCCAGTGACAAGATCTGTTGTCAGCGTCTCCGTTACTTAGAAGTGCCGGACCTTTCAGTTATGTGGGTTCACATAGATACCGGCCTAGACCAAATGGTATACGCTGGTATTTATCGGTCACACAGTGGAGATCGGGAGACAACGAGGCTTATGGACTATCTCAGCAGTACAGCGGACGAGGTTCAGCAACGTTTTCTCACAGCGCAGTTGGTGTTCCTGGGGGATTTTAACGCACACCACGGACAGTGGTTATACCCGTTTCAGGACACGTACCATGCTGGTAGAGAGGCTTTTAAGTTTTTGCTCACTCATGGCCTCTCTCAGCTTGTTGATGAGCCTACGCGCATCCCAGACGTTGCTGGCCACACTGCTTACTGCCTGGACCTTCTGCTGACAACCGATCCGGACATATATTCGGTGTCCGTCACTGCACCCTTAGGGACATCCGATCACTGTCTGGTGAAATCTGTATCGCAGTACTCGCCACCTGACACCCGACCAAGTGGTTCTAGGCGAGTATGGCGTTACAAGTCGGCAGATTGGGATAAAATGGGACATTTCTTCGCATCTTATCCGTGGCGGCAAGCTTGTTTTACATCAACCGATCCATCGTGCTGCGCTGATGCAGTCTCAAGTGTGATAGGTCAAGCAATGGAGTTCTTCATTCCCTACGCTGATCTATCCCTTGAAACCAAAGCTCGCCCATGGTTTAGTGCTGAATGCTTTTCCGCTGAAAAGCGTAAGCGAGAAGCGTACAAAGCCTGAGCGACTGCTCGCAGAAGCAAAGCCGTGGATTCGCATGAACACAAGAAGAGGTACAATGCTGCCGCCAAGTCCTGCAAAAAGGTGATCAAAGAGCCCACATAGGCTGTATCGGAGACAGAATAGCCTCATACCCCTCGGGAAGTTAAGCTTTCTGGTCCCTCGCCAAGTCGGTCGAAACGAACTTTTGTCGCCCGTCGCTGCCGCCTCTGCGAAAACCTGACGGTTCTCTGGCCCACACCGCTAAGGAAAAGGCGGATTTATTTGCCAGTATCTTTGCGGAAAATTCTCGTCTAGATAGCCAACGAAAAATCCCACCCCAAAAACCTCAGTTCGGTCCTACAATGGGTACCGTTCATATTCGCCAAAAGGAGGTTCTTAAATGCTTGCTGCACCTAGACGAGAATAAGGCTAGCGGTCCAGACGGTATTCCTGCAGTGGTGTTGAAACGCTGCGCAGCTGAGTTGTCTCCCGTTTTGACGCGTCTCTATAGACTTTCTTTGGAATCTGGTAAAGTCCCCAAATCCTGGAAGCTGGCCGTACAACCAGTACCGAAGAAGGGAAGCCGTGCTGATCCTGTCAACTATCGACCAATTTCAATCACTTCCATACTTTGCAAAGTCATGGAACGTGTATTGAACAATCGACTCCTGGCATACCTTGAGACCAACGAGCTCCTAAGCGATAGCCAATATGGTTTCCGCAGTGGACGCTCGACCGGCGAACTTCTCGTGTATGCCACACACTTATGGAGTGAGGCCTTGGAGGGTCATGGTGAAGCAATAGCTGTATCCTTAGACATCTCCAAGGCCTTTGACAGGGTCTGGCATGATGGTCTCTTAAGCAAGCTTCCAGCATATGGCATACCGACCGGGCTCTGCGACTGGATATCTGATTTTCTGAGGGAACGGTCGATTCGAGTAGTCTTAGACGGCTACTCCTCTTACCTAATAGCAATTAATGCCGGGGTACCTCAGGGATCTGTTCTCTCTGCAACTTTACTCTTGCTGCACATTAATGACCTCCTAACACCAGGCATTATTGGATATGCTGATGACAGCACTGTTGTTGAGAGATATATATCCAATGCGCGAACGAGCGCCCATGAAATCCAGATTTTGAGAGAGTCTATGATTGAGCGCGTTGATTCGACCTTTCGGAATGTGTCCGATTGGGGCGAATCTAACCTGGTCACATTCCACCCCTCCAACACAAGCGTGTCTATTCTCCGCAAAAAAGAGCACCTTTACTCTTACGCCCACTTTCCAGAATGTATCTGTTCCCATCACCGACCAACTAAGGCTTTTGGGCGTCACTATAACGTCCAAATTAAACTTCGGACAACAAATTGAACCTATGGCAAAAACGGCTTCCAAAAAATTGAGTATCATCTCGAAGGTCCGGCGGTACTTCAGCCCTGAACGGCTCCTCAACTTATACACGGCCCAAGTGAGGTCTTGCGTGGAGTACTGTAGTCACCTTTGGGATGGTTCTGCCAAATACCAGCTCGAAGCATAAATAACAACAACCTTACAAATAAAAAATTGCAGACGCTGGAGCATCGTCGTAAGGTTGCTTGTTTGACAGTATTTTATCGGCTACATTTTGGTGAGTGTGCGAGTGCTCTTTTTGACCAAATTGAACCCACCCCTTTTTACCACTAGACTACCAGACGCAGACAGAACTTCCATCCCTATATAGTGGATTTACCAAGAAGTCGCACAAAACGCTTCGATAGTTCCTTTTTGGTACGGATTGCCAAGTTGTGGAACAATCTGCCTGCGTCTGTTTTTCCTGACCACTACAGTCCTGGAACTTTTAAGTGTCGAGTGAATAGGTTTCTCGTGGATGGACGTGTAACACCATAGTCTTCATGCGCACTTTCCATCAGGTGGCATGGAAGACAAACGTTCTATCCTTACAATATAAAAAAAATATATATTGTGTATATATACGATTAGGTACTTTTATCAGGAGGATGTTAATTTCTATCCACGTAACCAGTTAGAGTTACGCCTGATGCTTTTGGAGGATATAATAAAATTCCAAAATATTTAAGATTAACCCTTCGATAGATTTAAAGATAAGTGTTATTTGAAAAGGTTTACTATAAGATGTCCGAATGCAAGAAGATGGGATTCCCTGGCTGTAAATTGTTATTGTGTATTTTCTTTTCTCTTATTTTTAAAAGATGATTGCTGTTAAGTTTCTTGCCACTTCTTCTCAACAGATCGGCTTTACGAAGTGGTGGTAGATTCAGTTCAATTTGAAAATTGTTCGACTTATTTCAAATGTATTTAAATACTTACGAAATAAAGAATATTTGAGTTTGAGTTGAGTTGAGTTTGATAAGATCTTTGTCTTCACCTCTCCTTTGATCATAACATACATCATAGTTAACTATTGGATATATTTGCTTATTTTACAGATACGGTTTCGATATTTTAGAAGCGGCCTTCGAGATCTTTCCAGACCGAGATTACTGCGTGATATGCCTTCCATCCAACCACTCTTCCTTTCCTTTGCTTGAACATTTTACTGTGAGTATGTGATGAAATGTGGTTTGATATCGTGTCAATAAAAATGATTAAAATCTATCTTACACGGTCTTAACTTCAATCATATTAGGCCTTTTCATCTTTAACATGGAAGTTAAGGGTAAATACCTAAAAACAGATTGTTTGGTTTTTGATACTAAAATGGAGTACTCATGTCCAAGAATAACTTTAAAACGATAGTTATCATAGATACATAATGCGTAAAACATGCATCTTTAAAGCGGTGACATTTGTCAGATTTTCTTCTCGGTGTGTCTGGCCCGCCTTTTTGGGATCACCATGTTTTTTTATTATTTAAGACTATAAGCCCGCGTTTAATTCAATCACACCTGATGGTAAGTGAGATGAGGGAAGATGAAAACACACGGACTGAGGAAAGAACCGGCTCTTCATAAAATATTTCCGGAACATATTACCGCCGCAGTGTTAATATTTTGAGGCAGATTTTTAGATTGTTTAAACTGAGCTTAATCGTAATTGATTTCAGCTAGTTACGCCGCATGGTAACCATATGCGCTTTATTAACGAAACACTATACGTTGCGCACAGAAACTCTATACGTGGGTGAGTATGTATAATTTTTTTATTGTATTTTTTAATAGTACTCTAACTAATCGACTCGAATTTTAAGATCAGAACCATATTTTACAGTCAGGTAAATGCGAATCAATAATTTAGAAAGCTTTCTGTGTAAACGTTGTGCATGGTTACCTTATGAAAAATTATAGGTGATTGTAATGATGAAGAACAAACATAGTACATCTAATGTTTTGCATTGTAATATTAGAGGGATATGAATTTTTATATGTATTTTAAATTATTTATCCCTTATCCATAGAACAAGTTCTTTAAATACTTCATTATTACTGTATAATGTCTTGTGTGTGATTAGTTACATACGTAACTTCACGTCCGTATCCCTTATGGGACAGGCAGAACACCAAACCATCTGATGTCACGTTACAATATAATCAATGTTTAGGGACCTGCGCGTACGCTTAGCGGAACGCTCGGACATGGACGATGTGTACATATTATTGGAACATGCGCAGCGAACGGAATTTTTCGTGGAGGTGTTTGAGCGGAGCCTTGACTCGGCCTCGCTATGCCCATACTTTCTTTTAAGCGAGAATAAACCTGTTGGATTAGCTGTTCTGGGGTAAGTTTCTTGAAATTGTATGTGTATATGTATGTTAATTTTTTTTTGGGCTTATTGGTATCGTTCAATTCTTTTTTATATAATTTTTATTAATAATAGATTGCCAAGGTGTCTGTTTTCCCCGACTAGTACTGTAACTGGTACTTTTAAGTGTCGATAGTCTCCATGCGCACTTTCCATCAGGTGGCATGGAAGACAAACGTCCTATTTCTTATAATATAAAAAAAAAACAATGCTCATTGCCTCCTTAAGCTCGATGCCTTTTTTACTGCATTTCATCAAGTATATTATTATAAAAGTAGTCAGTCAAACCTGGATAAGTGAGAACTGGATAAGTGAGAAAACTCTATAAGTGAGAGTAATAGCCAGGACCCGTCATTTTAAGCTCCTAAAACCTCTATAAGCGAGAAACAGAAACCTCTGTAAGAGAGAGTCGTTTTTCTCTCATAGACCTCTGTAAGTGAGACTGCTACTTATCTATACCTCTATAAGCGACAGTCGAGCTTTATTTATAAATTTAACATGTGCTATTTTATGACTCATTCTTAACTTTCGTGGAACTTCCTATCATTGTTTTTGTATTCTCGTCAATATTGTACCTATTCTATTTCGTGGAACTAAATAATGTTGTTATTTTATCGCATTCTTTTCAAATGGACACGTGTGCCTGTGTACCGTCCTGTTTGTCGGACTTACTCAGTTTATAGTTATCAATTGCGAAGGAAAGTTCTGTTCTGCATCATGTCAAAACGGAAAATTAAAGTACTGTCATTAAGTGATAAACTTAAAATAGTGAATGCGTTTGAATCCGGAAAATCGCGAAATGAAATTCAGAGGGAGTTTAATTTACCAGAATCCACCTATTATAAAATTATAAAATCAAAAGACTCTATAAAGTCTGAGTGCTCTGATGGACATGGAAATATTAAGAGGACTAGAGTTTCTGAATTTCCCAATATCGAAAAGTGCCTTTTGGAATGGATAAAACAAACTCTCGATAAGAATATTCCCATAGATGGACGTTTGTTGAAAGAAAAATCAAAAGAGTTTGCTACAAAACTGGGAATCCAGAACTTTTCTGCTAGCAACGGTTGGTTAGAGGGTTTTAAAAGGCGTCATGACATAGCTTTCAAAAAAGCAGCTGGAGAAAGTAAATCTGTGGACCAAGGTGTGTGCAACCACTGGACTGAAGATCTGCCAAATCTTTTAGAAGGGTATGAACCAGACGATATTTACAACGCGGATGAAACTGCTTTGTTTTTTAAGTGCCTTCCGGATAAAACATTTACGTTTAAAGGCGAAAAATGCCATGGAGGAAAACAAAGCAAGGAACGCCTTACACTTCTCCAGTGTGTAAACATGAGTGGTACGGACAAACTCCCACTTCTCATCATCGGGAAATCGAAGCGACCTAGATGTTTTAAAGGTGTCAAGACTCTACCCGTTGATTATGCCAATAATACAAAGGCTTGGATGACCAAGATATTATTTAAAGATTGGTTGAAAAAAGTTGACAAACAAATGAAGATAAACCGAAAAAAAATTCTGCTATTCATTGACAACTGTGCTGCCCATACGGACTTACCAACACTTGCAAACGTAAAAGTAATGTTTTTACCTGCTAACACCACTAGTAAACTTCAACCATTAGATCAAGGCATCATTCACACTTTTAAACGCTTTTATCGCAGAGAAGTCGTTAAACATATTCTTACGAGTCTGGAAGAAAACAGTAGCCCTGACATTAACGTACTTCTAGCTATGAAATTTGCTAGAAAAGCATGGTACTTAGTCAGTGATGTTACTGTCAAAAACTGCTTCAAGAAAGCTGGGTTTTGGAAAAGTACAGATGAGCAAGACCTGCCAGAGGAAAATGATGTTGAAGTTGGACCTAGCAACGAGGAATGGACTAAGCTTGTGTCTCACGAATCCAATATGTTAATGCCGAGCTTTGAAGATTTCGTTCAAATTGACGACGACGTAACTACCGCTGGAGAACAAACCGACGACGATATCGTTAAGAATTGTGTGAACACCTGTATTGCTGGAAATGACAGTGAAGACGAGGCACAGATTTCGGAAACAGAAATAAAGAACATTCCAATGAAGCTAGCTTTAAATGCGTTGGAGACGGTGCATCAGTACTTTGAATACGCGGCGGTTGTTGATCAAGCAATATTCGACAAAATTTATGAGTTAGAGAAAAACATTCAAAATACAAAAACAGAAACCCAAACGAAATTGACGGATTTTTTTGAGTGCAAATAAGTTCTGAATAAAATAAAATTGTTGTGCATATCATGCACATAATTTTATCATATTACATATTTACTACATTCGTACTTGCTGTGACTTGTTATTGCTGCGTACCCCTATAAGAGAGAAACGCTACCCATGTACCTGCATTAGCGAGAAACTCGGGTTAGTGAGAAACCTCTATGAGCGAGAATGAGATAGTGTTCCCTTGAACTCTCGCTTATCCAGGTTTGACTGTATTTTACATTATGATTCGACGGTTCGGTGTCTTTAGGACCACTGTGTTAATCCTGCCGCTAAGTACGCTCGTAGACTGAGAAATATATAGCGGGAATAATTCATAAATGTGGCTGTAAAGATATCGAAACGTTGTTAAAATGTAAAAACTAAAAAACTTAATGCGCTACCCATAAAATTTAATCAAATTAAGAAAGTCTTTTATGTAATTATTAGTAACCTGTTAAACTTAAAAATAAATAAAATAATATAATATTGAATACGGGGCTACACTTTATTTTTCAATTCAATGATAAAAAATACCTACCCAATGTTGATTTTTACATTTTCTTCTGTTATTAGACCACTGGAAGACAGCACAGCTATTCGTAATCAGTTCGTGTTAGAGCCGGAGCCGCGTCGACCTGGCACTGATGGCATTGTAAGTCTTTGCTACTATATCACCTAACAAGATTTACAAATTAAAATTAAAAATGCATAAAATATTGCAAAGCTAAAGTGGTAATAGGCAAAGCCTATAGCTCGTAGGACAGGCCTTACGCCAGGTGTACCAACAATCTGGTCAAAGTCGTCGGTATACGCTGGATGCGAGCTGCGCAGAACGGTGTCTCAAAATGGTTTTAATGTGATCTCAATCTATAGCCTTCTGCAGAGCCCGGTTGGCTATCATTTAATAGAAGGGCCGTCAAGCTTACGTACGTATTGCAATCTCTGAACTTGATACCTAAGGACATTATTAACATGGACGAAACACTTAAAGTTTAAAACACCTATGGGACGAAAGGCCTACCCTTTACAACACATAAGGCGGAAAGATATAATTTTAAAACAACTACTAGTAATTTAATCTTACTTTTATTACATCTAAGTTTCCAATATCTAACGTAAATAATTTAATATACGCAAGGCATAGTTATTAAAGGAATATTTTAAAGACATTACACATACATAAAAACATTGCGATAAAAAAGATAATGCAACAAGAAGGGAATCCGTACCGAAAGACGTACTTAGTCAGTACGGTTAGGTGCGTCGACGAGCTAATAATAATAATAATAAGCTTCTCACAAATCTAACTCCACGTCCGACCCGATCATCTGAGGTTACGTGAGGAGCGGATATTGGCAGCTTATTAAGCTAAATACATACCAATAACCAACGGAGCACTAGAAAATAAATGCGATGCGTCTAAGAAGCGGAAATAAACTACCCCAGGCAGGTCCCAGAGCTATTGGCAATGGGGAATCCCGCCCTGAGCCTTCCAGCTCAGGCTGTCCCACGTATTCTGTGGGGGACACCGTATCGCAAATAACTGTCAACAAAAGTCCATAGCTGTTTTAAGCTTTAGGTCTTTTCGTCATATTAACTATGTCCTTAGGCATATCAACTTAAGAGATTGCAAAACCTTACCTATAGAGGTACATTGGTAGCAACCGTTGAAAAGTCTTGAAGATATTGATGATGAATTTATATATTTGATAATGCATTTTTCTCCCTTTTTTTCGTAAGTTGTACAAATACTTTTTCCAGATACTTCTTGGAGTAATGTCCCCGGCCCTCGAGCCTCATACTCGTTGGTTCTTGAGAGAGTTGATCCGACAGTCGCTGTTTACTACTTTATTCTGGGTTTGCCGTCAGTTTGCAGTTGGAGAGTCTGTAAGTACGAGTAATTTTTAACACTAAGGAATTTAAAAATAAAGAATATGTATGTACAGTCAAGTCTATGCATACATTTTCATTGGACTTTGAACCTTATTACAACTAAACAAGTTGCTCAGTGTATACATAGTAGTAGGTACAAGTGACTGTACTCAAAAATATTAGAAATAAATTTAAAAACATGCATGACTTAGCTACTTAATATCTGCGTTCTTAAAACCTATGATGGATTGTTAAGAGATAATTGAATATAATAATGTCAGGTTTAGTTGAAATATTTTATGACTTATGACCAAAGATTTTCATTTATTTTTAGGGTGATTTAAATATTTGAGACCTTATTCTTATTAATGTAAATTCCAACGTCTAACGAGTCACTTTAAATAAATATTATAAAACAAATCATCTAGTTCAAATTAAGTTTCTTAAAGAACTTGTTTTATGGATACCTGCTAGATAACGTATATGCTTATATATTTCTATAAGATATATAGAAATATATAAACATTGATATTAAATAATTATAATAATTTTTGATTAGAATATAAACTTTAATAAACATATAAACATTCATGACTTTTCGGCTAATATCTGTGTTCATCACACTCCGCCGCCGCCGCCCGGAATCAAACCTAGGACCTCTGGAACGTTTGTTACCACTACACGAGCCGGTCGTCTGGAAGACATCAGCAAATTTTAAATTAATCTGAAAGCGAGTTAAAATGCAATTAATTTTAATAATATGCTATATTCAACTCCTTTTCCAAATGCTCTATAAAAATTGTTAAGTACTAGACCAAAACGAGTAAGCCATGTAATTACAACTGTCAATTATTAAACGCCAAAATAAATACAAGTAAATACAATCTGTACATAATTTATGCTTGCCGTTAAGTGTACAATATTATGATTTACCTTTACGCACCTTAAATTAAAATTCTAAATGGATGTTGAAGTTGAGAATAACAGAACAAGGGGTGCATATGCCGAAGTCGGTTGGAAAATTTTCGATATTTTAGTTTACAACGTTATATTTTTCGAATGTGCGGCATTTTATTTATTTATGTGTGTCGGATTTTTATTGGTTGCATTTCTTAGGATGTGAGTATTTATGTGTAATTAAACGTGGGTAGGTATTGTTGGTTTTTTAATACAACTTGATACTCTACAAATAGCGTAAACCTATCTCTATTAAGTGAAACAGGTCAACAATATAAATACACTTACGACTTACGACGTAATACGACTTATAAAATAGGTGTGTGTTAAGAAAGAGAATAATATTTGATAACCTGAATCTTATATGACGGTGGGTTGCCAAAGCTAAAGTTACCGGTATTTTCAGCAAAAGGAATATAAACTAGAGTCTGGCTAACGAAAGTAGACAATGAGGTTTTTGCAAACTTTTTATATGGCAACTTATTCTGGTGTCACTGTTGTCAATCGAACGGTTGTTGATGGTTTTAGTAATTGAGATTTTCGATTTTTCATATTTGAAAATGAAAAAAAAAAAAATTTGGTAGTTTCATAACCAATGTAGGAAACAGCGATACCAGTGCCATGCAATGCTCTGAACGAACGTAGGTCTCTTTATAGGTACTATATTTCTTTTCTAGATAATAATTAGCTTTTATTTTGTACAGAATCCAATCCGCAATTTGATGTCGTTAACAAGTCATTTGTCCCCGAAGAGATGTCGTGTCGGCATGGTCAACATAACTGGTAACAAGGAAACAGAAAAATTTTACAAGGAACAGTGAGTTTCATTTTCAATGTTTTATACGATGTACTTTACTCTTTTTTGTGACTATGCCTGCGTTTGAACCCCATCTTAGGTGATAGTGTGAAGATGTGTTCGAAGATGAATAAAAAAAGTCACAGGTATAAGAAGGATCTGACTCCTTATAAAACAATGCCAGAATACATCAACGCCGGAGCGGTGATATTTGGCGGCAGGTTTTATATGAAAGGTGGTCGCTACTCAGGCAAACTGAAGGAGTCACTCGGATTAGTCGTTACAATACGCTTATCCAGTGGTGGTAGGGTTACTTTAAGTGGCAAATAAGCTTAGTCCTTATCATCATTAGTTAAACTGGGTCTTAGGGTCTCAGTGCTGCCTTACTATATTCTGCGCAGCCATTATCTACCGATTTGCAGGCGCTCCGACTAATATACTTGGTTCCTAAAAGGCACAATCAGCGAAGGGGGATGTTTAGTGCGTATAATCAGGTTAGCTGAGGAGTCTTAGATCTAGTTTTCATAAAACACAGTCTCCACACTGTCAGGGTACATATCTTTGGCTGCTAACCTTCGGGCTCACACACCTATAGTTGCTCATAAGAATGGGTAATTCATTCATTCTCCTCCCAATTGAGGAGAGCCTGCTCTATTGAGGTGCCAAAGCTTTCCTTGGCGAGGAAAAACTTATGTAACAATATACATGGTAACTGGTGGGTCACTTTCGAAATTCAAAGTGTTACGTAGTTTTAGATCATACACGCAGAGAATATATAAAATGAAAAATAATTATTTACTGAGTAACCTTAACCGAAAGAATTCTTTACGCAACGCATGGTTACATAAGCCAAATGCAATAGATACTTAGCGGGTGGTGGTGTGCGTGTGGCGGGAACACTACCTAATGTATGCGTGTTGACTGAGGAAATGTCTCTATTCTAGTGAAAAGTAAAATAACTACTTTTATTACATAATAATGATCAGAATCGATTACAGAGTGCTCTCCTTCAATATTTAAAATTTGTCGTCACCAGTCACCATGTATATATCTATAAACTTGTTTTTTTTTAGAAATCGTGTAATTATTTTCAGTCCTGGCTTTGCTCTGTGGGTGCTGGAGCGCGGGTTGACCAGCATGCCGAAGGTGCACGTTAACAATAGCATCGTGGTAGTGGGCGCTAGCCGGACTGGATTGGCCTTTATCGAGTCTCTGATCATTGGGTGAGTGCTTACTTTTCTATTTTATTTATAGATATTGAATTTTCAAATGCCTTTAACTTATACTATTTTAAGTTATTTTGTCTATAATTATTATTGTTTTTACTGCGGGAGATCTGGGTTAAAGTTCCAGTCAGGATCGATTTTATTTTCTTAAAAATTTAAAATTATGAGTCTTCTTAAATGTATTTTTATGTACATGTATATTTGCCCCAAAATTTTGATAATGTAATTCTCAGGGTGGACAGTGATTTGATACGGGCACTCAAATCCTTATATAAGGACTCGAGTGCTTGTGTCAGGTTAAATGATGACTACACAGAATGGTTTAGCATCGATCGCGGTGTTAGACAGGGCTGTGTAGCGTCTCCATGGCTGTTCAACCTATTCATGGATAGCTGTTTGAAAGATCTGAAAGAATGGGGTTTAAAAATTAATGAGACAGTGATCAAAACTCTGCTTTACGCCGACGACCAGGTTCTACTTGCATCGTCTGCGTCGGAATTGCAACAAATGGTCACTGTGATGCATGAGTCGTTTAAAAGAAAAGGTGTGAAAGTGAATGTTGGAAAGACGAAAGTCATGGTTATGGAGAAGAATGAAGATATGACGGAATGCAATATTATGATAGGGGACGAAAAAGTGGAATAAGTAAAAGAGTTTGTATACTTGGGGTCCTTGTTTACAAGAGATAGGAAGTGTAAAGGTGATATTGAAAGGAGAGTAAAAGCAGGAAATTGTATTAATGGCGCCACATTCTCGATAATGGCAAGCAAAACTATACCAAATAAGGCTCGTCTTGCCGTACTTGAGGGAGTTTTGGCGCCAACGCTTATGTATGGTAGTGAATCTTGGGTGTGGCAGAAGAGACATGAAAGCAAGATTAATGCTGTGGAGATGAGAGCGTTGAGAAGCATGTGTGGAGTGAAATTGAGTGATAGGGTGCGCAATAGTGAAATAAGAAAGAGATACGGATTGAAAGAAGATGTAGTGACTAAGATTGAAAAGGGTATGCTACGGTGGTTTGGACATTTGGAAAGGATGAGTGAAAGTAGATTTACGAAAGAGGTGTACAGAGCAAGAATGGATGGTGCTGTCGGAAGGGCGACGTACGCCGATCAAATTGGTACCATAACCAAATAAGTACCCATAACCGGCGATCATGTATGAAAAGATTAATGAACGTGGAGAAAGCGAAAGAGGTATGTCTGGATCGAAGCAATTGGTGTTCCCTTGTCTCTGCCTACCCCAAGGCGAGACAGGCGTGAGGTTATGTATGTAATTCTTAGGTATTCAGAGCATTGTCGAAGATCTCCTGCTTTCATCCGGGTTCGAGTCCACGAAAGAGTTGTTTTTTAGTATTTTTATCTATATTTTTAAGCATTATAAACAACAAACACTTAAAACATATAATATAACTTTTTACACAAAAAAGATAGATAAGTACCTCACTTCAGGGTCAATCTGATGAGAAGACCTGGCAGGAAACATAACAGCAAATACTTATTACTCTCAATAATTAATTATTCACATTTTAACTACACGTTTTTTCATTTGCAGACTCTTTCAATTGATTTTAAGACCAATCTTGAAGCTTTAGGCTGCAAAAGCGCCTTGATAGAAATTCGAATGCTATATTAATATGCTTCCCGAGGCTTGGCAAGCGTGTACAAGCTTCAAGTCTTTACAAACGCTTGGTTGTCATTTACACGCTTGTGACTGCGTTATTGTCACTCCCACCATTATTGAATTTGTTCGTTGAATTTGTTCTGCTATTGCTTTTTAGTTTAACATATTTGTATTCCAAATATAATCAAAAACAAAGAATTCTTGACGACCGGCTGGTGTAGGGCTAACGTACATTGCCTTCTATGCCAGAGGTCCTGGGTTCGAACCCGGCGGCGACGGATATTTGTGTGATGAACACAGATATTAGTCGTCAAGTCATGGATGTTTATAAGTTTATTTAAGTTAATTTTCTAATAAAAAATATTTATATATTCATTATGTATGTTTATATATTTCTTAAGTATATCAGTTAGCTAGTATCCATAGCACAAGTTCTTTAAGAAACTTAATTTGGGCTAGATAATGGGGTCCATATTGACTCACCTAAAGTTCTTTATCCGAAATTGTTCCTCCTAACGATTTGTAATCCGAATGATCACTCCTCCTAAAACTTTTCATCCTAAAGTTTTTATGCATACTATTTGTAGTGCTACCGTCGATGTTCATAACACTCATGTTCCCGAAAATTGTTATCAATAAAATCGTTAACATACAATATTATAAAAGCTCCTACTGTTTTTTATCCTAACGTTTTTATCCCTAAACATAATTACCATAATTCATGGTAACAATTAAGAAATAAAACATCTCCGGCGCTGCGGGAAGTGCAGCCCCAATGCCCTTGCGTAACTAAGCGCAAACAGTCGTGGTCACCTCCACAGCCTCGGCTTTTTCGCTCCGGCTTTATAAAAAACACTCTAGGATCGATCCAATAAGACTACGTGATCAACAGTTTTAAGGAGAGTCCAAGAAGAAAAGGTATGACTTTCAGTAATAGTGTAAAAGATGGTTATGTTGACAAAATATAGGAAAAGAAATAATAGTATAATAGATGTTTATTGCTACCGACATTATGAAGTTGAATGATTCGGAATTAAAACATTAGAGACAGAGTAGTTAGGAATTGTGATTGTTAGGATAAAAAATGTTAGGAAGAACATTTTCGGAGTTCCAATTTTCGGAGTTGAAAATTTAGGTAAACTTTGGCGCACCCAGATAATGTTGTGTCAATTATTTATTTAATCGACCGCGGTCGTCCAGTTTGCAGCCTTAAGCACAGGCGCGCGTTTTCGTCTCATCGCCGGCTTTACTCTAAACCAGGTTGTTACATAACAAAGCCGCCGATTTAGTAAAAATGATTCTGAACCCGTTCATACAGTAACACCATAGATATCAGACTATCCTACACTGATTGAAAAAATACTTGGCGCTTCCACTCACACATGTTCTTTCTCTCTCTTACAGACCAGCTTCAGATTACCTCACGTTTACAAACATAACGCTTGTGTCCGAGCACGGCTTACCGACGGTGCACGATTGCTTCAGGGCGGCAGAGATGTGCATTCCCAAGGAGGGTCGCTACTCGGATAAATATTTAAAATGCATCCCTTTCTACTTTTATATTGATGTCATATCAAGTGCTATGAAAAATATTGACAGGTGAGTTTTGTTTCATAGTAAATAAAAACTGTAAGAAAGTGTTTTTGATACAATACGTTTTTGACTGGATTTTATATTATATGTTTTTATTTATCGCATGTAATTATAGTGTTCATTTCAGATCGACGTTCAGTGTCTTTATGTGCAGACCCCGTGGTAACGAATTACTAGTTGTGATTTTTCAATGGTCAGGTAAAAGTTATCTACTTAATGAATAAAGTATTACTCGACAGCCCCTAAACTTGTCTCAAGTTGTTGTTATTTAATGTCAGTGAAACAATTATAAAAAATCGTAAAACAACATTATTTCACCGAGAACTTAATATTTTTTTTTTTTAATTGTTTATTTAAGGTCGCTTTTTAACAACAACGGTCATTAGCGACCACATTAGGTATACATGACTTTAAACTGAGTTGTACAATTTAATAGTTTTAAGGAATTCTAGGGTATTTTTATACCCCTCTATGTTTAAACATTCTTTAATATTATGAGGAACATTGCATGATATTTTTTCGCTGCAGTAAGCTTGACACTCTGTTAAAAGATGTAAAACGGTTAGATCCACTCCACATATGCATTTTGTTTTATTGTTTTTTGTTATTAAATGAATATGTGTCATATTTGTATGGCCAATTCGGAGTCTGGTGATATTTACTTGGTCTCTCCTAGTATCAAATATAGTGGGTGATTTATCAAAAATAGAACTTCTTATACCGTGTAATTTACTAGTGTAGTTTATTTTCCAATCAGTATCCCATAGTGTTTTGATTTTAAATTTCACAAATTTTTGTAAGTCATCTGTATTTGATTTAAATGATGAATCAATTTCATTCTGATTAGTTGCAATTTTAGCTTGCTCATCAACTTTTTCGTTACCAGCGATACCTCGGTGGCTTGGAATCCAAATTATTTCAATTTCTATATTTTTTTTTAATAAACTAAATAATACTTCTTTGATGTCTTTTATGAGTGGATTTACATTAATAATATTTTGTAAGGCTTGTAAACATGACTTAGAGTCCGAATAAATTACATATTTAGTACAATTGTGCTCCTTAAGTATTATTTGTAAAGCTTTGAGTAATGCGATAGATTCACAGCTAAAAATTGAAGTATAATCTTGCAGCCGATATCGGTAACATGTATCATTATAAACTATAGCTAATCCTGCCCTACCATTCATCACGGATCCGTCTGTATAAATTGAGGTATAATTTTTATATTTACTGTTAATTTCATTAAATAGGCTCTTGTAAATACACTGGGGTGTATTTTCTTTTAAATTATTCGCTAGTTCTAAGTTTATAGGAAGATTAAACTGCTCCCATGGACCATACGTGTTATGGGCTTTTGAAAATAGTGGCGGGATAATCAAATTTAATTCATCACAATATTTTTTTGATCTGATCCGAAATGGTTGGGGTAAATTAGGTCTAAACTGAAATTCTATATTAGTTGCTGAGTATGTTTTATATTCTTTATATATTGCAGAATGTGGTCGTGATAGAATATTGATGGAATATATTAGAACGAGCTGTTTTCTTCTATATATCAGGGGTAAGTCACCGGTTTCTGCTAAAATACTAGCCACGGGACTAGTTTTAAAGGCTCCAATACTTAGCCTAAGTGCACAGTTTTGAATAGAATCTAAAGAATCTAATAGTCGTGATTTGCCTGAATCGTATATGATTGATCCGTAATCAATTTTTTGCCTTATAAGGGAGTGGTAAGTTCTGATTAAGCATTTTCTCTCAGATCCCCAATTAACCGACGAAAGGATTTTTAATACGTTTAATCGGTTAAGACATTCTGATTTTAATTTATTTATATGCGTGTTCCAATTCATTTTATTGTCAAAAATCAATCCTAATATTTTTAAGTTTTTAGCTAATTTTATATTTTGCTCATTTAACGTTAATGGTTTGTGTTTTTTTTGGTTCTTTTTACTATTGCTAAATATGATGTATTCTGTTTTAGTTTTAGAGAAACGAAAACCTGATGTTTTAGACCATGTTTCGAGATTATTTAATGTTTTTTGGATCAATTGTAACGTCGGAGACAGCGTCCTGCCAGTACAAGTTATGGTTAGATCATCTGCAAAGAGAAATCCCTTAACTGGTTTGTCAATAGATTGGAATATATCATTAATAGTTATTAAAAATAAAATAACACTTAACACTGAACCTTGGGGCAAGCCATTTTCTATACATACTGAACTTGATAACGTGTCATTTATTCTAACTTTAATTGATCTATTGGTTAAAAATTGTATGACAAAAGCTAAAGTGTTTCCTTCTATTTTAAGTTCTTCTAACTGTTTAAATATTCTATGTTTCCATGTCATTTCATAAGCTTTTTCTATGTCTAACGCTACTGCTACCGCACACTTTTCATTTGCAAATGCATTGAGAATCTCACTTTCCATGTTCATTAAATGGTCAGTGGTTGAACGAAATTGTCGAAATCCATATTGTTGTTCTGAAAATAGGTTATTTGTTTCCATATACCAACGAATTCTTTTACTGATTATTTTTTCTAATAATTTACAAAGATTACATGTCAAGCTAATAGGTCTATAGCTTTCGGTAGCATAAGGTATTTTACCCGGCTTAAGTATAGGAATCACAAGGGCTTCTCTCCAACAATCTGGAAATAACTGGTTTTGCCATATATAGTTATACAGTTTAAGTAGGTATTGAATGCCGGAAATAGGTAGCTGTTTTATCATTATGTTAGGAATATTATCAGGCCCTGGGCTAGAGTTTCGACTTTGTGATAATACCGATAATAATTCCTGCATTTGTATTTCTTTATTGATTGGATTAGAGTTATTTAATGTATTGTAGTTACAGTTAGATTCTTTATTACATTTATAGGTTTTGAAATCTGGGTCATAGTTATCTGAACTTGAGTTTGCTGCAAAATTATTAGCGAGTAGATTAGTAGTTTGACTTGCACTTGCGGTCATTACTCCATCAGGGTTTTTAAGTACTATGGTATTGAAGCCTGTTTTACTATTGTTAATTCTTTTGACTTTTTTCCAAATTTCCCCTGTTGGGGCGTGGGTGTTAATAGAAGATACCCAGTTCTGCCAGTACTCTGATTTACTTTCTTTTAAAATTCTCCTACTAAATGCTCTCCTTTTTTTATATTCAATTTTAAATTTTGATTGGGGATCATTTAAAGCAAATTTTTTATAATTTTTATAGGCTTTTTTGGTTTCTAATATTGCATTTTTACATTTATCATTCCACCAAGGTACATTTTTGTCTCTTAAAACTCCTGACGTTTTTGGTATTGACCTATTAGCTGCAGTTATTATTAAATCATTAAACTTTAGTAATATATCATTAATAGAGGAGTTATGCTGGGTGGTTAAATCTACAAGTTTGTATATATTTTTGTCAATTTCATTTCGAAAAAGTGACCAGTCAGCTTTATCTAACTTCCATTTCTGAGGTATTTTAATATTATTTAGATAATTTTTTTCTATGTGACTTTTTATTATTATTGGGAAATGGTCGCTATCATATAAATCTTCTAAGGCATTCCATTCAAAATATGAAGTGATACTTTGTGAAGCCATAGTTAGGTCTATATTGCTAGTGCGACCAGTTTTACTATCAAAGTGAGTCGCCTGGCCACTGTTTAACAGAAGTGTATTATCGTTATTATCAAGCCAGTCTGCAATTAATTTTCCTCTTGAGTCACATTTATCGGAACCCCAATAAAAATGGTGACTATTAAAATCACCCATTATCAGGAATGGTGGTGGAAGCTGCTTAACTAGTTCATCGAGATCATTATAGTTAAGAGAGATACTGTTTGGGAAATAAACGTTGCAAATTGTTAAACTAATTGGGAATTTTATTTTTATTGCAATCGCCTCTAAGCGGGTGTTAATAGAAATTTCTTCAGGGATTGTATAAGGCTTTATAAAAATACTAACACCACCACTAGCTCTATTTCCATAAGACCTATTTTTGTTAAAAACACTAAAACCTTTTAATGTGGCACAGTAATTTGAATTAAAATTAGTTTCCTGTAAGCATATGCAGGTTGGATCTAAGTCGTTGATAAGCAATTTAATATTTTCTAGTCTTTTAAAGTACCCATTAACGTTCCACTGTAATATATCCATGTAAAGTTTGTATTAAGAATTTAGATTTAAATTGATTGAGAAAAAAAAAAACAAATAAGACTTTTAGATTGAAGACTAAATTTAAAAACAGTAACTAGGGACTTACTGCAGCTGAAAAATCCAACATTTCATGTAACTTGCGTGAAAGTCTAGAGCATCTATTTTTTAAGCTTTTGTTCATCATAATATGAAAGGAGTTGCACATTTTAATTAAACCACTAATGTTTTCACTGTATGAGTACACTACTTCTTTGATATTTTGTTTTCCTCGTGTATTGTCTAATAAACTTATGAACTGGTCAATGTCTAGGGGGAAGCTCTCACGGTCATCTTCGTTTATATTAGATTTTATTTCTTTCCATATATCTTCTTCTGATCTTGTGTCCAATTTTTTAAGTTTCTTTTTTGATTTTATTTTTGTATCTGTATCAGTTGAAATATTGCTGTCTGTCTCGTCAGTTTCACTTTCTAGCACTGTCGGAGCTTTGAACACAGCTTCTTGAGAGACCAAAGGTTGCAAAATTTGAGTGTTTGAGGCTACACTTGTAGATGGAGAATGATACCGTTTTTGGCCTCTAGAGTGTGATAATTCTTGAAAGGTTTGGCTGGGGGCCGGATCTGGAATCTTACTTATTTCATCAATATTAGGAGTAGGCGTCTCAAGGATATCAATTTCATTTTCTAGGCAAGTTTTTGATGCTGTGATTTGAGAGTTTGTATTAATTTGTGGACAGTTTTTTGCTAAATGTCCTACTGTATTACAAGCGAAACATTTAAGGAGGTCTGTAGAAATATAGATCCAGTAATTTGTGCCTTCATAAGTAAGTTGGAAGGAATCAGGCAATCGGTTTTCATCCTCTGGTGCTATGTACAGCTGCCTTCTGAAGCTTAAGATGTGAGAAAAGCCTGGGTCAGTAGCTCCAATTTTGACGAATGATATAGGTGACATTATGTTTATATTTAGTTCTTTAAATTTTTGTTCTATAACAAAGTTTGGGATAACTGGGCACACATTTGATAGTACTATACGTTTATTTCTCGAAATAAGCGGTTTAATTTCTAGGATATTATTTTTTATTATAATCGTTTTCTTGACTTCTATTAGGTAATCTGCTGTTTTCTTGCTATCTAAATAAATACAGACCCTCGCATTCGATATACGAGAAATAAATCTTATAGACGCTGCGGAAACTAGAGTTGCTAAAGGTATGAGGTACTCTTTCAGTGTTAATCCTTCGATAGAATCTAATATAACTGCTTGATCCTTCTTTGGGAACGTAATAGATGACGTAACATTTGCGTAACTTGAGTTGTTCGTATTCGGTTGAGAATTTTGTGTTGCTTGAAACATTGTGGTGGGCTTAGACGATGGGTTTGGTAACATATTTTACGTAAACAGGAACTCCTGTAAACAGGAGTTCCTCAAATTCACTACACGTTAAGATAATTTATCGCACTCGCAGGTCGATAACACTAATAAACGGTGCGCAGTTAGACACGCGCGTCCACTGTGATTGCCGGCGCGGGACTGACTTAATATTTTATTCATCAGATAACTTTAAAATTCGACGATTGAAAAATCAGAAATTGTATAATGAATAGTGGACACTGAAGACAATAGACAATACTAAAGTCAATGATTTAATATTTTTTTAACCCACAGACGGAAAAAGTGCATTCATTTGAAGGACGGCACTGTGAAATATTACGACGAGCTTGTGCTGACTTGCGGGAAGCAGTTTCAACATCCGGATTATTTGTGCGATACGATGCCTAAAGTCAATGAAAATGAGTAAGTTAAACAACTTTTGAATCTTTTATTATTAAGTATATAGCAAACGAAACGCTTTTTTTGGTGGAAAAGACCTACAATCTGACTATTCGGCTGGGGATCGAGGCAGGAGTTTTAATATTTTATCATTATGATAATATGAGCCCACTACAAGGTCTTGGTTTACTTTTTCGCGTGACACAGTCTTTTTTTATTTTTAACGGTGACTTTTTTATTCCTGCCAAAGAATGAAACCCTACTAGGACGTCCCAAAGGGCGATCACACTACATTGAGGGGCGAATACTCCTAGTACGTCCAGGGCCCTACACGGGAATGAATCCCTTCCGACAGTGACAACCGCTCGCCGACGGATGCCGCCGTGTATCCAGATTAGTTTATGCCATGGCAAATAATTCAATGCAGTAAAATGACAATTCGAGTGTGCCCACTTTCGGGAAGAAAAAAAATAGTGATGTGGTTTAAGTGAATGAATGTAGGTAATTAGTTTTTAAATAGTAATATTGTGATGATGGAAAATAATATTTTGGGTCACAAGATATTTAATTTCTAACGACAAAAGATGTTTAAAAATCAAGAAGTTATCAAGTCGATTTTACTTGTACTGTAACCGTTTTAAAGCACTGGTATGTTTGGTAATTATTTATTTTCATTAAAGTTATTTTAAAGATATAGTACACACCTCAAATTCAATAATTTGTAAATTTCTTTAAAATATTATGCAAAACGAATGAAAAAATCTCGTTCGTTTTCAATCATTCTCATTCAGTACTTACACTACGAAGTTTTTAACTGGTATCATTATTTTTCTGTTTGATATTTCGAACTGTCAGTATACTCTATTGAATTATTTGCAAGAGTATAGTTGCCGGTATACGATCGGCTTTATAGTAAGTAGAAAGCAAGCTACTTTAGCGAATCGCTTACCATAAGTCGCCTATATGTTAGGTGAGGTCGCCGGGATAGAAGAGCAACGATTTTCTGTACTGTTATAGATCGCACCAAGTAACAAGTCCCTTATGAAGTTGCGATACGCTTCGCACTGGATTTTTGTAAGTAAGACACCTGCGCGAAACGATTTGCAACTTCAAAGGGGACTAGGTACATGTTGAGCGCGATCTTAACTTAAATTATAATTCTAAGTTTAGTAACTAAGTGACATAATGCATAAAAGGCAAATCTAAGGGCTGTACCTATTTATGTATTCATATTTTCGCCTTCAACTCAAAACTACAGCCGAGTGGATTTGGATTAAGATTAAGATACGATTAGCTTTCTATTAAGTGTGCCAGTGTTCATATTTTTAAAGAGCCAATTATAAATAAATAAAACTTGATAAGGTTTCATAGTTGACATGGTTTCAAGGAATTGGTATTATGGACCCAAGTGTTTGCTTCAGATTCGAAGCCTTTGACAAAAAATTACCTAATGTAAAATTAATAGAAAAAATCGTTCAATCTACAGTACCAACAAGATATGCGACAGAATGCTATTAGACAATCCACGCTACCTGCCCGACACAGTACCAGACCCGCCGCAGAGACCCGCGAACCTTTTCCTCATCAACTCTTTATATGATGCCAATTACTGCCTCAAGAAGCTGCTAGCTATGATGTCGGAAGGTCTGCCTCACTTTATTAATTACTAACTATTTCAGATCAACTTGCACAATTTCGAATTTCGCAAGAACTACGGAATAAAAAGAAGCTAAATGCTTTTTCAGACTGCACAGTATCACTGTGCGAAATTTCATCCAAATCCGTTGAGGCACGCTAGCGTGATTGAGGAAAAAACATCTTTGTATACGTCCATCCATCCAAACTTACACAATAGTAAGGTTACGAATGGACGACCACTTTGGCGATAGCGTAAACTTATCTGCCTCAGACGCCAGTAGTTGCGGGTTCGATCTGTATAGATGCGTAGCTCTATTTACTCTGAGTGTAGGTTACTCTGAGTGTAGGCGATATTTTACGCACCTTGCGCAGTAAAATATCGCTTCATAATAATAATAGGTACTTCTTACAAAATGTAGAGTAAGGAGCAAACATTTTTTTCATCTGATGTCACGTTTGACAAATGAGGTCTTATAATGATGGAGCGAGGCTATTGCAGTGACAGCGGGTCAGCCTATCGCCCACAAAAATGCCAATAAAACCTCTGTCCCTTAACTGACTTTTATATTATGCCTGGGAAGAGAAGCAGCTGGTACATTCTATGTTTTGTTATGTTTTTCTTTCATGGTCGATGAAGTAGCAGAAAGCTTTTCGGTTTTTAGCCAAAACCTTCCCGGTTACTGATCTTAAGGAAAAGACTTACATCCCATCCCCTTTCGGAATCCCCCTTGCACATTCCAAATCTTGTTTTCCGTTTCATTCATAAATATTCGATTAATATGTTTTTATTATTTTGCGTATATTACGACCAGGAAAGGGTTTTAAAGCAAGACACGATTATATCTTGAGTGAGAATGTATTAACATAAAGAAATAGCTTATATACTAAAATGTACGTGTATAATTAAGTTAACAATATTTAATTTTATCTTGGTATTGATTTGATCGAGCACGTTTGATTAATAGATAATAATATATTGATTCTCTGTGGGTCACGTCGGCGGACGCCACAGATACTCCCCCCTTAAAAAAAGGTAAACACAAAATAACAATTTAACATTATTATTCTAAAATTAAATACTACATAACAATTACAAGCAAAACACTAATTTTTTTGTTGACATACCTATAAAAAAATATTTGTAAACCTAGCAATTTCTATAGAACTATGACGCCAGACCACAATAACAATTTAAGTCGAATAGCTTTGAGTTTGATGCTGCAATTAATTGAATTAGGTACTTATTATAATATATATATTGATTCTCTGTGGGTCACGTCGGCGGACACCACAGCGTACAATACTCTCCTCTCTCCCTCTGTAATAGTCTCTCTCCACCATTATAATGCCTTCTTTGTCAAACGTGACATCAGATGGTTTTATAACCTATGGTGTTCTGCATACCTCATAAGGGATAAGCGTTAAGCTATGTATGTATGTATGAAGGAAATATGAAAGGAAAGCATTACAGAAATAAAAAGTATGTGGAGTCAAAGTGCGAGCTGAATACCAGCAAAAGGTGACTGAACATAGATATGGTCTGCGATTTTGCCGGAGGAACGTACGATGAACCTGTTATAGCTCTTTTATTTCGTAAAGGAGTGAAAAAAAACAAAAACCTTTGTGAGCTTCTGTATAACTTTACACGTTATTATGAATGAGGAGTGAAACCATCGGATTGGCAGTTATCGGCGCTCTATTACATCAGTTTCGCACTACGTCCGATCCATATCTGAGAAAACATGGTCCGGCGCGGCGTAGCGCCGTAGATTTCTAGATCCGTATTTTCTCGGGTTCGGATAGGGTAAAGTGCGTAACCGCTCTAGTAACCGCAAAATGAAAACTCGCGGATTTTTATTCACTACACACAACCAATGATTACCTACTGCCATTATTAAAATTACATACAAAACTTTTTTCAGCTAACGCTATTAACAGTCACTCGCTTGACCCAAACTATCCTATAGCTGTTTACGGTGATTGCGTAGAAGCATATGCTTGTATGGCGGGGCTTATTGAACTAGGAATAAGTCCCAAAAATATTATATTCATTGAACCATTCCCCGCTGAAGACGAATCTAAGCTCAGGGTTAATTGCTTCAATAATGAGGCGGTGAGTAAACTTCTTTTTCATGGTAACTTACATTTGATTGAAGGTTTACCAGCATATATAGAATCTCTCGCTAGATGGCGTTGGCGCCTTTCATAGAAATCATTTAAGATATTAACATCCATTGTTACTTGACAGTTAATGTTTGTGTTTATCATTCAACCATCATTATCAACCGCCGCCGGGATTCGAACCCAGGACCTCTGGCATAGAAAGCAATGTATTACCCGAACCGGCTCTTTGCATTATAACTGAATACACAAGAAATTCAAGACATTATCTGTGTTATACAAGTAGCAAATACCTGACAGGCGTGATTCAGTTTTTTTTCTGAAAGGCTTACTCACTGGACGAACTCAATAATTTTATACAACAAAAAAAAGAACGCAAGGAATTTCTAGTAAGATTTTAAATTGTAGAAATAGAATTTATAACAGCCGAGGACAACATCGGTGGTGTTGCTCCTTACAATTTTTATAAGAGTACTTACTTTTGAAACTTTGATTTTGTCGTTTGACAGGTGGACGAGAAAGTTCAAGCAGCCTTAGAATCTAAAGGTATCAGAGCTTATAGGCAGTGTCGCCTTGACAGTCTAATGCTGCACGCACAGAAGATTGTAGCTGTGCACCTAATGTCAGCGTTTCACCACTTGACGCTGCCCTGCTTCGCGTTTTTCTACTACGGGCTGAAGGCTATCGACTTGAATGCATTTAGAGGTGATAAATAATCCCATTATGCTGTTTCCATTTCTTTATTTTCACGAAAACTCGAACGTGCGTCTTTTTTACGTTATGTATGCATTATTTTATAAAGATATGACGTTTGCGTAACACTATAACAAACCCGATATTTGTTTACAAAATGTAAGAAACCAAAATACTACCGAATTCTTTTTTAAAATTTATCAACTAATAGTAAACTTTGTAGTTGTAAAAATCCCGTTAGCTACCGTTATTTAACCAAATTTATGGTTAACTACCAATAAAATGCAGTTTATTAACGGTTAAATATCTGACACTGACAACGAAAAAGGATAAAGTTTTTCTTTCTTTTCTTGTTAACCGACATCAAAAAAGGAGGTTATCAATTCCACTCGTATGAATGTAAAATTTTCAGAATGACCGAGTTTTCGTATATGTTAGTCTATATTAAAGTCTGAACAAATGTGCCAAATTTCAATAGTGAATGTATGTTTTTATGTATGTGTTCGCATATCTCCGGAACTACACGTCCGATTTGACGACTAATTCTTTTTTTGTTGTACTAGGTATCGTTCAACTTAGAGTATAATATAAGTTTTATCAAAATCGGTGCAATAGTTTTTGAGATAGGGAATTTCAACCCGACTTTTTTTTGCCAGTCGAAGCTGGCATCATCGCGCACCTTGCGATTCAAATTTCAATCTGCTAGCGACATCTCGCGGTGGTATTTATCCGTAACAAGCATAAAATGCGGTTAATTAACCGTTAATAACGAAAAATGCATATTTAACCGCGTGGTTAAAATCGTTAATAACCAGCTTCGCATCTATAGTAAACTTCATTACAAGATTTTACACGTTTTAATTCTTGATTGATAATGCCAAAATTTTCGAAGCTGTTGTAAAATAAGTAGGCGTAGGTAGGTTCGAAAACTCGACTCGACAATGAAACGAAATAATTATAACGACAAGTACATCTTTATTTATTTGTTTCAATCAAAAAGTGATGAATCGTTACTGTCACTTGATATCATTACTTATTGGTCACTATCAAATAGAACTGTGATCAAGAAAATAAAGAAGTGGAAAAAGTATAACTGGAGAAATCCTTGTCCAGAATTACACAGTCCTTCCTATTTTAACTCTAATTTTATTAAGCTATTGTATAGCTTCTATCGCGGGCCTTGAGCGTGGGGACCGAATCCAGAAATTCCGTAACGAAAAAAACCTAACACTCCACACTCCGACCGGCACAGCGGTGATACTTTGATTTCATAACTTTACATGCGGGCTTTAATAAACAATCAGCGCCATCTACTAGGAACTTGTGGAACTTCATATTAGATCAAACATTACTGCATTAATAAAATAAATAAATAATTATAATTGTATAAGTTGATAAAAAATGCTCTGCAATAGCTTTACCGCGGCAGTCTCCGAGTGCCACACGTCTTTTTTATTTATTTTTTAACCATGTAGGTACTAGATTTGTTGAGTTTCGGATGTAGACAGAAAATAAACTACGACGATGTAAACAATGCTCTCGCAAATGTTGTTCAGTGGTTCAATATAAATAATCTAGCGTTCAATGATAAAAAAACTAAATGTATAAAATTCTCTGCACCAAATGTAAAACAAGTTGAGTCTGATCTGCGGCTTAATGGGAACAGATTGAATCTAGTAGATAACTCTGTTTTTCTTGGAATTACCTTAGATTCTAAATTGCAATGGGGCGCCCATATCTCACAACTAGCGAGTAGACTTAGTTCTGCAGCGTTCGCGGTAAAGAAAATTCGCTCATTGACTGATGTTAATACAGCGAAGCTGGTATATTTTAGTTATTTTCATAGTATAATGTCCTATGGCATCCTACTTTGGGGCAATGCCGCAGATATTGACACGATATTTACACTGCAGAAAAGGGCTATTTGTGGAATGTGTAAACTTGGAAACAGTGAATCTCTTCGAGAAAAGTTTAAAGAGATTGGTATCTTGACCCTTGCATCACAATATATTTATGAAAACATTATGTATATTTATAAGAATAGTAATAAATTTAAAACTAGGAAAGATAATCATGATAAAAATTGCTCTGTAAGGACTAGGAACGACCATAAGTTAGCGTTTCCTAAATTAAGGCTGGCTAAAAGCAGCAAATCATTTATTGGAATGTCAATACGTATATATAACAAAGATCCGAAGTCAATTCAATCCCTGCCATTCAATAAATTTAAATCAATCATTAAAAACACTCTATCTCGAAAAGCTTATTATAAAACTAAAGATTACTTAGATGATAAAAAGGCATGGGATTAAGCACAACAGGATATTTCTAAAAGTTTCTAATGACTTAATAATTTTGTTTACGGCTTGGCTGTGCAGTATATGTATGACATGCTGGTGACTGTCCCACTCACTTATTTTCTTGTCAAGACATCAGCAAGAACGTCATGCTCCCTCAGGCGGCATGGCTAGTGGTAGCGTCGGGTATCGGGTCACCCTCTTCCCTAAAATATGGTTGAGGAGGGTGATGGCTGGTGCTTGCGTTAACTCGTGAACGGGTGCTGCTAGCGGTGCCAGGTCGTTTTGCTAATGATACTATGACTATTTTCTTCCATTCTTGTTCAAATACTCTGGTCCCAGTTTGTCACGTTCGTATTGTGCTAATTGCATCTGCTATGTAAGCAATTTGGTTGTGGCATGACATTGGCTCTCACAATTAGCTGTCTTGTGTTTGTTTTTTTTTCATGTCACGGTCAATTTGTACTGTACCTATTTGTATTAATTTGATAATTCTGACTGAAAAAGAGTGCCAAGAGTTTTTTTTCGCCGGCTTTTTTTGTCTCTTGGTCTACTGTAATATATTATTTAACAACTATCAACAACTAGTTAAAGCCGAAGTATGTGATGACTGACTTCATAAAGTGTTTTGTGAAATTCCTAAGATGAATAAAACTTTTTGAATTTTGAATTTTTTAGGAGCTAGTGTAATTCCCGGAATGAAAGGCTTTTCAAGACATAAAGCATTATGACCTAATGTACAAATAAAAAGCATTTTGTTTTACTTGAACTATATAGCCCATCGTTGCTTATGTTACTTATCTATCGACTATCTTTATCATCCTTCCAGTAATTGTTAGTTTTTAACCTAACCCTGCTCCTTACTTAAAATAAAACTTGACGGAGTTTCGTTAAATTAAACATGTCCGCCTTATGTTTCCACGATTCATATATATAATAAACACTTTTTAACCGGATTATCGCGTATTAAATCTTACATTTTAACTCGTTTCGGTGTCTTCAGACCCCATAATGGATCGTAATGAATCCGGGTTAAAAGTTTTTTATTTTATGTCTATTTTTTTTTTGTAATTGAATATTTTTAACATATGTCTTTCAGCTATAAACGAAAGCGGTCTAGTGTACGATGGAGGCCTAGTGATCGGAGCTCAGTTCGACACGAACGACCCTTCCGTATACGGCGCGGGTCCGTGCACGCAGTACTCGCGGCGACTTTACGCCTCGAAGTGGCTACATTCGCACTACTACTCGGAAGAAGTCGGCGTGGCGGTTTGTGGTTTTTTTTTATTGCTATAAGTAGCTGCTGCGAATTCTATCGCCTGGGAATGCAACAAAAGGTTTATTTTTCTGAGTCTGTTAGAGGTTAATATTTAAAAAAAATCTGTTTTCATCCCTGAATTATATTAAAATGTTCATCCCATATTCCAAACTATTTCGGATGGATTAAAAAAAAATTGACTTGTTCCTACTTCTTGTTGGAAAAATGGATGATATGCCCAGTACTGAGTTCGGGCATTTCATGATGTGGCCATATACGATGGTTTATTTTATCGGATGAGGTCGAATATGAACTCACCCCGTTTTAAAAAGAATTGGCTCTTCATATAATATTTCCGGGACACATCACTGTCGGTCGGGTGATATTTAGCGGATCCTATAGTTGAATTGTTTTCAAATGATTTTCGTGATAGTTCAAAATTGACAACCTCGGTGACATTGCCGCAACGAATTTGTTCGATCTTCCATTCGATTGCTTTTAAATATCGAATCAGTTGGTGAAAAAGGTATTGAAACTTACGATTACAAAATGGCCGCTCATATTCAGCCCTACCATCTGAACGTTCCGTTTCTTTGAATATGTCAGTTTGAGATGAATATTTTTTATGACATTTACTTAATTTAATACAGTTATAGTCGGCGCGGCGAACCTTGATCCCTATGACACTGATAGTAATTTCCACAACATAACCTTGTAGTGCCGTCACCTTAGTGCCGTTACATTAGAATCGTATTGGAGGCTTCTAAAAATGGCATTTATTTATTTTACGTAGCTATATTCCAATAAAATGATATTCCGTTGGAATTATAACAATTCATAACATTTGCAAGAAATTATCTCAATCTCAATCACACTTTACGTTTACGTTGTGCAAAAGTTACCTCGTAAGGTAGATAGATAGATAGATAAAAGATTTATTTGCCAAAAAACAGTAACACACACAATTTGAAAATAACAAAAGTAAAAGAGTAAACCAAGAAAAAAACAAAAATCAAAACCGAACTATTGAAATAATTAATCGGAAAGGAAAATAAATTGTAAAACTATTTTAAAACAATATCAACAACATAATAATTAAACAATTTCATTTTTGACCATTAACCATACATGTATAAGTACTGGCTTACATTTTACATCTTGAATAAATAATGCATAATTTATACAAATATTTTTATTTTAAGCTGTATGCTATGCTACCGTAGGCAAAAAGGCATAGCTCAGCTACAAATCGCCCGAGGGCAAATGGCTGATTTTCAGCTATACCTATTTAAATTACATTCAGATCTTACTACAGAGATGTTACACAATAAAAAATTTTAAAATAAAAATAACGCATCATGAAATGGTCTTTTTAATATTTTAATTGAAGATAAATAAAGCTTTTTAATTTGTTATAATAGTATGTTATGTAATAGTGAGTTATAATATATAGATACACATACTGTAATATAAATATTCTAATAAGTACATAAAATAAAGATAAACTTAATGATAATACTAAACACTACATCTACTTTACATAATAAATAAATATGTAACAGTTTTGCTGCCTTTGCTAGTTGGAGGAAAGTTTTTGTTGGTCGAGGTACAGATTTTTTAATGATTGCTTGAAATTAGCTTTAGATTTAAGATTTCTTAGTGGTGGTGGGATATCATTCCAACATTTTGTAGCTTGGTAGCGAAAACTGCCAGTGAAAGCCACAGTTCGATGGTGTTGTGTACTTATAGGTGGACGTGTAGATCTCAGATCATGACTGTAAGTACTAACAGAAAATTTAAGTTTTGAAAATAAATAATCAGGACTATTATTAGTATGATTCAATAAATACCCTACGAAGTAACTTTAACTTTTTGAAAATTACTGTCAGTGTCATAGGGATCAAGGTTCGCCGCGCCGGGTATAGTAATAAAAATTACACTTGATTAATGGTTTAATTTCGAATTTCAGTGTAAACAATTTTATTTACATAGTTTTTCTTTTTTATTGCGCCTATTTATATTTAATTAGTTGTAAATAGTTTGCGCGTAATGGAAAATGAGATCTGTCAGGAAAATCATTTGAAAGCAATTCAACTATAGTTAATCACCTACCACAAAGGGGGATTAGTCGCCTCTTACAACACACTTATCCAGGGGCGGTGGGTGGGGCTATTCAAAGACGATCCAACATGGACACATGGACGTGAAGTCGAAAGTGGCGTTGTGGGTCCTTTGTTTTTAATTCCATATAGAAGAAAAAGAAACCTTTGACAACATGAAGAGTTTAGTGAGTTTATTCAATGAGTATGATATCGTTTTTGTTTCATCGACTTTCAAACTTAATATAAGTCAGCGTAATAATGATATAATAATACATTATGAGGATCCTTGAGAAATCGATACTTTAAACCAAATTTTAAAGAAAAAGTAAATGTTAATGCTGGACTGGGAGCGAAAGAAAAACGTAGAATGTGCCAGCTGCTTCTATTCCCGGACATACTGTAAAAGTCAGTTAAGGGACAGAGGTTTTAAAGGCGTTTTTGTGGGCGATAGGTTGAGCCCCTGTCACTACAATAGTCTCTCCATCTTTATAATACCTCCAAAGTCAAACGTGACATCACATGGTCTTGTAACCTCTGGTGTTCTGCCTACTCCATAAGGGATACATGCTTGACGTTATGTATGTATGTATGTATGTTTTCCTAAATGTTTACATCAGTAGTAGGAATCAGCAAAATTAATGAAAAAATATTTGGATACAAATAAAAAAAAATATTACGAATGAAGAAAAAAATTAGAATCAAAACTGAAATTGGGAATTCAAACAATACATAATTTAACATATTTGGCAATTAATAGAATAATATATTTATTTACTCTTGCAGTTAGCCCGACATTTTCTGCACAAATTTGATCCTTTTGTGGTGTGCAACAAGAATGCCGTAAATCACGAACTCTTCCCTAAGTACAGGAACAGCCTGATATTGTAAGTATTGTACATTATTATTATAACCTAGCACATTATAAGACAATAATCCAAAACATTCTTATTGGTAATTCTAATAATATACACGGATTATTAGAATAGTAAGCATAGGGTCGGCTTAGAGGAGGAATACCGCCCTTGGCTAAACGTCTCGTAAAAAGCACCCAATCCAAGAGGACCCAGGGTGGTGGTAGGGGACCCCTTCAGAGTGTGGCTTCCTGACGACCACTCTTCTCTCATCTTCACTTACAATCAGGTGAGGTTGAGGCTCAACGCGGGTTTGGTCACCAATAAAAAAAAATACACTTCATGTTAGAAAGTTGTCAGTTTTTTAACAATATTGTCGGTAAAATCGTTTGTTATTCAAACAGCTGATACTGAACTGTTTTGTTATCCTTTGGTTAGCTCATAAGGGTAGACAAATAAATATAGTTTTGTTTATTTAGGTACTTTTTTTAGCTATACCTAACGAAGAGTGTGTCCTTTTTGCACAGGCTTATAAAGTGTGTCCACGCATGTAGTAATTAAACTTTAGGTGCAGTTACTTCACACTATTTCATCGACGAATATACCCCATATGTCAGGTCAATTCGAAAAGACTGCCAATCTGCAGGCATTTTTATTTTTACTTCAGCAAAAACCACCTTAGTTTTTAAAACATCGGCAGCGTATACATACATAGTATACGTATTTTAGAATTGTAATTTTTTTAAGCATCTCTAACATTTTCATAGAGTAAGAAAAATAACATGGGTTAACGGCATGATATTTAGAAAATTTTGCGCTAAAATTCGGTAAAAAAATAAATTTGGCAGCTCGGCAAATACAATCAAATATTTGCCAGTTACTATGATGCTTTATGTAACTTTAAACCTTTGTCTTTGGAAAAAACACCATCATTGAGTTCGTACAAGCCGCAGAGCTTAAACAGGTCTCGTTTGGAAAGTTAAAGTAAATTTTTCTACCGCGAGAGAGGGTTTTTTTGATCAACAATAACTCTTTATCTATTAGACCGAGAGCGGTGAATCTTAGACCAATTTGTTAAACATCTCAAATATTGTAATGGACTTAGAAACATCGGTCAACGGTGTAGTTTTCACACAATTTTAGAAAAAAGCGGCCAGGTGCGCTAAGTTTTTGTAAAAAATAAATTTTGTCTCGTCCGCAATCAACAAAAAAACTATTATTTTTAAGACTTTTTATGTTGTCATATACTCTACTCTTTTGTCTTTGAAACAACATCAATAATAAGCCTCTACAATACGTACAACTTAAGCCGCCGTTTTTTTACAAACTGATGTGCTTTTTGCTGAAGTAAAAATAAAAATGGCTGCAGATTGGCAGACTTTTCGAATTGACCTGACATATGGGGTATTTTCGTCGATGAAATAGTGCGTAGTAACTGCCCCTAAAGTTTTATTACTACATGCGCGGACACACTGTATAAGCCTCTTGCGATTATACAACGTGATTTTCGGTTTATATAAAACCTAGGACAACTAATAAATACTAGTGCAACTTTATCTTCTTTTAGTGGAGATGATTCGTTGCACCAGTATCGCAAAGAAGACTCCGAAGTGGGAAGCGGAGATGGAAAAAGCCTTGTAACGCAGAAGGAGCCAAAGACGAAACCGGCTGACTACAGGTTCCTGCTATTTATTTTTTATTTACTTTACAAGATAAATTATTCATATATTTTGAAAGAAATTTCCAAGTATCATCATAAGCCATATAAGCTTTAATTAAATTGAAAAATCTATTCCTTATACATAAGACATTTCGTCAATTTGTTTGAAACTAACATGTAAGTAATAATGTTACTCGTATCATCGCAGTCCGTAATCCGTAAATCCGGTCTCTCTTTGCATAAAGTAGAGTACAAGGTTTGTGCCACTAAATGTTGGAACGACGTTCTTCCTCCAATTCGTAAAATTCACTCAAATCAGTGGAAAACACCTGTGGCCAATCTGGAACTGGGGTTCCTTGTTTGCGATGTTGGAATTTCTTTGTTAATTGATTCCAAGTGTAATACTTGGGCATTTCAACGTACATCAGCGTCTCTGCGAATGGATCTGCTTCACACATTGCAAAGAAGCTAGTCAATGTTGTCGATGGTGGTCTCTCAGCTCGTTGTGCCGCATTAACATCAGTGAAGTAAACTCTTTGGCTATTTTCCAAATGCACTGCTAAATGTACAACTGTAGGATATCTTTCATGAATTTGAAATGAAAATAATCGCCACAGTGCTTCATTAGTACTGACGTATCTGCCCATTTGGAAGACTAACGTCTCTTCAACTGTTGTGTACTCTGTATATTGCACCTCACATTCAGCTGATCCACCATCGACGAAATGAAATATATTTGCAGAAATTGATGCGGTTCATCTGGTGTTGGCACCATTGAACCATGCAAATGATATATTTGTCCTTGTATCTTTAATTACAAACAATCATTTGTTTAAGAATACGGTGTAACTTCTGATCGTGTGATGGTGTAGTGTGTGGTGTATATGTAGTTATTATGTGTTGTAATTCATTGTGTTGGTGTGAGTGATTGTTTATGTGTGTTGTATCTTTTACCTTGCAAGTCGGCATGAAGCCGCCTTCTCGAATGATATTAGCTCCAAAGGGAGTCATGCGAAAGCAGTTATTGTATTCAAGGATGTGTTGAAGAAAATGGCTGGAATCGGGATCACTTCCATCGAACAATGGTTTCAGTGGCTGTGGTGGTAAGTAATGGATCCAGTTTGACTTTTCCACTTGCGTAGCACAATCCAGCCGTTTCTCTTTTGAACTTTCAACGCATTGCAATATCGGCATATAGTCGTCATTGGTCCAATATCTAAATTTTTATCATCACTGTAGTTCGCAGTGGGATCATTTTGGAATGCCAAGCGATTGTATGATGCCAATGATCTTCGTGTGCTCACTCGTTGTCTCAATCGGGCATTTTCTCTTATTATATTTTGTCTTTCTTCGCTTAAGTTCTGTGAATACACTTGTTGCTGGCTTGCATGTCTTGTGCGGTGGCCGATGTTCACACGTCCTCCTCTAGGCATTTTTGACTATGGACAAAGTGGTGAATTTAACCTCAAATGCACGATCCACATAATTTACACAGTTCAACTTACCACCTTAAAGACAAATGCCTGCTGTTGAAATTGAATAAAAATTTGCACAATACACGTGATTGATTTGATGGTTTCTAATTGAAATGTTAAGAAACGAATAACATATTTTTTTACTTTTTTTTCACAATTTCACAGTGAACACAATACCGGTTTGTCACATGAAATTAACTGAGCAATGAGTAGCTGTCAAACAATGTATCACGCACCGGCGCCATCTACTTAAAATATTGGTTTGTAGTACATGCTATATATCAGAGATGGCGCTGTATGTGAAAAAAGATTTTCCCGCTTTTCTGTTGAAATTTTTCCTGAATTTTCTTTGCTATAAACCTCACGGAGCCCGAGACCTTTCCAACGAATGCGAATCTATATCCTATCATGCGTTAGTGCATAGAAATGTTCCAAAGAAATGAACTTGGCATAATCTTAATGCGGGAAATACCTAAGCAATTTATGGACACTTTAAGAGTTATGACTTTACCCATTAAAGTGCAGAGCTCGAGCACCAACCAACGCAAAGTTGCTTGTTTCGCTGTTTTTTATAGAATATAGTTTTGAAGAGTACGCGTATTCTGTTTTGGAACTAGTTGAACTGAACCCTTTTAGCATCGGACTACTATACACAAGTAAAACTTCCATCATTATCGATTAAATTAAGTAAATTAATGAATTGAATATCATCAATAAATTGTGTTTCTTGTACAGGTGGGAGCCAGTTATAAGGTTTCAGTGTCCTATAGTGATAGCTGCCCACTTGCCTGGACCCCTTTTCTACATGAATATGCGGAGGCCTGGGCGCGATCTACCGTTTGAAGTTCAGATGTCCTTGCCAAAACAGGTAAAATAAATTAGCAGGATTTCTATGAAAGTGTGTTTTTAAACAGGTTAAAACCGAAACCTTTTGATATGAGATTATGAGAAAAAGATTTCAGATTCTCTACGCACACGATCAGAAAAGACACTCTAAATTTAAACATCCTGGTTCCGTTTTTCGTCGCGACCAAGGGTCATCGTCACACGCGTTATTTTCTCTGTACACGACACTTCACAAAACTGAAAGATCTCACGAGACATGGAGTCCGAAGACTACATTAGTGCTCTTATTATTATCAACGCTTCATCGTTATTAGGTAACTCATGGAAAAACACCGAAGACACCTTGACATTAGTAATGCACAGAATTGTATGAACGGAGAAAAGGCCGAGAACTGCTCTCAGATATGAATTTTCAGCACGTAAGTAGATATTACAAAAATTTTGCGAGAATGAATCACACATACACACATCAACGTGGTCTAGGGATATTTCAATTAAATCTAAATACCTAACTAAAATTCTATTAACTTTTTGTTAAGACACCTAAAATAAACCTTGTTTAAACCTATCTAATCTGATAGTAAACTTTTGGATAAAGTTAAATTTAAAAATAACTTAGAAGAAGAGGAGAAACTCAAACAAAATTTCAATCTTAACTTTATATTAATTTTTTCATTAAAATTGTTGAAAACTTAAAAAGAATAATCCGTGGATCCACCTAAGACTCTCCTGACACATCTGCAGCGGTTCTGCATACTCAAAACCAGGCTGTCAATATCCTGTTGTGGAATACTGTCCCAAGTCCTGCTAAGATGCAAGAAAAGCTGGTTTTCATGAACAATATCTTCAGGGAAATTCCTAAGAGCTTTTCTCTGAAGCATATCCCAGGCATGCTCAATAGAATTTAAGGGGATTTAAGGATTTAATTCAGGGGATTAGTCAGGCCAGTCTAAAGCTTGGATATCATGCTGTTGTAACCAACTTGTAATGATACGCGCCGTATGTGGACGGGCATTGTCGAGCATTAGCTGGAAATTTTGTCCCATTTGTAACAAAAACACAAAAATATTAATTTACTTTATTAGTAATACTGGCTGTTGTTGTACCTTTGCCTAAAAAAAACGTTGATGCGCGTGCATCGCTTATCTGTGGACAAGTAAAAATAATTCCGCGCGCTTTTCTTTTCGCTCTATTGTTTTTATTTGAAAATGTCCTCAAGTAGTGATGAATTTATTAATTTGACACCGCCACAACTCTTAAACGCGGCGAAAAAGGCTACTCTAAGCCTCTTGCCTGAAAAATCGACCGATAGATACTTACAAGCCTATCAAAATTTCATCTTATGGAAAATAAGCCAAAATGCAAATTCATTTTCACAAAATGTGTTTTTAGCCTATTTCATGGAACTTTCCCATAAATATAAATCAAGCTCATTGTGGTGCTGCTATTGAATGCTAAAAAGCACTATGAAAACAAACCATGGTATTGATATCAAGTCATACTCCAACTTGCTAGCATTTCTAAAAAGACGCTCAGATGGCCATATGAGTAAAAAGTCGAAAGTATTTCCTCGTAAATATGTTATTCAATTCAATTCAATCATTTTATTTCGGATCATGTCCATATGTGTTAGTTACAAAAACCTTACTACCTATGTTAGTACTACATGTCAAAAATAAAATACAAGTCAAAAAATTGGTAATAATTAAGGAAGATTTCAAATAAATTAAATTAATGTAGACAGAAATTTTTATGAGCATTATATTTGGTATTGAATAAAAATTAACAATATTATTACTACTAAGATAAGGAAAGACGTACATGCCTTCTCATCCAGCTTTCAAGCATCAGTGAGTCCCAGCGGTGGGTCAGCGCGCTCAAGATGCGGTTGGGGCTGTCGCGGGCGCGCAGCAGTAGCGCGGCGCAGCGCTTCCTCATGATAGCGGCGAATCCGTCCGTTTGTGCCGCGGCGAACATGCCCGACGCACTGCAGTACCGCGGCAGCCCCATCAGCACCCTGAACGCGTTGTTATATTGAACACGCAAGCCGTTATATGCCCTCTGCGAGTAACTGCTCCACAAGCTGCACGAATAAAAACACTGGCAATAGGCTTTAAAAAGCATAACCTTCACTTGTAAAGTACAACGCGCGAACCTGCGGGCCAGCATGTTGCATCGGACAGCCAACGACCTGCGCTCCCTATCGATATCTAAATCATCCGTGAGATCGTCCGTCACCCAGTGACCCAAGTATTTGAACCTCGATACTCTATTCAACGGAGATCCAGCGAGCGACACTGTTGGGACCTGAGAGTATGTTTTGGTGCCCGCATTAAATACCATTATTTCACTTTTTTTAACATTATACACGAGACCGTGGCAAACAGCGTATTCCTCACACATATTTAGTAGCTTCCTCAAAGCTGCAATTGATGGACTAAGCAGCACCATGTCGTCAGCATAGCTTATATTATTGATACACACTCCATCAACGTGACACCCAACGCCGGTACTGCTCAGCCCATCAAGAAGTCTATTAATGTATAGATTAAAGAGCTTGGGAGAGGTTAAACCCCCCTGCCTCACCCCACACTCCAATCCATATTCCTCCGAATAAGCACCCCCCCATCTCACACAGTTATTTTGGTGACTATACCAGTACTTTAGTAGCGCTGTTAGTTCCCATGGTAGAGTCGTCTCACTACGCAGCTTATCCCATAAAATGTCATACGATACTAGGTCAAAAGCTCGGGACAGATCTAGGTAACATGCATACACTGGCGTTTTTCTAGTAGTATAATAATGGACTGTCTGCTTGAGGGACAGAATAGCACTCTCGGTAGACATACCTGATTTAAAGCCAAATTGCGCATCATTTAAACTGAGATGCTTCTCCAGATGTCCGTCAAGCAAACGGTCCAGAACCTTAGCAATTACAGTAGCTATAGATATTGGCCTATAATTCGACAGGTCTGTAGAATCACCTGTCTTATTTTTAATTATAGGTACGACTATAGTATACATAAGATCCTCCGGTAAAAAGGAATGTCTGAGACAGAGATTCAAAAACATAGATAGGACCCTAGGTAGATGGACACCAGCATTTTGAAGGTGCTCAATGTCGTTATAAAACGTCGTATGACATACGTGCGCTTTGAAAATTACCGCACTTATATCATAATGTACTATTATAAGCTCACTGCGTGGTCTTCACTCCCTACTTTGGGTGGCGAGTTGGTTTATTATGAGCTCACTGCATGGTCTTGAGTCTTTCTTTGGGTGGCGAGGTGGTTTATTATAAGGTCACTGCATGGTCTTGACTCTTTACTTTGGGTGGCGAGGTGTTTATTATGAGGTTACTGCATGGTCTTGAGTCTTACTTTGGGTGGCGAAGAGGTTTATTATAAGCTCACTGCATGGTCTTGAGTCTTCCCTTGGTTGGCGAGGTGGTTTATTATACGCTCACATGGTCTTGAGTATTTCCTTTGGGTGGCGAGGTGGTTTAGGTCGTAACCAACTAAGCTAAGCTGGCCCAGTACTGGTTAGTAAATGTCAGAGTCCTGGTTTTCAGTTCCTACTGTTTTATTTTAATGTGGTTGTCAGTTTGAGTAATTTTTCTTTGCATTTCCAGGGCCATACACTGCTAACGGAGAAGAAAAACAACTACTTCCGTCTGCAGCTGAATTCGAACCACTGCGTCGAAAGCCTCACGTGTTTATCTACGAAGCACTTCTCATCTGAAGTCTTCGCAAGGCTGTATGGGATGCATGAGGCCTTCTTTAACAAACTACTAATTAGGTTCACGGTTCGTATACGTCATGACAGTATAGAAACGAATTTAATATTTCGTATGTGTTACTTGCGCTGACAGATGGAAAGATCGACAAATAAAAAAAAATTGTGATTTGGTTTAAGTGAACGAATGATATATATTTTTTTAATAATATCAAGAAGGAAAAAAATATTTTGGCTCACAAAATCTGAATCTATGCTCTCGACATTAAGCTGAAAATTTGTTGGAGAAATTAGACAGGTTTGTAACACTTGATCTGTTGCCTTCTGTACCATTCATTTTCAATAATTCTCATTCAGTACCTTACACTACGAAGATTTTAACTGGTATTATTTTTTTTTGTTTTCGAACTGCCAATTTACTGCTTTACAATTTACTTGCATTTTAATCATTTACCATATAGTATTAATGTATTTATTTATTCAAGAATTTATTATTGTACACGCAAATGCTTTCATTTAATTTGAAATTATATAAAAATCGTCTCAATCAATCAAATATTAGTTATAGTGTGCAACTATGATAATTGATCAGCGACGCCGTTGTGCGACGCAATTATTTTAACCATATTTGCAACGTAATTTTCCGTTTTCGAGGTAAATGGAAGATTTGGCATTTATCCACATAAATGTCAAATCTTTTGCTGGTTAGGTGGTAGAAGTACAAAATTTTTATTTTGCCGAACTGCCATTTTTAATGAAAAGTACTTATATTTATTTTGTATATAATTGTTATGTAACAGTTCAAATTTAAAAAATAATTCTTCAAGGTGACTATCGACTTATCCCATCCTTGGCGCCATTCACTCTAAATTATCAATTCCATATCATGTTTATTAAGAACTTACATTATAGATATTAAATAAACTTAAATTAAGTCCGAAATGCATGACTTGAGAGGAAATATAATGTTCATCACACATTGGCAGGTAGATATTTGATAGATCTTTAAATACATAAAAGGTCAACGTTTTGATGGAAGAATTGTCTTATTCTATTTAATAAATAATCCAAATGTTTACATTGCAGAAGAAAAAGGTGGATGACTTATACGACTATTTCGTTCAGCCGTGGATGGCTGTTCTGTACCAGGAGACATTTGATGATCTTATGTTCAAGTTGAACGATCAGAAAATACACGCGGTAAGTGTTTTATTTAATCTTTTATTTTTGGAGCTTTAATTTCCAGACGTACAAATATGAATTGATTAAAATCAATTCATAATTCATCAATACAGAAAATTTTATATTTTTCCGAATTTTTGATTTAAATATGAATTATGAATTATTTTTATTCAATCCGAAGAAGTGGTTCGATGATCGAACCAATCGAATCATGACCCACCTAATAAAATAAATAAAGTTAAGCTCATTTTGGCAAACCGCCTACATGCAAGTAGGTCGAAATTTACTTGAAGGTTTCCTTGGTGACGAACTTGTTATCATTTCATTCGACGGTAAAATGTCAGTTTACTGCGTGCAAAAATTCGTACAGTATCTAAAATGTCCCAAGTGCACTATACGCGATAGACCTTACAAATTTGACAGTTGTAAATGAAATATGAGCAAAATGGGTCATGATTCAGTTGGTTTGATAGTAAGTATATTATTACATTTGAGGTATCGAGGTATCGGGTAACCCAGAAATGACACCTCTTTTTTGATGGCTGAAATCTGAATACGATATTTTCCAAAATTTTGATTTTGTTAAAAACATGGTTTATTCAACCACATCAACGAACGTAGATAATATCGATGCCAAAGAGTACAGTGATCATATTATATACTATTAGGTATACGCCAGGTTAAGGTTATCGAAGCGAAACGAAGATGATCGGTACGTGATGGGTTTTTTGCTGAAGCTATTTTAATATCGATTCCTTTAATTAAATATACGTTTCAATTTATCCTCTGAGGTAAATACCCAAGAGTACATTCTGAATGAATGAGTACATTTGTACGCTTTAAAGAACTAAAGATCATAATAACACTTATTCATTTGTTGTATTCATATACAGCGTTACAGGTAATGTTTTTTTTGGATGGAGGAAAACATGCTATCACGTCCCCGACCGCCCAAGGGGGGAACGGTGGGGTATGTGGTGATGATCCGGCTGAAGGCCGAACCAACCCACTAAAAACCTCCAGGTGTACTTCCCCCACCATAATTGGAGCCCACGGTATCGCCAGTGGCATTGCCCGCGAGCCCCGGCGGATTGCGCTCAGCCTGAGCCGTGCGCCCCCCTTGGAAATGGCCCAGTAGATTCGAAGTGGAACCTACATCCGTTAAGGGCATCTAGTACCCATCTTTTATAACTTATTTCACTATGAACAGTTCATCCAAAGGACATAAAGTAACTGTCCTTTGGGGATTTTCCGTCAACCGTTAGGTAGTGTACTGTAGTGAGGGTAGGTAGGTATTGGTTAATTATATGATTTTTTGTATTAATTATAAAAAAAGGTCATATAATAGACCTGTATATCATATGATAGTTCTGGGCTTTTTACACTTAGCACTTAACTGCGTGAATATTGTGTCTTATTGAAATAAATCCGGTAAATACCAATATTTGACTTATAGATGTAGAATGGTTTTCATCTTCGACCTCGTCGTCACTTACCGTCAGGTGAGATTGACGTCAAACGCAGGATAAGTCACCAATATAAAAATGCAAACCAGCATTATTGTATTAATCATTGTTTGTTTCAAGCTGTACGAGGCTTTGACGAAGTACTTCAGGAAGCACGCCAGCGCGATGGTTTGCGAAGGACTGGGCGTCTGCTGCACACTTGAGAGATGCTGTTGTGATACTGGGGTATGTTCTTTATACATACGTATATAATTTCACGCCTGTATCCCTTATGGGGTAGGCAGAACACCATAGACTGTAAAACCATCAGATGTCACATTTGACTTTGGAGGTATTACAATGATGGAGAGAGACCGTTGCAGGGGCAGGGGGTCAGTCTATCGCCCGAAAAAACGTCAACAAAACCTCTGTCTGTCCGCTTTACTAACAAATACTAAAAACCAAGACAAAATAAATATTTAAGGAGGCTGCCATAGAACAGATATACGTACGTGAGGGCGAGTTTCCTACAGCACCAACTAGATGGCGCGTTATTTAATTATGATATGAATTATTTTATGCTTTTCAAAGTTTTTTTAAATTCGCGATACAGTATAAAGTGTTATTTTATAATGGTATCTCAGGGGACAGTCTGACTCGCACTTAGCAGGTTTTATTACTTACCACTAACGAGCTCGGCAGCGCGGTGGTGTATGATGGTTTAAGATACGGAGTGGTGAGGTGAGGTGTTTATCTATATAGGTACGTGTTTAAATTCTAGGTTCTCCCCTAGCTCGCTACATTTTTAATTCAGAACAACGATAATTTATTTGTATGCAAAGAATAATAAACGCAAAAAAGTACCAATGAAATTTATAACATTATATACAACTAGCCACCGCGCGCGTATTTATCCGCGTAACTTTTGATCCCGTGGGAATTTCGGGATAAAATATAGCCTATAACCTTGCAGTTTCTGAGATTAGCGCGTTCAAACAAACAAACAAACTCTTCAGCTTTATATATTAGTATAGATATAATTGTTTACTTTATCTTTTGCAGGCTAAAAGCACTTCAGTCGCGTCGGTAAGTTTATCAAGTATTGAGTTTATTCATACGTTAAACTACACGTGGTTGGTATCTACATAAACATGGGGGTGTATTGGGCTCATTTTATTGCTCCGAGCCTAAGCAGTCAGTTGGTCACATTTACAAACAAAATCAGGAAACGAGCTAATCCAATAGATATCATATAAGATGCGTTTATCATTATTTTATCACATCAAATACCTGATGAAGGATAAAGGTCATGACGCAAGATGACATGAAGGTTAGGACCATGTTAGGACGAACTGCTAGAGTACTCAATAGAAGATACAGTTGATGTTTTTGTGGAATCCTGGAATAAGAATAACCCTCTAAAATTATAGAAATCACTGAAAACTTAATGTAGTGCATATAAATGCCCATTATGTTTTTACATACAAGTTTTATTTGGCATGCTGCTACCTCTGCTTCAGTAGGACTTCAGTATGGTTTGCCGTTCTTGTAGACTTGTGGTAATTTATTATTTGACCTCAATTTCACCTGTAAATGATGGTCATGATAAAGTCAAAGAAGATGCACTGGTTCCTAAGACTTAATTTGTTTTACGGTTGTCGCATGAAATTTAAAAAAAAAAACTTATATTTCTTGCAGGATTGCGGTCAACGATACCTCATGAATACCTACGCCAAGCAAGCGTGGGAAAAGGTGGCGGGTGACAATATAGTGCTTTGCTACCTAGCCAGCTACCTCGACCGCCACAACGTAATCAACCCGCATTACGCCCGGCCGATCTCAGAGAACGTACCGAAGATAGATATCAGCGCTGCCGCTATATTTGAGATGTTGGACGCTGATAGTCTTGAACCGCCCTTGAGTAGTTCTGAAGTTGAGAACTGTTAACGATTTATTAATACGGGCTTAGAGTTACCTACAGAATAACATTACTTCAGACGATTTTTTTTTCGTCAATTGCTCAAAAATTTTGAGCTTCAAAATAGTTTATGACTTTAAATAGGAACTAATTTGAAAAAACTAATTTTAGATGCACTTTTGATTGATATTGTACAAAATGTTGAAGACTGAATTAATTTATTTTGAGTTGTCGATATCTCAGCACTGCTGCAAGCGCCATTCAGGTGTTAAAGTTACTTCAAATGGTAATCACCATGATAGTTAAAAAACGTTTGACAAAGACATTTGAACAGTTTTATCCAAGTCAAAATAGTACTAACTAGTTCCTAAAACGATATTTAAAGGTGCGATTTGAAGAGTGCTTTGTAGATCAGATGAAACATGGTATGTTGGTCAGATGAAACATCAAGGCTAAGTCTATACGTTCTTTTATAAGTAGGTTATCATTTTTGAAGTTGCAACCCAGAAATAGCATAATCTATCTTGTACGTAGAACTAGACTATTTCTTATTAATTACTTTATAATTGTATTTTTATTGATTTTTTCGAGGAATCATGGGTAAAGTAGAAAATCCTTGGCGTTTTAGATAATTTATTTCATTTTACACATTTTATCATTTAGACATGGGTCCTTATAAAATAATATTTACATTAGAATGCACATAATGGCCATTTGAGTAATAATTTGGCGGGAACGCACTCTGTTTAAATTACGGCTATAAATACCAAATTTGTATTAAATTTTTGAAAATAAAACTAAATTAAAATAAATACATTCAAATTAAATTGGAGTTTCTATATTGTTGATTAGATTTACTTATATAAAAGTGGCCACTTTATATCTAGTATAATAATTTTCTAAACAATACTGTATATAGGTAACTTCATGACATCGTTGAGCTGTAACACCTTATGAATTAAAGTTTGATTGAAATATTAAATATGTACAGATAATGCGATTCTATTAATAGAGTTCATGATATGATAGCTCCATTATACACAAACTTCTAGTAGACTGGGTAAATTATTGCTAAAATGCATTTGCAGCGATATCAAAAAAAAATATAAAAAATTAATGGGTTTATAAGGAAGATTATAATCGTTCTGTAGCAAATACTTGTCTTTCTAGAAATATTATATCTTTCTTATCTTTGACCTGTATCTTTCTAGATAATGGTACACTTTGATGTATGTAATTATTTATAAAGAAGTCAAATATTTGAAAATTTATAATTCAATATTTTGAAAGACTATCGTATCTCTTGTTTTACAATTATTATTAATTATTATTATAATTCAGATTATAGAAAGCCGAAAAAAGTAACACTAATTTGAGCACATTTAAGAGATAAATAATATACAAACTACTTTTAAACAGTTACCTAATAAAAACGATGAGTAACTTTTTTATTTTATAATTTCGAAAAAAACTTTTGGAGGATGTTGGTATTACTTGAAAAAAAAAATAGTAATAAAAAGCGCAAAATAGCTTTTGGTTTTGCAATTTCAAGGTATTATATTAAAAATAATATTATAGTTAAATAATGTTACACATCAAAAAGCATTAAAAAATATATTAATAACATAATGGTATAATAAATAACGTTTATCCTATAGGAACTATCAAAAGATGAAGTCCATTTTTAATTTTAAGTTTAATAGCGTCTCACACGCATATCACTTGACTCATATATGCCAAACAGAAAGAGATAACAACAATATGCAGATATTTGAAGCTATCACTGTCTCTTTCGCAAATATTACGGAGAAGTGAATTGCCACCATCATCCATATGAATAATTTAATACAACGATCAAGAAAATACTCGACTTAAATAATAACTTACAAGACGTAGAATTTGCTGTACAATTATATGACTAGCATACACGAATGATTACTTAATGCGAAACAAACGGTACTTATAAATTAAAACACTATTTGTACCTAATTTAATAATCTAAATGACTTCATTTAATATCTTCACCGTTACATTAAGTCATAATTCAAAATCTTTATTTTGACTAGAAATCCACCACTACTCGATACAAAAATATTCACCGAAATATTTTTATTAGATGAGATGTAGGTATTATGAGATGAGATGTATTACGAAAGAAATATAATAATTTTTACGAATTGAACGCAGATAATTTACAATTTCTTTAGGTTATAATGAACTTATTCACAATAAAATACTTATATTGATAGCCTATTAAATTTTCCGATGTTTTCCAGTTAAAGCGTTCCTTCTGATTAAGTATAGACAAAACTGCGTTAGTTACAATAATACAATTAGGTACACTGATTGCTGCTTAGCCGTTTAAACCATCTCAGTTTACAACGGTAATACAAAGACAAGATAAATAAATAACAAAACCTATTTTGTAAAATATTTGTATAGTTTGGCTTCAGATAATTATTACTTAAATGGTGTTTCGTAGTTTTCTGGTACAGGTTTTTGCGGTTAGTAATTCTTATGTTAAAGGCAAACGTTGTAACACTACATATACCTATGTCTTGTATTTTCCATCTGGTTTGCTGGTACAGCGTAAAGGGAATTTGACTTGACTATTGATATGGTGGAGTTATTTAATTACTTAGTAATGCATTGGTATTAATCAGCGTTTTGTGTGTTTATGACCGTATAAATGCATATACTCAAAACTAAACTATGTTGTCTATATTAAACTACCCTGACTAGAAAATTTTTCGTCTGTTGAAGTGTGTCTCAAATAATGGGATTCGACATTATATTCTGTAATTGTATGTATCTCTCGTATCAAACTAGCTGATTTTAAACTCACTCATTTTGAATTCACAAGTTTGACATTTCAAAGAATTATAATTATAGAATAGGTACAAAATCGTAGATTTTACGGCTCACTTTCAAAACAAAATTGTGTTTCTCATACAAAATGTCCGATGATTAATAATCTTCCTGCATTTTATTGCCAAAGAAAAACAGATACATTTTAGTGTAACAAAAGTCGGCTGATTTCTAGACGCACTTTGACCTATCTGGAGTACAGTGGCGGTATACGGGGGACACTCAACAGCCTCCGTTTGGCAGGCGCGAGTACAGTGGCGGTCTACGGTGGTGGATACTCAACGGCCGCCGGGTAGTCGGCGCCGTGCAGTAGTGATTAGGTCTGGTACTGCAGCATTGGCGCGGCGGCCAGGTTCGCATGGTGCCCGGAGTTCATGCGCAGGGCTGATAGAGACTTGTTGTACCATTCGTCTTCAGCTGACATACCTGGAAGTCAATAATGTGAATTTTTATAATAAACACATATAATTACTTTAAGAAGGACTCCATAAGAACCTTAAACTAGTCGGACACATCCGACAATAACATGTGAGTAAAAGCCGCAGACTATAATTACTGTAAGGTTGCTCATTACGTATTTTTTTTTCTAGATGCAAACTCAGGCGAACCATAGCACCGCTATTTGGTTTCAACACCAAAAAATGAGTATGATATCGTTTTGTATCGTTCATTTTTAAGCTGATAAATAGTCAAAACAATGCCATAGAGTAGGTATTGTAAAATAAATTAATTTTGAATCCAATTTCGGCGTAAATAAATAATGTTAGTCGTACGAAAATATCAAAGTGATACACCAACAAGCGTAGTTAATTTATCAGTTCGTTCAAAAGGTTTATTGTATAAATGTTATCTGAATGAAATATTTTATAGTAAGAAAAGCTTTATAAAGGATTTTGCGGCTCGATTCATATTCGGCGTGGGAAGCTCAGTAAAGTAGCAAAAAAATACGTGTTGGGGTTAGCAGTATAAGTCCTCTTAATTGCAAAGATTCATAAATTAATTACTTGTTATTTTCGGGGCTTCATCTAATTCGAATTCGGTTTGAATTCTAATCATATTATTGCGAAACCAAACTGAAAAGTACACAAACACTTATATTATCTACTTATAAACTTGCGACGGCGGTGACTGTACCTCCTCGTTTCAATTAATATGAATCATAGAGCCGCGATCAATATCTCTATTGAATATTCAGCGATATCCCGAGATAAATTAGATTCCAATTAAACAGACGAGCATGCAATGCATCTATTGAACATTATAAATTTTGGTACCACTGCTGATTTGGACTTTGCTGCGCGGTCTTTTCATGCTTGGATAGCGGCGGCGCTTAGATATAATTTTGATTCCCTCATTATTATTTATTTATTTATTCTTCATTGTACACATGGAGTAAGACATAACTTTATTAAAAATATAATAGGTACAGTGCACAATAGGCGGCCTTATCATCTACAGACAATCTCTTCCAGACAACCCTATTACTTTGATAGTAATGCGCTTTGAAGGTTTTTTATGAATAGCCGAAGTAGAAGTACCCACAATCTCTTGGTCAGGTCGGTTTAAAGCACATCAACTGCGTTTATTTATACTTGCACCACTCAAAGATAAAAAATATTGACTGGTCTAATTATGTTAAATCAGTAATAGTTTTATTCCAAGTGATGACTTTACGGATAAAGCGGAATTTCATCGACATTTAAGACAAGGCCATGGATTTATCCTGCTTTTTATTAGCACTTTTCGAAAAATAAATTCATCGACGCTACCACATTATTATCCTAAAAAGATGTTTTCAGCACATACCTCATTTAAGAGGTTCAAACGCAAAAATACTTTGTTCTATTTCGTTGCCAGAGAAAGTCTGTGTAACACGAAATTTATTTTGTAGGAATTCTAGTTTTTAGTTTTTTTTCAGTTGTTTTTTAAAATATGTAATAAATAAGATATTATAAGCAAGGCTGTTCCGCCATGAAATTTCGTAATCGTCCGAAATCGACTTGAGCTTGTCACTGGAATAAAATACCCTGTGTGTTAATCCAGAAAACAGCTGTTTTGTCGAAAAATATTGCGTAATACTTCCTAATAAGCTTTTAAGTTTTTCTTCTTAACTTAGACAACGACTTTTAGGTATGTTAAAAATCTACCCTCACTGTAACAAGGCGGCTTTATGACTGAAGGAAATTTTCCGTTTTTCAAGTTATTAGCTTAAACATACCTACTAGAAAGTATTTTATGTACATTTTCTTGATATAAAGTTTTAACTGCCAAGAAAGAAAAAGTATCATGATATCGTATTAAGACAGCATACTGAGGGTAATAGGTCGCCTGTTTATTTAATCATGAATTGAACAACCCAAAAACATTACGAGCGTAAATGTATTCCGCGTAACTCTTTCTCCCAACTTCAAACAGTATATAGTAGCTGTGTATCCTCCCTATTCGTGAGATACTCGGGGACTTACCTACTTATACGTATTAAGGTTATACCGTGGAGGGTCGAGGGGCGAATAGTAAGACGCCGTCGAGTTTTCGCAAGATGCAATCTCGCCGCAGGAAATAAGATATTTGCGAAGACGCCGCGACGACGTCGCCCGTCAAAGTAAATGTACTGGAAATTTTCTTATTAGAATATCCACGGTACGATGCTTCGCTTCCATTTTACCGGTTTTTTCCCTACGCAGGAATTTCGCATCGCCGCCGGTAAAACGCTCCGTCGCGTAATGATTTTTTTCCACGAAATGATGTGGGTGTTTTCTTCTAAAAGTGTAAAAGTTAAGGGGAATTTTTCCTTGAGCGACCTCCTTTCCTAAAATCCTCTTAATTTAAATCTTTTTCGGAAATAACTTTTCGTTTTTTTGCTGCCAAGATGAATTATTTTATTTTGACATTTTATTTAAATACCTAAGGTGTGAACGGCCACAATGCTGTGAAAGATTAAATATATATACAACCTATTTATATGATATACCTTCTTTTAAAAATATAATCGCCAATCTCAGTATAAATTGAATATCATATAAATCTCATCATATACTTTACACTATCTCCTAACAGTTGATATTCAATCAAAGAAAATCCACATAAAACTAAAGTTTAGTTGGTTTAGTTGGTAGAGAAACATAAATGAATAATCTCCGGCCGCAAGCTCAAGGATCATTGAATTAGAAATCCCAATTGCAACTATAACTTAATACGAATCTACCGGTTATACATATCTTGAGGTAATTCGAAAACGAGGTCAACATTCAAATGAAGATGCTTGCTCTATTTTGGGTAAGAATATAATGTTATCTGTAGGTAATACGATGAAATACAAGACGTGAACATAATCAGACGTTATATGAAAGGTTAGCGTTTACCTGTCTTTTGTTAAAATAAGTACCTCAAATTATTTTAATGAAACATAACTTAATTTATGTTTGAAAAATATTAAGATGATATAATAACACTTAGTACGATTTTAATAATTACATAGAGACTTATAATTCTCTATGTAATTAATCAATCCCCATATATTAGTGTTCACGTATATGTGCGTTTACATTGGACTGGGTGTATTTTGTAAGAGTATGTATGAGAAAGCATACAAGTTTGTATATTGGCAGCTATTATACAAGGTATGAGATTAATTTTGGGCTGCTCATTTTTCGTTACATTGTAACTGTTCATTATGTGAATTATGTATTCGACGTTAAATATTAACATTTATTCGAAATATCAGAAAGTAATTATTACTATCGAATCAATTGAATCATCATGACCCCCACTATAAGCTCATTTTGACAAACCGTCATGTTAATAGACATAGTACATGTTAATAGGTCGAAATTCGCTTGAAGATAGGTTTCCTTGGTGACGAACTTGTTATAATTTCATACGACACTAACGTTTACTGAGTACAGAATTCGTACAGTACCTATCTAAAATGGCTTAAGTGCATTATATGCGATAGACCTTAAAAGTTTGACAATTTCTAACGAATTATAAGGAAAATGGCTCATGATTTAGTTTGTTCGATAGTAAGTACTTTCTCCATAATAATAATTCCGTTGGCCTCAAACATAAAGAAGTGTTTCTATTTCAAACATTTGCTCAGTAGTCTATTCCGTAGTAGGGAAAGGACTAAGTTTTCTCATTACACTCGCGTATTTGTATAAGAAGCTACGCTATCATGGCAGGCTAACTTTGTAATTGTCTTGCCGCGGCATCATACAAACAAGATGAAAGTGGCCTAGCTCTACACTCTTTTGTTTTTTATAATGTTCTCAACAAGCTTCTAGAACTTTAGTACCGGCTTCTTTAACGTAAGTTTTTGATTGTCTTTAACTTAGGTCGACCTTCATACCTACACCTAACAACTGAGGAAAAGAAATTTTGTTTGAAATATTTAATATATGAATATTAAATATTGTGGTGCTAACGTATTCACTGTATTGTAGTAAATACAGTGAATATACTTGTATAATATGTGACTAAAAAGTATGTTGTCAAAATAGTTTTCTTTAGCGGATTCCGCATTATGTAAATACCTTTTAGTTTTAGGTCTCCGTTATATGTGCTCTGTTACGTATTGTACTCTTATATAACTACACTTTTTTAATAGTATTGTATTAAAACCTATTTCCTCTTCTATGTCATCATCAGCCAGTTGATGCCTATTGCTAAACAAAGGCCTCTCCAAGGTGCTCCGCGTTAATCGGTCCATATTCTACGTGGATTGGATTAAAAAGAGAAGGATTAAGGGTATAAATAAAAACGCTTACCCATAGTGTCTTGCCGCATGCCCACCGCGCTCATGTTGGCACTATGCCCCATGGAGAACCCTTGCGGCATGGGGTACGAACCTCCTCCCATCTGGGACAAGGAGAAGATGTCCTTCTGGAGCTCCTCGTAGCTACCGTGGTGCTAGAAAGAAATTTGAATGTTAGTTTTTATACGGATGTAAGGGTGCTTTCAAATATTCGCCGCCTGAAGTGCGACTGCAGCGCTACTATCGCGCGACAGGTTTGACATGAGTTAAGCCAGTGGCGCCATTTTAGATTTAAATAATAATATTTAACCAAAGTTAAATAATAAAAAAGTGAAGACAAGTTAGGCAAAAATTTTAAAATGTAAAAGTAAGCTCTTTTCTTAACCCGTGTGCTGTCATCTTAGACTTCATCTACACTTAGTCACTTACCAACCGGTGACAAATAGGTAAATCAATGAGTTAGTCGTAATAAAAAAAAAAACGTTTTATGTAGAGCAAAGCATGTAAAAATTATAAGCCCTGATATTCGAACGGTACCTACAAAAATACGTTTACCGGGTTGAAGCCGAGAGAAAATTCAGTTTAAAAAATGTGCTTTGTGAGAATGTTTCGATAGTACTTACTCAAATAAACTTCTCAATATTTTTTTCATAAAATTAAGCGTTGCAGGAGATTGTAAAACTGCGATAACCACCATTTTATATCGAACGTAGTGCCTATAGAAAGCATAGTTGAAACTATAAAGTAGTAATTAAACACAATTACTCCCATCAATTCCATCGCAATCATAATAGCTTTTATTTTTAACCGCAACATGAACACAAATCTATTGATTTGAGCGACCGCGGGAGACGGCCGGTGAGCGGTGACCGTCGACCGCCGCCGGTAGATGTCCTGCCGGGCGTCATCATTTTTCACCCGTTTATTTTATGTTAATCTGACATTACCGTCGCGACACCCGGCCGATGGACCGCGGGAAATTATCGAAAATGAGAGTGTTTACGGTTTTTTGATATTAAATTATTCGTTTTTGCAGGTGTTTAATTGTGCCTTTTTCGGACTTTTGAGATTTAAGTGTTTTTGTCGAATGATACGGTTTTCATCCAGCGTCAGTGACGTATATCGCTATCCCATTTGCGATAATAACAATTATATATGGTGTCCTAAGTGTTCTATACCAGGCTTTCTGTACCTACCTGCTTGCGGAACTCGAATGAGACCATTTATCTGTCCTTCCTAACAAACTTTTACGTTTAATATTCTAATGGCAATAATGTAAATGGGTTGAGTTGGTTAAAGAGGAAGGAAAAAGAGGGACTAACTTAAACTAACCAAAAGTGATCAATTGGAAAAATAAAAACATCATTATAAAGCTACTTTATCCAGTAGTAACTTGGATATAGGATTTAACTACGAAATCTCAGGTTCAGGAGGTAAAACACCGGCAAACTCCTAATATGAAGGATAAATCCCTAGTTATTTATCACCGAAGTTTCAATTTTGTCGCTGTTCTCATTATTTCTGTGATGAAGGCTTTGAATGCAAAATGCCATCATGTCGCAATCAGTGTCTGATTAGAGCCGCATCGTAATGAGCTATTGTCGATTCGCTGTTGATGACACATCCATTCCATTATGCGTACCTATTTAAGTTGGTTAAATTTGTCAATAAAGAATTGAAGAATTCAAAGATACCGATTTGTAAAATATGGGCTTTTTGAACGAGCCAGTAAATATAAATAATTGAATTACCTACTTATATGACACAAAGTAATTCTATTTTTACTAATAAAAAATAAAATACTTATTCTATCTGTTTTTCCTCATATTTGTTTGTCAAGCTTTGTGTAATGTTTCGTCCTGTCAATATCTGGGTATGTTTTTTTGATTGATTTAAGAAATTTACAAGATAATCGCGTAATATTATTTCGTAAATTTTTTAATTTTAATGATTCTTGTTTAATTTGTAGAAAATATACGGAAAGTATCCGATTGGGGTGAGTCGAATTTGGTCAAATTCAACGCGTCCAAAACTCAGGCGTGTCTATTCTCCGCAAAAAAGAGCACCTTCACATTTACGCCCACTTTCCAAAATGTATCTGTCTCCATCACTGACCATCTAGGGCTTTTAGACGTAACTGTAACATCCAGTTTAAACTTCGGTCAACAAATTGTGTCCATGGCTCAAGTAGCTTCGAAAAAGTTGGCAATCATCTCGAAGGTATGGCGGTACTTCGGCCCTGCACAGCTTCTTAACTTATACACAGCTCAAGTGCGATCATGCATGGAGTACTGCAGTCATCTTTGGGATGGTTCAAATATCAACTAGAAGCGCTGGACTCCGTTGACCGAAAGTAATTAACGACGTCGACCTTACAACCAAAAAACTGCAGAACTTAGAGCATCGTCGTAAGGTTGCGTATTTAACCGTGTACTACAGGATACATTACTACTAGACGCAGACAGAACTTCCATCCGTATGTGGTAGATATTCCGAAAAGTCGAACTAAGCGCTTTGACAGTTCCTTTTTGATACGGGTCGGCAAGGTTTGGAATGAACTGCCAGCGTCTATTTTCCCTGATCAGTATAGTCCTAGTACTTTTAAGCGTCGAGTGAATAGGTTTCTCGTGGATGGACGTGTAACCAGGAACCGGAACCGCTTACCCTTAAAGAGGTTTTTGATTGGGTTTTTCATAGACTTGTTTTAAAAAACCCTATCAATTTGGTAACCGTATCGAAGACTTACCCTAATTTAAGGCTTACCATATCAATAGAGTTAGCTTCATGTAAGCAGTAAGCCTATCGAAAACCCTATTGAAGGTTACCGATTCAATAGGGTTTTAAAACCTGCAGGCAAATTTAATCTCTAAGAATATCAAATTATCAAAAATATCACCATCTATTCAATCTCGCACTTCGAATTATACTTCCGAATTCAACCGCATGCGCGGAAAAGAGATAGAAATAGGCAACCCTATCACAGGGTAAGCGCATCCGAAAGTAGTTAACTTTATTCAAAGTGTTACCACGTCGATAGGCTTACCATATCAATAGGGTTACACTTCCATATGGTAAGATTTTGATAGGGTTACCCTATCAATAGGCTTAATCAAATAAAGGGGTTTTCCGGTCCCTGCGTGTAACACCTTAGTCTTCATGTTCACTTAACATCAGGTGGTATGGAAGACAAACGTCCCATCCATAATTCATAAAAAAAAAAAGATATTTCAGAAACGTCCCATATGAATTGCATCAAAATCGATGAAGCGCTATTTGAAAATTTTGCTAATTCTAATTGAATCTATTAGAACTGGAATTAGAAGTTTTGGAGTTTCAAGGGACTTAAAAATGTGACCGAAGTCGGTTTTTAATTCTGTGGGGTTTGTTATTTACATGATGAGTCGAAAAATTGTCATTTTCTAATATTTTCTCACCCATTATTAAAATGAAATGGGCTATCGTATAGTCTATTCTATAAAAGCCTTTTTAAAGTACAAAAAAAGTTTAAAGTTAATAATAAATCAGAAAAAAAGCAATTTTGTTTGATACTATACAGTTAACATAACTTACTTAGCTTTGCAAACCTCATACGAACTAACATTCTAGATGAAAACTCTAGTTAAATAATGATAAGTAAGTATACTTAACATATTTGTACCAAATATAATACGAATTGTTCTATATTTTGCTTCCATGTTGAACTGGGAGCGAAAGAAAAACAGAGTGTACCTGATGGTCTTATAACCTCTGGTGTTCTGCCTACCCCATAAGGGATTCAGGCGTGAAGTTGTGTATGTATGTGTTATTCTATATTTATTCTTCTTTAGTAAAAAAAAAATGATAAGTAACATTGTCTAAACTACAGATTCGTTTTAGTTTTTGATAAAAAAAAAACGATTATGATGAAATAATAAACATATGTAAAAACATAAAATTTTAATTTTATTCTGAATTAGCTAATACCGATCTGTAGCAATTTTTTTAATTTTTAAAATTAATCTTTTCATACATGATGGTATTCCTTTTAAGTTGCCGAAACCTAAAAAGATAAATTTGAACAGCCATCTTACCTGTGGGTATCTATTAATCGTGTTGGGATGCGGGTAGGGCTGGTAGCCCCGGTAGCCCTGTATGTTCCGCATCATGCCATTGCAGCCGGGCAGCACGGCCGGCGCAAGCGCCTTCTGCAGCTGCTTCTCTTGCTTGCGGTATTTGGCGCGCCGGTTTTGAAACCACACCTGTGGGAAATTAGTATAGTTACATTTTTATTTATATTAATTTATCTGATATTTAAAAGCTTAGCTTAACGTAAATCACTTTAAGTCTAAATTATCGAAATATCTTAGCCTATAACAGAATATCTTGGTGCAGCTTAAAAGAAGTCGAACAAAACTTTTTTGACAGATTCATAATTGTATAACATGTCATAAGTAAACGAAAAAAAAAATGAAATTTAACTTTTTTTTAAATTTATTAACCAAAAAATATTACAATACGAAATGCTTACTATCTAAAAACCCTCGAAGGTTTGTTCAGACAGAGCGCTTTAAATGACCTAAAGAAGATTGTGCCGTGCTTGATAATTGTGCTTCAAAATGGTTCGGTTGTGTTGTGGCAGCACATGTCATACATCGTGTTCATTTCAGGAACCAATGATGGTATTGTTACTCTGGTTTTAGATTAGTAAAGAGCGATGGCAAGAGTAAAATCAAAACTTCGTGATATTCGTAGAGAACAGCTAGCTTTGAAAATAAAAAGGTAGGTATCTTTTCACAGAGATTTTGATTCTTACAATTCCATGTTTTTCCATTGACTGAGTGAAACTAGGAAAAGTTATATTGATTCAAAGTAATACTGAATTTGAAGCCTCTTTTTTTTGACAGTGGAAAGATTATTAAAAAAAGTAAAATGGAAGTAAATGCGATATTAAATAAAACACTTTTAACCGCATTTTATCGCGTACCTGTAGTGAACCGGTAGAGACACCGTCACGTCCTATTAATTTATAATATAACTAGCTGACCCGGCAAACGTTGTTTTGCCACATAAACAAAATATATATAGATGTTGGCCGATTCTCATAGATACCGGATAAGCACAAAAAATTACATCAAAATCGGTCAAGCCGTTTCGGAGGAGTATGGCAACGAAAACTGTGACACGAGAATTTTATATATAAGACTTGCATGAAAAGCCGTCTCTTATGCATGAAAACAACGTATTTTATGCAATTAAATCTGGGTAGTAAGTGTAATATTTTTTAATACATAAAGATTCGCCTCGCTTGAATGTTTGCTGTTCCTGTAGATGCTTATTAAGGGCGTGAGCGGTCAAGTATTACTACCTAAGTATGTTTAAAAAGGGCTTTTGACATTATTTGATTTCTGTACTACAAGTTCTGCTTAAAGTTCCTCATAAAACCAGTAACCGCGATTAACTACTCTAAAAGATTGACCATCTAAAAAGATATACCTACATAAACATATAATCGCAAATCTCGGTATAAACAATAGGTACTTAGTAGCCGAATCCGCGTAAAAGATCAAAACAATGTCCACAGCATAATCTGCGTGTTGTCATCAGAAATGAGCCCCGTCGTTTGATATGTTGATTAGAACTGATTAGAGAGAGGGTCGGGAGGGTTCCGCCCTACTAACGCACTCCCCATATAGATAAACCGATACTCCATACATATATACCACATACACTACCCCACCCGCTTCTATATGTATAAATATGTTCCAACATTAAACTGGGGGCGAGATACGTAAAATTGGTATATTAGTTTTTTTCGCGTTTCGATGTTTTGTAGAAGGTATTTTGCAATTTAATTTCGAGAGGGATGTATCTTTATGTTTTGCGTGTAAAGCGAATAACGAAAAACTGATATTTTGTATCGATATTTTTCGAAGTTTTCGTAGCGTTTATTAGCTTTTGCGTAGTACTTCGACTTTTAGGCTCACGATGGAAGCTTACACAGGCTTAAACTCTAAGTAAATATATTTTTGATGGAGTAAGTATATAGGTTTCTATTTGAATAGTTGATTATGGATCTATGCTTAAGTCATTATCAACATTTAAGAAAGCTTTCATACTTGAGGTTTTATAATATAGAAAGCATTCATAATATAGACTTCAACGAATTCAGGTTTCGTATTTTTTCTTGATATAAAAAGTCTTTTGAAGCGACTCCCCATGATAAGTTTGTATGAAAAATACAATTAGGTGTCAATTCATAAGGTTATGTTGCAAAATTTATATCATTCTTATAAAGTCTTTTTTTATAATGTTCTAAGTATTTGAATCAAATCATGCTACATAGTTCATGTTAGTATTAACAAAGGGTAGGCTTACATACATTAGTTTAATTGCGAGATATTCGGAACCCAGCGACCACTATCATCATGGATCCAATGTCTACATTAATCATTAAAAATATTAAATCATGAAATCGTAACTACTTATTTAAATTTGATAATTTTTATACTTAGATTGCTTCATATCCATTATGTTGTGACATAATTTTAGATATAAAAAAAGACATAACGATATGCGCTGTATTCATAAACTACACGAGCTTCATAAATCAGAGATCATACACTATCCAAAATCAGTGCATACATTACAGAAACAGGTACATCATTACTAAACACAAGGATATTTTATTGCACGAAAGGCCATTCTAAAGCAGATAAAACTTAATTCAGTAAAGATCCCTTCGCTGAAACATTTCCCCGAGACGTAACAAAGCGAGAGATCTACCTAAGTACTTATTTTCCTACGAGCGTCGTGTTATCAGAAGAGCTTGCTCTGAAAAGGCAGCGGGATCCAACAAAACATTTTCTTATTTCCAATTGTAGAATTCATTTGAGGGCAGAGACAATGTCGAGAGGCGCGCGGGGAGGATGAGCAGCTAACTTCGTTACGGATCCATTTGATGGGATTGCAATGCCTCAGGGGCCACCCGCTTTCCCCCCCTTACACCCACTCGCTCCACCTTGTATTTTTATATCGAAATTTCTTCTCCGAGGAGGGAGCGATGTTGCAGTCGTCTTTAACGTTTACATTCTTATGTAACGTCGCCTAAACGTTAATAGCCTCCTGTGGAGCGTGCTCGGCTATGTAGAGCACCTATGTATGTATGACATAGCTCACACGGTCGCCCACGCGTGCCCGCCATCGCATTCTTAGTAAAAGTCGCTCGCGTAATCGAATTTCGCAACATCTTTCATTTTCTTAAGAGCTACTAAGTGGGAACACTAAATATCTTATGTCAAAAAATTTACCGTGCGAAGCGTTGATGTAACATAAAAAAAGTATGAGACGTATTCCCTGTTATATATTTTTATTGTATCAATAAAATTGTCATCATTGAAAAAAAGTAAAGTAAACTAAAGTAAATAATAGGTATTAATTATTTAGTTTCATACTTAGACAGAAAAGCAAGTTAGAAATGTACATCAACATCAAGTCTACTCAAATCATACCTACTTAAAGTCATATGCTGAATAAAATATCTAAAGCGACAAATTAGGCGCCTAGGGGGACAAATCAATAGCGGCCTTCCCGAGGGATTGAGCAATTTTAAAACTGAGATAAGGATCGCGAGCGGTAACTGTAAGCATTTCGCATTCATACGGTCGAGGACGGCAGATGGCAGTTTAATTCAATTCGCCTCCGGCCTACGCTCCAAATTATATTATGCCAGTATACGCATCATTGATATTTCGACGATTCGAAGAACGAATTGCCGTGTTGCGCCGCGTACGGTATTGAGTGTTTTGTGAATTCAAAGCGTGACTGCTGACTTTACGATTTTTAGAAATGTCGTCTTCTTTTATTTGAAGTATGTCTTTCTTAATATTGTGTTAAGACCACGGGGTCGGTAAAGACAAGAACTTCGAGTCAAAATGAAAATAAAATTGTACGCGATAATTCGTTTAAAAATGTTTATTTTTACTAAGGCTTTGTTAAGGAAACTATGTTTTTATTATAATGGAATATAAAAATATAAACCAACCCATGTTATTTTTAAGTTATATTGTACAAAGTATTTGATAGTTTGAAACTAAAACTGCCAAGTGCGTGGGTAATAGAAGGAGCATAAAAGGAGCACAAACTCCGTCATAGAGTCACGATCGCGACGAGTCTGTAATGACGTCTGCGTAGAATTGGTAATAAGATCTATAAATGTAGGTACTTACTTTTTACTTCTTCGAGCAGTTAAAAGTTTACATCTAGAACAACTACGGTTCAAAAATAGAAAAGGTATTTTACTTTTAAAGCTGCCTTACATAAGATTTCTCTTTTTTTCGTTTCACAGATTCATAAAAAATAAAATATTAGTTTAATTAGATTTTATTACGTCAAAATTTTCTCATTTTTGCTCGACAGATAGACCCAGTGGTGTACTTACCCACTGGTGTAAAAGTCGTTTATTTAATACTTAAAGATTATTTTAATAACATACATGCCCTTTTTTACGGATTTCGGTCAATTGAGCTTGTGGTTAATGTTTAGTTACTTAGAAAGAAAGAAAGAAAGAAAATATTTATTTGTCAGAATGTGGTAAATAGGTACCTACAGTTCTTATAATTAATTTCAGTGCACACATTCACCCGTTTAGGGCATACAAAAATTTAACTCTAACAAAGTTTAAGTAAATTTATTATAATATTATTATCTAATTAATTGCTCAAAATAACATACATATTATATTATAACATACTATTTCATGTCATGCTTAGACTTTCCGAAGCACAGATAAGCGGTTCAGTTGTGATATTACGAGTAGATGGCACGGTAACCGACCTTTAACTACCTTTATTAATAAAATACCTTCCTAGTTGCCCATTCTTATTTACAGACAGTTCTGAGAAGTTATATAGTATCGATTTTGAGGTTAATTTTATATTTTAGGTAACTTAAGTGTAAGTAAATTCCGTGATTCAAGTTATCTGTCGAAGAAGATGAGTAATAGAGGTTATTTCCATATCTTCTCAAAAGAATAATTTTCAAAGTGATGACAGATTCTAATTATAATGTTAAAAAGTGTGACAAAACAAAAGTGTTCAAAGTGTATCTGCAAAGTAAAGATTCTTTTGAATTTCATTCTGTCAGAGGCAAAATAACATTTTTTTTTACTGCAAGAAAAGTTATAAGAACCAAAAACACTGCGATTCCTTAATTTTCACGATTCATAATATCGATATTAAAGCCTTTTTAACCGGATTTTATGGTGTATAATTTATATTCTACATTTAAAAAACAAGTTATGAGTGATAACTTTGTAACTGACAACAGTCACCGTAAGGCGTCACCTACCAACTCAATCACTCGTGACCACGGTATCATTGAGAGACCGAATCGTCAAGTTCAAACATAAAATTCACACAAAAACAGGCTAAAAAGTATTTAATTTAAGGTCTATAACCAACTAACCTGTATCCTAGCTTCGTTGAGTTTAGTCGTCCTCGCGAGTTCTTCTCTGCAGTAGATATCGGGGTAGTGAGACTTTGCAAACGCTGCTTCTAATTCTGCTAATTGTTCCTATGAAACACAAATATATTTTTAAGTAGGAACCAAATGTAAACGTGTGTGGTACTTAACTAATAAAATTAATTGTAGCTTTTTTCATCAGCTGGGCAGCTCTAAATCTTATTTATTTATTTATTTTACACTTCATTGGACACACTAATAAAGTTGGCAAGTTACAGTAACAAGACAAAAAATGCAGTTGACTGTCATAACACTGAAGAGAGAAACTAAAAAAGCTTGGCTACTTAGGTTTAACCTAGCTCAACATCTTAAGGGAAAGTCATTCTGTCTTTATGTTCGGAGTAGTTTTTTGAAACGACTGATTATTGAAACGATATGATTTTGCTTCCATGTTGGACTGGGAGCGAAAGAAAAACATAGAACGGTACATAGCTGCTTCTCTTCCCAGGCACACTGTAAATGTCAGCTAAGGGACAGAGGTTTTATTGCCGTGTTTTGTAGGTGATAGGCTGACCCCCTGTCACTGCAATAGTCTCTATCCATCAGTATAATACCTCCAAAGTCAGACGTGACATCAGATGGTCTTATAACCTTTGGTGTTCTGCCTACCCCATAAGGGATCCAAGCGTGAAGTGTACTGATTAGATTTTATTCTGACTAGAACCAGTCTAAGAGTTAATAGAACAGCTTTGAAGTAGTATACTGGCATACCATAAGTTATCACGGTTTTAACGGTTAACTAACGTCGTCGGCAACAATTGCGATTTGCAGGCCAAACTGCACTCGAGCGGAGCCAGGGGTAGTTGGTACACCTAGTATATTGTATAACCTAACCCGGGTTTCAGTCAATACTGGTAGTGTCCTTTATTATTGCTGTAGATCGTTGTCTGAATTTGCGATTATCCGCATTGTAACGGACAATAACTACGTGCGCGGATTCCCGAAGAAACTGTTGTTTTTATAAAGCTTTGCAAGAACATATCAAAGTGTAGTGAAAAAAATTGCAAATAAGCTTTGCTATCAAGATCCAACATGCTAAGCATATCGAAATATATGGACATGGTCATATCGATAAAATGTTACCTACAACCTCCTCAGCAAATTAGCCGTATTAATATTATTTATTATTAATATAACCTATTAATTAAATAGGTACCTTAGTTGTATACTACTTACAAGTATAATAAGTACCAGACATAGTAAATCAATTTTATTTTATTTATTTAATTTTCTTTTATTGGCCATCATTAAAAACTAGGCGTTTTTATAAAAATAAACATTTCTCTATAATCTTATTATTAACTACATATTTTTATCTTAACATCAGGTACAGGCACGACATTTTTCTAACGTTGGAAAAATATACAGGGTAATGAATGCATAACCTTTTAACTGAAGTTGTTCCAGATGTAAGACTGTAAGAAAATCGTATCTTTTTGCCAAGATTCTCAGCTATATGAAAATGTCGTAGACTTTCATACTTTCTTATAAATTTCCCTACCTTTTTCATTATCTATATTCGCTGCCATTTCATCAGATTGTGGTGTTTTCGTTTATTTTTTCCTGAATTTATATCCCTAAACACTTGTTTCATTTAATTTTAATACAATTTTAGGTATTTTTAACGTAACACATTGCCTCCACACGTTATTTGAAAATATTAACTTTAAGTCGATTTCTAAAACAGAGGTTGTGCATTCTAGCGTTCTTTAAGTGTAGGTACATCATACATCGTACAGTAAATAAAGAAATATTTACTTCATTTGGTCAAGTGATAGGGGGTTTGGTAACCTTTTCTGGGAGAGACCGCCTAATTTTTCTTTATTTTTGTTACGTACAATTAAGATTTAAGAGCCAAGTCCTTCCTAAACATGTATACTGTCATTTCCGACCTCATCTTCAGAAATGTAAAAGAAATGTCTTACCTGTGTAAAAGTCGTCCTATGCCGTCTTCTAGCGGGAGTGGGGCAGGAGGCAGTGGTGGGCGTGTGGCCGGCGTGCTGCGGCCCCAGCGCCGGGGACAGGGCTGAGGCACCGGAGCCCGAGTTGCCCGTCGCGCCGGGCTCGGGTTTTAACTTCTTGAAGGCGCCTTCTGGTTTAAATGGAGAAGTTTAAAGTGATTTCAAGCTTAAAGGCTGCAGTTGAAAACATATTACACATTGCAGTAAGGATAGCCGTATCGCAAAGGTAAGCGCATAGTCGCATTTCATATAAAATGTATGCGATTGCGGCAGACGGAGTATTGCGCTGCGATGCGCCCTGGTATAGTGTGCGCTTACCTTAAAAGGGCACTAAGCCGAGCGACCTTCGCTTGGTGGTAAAATCCCTTCAAGGTTCGCCGGGCTAGCGACCACCCTTCCAGCAAATATCACCGAAACATCAGTATTCTGGCAATGCTTTATGAAGAACAGTTCCTTCCTCATACCATTTTATGTTTCCATATGCGACCTCATCATCACTTACCATCAGAAGCGATTGAGGTCAAACGCAGATTTAGTCACAATTAAAAGAAAAACTTTTATTTACACTTGAAATAATATTATTTACAAATTCAAACGAATCTACCACCAACTTAGCAGATTGGTTCAAATTCATATTAATTTGCGAACAAAGTTGTACAAATAGTTCTTAAAAATGCTTATAGTTCTACACTTTTAATGTTATACAGCGTGCAACGATTTATTATAAGTTAGTTAAAAAGAAAAGCTGTCTTAAAAAATCATCTGTTATAAATGATCTTTTTGGAAAGTAGTGGCCAGCAACTCAAGGCATCTTTTGAAAATATTTTAGTAGGTACCGAAGACATTTTGCTGCCTTGCGTATAAACATAAGCGGTTTTTTAAATGAATGAATGAATAATTTATTTAAAAGTAACAAAGACTCATTTTTTTTTATGAAAAACTCTTTTTTTCCTTCGTTCTACTCTTAAGAATATATATTTTGAATTATCAAAAAAAGTGGTTGTCTCGCGAAGGTTTCGGTACAAATTAAAACGTTGAAGCTTACATATTCATTTGTACGACTTTGGTGGGTGATATAAAATATTTCTATAAAGACACATTTTTACGTTACTGTGCTGTATACTTGTATACAGTAGGGTTTGCAGAAGCCATACAGCGCCCTTAGAAATTCTGACATCCACCACCCAGCACTGGGCCAGCTTGGTGGAATAGGGCCTGTACCTCCAGTCACCCAGAGAAGAGACTCATAGCCCTGCAGTGAGCTAATTATAAAGAGTTGTGATGATGATGACGATTTTATTTATACCTACAGTTGACTTTACCATTAAATTGTTATTAGACTGAATCTCCTTTGCACATCCAATGGAGGAACAATTTTTTCCTTAAGTATTAGGAAAAGAAAATCCACTGTGAAATTTGTTAAAAAATATTTATGCACTTGTATTTTATGAGTTTGACTTTCCTCAAAAATTCTCATTTTTCCAATCTCAATCAATTTATTTTATTTCTGTTGTACGTATTTTCTGCAGTGATTTGTAGATGTTAGATCTTGGATTTTCGGACACTTGACAGTCAAGACGATTGAAATTTTCTCTCACTTCCTTTTTTTCCCTAAAAGGGGAGGAAAATATCCTCACTTTGGTCATTGGCCTTCCACGGGGTTTGTTCGGTAGCTTAAAACCTCCCAAACGAAAACGTTGGAGTCAAGAACGCATCGTGCTTGATTTTAAATCATTTCCCCATACATAAAATTAACCTTTCGCTTTGTTTCTGCAGCGTTGGTGTCGCGATTTAACTCATAAGTATTCATATATAAACCAATATTACAAATTTTTAAAGTTAAAAACAGAGCGAAATTAAAGGAAAGTGAACATCTAATACACGAGCATAAACATTCAATTAATTTTGTATTTAGAATCCCACACCACACGGCAGAAATTTGTGTCTATTCAAAAGATTTTAGCAACCATCAAAGAATTCAACTATTTAAATGAACATTAAATAAATTTACTCAACTCTAACTAACTAAACACCCAAGTAACAGCTGCTAAAAACAAATCCTTTTAAAGGAACTTTCGACCTTCGATTAATCCGACAATCACGTCCACTGCGGTTCAAAGAAAGCTGGTGATTTGCATATCGTGGCGGGCGCATCGATCCCTTGGCCTAGGTCAAGTTCGCTCGGCGACGTAATGGTAATTGCCTTAAGTGATGCTGCGAGAGGTTATGGCTGGATACATCAGTATCTCTGTGTCGTATGGTGCCTTGATTCATTCCGTACATCAGCCATTTGAGCTAAGTAATATACAAGGTTAAGGACGTTACAAAATTTATAATACTGTTTTAAAAAGAATCCAACTTTATCGCATATACAGGGCGGTGACAAATTTTAAATACTGAAGGAGAGTACTTTGTACTCGGTTCTGGTCATAATTATGTAATAAAAGTAGTTAGGTACTTAATTTTTCACTAGAATTCCCTAAGAATAAATAAAAAAGCTTTATTTATTAAGTTTCCTCAGTAAATAATTAATATTTATTTTTTATTATATTTTTTTCTCTTCGTGTATGATCTCAAACTATCACATTATCGAATTTCAAAAGTGACCTACTAGTGTTTAACATAACTCGAAATTTTGATGTCTATAAATTTCGCTACCTTGCAAAAAAACCTAGTTATAAGACTCTTTTATCTAAAATAATGAAACAAAAATAGTTCTTACAGATAGTATTATCATTTTCGATTTTGTCGTGTTCGGTAAGCAATTGATACGAGTAGTACGGTTTGTCACAGAATCTGCAAGTGACACAATATGTCCAAGAAATAGTCAAGTGTTTAATTAATTACAAGTGAGACATGTCTAAGAAATAGTCAAGCGTTTAATTAATTACAAGTGAGACATGTCCATGAAAAAGTCAAGCGTTTAATTAATTACAAGTGAGACATGTCCATGAAATAGTCAAGCGTTTGTGTTCAACTCAGTTTATGTTAGGGTTTTTTATACCTTATTTATAGGACCTTGGTTAAGACATCTGTCTTGCAAGATATTGTGTTATTCTTGCAAGATGTATTACAGATATTCCGGATGTCCTTAAAGTTAAGGATAATTTTAATGATCGTGTCACGTTGTTTTACAAAATATCAAAATTTTGTTTTAATAAGTTTTTGGAATAAAATTATTTACCTTATTTTAAATAATAATGCTGGTCTAAATTACAAATACCTTTTCAAGGAAAACATAATTCACATGTCTCAAAATCTCGAAACAGACATACAAATTGTTTAGTTGTAATTATTTTAACAAAATCTCAATTTATCGACCCTTTAATTTAAAAAAAATACCTAAAAATATTTTGAAATGAAATGTTGAATAAGTGTACTTTAATCGCAAGATCATTTACGCATTTTAAGCATTTTATTCAAATGATTGGTAGGTTTCAGTAAAAGCATTTTTTTACGCCGTGGCCTGTCAGTCAAAGGTAGCCATTTTAATGATATGTATGTAAAAAATTGATAGTGAAAAACAATATATTTTTTATAAGGCTTTACAAAAATATCAAGCTTTACAAATCCGTCAAAAAATTACTTGAATCTAATCTCTATGTACTCGACATTAAGATAAAATTGGTTGGGGAAATTTGACAGGTAATGTAACGCTTGATATGCTGCCTACTGTACAATAATTACTACTTTACATACCTACTACAAATGTTAATGAGAATTTTTTCATGTCATTATTTGTAGACAGGCGTGATTAAAAACTACCTACCTTAAAGTTTCGATAGATATTATCTCAAAACTGGAGAAAATTTGACGCTATTTCCGTATTTTGTAGGACTGCTACGGATGGGTTTCATTATTTGCAAAAGAATGTAATGTATAGGGAAAGGTTAGTCACGCAAATAGAAATAACCGGTTGATATCGGTAATAATTGTTTCGACTGAAATTCCAAATTTTGTTGTATGGAGTTTAAAGATGCTAGCAAACTTAGCTTTGCTATTTTCTCTCGCAAGAAGATTTACCTACCTGCTCTCAAAAGACGTTAATTTTACTGTGGTTTGGTTATCAAGTTAAAAAAAACCATAGGCTCTACTTCAATTATAGGTGTTGTTTAAAAATTTGCCCTAGAAAATACGTGAAAGTTCCATCCAAAAAAGGAGTGCCTCGAAAAATAATTAAAAATCCAACATCATAAAGTGCACGTCGTTCATTCTACGAAAAACAATAAAATGTGAAAGTAGCCTTAATAAGATTCCCACATGGCAGGAACTTCAAAAGTTTCGTGAAAAATCCGCATATTGGCGTTGTAATCGGTTTACCTTCGGTTTCTCTGCTCTACTGAATTAAGAGGGGACATTTTAAAAGCATCCGCGACAGTTTTACGAAGTATTCATGCATTCCCTTTGACGATGTTCAAGCTACTTATTAATTAAAGGAACGCTAAGTGTTTTCGTCCACCGTAAACGGTACCTTTTAACGTTTAAAAGGTTGTATTTTTTATTTTCTCGTGTTTTAGGCCTTGGTATACATTGGATTCGCGTTTTATGCCACGGATTTTTAAAAAGATGTCGACTTTTCGTTTTTAGGGTTTCGTATCAAATTGGTACGTGTTTTAGTTTTTATATTCCTCAAATTCCATATTTTATCGTCTTACCTACTGGAAATAGTTTTTAGTGGCTAATACTTAATCAATTTTTCTTCAACACAGGATCAAAGTAAATTAAATCATTATAAGGACATTTTCTACATTATAAGGAAACTTCAATGCACGCATGCATATGGCAATTGATCTATAAAAAAAAATAACACCCACTTAATCATCTCCTAAACACCACATACCAGAACGTCATCACATCTTATCTCCTTCGACTTTCACAACAAAGGGTCCGTCATCCCCCAAAGCTTTCGCTACAATATTTAGTTACATCACAGCCAGGCGACATTTGTTCTGGGGCGTAACTGAGAATCAATGCGAGCTGTCATTAGGGGTGGTAATCCTCTAATTATGACGATTGACATAAAAGCACCATCTGTGGTGCGAGGAGGTGTCGGTTGACAGCCCTTGTGTCGACGCGCTGTAATTATACGCTGATAAATTGATTGTGATTGTAGCTTTTTTGCGATCTAAAGAGATTTTTTTTTGAGATGTAATTACCTTGGTTAACATTTGTCTCTTTAGAAATTGTTTTGTAAGTTTATATTTTTGCGTAAAGTGCCTTCTGTGATAGTCACGTCTTGAAGTTACTTAAAATATCTTTATATGCGTTTGAAATCGCTTCGCCAACTTTTGTTGAAAGTGAATTAGTCAACAAATATAGGTGTAGATGAGGTCGAAGATGGTTTCCAAAAAAGGAGGAGGTTCTCAAATCTTTCTGTATGTTTTTTTTGTTACACTATATTTCGGACAATTATGAATTGATTTTAAAAATTGTTGTTTCATATGATAGACGATACCTCATAGTTGGTCCCATTTAAATTTCATCGAAATCGGTTGAGTACTTCATTGAAAATTTCAGACTTTTGAAAAAATATGTATGATTTCGGAGAATGTTTGCGTTGATGACATTCTCAACTCAGCCAAAGCTTTGACGTGAAGTCGATTTTTTAAATGCTTTGCATTCGTTGATTATGGAAAATAATGAAGTATGAAATAACTTTTCTTTTTTTTTCGTAAAAAACGACCAAAAGTCAAACTCGCATACATCACATAGAAAAATACCCGTACATTTAAAAAAATCAAGTGCACTTGTATAAATGTACATTTTTCGAGTGCATAAACCTTTTATGAGGCCCCCCTCTGGGTGGACCACCTCCGGAGTGACCTCAGGGGTTCAGTACAAAGAGCCGTCCATATGGTCCGCCAGGCGGCGCGCGCGTCGGTAATAGATTTTTGATTGACACAAATGCCGCAAATCCAAGCGATTGCGATCTCGATAAGAATGAGAATCATGCTGGTATTATGTGTGTTCGCGGTTTAGTTTCTAGGTGACATGTGCTTGTTCTAAAAAATTACGAAAACTGGAAGAAAGTCTACTTAATGCTATGAATTGCAGATGGAAATTATTTCTTAGCTTACTTGCGTTATAAAATAACTTAGGTAACTAGATAAAATTAAAATAAATGAAATTAAAACTATTTTTTTTTAAATTTTTTATCCAACAGTTTTATAATTTACTCTGAATCCTTTCCAGCCCAGTAATACAGTAAAAATTACACACATTTACAAAAACTTCGATGTTATTGTGTTTACCAACATTAAAGATCTAACACTAGACTAGACTATAAAAAGACTAAAACTTAAATATCTAAGCTTATATAGAGTAGACTAGGCAGGGGATCTAGGAGTTGTAGTTTAAATCGAGATTATAACGAAAAGATCTCTTCAAACTGGCTTTGGAATCAAACTCACGACCACTCTAGAAATATATGTAAGTTACTTGGTAGTCAGTTGGGTTCTATTTTCAAATAAACGATTAATCGCCATATCCTGTTTCTTTGATTCCACTGCACATTGCAGCGTTCAAATCTGCAAGTAACTCTTCACTTCGACGTTGCCATTGAATTTGACAACTCGTTCAAAAACAACACAATATCGACAGCTGATCTATAAGCGGCTTTGATGTGTTAACTACAATAGATTTAGTGGATTACAAGTACGATGACCGCTGGTTATATAACGTAAGCTATAAAGTAATCTAGTGCCTTGAGATAAGTTTGATTTTCGCGTGCAGATTTGATAGAGTTTTTTTATTAAGAGCGCACGCGCCTGTAACAATCGACTCTCCATTATGTCAAGGGTGTACTTAAACAGATTTATTATGCGCATATTGGTTTGCTGTTTAGGGGGATTAAAGTTTTTTGCACTACTTTTTATTTTAGTTGATTCTAAATAAAATAGTGTTTTAAAACGTATTTAAGATATTTTTTGCGTTTGTAATAAAAGTCAAAATTTATCGATATTTTAAAGGTTTTGCTATAATCTATATCTATAATCTAATAAAATTGTGATCTATTATTTTCAGTTCCAAAGGTTTGATTGTAAATTGGCGAAATATTATAATTTTCAGATTCAGAAATAAATACTCGTGTACGTTGGATGTTTTTGTATTAAGGTATTAGTTATCAAATATTTTTAGTCGCAAAGACTTGATTTTTATTTATACAAACGAAATATAAAATTGTGATAAAATTATTTACACTGGCTTTCTAGCCAAATTCTATAAAATTTCTTCAAATAAATTTCACCTTTTACCAATTGATATTGTGATGGATTGTAAAGGGGTGACCGAAGTAGACAGGTGTGAGGCGCAGGCGGCGCGTGCGCCGGCCACGAGCCAAGTATTAGCGGAAACGGATATACACAGTGATGCGGTTAAGCCTCTGTCAAAGCATCCAGAAATATGTCACGAAAGAAAAAAAATACTGCTTGTGTGGTTTTGTATACAATATTTAATAATTGTTGATGCAGTTAGCAAATGTTGAGTAATATCGTGTGATATTTGAAGGTAGGAAAAAATATTGGTTTTTGTTTTTTTAATACAACAAGGATGGAACGTTTGTCTTCGAAAAGTGTAAAATGGATCATGAAAAATAAGGTGGTACCTACACGTTCATCCAAGACAAAACTTCTCTCGGCGCTTAAACCAGAGTTAACAGGAGGCCAGGAAAAAAAAACAAACGCGGGCAGTTCGCTCCACATCCGGTACTAGAGTCGACTTTCAAGACTAGAAGTCATTAGTCACATTAAGCCTTTTGAGTCTTCCTAGTTTTCCGAGTCCTTTTGAGTCCTTTAAGTTGGTTGTTATGTAACTCGCGAAAACTATTAACAGTACTCACTTTAGCCCGGTTATAGCAAATGAAATTAAATTGACCTTAAAGTTAAATTTGTGTTGAAACATTGTGTCATCCTAAGTTAGGCCTTAAGTTTTATTGAGCAGTTTTATTGTTAAACAATATAGAGGACACAGTCATGAGGTTTTTTAAAAAGACTCAGTCTTTCAGTTGTTTTTCTTTTTACAAAAGTCTTTTTAAAAATTCTAAAGGACTTGAGCTCGAAGTTTTATTTTAAGACTCGTGTCTTGCTTGGTGGTAGGATCCCTTCTGGGTCCGCCTGGCTAGCGACCACCCTTTATATAAAGTCTGCCGCCAAATGTTACCGCTCCGGCGGTAATGTGTTCCGGCAATATTGTATAAAGAGCCAGTTCCTTCCTAAACCCGTGTGCTTTCATCTTCGACCTCATCGTCACTTACCATCAGGTGAGATTGAGGTCAAACGCGGGTTTAGTCACTTATAAAAAAAAAAAGTCAATTAGATATAGGACTCCAAGACTCGAGTCTTTTACAACTCTATTCAGTACCAAAAAGGAATTGTCAAAGCGCTTTGTTCGACTATTTTGAATATGCACTAGGCATTTAGAGATGGAAGTTCTGTTTGCGTCTGATAGTCTGGTAGGTGTGGGCTTGTTCAAAAAGAGCACTCGTGCACTCATCCTAAAGTATGCGGCTACAGAAACAACCTTATTCGATGCTGCAAATTTTTATTTAAAGGTCGTCGTTGAGAGCTTATGGGTGTTACGGCCAACAGAGACCAGTAAAAAATTATACCAATAGCACAGTACAGATATCTACAGTTATCTTTGAAATAAATGCTTACAGCGCAGCGGTCCGTTCATTATGTAATAGGGCTTCAGCGTTTAAATTACATTTGCCTATTTTGTGTTTACTTCTATTTAGTTTTGTGACTGCAAATATACTTTTTTTTATATAAACAAATAAAATACTTTGTAAATTGAATAGAAAGTGTTCAACAAATATAAGTTTTGTGTCAAAAAACCATGTTTCCGTTTCAATAAAAAATCGGCCTTATAAATAAGCGACCGAAAAATAGATGCGCCTCGACTGATATACCTACGCAAGCAAAGATGAATTATTAAATTTTAAAGTATAAACAATCCGCATATTAACGTAAAGTTCAATCAACAATATGTCGATATGTAGACACCGGCCGCATGCCGAGCGCATGCGGAGATCGAGGCGCGTAGGTATAGCTCACGTTTCGTCCGTTTGTATGAAGTTGAATTACTGTAGCTATCTGATCTGCGCTCATAGTATTATATACCTATTGATCTAATTTATAACTAAGTCTTCAAGTCGTAGCGGTTAAGTTGATGCCAATTATCACGATGATGTCATCGATCGTTGATGCTGTATACTTTTATACATTTGTAGATATGTCAGAAGTCATATGAGGCTTTGGTCTAATATCCAAAAAGTCTAAGTTTAATATAAGTTAATATAAATAATTTAAATTACCATAATTTTGGTTTACGGCTAAAACCTCCCATTGGAAAGGGTTGTAATTAACATAACTTATTCAAAAATCAAGTCTTGAATCATGGGTTACCTACATGTAATTTCGCTTAGCTGAGTTATTAACTATCAAGCACAACGTTAGCGCAACTACCTAACGAGTACCTACTGTGAATTCAACCGACAAAATATCCTACATACGTGAGTAAGTTCTGGCGAAATTTAAGTTGAAGTTATCCCAACCTGAAATATTTAGTTGAATGATAGATTTAAGTATATTATATAAATAACCTATCTCAATAATTTCTTGCTGAAATTGTAGTTTTTGAAGCGTTGACCTCCATCTCACGTATGTGCGTGAAAATAAGGTCGAAAAAGCACACGGGCTTAGGAAAATAAAAGGACGCTAGTTATGTTATTACGCTTATTTAACATTCCCGTAAATCGTTAAGGTAAGAGCGCTGATATTTAGCGACAGATTTTATATGGAGATTGGTCGTTAGCCAGATGAACCCTTAGGGAGTCACGTGAGTCACTTCGCCTTTTAAGACACATTTAGCCAGGGACGGTAGGGCTATTCTGAGCTGGCCTAATTTTTTTTCTTTTTATTGAGCTATAACTTCAAAAGGCTAAGCAGGAACTAGGAATGAACCAAGTCAACATTGCTAACTTCCAGTTCTAAAATAAGTATGCATTTATATGTACACAGTACACAATAAGTATCATATATAGAAACGATTTTTAAAAAGGTATGTTTTTTTACAAGGAAATTAATATACTCGCTAACTTATTAAGCAAAACATGGTCACTCTAAATTATGAATGATTGCCATTTAAATGAAGACGACTACGCGCTACTACAAAACCTCTTGTAGTTATAACAGTACCTACTATGTCGTAGTATTATCAGTGAAATGCCGCGTCGTAGTAGCTATGTTCACCAACGACTATTTGTAAAAAAGTTTGTGGTGCCATATTTTTTTTTGTAATGAGCTATTGAAATAAATATTTAGGTACGTTTATATCATATCAAAAAAAATAACATTTAAATTGGCTGGTGACTAAAAAACGATCCTGTATATTAAGAAATTGTTTTTTTTTTATTTAAGTATTAAATTGTATATGATGAATTGTAATCGAAAGTGTTGCAGTGCTTTAGGTGTTGTGTTTATTATCAGTGATTAACTCAATATTTCTATGAGAACTTCTAATTGCGAAAAATGTGTCTAGAAGCAATTTATACTAGAATCATACCATAATAATTTATACTAAGTAATATACCTATTCATTAACATTGCGATGAACAATATTATGCGACAAGAAGGGCTCCCGTTCCGGAAGACTTAGTAGGTAGGTACGGTTAGGTGCGACGACGAGCGCAGCGAGGAGGAGCAGTTAGTCTGCATATAGGCCACAAGGCCCCGAGCCGAGTGAGCGAAGCGAGCGGTGCCGCGGTAGCGGCCAGCGAAGCGCAATAAACCCTAGAGCTTTTTTAAATAACCCCGACGTGGTTTGTGGCACGGATTGTGTCTGACATAGTAATTTTGAAGGCAACTTAGAATTTTAGAGGGGAATAATGCTATTTAAACGGTCTGTTTAATTAGCACCATATCTCTATTAGTAATTATACATGTCATAATAATGCATTATTTTAACTTTTAAAACTTTGTAATTCAAAAGTTTTTTATCGAATAGCTATCCAAATTTATAAAAGTACCACCAGCCTAAAAAGACACACTGGCTTAGGAAGGAATTTTGACCCCTCCTAGGATATCTACTGACTGCTACTAATTAGTACGCACTCTACCTTCTATACTATTACCATTAGGTTTACGATGCCAATATTCATTTTATGTCGGTACCTACAAGTACCTAGGTATTAATTGCTAACAAGCACATTCTTCAAACCTATTCTTAATAATCTGGAACCGATAAAAATCCATGTTCAACTTAAATCAATTTTAGTTATGTATACACAATTCGGTCAAATAGTTATTGCGGCTGTATATACAAAGGTATATAGTGAGGTTCGTTATTCGACAACCCCACAAAGGCTTGCTATAGCGTCACGTATCTTCCTATTGTCAGAGACGGCACGTGCCGCGTTGTGTGCACGCAGCCTTATTTATACTTACCTAGTGTAGTTTTTGAGTTATATGTAGCAGGTTTCGTAAAGGAATAGTAGTTCAGGTGTAAAATAAAATGCGTGATTATTTATATTACGTCTTGAGAAACTCTTTTAATATTGATAGCTCTTATGGTTGAAAAATAGGTACCGTTTTTGTAGAAACAAGGGTTTGAAAAATGTAAGATGTGACGAAAGAAGCGTTTGACAATGATCGCCGCTATCAATAAAAGTACCTACTACAAGTAGGTACTACTGGCGTTTCAGACAATGTATTCACCTAAACAGTGTTTTGATTTTTCATCAAATTTTTCCTTTGGCCAAATTTTCACATAATTTCGTAATTTATCTATAAATAAGTAGGTACTTACCTATACATAGTTTATCAATAAACTTAAATTATATAATCAATGAATGCAGAGCGTTAAAAAAACCGACTTCACGTCAAAACTTAGGCCGACATATAGTGTCATTACACGTAAACATTCTCCAAAATCATACATATTGTTTCAATAATTTGAAATTCTCAATGAAGTATTCAACCGACAAAATTTATATGAGACCAACTATGAAGTGTCCTCTATCATATGAAACGAAGAATTTTCAAAATCGATTCATAATTGTCTGTAATATCGTGTAACAACGACACTAAAAAAAACATATTACGAATTGAGAACCTCCTCCTTTTTTGGAAGTCGGTTGAAAAATCAAAATTTCGACTGAAGTAAGCTTCTTCATTTCAAAACTCCCATAAACACTTTCTCAAATTTTAAAATCTTATACTTTTGTTTGAAATGTCAACTATTATAGGTACACATCTAGTTATGTGCCTCTCACTAAACACCTCTTATTAGGGGTTGAGCAATGCATGCTTATTGAAAATCTAGCGGCACACGGGGCTTGGGGGGGGAGGGGTCGTTAGTGACATTTCGTATTCATGACGTCACTTCCACCGATTGTTTGCAATATTCCGCTAATTGCAATTGTTAATATCTGTATTCTGTATGTGTGAAGTGTAGGGGATGTCATTAGGTGAATGGAAAGGGAAAATAAATATATAAGTAAACCTTCTGGGCTTAATTACTAGTGTAAGTTGGTAAGGTTTTATATACTGGTCTGATACGTCTGACCGTCTAAAAATACAAATAGCCTTTTTGTCGCATGAACTTTTTCATCGCAATGTAGTTTGGTACCTATAACAATTCGATATAGGTTCTGTACCTTTTATAAACACTATCTTTGGTGACGAACTTGTTATCATTTCATTCGACACTGACATTTAATGAGTACAGAACATGTTACAGTTTCAAATTACAAGTTTGACAGTTTCAAAAGAATTTTCAACAAAATGGGTCATGATTCAGTTGGTTCGATGGTACAGAAGGCGCAGATCAAGCGTTACATTACTTCTCAAATTTCCCCAACCAATTTTAATGTCCAGGGCATTAATTTCAGATTCAAGTAAAAATTGTTTTGACAGATTTATAACGCTTCATGAGCTACCTTTTGTACCTACGAAATAAAGATTTGTTTGACTTTGACTTTGGGAACCTCTCAGTGGGTGCAACTCAATTGGCGGAGTAGGTGCTTTGCCAAGTTATTGTGTTTCTGATTTGCCGCAAATATTGAATATTGTTCTGATGGATTATGGAAATTTTAAGTATCAAAAAAATATCTATCTCCTCGTATCAATATTTAGGGGTCGCATAAACGTTTTTTATCAATGTTGTTTGGCATACTCAACAGTTTTAGCCCCAAATAACATAATTTGTCTTAAGGGTCTTTTGTAGCGCAGTGCGTTTTTCCATACTTCCCGGCCAATATCGCTCGCGAATTTTATTTTAAAAAATTATAACTATTTATCAATTTTGCTTTAGAGAAGTCCGTATTAGTTTTCATGTAACTTTTATCAACCGACTTCCAAAAAAGAAGGAGGTTCTCAATTCGTCTGTATGTTTTTTTTGTGTCTTTGTTACAAGATAATTTGGACAATTATATATAGATTTTGATAATTCTTCTTTCATATGATAGAGGATACTTCATAGTTGATCCCATATAAATTTCAACATATAATTTTCAATTTTTTGAAAGAATTTTTATGATTTCGGAGAATGTTTACGTTGATGCCATTATAACTCAGCTAAGGTTTTAACGTGATGTCGGTTTTTAATGCTCTGCATTCGAGCCAATTTTCATAAATCATGTTTCTATCTCTACACAGCGGTTGGTTATATGGTTAATTTTTGTGAATATTTTTTTCATACACAACATGTATGCATGGATATACTTATGTATTAAAGTTCAAAAAACCGTAAAAACGCTGCATCCTCGCCTTAAGACACTAGAAGCATAATGGAAATTAAATCAAGTCTGCACCAATAGTTTAGATATAAACAGGCAGCATTTCAATGACAATATTATATTTATACACAACAAAATGTAGTTTGACTGGTCAGAGACTGTATGAACCGTGAACATTACCTACTCTTCGCTTGAATATTTGACTTAGAAACTTAGAAACGATATCGGGATTTTCATTTCAAGTGGATGATACTAGTTGTTTATTGAGTAACTTGAGAGGGTAAAATATTAAAATCCTTGCTGTGGTTTCTAATATAAGTAAATGATTTGGAATTAACCGAACATGAACCATTATTTTGCACTATAGGTATGTTGCTTTGAACATTACTCTTTCGACCTACTAGCATTTAGAAGATTTGCAAAAATGAGCTTGTTGTGGGTCATGATTCAGTTGGTTCGATAGTACATACATTAAAACACTTGAAATAGTAATTCAATTATTCAAATTAGTCAAATTATCCTGTGTAACTTGCCTGGTATATTGCTGAATTGATATAGAAACTGAATTTCGACCAGATTACGTTCATCATAGAGGTTAGGTCCTCTATAGGTAATACAGTGCATTCAGTGTCCTAAGTAAAATATTGCTTTTTCCGCTCAAGGAATACCTATTTTAAAACATTACCTACAACTCTTGTTGTATCTAAAATTGCTTATTGCAACTTTGTGTTCTTTCTATAAGCATTGTTAATTATAAAAGAGGAATAAACAGAGTTAAAATAAGATACCGTTCCACAAATACGTCTATTGTATGTCTAATTAATAGTGGTCGTTTAGTCTTAATAATAAAATCAATTATTTCAGACCATGAAAACCCATTATTTTGTTATCAACAATTTTACTTATGTTAGTAGCATTAAGTAGGTAACTTGAAAAAAATAAAAACAACACTCGAATACTAAGTTAGAATAAAAATTCAGTGGAATCCCTATGTCAATTCAAAATTAGACTCATAATGAAATTGAAAGTCAAAATAATAAATAAAATGAAAGTAAAATTAAAATTAAAATCCAAATGAAATTTAATATCATAATCAACAATCCAAATTTAAATTAGGTAATATTTCAACTTAAAATAAAATGAAATGAATATTGTAATTGAAGTTTCAATTACATTGAAATATTGGAATTACATTACATAAGTTATATTATTACAATTGATGTCAAAATAACATTAATTAAATTGAAGTTAAACTAGGTAGTCTATTATTTATTGGTCAGTGCATGTATCCTACCGCAATGGTTCATGTAGGTACGGCAAGTTGAAACGCTTAGCGAACAGCCGCAGGATGCCGATATGGACCGCTTGCTGATGGTTGCAAAGAAGCAATCCAAACGGTATTCAGCGAACATCCCCGATCACTACAGAAGCAGGGAAGCCGCAATTGGATTGGACACCCAGAGCACTGTACCGGTTTCTAGTATAATCTATCCACAGGCTGCGAGGTACAAATCTACATGAGGTGAATGAGGTACAAAACGCTTTAATAAATCATTTTGACCCCACTCGAACAGCGAGCAAACCTGTGAGTAAATGCAAAGAATTCTTTGCCTGGGCAAGCTAGAGTATACTTTTGATGAGAAATGATGTCTCGATTTAACTCTTTTTATTATAATACACAATATGATAAGGTAATACCGAATTACCAATTAAAAAAAAAATACTCGTTTGTAAAGAAATATACGTAGGTATAAACGTATATTTATTTTATTTTTCTATTAATTTACGCGTCTTAAAACACTTTTAAAAAAATAAATAAGTAGGTTTCTCAAAATATTGTTTTGATTTACTTCAGTGAATTTAATTTGTGAATAAAACAATTTGAAACTATGGAAGGTAAATAATAAATTAAATGCATTGGATTAAACTTTTTATGACTATTTTAGACAACATTCTAGGTCAACTTGGCTAAACACTATCTATGAAAGGACGGGATTAAAATTATGAGTGTTAGGTAGATACCTACATAGTTACTTAAAAAATTTTTTTATTGATCCATAATTTTTTTTCATCTTCACAACTCCTTGTAATGAGCCCACTGCAGGGCTATGAGTCTTTCCTCTGGGTGGCGAGGAGGTTTAGGCCATGGTCCACCAAGCTGGCCCAGTGCTGGTTGGTAGATGTCAGAATTTTTAGGGTGCCGAAATGGCTTCCGTCAAACCCTAACGAATACTGTATACAAGTATACAGCACCCGGGACCGACTGCTTAACGTGCACTCCGAAGCACGGAAGTCGTCGTGAGAAATAAATGATCAGCGGTCACCCGTCCTAATAATGGCCGCGCCGAGCGCGCTTTACCTCCGATATCATTTGATATGCATAGTAACCACGACGCACAACGAATTATTTTTTTTTTTCAAATAAAACTTAACAGAAATGTAATTAACTAAATGTTCGAAGTATGAAAAAATCAAAAATGCCTAAGGTAATCCTATAAATATGACTGTTTTTAATTCTTGAAGACAACTTTCTTATCTTTAGTAATTAGCATTTCAAAAAATTACGAACCCTGAAAAAACTTATGGAAACCATAATTTGACGCAATCTCTGGCATGAATAAACCATTTTAGTGACAAAAAAATATTAAAATACAAACAAAGAAGTCTAGTTCGCGATTTAATCAAGAAAACTAGTTTCAAAAGCCTTTTAAAAAAATGTTTGTTCCGACTTCTGTAAAATTATATCTTGCGTCTCATGTTGAGATATTTTTTGATATTCTTAAGGTATGCGTGCACTATGTCGGGTCACATCGCAGTGAAAGAATCTACGATAGTTTATGTAAAATGTATAGGTACGAGTGATACAAGTGGATTTTTTGCGCTGCGATGCGGTCCGACAGTGAGACCGTTTGCGTGTTGGAAGCAAGATTTTATTGCTGTGTGTGTCTAATTTATGCTAGTTTATTTATTAATTTTAGTTACACTACAGCTATTTCGGGTTATTTTTTACTGGACTAGCATCTGTGGAGGAGTAAAGATTAGGTCAAAAAAACAAACCATTTTCACTACGGAAATTTTGTTGCACAATCAATGTTTTAGTTATAGGTACGTACATTTCTTTCCAATAAATTCCTTAAAATAGTGACTTGGCCTATATTCTGGACTGAGAATGTTCTTGAACCTTTGACCTGGCTATGTAGTTTTGTTAATGCTATCTGCTTGTAATTTGGACCTTGTTTGCTATGGCTGCCTATTTTAATACCTAGGTTTACTTATGGTTTAGCGAAGAAGTATCGATGACAGCATGTCGAGAATACACACGCGCGACGTTATCGAAGTCTTCGACTGACCGATGTGTTGGTATTCCATAACGTCTTCTGGTGGCTAAAAGAGACTGGTTCTGTCCAAAGGCGATACTCCGACGAAAATATATCACGTGTGTACGAAGTGGACGAAGAAGATTAAAAAGACATTTTCAAGAACACCCAACCACTTCGACTTGTAACGCAGTTTAAAGATGCCATATCACTGTCGAAAGTTTAGCATGCCATGCACACATAAGGCCTTTATCTCAATTTTAAGACGCCATTTCATGCCATACAAGAATTACTATTACAAAACAAAATCATCGTCTCCAAGACTGTACATACCTATAATTTTTCAACCAACATATTTCCTCACGACAGTTAAGTTTATATCTAAGTCTTATAGTTTGTAGGATAGCTTAAATAATTTACCTTATTATAATTTAATATGAATACAAGATGAGTATTTCTCTTTGATTTCGGTTTCAGAATCTTCAGAAGCTTTTATTGTTCGGTCATGAAATTCAAAAAATACCATTCTGTGCCTAAAACCACATCACAAACTATCAGTTTCGGTTTCTAATTGCTTGCTATCGCACTTGTCGGTGGAGTAAGGACAAATAAATTTAAAGCAGGGCAAAACCCTGCATCATATCGAAACTCCGTACTGTAATATACTAAGTTTTATTTATTTTACACGAATTTCCTTTTTTGTGGGCAATAGGCTTGCCCCCTGTCACTGTAATAGTCTCTCTCCACTGTTATAATACCTTATGTATGTACTAATTTGGAATACTACTGGGAATTAAACCACCAGGGTCAAACGGTCAGGATTAATAATAGTTTTAAAATACCTCCTAGAATAGTTAGGTATAACAAAGATAATAGGAAAAAATCTTACGCCGGTATCTACTTAGTCTTATGACTGGATCACGTGTTGATAATATAATATTTCTGAATATTATAAAACTGTACAAGTACATAAATAGCTACTGGAGAGGCTAGTTTCGTTTCTAAAATTAAATGCTTGTATTTCCTAAGGTTTTGGCATTTTCTTACTATCCAATGTTGTAGAAAAATATCTTTGTAATTTAATTGCAATAGAGGAAGTTGACAAAACGACGTTGTAGTTTTTGCTAATTTTTGTAGTGCTTTACTGTTTGTGTTGAGATTACCTACCAAGTATTTTTTTATATTCAATTAGGTATACCTACCTAAATCAAATTTTGGCATGAACCCATTCCATAGGTACCTACGTGAACAGCAACCTATAGATATTTATAGAAAATATTGGAAGAAAATAAAGTTTCTTTTAAATGAAGTTGGCACGTACCGCTTTGATCCTGCAGCGACCGGCTGAGCGGCGGCGCGGGCGGCGTGGAGGCGTGCTCGCCGCCGTACAGCCCGCCGAACTCCTCCGCCGACGACGACGACGCGTTGCTGCACTTGCGGGCCTTGTCCGCGCCGTACTTGTTGTCGCCACCCAGGAACTTAGCGTCCGACTGGTGCTCATCCAGCAACCCTGGCACCCCCAGCAACCCACCAACTAAGTTCGGTCGCAACTCCTCCATTATCTTAGACCCCTGACCGCAACCGCCGCTACTGGAGAAGTTGAGCTGGCGGCTGAAGAAGGCCGGGAAGATGTTGAACTGCTGCGGGTCCGGCAGCGCGGGCAGCGGCGGCGCGGGCGGCTCGCCAGCCCCCGCGCACGCCGTCTTGAACTCCACCGTGCTGCTGGCGCGCTCTCCGCGCGACTCGTGCTCCGTGCCGTCGCCACGGCCCCGCCGCTCACTGACTAACCACATTATAGTGCCGCCGTGCCGGACGAGCCCCGCGCGCTAATTGTTCGCGACTGCGCCGCCACGCGCCGCGACGCCGCCCCCCGGCCGCACGGCCTCAGCCGGCTCCCACACCCCCGTGATCGATGCGAGGTCTTCGCGGGGATGCTGCGTCTCATTCATCCCCTAGCGAGAGCCCGGCGGGCGGGGCTTGGGGGCGGCCGCGGCGCGCTCATTGGCCCGCGCCGCGCCGACGAGGGTGCGCCGCCGACCGCTCCGGGCCACGACGCTTCTCTTTGTTTTATTGTCCCCATGGCTTCTCGTCGATCTTGCGTTTAAAGTTTATGCATTGCACAATGTTTTGTTTTACAAAACGCAAAATCCATGTATGAACTTCTTGTAGACGAGCAACAGAGATAGAGGATGCTCTTATTGTTCATTTAGCGTTGCCGAGTGTAGTGCGGTTGTGGTGTTTTTTGAGAAAGTGTTCTATTTTGTAGTGCTGGCAATATAGGAGCGCTAGGGTTGTGTTGCTTCAGATAAATGTATGAATTGTGCTTTTTGCTTTGTTCATGCATTTACAATGTTTTATTTGTCTCGGTAACAATAGTAGGAATAGAAACCTACATAGGTATCGAAACATTGTTTCTTTTTAATTACTTGTTATGTTTAAAAATAAAATGAAAATGAAGTAAACATTAAAATGCATGACAAAACGAAGGATAACAAGTGTGCCATTATGCGTATCTACCGAGATAACATCTTAACCCTTCAGTTGACGCGGGGCGCCCCATTAAAACGCGGTTATGAATATCATTAGTGGTATCATATTTACGGGGAACATTTCAATTTCATTGAAATAATGTCGCAGATAAGAGATGGAAGATTGCGAGCGATCTTTTAATATTATTCAATGTTTCACATCTGTTGAAAATGTATCATGCGATAAAAGTATTGTTTTGCAAAAACAACGTGGGCTTCTATATTTGGCAACTAGCTATACAGAATAAACAAATAAAACGGTTTTATTAAATAAACGCATGCATGGAACAATTTCATCTATACTAATATTATAAAGAGGAAACCTTTGTATTTTTGTATGTTTTTATTGAATAGGCTCAAAAACTACTGGACCGATTTCAAAATTTCTTTTACCATTACTTAGAGGGATTCTTCCGAATCCGTGTAGGCTACTTTTTATCCCGAAAATCCCGCGGGAATCGAAATTGCGCGTGTAAAACCGCGCGCAACAGCTAGTTAAATATAAATAAGTAGGAAGGTACTACGGTCTTATCCTACCAAAAAAAAAATTTAACCTCCGACTTATCTAGAAGTAAGTAGGTACTAAGGTTGCAAAATCAATAATTAAGTTGAAGATGTTATATATACCTACCTAAAGCTTAACGTAGGTGGGGGCAGTACAAGAGGATCCCTCAATAAACACTGAGAAAGGAGTTCAGCACCTAATACCTATGAATAATATTAAATATTTCTGACACTCACACAACATTATTTAGCCAAATTAAATTTCTTAAAGAACTTGTTTTATTGATACTAGATAACTGATAATAAGAAATAATAAATATCTATACGTTTTGAATAAATACATTTCTTTTATTGGAATATAAAATTAAATAAACATATAAACATCCATGACTTGACGACTAATATCTGTGTTCATGACACAAATATCCGCCGCCGTGCTGCCGGGAATCAAACCCAGAACCTCTGGCATAGAAGGAAATGTATGTTACCACTACACAAGCCGGTCTTATATCTTCACTTAAGTATATTAAAACTTTAGAAGTGACGAAGTTACGTTACTGATATTTATTATTACATATTGATTATTAAAAGAGCAGTCCATGCTGGACTGGGAGCGAAAGAAAACATAGAATGTGCCAGCTGCTTCTCTTCCCGGGCATACTGTAAAAGTCAGTTAAGGGACAGAGGTGTTAAAGGCGTTTTTGTGGGCGATAGGCTGACCCCCTGTCACTACAATAGTCTCTCTCCATCTTTATCATACCTCCAAATTTGTCAAACGTGACATCAGATGGTCTTGTAACCTCTGGTGTTCTGCCTATCCCATAAGGGATACAGGCGTGACGTTATGTATGTATGTATTAAAAGAGCCATTTGATCAGATAATATGGTCTTTTTATATTCATTATATTGTTTGCTTCTGGCGATAAAAAAAAGACAGTTGAAAATAAAAAATGTTCCTCTAGCAAACGATCGACGGCCAAGCGACTGTCGGCGAAACGTTCGTCGGAGAAAGATAATGTCGAACAAACGTTCGTCGGAGAAAAGTTATGTTGGCCAATGGTACGCCGGACAAACGAGAGTCGGACAACAGTCCCAGAGTGCAATTCTGCCCAGCGACTTTAAGGCCTCTGCCATGAAATTGGCGGACAGCGGTGTCGGCGCGGGAGCCGGCCAGGAGCGGGCAAAAGCGGCCGACGAGCGGTGCTCTCCATAATCAATGGGAGGTACTTGTGTAGGTATCCAAGCAAGGGTCCTTCGCTATTTCTTTAATTGATTTCACGAAAAAGTGAAGTGCACCTTCTGCACTTTCTTGTATTTTGTGGTGTGGGCGAACCGCTTTATGTTGCTGCGGTTATATTTGGCGGCAGATTTTATATGAACGATGGTTGCTACCCCGACGGACCCTGACGGGAACCTACCACCAAGCGGGGGTCACTCACATATAGAGTTATTGCTTGACTGTTGACCATGTTGTGGTGACCGATCTCACACTCTAGGGTTTATGGCGCTTCACCTGTCGCTGCCGTGGCATCGCTCTTTTTGCTCACTCGGCTCACACACGTGTGGCCTATATGAAATGCAACTGCTCCTACTCGCTACCCTCGTATAAAGAAATATACAGGGTTGTGTTTTAGTCACTAGCCAAAGGAGAAATGACTCCATACATTTTTTGGGCCTTTTTGAAAAGTGCGGGCCAAATAAAATTTAATGGTAGGTATGGTCAGTACACTGAAAAAATGAGGAGTTAGCAAAGTACCTTTTTGGCTTTGTTAAAAGGATCTTGTTTATTTTTAATCAAGACTCGTGGAAAATGATGGAAGTAAACTTGGTAAATAATATATATGTAAACATGGCTAAATTCACTTGTTTATTAACACCATACTGCTCATTAAATACAAATAACTCAATCTACAAATATTACAGTTTACAAAATTGTTTAAATTTTAATAAGTTCACTCAATAAGCTTTAACAGAGTAATTCGTGTAATATTAACCGTTACCACTCACGGTTAAACTTAAATAACCAGTACTTGACTACTAATAACCACTTAGCTTTGCTAATTCAAAAGAACACTCATTAGTATTTAACCGAGTACACTTATTTATTGGTAGCAGGGTGGAGTTAGCTATTTTGTTTGCTATTTAGTTAGTTATTTTTAACAGAGTACTTGTTTAAATATTCATAAGTAAATATTCTGGCTGCCGGTGGAGCCGCCGATGCGCAGATATCCCCTCCACGTTTCGGTCAGCGCTAGAGTTATGTACGTGCCGCAAACTAACCGTCTTTCGTTCGAACGTTTAATAATTTAATTAAGTGAGTGCGACGACGCATAAAGGAGTGTGTTACCTATAAAACGTAGTTGATTGATTAGGTACCAATATGCTATTGCTTTGTGCCTGAACCTACTGTTTATTCCTAAAGACGCTGCCGGCGGCGGCCCCGACAGCGTCGTATTTTTTTATAGTCAGGTGATTTAATGTAAATGGATGAAGAAGTACAAAATCTGCTGAAAGCCTTGAGTCTGGAAGAATATATAGAAGTGTTCAAAGGTAAGTTCGTTTATGTATTTAATTTTTATCTTATATATTTTATTAGACAGAGACCGTACAATCGCACACCAGTGACCAGTGAACGCGTGATCTTGAGCCAAGGTAGCGCCGCCGTAGAGGGTTTCAATACTTCTATGTGAGACTAGCTTATACTGGTTTATTGCCACTGATATGCCGTTGTGTCTTTAATTTACAGCTGAGTAGCGGCTTTGCGCGGTTTGACCCGCGTAGCTCTTGATCCCGTGGGAGTTTCTTAGCAAAATATGTTACTTCCGGTTAATGTAGCCATCTAGTGGTGAAAGAATCTTTGAATCGTGCTAGTAGTTTTTGAGTTTATTCATTACAAACATACAAAAATACAAATCTTTCCTCTTTATAATATTAGTAAAGACTTCAAAAAAGAGGAGGAAAGTAGTTTTTATTAATATACATTTGAACTATACATTTTGTTTATTTGATACATTTGATGATCATTTTTCTTAAATCAGTTATTTAATTACAGAAAATGCAATTACATCTCTATCACTTCCAATACTCCAGGAATCTGACCTAAAGGAGCTATTTCCTAAAATTGGCCATCATGCCATATTCTCAAAAAAATTAGAAATACATAAAAAGACTATGCATCCTATTACCGATGATAAGTAAGTCACTAACAATTCAAAAATTTAATCTGCTTTAATTATCTGTATACTGTTGTCTTAATTAATCCTTCAATTTACAGGCGTGTGATGTTTCAAGCTTTAACTTATCTATGTCTGACTTGCTGACATATCCGGTTGACCCTGATGCACGTCCTCAAGCTTCAAGCTCACCCGCACCCAAGACACCTATCACAATAACCATTCCATCAGAGAACAAAATTAACATTATCGTATGTATTGTAATATTTCTTCAGAGCTATAATTAGGTACTATCTATACATATATCTCTATTTATCATCATTCATACAAGATGTAAAAAGTCAATTAAAAATAAATGAAGGGTATACCACTTTGAATCAACTTTGAATCCTGAAAAAAATCTACTGTTCCATATTTGTTAAAAAAAATTCAAACAGATTTTTCTTATATACAGGGTGTCCCGTAAGTCATGGATCAACGGATCTATTGTACCAAAATAATATAACATATACAACAGTTTACAAGTTAGATGTTACAAAAAGTTGTGTCAAGTTATATAATCTGCAGCCGAACCAGGTTAGATGCCTGTATGTCGGCAGACAGTGCCTCGTTTTTAATAGAAAAATTATTATAAAATAGGTAGAATGAGTAGAAATTATAATTTATTTATTTCTGTTTTTCAGGATTTACCGTTACTTTTAAATAGTACCCTTGAAGGAAGAGGTTTATTAAATTTAGATACACATATTCCGTTGGATAATACGGCAAGAATAATATTGGTAAGGCTCATCGGAACCTACATTTTGAGCAATCATCCGTCAAATGCAATAAGGAGTACCATTTATGCAAATTGGGTACACGAAATTATTAGAGTATTCCCACAGGAAAAGGCATCGGTGTACTTCCATAGCAAGATTGTGGAATCTTCACGAGGTTTAATCACCAGGTTGGCAGGAAAGTTGCCTGATCAAATCCTGTATTCCTACTGTGCCTATGCTGCTGTACTGTGCTAATGTTGACTGTGCCTACTTTGTAATTTGGGTTTAGTATTGTAAACTTTGAGACTGTTCTTTTGTGATTTTCAGATATATGACAATAAATAGTAAGTGAACAATAACAGTATTTTTTTAGTTTTTTTTTTTACCCACATTGCAGAGAAAGTCTGCTATGGCTACAGAGTTAAATGACTCGCATTGCAGAGAAAGTCTGTTGTAGCTACCTAGCAAAACGATTGCAGATACCAAGTAGGTTGGCTGTGGCTACAGAGTTAAGTGACTCGCATTGCAGAGAAAGTCTGTTGTGGCTACCTAGCAAAATAATTGCAGATACCAAGTAGGTTGGCTGTGGCTACAGAGTTAAATGACTAACATTGCAGAGAAAGTCTGTTGTGGCTACCTAGCAAAACGATTGCAGATACCAAGTAGGTTGGCTGTGGCTACAGAGTTAAACGACTAACATTGCAGAGAAAGTCTGTTGTGGCTACATAGCAAAACGGTTACAAATACCAAGAAGGTTGGCTATAACTATCCAAGAAAGTTTGTCAATATAAACAGTAAAGTTGGCTACGTTTGCAAACATTTTGTTTGTAATAATAATCAAGCTTACTTTGTTATTTCTAAGCAAACAATTTAACCGATTTACTCGGTTGATTCTGATCAAGTAAGAATAGCAAACTTGACTTATTTATTTTTAGCAACAAACTTTGCAGGTTGTATATTGACAAACACGCTTTGTTAATATCAACCGAAACTTAGTTATTTTTACATGCGAAATTTTTTCAGTGTACTAATCGCTTCGAGCACAAGTTATTATGGTACAGAAAGCAGCACATCAAGCGTTACTAATCTGTCAAAAAAATGTAAGTACTTGAATCTGAACTCTATTCTCTTGACACTAAGGTAAAATTGATTTGGAAAATATGACAGGTAAAGTAACGCTGATCTGCTGGCTTCTATACATAAGTTATAAGATTACTTTAAGTCTAGTCATACAAGCATAATAAGTCATTTTCATACGTAGGTACATACATTGATTTGTTGCGTAATTAGGTATATGTTGTAATTACACAGATTTGACTCACATAACAATAGGTACATGGTTTTATGAGGAGCTTTTTTGTGGGCGATAGGCTGACCCCCTGTCACTGCAATAGTCTCTCTCCACTATTATCATGCCTCCAAATTTGTCAAACGTGACATCAGATGGTTTTATAACTTCTGATGTTCTGCCTACCCCATAAGGGATACAGGCGTGAAGTTATGTATGTATGTTTGGAGCTTACACCCGTATCATTTTATATTGTAATTTCAAAAGCTTCTTTAGATGTTTGGAATGTTTATCTCAATGAGCAAACGATATAGAGCTATCCATTCAAGCTATAGATTCAACTGATGGTAAGCGATACGTGGGTGAAATAAAACCGGTAGAATTGACGATGCGTTGCCAACCAAAGGCTAAAGCTGTAAAATTAAATTTAACTTTTTTTATTGGTGCCTCTTCCTGCGTTTGACCTCAATGTCACCGGAAGGTAAGTGCAGACGAGGTTGAAGATTAGGATGACACGAGCTTAGGATGGCTCTTAATAAAAATATTTCCGTTTTTTTTCCAACCGACTTCCAAAAAAGGAGGAGGTTCTCAATTCGTCTGTATGTTTTTTTTTGTGTCTTTGTTACACGATATTTCGGTCAATTATGAATTGATTTTGAAAATTGTTATTTCATATGATAGAAGATACTTCATAGTTAATCCCATTGAAATTTCATCGAAATTGGTTCAATTTCAAACTTTTGAAGTAATATGTATGATTTCGGAGAGTGTAGTGTTTACGTTGATGACATTCTCAACTCAGCACAAAGTTTTGACGTGAAGTCGGTTTTTTAATGCTCTGCATTCGTTGATTATTATAAAGTAAGGATGGGACGTTCCATGACACTTGATGGTAAGTGAACATGAAGACTAAGGTGGTACAAGTCCATCCACGAGAATCCTATTCATTCGACGCTTAAAAGTACCAGGACTATACCGGTCAGGGAAAATAGACGCATGCAGTTCATTCCAAACCTTGGCGACCCGTGTCAAAAAGGAACTATCAAAGCGCTTAGTTCGACTTTTTGGAATCTACCACATACGGATGGAAGTTCTGTCTGCGTCTAGTGGTCTGATGGTAAAAAGAATATATCGCCTATGATATTTGGCGGAAAGTTTTTTATGAAGGGAGGTAAGGTTCTTGAGTAACGGCCACGTACTGGGAGATGCAGCGTAGGCAGGTCTCGGTGAATGCTGGATGTGGCAGTGGATTATTTATTAACACTGTTGCATAGATATTATGACAAAAAAATACGACAAGTAAATTATATTACTAAACAGTACCTAACACAATTGGCGGCGTATGTTGTCTTCCAGACAACCAGGTTGTGTTTTTTTAGCAGTGAGTGGCTCCCAGCTGATTTTATTAACAGTCACAGTACAATTTTAACTTTACTTACGTTATCTACGTGCCATATAATTTACCTTAACATAAAATATACCTACGTACTAACATATTAGTCAGGCTCCGAGTTTGAAGTAACTATCAAATCAAATTAAATCCATCCAAGAATTAAAAGAAACTTGCCAAGTAAGTAGGTGGAGAAGTGAAAACTTCTCAACTCTATAGTTTTAATTGATGCCTCGCTCGTTGAAGCGAGTTGTTCAGCTTCTTACTGGAGGGAGGAGTATGTAGGTGTGTTTACTTAGTACGGTATGGGTGTTATTCATGTACAGTGAACTAAGGAATTGGTTCAGACTCAGAATCTTATATTTAGGTATTTAATAAACTACTATAAAAAAGGAATCTAAGGAAAACATTGTAGATAACACATCAGACATTAAGAACATGTAAATATTGTCTTTAGTTTTATCAATGAAATAAATAAGAATAAGTAAGTTTTTAATAGGATTTTATCACGTTGTTTTTATTTTTATTTTTTATGTTAATTACCATCACACAAATAATTAAGAAAAAACAGAGGAAAAAGTCTTCACAGATTGACAATATAAATTTGTTATATAGACTTGCATTGTTCTACACTTTGATTGTTAAAAATAAGTAATCGATTTTTTATCGAAAATAGTCATATCAGATTTGACTTAAATAATGCGTGTGACGCTTGCGCAGAAATATGACACGACATGTTTTGGTATGCTGGACTGGGAGCGAAAGAAAAACATAGAATGTGCCAGCTGCTTCTCTTCCCGGGCATACTGTTAAAGTCAGTTAAGGGACCGAGGTGTTATGGGAGGCTTTTTTGTGGGCGATAGGCTGACCCCCTGTCACAATAGTCTCTCTCTCCACTATTATAATGTCTCCAAATTTGTCAAACGTGACATCAGATGGTTTTATTACCTCTGGTGTTCTTCCCCATACGGGATACAGGCGTGAATGTATGTATGTATGCATGTTTTGGTATCTTTACAAGGACGGTGGTCAAGAGTGACTGAGGTGACAGTTATCAAGATGATTTTTTCAGCCTTGAATTATAGATTAAAGAAGATAGAGAGACGGGGTACCCTGCTACATTTAAATAAGTATAACGAGATGTAGGAAGTTGAACTTTTGGTATTTCGTACTCAATAATGGACTTCTTATTTTCACTAAATTAATATTTTTATACAACCTTTGTAAATAAAGAAAAATTGAAGTTTTATTTTCTTTAAGTTATAGAAATTCCCTTTAGTAATAAAATCTGCAGTAAGATTTACATCATACAACTGTCACACATGTCAACTTAACATACTTAGCTTGTATCAAAAAATATCATGCAAAAAATTACAAATAAAATGTCAATAAAGTCATCTGTCTAGTCAAAAATGACTTTAATAATGTATTAAAGTTATTTTTTTACGTATTTAAATGCGTGTAACTTTTTACTGAACAGTTGTAGAGCTATAGTATGCTTACGTTTTTTATAGCTCAAGACAAAAAAGTAGGTAGGTAATCTATATGTCACCAGAACGCCAAAAAAGACGGTACTAGCACTGTAGGTACTGCTTGATGCCAATGTTCTTTGGTTTTGTGTTAACAATTTTGTTTGGAGCTTACTGCGGGGCTAGCATGCTCCCGTGGACAACGATAAATCGGGCCTTTTATCGATATTTTCTTAGAATATGGTATTTAGTGTATGTAATTTAAGTATTAAGATTATGACATATTTGGTTCTGTGGTCTTAACCATGGTATCAAATCAAGTAATTCTATCTATTATGGTGCGCACATTAGCTTACATAATAGGATAAAATAACAAAATAGTATTTATCTTGTCGATTCGACTATTTATCGATCGTTGCATGCTAGCCCTGCTATGCTCCATAGTTCCACTGCATAGTCTGCACAACAAAACTTAAAACATACAACCTCCAAGAGCAGACATTTCAGAGTTGATTTGGATGATGTCGAATTTTTGAATTTTTAATAATAATATTCTCATAACGGCAACTATTCTGAGTTAAATATGGACCGATGGCTATTCTTACCTAATCATAGAACAGCATAAGCTAAATTACGTGACATTTAATTAAATGTGGCGCCCTCTAGTAGATATTTTTTGCACGATTTTCACGTTGTCTGTTTTTATTTCTTGTAGAATAAACTTTATTTCTTTTGTTGGTTTAATACTTACAAATACATATGTATATATAGGTAGTTTCTGTCTGTGACTTAGAAAAAGTAAAGTATTGAGCTAGATTGCTACCCTGCCATCATGTAGGTATTCCTACACATTTCAAAAGATGACAAACCTCCAAGGCTCAGTACTTTACATCCTCATACATAAGTCAGAGTGTGATAAGAGCAGGACGTGAAAGATTCATCATTCGCGGTAAAGTTTTAATGCTCTGCACAACTTCGTAACGAAGAGGGGTTGAAATTTTGATGTGTGCTTTCCTTGCTGACGGTACTATGTTAAGATACGCGATTTTAGATTATTATTTTTGTTTAGGAGGCATAGTATTTGGTAAGTACAATTTATGAAAATGGTCCTATACTAATCAAAACTATAAAAAAATTAAACACGATGTCAAAGAAAAACAAATTCGTGATCGAGAGCACCCAATGCCCTGTTATTGCGCACATTCAGTTATCACAGCCTAATAATAAAAAAGGAAAATTAATTTATATTTTTTTAGGTTTATTATTAGGCTTATTATTATCAATTAATTTAAATAAATTGATAATATTAAAAAATAACATTTTATTTTATTTTTGATGTTAAAAAAAATGATTTTTATAATTATTTATAAAAAAAATATATATTTTTTGTGTAAAAAAAGATGTATGAAGAAAAAAATTTACGATTGCGACCTTGCCAGGATTCGAACCTGGAATCTTCTGATCCGTAGTCAGACGCGTTATCCGTTGCGCCACAAGGCCAGTTGAAGTGATGATCGAAATTGAATAACACAATCTCTGCACCGATCTTGATGTTTGACCATGAGGTTTTTTTTATAATAAAGTGAAGACTGGACAGTTAAACAGGTTAAAATAGACCCAAGATATTTAATTCATGAAACAGTAATAAAAAAGTATTTGAAACAATATTATTAGGTACGCATTAAAAAAACTTATACATATTATACATTTTATATTCAAAACGAATATTTGACATAATCAGTCTGCTCCAAGTAGGTATAATATGTAGGTCAGAAATAATTACTAAAGGTATCACCGGGAGTGATATTGCTTGTGAAGAATACATAACGTTAAGACGAAGTTGGCGTATCGCTACAAGCGTTTTCTTATTGTCGAATTTGTAGCAAAGTGTTTTCTTATCTTGTTGAGCTATTATTTTAATATTTTGGAAAAAAGTGCATATTTGTGAAACCAATGTATTCGATCAGCATTAAAATTAGATTAGACTAGGGATGTGGTTATTCTTTTATCATAAAAACTACTTATAAACCTTATTTACAGTACAGTACAGTATTTATGACATCATAATTTTTTAATCAGTAGCCAAAAAAATACACTAATAAAGACAATTTCATTGAAAAAGTTCACTTTTGATTTTGTAAGTATTTTGTTGGCGCAGTGGTTCATATCAAGACGATGCATGTTTTATGCTCCACTATTAAGAAAATTAAAAAGCAAATTTTCTTTGTTCTACACTCAAGACATCTTATTTAATCTATTTATTTGCGAATTAAAGATGACTGTTATTATTTCATTTCCTTTTTTGTATTTTTACGAGATTATAACCTGGATGTAAGTTTCTATCAAGGCCCATATTATATGACCATAGGCACAACAAAAATATTTAAGAAAAAAGACCTGCTTTATTTACATTTTCGATAAGTTACGTTCAAAGTTAGTTTCTAAGTTTAACTTAATTTCATTTAGTAGTTTGTTTTTATTTTATGGTTGATTTTTATTTTGATAGACTTAAGATGGCCCATATAATTTTTTGGTGAATTTGCCCTTATAGTGTAGTGCCCTTTATGAATAATGTTATGAGAAGGATGTGATTTTATTTTGATATTTTATATTAAAAAGGTGTTTAAAATGCATTTCTTTTCATTAAAATTTTTGGGGCCTTCTTAGGCGACTAGGTTCCTAAGATGGTCCAATACCAAGTTTCTAAAAACTGTTTCCATTTGTGAAAATGCCAAAAAGAGTGCTACTTTTTTAGATTTCTTATTTCTCAAATAAATATATTACAACTTTCATTATGTATTTTATTTGCTTTACTCAACGGCTAGATTTTACAAGGTTTTGAAATTAAGTGGGCCTTCCTTGCCGCCCGTACTAAAGAAGAAAAAAAAGAAAACTCATTTATTGCCAAAAAAAAAACAACAAAAAAATACAAGACCAATCAGAATACATAACAATATGAACACAAAAAAAAATTGAGAAAAGAAAAAAAAAATGAAATATACAGCAGTAATAGCTTAGGTAGTAGGTATGCACATAAAAAATGTTCATTCCATAACAAAGTAATAAATAAAAGAAAAAATAAATAAATAATAATAACTTACTTACGATACTTAATTCTAAACATTTTCTCCTGGACTTAACATGACATTTGTTACGACATGTGTAACTCCGCCCCGCCCGCCCCCTCGCTCCTCTCAATTATACAGCGTGCGCTATAGACGAGGGAATAATACAGGGTGATGCAGAATGCCTTAATAATACAGTTTAGAAGTGTAACTTGATTATTAGGGCCACGTGGCAGTGTTGATGTACTTGGTTGGATAAAAACTTATATTGTCAACACGGATAAAGAATTGTTTTCGAAAAGCTCTGATATTTTTTAATATTTGTTTACAAAAATTTATCTGCACTGTGGTCCTAAAGTAAGCACGTAGCATACAATATACAATTTTTAATTCGTAAAAACATACATACCTGAGTATAAAAACACCCAAATCAATGCAACACCGTGTTGATTGCACGGGAATCGAACCTCCGATCACAGGCAGATAGTTAACCCTGAAGCCATATTATTTGAATTTAGTTTCAACATAATCACTAACCGTAATGTTGGAGTGATTGCTTTGCCAGGGTAATTGGGGTCATTTCATATAAGATCATAAGCGATAACATTTATAAATAGATATTTGCTCAATTCATGTAAATGTAAACAACAGATAAGCCTGTACATTACCTATCTTCTCACAGCGCAACCTAGCACCTTATCGAGCAGAGTGTGTCAGTAGTGGGGCAAATATTTTATTCCAATAATTTATCGTGGAAGAAATAAATGATATCAATACAACTTATTTTTTTTTGTTTTCAGCCCAATACAGGGGTCTATGAGTCTCTTCCCTGGATGAGAAGGAGGTTTAGGCCGCAAACACCAAGCTAGCCCAGTGCTGTTTGATGGATGTCAGAATTTTCAGGGTTCCGAAAATCCTTAACGACTACCTACTGTATACAAGTATACAAAACACGCAATAAGCCGCGAGAAATAAATAGTCGGCGGTCACTCATCCTTGTACCTACCGACCTTGTTGCTTAAACAGCAATATCTATTGATATACACAGGCGCGGTCCCAGGCTGACAATTTTTTTGGGAAATTTTTAATTGTACCTCTATTTAAAATTTAAGCAAACAACAATTATCCACTAATAATGTACCAGCATATCAAATAAATGACTGTTTATAAATTATTATCTAAATGTTTTATAGGCCACGAGAAGTCCCCCGCACCGAAAGACTCCAGTACGGTTAGGTGCGACGACGAGCGCAGCGAGGAGGAGCATGTTAGGTTGCATATAGTTATACACGTGCGCGAGCCGAGCGAGCGAAGCGAGCGGTGCCGCGGCAGCGGCCGGCGAAGCGCCATAAACCTGGTCAGCTATCATAGTCTACCCTGTCAACAATCCCGACATGCTCATCAGAAAATAATAAGATAATTACTTACCAACAGTACTTTGCTGTAATACCAAAATTACTAATAGGTAGGTTAGCTTAGGTTATGTTATCTTTAAAATTTAATAGGTGACGTATTCCAAAAAAACAGATTAAATGTTTCGTTGCACTAAAAGGATAATTAGATTTACTATAAGTTAACAAATAGTAATTCAGTAAAATAGTTTAGCTTTAAACATCAAACAGTGTAGTATATTTGATTTATTTGATGCGCAAATTTAGTGTGCAATTCAGTATTTTTGTTAGCAATTTCGAATACTTTGATAGAAAAATGTGGATTTACAGTTGTAAGATTAAATACCATCCAATTTTTTTGTGTCAGAAGTATTTATTTCTTCCTCCTTCTCTTTTTTTCGAAAACTTAAAAGCCTCTCTGCCAGCATGGTCAGTGTCCTGATACGGGTATAACCACTGCCCTTGGTGAGCATTAAAATCCCCCAGAAACACCAACTGCGCCGTGGGAAAACGTTGCTGAATCTTATCTGCTGCATTGCCAAGGTATTCCATTAGCCTCGTTGTCTCCCGATCTCCGCTATGTGAACGATAGATACAGGCGTAAACCACTTGGTCTAGGCCAGTATCTATGTGAACCCACATGACTGAAAGGTCCGGTACTTCCAAGTAACGGAGACGCTGATAACAGATCGCGTCACTGGCATACATGCACACCCCGGCGTGCGGGCGGAAAAGAGACTCCAGGATATAGCCTGGGTAACCAAGGTATGCCGAGTCTGACGGATCGCAGATCTGCGTCTCCGTTAGAAAGAGTACCACACCTACTCTTTCTAACGGAGACGCAGATCTGCGATCTCTCCGTCTCAAGATGGTGGTGGACATCATTCAGATTGGAGTGCACTCCTCGGATGTTACAGAAGTGCACTTTAAGGGAGAGGAAGTGCAACCGCTGTTGAACCGTACTCTTATTAGGACCTTTCATTGTGAATTGGTAGTGGAGTGAATAGGGAGGAGAATAGAAGTTGAGTGAAGCGCTGCAAATGGAACCAAGCAACTCGTAGGGAACAACGCACCATTAGGGAACTCGCCTGGAAACTGCGGGGACGCCCGAACCCCCCCGAGGTCGCCATCGGGTCCTCTCCAACCGGTCGCCAACCGGCACGATGGAGCCTCCCGGGATTTTTCGCGAGGTGGCGGGGCAGCCTTTCTCATGTGGCTGGCATGCTACTTTGGCCCCCTACTACCTGCGGTCGGCCAGCGGTGCACCGTGCTTCGGATCCCGCTACCCTCCAAAACGAGTTACCCGGTGAGTCACTATCCTACGAGTTGAAAACAGTTCTCCAATGCAGCACGATTACTCAGACCTACCCTCCTAAATGGCTACACTAAACAACATGCCGGAACGCGACTAAGTCACTTGGCGGCATGGTTTTGTCTAGTGGGTGGTGACAAGCCGCGGCCGAAGCCTACCACCAGATGATACCGCTCGTTTAGCGCCACTCAGGGACCACGTACAAGGCATCGAGGGCTAAACCTTGCGGACGCGAGCAGTTTTCAGTCCCCAAATACCTATACCTATAACTGTGAAAGTTAAGATGTATGAATGGATGTTTCTTCCTCAATAACGGCATTTTTCATAGTGATAGCGTATATTCTGGAATAGCACATGAGCTACTTTTTATTCCAATATGCCCGTGGGATTCGAAATTGCTCGGGTGAAAAACCGCGCGAAAAAGCTAGTTAGTTATAATAAAGGTCCAACGCGGGTTTAGTAAACGTAAACGAAAAATCAAACATGGCTACCTAGAATAGTATATTACAGTAATATTGTTCACGGGAGTGCAAGTAACGTAACTGTATACATCCGGTCATTACAGTAAGCTTAACGACTAACCATACGGAAAATCTAATTCTCCGACTCTCTCTTCATTCCGGGTCGGGGTTTTTGTTGCTTTTTTGGAGAACTGCTAAAAGTTTTTTTATTTTTTTTTATTTTAACTGGTTTGGAAGTTCCGTCCTGCTGATCCTAATTTAAATTAGCTTTGTTTACATTTAGTTATAATGCATACGTAGGTATGTATTCTTAGTGGTAAGTTAAAACAATTCAAAATATGGGATTTATTATGATTATCGAATTACATTTAATTTGCGAAATCTTAAGTGCAAAGTTTTCATTATTCATTCTATTACAATTAACTTGACGATGTTTTTACCTTAGTCACTCGTGTCTTTATTTAATACTAGCTGTTGCCCGCGACTTCGCCCTCGTGAATATCGGTAATTGCGATTGGATAAATAATATTCTATATTGTATAATTATAAAATTTATTATATTAATTATTAATATTTCATTTGCACGTCTAATTAAATATTTTGACATTATATTGGTATTCTTATTTATTATTATTATCTTCTATCTTAGGACCTTTTCATACAATTTTATAATTTTGACATTCACGTATTCATTGATTTTTTATTCTATACTTATAATTAATTACTTCCAATTTCATAATGATTTCAATAACGTATATTATTTACTGAATTCCTATGTATTTGTTTTATATGAATTGTTATAATAATTTTTGATTTGCACGTTTAATTAAATATTTGACATTTCATTGGTATACTGTTCCCTTCAGGACGTAGCTGAAAATCAGCGTTTTGCTCTTCCGAGCAAATGCCAACGCTGAGCTACCTCCTATTGCGCTGCTACAGCACACATACTTCTCACACTAACCAGTCATTCTTTATTTGTAATCCTAGTTTTTAAGTTTTATAATTAAGTATTATTGTGAATTGTTGGTATCAATAAAGTTTTTATCTATCTATCTATCTAATATTACTATGTCCTTCTTGAAGTTAAAGCTTATTCTATACTTAATTTATGTAAACAGTTAGAAAGTGTTACCTACTTGAAAAACTACTATACTCGTAAATAACATTGCTATGCCAAAGTACCCGGGTTTGTGGGAGATACCTTCAAAAAATAACTACCTATACAGTAAAAACTGAAAATAAAACACGGGAACAGGAATCCCTACTAAAGGTTTTTTTTTTTTTTTTTTTTTATTTCTGGGAATTATTAGAATGCAAGGTAAAGTAAGACTGTGCTGGACCAGTCAAAACTATTTCAATATAAAATTTAATTGTGGCCTTTTACACAAATTTTGGTGGTTAAAGCTTTTTTTATTAAAACTTAAGGGAATATGCTTGCGGGCCAGCGCGGGCGGCCTCGGCCAGCTCCCTTCCCTACCCTATTTGCGCTTCTAGCGCTTTAACCCTTTTTAACACACCTATTTTGATGCACAGTAATTTTAAAATCCTTATTAGGTGCTGTTTGAGATCAAATGATACGAAAGACACATTTATATGCTTTTGAATACATATGATTAATACCGTTATTTGGATAAGGATTAATACTATGTTGATAAAACTCCTTCGAAAATAATACACTAATTTCAAAAACATTTTATTACCCTTAAAATGGTGAGTCAACCATCAAAGATACACATTCCGCTGTTCCAGACTTTGCTTTTAGAACTTTTAAAGACAATACCGCAATTTCCGCAATACATGATTTTTACTTAACTAAAATTGTTTACGCATGGTAATCAGCGGAAGCTCTCAAAATTGAAGAATTTTCCCCGTGTTTGCAATATTTTCCTTTGGTCTCTTCGGTCATATTCTTTACAGCATGATATTATTAGGTATAGTCTAAAGCCTTCCTCAATAAATGGACTATCCAATAAAAAAAATCTAACCAGAGATACTTAATGAGCTTTAGCGACATATTTTATACCATAATGTGTACCAAAAACAGTTTAAAACCACCTCGTGTCTCGCACTCGTCATAAGATTAATTTCAAACGATATCCAAGTGTTATCTAAGTATCTTATGCTCGTATTACAGAACGAGACTTAATACTCGTTTCACGTAAGCGTTGTTCACCAGCTGATTCTTGACTTGAGCTTTAGTCTTATTACAAAACAATTATCAAAACCAGATTACCTGAAACTAGTTTCAAATATGTGACTCAGTTGATACTGGGTTTTCTTTGAAAAAAATTTGTTTCCCATTACATTTAATAACAAAAAGTAATGGTCTGTTAATATTATGCAATACGCAACGATTAGATTACAATGTCTTACAAATTGCGTTAAATTCTATATGATATATGACAAAATTGCCAATGTTTTGAATTATTTATCTGTTTTTCGATAGAAGCAGTACGGTTAAATTATAGCTGTCGCTTCTTTTTACTATGAAAATATATTTATATTTATCACTCAAAAAAAAGAAACGAAACGTAAAACAATCTACAGCCCAGCAATATTAGGCAATCCTGGCCAGGTACCAATTTGCCCTAAATTATTAAATTGAATCCAGACATTTTGCATATTCTGAGGAAATGTTATAAAGCGTTGACATAATCGGGCCAATAAATTAGATACTTTTGCAATTATTATTGAAACAACAGGTTGTGATAAATTCAGTAAGTCTCCACACACAATCTGAAATAATAACATTATATACTAACATTTTTTTATTTAAAATTATACAACAATTGGTATCTTATCAAAAATTTACCAACATGTAATAATGCCCTAAACTTACTTGAAATGATGCTGAGGCATAAAATCTTAAGCACACGAGGATTTGAAGTTCAGACGCAATGGGGCACCCTCGCTGATCAGATTTAGATAATTCATTATTAATCATGGGTAAAATCACATCTTTTACTGTAGATTGTGTAAACCTATATCTTTTTTAAAGTTTAGCTCGTCCATGGCGAAGGGATCCTGTACATCTCGTAATAATTGTCGTGGAATACGCACTTCGTGTATAAAAATATTATCGTAATGGTCAATATCACTGAAATGATCCAGTGTAGTGAATAGAGATCACGATTATACAAGGCACGAATCGCTTACCTATCTAGTTTTTCTGTAAGCCACAGTTCACAACAACACAAACTTAATTTGAAGTACGCTCAAGTATGGTAGAAAGCACACACAAGTGAATACAGTTGTGAAACTAGTTTCAATCATTGGCATATGCATAAGTAAAGTTCTATAATAAGCGTGAACACAGTTCAAATCATTTAGTGCTCAAGTGATATCTGGTCATTGAATCTAGTATTAGGCAACGTTTTGTAATAAAGAAAGTCGTTGATACTAGTTTCAAAACTAGTATCAATACATGAGTACTATTCTGTAATACGACCATTAAAATCTTAATATAGGTTTTAAATTACTATCTTTTCTTCGATTGAAAACAGTAGGTACCACCTATGGTACCACCTATACGATTATGGACGAAACGAATGATCTATTCACCCCCCGCAGACTTGAAATATCATTTTTCAACACACTTGCTCGTAAAGTGAGCGTTATTCTATTGAATTTAGAACTATAAACTGGGCTATAAGCCACGCGTGCATAATGTATTATACCCTAGTGCATAATATAATGAATCCTACAAAGTTGAATTGTACCTTTGTGCAAATTACATGCGAGTAAACAGAGCATATTTTATTGGTCCGGGTTATACATTAAATATTTTCAGAAACAACAAAGAGGTTTTATACCACTTCAAATCCATATACATTTTTAAATGTTTGCGCCTTATATTAGTAAAACAAATTTGTATATCAAACAAATTATTCACAATTTACAATAATTTGTTATAAAATATTAAAATATTTGCATTTACCACTCCAAATTAAACATTTTCACTTAAAATAGGCTGTATATGCTATACAGACATTGACACATTAGGCGGAAAAAAAAACCTACGCGCATGCGCGAGGTTCGGCGCCATTTTTCAATCACAATTCACAGCTTTGTTATCAAGTGTGTTTGTTATTTTATGACCACGTATGTCTGTCTTTTACTCACAAGTGTGTTGAAAAACGTCGTATGTAACTCGTGAGCGTTGCTAATTACAGTCTCGGCTCATTATTAAGCCCTCGCCTGCGGCTCGGGCTCAAATCACAGCCTCGACTGTAATTAGCAACTTCGCTCACTTGTTACATAATATACTAATTTTCAATTCACTCATATCTTCATAAATTATAAAATCATATGTTAGCCTGATGTATAACTTATATTATTGTAAAGTTTCATAAATATTTATTCGGTGGTTTTTGCGAAGAAGAGGAACACAGTATGCATGTTTGTATGTAATTATCTTTGATTGTTCCTATCAATCAAACGGCTTACCCGATTTTAATGTAATTTGGTATGGTACCTACTGTATTAAGTCCTGCACTAATAAGTAAGACAAAGAAATCGACGATTCAAAGTTAGAAACGATATTTGGTTCCAAAGTTTTAGTTTGCTTTTTATTCGATAGATGTCGCTGAACATCGATTAAAGCGCGCAAGAAGAGTTTTAAATGATTTAGCGATATGAACTTGTAGACTTCCATTATTCATCCTCATTTTCACAATCATGATATTATTAGTAGGATAGTAGGATCTGTCTGATACACGATAAATTTTTTTAAAGGTGTTTTTCCAAATCCAAAAAATCTATTTTCCAAGAGACTAAGGAAGAAATTGGTTCTTGGCAAATATTGCCGGAACACATCACTGCTGGAGCGTTGATAATTGGCGGCAGATTTTATATGAAGGATGTTTGCTAACCTCATGATCCTTGAACGAGTCCTATCACCAAATGATGGTCGGATAAGTTGCCTATGACGACAAGCTATTCTGTAAGGATATTTTTATCCGACAGCAGTCGTGCGTCTGTAGGACTGTAATTTCGTCTGTAATTTGAAAACGCTCTATCACTAACCAAAACAAAATTCATCTCATCCCGATATTTTCAGGGAAGCTGCGAGAAAGATCCAATGTTCGAGTTTTATCTGATAAATGTGTTTAGTTTTTCTAGTAATGAAATAACCAGATGTAGTAAAATATAAGCAGGAATAAGTCGAAGGCAGTGCCGTTTCCGGCAGGCTCACCGCTTCCGGCGCACCGGCGACGGCCGACGACGGTTTGCCGGCCCGGCAGCGGCAGAAATCTTGTTACCTATACGAACTTGTGTCTAAAGTCTGGGTGTTTACTTAAGCAGGTATCCAATTTATATCACTATTACTAGCTTCGAAATGTGGTGTAAAAATTAATAAAAAGTATGTTACTTATTTATTTATTTACATTTTAAGAGCTTTTCAATAACTTTTTTTTTTTTTCTCATGTACAGGGTTAATTTTAATTAACGCATCACCTCTTGCGGGCAGCCTCTCCACATCAATGCCAACAACATTTGTACTACGACTTTTTACAAATCTATAATTAAATATTATGCCACAGGTGACCAAGGAGTCTGTAATATCAAATATACAGCAGTTAAAATGTGTCATATTTTAAGCTACTTATAAGATTCGGCTAAAATCTCTTTTATTCAAACTTTTTCCATTAACCTTCCTTTACATTTAAATTCCGAAGGATACAATAAAACTATGAATAGCTTCTTTCTGTTTAAGCAACGGGCGAGCAAAGGGGAAGGGGCACCTCCGTCCAGGGCCCGGCTAATTGCACGAGATGATGTTTAATAAGTTTTTAATGGCTGTGACAACATGGACCCGCCGTTTATACAAACCCAGATACACCCACCACTTGTAAATGACCTTCCTCGCCCTCCTTAACTCTAAATAAACGTAACCCTTTAGAAGAACGAGCGGTTACCTTATAGGTCAACGATGACTGGTCAACTTGTCTGGATATTTGTCTACCGTTATGAGAACATTTCAATTTATACTTTAAAATTCACCCCTTGTCGTTTCTAAATAGTCTTACAATTTTGGATCATTTATCAGTTTTGTGTGTAGGTTTTGGTCAGTATTTACCAAGTGAGGATAGTAAAATTACTGCATAGATAAGTAAAATCAAACTTAATCTCTTTGGTTGATTGATTGTTTTATATATATTTCACTTAAATGTCAGTGGCAGTCTTATCGCCGGGAAGCTTTTTCTTCCAAAGAAGTATCGGTATATGACGAATGTGGCATGGGGTTTAATAATTCTATTGCAAAATAATGAGAGAGTCACATGCTGAGATTTTGATGTTTTGGATTTTTAAACAATTTTATCGTGACCATTCAGTCAACTTATGTATTTTTATTTCAAGTAAGAAATAGTCATATCCCGTTCAGTAGAATTTTTTAAACGCCATTCAAAAAGGGCCATTTTTACTTTACAAAGAGACGGTTTTATTTCATAATCTGTAATAATAATTATATTAGAAAAGTAGCTATTGAAAGTTTATTGAGTATGTCTTAAAAAATAAAAATATACATACACTGAAATATAACGCATACAAAATAATTTTCCACTTTGGAGTAAGTAATTTTATAATTCATCCTTCCCGTAAATTTTCCCGGGTAATAATTTATGTAATACCCGCAATTGCCGGAGGTCTAACAGAATGAATAATCATTTTTAATTAATCGACGTAAATAACCATTTTAATAATTCAGAACTGTTAATACTTTATATTTTCTTTTGGTAATTTCAGTTTATCTGAACTGAAAATTTAAATGATGTTTTTGTGTGTCATAAAATGTATGATATTTGGACTTAGAACATTTTTACAACCTGAACCCGCTTTTCACATTCATCTTAAACTCGTCATTTACGTCGTGTTTCTCTTTCTTAGGGTTCACCTAGCTCTTTTCATGTTATATCACCCTTGTTAATGAGCCCGCAGTGAGGCCGTGAGTCAATTTACTTGGTAAAGAAGTTTTTCGGCCGTAACCGACCAAACTGGTCCAGTGCTGGTTGGTAGATGTCCGAATTTTCGAAGCGCAAGCTTCTGAAAACCCTCTCTCAAGTATGGAACGATGCCTATAATTGGTAGTCATCTATTCTTGCACCGACCTTGTATTTCACATCACGATATCACCTAGCAAGCGACCTTTAAAGTAGACTTACCTACTCTAGGAGTCAAACTTATTGAAAGTTAAACTACTTATGTATGACGACCACTTTGGCGATGGGGTAAACCTGTCTGCCTCAGACGCCAGTGGTTGCGGGTTCGATTCCCGCACGGAACAAGAAAAAAAATCCGTGTCTGGGTGTTTATCTATTTATGTATTTATATTCTAGGTTCCCCCCTAGTTCGCTACATGGTATCCCAAAACACAAGCTATGCTTACTTTGGGGCCATGTAGTTGGTGTGATTGTCAGGGGATTTTATTTATTTATTTATTAATTTAAAAATGCTTCCATGCTGGACTTGGAGAGAAAGAAAAACATAGAATGTGCCAGCTGCTTCTCTTCCCAGGCATACTGTAAAAATCAGTTAAGGGACAGAGGCTTTAAAGGCGTTTTTGTGGGCGATAAGCTGACCCCAGTCACTGCAGTAGTCTCTCTCCATCTTTATCATGCCTCCAGATTTGTCAAACGTGACATCGGATGTTCTTGTAACCTCTGGTGTTCTGCCTACCCCCCAGGCGTGACGTTATGTATGTATGTAAAAACTACACTGATGAAGTTTACCGTTAGTGTTTTAACAAACTAGTGTTTTTTTAGTCCCACGTGGTATAACTTCGATCTTAGGTATTAGGACCATAAGCCGAGATTATGGTCAACTCACGATGCTGCTTCCTTAGCAGCCAGTTACCCAGCATAGTTAGTTATTGCATAAATCAATTCAAAATCGAGATCACACGAAACACCCCAGTTATAAAGTATGAACTTTTAACAACAACAATAGAAATAGCGACCATGTAACCATTATGCTAATTGTGGTTTTGTTTTGTTCAATAAAAATGGGCGTGATACAACTTTATTTGAATAAGCCCTTTAAATGATTGTCGATTGTTTGTTAAAAATATTTTGACAGGAAAATTCTCACTTACGATACGTCAGAATTGCCGCCTAATTTGTCGCACGTGGCGATGACGCCCACATCGAAAGCATTTGAAATTGGAATACTAGCTTTTTTATTGTCGTCGCGTGGCTAGACTTGGCACCCTGCCATTTTGGCGTTGAATAGGGAGGAACGACGCGATTTGTTACTAAATGTAAGTATTTTATTTTTATTTTAATAAGCTATTTCATATTTTATGAAGCCTAAATATAATACCTACTTATAGGTTTTTAAGTAACTCTCCGATTATTATATATAAGTACCTGGTAATAGAGAGTAGAGTTTTATATTCTTTTGCCTATTATTATAAATACATGTTTTTGTAGTGAATCCTACAATATATTTTTAAACTACAAGAAAATTTATTGTTTTGGACACACATATTTTAGAAAGCATTCATTACCAAACCCAGAAAAGCAAAAAAAACACTTACACTTATCCCATGTTTTGGAGCGACTTGAAACTATTAACTTTTAAATCCGTTAACATTCAACAGTACCTACTCGTACGTTTGACGACCACTTTGGCGATGGGGTAAACCTGTCTGCCTCAGGTTACGGGTTCGATTCCCGCACGGAACAAGTAAAAAAAATGTTCCATGTCTGGAAGCTTACTTATTTACGTATTTATATTCTAGGTTCCCCCTAGTTCGCTACATGGTATCCCAGAACACAAGCTATGCTTACTTTGGGGCCATGCAGTTGGTGTGATTGTCTGGGGATTTTTTCACTTTTTTATTTTTTAACATAATGTTTTACGGGTAAAGAGGTTTGAATTTGAGGTTCGCGTTTGAACATAATCTGACCTAATGATAAATAACGTTGGGGTCACTTCATATATTTAATTAGAAATATAATTATCTTAAATATAGGTACATAAGTATCTATATATATTACTGGAATTTGACACCATCTTCGACCTCTTCATCACAAAATTACGATCAGATAAAATTTACGAGTCAGCCAATCACGGCTTTAGGCACCAATTTAAAAAAAATAACAAAAATTGTTTATCAGATGACTTCTTTATTCCGAAAATAAAAAAAGCTACCAAATGTTTCAAAATGTATGAAGTTACTCCTTTAAGGGTCGTAAATTCAAACAAACCAGTGGTGGTCTTAAAAGCAGCCAATTAGGCGCTAAAAGCTCCCGCGCGTTCTTTTCGTGTAACAGCGCGGTTACCGGCATCCATTTTATACGAGCTGCTCAGAGCAGCGGAGTTTTGTTTAGAAAATCTTTGGATGCAAATGTGGAGTCTTTATGAAAATATTATGACAATGTAAGGGTTGTCTTGGTGTGTTTCTTTATGTAATATTTATAAGAAAATATATTCCTTCCATGCTGTGCTGGGAGCAAAAGAAAAACATAGAATGTACCTGCTGCTTCTCTACTGGGCATACTGTGAAAGTATGCTGGGACAAATGATTTATTGGCTTTTTTGTTGGCGATAGGCTGGCCCCTGTCACTGCAATAGTCGCTCTCCATCATTATAATACATCCAAATTTGCGAACGAGACATCTTTTCTTATCTATAGCCTCTGGTGTTCTGCCGATCCCATATGGGATACAGGCGAGAAGGTATGTAAGAAGATGGTATCTTAATTTCATTCCGAAATTCGTTTTTGTCTTTTGAAAACAATTTTGGATTAATCCAAATCTACGAATACGCCTTAAAGTAAAGCTTACTTGAAATCCTTATCTACATAAATGTTTATATTCCTGTATAAAGATCACAAAATTAATACGAGATAATTCCAAAAAACATAAAACGAAAAACTCTATCAACATAAAAGTTACGTTCACATCAAACAAATTTTCCTTTTGAATATTGAAAATTGTTGTTTCCAAGAATTTAGACTTAAGACTGCAAGGTCTTAATATAAAAAGATGGCGAAATGGAGCCACGGTAAGCCTTAAAAACTTTCCAACATGAAAGTTTAAAAGTGATCCTGGTGAGCTTTGCGAGGGGGGCGGGCGGTTGCCTAGCAACGCCGCCCAAAATCCGCCCGCCCTACTCGGCAAATCTCGATTCGGTACACAAAATCGAAATACACTATTTAATACGGATTTGGTTAGAGGATTTGTTTTCTAAAACATAGATTTTGAGCAACAGATTACTACTCGCTTGTTTAAAAAACAACAAAATATGAATATAAAATTAGATGTATAAATACGAATAAAATGAAACAAAAATAAATCAGATAGTACTTTTTGCTATTTTTCCTCGCTTAAAGTTTTCAAGAGCGTTAGGATGTAGGATTGCATATGCAGGTAATAACTGGACAGCCTAACAAACAACCTGCATAGTGACCGCTTTATTTAAAAGAAATATGAAATCATGAGGTCGTTTTTTAAAACGATTTATGCTCAATGACGACGATGGGATGTATTTAGGGACACCGTGGTCAACAGAAAAAAAAAATTAGGAGTGTGTAAAAATGGATTATTTTCCAAAAATGATTTAATTCTTAAAGATTTGATGATATGAAACTTGCAGAGATTTTCAACGCCCTATACGGTCAAGTCACTAGAACACTCTGGGATCAGATATGACAAGCACCATCAGGTCTCATTCGAACTTACCCTTAGGAAGAAGATTAATTATACACAGTAACAGTCAATAGATGGAAATCATTAAAAATTCACCCACATTTTCAAGTTCCTGCCAAAACTTATCGAAAAGAGTTTTATATACTTAATCAACGAGTGCAGAGCATTAAAAAAACCGACTTCACGTCAAAACTTTGGTTGAAATATAATGTCGTCAATGTAAACATTCTCCGAATTCATAGATATTGTTTCAAAAATTATAAATTATCCATGAAGTACTCAATCGATTTCGATGAAGTTTATATGGAACCAACTCTGAAGTATCTTGTATCATATAAAGTAAGAATTTTCAACATCGATTGATAATTGTCCGAAATATCGTGTAACAAAGACACAAAAAAAACATACACACGAATTGAGAACCTCTTCCTTTTTTGGAAGTAAATTCCATTGAAAATTTTAAAGTTTTAAAAAAATACATACGTATGAGTTCGGAGTATGTTTACGTGGATGACATCATAACTCAGCCAAAGTTTTGACGTGAAGTCGGTTTTTTTAATGCTCTGCATTCGTTGATTATTACAATTACTTACTTGACTTAGACTTGATCTGTTACTGTTTAATGTTTTTTTGTGTTACTTAGTTGAATGTTTTGTTGTTATAGTCAAAGATTGGATTTAAATCTTTGGTTATAGTGTATAGTTAAGATTGTATGTATGCAGTATAATATGCAAGTAGATTCAATATTTTATATTTCTCAAAAGCCAGCGAAACGTCGCTGTTATTATAAAACAAGAATAAATCCCGTTAGAAACCTCTTTTGTTACATCACTTAGCATTATTTAGTTTAAAACTTTACAAAAGAAACAAAATCACATGTTAATAGAGAAACCAATCAGGATGCAAATGTAAGAAAATCGTTCATTACAGAAATCTAGCACCCTAGTCTTATTGATCTTATCTCATACACGTAGTACATACTCCCGTCCCTTTTTAACACACACCACAACAGATACCCCTAAACATAAACACTTTAGTTACTAAAAGCCTTCAGAAATAAGTATTGCATTGAAAAATATAATCTAAACCAACTACACAAGGTTGTTATTTATAAAATGCCGTTAGAACCTTACAACTCCAAGATTCCATATTATTGTGCCAGCAAATTCAACTTCTGCCTTTAAAGAAATAAAGATATATTTCAGCGGCATGAGAAAATGAATCGTATCTAGATCTAGTAGAGGTGATTATTGATTATTTGTTAACGTAATGTTTTCAAATATTGACTAGCGTTTTGACTGTGATATAAAGGAAAATTTTCAGGAAAGTAGAAAATCTGTGGAGCTGTTTTGCAGTTTTTTCATGTTTGTAATTTTTTGTCTAAGTTTCTTAGGATTTAATAGGCTGAATGAAATTAATAGTTTTGTGAAAATAATATAAATCTTACTTCTCAACTTATGAACCTACATAAGAAATCTTCGAATTAGCGAGGTTAAAAGGCAGTTTAGAGTTTTCCTTAATCTTCGAGGATATGTAATGTTTTTCCTTCACCCGTTAAGTTAGGCACTGGTAAACATCAAAATTGAACTTAATACTATGTAAAAATATATTTTGTAATAAATATATCTGGCTCTGAAATGTTGTTACCGTAGACATATCAGAAGTAGCTAAATATCCTATTTAAAAATTCTGTAGTCTAAGCGATTAACTTATCCACATTGTAATTAACTCTATGAACTTAAGTTTATATTTTTTTAATCTTATAGTGATTATTCAATTTGATCACTTTATCTATGAATATAACATCTTATGTTGAAAATATTAACAATAATCATTATTGAAGGGTTTTCCAAATACAATATAGGAAATATATTTTTTATTTTCTGAAATATAAATAAAAAGTATGAATAAAAATGTGGCGCGGGACAATTGACGTGGATATGCAAAACGGCAAATCTGCATGAATGTATTTGCATTTACAGTTGTTTATTATCGAGCACGAGGGAGATTCCCGAATATCGAAAACGTTTGGTAAAATGTATTTCTTTATGAATGTATACGTGGTAGCCACAGAAGCGATTGTATATTGTTTCCAAACGACTTCTAAGAACAGAGGTTCTCAATTTGACAGTGTTTTTTTCTATGTTAGTAAACGATATTTATTTGTCAGTATTAAAAAGATTTCGATAATCCATTTTATTCTTGAAATATCCCTTCAGAAGTGATCAAATAAAAAAAAACAAATCAGTGCTTATCCAGTTTGCGGTTTAAAAATAACAATTAAAACAAAAATATACACATAAATTATGTATTGGTTTGGGGTTTCCTGTAGCAAAAGTGTATTTATGTTGATAATTCGTTGTTTTCGTAACCATAATGAACTGAAAGTCTGAAAGTAGACGAACTAAAGGAATTGTTTACCATTAGGAGCCTCTTCTTTGTTGATATCATAACCGTTCTTCTCATCTAATCCGTATTTACATACATAACTTCACGCCTGTATCCCTTATGGTGTAGGCAGATAATCAGAGGCTATAAACCTGGACCATTCTGCCAACTTGCTGCAGGAGAAGGGGGTGAGATCTCTGATGTCACGTTTGACTAATGAGGAGATATTATTATGATGGAGAGAGACTTTTGCAGTGACAGGAAGTCAGCCTATCGCCCACAAAAACGCTCATGAAAGCTCTGTCCCGTATGCCCGGGAAGAAAGCAGCTTTCGATTCGATGTTTTTCTTTCGCTCCCAGTCCAGCATGTATCAGTTTTCATAATTGTGCTCCAAATAAAATAAAACATCAGCCAGTAGACTGCAAGGAATAAAAGGAAAGCCTTAGACAATCCTATTATCTCTCATTAAGTCCGTATGCCATTTACCATCAGATGCATCCAAGGCTTTTATTGGCTTTCATCAAATCACATAAACCTTTAATTAGCCTTTAAATGTGAGTATTAGAAGAGCATTTCCATAATAGGATTTACCCACAACGTTCGTTACGTAACTGAAGTGAGACACTGACTTATTTGGACGATACTTTGTTTATGTGTTTCTATCACGTAGGCTTATAATCTGTATCTGCATGTACGGTATAAGCGGTACTTATAGAAAAGGGTGACTGAAAATCCTTATTAAGTAAAATTAAAGACGTCCTCAAATGTATGCGAAACAATCTCTTTACAATTTTCATGCTTTACAATATTGATATGCCAACAGCGAATAACGACTTTCATTCGACTGAAAGGTGCAATTAGAATATCACAAAGAAATCTTCCTGGAGTAGGTTTAAGGGACCACCTTGGTTAATTGCATAGAATCGTCTTAGAATAGAGCGTGTCGTAAAAGGCGACTAATTTGCCCACTGCTGCGATGTGCTGAAGGGCCTGAACCATCAAGTGCTAATTTTGACTATCGACCACCCTTCATCTGAAATATGCCGCTAATTAGCATTGCTTCAGCGTTGTTTTCGAAATTCGAGGTCGTGATAGTTTGAGATCATACACGAATAGGAGAATAAAATAAAAAATAAAATTAATTATTTACTGAGTAAACTTAATCGAAAGTTAAAGAATTCATTACGTAACGCATGGTTACATAAGCGTAATACAATAGATAGGTACTTAGCGGTTTGCGTGTGACGGGAACACTGCTGTGTGCGTGTTGACTGAGGCGGGCGCATCCGGAAAAGTGTAGTGATGTCTCTTTATTTATAGGGAATTCTGGCGAAAAATTAATTACTCACTTTTATTTCATAGATATGATCAGAATCGAGTGCAGAGTGCTCTCCTTCAATATCTTAAATTTGTCACCAGTCACCTAGTATAATAATATTCATTTTTCAGATAATAGTAATCCATAATATGTTAGTAACATATTATGAAGAGCCTTAACACCCTATCCCGTGGGCTGTCATCTTCACCTTGTCTCTTCACTAAGCATCAGGCGAGATTGAGGTCAAAGTAGGATAAGTCGTCCATAAAAAACAGGGTTTGCTGCAATTTATGATTTATGATTTATAACATTTCAGAGTTAAACTAAATTCATACAAGCAGTACACCTACCTACAATAGATTATTTGCCGGTAAGAGCGATAGTGGCTATGAAGAAGATGCGTGCTAATAATATCACTGTTCTATTTCTTTATAAGTGTTTTCGTAGCCACTTTATGTTTGCTTTAATTTTGTAAAAGTAAAAGGTTTTCGTTAATTGCTATTTGTGTAATTATGTGTATATGTACTTAGAGAGTATTATGATAATGCAATTTCATAAAATTCACACATACTTAGCTTTTATAAATAAGTACCTAGTTATTTATTATTTCCCGTGTATGAATATTCTTTTTTTTCAACAGATCAAAAACAACCCTTTCTTTTACTAAATCCTCGGCCTGTTGATACTTAACTTGTTGTTTAGCAGTTTTACTCTATAAATAATAAAGATTTCACAAAATGTAACATATTTTTTAATTTCGTTAAAGTCTTTGACTTAGCACAAAATTATACCTATCTGTAGCATGTCGCATGCTTTAAGCAAAACCAGAAACTATTAAAGTAAAACTCATGTAAAACCACAGGTAACGACACCTAGTGAACAAAACATGAATCATTTCACTCCAAAACAGCCATGCGCGTAAACCTTCAGTACTCCAAATCTAAAATAGCACTTATGATTGTGTCATAAGCACCAGAATCGGTTGCCACCTTCTGCGCATGCGTCTCGCCATTGATTTATCAGTCATACTGTTGCCAAACAAACTGAAATACCCTGAAAGTTTTCCAGTTTTCCTTTTTATCGGCGATATAAAAGAAAGTACCAATGCCAGTTTGGTTTCAGACTTTAATTTAAATATGATAAAAGAAGGTTAGTGGTGTTTCTCTAGTGTGTTGCAAAAGCAGCCGTAGTATTTGTCATTAGAAAATTTGTGACCGAAATACGCGAAAAAAACTTATTGTGCAAGTTTGTAATACAGAGAATGCGAAATGTAAGTATAATTTAACATCTCATCTTATTTTCACTTGCTAGGTGTAATCTATACGCGGTGCGGTAAGCAATTGTGTGTGTTTGCTTACCGCACCGCGTATAGATTTGACTTGCTTATTGCACCGGAAAAAAAGCACCTATGAAAATAGCCAAAAGCTAGCCTAAATCAAGAGTAGGTATAAGATATTATGCAACTTCTTTTTTTTACAACTAAACTAGAAATTTTGCATTTTTCTCTCTGCTAGTCCACTGTACTAAAACTAGCCCTTAAAGACGAAATAGGCTTTGTATGGATTTACTTGTCGTTTTGACTCCAAGCCCTATCTAGACAGAACGGCTCCAATCGACTTGTAAACCTAAAAACGCCCTTCAATTGTTTTTTTAACCTACATTTTGTAAGAGCTAACACTTAATCTAATTCTTCCAGTTCAAAAGTCGTAAACAAAGTTCTGATTTTGCAAATGACAATGGAAGTTTCTGACCCGCACGTAGTCCTATTGTGCCGGTATAGGATTAGGGTGTTATCACACGCAATGTGCTTGGCTCTGCAGGAATATCGGCTGGTTTTTGCCTGCAGTGATGTTGGTGGAGAAATACATACGTAAAGTTTGGCAATCATAAAAAAAATGGGTCCATTTTTTATGGTTATTTAAATTAAACATAACGAACAATGGAGCTAGAGTGTATCCAATATATCAGTATTAGAATAAATATTCGACACGGAATGGGATTGGGCACTTAAATTAATTTCCTTCAATCATTTATCTAGGTTTATAAATATCAGGATATTTGAGCGTTTGCAACTTTGTGCAACGTTTAGATGCACGCATGCGTCTATAAAAATAGATATCTATCAATAATAACTTTATTTGAACGCAAATCAATCAATCAATCAATTGATTTGCGTTCAAATACATCATGAAAATCTTGGTTATTCGTCTAGATATAGGTACCGTAGTATTTTCCAAAAAGATGATTTCTATCCCAAAAGCTTATTCCCCCAACTCACCAAACTACTGCCCCATATGTAGTGAACCATCACTTCTGGCAGACACCTCGCCCTATTCAACATGCACTTGTCTCTCGTCACATAATTTGTCCTCTATTACAAGTAAATTTATTCTCTGCCCTGTAATAAAGTAGGGTCCGATTATACGCCGGTCTCATCTTTCTATGCCAACAACTGTTCAACTTGGGGCTGGATTTATGCATTCGATATATTGAAAGCTTTTTATAAAAGAAGAAGGGTATTATGGCACCTGTTTTTGGAGGGCGCTTTTGAAGTATTTGCACTCATTAGGTAATGTCTTTTACTTGCATATTAATTTAAAAGAAGTAAAATTATATTTTTATTGAAAAGCGTACATTTTTAAACTAGTTCATTCATCAAGACTGTTAATATTAATTTTGAATCGTTTTAAGGTAAGGTATCTATGAGTTTCTTTTTTGTGTGATTCCTTGTGACTAGTTTTAAGTAATGGCAGCGTAGGACAGCAATACTGTGTAATGGAAAGCGCTAATTAAATGGAGTGCTTAGCTAAGTATCTAATTGTAAAGCTTTTTTAAATAAATGCTTTAAGTTTTTATTGTTCTCAAAATTATGCGGTTTTTTTTGCCATGTCGCATCTCCATAAATTGTTAAGTGTTCAATTCATGCATAGAAACATAACCATTTTTAAATATATTATTAAAAAACAAAATTTAAATCCCTCTGAAACGCCAAGAAAGCTAATTTAACAGCATATTAACATGACGCCCAGCATTTAATTTGACGTTAGATTGACTCGTCAATGACAAATGTGATGGGCAGACCCTTGTGAAATGAGGTGTGAATATTACGTCTCGGCGGGGTGCATTGTACCCCCAAAGGACCCTACGGGGTACAAAATACCCCAGCTGTTCGTTGCTTACCCTTTTATATTCAAAAGTACAATTGATTACAATTTGCAAGCAGGTACAATACTATATTTGTAACAATATCGTTGTGATTGTTCGGTTATTTGGACATTGTTGCTGTAAATTAACGGAGCGTGCCTTCGAGCTCTGATGAGGCGTTTTGTGAGATTTCTTCGACTGTTTATGAGTTAGTATGTACAAGGTCAAATCTCAGAGATAAACATGGATTAATTATTTTATTTAGCGACGAGTTTGTACGTTAGCAATAATATCACATCTCATATTATTTATTAGCAGTTACGAATTAGTAAAAATTAATTCGTGCATATAAACTATAAGATTATTGATATTACTTCCTACTCTGACTAATATTATAAAAGTAAAAGTTTGTATGAAAATGAAATGAAAAATGTTTTATATACTTAAAAAAATGTAGGAAATATTTTATAGTCTGGAAAAGCACATTGGCTACTTTTTAACCAAAAGATTTATGGTTCTTACGAAATAAATTTCTTTCAAAAAATATTTAATTTCTCGCTTTGACAACTTTTGCATAAGACTTCGAACAAAAGTTCGGCCAATAGCTAGTTTCACCACAGATATGAATCCTGTGTTGTTGCAGCATGTCTACTCTCCTATAGATATGAATCCTATTTGTTACAGCATGTCTACTCCTAACCCTAAATGCCTACGTGTGCTGCCTCCGCCGCGGGCCGCACCACCCCCACGGGCAGACGCCGGTGGAGCAGCGCCACCATCACTACAGGCCCAAGAGGGCCGCCGATTCTATGACCGGAGACTCCGAGCTGCTGCATGATGCCAAGTTTGTATAGCCATGGTCTATTCCACTTTTCAGATGTTTAAATCGTTCCACTATAAGGTTGACGTATATGTGTTAATTTAGAAGTCGTTGTTAATTTAGAATCCACCATTGGCTAGATTGGTCGATCAACGCCATAACTGAAGGCTTCCTTCAAAAGCCTTTCTTAAAAGCAATTTAAGTTTTTAATTATACAATGCGTTACCAAACAAAATATAGTAGATAATATAGTAAATTATAGATACCTAATAATTTACCTCACGTAAAGGAAAACTACAGTAGGTAGGTACCTATACTGAACGAAAAATTAGCAATTCGTTCAAGAGCGTAGTTTTACTTAGCTTGAAAGAGTAATATACATGTGTAATATTCAAAAACTTTCTTTACATTTTTATAACTGAAAGTAAAATGTATTTTCCTATTCGTTTGTACTCTACGACCGTGCCAAGGTTTATTAAAATTAGCTCCCAGCATAATAATTGTAATCTTCGCCAGTTGGGGAATATTTATATGATTTTGACTTAACCCCTACTGTTATTTCTTTTCATGATTTTGAGTGTCTATTGTCTATTGTTCCAGACACCTAGAGGAAGATCACGGGGCTTTGACAGCCGAAGCCCTGTCTAAGATGACACCTGAGGAGCTGGAGTTCCACTACTTCTCTGCGCATGATTTTGACAAAAACTCCATGCTTGACGGACTCGAGTTGCTAAAGGTACATAAAAATCGCGTTATTTATAATTTATAAGTTTTGTATTAAAGTATGTTTCAAAAGTTTGTATCAAATTTAGACGTTCATGAGTATGTCATATACTCGTACGTGCAGTGAATCCAAAAATTATATTTTGATTTTGATAAGGGACCTAAGGCTTCGAGAGTATCATTAATAGGAAGGTTTATGTATTTTTTTATAATGTTACAATGTTTTATGTTACTACGCTCTGTGAATTCTGTAAATTTATGCAAAGTCTTTAAAAACTTAGTATAATATTATATTAATGATGAAAAAAATTAGGAAACTGTAATTGTATTATTTTGTGTGTGTACTATGAACTACATTATTAAAAGAGACAAAAACGATTTTTTGATAATAAGCTCAACATGATTTAGGTATGAAGAGTTTTATAAATACGAACTACGATTCTTAATCGTTACATCGATTCCGATATCATCATTGACTTGTGTACATTCTCTAATTTTTCGTTGGTTAAAAATGTCATTAAGGCAGTCAGAGATCAATAAACAAATAAAATAGTATGCAGATTTCTTGGTGTTCCTTTAAAATATAGGCTAACTCTTGTTTAGATGCAACAGATTCAAATTATAACCCTTAAAATATAAATGCTCGGTACATAAAATCAAATTTTATAGAACATTATCCTGTGATGGTTTTAAAAAAGATTTTGTTATGTTATATTAATGTTGCATGTTACAGGCTGTATATCACACTGTAGAGCACGATACCACTGACCATGAGAGTGACGTATCTACAGAGACAGAAACCGAAAATTGGGAGTCTTATGTTGGTAAGATAAACATAAGGGGCCTTCGCTGCGATAAGCGGGCGCCCGGAGCGGACGCTCCTGCTCCGTCGTCGCGGGCGTCCGCGGTGGACTGCCGTCTCTCGCAGCGCCGCCACCAGTATAATTTCGATCGCGTTGGTGTACAGTTGATACCTATGGGTTATTTATTGGTATACTACTTAGCCAAAAGACGACGAAGTGAACCAGTCAGTCCATTTGTTGGACGAATAAGCTTTCCCGGCACCCGTAGCGCGGGCTCCGCTGCCCGCGCCCCGTGCGACGGCTGCCCCGCCTAACGCGGCGCCGCTCCATAGTATCTTTCAAAACATACACGCGAGGTGGGTACCCGCCGCGTGCGCACGCTAAACGCAACGAAGGCCCTATGTTAAGTACAAATAAACAAATACTATTGTCAGTGAAATTATTTTGAATCATATTGACAGTGGAATCATCATCATTTAAAATATCTAAAAAAGAACAACAAGTAGACAAAAAGTTTACGTTCATAATTTGATGACCGGCTGTTGTAGTGCTAACATAAATTGCCTTCAATGACAGAGGTACTGGGTTTGAATCCCGGTGACGTTAGATATTTGATGAACACAAATATATGCCGTCAAATCTAGGATTATTATATGTATGTATATTTAAAAATATGTTGTATTAAAAAGTATGTATAGTATATTTGTAAATCTGTTTAGTATCCATAACACAAAATTCTTCAAGGAACTTAATATGCGCTGCATAATGTTGAGTGAATGTCTGCAATATTTATTAAGAAGTACCTAGGTAGCTATATTGTAGGATAATGCGCGATCATCACCTTCCTGAGCCGACAGACGCACACTGCTGGACAGAGGCCTCCCCCAAGATTCTCCACGTTGCGCAGCCCTCATCTATCGTTTGACGTTCATTAAGTGTTTTTTTTTTGTAAACCGAATAAAAGTTTTTGAATTTGAATTTAATTGATTAAGTTATTATTCTAAAATCTATTGAACGCTGCCGAATAAAATTCTTAGAGCCTTGGCTAAATATTTTATGCTTATTTGTATCTTCCAGAACTATTTTCTCAACATTTAATTTTGCAAACAGAATGCAAAAATATGTTTGACTCCAAATTATAAACTTTTGAAAATGTAGAAATAGTTGCCACAAGTTGTACTTATAAAAACCAGAATTTGGTAGTTTGCGAGTCAAATTACGCGTGATAACGAAATCTTGCATATTTTTATGCAGGTGCGATCGATTTATAAAGTACTTTATAGCGCAAATAGGTATTGGTTGTGTTTTTATAATGGACGAAGACAGTCCATGACGTATTTAGTTCATGGTGCCAACTACGAACTAAACACGAAACCTCCCGAATCCTCTGAATAAAACTGAATTTTCTTAGGGCCATTTTTAAGCACAGTTACTCTTCCATGTATTTTGCTTTCACTGCTTACACTTTATTTTAGATGTATTTTTTACAAGTCACCAAGGTATGGAATGTATTGATCTGATTTATTCTAGTTCTTTTGAGATAGCGAGGTACCTACCTAGTATACCCTCGACTTTATGACGTGGACTTTATGGAAATCTTTCTGCTTAACTTTAGATATAGAAAAGTTATAGGTATTGGAACGCACCTCTTTGCTGACGTGAAAAGCAAACAACAACGACTCTAGGTTGTGGTACCTGAAAGTGAACAACATTTGTGATACCTATATGTCCATATCTTGCTTAACCTTTTTTCGAAAACCACATAGAAGTAAAACGCGTTCCATGTTTATCAGTATGTTTTTTTTTTCAGGTCTAGTGGACCGCACACTCGAGTCAGACGACGCTGACGGTGACGGATTTGTGTCGTACGCGGAGTACCGAGCTGCGCGCGCGCGGCAGCCACAGCAACGCACCTCCCGAGTACTCAATCACACGCCGCACGTCCCGCCTTAAATCACACATGACAGATGTCAAAATTGACAGAACAGCTTGAGCATTTGAAGATTTCAAAGTACTCTTAGACTTGTTTTATGCTAGCTCAGATTTCATTTCTGTAGTAAAGTTCCTTTTGAGTTTACAACATCTATGGAGAATTGAAAGCGAATTCATGAGTAGGTAAAGCTTTAAAATGCTTTCATATTACGGGTCTTTGTGTATTTTGAAATTTTAGGATTGCTGAAAATAATCTTTTTAGATCTCACTGTACCTAAATAATATTAATAATAAAAATAAAAATCTTTATTTCCTTTACAAAAAATAGGTAAAACAATCATTGCCAAGGCATTGTGTTGCTACAGTATTAATAACTTTTCTCATACTTTCAGTAAATCTTTAAATAGCTAAATGATCTTTACATTTTTGTTGTAGAATATCAATCTAAAAAAATACAGCATTTTACGAAACATTTAATGAATTAAAACGAATTGGCATATAATTTAGTAAATTAATCAACATAAATAAATCTAAAACATCAAATCGGCAGTAGGCAAATAGTCGGAATATTTTCACTATCGACTCTACGTCTGCACATATCTTAAAAATTACTTTCCTGAATAAATTTAGTACTGGTCATCAGGTGTCTATTTATCGAATAATGTAAACCTTATGATAAAAACAACGGAATCGATGTGTATTTATATTCTCATAAATGTTTAGTGAGTAAAACTTAAATCAGCCATCTGTGTTAGGTGTTTTGTTGAACTTTAAGTTTGTTTTACGCCATGTAAGAAATTCTAAGTTTTACACACTCCAACAGGTCCGCCGATGAAGCACTCTATAGCTAAAACCCATACGATTTATTGTGTACCTATTAACGAAAGATATTTGTAGTAGGTATATTTTAAATTTTATCGGGTTTTAACAATAAACGTCATTTAAATTTTTTAGATCCGAATTTATATAGCGCTCTCAACTTTAAGGAAGATTTTAAGTGGATGGAGTGAATGAACTTAAGTTCGTTCTAAGATTTGAGAACTTTTAATTAATAAATCTTCCTTAAATCACTGAGACTAGATGTAGTTAGATAACTGAAATTGAAAGGGTTAATTGTGTGTTCTCTGGGCATTCAAGGCTAGCAGACTTTTGGGTTCGACTTAAGTTCTTATTGTGAATCTCATCCAAATCCAACACTACATTTGTATAAATTAATATGGTGTTCGTATACTAGATACCTGTTGTATTATTCTTGAAGACATGTAAAAAATCTTTCTTTTTATCAAAATATGTTGATATATTTCAATAATAACTACCTTATTTACTTATGTTTTCATTTAATTCCTTACATCTACGTAAACTTAGACATACAAAAGTAAACTTAATACTTTTCAAACACATAGCTTTGGAATTAAGCTACAATCAAAATAAGAGCAGTGTTTCAATCACCAATATTTCAATAGTTACAAGTATTTAGTACGTTTTGCGCACAAATTGTTTATTTTATATTTAACATTCATGTTTTACCTATATATTTATTACTGTTTTGTTTTGCCTGTTGACGATACGAAAATGTATATTTATAGAAGTTATAAAGTTATTAATTTTACATTTAATTCGTAATAGCTAATTTAGTAAGTTTTACGACCGCTAGGGGCGCTGAACAAATTGCTTAAGTTTTCACAAGAATATATTTCCTCAAGTTATTCTTGATTGAGTCACTAATATAAATAGAACTATATAAAATATAGAAATGATACAAATTAAGTCAGTTTCGGTCACTGCCTAGGTGTGTGTCTGCGATTGTCCACACTGATATCTGGCGCACGACATTCCGTCTTCACCCCATTGGGCAGCCGTTCTGATGCCCTGCGTGATCTCTTCGTAGCTACTGAATTTCTTGGTGTCTCTGGAAATTTAACGATTTAATTAAATAAAGGTAAATTAAACAGGGTCCTTTATAAAGCCCACAGGAACCACAGGATATTAGTGGAACCACAGGATATTTCAACTCAGGATAGATCTAACAAGAAACTCATTTTATTTAGTAATCTATACTTATAATAAATCTGTAGAGAGGTCAATTCTGTACATGAAATATATTTTCAAAATAACTATCAGGGGGTGATTAGTGATCGATACTGATGCCAAAAATGCAATCAGTAAAATTTTTGTCTGTCTGTCTGTCTGTCTGTATGTTCCTTATAGAAACAAAAACTACTCGACGGATTTTAACAAAACTTGGTAAAATTATTCTTCATACTCCTGGGCAGGTTATAGTATACTTATTATCACGCTACAATCAATAGGAGCAGAGCAGTGAAGGGAAATGTTGGGAAAACGGGATAAATTACTTCATTTTTTAAGCTTCCGTCGCGTGTGCAGCCTTAATGGTTAAAGCTACATAGAAATCATGTATGACAGAAATATTATTCATAAAATTATATAAAAAATAAAAAATATATAAAAAATATCCTATATGTCTATATTTTATGGTTGACTCACAATAGTCACGTTTACACCTGTAAATCCCGATAGCTTAGCAGTTCGGAGCTTTCTGATTATATTTGTTTACTCTTACGTTTATAGAACTCTCACTCATCCCTAATAAAAAAAAAATAACATTATTACCTATTCAATAAAAAAAGAATCATAGAAATCGGTATAGAAACACCAAACTTATACATGAAATACTAACCCATCGCGCGTGAATACTGAATGATATAAAGATTATTTTTGCGTAACGGTTGCCGCGCTCGACGCGGCTCGCGGCGCGGCGGTAGGGTATAAAAAGGCGGGAGGCGAGTGCAAGCTTTATAATTCATTCAATATTTGGTGAATTTTTGGCTGTTGATGCGTTCAGAGCGTTATTGATATTATAAACCGTGCTTATCAGCGCGACTTTTAGTCTTACTTTAGTTTATTTGAATTTCTTTCGTTGTTATTTTATGAAATAGGTATTAGTTGTTTTGGTAGTGTTTAAATATTCGGTCAAATTCCAAATTTTTGCTAATTTATGTTCAGTTTTTTTTTGTATTTTTTAGGTAAAAGCGTAGGTACTTTTATTAATGATTGTAGTTATAGGTCTTTATTTTTAAGTGAAGTAAGTATTGGTAGATAGCATTGCACAGGCGTTTCAACTTTATTTTCATTTCTTTTTCTGTTGTAAGTTGTACATATTTCTGGGTATAATTCTATTTGGATATCTCAAATTTTAACAGGTTGCGGTGCAGGAGAAACCGTCTTTATTCCCAGAATTCCCATAATACCAAATAATTTTCCATTTTAATTTAAAAGAACGCAATTCTCAGTTTCGGTGTGTTTTGCAATGAGAATTAATAAGGCTCAAGGGCAGACTTTTCGTGTTGCTGGAGTAGATCTCGGTGTCAGTTGTTTCTCTCATGGTCAGTTATACGTCGCTCTTTCCCGGGTTAGCAGTTCTAGAAATCTTCATGTTGACGTGCCGGACGGGTCAACTTTCAATATAGTTTACTCGGAAGCTTTGCGCTGAAGTATTTTCGTTCCATAGATACTTAAGCCTCATGTGAAAGTGATCAAAACAATTAATTGTCAAATATTATAAAAAGTCAATCCTTATCCTTACTAATATTATAAATATGAAAGCGTGGATATTTGTTCAGCTTTCACGCAAAAACTACTCGACGAATCATGAGAGGTACTAGAAGTAACATAGGATATTTTTATCCCGAAATTATCGTGAGCGGAGCCGCGGGCACAGCTAGTTCTCAATAAAATGCGTTGTCGCAAGAAGTACTTATACCTATACAGGTGACAAATTTTAGATACTGAAGAAGAGCACTCTGTACTCGAATCTGATCATAATTATGTAATAAAAGTTGGTTCTAATTTTTCACTAGAATTCCCTATACGTAAATACTACTATGTTACTATTTACTTTACATACAACTGAGACAATCGCGGCACGTGACCTGGTACGCAGCACGCTGCGAACGCTAGCGTAACCATGCGTTGTGCATTCAATTCTTTAACTTTCGTTTAAGTTTACCCAGTAAATGATTAATATTAATTTTTTATTATATTTTTTAATAAAATTTCATGTATGATCTCAAACTATCACGTCCTTGAATTTCAAAAGTGACCCACCAGTCACCCTGTATAATAACCCTGCAGAGCTTATGTTTTTAAAACTGGCTTATTAAAAAAAAGTTGCTTGTGAAAGTTTTAATGTAAATGTCCTTTATCTTTGATTTTATCAAGAAATCGCACGTAGCTGTGATTATAGGAAAAAGCCGGTATTTATACACCCAGACCCAAGACAGTTTATTAGGCAATAGTTCGTCTCCTAAGCTGTCCCGGTTGGGACTGGAACCCAAGACCTCTCTCGCCGCTGCCAGACCCTCGAGCGAAGCACTACGGAGGCCTTCATTTGAACGTACCCTAATTACTTTAGGTGATACTAATTTGGTCCTAAGGTGTTGCATCTTGAGGATAGAGGACGCGATGGTGGCTTGTGGTGTGGGTTATAGTGTTCCGAGTATGTAGGTATTTGTGGTTTTCGTCCTTGCTCCTGGAGGGAGGGAAGGCGGTGCACCAACGCACAAAAATCCTGCACCACTAGTGCTTTGGAGTTCGCAGAATTAGCAGGGAAACTTATTTATATTAGTTATAACATAGCCGTTCATTAGTACAGCGCCTTGCAGCAGCAGCTCAGCTTGGTGCGGGTTCAGGCACGATAACTGGTACAGGCATGAATGGAAAAAGATCAGAATAACCTATATAGGTACAAAAAAGAGGAAGGTGAGACTGACCTTACAAGAGATCAACGCACAACCCACACCACTGAACCTAGAATCCTAAAATTTTGCACGGAGCTTCTTTAAATAACGTAAGGAATTCCGAAAATTCCCCCGGGAACGGGGAATATAGAACTTCTTACATAGTTTGTATAAAACCTTATTCCTTGAGTGCACTGAGAGAGACTAGGTATAAAGGTTTTTCAATGGTCGTCTGGTGGCATTATGGCAGAAATTTTTGAAATTCTCACAAGAACGGTAGCTTATGCGCTTACGAACCTGCAGGCAAAAGCTCGAATAAGAATAAAGATATAACGTACCCGTTCATAAGCACAGCACCTTGCAGCAGCAGCTCAGCGGCGGAGGAGTAGGGGCCGGCTTGGTGCGGGTTCAGGCACGACAGCTGGTACAGGCAATCGTAGTCATTGGTGTTCTGCCCGATCAGGTAGCTCAGGTACAGGCGGATTTCGTCGCCAGTTATGTAGGTCGCGTTTTTGTTGTCTGTGGAGAATATTTAACGTTTTGTACCTATATTCTTTCTTTATTATCAATGACTAAACTTAATACAATTTTATCTTATGGTAATTGACGATGACGACGACGCTGATCTCTGTTTTTGATTAATCGTCAACTGTTGCCACCAGAAGTAAGGTAGATACTCCTTATCACTTTTTTTATTAATATCTTTATTCTAGACACCTTATATTTTTAATCGCTACTTAGACTGCTATAATTTTAGTCTCATAATAACTAGTGGAAGTCGTCGTGGCGCCGTGGTTACTGTGTGTATCTTACGATATCACAGGTTAAGCAACGTTCGGCGCGGTCGGTACTTGGATGGGTGACCGCCGACTTGTATACAGTAGTCGTTAGGGTTTGTCAGAAGCCATATCGGCACCCTGAAAATTCTGACATCCACCACCCAGCACTGGGCCAGCTCGGTGGATTATGGCCTAAACCTCCTCGTCACCCAGAGGAGAGACTCATGCCCTGCAGTGGGCCCATTACACGGAGTTGTGATGATGATGATGATGAATACCTAGTGATGACTAAGCTGGAGTCTAAAATGTAGGTTAATCAAAAAGTTAAGAATGAAACACGTTTTGATTTCACAAAATATAAAGTTCAGTACTGTGCAAAAAGGTTGTGAAACGTTGTATAATTTTTTTTTTGCTACTAACAAATCCTATGCGATATTTCCAATAAATCGCTTGTACCTTTGCAAAAAATTTTAAGAGCCGGCTTCCAAATGGTCAGCTCGAACAATGCTCGGTCCTTAATCCCATGTCTAAAGGATTACGCCTCATTCAACCCAACACGACTACACTCTATTAATTTAGAAGCAACGATGATGGTGGCGACTGCAGTCATTCAGCCATGTGACAATTAAGTTTTTGGTTGGTCATTTTAGGTTGATTCCGGTATTTTTCTGCAAATATTTATTTCCTTTTTTATTAAAATAAAATAAATTACATACATAATAGAATACGTTATATATAAATAAATATTATTTTTTTCCACCCTTTTATCCATAACTCATCCATTAGTACGGAAGCTTTTTGAAATATCTTATATAAATCGCACCTATTTTATTTTATTTCAATAAGGCCTGATTTTTCAATAATCCTTAAAAAGTTATCTGACGAATAAGGTTTTACACGACAAATTAAAGCGATCTTAAGTCTTATTATAGGCGACATTATATGATATACAATAGCAGTAAATCGTAAAACAACTGTAATCTGTAAGGTAACTTTTATTATCTGACTATTCAAAACTCTGGTCTAAATCTAATTAGAGTATTTAAATAACACTAAATCATAACTGTTTCACTTTAGTCGAAATAAGAATTAATGTTTTCAATCAGATTCGACTCAATCTATGGGTTGGTTTCGGAATATCTTAAAATCGTGGCACGAGGCCATAGTGATAACGAGATCACATTAAATGACCATTGGAAAAGCAGATGGCTAATTTAATCCTCACCGAAAGGATTATTTCCGGTACGAAACAGTATTTAGTCACAAAAAAAACCTACACATTTACTTAAAGGTTGAATAATACTTCAGCCATTACAAATAAACTTTAAACATGACAATATTTTAAAGTTTTTGGATTTAAAATGCTTAATTATTCTTAAATAAATGAAAAAAATGTGTTCAATAAAAATCACCCGACCAGGACTCGAATCTGGAACCTCTCGCTTACTACTCGATATTAATTAGCACATTTTTTGTTTTTACGTTATATTGCTAACGTAGCTCCATAGCTAATGACTTTGCAGCTAAGACCACCCGAGACTAATTTCTTATAAGGTCTGCAAAGCTATACCATTAGATGGAGCTATGTTAGCAATATGACGTAAAAACAATAAATGTGCTAAGTAATTTCGAGGCGTGCCGCCAGGCTCCGGTAGCTCAGTGGCAAACGAGAGGTCCCTAGTTCGAGTCCTGGTTTTTATTTAACACATTTTTTCATTTATTTAAACATGACATTCAAAGGTGGCTTAGGTAAGGGACAAATACTGAACAGTTTCATATAGATGAACGGAGCAATTAAGTAAATGATAAATAAAACATTTTTCGGCATAGTTCCGTCTCCCAATCTACTCATGGTCTAATTCGAAACGCTGTGATGAGAAGGCTAATTAAAAAAAATATGAAAGATACCAACCATCAATACTCCTTGCATAGTTGTGGCCCCGCCAGGCACCTGCTCCAAAGAACCCAGCAGCCATGATCAGCGCCTTCAGCACGATGAGGATCACCAGATTCGTGAGGTTGAGGCTCAACACCTGCGAGATGGAAATTGCAGCTAATTAACTAAGGCCACCGTATGATAGTTAATATCTGTATTACAGAGTAAATATATGTATAGATCTATACTCTTATAATAAATATGAAAGTTTTATTTGTTTGTGTTAATACGCTATTATAGTCCCAAAAATATGAGACAGCTTTTTTGCCTGCAGTGTATATATATATAGCAGTGTATAGAGATAAACTTGGCAGGTGTTGATTTTTATGTGATGAACAGAGCTGTTTGCCATATATTCATGCATTTTTATTTCTAATAAGTATTTATATTTTATAAACCTATGTATGTATAATCATATTTGGCTTTAATTCCTTAAATTACTAGCTGTTGCGCGCGGTTTTACCCGCGCAATTTCGAATCCCGCGGTGATTACGGGAAAAAAGTAGCCTATGTGCTATTCCAGACTGTACACTATCACTAAGCCAAATTTCATCCAAATCCGTTGAGCCGTTCTCCCGTGATTGCGGAACAAACATCCATACATCCAAACTTTCACATTTATAATATTAGTAAGATAAATTACCCAAACTCATACACCAACTACGTATTCCTAAAGTAAGCTCAAATTAACTAGTATTATGGTGACCATAACCGACTAGTCCTCCAAGTCAGAGGAATTTCTTCAGTTATATCCTTAACAACCAGGTTCCTAATGTAACTCAATCTGGATTGAATAAATAAAATCAAATCCCCAATCACACGAACTACATGGCCTGAAAGTAAGCAACACTTGGTCAGCCTATTTCCCACAAAAACCTCCAATGAAGCCCTTAACAGACTTTTACAGCATGCTCGGGAAGAGAAGCAGCTGGCACATTCTATGTTTTTCCTATGATCCCAGTCCAGCATGGTAGAATAGACAGGAGAAAGACAGATTACGCAATCCTATTTACATTAATTGGATTTTAATTAGTATTTATTAGAATCTTTTTAAAAGATTTGTTCCACCATTAGAGCAATAATTTATATATGGAATGGCGTGCATAGAGCATTAGTAGAGAGGTCACCTGTTCGATTCTCAGCCAAGCCTTCCAAGAAAACTAACTTTTCTAAACTGGCACTGGCCTGGATGTATACCATAATATATTTATTCAGGTTTGTCTACTATTTATTGATACATAGAAGATAGGTATTGTTTATATTGAAGTCTATTCTGCCTGATAACTCAATATAAGATTTAATAAAATGTAAAGTACGAATGCATTCGTTTTCTACCTGTTTGGTTTTTCAAGGCATCAAATTAATATTTCAAATTATGTTAAAACCCTAAAACTTTAAAACCCCTGCGATGACCCTTTTAAACGATGACGTCTTATAAAATTTTGCTTATATAAATAACTTCCTCAACTATTATTTAGGGTACCTAAGTGAAAAATCTTATTTGATAATTTATTAACCTCAAATTTATTAATAAATAAATATTTCTAATATTCAAACCACATTTTAAACAGGTTCTACTTACCCCACTGATAGCTGATAAATAAACCTAATAAAAATGTAAACATCGTAAAGATAAGAGACAACTTACATCTGCGTTTATTACACAAAATATCTACCCATACCGGGACTAGAACCCAAAGGCATAAAGTCAATTTAATGCTTTTATTGCTACACCAGGCAGCCTGATGGCTGATACTCGTAAACGATCATATCTCTATGTGTTTGTAAAAAGTTGTAAACAACCTTCAAAATTGCGATATTCACTCAAGATAAACTATCGACAAAACCTTATCTCTACTACAAAAAAAAGACAAAAGAAGCAAAATGACTCATTTTCAAAAAATGCGTGCGATTTAGTAGAAAGGTGCGATACGAACCTGCGTGATGCAGTCAAAACCAACCTGGCTGCTGCCCGTAGACCTCGCTATGAAATCCTTCGCCAGGCTGGACACCACGTGACCACCAGCACCACTTAGCAGACTTCCAGCTGTTTCCAGAAACGTCGACGACCTTCCATACTGAGTCGTATCGTTGACTACATCATACCGATCCTGTATATCTTGACTCTGGCGAAACTGAACTTTAGTTTTCTCACGAGGGAGTAAGCCGTTTGTATCATACGCATTCCCTGGATAAAACTTCTTCGCGTATTGCGGTGATGAGTACGCTCCAGAATGTTCTGCCGTGGTTATTAAAACACAAGAAAGGAGTATTAACAGGACGTCCATTTTGAGTCACTTTCAGCACGAGACTGCTAGGAAGCAGGTAGTAAAGGTTCTAAGATGGTTAACGTATTGTATGGTCTTTTATCTCTTCCTATTGCTTTTGTTTGTTACACGCTCGGTGACATTCGGTAATGGGCGTCGGTGCCGGCGCATTATATTGTTACGGTTCTAGTTTATTGTTCGTTTACTTTAAGTAACTTTATAGGTAATAATTTAGTTTCATGTCTGTGGGTACCTTAGTTAGCAAATTATACACCCACAATTTGAATGATACAAGAATACTTGACATTTCATTCTAAAGAAAGAAGAAAACGAGAATTTAAGAAGTGGATCATTTCTAAATATACCGAACTTACTAACTACTAATAATTCAATAATTGTAAACAGCATAAGCATGCTCTTAAGTTAGTATCTAGCTTGTGTTATAGGTACCTTCCCACTAGACAAAGATTATACATAGGTAAATTAGTTTCTTAAATACCCAACACCAATCTAAATACAAAAAAAAGTTTATGTTTATAAATGGCATGCATTATGTTATCCAGTAATCGAATCCGCGACCACTGTTCATCTGAAGCAGATAGTGTTATCATATCGCCTCAGCGATCGTCAAAAAAGCAGCCTAGTCCACGATTTTCTTTTCTTGATAGAATAAAGTTAAAATGGATCGTCGATATTAATCTATAGATTTTCATACTCTGTAACTACTGAGTATCAAAAAAACATATGCACATTGTATGATTGCCTACTTTGGTAACCGCAATACGAAATGAATACTTAAATTTTTTATTGAAACTTAAGTTAAATATTCTTGCAAGATAGTAAACAATAAAATGCGGTGCTACGATAAGATCAAGACTATTATTGTTAGGGGTAATGATACTTACTGCTTCCGCGCGATTTCTGGGACAGTGTAGAGTTGGGTAATAAGGTATGACATCATGTAAGTTTTACTGACTTTGTTTTTTTGTGTGTATGAGGGCCTAAAAGTGGCCTGCGGAGACCTGCAGATAAGCGTTTTGCTAGACATCATTCGAAGAATTTTGATTGAGGAACTACTCTCCAATACACAAGAATTGAATAAGTAGAGTTTAACGTAGAAATAAGTTTTAATTCTAAGAACCTTAATTTATGTATGGAGATAATCAACGAATGCAGAGCTTTGGCTGACTGAAGTATAAGGTCGTCAAAGTAAATGTTCTCCGGACTCATAACTACATATATTTCAATATTTTTAAATTTTTCATGAAGTTCTCAATTGATTTTGATGAAATTTATATGGGACCACCTTTAAAGTATTCTCTATCATATGAAACAAGAATATTTAAAATCGATTCATATCTAATTGTTTTACTTAGATGTTTTAAGAATATTTTCATTACAAATCAAATTAAAACCCATAGTTCCTAAGGAATTTACCACACCAATCGATCGACCAGTTTTTTTTTGGCCCAGTAAAAACTATTGATCCATGTCGGCTGTTCCATTCTGCCATCGATCAACGCCGTCGATCAATTATGTGGTATCATCCTAAAAGCATACGTAATAATATCTAGAACAAACACTTTACTAACTCAAGAACAATCAAGTGAATCTTCGATAACAATGAAATTGAACCAGTCTCTAAAGAAACACGACTATTGCTCTCACAATCCTGTTGACCTATTAGGAGAAATCGCTAATAAATTGTTAAGGTTGACAACCGAACACAAGAAAACTACCTCGATTACACAAATAATGTATAAGAACATCAGTATTGTTTACAATACTATGCAAAAGTTTTCATTTTCTATTCATAAATGCCATTTCTAATGTAGGATCGACCGCGCTAAAGCCTCGTAGCTGGCTATTTGCTTACTGCGCCACTGAATTATGGTTTGAGATTATTTTTTTAATTTGTATTTTATTCTAACATGTTTCCTTTATCTAAAAATTGATTCCTGTAAATTGACACAACAAGAATGATAAATGAATAATTACAAAGTGGGATACTAAACGAATGATGGGTTTTGTGACAAAAGTTTTTAATAATGAAAAAATGCACATCCAAAATATAAGTCTCAGTGTACGACAAGTGAAGTGGACATGATAACGAGATCAAAGATGCACAAGATGGAGCATAGATACCGCCCTACCTACTTACATCATAAAATAATACAGCACATATGAATAAAGGTTGCAATTATATTGGGCGACTGGCTTTTGTATGAAGTGTGTTAGCAAGTCATGTAGACTCTGATGGGGTACCCTAAATAGGCTATTGTAGAGGTAATTTATACACAAAGACGCTGCTGCCCATAGAATGGATAAAACTCCCTCACAGCCGGTCAAACTTTTTATTCTAACAAAATTCGTATGTTAGTCCTGCTCTACATTTTGCCGCCACCAAATAATATAAGCTGAGTGGGATCTTTGTTTAACCCGAGAGCGCTTTGTCAACACTATATGTTATGTAAATAATCATAGCATTGGACTCTATCAATCCAAATGTTGGAGATTTCATTCATACTTATTTATTATTATCTATTAAATGTTGCCTTGGATTGCTACAGTTCAAAACTTTAAAAAATAAAATCCCCAGACAATCCATGGCCCCAAAGTAAGCATAGCCTGTGTTATGGGATACCATATAGCGAGCTAGGGGGGAACCAAGAATATAAATACATAAATAGATAAACACCCAGACACGCAACATTTTTTTTTCTTGTTCCGTGCGGGAATCGAACCTGCAACCACTGGCGTCTGAAGCAGATAGGTTTACCCCACCGCCAAAGTGGTCATCGAATGAATGTTAAAGAATGCTTAAACTTCACAGAATAACACGAATTTCCATGAAAAGAGTTTTATTTACATACATTCGTACATAACGTCACGCCTGTATCCCTTATGGGGTAGGCAGAACACCAGAGGTTACAAGACCATCTGATGTCACGTTTGACAAATTTGGAGGTATTATAAAGATGGAAAGAGACTATTGTAGTGACAGGGTCAGCCTATCGCCCACAAAAACGCCTTTATAACCTCTGTCCCTCAACTGACTTTTACAGTATGCCAAGGAAGAGAAACAGCTAGCACATTATACGTTTTTCTTTCGCTCCCAGTCCAGCATGGAAGAAAGAAAGTAGAAAGTTTTATTTGTGTACCAATTATTTTCAGCAGTTTTATAAAGTTACGAGATTAATTAAGAATACTTATTCAGACAAAACAATCCAGCTATGGGCCAGAAGGCCTGCAAATATACAGTCATAGTGATTTGATAAAAATACAAAATTGCCATATGATAGTAAAAAGAAATTTAGAGCATGACGATTGTGACACTCAGTTAGGCAACATTCTTGCCCTACATCTAAGAAGATGTAATAAATAATGAGAAACGATTTACTACTTTAAAAATCGTAAACCAAAACAAAACTATATGTTCTGTAGGTATTATGAAAGCTAATAGAGACTTGAACTTTAGTTACCTCAGTAGAACTCCTTAATAATTATGTGTATTTGATAGTTCTGTTGAGACAATTTGGAGCGAATTAGTGCTTGAGATATGATCAACGCTTAAGAAACCTTGTCTTAAGCCCGTGTCTTAGTCCGGTTTGAACCAAATGTTCACTTGACTTTAATTTTGATTTTTTTAATTTGAGCTGTTATTCATATACATAACATACATTTAATCTTCAACTCCAACAATTAGAAAATATTTTTTGTCTTGCCGACTTATAATCCGAATGAATAGGTTAGGTTAGAGGTCGTAAAGGTAATATAATAAAAAAAGTAATTACAAAAACTAAAAAACACGACTGCGGAATATGAAATATCTATGCAAAAATATTCAGCACTTCAAAGTTTCAAGTAAGAAGCACAATACAAGCATATAAGACTATTAGAGCTTTTTAATAATATTTGTTATAAAAATAGTAGCGGGGGCGAATAACAGCCCGTTCACACATGATCCGTTTTACTGGATACGTTTTACTGCATATCTTTATTGTATTGTAAATACGTATACTGAATACTGTGCCATATGTGAAGTCGCTAATATAACTCCATGCGCTATAGATGAAAAAAAACGTGTACCTACGGTAAAACGTATCCAGTAAAACGGACAATGTTTGAACAGGCTGTTACAGCTGTCTGCTGATTATCCTACCATTGAAAAATTGGGCCATGATATAAAAAACGTCTTTATTCTGCCGAGTAATGCGTTATTCGACATATAACATTTATCCGACGATTGAAAAATCAGGCCTAAATAAAATAAAACTGTTTTTATGTAATACTTTTAATTTATCCATTCAAGATATGTCTGACATAAGACTACAATGTATACGCATACGTTTAAATAAAACACTTTTTAACCGGATTTATCGCGTATATTTACATTTTAAATTTTTTGACTCGATGTTTCGGTGTCTTTGCAGACCCCGTGGTCACGAGCGACTGAGGTGTCAAGCGTCGGATTGATAGATTGAAGAAGTTATACATCATCATCTCCATCTGTTTAAGACAATATTATACGCATACGGTTTAGGTCAGGGGGCGTCGACAATGTATGGAGATGGTGCAGACTACATACTGGAGACAGAGTGAAGAAGACAGAACACAATAAGAGGAAAAGATCAAAAAATACACCAGTGTAGCCCATAAAAAAAAATATTCAATCGATTGTTCGAATACATCGCAGTATTTTTTTGAGTTTACACTTATTCATATTTTTCTTCAAGAAATCTTCGCTTTTATTAGAAATAACATTAAACGAAAACTTTTTCATGACTTCTTCATAATTTTTAAATAATTTAACAAATATTTAAAGGGACCGTATTACATAATCGAATGAATTAGCGAATCGATCTTATTTGAATATAGCAACACAGACATAAAAAGAAATGTCAAAAATTAACGTCTACTTCACAATATGAAAATATTTTTTTCGCGATTGCGGTTTTGCGATATTTTTAAATTGTGTTTGTGTTTTAAGTTTTCTTGTGATTTAATCGACTTTTCTCCCCCTGATTGCTTGAAGAAACTGTGCGTCGCGTCGTCAGTGTGAATTTGTATTTTTAAGAAAGAGTGTCAATTTATCCTCACTTTTTGTTGTATTACTTTAAACAAAATAAAAGTATCAAAAACTTATTTATTGTTTTACTTATTGTTCATCAAGTTAACCTTATATTTAGCCAGTCGCAATAAAAATAAGCAAACCTTACAGAACTGGTACATATGGTAATTCACCTAACAAGTTTGTAAGTATTTGCTTATTTTTATTCAGACCAGAGCAAGTTGAAATCCCCGCCATATTAGCTATGTGGACCGTTTTCAGATGGCGTCTAGTCTTAACTTTTAATGTATGAAGTTGTACTTCTTCTCTTGAGTATATGTGTTCTATGGTTTAGGTACCTAAACACATAGACAGTAAAATCCAAATCATCCCTTTTACATTACTTACCATAATATTCAAGTATGCTATGTTGAAATAACTTGGATATTATTATTATATTATTTATGGGACCAGAAACATGTCCGTAAGGATTGACATACCTTTCAGTTACTTTTTTTTCAGTCACCTGTTAGCTAACAAGCGCATCATAACATAATAGATAGGTAGAATTACTCGATTTGATACCATGATTTAGCCCACAGAACGAAAAATGCCGTATTTTTAATAATTACATAGGTACTCTAAGTGCCATTCTAAGCCATAAAAGGCCATAAAAGGCAAGATTTATCGTTTTTGATGGTTGCATGCTAGCCCCGCAGAGTGATTCTAGTTATAACTTATAGCAATGATCATTAAAATAGTTCCTATATTTCATTGTCATTACTAATACGCGCCATCTAGTTCATATTCTTGGCACTTATTCTTATCAACAGAAAACGTGTCAGATTTTAGTCTGAAGTTGCATTTTGGTTGAAATAGTCTGAGCATTAAATAATAGATGGCGCTGTAATAGGTAGTTCATAATAAAATATAGATGGCGTTGTCTTAGATATTTCATCATAATGAAATGTACCTACTGTCCCTAGTCCAATGTATTATATTATATTATTGTCAGCTTAGCTACACCAGCTACGAAAACTTTGGATATATAATTATTGATATTATAAATTATTAATATGAAGTTATTATTAACTTCCATGCTGGATAAGAAGCGAAACAAAAACATTGGACGTACCAGGTGGTTCTCTTCCTGGGCATACTGTAAAAGTCAGTTAAGGGACAGAGGTTTTATTGGCGTTTTTGGCTGACAGGCTGACCCCCTGTCACTGCAGTAGTCTCTGTCCATCATTATATTTTACCCAATCGTGCCAAACGTGACATCAGATGGTTTTTATGGCCTTGTTTTTCTTAACACATATTTATAATACTTAATTGTAACCTGTTTTGTGCATCTGTGAATAAATGAATGAATAAGGAATACAAGGCGTGAAGTAATGTATGTATGATATTATTAAAAATCTACGGGCACATATTTATCAGATAATACAAATAAAGAGGTTAGAGCGCGTTATAAGAGTAAACAGGTGCGATATTATCGTCACAAAGATTGAAACTGATTTGATGTACCTATGTGCCTAGGTATGTAGGTTTTCTGTAATATTTACTAGAAGTACCTACTAAAAGGTACCATCAGTTCGTCTATTAACAAGTAAAAAAATGTGAGCTAAAATCTGTAAATCGTTGAAAATCACTCCATTTTAGTTTGGCAACTCATTGCTCTTATAAAAAGTAGCATAAAAATAAAATCTCACATTAAAAATATAAAACTTTGTCCAATCTGTCCCTTTAGAGAAGGAAGTTTGCATATTTTCCGCTTGAAAATTTCCGTCTGTCGCAAAGCCTCGCTTTGTAGAGTATTGAAATTTTCAAAGTTGAACTATTTAACTAACCTCTAACTTGCTGTAGTTACGCAAATCTATGTCCGCTTTGTTCTGTACTCTGTCCCATACTCAAAAGTACGTATTAAAACCATGTTTCATATTAAAAAATATTGCTTAACCTTCACAATCTTTTACATACTTTCCAAACCTTCACTTTTTTTCTATATCTGTAAATGGAGTTTTCCTAGTTATCAAAATCGATGACATGGTTCTTAAGAACAGATCATCGTTAGTATGTCTTTTAGTTTTAGACTTTCCCATACTGTCCGTTCTTAATGGTCCACCCTATGCATATAGCTAGAGTGAGAAAATAATCAACAAATGCAGAGCATTGAAAAACCGACTTCACGTCAAAACTTTGACTGCAGTAGGTACTAGTATAAGGTCGTCAAGGTATACGATCTCCGAATTCATACATATTTGAAATTATCCATGAAGTACTTAATTGATTTCGATGAAATTCGATGAAATGTATGGGACCAAATGGGAAGTATCCGCTATCATATAAAACAAGAATCATCAAAATCGGTTCCCCCCCAGTCAAATGTTATGAGGTAGGTAACAAACATAAAAGAACATACTGACGAATTCAGTACCTCCTCCTTTTTTTGAATTCGGTTGAAAAAGACGAATCACGATGGACCTAAAGTCGTGAAAACTTAGATAATGTGTCGTGAGGATTATGTAGCACACCATGAGTAATAAAAGCTACTGTTGCTACTGGAGCAAACCAACAGATGAACCGTTTTATAAATAAAAAATAAATTAACAATATTGAGACTCGAAATAAATTTTGAGGAATTGAGGTGAATGAATCAATATTATATTATTGCTTACATTCATTTTAGAGTGGAATAAACTCATGAAAGTTCAAATGAAACAAGCCCCATGTCCAAAAGTAAATTAATCTTTTCCTGGAGTTTTAGAATTACATAAAATATTGTAGATAGGCCTGTTATTCTTAATGGTAATTTAAGACGCCTGTCATTATAGTCAGGAAAACCACAAAATTACTTAGCGAATAAAACAATTTCCTTTCCATTTGTTCAATGAAGTAGGTTGGACTGCATTTTTTTTTATAGATTAAGTCCGCGTTTGACCTAAATCTTATTTATTTATTTATTTACCCTTTATTATACACACTAAAAAATACAGAACAAAGAACAAATAAAAAGTAAACAATGTATAAAGGGCGGCCTTATCGCCAGGAAGCGATTTCTACCAGGCAACCCCAATTGTCTTACCTGATGGTAAGTGAATATGAGGCCGAAGTTAGCACAGGAACTTAGAAAAAACTGGCTTTTCATAAAATATTGCTGGAACACATCACCGGAGCGGCAATATTTGGTGGCAGATTTTATATGAAGGGCAGTGGCTAATAATGAAAAATTGTTTACCTATGCCAACAACTAAAATTGATACGCACATTCTTAGTATGTTAGCCTGCCTATGTGTGTTTTCCTCTTGCGGCTTGGACAGTGCTTCTATGAGACTCGTTTCCTGAAAAAGCTTCAGAGATGTAACATTTTTGCAAGCAAAATATTTTCGAAATTATCAATATTATTTCTTTGAAATCTGTGACCTTCTGCATAGTTTTATTTGCCGTATGTAATTTTTATTTGTAGCTTTTATCAGTATTTTTTGTATGTATCATCATTCCAACAATTAGATGAAAAAACGTTTAAAACTCACTTAAATGAAAAAAAACCACGGCTCCACCTGAGAGCTCAAGAAGGCTTAGGTAACTCACTGAAGCACGAAATCGACGTGATAAAGCAATGTATATGCACGTCGTATTGGTAAATGGCATTGAGACGGTTTGTTGTTGAGCGCGAGGTTTTTCAATCAACTTCCAAAAGGAGGACTTTCTCAAAACATGTGTAAGTTTTTGGATCTTTGCTGCGCGACAATTATGTATTATTGGTTTTGAATATTCCTCACACGATAGAGGATACTTCAGAAATGGTCCCATATAAATTTCATCGAAGTCGATGAAGTAGGTACCAATTTTTTGAAAAATATATGTACCTATTAAAACGGAGAACATACGTTGATGACTTCAGCCGAATGACAAGGATTAAAAGATCTTAGTGAAGCCGTGTTTTTACTGCTCTGCATACTTTGATTATAATTTACCCAATATCAAACCGATATCTTCAATAAACCGAACTGCCTTCATCAACGACCGGGTTATTTTAGCTAAAATTAAAATATTCTTATCGTGTTTTCTATTTTTGGTTACGCAGCATGTACTTGAAATGTAAGAAGGGGAGGGGTTGTTTCTCAGTTCACGAGATAGACGCCTGCTTGCTCCCACCAAAAACAGATAAAGGTAGAGAACTACTATTTTACGAGACTATTTTTAATCGACTCCAAAATGGTGGAAATTTTTGTCGTATTTTTGTTACATCTTCGATTATTTTGTCAGTCATTATCAGATTTTTATTTTTCTTTTAGTAGATTCTATACTTATAATATCAAAATAAATTGACAACTTTTTCAAAAATAAGCGATTCAAAAAATGTAGATAAAATGTGTATGAATAGGTAGATAGAATAGAATAGAATAGAATAACATTTATTTTCCACATCAACATTATTAACACTTAAATCTAAAAAACAAACATATTGTCCTGGTTGCGGTGTAGAAAAAGGGCATAAAGCTGAAGTCCATTTAGCAATGGACTTTAGCGCTGATATTCTGAGGGAACCCATAGATACATAAATAAATACATATAACCCTAAAAAACCAAAGCAATAAGACACACATACCAATAATTCAAGTTGGAGCAGCAAAAACAAAAGAGAACTAAAATAAAAATAAAAGAATGAAAACACATAATATCTACTCACTAAAATAAATTGAAACTCATACAAACAAAAAAAAAAGTACTAGACCACGAATTAAATTAAAAGAAAAAGAAATTTAAATATGTATAAAAAGTTACAAAACAAAAAAGGTTACCTAAGTTTGTTTACAAATTGTAAAGCACAGAGTATACCATCTCGAGTATGCAGAGAGTAACTTCAGTAATACGGTTAGTTTTTACACAGATAATAAATATTTTTTAACAAACATATACATTTTTTGTCTATACCATCTCATCTTACAGCATCCATGTTGAACATTAAAGCTTCAAGTATAATACCAAAAATACATGTGATATAAAGAAAAGAAAAATAAGAAAAAAAACAATTAACGATCCAGTAAGAAGCTACATATTAATTCAAACTCTTTTGATTTTCCAAATAGAAGGCTTTTATCTTTTTGAGAAACCCTAATTTTGTGTTGGCTGTGCGTATTGGCGGAGGTATGTTATTCCAGCAGCGACTTGCTGCGTATTTAAAGCTGCCGCGGAAAGCTGCAGATCGGTGGTGAGGGCATATAATAAGATAGCATGATGCACGAGTTTCATATTTACTATCATATGCGCTCCAGGTCAGCTTTTCATACAAATACTTCGGAGACATATACTTAACCACACCAAACAGGAGTGTAGCAAAGGGGATTCTTCTGCGTGCTTCCATTTTTAAACAGCTTGCGTTATTAAGGAAAGGTGTTATATTTGACCGTGGAGGGATCTGGAAACAGAAGCGCGCGCAAGCGTTTTTAGATGAGGTTTCGGGGTGTTTTACGGTACTCCTTTTGCAAAAGTTTGGGTAACTTGGTTTTTAATGCTTTACTATAAGTAGTAGAATATTAAATAAGTAGGTACTTATTTTTATGTGCAAAATGAAAGAAAGAACTAAGTATTGTGTTGATCATTTATGTCCATGTTTACAGCCTCTATGTCTAATTCTAATTCGATAAATTGTTATTTTATAAACATTGATCACAAAAATCACGTCGAAAATAAAGAAATAATCTGTATGAATAATCAATAAACTTGACAATAACACTTAATAATGGAATAACTCATCGCAAAGGCTGTTTCAGGCAGTTCAAATCTGTCATGGAGTGATAACGGTTTCAAACGGTTTCAGCAGATTACGAATCGAGTCATAAATTCCAGTACCAACCAAGCCTTTGTTTTTAGCTTACGTCACCAAACATAATACTATAGTAATATATAAGTACTATAGTAAAAATCTTTTAAAATTTTGTAAAATTTTCTAAGAAATCTTTGCATATTGTAGGAAACCGTTATTTGATACTGTTGACTAATACAGAGATCGATTAGGTTCTAAGTAATTTCATTTTCACAGACAAAATATTGTTCAAAACGCGAGGGTCTTTCCGAAGAATAATTTTGCTTAGTAATGCCATCATCAATTTCAGAGACCTTGTATAGAAATCCTATTGTGGTTGTTCATGTAGTAGATAGATAATTTTAACTGATCCATCTTTGTTTTTTCTTTTAAAACAATAAATTGAGATAACGAATGTATACTCTCTGTATTATAATATTAAAAAACAGTGGATGTCAGTGCGTATAAATCTCAATAAATGAATTCTGGATTTCGAGGACTGTAACTCTTAGTTTAGGTAAGTATATGTTTATTTTGAAGTTATTTTCTTGTGCACTTTATATTTTTAGATTATTAAGCCGAGCAAGTCCTAAAGATATGTGTCTTCTCAAGTCTTCTAGGCAACTGACCTCAAACTTTTGAATTCATACCTGAGTGATAGAATCCAGAAGGTTGAGGTTAACCGGAAAAGGTCAGCTGGGTCGGTTGTGAGAATGGGAGTGCCACAAGGTTCAATTCTGGGCCCATTTTTATTTTTAGTCTATATAAATGATCTATATGGTAGGCAATAATCACGATATTGTATTGCTTGCTGATGACACATCATTAATTTTTAAAATGATAAGGCAGAAAACCAACTACGACGATGTAAACAATGCTCTCTCTAGTGGTTTAATGTAAATAATCTAGCTTTCAATGATAAAAAAACTAAATGTATAAAATTCTCCGCACCAAATGTAAAGCAAGTTGAGTCTGATCTGCGGCTTAATGGGAACAGGTTGAATCTAGTAGATAACACTGTTTTTCTTGGAATTACCTTAGATTCTAAATTGCAATGGGGCTCCCATATCTCACAGCTAGCGAGTAGACTTAGTCAGCAGCGTTCGCGGTAAAGAAAATTCGCTCATTGACTGATGTTAATACGGCGAAGCTGGTTTATTTTAGTTATTTTCATAGTATAATGTCCTACGGCATCCTACTTTGGGGCAATGCCGCAGACATTGACACGATATTTACACTGCAGAAAAGGGCTATTCGTGGAATTTATAAACTTGGAAGTAGAGAATCTCTAAGAGAAAAGTTTAAAGAGATTGGTATCTTGACCTTTGCATCACAATATATATATGAAAACATTATGTATATTTATAAGAGTAGCAGTAAATTTAAAACCATGAAAGATAAGCATGATAAAAAATATTCTGTAATGACAAGGAACGACCATAAATTAGCGTTTCCCAAATTAAGGCTGGCTAAAAGCACCAAATCATTTATGGGAATGTGAATACGTATTTATAATAAAATACCACAGTCAATTCAATCTCAAACGTTTAATAAATTTAAAAGAACTATCAAAGAAACATTATGCAAAAAAGGCTACTATAAACTCAAAGATTATTTAGATGACAAAAGAGCGTGGGATTGATGTCTCCACAGGTTATTTCCAAATATTAAACATTAATCACTATGTAAGCAGCTTGGCTGAGACATGATATTGGCAAGCACGAATAGCTGTCTTCTGTTTGTTTGTTCATGTCATAGCAGAGCTGTATTTCTGCCAAATTGTACCTATAATAAGCACTTTTTACAAAAGAGTGCCGAGAGTTTTTTTTCCGCCGGCTTTTTTCCTCTCGGTCTACCTAGGGTTCTACTTTCATTTCGTTTTTTAAAGCCGGAGAAGAAGAAGTAGTAGACATCACCAAGACATTGGTGGATAATGGGCGATCATTATCTTTATAAGCTGAGAGACGCACACTTCTCGACGGAGGCCTTCCCCAGGATTCGTCATGTCGTCCGGACCCGCGCCGCCCTCATCCAGCATTTGACGTTCGTAAAGTGTATAAAATTACCTACTACGAATAAAAAAGTTTTCATTTTCATTCATTTTTTCATTCATTTCTATCACTATCAGCCTTCTTGTAGTCGGGATTTCCAGACTACGAATCGAGGTAAATTTTTTGTGGCTCGCCCGCTATATGTGCTTTGTTACGCAAGGGCGTTCGGGCTGCACTTCCCGGAGCGCCGGGGGGTTCGTTGATCTACTGAGGCCGCTGGAAACTTATTCCGCGGGATGGGTTGACAAAATCATTTATTTTATTATTTTTGATCCGTCAACTCATCCCGTTTACAAAAAAGAAAAAAAAATCTATTGTCTAGTTGAAATATAAGTACACGCGAACACAAGCCCAAAGAGGGGTAAAAAATTGCCTTGGTTATACTGATATAAAGAAAAACCTTGTTTTTATAAATAGACCGAAAAATAATAAATCATTTTTACCTATTACAATTATTGGCACAAAATACAAATAATAAAAATAAGCTTTAAATCACATAATTTACACACTACAGTTAACGTAGCTTGTAAATTATCAATAAATTGTGAGTAAAAGCCGCATGATAAACTATAGTAAATATGACTCACAAAACATTTTTAAATTTAACTTAAATCAAATTAAATTAGTACTAAAATAAAATTTTATACAATAATGGATTCTAAATAATTTTCAAATCAGTTACAAATGTTTTACTTATAATAGAACTAATCTAAATCACAGGAGTTTGATTACAAGTTTCGTACAAAACTGTATTTTCTAATTAAGAGTACCTAATGTGTATTAAAATGCAACCTCAAACTTAATTTTTGGTAAGACACTTATAATAAGTAGAAGTTTCGGGCAACAACTAGTACAAAATAATAAAAAGTATTAAAATTAACTAAATAAATACTATTTTTTTCAACCGACTTCCAACATGAGGAGGTTCTCAATTCAAAAGTTTGTTTTTTTAATATATTTATTTTTGTATCTTTATGACGCGAGAATTTGGTCAGCTATGAATTGATTTCGGTGATAGATAAGTGTTTCATATGATAGAGGATAATATTTAGAGTTGGTCCCATGTAATTCTTTTCGAAATCAATTAAGTACTTTAAAAAAATCGAAAAAATATGTGTGAAAACGGACAATATAATACGTCAATGACCTTATTATTCTGACCTTTAAAAATGATAGTGAAATCATATTTTATAATAATCTGCATTCGTTGATTATCAATAAATCAATTGTATTACATATTATGTGAATGACATTAATATAGATTGTATCTTAGTCTTTCGTGCTACCGTGATTAAGATGCTGAGGACTTGATAAAATGCATAGTCTATATTTTCTTCATTTCGAGTAATCTATTTCAGGTAATCTATTCCATATTCTGAGATCAGTGGGATTTTTTAATAAAGAAGTTTAGAAATAAAATAATATCTTTGCAAAAACTTTCTAAAAGTTGGGTAATAATGTTTGGTCTACTTTAAAAAAAAAAAGGTATGATACCTAAACTAAGTAATTATGATTACTGATATAGTTTCAGATTTGAGACACCAGTCAGCAGCACCATCGGTGCGCACGTTCCCTATAGTCTCAAATTATGCTAAATGTACACTGTAAACCCGTATTATGTTATTAAAAGATTTGAGTTTTGACAAATTGGTGTAATAATCATTGCTCGCGGTCTTACAGTTTAAGAACAATTGTTTCCCAAAAAGAACCCTTTCCTCGCGATGACAAAATTTACCATTTTTTTTAAACTACGGCTGTTTAAGCTTAACGTCTTATAAGAGCTCAATATTAGTATTATTTGAAAGACAAAAGAATAAAGTAACTAACAGCAAAGAAAAAAAGCTGGCAAATCACTGTTTTTTTTTATGTAATTTCCTACGGAACAAAGTTCATTTTTAACAGTATTTTAGGACATCTAGACGTTTTATTTTGTGAAAAATAACCGTGAGCCCATCTATTTTTGCTTATTATACAAGACATTGAAATTAAACAGCCGTTGTTTTACAAATTAGTATCGCTAGTAAAAATATTTCGCAAATTTTAATACCACAGCTAGGAGTACAAGTTGCGGATTTGTGACGCTAGTTGGCAGCACCGTCGTTGTGCACGTTCCCTATATCTACAACCAAAAACATACTCAAAACTTTTTAAAACGAAGTTAGAGTTAATCTTATTTTAATACAGTTTCTCTGTTTCATCATAAGACATATTTAAAAGTGATGCTCGTATTATCCGTTTACTTTTGCTGTAGGTCAGGGGATATATGTTTAGGTTGGCGTTTAATCTTTTGTACAACAGTTGTCATAAAAAAAGGTAAAATCTAAAAGAAAATGCAGTTTTGTGTTTGGTGGGCATGCAATGTCAAGCCTTCTTTTGTTAGCTGCTTATGATTTGTTAATAAGGGTGCCATGGTATTTTAAAATTGTGTTAATTATTAATAACTGCCAAACTGTCAGTACTTGACAGTCAAATCTTTATAGAGATGCTCAGTGGAGTAAAGAAAAGGTCGAAAATGGGAAACTTTTATAATTGCTCTTTGCGCTCTTTTAATGTTAATGAAAAGCGTTTTAGTTGCCCCGTATTAGATCCATATTAGTAGGAAGCACCTATATGATCTCTATCATGAGAAATCATATAATAAAATTGAAAGTTTTTGCAACTATGTTAGAATTTACTCAAAATTATTCAAAAGAGTTTGTGCCGCAGCCAAATCCATCTATCTAAGTAATAAGATTAAAAATAGTTCTAATAAGACTAAAACAACATTGAACATAATTAATAAGGAAACTGGAAAAGTTAAGGATCTGAATACTGAGTTTAAACTTGTAATTGACAAGAAAATCATTAAAGTAGATGAAGTTGCGCGCGGTTTTACCCGCGCAATTTATGTATGGATGTTGAGGAACAAACATCCATACATCCAAACTGTCACATTTATAATATTAGTAAGATTCTTAGCAGTTGGGGGAATTAACTTTCCTCTCAACAACAATCAATAATAATTGTTTCTAATCGAAGTAAGATACCTCTAGTTTGTACTCAACGGTACCTTGTAATATGCATGGTTGTATTCTGGTTGTATATACCAAAATCCTTTGCCGAGTGAGCTTTATTTAAAAACATCTACATGATTACTTCACTGCCTGTAACAGTTCGAATAGGTTATTTGCTCATTCACAGCCTACTTGGCTAAACAATCCACCTTTTCATTTCCTTCAATGCGGATATGAAATGAAAAAAAAGACTGCAACTTTTCATTTTTAGTCTGGAACTGCAAATCGTGAATCAGATCGACGATACCTAGGCTAGCGGTGTTCCTTAGTCCCAAGGTGTAGCGAGTTGTTTTAAGTTGAACTGGGCTTCGAGCATGTATAAAATCTAAATATGTTACTAATTGTTTACTTCGGTATGAATTGTAATAATTAATTATGAAACAAAAATGTGTAATGAGCCCACTACAGGACTGTGAGTATTTCCCCTGGGTCACGTCTCCCGGGGCTTAGGCAATAAGCCAAAAAGCTGGCCCAGTGCTGGTTTGCGGATGTCAGAATTTTCACAGAAGCAATTTTCAATGGCTTCTGACATACAGTAACAGTGCAGAGCTCGGAACCAACTGCCTAATGCTCTCCAAAACACGGGAGACATCGTGAGAAATGAATGATCGGCGGTCACCCATCCCTGTATCGACCGCCGAAATTTGCCGCTCCTTCGGTTCACATACCTACACCGGTGCCACCTTGTCGCGACAACTTCAAAAGCTTCGGTACTTAGTATATGCTACAAATATACAGTGACAGTTAGTTAGTTCTTATGTTTTTAGCCTTTGTACGTGAGAACTGAACACTGCAGTGGCTTAATATTTTGCATACGTTATTCATAAATTTACTGATATAACATGTCGCCATTGGACAGCTTATTCCGTCTAAATATTTCTGAATCCAAGAAAATAAATCCTTTCCTTTATCTGCAATACTATTTCCTATGCTGGCTCGTATTTATTGTAGGGTCAGGAGAAAAGGTCTGGAGTTCTTCCCCGCTTTGTTTTACAGGTTCTATTTATGTATTATTTACTCCTTAACGCCTTAAATCAAAGTACCTTTATCTGTTACCAGCAATCTGTATAATTCAGTAATTCTATATAACACCTAGGCAACATGTAGAATAAATAGATCTTACCGGAAATGTGTATTATATTAAATAATATTTAATGTCCCTATACCCATTGATATATTGTTAATGTACATTGCTGTGCATTCGGTATTGTATAGAATACCTAGGCAAAATATTTATTTATATATTCGTGAGTTAGCGGGTTCGATCCCTCACACGGAGCAAAAAAATGTTCTGGGTTTGGGTGTTTGTTCATTGTATGCATATTTATATTCTGAGGGAACCTAGTTCGTTACATGGTAATTCATATCAAAAGCTTTGCATAATTTGCGTCCTTGTAGTTGGTGCTACTTTCTAGAGATTTTATTTATTAAGTAATTTAATTTATATTTAAGAACTATTTTGACAATTATTAGATATTTGTTTCTCCGTAAGTGTGTTATTTTCAACCGATTTCCATAAAATGAGGAGGTTTTCAATTCGTCTGTATGTTTTTTTTGTGTCTTTGTTACACGATATTTCGGACAATTATGAATTGATTTTGAAAATTTTTGTTTCATATGATAAAGGATACTTCATAGTTGGGCCCATTTAAATTTCATCGAAATCGGTTGAGTACATATATACATATTACATAATTTCACGCCTGTATCCCGTATGGAGAAGGCAGAACACCAGAGGTAATAAAACCATCTGATGTCACGTTTGACAAATTTGGAGGCGTTATAATACTGGAGAGAGACTATTGCAGTGACAGGGGGTCAGCCTATCGCCCACAAAAAAGCTTCCCATAACACCTCGGTCCCTTAACTGACTTTTACAGTATGCCCGGGAGGAGAAGCAGCTGGCACATTCTATGTTTTTCTTTCGCTCCCAGTCCAGCATGGACTTCATTGACAATTTCAAACTTTTGAAAAAATAATTATGATTTCGGAGAATGTTAACGTTGATGACGTGAAGTCGGTTTTTTTAGTGCTCTGCATTCGTTGATTATTGTGAACCTTTTGTATAGTAGTTTATGTATCTATATGCATAGATAAGTTTGTATTAGTGTACCTAAGTACACAGTACTACTAATTTACAATAATATAATGTCTATCCTATTCCACTGTTTTCTGGAAGTAATGTTTTCAAGCGATATAGCTTCCCAATATACGGAATCATCTTCAGAATATTTTCGTTTCTTATTTATTGTTATTTGTTGATTGCAATAATGAGTTTTGTATTGTTCTGTATCAAATATTGATTATTTACCTCGCTAGCTACATAGATTTCCATTAAACAGAACTATAGTGTAAGTAGGTTTGCCTTCCACGTTTTTTTTTTAAATTTTGGTATTACGAAAAAAAAAACATATTTTTTTTGTTAAATAACAGGTTTTAAAATTAATAAATAGGTTCAAAAGTATTTAATAACGTCTCACTGTGGTGTAAAGTCTCTTCTTGTTTAAAACAAGCCACGTAGGTTATGTTTACTAAACAGAAAAACTAAGAAAAAAGTACGTACACCTCAATTTAAACCCAGTAACAAATCAAAACAAAATTATCTCACGTTCTTACCAGTGTTACCGAACAAATCGTTTATTTTCTCCACGTAATTTCACAGTTTCCATAATTCCCGAGGAGAGAGTGGCTGTCGGTCATAGTTCAGCTGAGCGGTTTCTTCACGCCTCGCGCAATCTGTCATAATGGACATAATGCGCTCGAGTTCAATGCTCACTGCTTTTCTCCTGGATTTAGGGTTGCCGCTTACAATTTATTTTGTTTATAAAACGATTTTTTGATACACGATAAAATCAGGGTTGTGATGGAACTCTGAGGATTCTTAACTTGTTTTCCTGTTTCTTTTTGTTTTAGTTTTTATAAGTGACCTATAATAAACTAAAATGACGACCGGCTGGTGTAGCGGTAACATACATTGCCTTCTATGCTAGAGGTCCTGGGTTCGAATCCCGGCGGCGGCGGATATTTGTGTGATGAACACATATATTAGTCGTCAAGTCATGGACGTTTATATGCTTATTTAAGTTTATTCTAATAAAAAATATGTATTTATTCAATATGTATGTTTATATATTTCTTAAGTATATCAGTTATCTAGTATCCATAACACAAGTTCTTTAAGAAACTTAATTTGGGCTAGATAATGTTGTGTGAGTGTCAGAAATATTTATTTATTTAGTTTTGGCATGGAGGATGATCAATTTCGCAACTTAACCTTGTTTATAAATCACTTCATCCAAAACAGGATGCAAATACGTTCGATCTTTTTTGCGTTTATCGCTTTCAGACTCTCGATAATAGCGACCGGCCCGCCCTGAGTAACAAAATCTGCAAGATAGCATGATTTTTTATAACCACGGCCTTTTTAACCGCCGTAGCCAAAACATTACTAAATATGTACATAAACGTAGCGGTGTAGAGTCGGCTTAGAATAACTTTGCCTGGCTATCAAACACTCTTTAAATTAAATCTGCGGCCAAATATCACGGCTTTGGCAGTAATTTATTCCGTAAATGTATTATGAAGAACCCATTCCTTCCTTTGTCTAGCATTGGACGTCTACTGGCTGCTGATGACTCCTTCCTAAGCCTGTGTCCTTTTATCACACATCACATTCATATATTCTTCACTTACCATGAGGTGGGATTGACATGAGTTAAACGCGGGGTTGGCTCACTGTGTCAAACAAAAAAGTAGAGTTTATGTTTGTGATGAAAACGTATAATAGTGTGTAAGAGTCAATTATGGGACGAAGGTTTTATTAGCATTTTTGTGGGCGATAGGCTGTCCTCCTGTCACTGCAATAGTCTCTCTCTATCATTGTAATGCTTCCGAATCTGTCAAACGTAATACCGTGATAGGCTGATAGCATAAGGGATACAGTCGTGAAGTTATGTATGTATGTGTATGAAATAAAGTTATTATCTTTATGAATATATCGTAAATTATAACGTTAAAAAATACATTTAAATAAACAATGCTTTAAAAAAGGTGCCAACCCTAACAAAGTGTTAGACACTGCAGTGTAAATGTGCAAACCCGAGCAAAGCTTCGTGAGAGAGCCAGTGAAATGCTAGATAAAGCAGAAAGTGAAACCAGCATTAAACCTTGACCGTCATAAGTCACGGCTTACCTTCCCGTACCACTGTTGTTGCACCGCACTGCAGTCATTTCAACAACGTCACTATTCGATGGGGCTCCATGTTTTTGCAAGTAACAGTACTGGGGCTCCATTTACATTTCGATGTGTTGTTGTTTTATTCGCTTTTGTTTTTGTTTTCCTTTCATTTTGAAAGGTCGAGATCAAGCCAAGTTTGTACTAGATTGTAAACAAATAGTGTAAAACGAGTTATCATAATTTCAGGTCTATTTACGTTATGCTTTTGTTTTTAGTTTAGTTTTTCACGTTTAGGTTATGTGGTCTAAAAGTTCATAGTGTGAAGATTACTGAAACAAAAATGTCAATTCAGACTTAACTTTGAATAAAAAATACAAGGTCGTTTCTAATCTTTGTTACAACATGCGTTGGTTTAAGGCTTTGGCCAGATTACAAGTGACAAGCTTAACCGTCGCTTCCAAAACGCTCTAGATAACGATGTATTGACATAGTACTAACAGCTACAATTTTTTCCTGATGACCGTTATATTAATAAATTGAGCAGCAAAGTTTTAGAACGATATCTTTCTAAAACACACATCCTTCAACCTAATGAGAACTGTAACAAAATACATTCACAGAAACAACGTTGCTAGAAGCACTAAAACGTTTGTACTTATGCAAACGAAAGTGATTCCGCCCATTACGTTGTCGTTCAAAATATATTGCGCAATTGTTCACAAAGTGTAACACAACACAATGCGTAAGAGTCGAAATGTGCTTCAAGAAAAAGTTCCGGATGTATTTACTCTGCTCACAAGGTAGAAAGGCTGCTGTTTGTAGATCTATATTGTTGAGATCGATGAATAGTCACTGCAGTGTTTGCCTATACATTTATTTATTTAATAAGAAATGGTACATAGGTAGGCCCTCTGTAAGGTGGACCGATGATTTGATCAAGGTTGCTGGTAAATGCTGGATGAGGGCAGCGCGGGACCGGGTGACGTGGTGATCTTATGGGGAGGACTTTGACCAGCAGTGGGCTCTCGGCTAATTATGATGAGTACTTACCTTCTACAAAACTACGAGGGAAGCATTTATGAAGTATTCTTAGTAGACAAAAAAGTTTGAGCCGTTAAACTACTTTTTTACGATTGATGGTATTGTTTGTAATTTTGGGTATTTTGGGTTGGTTCAACCAGTTGAACTGAGCAGTTGAACTACTGGGAACTAGCCGTTATTTTATTGCGCTGAATCGGCTAAGGATAAAGTTCAAATACGTAGCCTTCAATAACATGAGATATTTTATATCCGGATATGCTCATCGGATCGGTATTCCGGTACTTACGGCAGCGTAGGAAATTCAATAGGAATTCAAGTCACTCTGGCCAAGGCCGTATTGATTTATATTTTTATATTCGTATTCTAGAATCAATCTTATTCCAAGTCACCATTATTTGGGACGAGTCTATTCATACAATTTTTTGTTTATGTAGTAAGCTGATTTATGTTCCAACTTATACGATTAAAAAGCCTTTAAATTATAGTTTTATGTAAAAACAACTGCCCGGAAAACATAACCTGACGCCTCCAACCATATTAACTTAACTCATGGTATCAACCACGTCTAATTTATAGTACCAATCATTTTGAAACATATAAGTTTAAACCATACACTTTAAAAAGCAACATAAAACAGCAAAACAAGATTAAAATCCTCATTATTTTATTACACTTCCCAACTCACTACACTTCCAGCGATAAAACTTAATTTTGCACTTCATTATCTACGTTTAGATCCATTTAAACAATTATGAAATTTCTAAGTAGTTATAATACAATAAATGTAATTGGTTTGTAGTAGAAAGCACAAAGTCGTCCGGCGTTAAATGACAACTGCAATGAGCATGACCGTGGAATGAAAATGTGGATTATCTGACAGATAACATCGAGAAACGACATTCTGTAGAAATTAATAGAAGATCAACTCTTACTTTGATGAGTTCCGTACTTTGTTTTGTTTTTCCGAAGAGATAGAGGTAAAACGGTCTCTAAACAAATTAAGCTTTAGAAATAAAAACTGTAGGCTTTCATGGTCTTACTGCTTGTATTACGTTTAGAAACGGGATATACCTATCACAACGTTTCAATACCGTCGCGATCATGGACATTTTTGTTGTAACAAAGCAGAAATATCGAGAACTCAACATAAATTAAAATTATAGTAAAGTTAATTCATCTTGCCCTGGGAAACTCTTTTCATATGGCTTTGATACTCCAATTTCGATGTCAGTACTTGAACATTTGATGTAGGTACGTTTCAAGATGGCTGAACAATTATAAAAAAAAGCCTTTCGATCTCACAATTATAAAAAATATAATGTTAACGAAAATGAAATACTTACCAATAATGTTAAGTCTAATCGAGTAGACTTAATTTTTTCCGTGTTAACACAGTTGATAAATGGCATATTTTCGTGCCATTGATATTTTACGTCGTCAATTTCATCAATCATTAGAAAAACTGGAAGCCAGTTGCTAACTTTGGCCGAAGTTGTTCGCTATTCGCAAAAAAATGGGTGCTTTTTGATGAAGTTCTACTTGAAAGCAAGCGGCAAACAAACGTTTTATCTTACTCAGCGAGCATGTGATTATTTATCATACGTATGCCCAATTTTTCAATAATCACGTAAAAGCTATCCAACGACTTAAATTTAAAAAAATTAAATGATCTTAACAAAAAATCGAAAAACAACATTAATCCAAAAGATCATAAGTACTTAAATCTTCGGGAAATTTTATCATTCCATAATTTATTACCATGTTCGCTGAAAAAGGATAATAATTTTAATTAGCATAATATGCGCCAAAATTCAGAATCGAACCAAAAAAACATTTTTGCGACTTAAATTTCAAGTTGCCATTGCATTTTTACTGTTTTTTCAATGAAAAAGAGTTCACGTTTGCTTAAGCGTTATTGCATAAAGTTTGTTTAGCTGTTAAAAGTGTATCTCATGCTCAATTGAGCACTTCTTACATTTCCGATACTCGAAACGTAAATAATTATACTTTCTCCCATCATAATAATAACAGTGATTGAGCTAGATGGAAACCTTTTATTTTCGTATGCTGTAATATCAATTTAAGACCCATTGAAGCGAAGTGTAACATTGCGTAAGAGTGTTTTGTAACACAGTACGTGTTTTTTTTTAACTTTTAGCCCAAGTTCAACATTATGATGAGGATTTAGATCCCAACTTTATTATTCCGGTTTTCTATCCCGCTTAAGTAAAGTTTCATAGAAAAAGCTTTCGGTTTTGTTTACATATGTGTGGGATAATTTGAATTTTTTTCAGCAGTGGACGTCTGATGATGATGATGAATATTTAAAACAAAGCCAGAATAATGCATTTTATTAACCAAAAGAAAAGAATCCGATACAAATGGTTATTTTGTATTTTTCGGTACTTGATACCTACTGTTAAAGTGTTCTCGGGATTTGACCAAAGAATTGTATTATTCATAGGTATATTTTTCAATCTAAATTATCCAGAATCAAACATTTCTTTCCGGAGAAGATATGAAAAAACTTTGTTTTATTGTTTATTTAAAATTTATATGAAAATTAGGACACTGATAAAAATAATTACTTCGTTAATTTCTAAACTCTTTTAAATTCAAGATTTTAACATAGAAAATAACAATCTGGATTTTGGTATCAATGCTCGTACATTGTACTCATTAGAGTGATTTTGATGTAAGGCCAAAGATTGGCCATTTAATGAAGAATGGCTGCCCATTTTACTATATCTTGTTTTGTTACAATTAATTTTTTATTTTTGTATATTGCGTGCAATCGAGAGTTTTGTATTTAATTGTATTGAGATTCAAAATAAATCGTATTATCTTATGCGCGGTATATTATTTTGAGACAATTTCACAATAGAAGTAACAGTATATTAAGTGCTTTGGAATTGCACAATTGTCTGCATACAGAGAAAACATCTAACAAAATGAAAAACATTTCACTGCATAGGTCACGACACTGAGAGAGTCGCGATCGTCAATTAAGATAACAAATGCTTACAAACGACGATGGCTCCGTAATTATGTACTTTATTCGTCGTGACTGAAGGAAAATGGTTACTGCATTAGAATGCAGGGAGGGCGGTCCTCGAGCATCGACTATCAAAACTATATCAGTGGGTTGCTAGCAGCGCGCCACTCAGTCTCCACGCGCCATGCTCGCGCGCAGACACGCCGTCCGCCAGAAGAAAGTGAAATGTACTCAGTGAAAATGACAGTGCTGTTACTAACTCTCGTGTTTGCTGTGGGCTTAGCCAATCCAAATGATCAATCACAAATCGAAAAATATGCTGACAAAACCAACCATTATATTTACGACGCTCAGGAAAGAAAACCATTTATCGGGATGGCGGACATGGAAGACCCTAGGGATAAATGGGAGGAAATTTCTGTTGATCTGCGTCGTGAAGGAGATGATTTTAGTATAAACGACCATTTCGTTGGTGATAAAAAATATTCTAGATGTTTCGGTCCATCTTGTCGGGAGGATTTTGTGGAAGATGAAGGACCTCAAGCAGAAGTGGAAGAATTTTCTGAGGAAAGTATCGATAAGTTTAAAGATTACAGAGATTTGTCAAGAGACCGGTTACAAGCTATTAGTGATTTGGCTGCAAAACTCAAGAAAAATAAATATAACGCTGATCGATATACTTCGGTTGAAGATGAAGATCCTGAGGATGACAGCAGAAAAGTAATGACTTCCTGGAATAGATTGAAAGTTAAACAGCACAAGCATCCTTATGATGATAAAGACGGTTGGATAACTTTGGAACCAGTGGCTTGGTCAACGAGTAAAGTGTCGAAATGGAAGCCAAACATTAGGAAACAAAAGCCACATCACTGGAATAATGACGAAGATGATACCGAGGAAGAAGTACAGTACCCACCACAGCACAGTTCTGGTGGATCCTATACATACTCTAACAAAAAACCTATCATGACACGACCAGGATATGTAAATAATAAATTACACGTGCCCCTCGAGTTTGAAGTAGAGACTCCTAGGCCATCTTGGAACAAACTACCGCAAAGTTACACTTATGCTACATCCTGGTCTTCTGATGATGGCAGAAAACCGCACAAACCAAACTGCGACTCAGACGATCATTATTCAAACGAAGGCGGATACTATGGTATGTCAGATTCACTTATAACAGACAAGCGACCTTCGCATTTTCCATATGAGTATGAAGCATTGCATCAAGCTGTATCACAAAAACGTCCTCTAAAAAGGCCCACTCAGGTAGTATATGCAGGGACTCCAGAGCTAGACAGTGATCGATCAACAGGCCCACCTTTCGGGGATGGTCAGTGGGTGTTGCTTTCTACAACAAAAGGATACAGAAATAAAAAACGTCAAAGATCTTTGAACCCTGAGCCTGAAGATAAGACAGACTATGTCCCTGTTACCACTTCACACCAGGCAATCGCACTGACAGTTTTGCCTGTAGATAACGCCCATACGAACATGACAACGTCCCACGGGGGTTTGCTGGAGGTAGAGAAAAGTTTTAAAACTGTCGAAGAGTCAAAACGTGATATGGACAAGCAAAACGATTTAGCAATGTCCTCTTCGAACCACAGGCCGGTCGTAAGTAAGGTTATAAAGAGAAAAGTTGTGGCAAATACTTCACCTGATAGTTCAACGGTATTGGCAGCAGTAGGGGCTGGAATGGTGCCAGCAGCCATGGCAATGGTAGTTCCCATGATGCTGGGCAGAAAACGAAGAAGGAGAGACATGAGTGAAGATGAACATGTCTGGAACAAACATATGGAACATTTATTAAGATATCGATAATAAACCAAGAAACTTTAAGTGTAAGTGTAAGAGGGTGTAATTTATTTAATTTTGTCTGTGATGTTCGTTTTTGATTGTACTTATAGAGTGAACGATTGTTTTTATTTTTTATTTATTGACTAATTTATAAACGATTTATGAAGTAGGTTAACTCTGTTATTAAGTGTTTAAATTAAACTAATTTATTTATCCAACGATTTTTTACGAATAAATAACCTAATAAAAGCGGTTGCATTGTTTTGTGTTGTTTTTAAATATGCCTACCATACTACTACAAAAAAGGTATTTTGTTTTAAAATATGTTATTTAGTCAAAATATGTATGTTCCTTCTTACTCGTATTATATTTCGTCGCTTCATTCTTCAGATATTATATAACAGGTAGTCCTTTTTAGGTACTAGGTAACTTCGCACTTTTTTAAATTATCATAAAAAAAACACTGTGGTGGGGCGCCGCGTGGCATGATCCACCCGGTTCGCGCCAAGCCCTCATTCTTTTTTCGTGCGTGGTAACAAGCATACGTCATTTACTCTAATCATTTACTTAATGTCTAAACGTACAGCAAAAGAACAGCTTCAACATTATAATAAAAAGATAAAAAAGTTGGAACAAAAAATGAATAAAAAACGGAAACATCGAATTATTTCTTCCGATGAAGAAGAAATATAACAAGGTAAGACCGACTTATTTGGTTTAAAAATGTTATTTAAAAAATCAGAGCAGAAAATGCGTGTAATCTATAATAGATATATCACGTTATCCGCTCAATATCGTAACAATGTAAAATTTTATAAATTTTATTTGATCTTATCGATCACCTTTTGTTTTCAATACGATTACAGAAAATGCGGGTAATCTCAAGGAGATTTATCTCGTTGTCTGTAATACGTTATGGGCGTTATATTAATATGAATAAGACATAAACATGTCGCCTCCAAGGTTATTTAAAAAATCAGAGCAGAAAATGCGTGTAATCTATAATAGATATATCACGTTGTCCGCTCAATATCGTAATGATGTAAAATTTAATAAATTTTATTTGATCTTATCGATCACCTTTTGTTTTCAATACGAAAACAGAAAATGCGGGTAATCTCAAGGAGATTTATCTCGTTGTCTGTAATACGTTATGGGCGTTATAATAATATGAATTAGACATAAACATGTCGCCTCCAAGGTTATTTAAAAAATCAGAGCAGAAAATGCGTGTAATCTATAATAGATATATCACGTTATCCGCTCAATATCGTAATGATGTAAAATTTAATAAATTTTCATGTTCCATTCATATTCCACTTGGAGCTGCAAATTCCGATACACCCGAATTTGGCGCTAAAATACACGATACGCTCTCAAATTTATGGACACCTTTACTAAGAAAAGGACTGTCCAAAGAAGACAAAGATAAATTAACTGCAAAAACTTGCAAGCCCCAAAATTAAATGCAGAAATCTCGGCAGCCATAACTGGCTTAGCACGAGCACGTGACAAAAAAAAAAAAATCCAAAACTTTCAGCAACAGCTGGGGTACGGTATTACCGCCATAAATCGAGGGATTGACGTCCTAATTGGGAAGGAAGAAAACAAATGAAGGCCCTCCGTCACGTAAGTGATGGATGCCGCCTATTATCAGACCTCCACTTTATGTTAACCAAAGATAGGGTTAAACTGATTTTACCTAATTTGGATACAAACTTTAAACATGTTATACAAGACTCCGAAAGAGACAAAACTTTATTCGGAAGTTCATTGCCGGAAAAAATAAAGGCAAGTAAAGCCATTGAAAAGCAGGGAGCCCTAATTAAAAAAGGCCCAGCCAAAACAGTCGCCTCTCAAATATCAACGGTCAACCGGTCGTCTCAGCAGGGAAACTGGACAGGACCTCCTCGTTACCCGTCGTTCAGGGGGGGGCGGGGAGGTCAGAGGACACCGATAGCAGCTCAAACACAGCAGCGCCCACAATCGAACTTTGCGTTCAACGCCAAGTTCCAGCCACAGACTTCATCCAGGATGCGTGCTCCGACCCAACATTAATAAAGGTACATGCAGGTCGAATTAATTTATTTTATGATTGTTGGACAAAAATAACTAAAAATGAAGTTATATTGAAGTGCATAAAGTATGGATTTAGAATACCATTCGATACTCAAATTTGTCAGTATTCTATTCCTAAAAATAATTTGTCATCATGTGAAAAACGAGACGTGAAAATAGCTATAAACAAATTATTAGACTTAAGGGCTATAAAACCTTGTTCTCCTTCAAATGATCAATGTATTTCAAATATATTTTTAGCTCCGAAACCTAACGGAGAAAAAAGGTTTATACTAAATTTAAAATCTTTAAACAAGTTCGTAACAAAAGTACATTTTAAAATGGAATCTTATAAAACAGCCTCGAAATTAATTCCTCGTAATGGATACTTACCCAATATAGATATGAAAGAATCATATCTACTTATACCGATTTTTGTTAGTGACAGAAAGTACCTACGATTCGAATTCCAAGAAAATGATTCGTCTGAGCCGATCACTTACGAGTTCACAGCAATGCCGTATGGATTATCGGTAGCTCCGTGGGTATTTACAAAAATTATGCGTGAAGTAATGAGTCATTTGAGAAAACAAGGTTTTAAGTCTACTACCTATTAAGACGATCTTCTTATTGGAGATACATATGAAGAATGCATGATTAATGTAAGAGAAACTTTGAAGTTATTACATTGTCTAGGTTTTATTGTAAATTTCGATAAAAGTCACATTGTACCAAAAAAGTCAATCAAATTCATAGGTTTTATGTTCAACACAGAACAGATGTCTATTACGTTGCCTGGCGATAAGCGGCATAACATTGCACAGTTAATAAATAGGTACATTAATCTTAAAACTTGTTCATTACGAAATTTCGCTAAACTTATAAGTGTATTGATCTCAGCCTGTCCAGCCACAAAATATAGATTCTTATATACAAAAATATTAGAGAGACAAAAGTTTTTAGCCTTAAATAAGTTCGGAGGAAACTTATTTAGAAATTTACACCGACGCATCTAGGACAGGCTGGGGAGCAGTATGCAAAAATAATAAATATAGTGGTTCATGGACGAACAGTGAAAAAGAAAATCACATGAACTTTTTAGAATTACTCGCGGTTATCAAAAGTATAGCTAGTGAAGGAAAAGATTGTGCAATATTATTACGTATTGACAATACTACCGCCATTAGCTACATTAATAGGATGGGAGGTATTCAGTTCCCACATTTGAATATTTTAAGTAGAGAAATTTGGCAATGGTGTGAAAAACGCAATTTATGGATATTTGCTTCTTATGTTAACAACAAAGAAAATCGAGCAGATTTCGAGTCCAGAAATGGACCCTCTCGGATAGCGCTTTCCAACTTATTGTAAATAGTTTCGGGCCCATTAAGATCGACTTGTTCTCAAGTCGAGCCAATGCCAAATGTTAATTATTTGTCATCTGGAAGCCTGAACCTGATGCAGTCGCAGTTGATGCATTTACAATAAGCTGGGCTGACTTGGATTTTTATGCATTTCCTCCTTTTTCTCTTGTATTAAAATGTATACGAATAAATCATTGATGATAAAGCCGAAGGGGTACTTGTATTTCCCTTCTGGCCTTCCCAGCCATGGAGTCAGCACCCACTGCACTCCAGCCTTACCCTGGGTGCCGCGAGGCTCTCCGGGCGTCGTACAGCCGGCGTGGCTGCCCACCAGAGGCTCTCACGTTGATGCTCGCCTCGCTCGCAGACACTACTGTTCGCCAGTACAACGTCTCATTGAAGTTATGGTTTCAAGAATTGTGGTTATGAATTAATAGTTTCGAAAAATCCATTCCATTAGTTCTTTGATTCTTAAACGAGCAATTTAATAAGGGATGTTCTTACGGTTCATTAAATACACATCGATCTGCATTATCTCTTTTATTAGGAGAAGAGATAAGTGATAATAGTTGTGTTAAACGCCTCTTAAAAGGAGCCTATAAAACTAAACCTATTAAGCCTAAATATTCATTTACTTGGGATCCAAATATAGTACTAAATCAACTGTCTTCTTGGTATCCAAATATTAATTTATCATTAGAAAATATTACAAAAAAAAAAAAAAAACTCGTTACATTATTAGCTTTATGTACCGGTCAAAGAGTACAGACATTGCCTTTAATTAAATTAGAAAATATTGTTTTTCAATCTGATAAAGTAAATATTATTATAACAGATATAATCAAGACTTCCGCTCCAAATCGTGAACAGCCCTTATTATTTCTCCCAAACTTTCAAAGCAATATCAACATATTATGCCCAGTATCAACTTTAAAAGAATATATTTTTATTACAAAAAATATCTGAGGTTCAAACTCCGGGAATCTCTTCGTAACATTCAAAGCTCCCCACAGAACTGCATCAAGTCAGACGCTAAGTCGATGGATTAAGCAAACGCTCGCCACGAGCGGCATTGACATGAGCGTTTTTGGTGCGCACAGCACACGACACGCTTCAACCTCAGCCGCGCGCGCGGCCGGTCTCAGTGTCGATGTCATTCGAAAAACGGCCGGGTGGACACAAAACTCACAGGTGTTCGCAAAGTTTTACCATCGGCCTTTAGATGATCAACAAAATAACTTTGCTTTGTCGATACTTAATCGAGACATGAACAATACTTAACCTAATATTAAAAATAGTTATTAAATATTACGTATTTTGATATTAAGTAAATTACTACATTAAAAATTATGTGTCTATAAATAGACTATCACTAAGTTTCATTAATTTAAGCTGATTATAATTTCTAGCAACTCAAATAAAGTAAGATTATTTGAAGCTCATTATGTAATAATACTAATTATTAAGTACTATAATAATAAAATATGTACTTACATATTTATATCTTTACTTATTTCAATTCCAAGTATATACCTAAACAAAACTTTCTATCTCTGAAAATCTATCTGTTATATAATATCTGAAGAATGAAGCGACGAAATATAATAGATGATTAAACGAACTTCTAAGTGAAGTTCTATCGCTATTATATGAGTCGCTTCATTCGAAGATATGACGTACCCACCCACCCCAGAACCCATTTAAAAGTTTCGTTTAGGGTCTCTAAAGAATGAGGGCTTGGCGCGAACCGGGTGGATCATGCCACGCGGCGCCCCACCACAGTGTTTTTTTTATGATAATTTTAAAAAGTGCGAAGTTACCTAGTACCTAAAAAGGACTACCTGTTATATAATATCTTCGAATGAAGCGACTCATATAATAGCGATAGAACTTCACTTAGAAGTTCGTTTAATCATCTATTATATGTTATCAATACAATTTAAATAAATGTGAAGCGTGCCAGTGTGGGTAGGTATGGCCGTCTCGTCTTATTCATTCACTGCTGGACGCTTTATGGCAGGATAGGCAAGTAGGACAGGATAGGACTGGTACCGAGACTAATCTTCAATCACCTTCATAGGTCGTTGTTCCTCTGGTGTTAAAGACGTCCATAGGCAGTGGTGATTAATTAGTATCAGGTACCTGACGTGCACATTCCTATTGTAAAATGTAAAACACATTTTAATCAATTAACAAATATATTTCAAAACATTATGCTACCATGTTCGTAGTTATCAATAGAATCGATTCACTTTCAAATTCGATTATTATGACACTTTGTATACCTTACCTTACAATTAAAAAGGCAATGGTTTTAACATCGTTTGAACACGCACCTTTCTAAGAAATAATTGTATATCAGCGATGTATCCGTTTATCCGATATTAATGGTTACATAGATGGCAATGAACCAAGTCACGCAACAACGAGTCAATCTTTGGCACGATACCATAACTGATTGACTCATAGATATAGACATAGATGACTTGATACATTTAAAGTGGAGAATAAAAGGATCTATGTTCTTTGACTTCAGTACGAAAATAAAATCGGAAAAAACAGCGGCATGGAAATGGCTGTGGCTGAAATTCATCAAAATGTGTTGCAGACTTAAAGCTCTCTTAAATAAGCCACTTTCAGGATAAGCTGTTCGAGATGTAATTCAAAAATTCTAAAAATTTTCTTTATCTTAGGAATTTCAGAAAACACTTCATGAAGTCAGTCATCACATACTTCGGCTTTAACTAGTTGTTGATAGTTGATGAACAAGATATTACAGTAGACCAAAAGGCAAAAAAAAGCCGGCGGAAAAAAACTCTTGGCACTCTTTTTCAGTCAGAATTATACGAATTAATATAAATGACCATCGCATGAAATGAAACAAACGCAAGACAGCTAATTGTGAGAGTCAATGTCATGCCACAACCAAATTGCTTATATAGTAGGTGCATTGAGCTATGGATGCACAACACGAACATGACAAACTGGGACCAGAGTATTTAAACAAGAATGGAATAAAATAGTCATAGTGTCACCGCTAGCAGCAGCCGTTCACGAGTATAACGCAAGCACCAGCCATCACCATCCTCAACCATATTTTAGGGAAGAGGGTGACCCGACACCCGACGCTACCACTAGACATGCCGTGCATGACGTTCTTGCTGTTGTCTTGAGAAGAAAATAAGTAAGTGGAATAGTCACCAGTATGCCATACTGGTGACTATTCCGTTTAGACATTCCAATAAATGATTTGCTGCTTTTAGCCAGCCTTAATTTAGGAAACGCTACCTTATGGTCGTTCCTAGTCCTTACAGAGTAATTTTTATCATGATTATCTTTCCTAGTTTTAAACTTATTAATATTTTTATAAATAAACATAATGTTTTCATAAATATATTGTAATGCAAGGGTCAAGATACCAATCGCTTTAAACTTTTCTGGAAAAGATTCTCTATTTCCAAATTTATAAATTCCACGAATAGCTCTTTTCTGTAGTTCGCTGTTTTAACCTAAGTCTACATTGGGTATAATTCGGTACAGTCAGTTTCAGTTTTAAACAAAAAATTGCTGGAATACATCACCCTAGATAATTGGCAGAAGACTATATAATATACACCACCTTCAGAATTGTATAAACTCAATTCAAAAATCCAAGAAATCGAGTTACCATCTTAGAAGTGTTTTCTTTTACTGTTGTTTCACGAAAGATAAACATAACTTTATATAGAAACCAAATAACTAACGTGTTTCATACATTATTAATAAATTCAATCAGTTCAAAGTTGAAAGTTTGCAGTTCGAAAACTTCATTCTAGATTTGCCAAAAACACGATTTTTAAATACGTCACTACTATTCTGAAGGTGCGAATGAAGCATGATTGTTCGCTTGTAGGTCTACTCCAAAGTGGCGGGGTGGATAGAGACAGGCGTTAGAGATATTATAAGCCGGCTACACAGCCTTATCGTCTATATCCACTAAACTCAAAGAACATGTATGATCTGGATATTTCAATATCTTTGGAGGGAAAAAAATTACAGTTGTACCAGCATCCGAAAACTGACTGAAAAGGAAAGTTGGTTTGCAAAAGCTTATCAATGTACGAATAATATTGGTTTGTTTTTTGCAGGAATCCAGTAACTCAATTTGATCTAAGTGCTAGTTGTAATAGAGTTTAATAAAGATAATATTAATAAATTTGGTTCATTAGATTCATGAGTGGATTGGAGACCATTTTACATGTTAATGGTGACTTATCTAATAGCATCGGACAAACCACTGAACTGAAATATACTGTGACCGGGACAGACGGGTGTGAATATTAATGTTGGGTCACCCGTCTCAACCTCGTACTGACCGTGTTGGTATTTGCATAATCTTTTGTATTGAACGATATAGGCAGATGTTGCTATGCCACTATATTTGTCCTCTTTGATCGACATTAAATGACCGCCTTGCTTATTATTGTTTTAATAATAAGTAAAAATTTCAGTATTTTTGCTTCTTACCAAGACACTTCGAGACTACGAAAAGACACGGCGTGTTGCCACGGTCTGGTAGTTCAGTTAGGAGAGCACTCATCCGTCAAGTGAGAGGTCCCAGGTTCGAGTCCTGCAGAGCTAGCATGCAAATGTCGATAAAGGCTCGAATCGACAAGATAAATATTATTTTGTTATTTGATCCTATTCGACGACCGGCTGGTGTAGTGGTAACATACATTGCCTTCTATGCCAGTGGTCTTGGGTTCGAATCCCGGGGCGGCGGGTATCGGTATGAGGAACACAGATATTAGCCGTCAAGTCATGGATTTTTATATTTTTATTTAAGTTTATTCTAATAAAAAATATGTATTTATTCAATATGTATGTTTATATTTCTTAAGTATATCAGTTATCTAGTATCCATAGCACAAGTTCTTTAAGAAACTTAATGTGGGCTAGATAATGTCGTGTGAGTGTCAGAAATATTAATTTATTAAATAAACAAAAACAACATTAAAATATTTTATAACAACGTTTATTTACAAAGTAAAAATTAATCGGTCAATATTACTCATATCTCGAAATAACTTTCCCGAATAAGTATATTTTTTAAACATAACTGAATATTAACATGAGCATTTGTGTTCTTTTTGTGATTCACAATCAAAATAATATTTACAGTAATTCAATACAAACAAAAATATTTCATCGAAGTATGTTTATTAACCCAAAGGTACTAAGAATATTCTAGCAACATTTATCCACTAACTTAAAATTCGCATTTCATACCAGGACTTCGGAAAAGCATTTTTCATTTTTCCAAACTTCTTGGTAATTGAGACTCTAGTATTTATAAATACATTCAAACTTATCGATTTCCTGTATGGTACAATTATAAAAAAATCGTAAAACAATACATTTTTCAATAAATATTATGCGACCATTGAAGAATTAGTCTTATTGCTTTAGGTAGTAATCTAGTATTTTAAGTACGCCTCTCCAGGTCGACTGTAGATGTTGCCCGTTCTGATGGCTTCCATGAGGTACTTCACGCTGAACAAACAGATCAACAGGAGCACTGGAAAACAATAAAGGAAATTTGTTAATCACTAATGTTTTCCCAAGCTACACACAGTAGAGCTAGGGGAGAGCTAAATCTTGAGTTAAACAATTATTTTTGTTGACTTCCTTACTGGTATACATTGTTCAATTCTGGGCGGGATTTTATATATGTCGCAGTCATCTGGTTGAATTAGCCACTCAATTGGACGCCTAGGCCGTTTCAACCGGCTAGGGCTTAAGGACAATTAGTCAAGTCGTTGATCGCAACGTTTAACCAGTTGCCTAAACGTTGTTTAGCCATTTAGTTAAATTGGATATTGTTAAATTTATGATGTTTGGTTTAAATATTAAAACATTAAAACGGAACTTATTTTATTATATTTATGATATTTATATTTACGCGCGAGCCGAGCGAGCGAAGCGAGCGTGGTGCGACAGCACCCGGCGATGCACCACAATGGATTTTATTTCCTTGTAATTGAAATAAATGAAAAAAAATCTTATAAAAAAAATTTTGCTTGACTGGTTTTTCCGTCATGACAGATAATTTTACCATGACCTACTTGTTTTATTACTTTATCCAAAACTGTACCAAATTTAAATCACTTGGCTGAATTTTGGTCAGCCATCTTCAAGGGGCTAACTTTCAACACGCCAAGTTGTTAAACGTTGAGTTTTTCGTGTTCAATCAACTATCGGCCTAGGCCGTTGATTCGGTCTAGGCGTCCAATTGAGTGGCTAATTCATCCAGATGACTGCGACATATATAGTACGGGCGCCAATCAAGGCCCACTTAATTTCAAAACCTTGTAAAATCTACCCATCGAGTAATGTAAAGAAAATACACAATGGAAGTTGTAATATATTTATTTGAAAAACCAGAAATCTAAAAAAGTAGTACTGTTTTTGGCATTTTCACACAAATGTAAACATTTTTTAGAAACTTGGCATTGAGCCATCTTGGGAACCTGGTCACTAAGATGACCCCAAAAATATTAATGAAAATATATGCATTATAAAAACTTTAACAGTTTTAAAATAAAATATCAAAATAAAATCACAGCCTTCTCATAACTTTATTCATAAAGGTTAATAAATTGACCAAAAAATTATATGTTGGCTATCTTAAGTCTATCAAAATTAAAATTAACTATAAAATAAAAAAAAGCTACTAAATAAAATAAAATTTAACTTAGAAACTTACTTTGAACGTAACTTATAGAAAATACGAGTATTAATAATTCAGGTCTTTTTTCTAAAATATTTTTGTTGTATAGTCATTCATAATTGTGAAATACAAAATTGTGACGTCAGTAAGCGGCCATTCGATGGTCTTATGATGAATAAAAAATTTTCATTTCATTTCACAGGGTATGGGCCTTCTTAGGAACTTTCACTCGGGTTATGTATAATCTCGTAAAAATACGAAAAAGGAAATGAAATAATAATCATCATCATCATCACAACTCTTTGTAATGAGCCCACTGCAGGGCATGAGTCTCTCCCCTGGGTGACGAGGAGGTATAGGCCATAATCCACCAAGCTGGCCCAGTGCTGGGTGGTGGATGTCAGAATTTTCAGGGCGCCGAAATTGTCTTCTGACAAACCCTGACGACTACTGTATACAAGTATACAGCACCCGGGACCGACTGCTTAACGTGCCCTCCGAAGCACGGAAGTCGTCGTGAGAAATTAATTGTCGGCGGTCACCCATCCAAGTACCGACCGCGCCGAACGTTGCATATGTGATATCGTATGATACACACATTAACCATGGCGCCACGATGACTTGCAATAAATAATAATAGTCATCTAAAATTGCTTTTAATTTGTTTATTTTTTAAAGAATTGCGATAGTGGATTTTATAAAATGTACGAGAATACAAAGAAACTAGAATTCGGCAACACGGTAGAAACTGAAGCAACAAAACATACTCAAATCTTGAATATGTTGACGTTTCGCCGACTTGTCACTCTTTGGCAACCGTCATGTATATTGTTTACGATTATTTTAATTTAAAATACCGTCTTGTGTTGTTTCTACCTGCTGAAACTACAAAGAAACATCATGAGATCACATTTCACCTGTATATTGCACATTCCAAAATACATTTCTTTCATAATTTAATTTATTTGACAAAATTACGATTTTCTTATAAATCAACGCAACAATTTTTTAGTGTTGCCATTTTGAAAAGTGAAAAGATTTACCCGTGATATCTCAGCAAACTCTTAGAGGTCATTTTGTAAAGGAACGCAGTGAAAAAAAATTAAGATTCTCATTGCCTCATGTCCAGCACGGTATATACTGCCCGTGTTATACGTTATCTGTTAGTCACTCAGTAAATCAGTACCTCAATCAGTAACGGAGCAGTTTAATATAGATTGATATCTAAAAATAAGTATTTACTTACTTACTACTTACAAATACCCCTTCATATTTTTATAATAAATACCTCTATTTAGCATCAAAATGTTAAATTACCTGAAAGTTTGGGAGACGTTCCCGAGCTTGTAACATTACGCGGAAGGGAAGTGACGTAGATGTGGACATGCGCGGATTGTTTCTGGACACAGTACTAAGCATGTGATTATTACTGAACGCGGAATCTGGATGTTTTGTAATCTGAGTAAAATGTGTATCATCTTGACATGACCAAGCAAATTGTCACGTGTGTTCAAAATGGTGATGCGCCGATAATGAAACACACTTGCACTATTTTCTTTAATATGTACCAGTAGCATAAATCCGCGAAATTCCCAATGTTTCGGACCTTAGGAGCCGAGACATCTTCGGCGATACTACCTTATTATGTTTTATATCTTAAATAAAACTACTTTTTAACCGGATTAATCGCGTATAATTTATATTTTACATTTTAACTCGACGTTTCGGTGTCTTTGCAGACCCCGTGGTCACGAGCGACTGAGGTGTCAGGCGTCAGATTGATAGTGGAAAAAGTTATACATCATCTCCATCTATTTCTCAGTCTTCGAGCGTAACGTTCAGGGTTAACACAAAATGAGCTGACAGTGTCTCGAGTTACAGGTCGTGCTGCTTGCTGGATGTTTGACTTAATATCTTTGAGAATAGGGTCCCATGCTGGTGATAGTTTCCAACCATCCTCTCTGTTGAAATTAGGGTGCTTTTTAATTTCAATGGCTTCTCTGATCATTCTAGGTATATAATGTGTCTCCCTAGATAGAACTTTCACAGAGTCAAACCTTAAGTAGTGGTTGGGCTTGTCTATGGAATGCTCACAAACTGCAGACTTGGTTACTCTTCGGTTTTTAATGTCAGCTATGTGTTCTTTAACGCGGGTTGATACACTTCTTTTAGTTTGACCAATGTAGGAAAGCCCACAGCCGCAGTCAATCTTGTATACACCTGGGTCTTGTAAAGGGATGTTGCATTTAACTGGGCGAAGATGTTGACTAATTTTTGAGTTTGGTTTAAATATTGTTTTGATGGAAGCGCGCCTAAGAATTTTTGAAATTTTATATCTTAACTACAAATTGCCGTAGTGTAGTGAATGAGTTACTCATGTACCTATCTGTAACATGAAGTATCTTAGATATTTGTCAAAGGTTTCTATTTTTAATTTTCTTTTTTATATACATAACAAAAAATGTATTCTATCTAATATTGATTAGTTTAAAACAACCTTTATAACGTCCTGATTTCTAAAAGACGTCTCACGAAACATGTGAACCTGCCTCCGAGGCTGAGTGAAAAAGCTATATTTTTCGTTGAGTTGAACGACGAGTTTGACTTTCTTACCTGAGTGAGAGCTCTTATTGTCGCTGTTGGAGGGTTCTATTAATAAAGCTTACAACAAAAGCTGAACCTACCATCGAAGCCTACAATAAGTCCTAGTTGTATCCAGCCCCCCGTAGTGGCCTCCCACACAATGAGGCCTATCGTCAGGAAGAGGTGGATGAAGCTGTACACGAAGAACGTTGACACCAGGCAGTGGTTGACCTGGGGATTGCATGGTGATATTATTATCATGATGTGTGCTATAACAAGGGGGTACAGATAGAATAATAGTAAAACAGTTAGGGATGTGCTTTTTTTTCATAATAATTAGGTATGAGACGTTTGTCTTCCATGCCACTTGTTATTGAGTGTTACTGATAAACAAGTATGTATAAACAGAGTATGCGGAGGAAGTGTAATATTAACGCTTTCTTGCAGATTTTTTCTAAAAAATAATTACCTACAACTTATTGCCTAAAAATTTTGAAAAACCCACGACGCGACGGTTCAAAAGTAATTGAAAAAGAATAAAATAATTTAAAATTCCCCGACTGAAATGATTTATGTGACGAGAGATAATTAACGTGAAAAGCTTTTTTAAAAGTTCACTTAATCTCACACAAAGTCGGTCATATTATGAACAACATACTATTCGTTTTCATAGCACTTCCCTACGCTTACCTATTCGGTTCTCGAAGATGTAGATGTCGCAATAACATAGGTATTCAACTCCCTATGAACTTTATAAGAAGGGCAAGAAAATCCGTCGAGGGCTGCCATCAATATTTTAAATTTCAATATAAAACTACAAAACGAATTCATTCAATGGCAGCCCCAGACGGATTTTCTTGCTCTTCTTATAAAGTTCATAAGGAGTTGAATACCTATGTTATTGCGACATCTACATCTTCGAGAACCGAATAGGTAAGCGTAGGGAAGTGCTATGAAAACGAATAGTATGTTGTTCATAATATGACCGACTTTGTGTGAGATTAAGTGAACTTTTAAAAAAGCTTTTCACGTTAATTATCTCTCGTCACATAAATCATTTCAGTCGGGGAATTTTAAATTATTTTATTCTTTTTCAATTACTGTTGAACCGTCGCGTCGTGGGTTTTTCAAAATTTTTATTTTGTTTTTTATTTCAAACTTTTTAAAGAGCATAATATAGGTACCATACATTGCATTACACAATACCTCGTTCCTCATCAGCCCTCTAATGTCCCCACCACCGCTGGAAAACCCATGTTGTTTATTTAAATACATAGTTTAAATAAATAATAAGTATTTACAACTCAACTTTGCTGGTGGCTCAACTTTACTGGGGCTTTGTTGTAATGTAACTCGATATCATATTACGTAGAATGGTTTGTGCAAACCAATGTTACCATTCTTCAAAACCACTGGTCCGATTTTAATGCGGTTTTCAGTGATGGCTTTATGTTTACTGCAGCGCCCCCTGATGAGTTGTTACCCGCATTAAAATCGGACCGGCGGTTTTAAAGATTAATGGTAACATGCAGCGCCCCCTGGCGAGTTGTTACAGTAACACCTATCTAAGATCATGCACCAATCAAACCCAAAGCGATCACTGAAAGCCACATTTAAATCGGACCAATCGTTTTGCAGAATTAATGGTTGTTATTACAAACAAATGTTTACTGCAGCGCCCCCTGATGAGTTGTTACCGTTAAACCTATTTAAGAACATTATACCAATCAAATCCAAAGCGATAATTGAAAACGGCATTCAAATCGGACCAATGGTTTGCAAACAAATATTTACTGCAGCGCCCCCTGGTGATTTGTTACCGTAAAACCTATCTCAGAACATGCGCTAATCAAATCCAAAGCGATCACTGAAAACAGCATTTAAATCGGACCAATGGTTTTGCAGATAAACGGTAAAATTGGCTTTTACAAACAAATGTTTACTGCAGCACCCCCTGGTGAGTTGTTACCGCGACACCTATCTAAGAACATGCACCAATCAAATCCAAAGCGATTACTGAAAACCGCATTAAAATCGGACCAGTGGTTCTGGAGATAAATGGTAACATTGGATTTTACAAACAAATGTTTACTGCAGCGCCCCCTGGTGAGTAATAACCGCTACACCTATCTAAGAACATGCACCAAGCAAATCTAAAGCGATTACTGAAAACCGCATTAAAATCGGACCAGTGGTTCTGGAGATAAATGGTAACATTGGTTTGCACAAACACCCTCTCACCCCAAACGCATATACCGTCTCCGTTCCGTCGTGGGTAAAAAGGATTTTTAATGTACCTACCCCTATAGGTAATACTTATAAGTCATAGAGGTAGGAAATCGTACATCAATATCGAACTCCTATAGCAATATCGAACTATATCTTAAAAATAAAGTTTTTTTTTACAAATTGGTTAGTCTAAATAAATTGGCAACTTAAGGGCATGGAACATGGCTTATTTGCATATTTAATTTAATCCCACATTTCATCTGTATTTTATACCAAAACATTTTTAATGCACGGGTACAGCGGTTTCCTTAAAACTGTCGGTACAAATTTTGTTTAATCTTTGGGCTACTCGTAAATGCCCACTAATATTTATAAAAAATAAAACAAAGCCTTACCCTATAAGCACCACAAACAAAAAGCGACGAGAACAAAAACAGTAGAAACCCGACGACCACATAGCTGGCGTAGTACATCATCGTCACCAGTGTCACCAACTCCTGCTTCGACTGCCCGAAGATCGTCTCCAAATGCTCGAAGTTCCCGAACTTGCGCTCTCTTTCCAACTCATCATTACTGGATACAAGTGTGAGAGCGAGATGGAAGAGGTTGTAGACTACGACGACTAGTGATAGAGTCTGGAATTAAATTATGTGAGTATTATTGAGGATCCAAATCCAACTTAAGAATACATTGCTTTAGTATTAATAATAATCTTTCAATGATTCGGTCGGATCAGAGAAAAACATATTGTATTAAGTACATAGCGTATCCCTTGCGGAAGGTTTACTTGAGGCTGTATTTTACTGACATTTTCCATACGTATGTATGTAACAACTTCAATTACATACATAACTTCACGCCTGCATCGCTTATGGGTCAGGCAGAACACCAGAGGATACACCAGAAAACCAGCAGATGTCACGTTTGACAAATATTATTATTCATTAAATTATATTGTCCGTTCATCGTAAGATGACCCCTGCCGTTATGTTGGCACTATTACTTGTCAAGCTGTTTTCGTTATCTGGGATAGTGAATTAATCCTTTTTATTGATTACTTGCCAAAAGGGCAAACGATAACTGGATCCTATTATGCAAACCTAATCCCGAAATTACATGAAGCGATTAAAGAAAAACGTCGTGGGAAATTGTCATTGGGCGTGTTGTTTCTCCAGGATAACGCTCCACCTCATCGTTCGGAAGTTGCGCTCACCGCAATCCGCAGTGCTGGCTTCGAAGTCCTTGATCACGCAACATATTCTCCTGACTTAGCCCCGAGTGATTTTCACTTATTTCCAAAATTAAAGGAGCATATTCGTGGAACTAAATTTGACGATGATGACGCGGTTAAGACTACCGCAGAGGAGTTTTTTAATAGTCGAGAAAATGTTTTTTTTGCGGAAGGAATAAGAAAGTTGGAGATGCGGTATTCTGAGTGTATAACATTAGAAGGAGATTACGTAGAAAAATAAAATATTCTTGTTTAATTTTTTTTTTGTATTCATTCTAAGAATTTTTTGATTCGCCCTCGTATAATATAAATTGTGCCGTCATTCAAAACATTCCTAGTCTTATAGTTGTTTATTATTTACAAATCAGAAAATTAAACATATGTATATTTATTCGTAGTAGGTATAAACAAAGTTAGATTACGGGGTTAAAATGGACACATATTATTGGTAACACTGCTGCCACAATGCTGCCAACATCAGGCAGGGGACATCTTATAGTGATCGGTCTGTACCGATAGTGAGAGACTATCATATCGCAGTGACAAAGGGTCAGCCTGTCGCCCACAAAAACGCCAATATCAACGCCAATAATCATCGAAGTATCTCGAAAAGCTTATTATAAAATTAAAGATTACTTAGATGATAAAAAGGCATGGGATTAAGCACAACAGGATATTTCTAAAAGTTTCTAATTACTTAATAATTTTGTTTATGGCTTGGCTGTGCAGTATACATATGACATACTGGTGACTGTCCCACTCACTTATTTTCTTGTAGACAACAGCAATAACGTCATGCTCCCTCAGGCGGCATGGCTAGTGGTAGCGTCGGGTATCGGGTCACCCTTTTCCCTAAAATATGGTTGCGGAGGGTGATGGCTGGTGCTTGCGTTATACTCGTGAACGGGTGCTACAGGCGGTGCCAGGTCATTTTGCTAATGACCTGGCACCGCCCAATATCCCCAGACAATCACACCAACTATATGGCCCCAAAGTAAGCATAGCTTGTGTTATGGGATACCATATAGCGAACTAGGGGGGAACCTAGAATATAAATACATAAATAGATAAACACCCAGACACGGAACATTTTTTTTTTCTTGTTCCGTGCGGGGATCGAACCCGCAACCACTGGCGTCTGAGGCAGATAGGTTTAAAAAATGATACTATGACTATTTTATTACATTCTTGTTCAAATACTCTGGTCCCAGTTTGTCATGTTCATATTGTGCATCCATAGCTCATTGCACCTACTATGTGAGCAATTTGATTGTGGCATGACATTGGCTCTCACAATTAGTTGTCTTGTGTTTGTTTTTTTTTACATGTCACGGTCAATTTGTGCTGTACCTATTTGTATTAATTTGATAATTCTGACTGAAAAAGAGTGCCAAGAGTTGTTTTCCGCCGGATTTTTTTGTCTCTTGGTCTACTGTAATATCTTATTTAACAACTATTCTTAAATAAATGAAATATGTGTTAAATAAAAATTACCCGACCAGGATTCGAACCTGGGACCTCTCGTTTTCCGGACGAGTGCTCTTCCACTGAGCTACCGGGGAAAAGCACTCGTCCGGCAAACGAGAAATCCCAGGTTCGAATCCTGGTCGGGTAATTTTTATTGATCACATTTTTCATTTATTTAAGAATAATTGAGCATTTTAAATGCAAAAACTTAAAAACATTATTATCAACAACTAGTTAAAAGTTAAAAGTATGTGATGACTGACTTCATCAAGTGTTTTGTGAAATTCCTAATATGAATAAAACTTTTTGTTTTTTTTTTTTTTTCGAATAAAACCTCCGTTAGTATGCCCGGTGGCACATATGTATTTGGTTGCTCCCAGTCCAGCATGTCCATATTCTAATAGATATTAATAGGATTCCAAGCTAGGTAGCTGGATAAAAAGAATCTGCTACTTATTTTATAAAAAGTTTAAATGATTACTTAAAAGATAATTTAAGAAGGCAACAATCGAAAAGTTAGCGGTCACTTTTAACTAGACATTCACTTGCGGTTAAATTCTACCATTCAAAAACATATCGCTCAGTCAAATCTGTGAAACACTTTTGCTTTGAAATTAGTCCACCGCAAAACTTTCCCGTGGCTCTTACATGTAATCAAAAATACAAATGAGCTGAGCAAAAAATACGATCTACAATTTTCCGTAATTTAGGTACAAACTCAATAGCTGCCGTGCGCGGTTTGATCTGCGTAATTTTTGATACCATACATTTTTGTTTATTAAATTATGCCTAGGTACCTATAAATTTTCTAAACAGCTAGTTTTTGTTGTAATAATTATCAACTATTACCAAATAATTATTACAATAGTAAAAAGAGGAGCTTCAATGCTGGACTGGGAGCGAAAGAAAAACATAGAATGTTCCGCGCTGCTTCTCTAACCGGGCAAAGTCAGTTAAGGGACAGAGGTTTTATTGGCATTTTTGTGGGCGATAGCGATAGGCTGACCCCCTGTCAATAGTCAAAATTCAAAGTCAAAGTCAAAAGAATCTTTATTTCGTAAGTATTTAAATACATTTGAAATAAGTCAAACCATTTAACATTTTAAATGAATCTACCACCACTTCGGAAAGTCGATCTGTTGAGAAGAAGTGGCAAAAATACGGATATCTTATAGTACAACTTTTTATATAACACTTATCCTTCAATCTATCGAAGGGTTAATCTTAAATATTTTGGAATTTTATTATAAAAGCGTACACATCGACCCACGAACGAGTTGGTACTAATTGGTACTACATTGGTTGAAAAGTTCGCGGCCTGGCCATTAAAAAAAAAACTTTTGTTATTTTTTCTGCCGTCATTTTGAACTGTCATTATTCAATTGTCAGCCCGCGAAATTTCAATTTGATATCTAGTTTAAATAAAATTTTACGAACAGTATAAATACGTGTGTAGAACAAATTTCCACTAATGGAGAAATTTGAACAACGTGCTGTGATTAAATATTTGTTTAAAAAAAAATTAACACCAAAGGAGATCCATGATGACATGCAAACAACATTAGGGGAATCTGCTCCGTCTTATACCACTGTGAAAAAATGGGTTGCAGAATTTAAACGTGGACGAGAGAACATCGAAGATGACCCTCGCTCCGGCAGGCCAATGACGTCTACGACCGAAGAAAACATCAATAAAGTGTGTGATCTCATATTGAAAGACCGTAGATTGACTATCAGAGAAATTGCAGACACTATAGGCATCTCATATGAACGAACGCAAAACATCATTGTCCATGAACTCGGCTTTTCTAAGGTTTCGGCTAGGTGGGTCCCCGATTGCTTTCAGTAGAGCAAAAGCGAATTCGTCTCACGACTTCTCGCGACTGTTTGGAGATGTTCGAGGCTGATCCACAAGGTTTTCTTGACAAATTTGTGACAATGGATGAAACCTGGGTTCACCACTATACCCCAGAATCAAAACAACAATAAAAACAATGGAAAAAATCAGGTGAACCAACTCCGAAAAAAGCAAAGGCAATTCTGTCGGCTGGCAAGGTTCTTTGGGATGCTAAGGATGTCATTATGGTGGACTACCTTCCAAAAGGCGAAACAATAAACTCTGCGTACTATAGCACCCTTCTGCGCCGTTTATGTGAAGAAATTAAACAGAAACGCCCAGGATTACTGAGAAAGAAAGTGTTGTTTCACCAGGACAACGCTCGAGTCCACACGTCTGTCGAGTCTATGGCTCAAACTCGTGATTGTGGTTTCGAATTTTTGCCACATCCAGCTTATTCTCTTGATTTGGCACCTTCGGACTTTTATCTGTTTCCAAACCTGAAAAAACACCTCGTTGGGCAGAAATTTTTAACGAATGAAGAGGTCGAAGCCGCTGTTAACCTGTATTTTGAAGACCTTGAGGAATCTTTTTTTAAAACAGGTATGGAAGCTCTGGAAAGCAGATGGAAGAAGTGCATAGAGCTAAATGGAGATTACGTCGAAAAATAAAAATATTTTTGTATGCACTTTATTCTGTTTTCTTGACTAGGCCGCGAACTTTTCAATCCACCCTCGTACTTTCACAGCAATAGCCTCTCGCCATCGATATAATATCTCATTTGTCAAACTTGACATCAGATGTTCTTATAACCTGTGGTGTTCTGCCTACCCCATCAGGGATACAGGTATGAAGTTATGTATGTATGTATGTAATTATCAACCGAGTTGATAATTACATACATACATACATAACTTCATACCCATACCAAGTTTCAATTCGTGTGTATGTTTTTTTGTGTCTTTGCTACACGATATTTCGGACAATTATGAATCGATTTTGAAAATTCTTGTTTCATATGATAAAAGCTGAGTTGGTCCCATACAAATTTCATCGAAGTCGATCCTCATGGAAAATTACAAATTTTTGCAAAAAATATTTATGAATTCGGAGAATGATGACATTATAATTCAGCCAAAGTTTTGACGTGAAGTAGGTTTTTTTAATGCTGTGCATTCGTTAATTATATTTTTTGATCTGTGAATAAACCCGCGTTTGAACTCCATTTCACCTAATAAAGATGAGGTTGATAATTAAAACACAAGGGCTTTGGACGGAACTGACTGTTCATAAAACATGGCCCAAACACATCACCATCGGAGCACGGATTTTCGGAGACAGAATTTTATATGATCCTTTCACCAAGCGGGGACAAATGAAATAATAGTTGATTATATGTATACTTGGCTGGTAATTGGACTCTACGCTACGAATACATAACTCGATAAATTGAAATTGAGAAACCGTCAATTTTAAAGATATAAGATTTTTTTTTTTTTTTATATTGTAAGGATAGGACGTTTGTCTTCCATGCCACCTGATGGAAAGTGCGCATGAAGACTATGGTGTTACACGTCCATCCACGAGAAACCTATTCACTCGACACTTAAAAGTTCCAGGACTGTAGTGGTCAGGAAAAACAGACGCAGGCAGATTGTTCCACTCCTTGGCAATCCGTACCAAAAAGGAACTATCGAAGCGTTTTGTTCGACTTCTTGGTAAATCCACTATATATGGATGGAAGTTCTGTCTGCGTCTGGTAGTCCGGTGGTAAAAAGGGGTGGGTTCAATTTGGTCAAAAAGAGCACTCGCACACTCACCAAAATGTAGCCGATAAAATACTGTCAAACAAGCAACCTTACGACGATGCTCCAGCGTCTGCAATTTTTTATTTGTAAGGTTGTTGTTATTTATGATTTTACGGGCTCTTCGGTCAACAGAGTCTAGCGCTTCGAGCTGGTATTTGGCAGAACCATCCCAAAGGTGACTACAGTACTCCATGCACGATCTCACTTGGGCTGTGTATAAGTCGAGCAGCCGTTCAGGGCTGAAGTACCGCCGGACCTTCGAGATGATACCCAATTTTTTTGAAGCCGTTTTTGCCATAGACTCAATTTATATTATTTTTATAATTTATTATAATTTATATTATTCCTTAGTTTTTGGGGTAAACATTAGGACCAACGCAAGAATATGCAAACAATTAAGTTATTTCCAAATGTTGGTTAAATCCGGCATTAAAAATGGATGTTACTGTTTCATTATTTTCACGTTCAAGAGAATAAAACCGAATAACAAAATTTTGAAAAGATAAGACCTTGTATGACGATCGCCATTTAATGATGTATTGTTACTTAAAAAAAAATGGTGCGTCTATATAAGCTTGTGGCAATTCTTTATATTTAGGTAGATCAAATCATTATTTTCATTTCTATATTTTACATTTCCTTATTTACCATTTTGGAAACGTGGAAAGCTCACGTTTCCAAAATGTCACTGCGCCTGACACAAGTAGAGAGCAATGTTTATGTAACGCAATATTGCTCATAAATAATGCTAGGCTACAAAAGAAAAAGGCCTATGCATGGAACATTGTGTCATGAGTTATGATAAAATGTCTAAGAATAACCTTTCAATGTTTAGATTAAAATGAGCAGTTTATTTTTAAATAAAAAATATATTTTAATCTGTACAATGACTATCTATTAATAATTACCTGCCGAAGTACCTACTTTAAAGACCCCCAGCTAGGTATTTTACTACTGTTTTGAGTATCCAAATTGGAATCATCGTCATATTTTAGCCATATTCCTATCTTCCATTTCACATTCCATTACAATTTATTCCATCCACATGAATCACTTTGTCTATTGGTGCTAACACGCCGAAGGGCCTTTGTTTTACAATACCAATATCGGGATTTCATTTATCATGTATAAAAAGCACAAAAAGTTAATTATAATACTTACAATAACTAGATATCCAAAGACAATGTTTCCCACCCTTAGAGGGAAACAAAAGAAGAACTTTCGATTCATTTTGACTCCATGTGAAAACCTGAAACAAAATTATACGTTTGGGCATTAGAATATAATATATGGTTACACTGTACTACTTACGCTCTGTCAGATTCGAAGCGACCGACGACGCAGCCCTTGCAAATATTGATACCATTAAGGTACCGATACACGGTGACACTGACACCGACACTAGTGTCGACACAAGTGTCAGACGCGTCCACACGGTGAGCAATTTTTAGTGTCGACACTAGTTCTGAGATCGAGTGTCGCGGTCGAAGTGTATTGGCCGTCTACACGGAGCGATGCGCAATTCAGTGTCAGACACTCCATCGCCATGAATCGATATTTACGGACTTAGTTAAAATTAAGAAATGAATATCTACTATTAATTTTACATAACCGGGAATCGAACCTGGTCAAAATATCGTTTGCATTTATGAAAAGGCACACTTTATTTAAAATATGACATCAGTTGCAAAACATGAATTCCATTTTCAAATTTCAATTGAAATGACACGCCCGCTGAATAAATGCGTTCTAATTAACCGACTTTTAAAAAGGAGGTTATCAATTGGACCCGTAGGTATCTGTCCCTATGTATGCTTAGATCTTTAAAATTACGCAACGGATTTTGATGCGGTTTTTTTTAATGGATAGACTGATTCTTAAGGAAGGTTATTATGTATAATAACCTTCGGGAAGAGTGTTCACTCCTAATACAGGTCTGCGTACCTAAAAGGAGGGTACTTCAACATTTGTACTTCGAAATTTGCCAATAAAGAAATTTTGAATTTGAATTTGAATTTTGAATAATGTATGCATAATATAGTAGAGAAACACTGATATTAGATGTTTCTAATGTGATGTCGTAAATAAGCACGTTTTTTAGCGCTTATATTGCAAACGCTGCCTGAACCCTACGAGATAGACCAAAATGATGTACTACAGTATTGTCCACCTTATAAAGTTCAACAAAAAAGTTCGCGATGGTATATGTCTATCTCTTAGGGATAACCCACCATAACCATTTTTATCCTTTACTAAAAAATGGTTATTTACGAAGTGATTTTAAACAATACAGTATTAATTCTTATCTAATTAAGTACCTTTATTAAATTGTACATTTATTATAGTTCAATATGCTTTTTACAGCATGTAATTTAAGTGAATATTTCCGAAGATATTACAAATTTAAAATGCACGCGCATGCCGCCGCCATGTTGCTCTAGCTAAAAGTTTCGCGCACGACCGAAAACCGCGACACTGGTCTCAGACACTGCGCTCGTCGCGTCTACACGGCAGCTAGAGCGACACCAAGCTAGAGCGCCCCTAGAGCTGCAACCGAGTGTCGCGGCACATGACACACACGGACACTCGGTGTATACACTGAGTGTCAAGTGTCAGGTGTCGTCGTGTATCCGCAGCTTTAGGTTGACTTGGAAGTGTCTGCTGCATTTTTTATGAATTTAACTAGGGTAAAAAATAAATAAATGAATGTAAAAGATAGGTACTGGTACTTATTAAATATTGTACAATAAACTAGTAATTATTTGGTAGTTAACTACAGGAGGTGTAAATAATCGTATCAGTTAAGAAACAATGGCAGATTGCAAGAAAAAAAATTGGACTCATAGTGAATGTTTTTATGTTCAAAAGTTAAAACACTATCTCCTTTGAATGTGATGTCTAGATATCCATTTAAAATCGTGTAGGGTCGGTTTAGAACAGCCCTACCGGCCCTGGATAAGCGTGACGTAAAAGGCGACTAATTCGAGTGAAGGTGTTAGGATCCCGTCAGGACTGACTAGCGACCTCCCTTCATATAAAATCTGCCGCCAAATATTACCGCTCCGGCGGTGATGTGATCCAAAAATATTTTATGAAGAGCCAGTTCTTTTCTTAGGCCCGTGTGCTTTCAACTTCGACCTCATCTTTACTTAACATCAGGTGAGATTGAGGTCAAACGCGGGCTTTGTCTTAAATAAAAAAAAATCGCCTCTAGTGTACCAACCTAAATAACAACTTTGCAGAGATATAACCACCTGAATTGTCCTTTTCACTTAAGCAAGTATCAATGTACCTACCTATTATAATGTAAAGGAGTCTGACGATGTATATTATATTATTATTATTATATTATTTAGCCAGAACACCAGAGGTTAGGCCATCTGATGTCAGAATTGACAAATTTGGAGGTATTATAAAGATGGAGACAGAATATTGTAGCGGCAGATGGTCAGCCTATGGCCCACGAAAACTTCAATAAAACCCCCGTCCCTTAACTGACTTTTACAGTATGCCCGGGAAGAGAAGTAGCTGGCACATTCTATGTTTTTCTTTCGCTTCCAGTCCAGTTTCAGTCCAGTTATATATATGGTTACACTGTACTACTTACGCTCTGTCAGATTCGAAGCGACCGACGACGCAGCCCTTGCAAATATTGATACCATTAGGTTGACTTGGAAGTGTCTGCTGCATTTTTTATGAATTTAACTTGGGTAAAAAATAAATAAATGAATGTAAAAGATAGGTACTGGTACTTATTAAATATTGTACAATAAACTAGTAATTATTTGGTAGTTAACTACAGGAGGTGTAAATAATCGTATCAGTTAAGAAACAATGGCAGATTGCAAGAAAAAAAAGCCATCTGATGTCAGAATTGACAAATTTGGAGGTATTATAAAGATGGAGACAGAATATTGTAGCGGCAGATGGTCAGCCTATGGCCCACGAAAACTTCAATAAAACCCCCGTCCCTTAACTGACTTTTACAGTATGCCCGGGAAGAGAAGTAGCTGGCACATTCTATGTTTTTCTTTCGCTTCCAGTCCAGTTTCAGTCCAGTTGGTTTAATTATGTATGATAAAATATTATAAAAACTGAAAAATATACCTATAGGGCCAAAAAACATGGCAATCACGGAACGTGCCTAAAATACCTAAGAAAATATCAACGTCAACTCAAGTACGAAGAACTTAAGTATAGAGGCTATGATAGTTCTCTAGAATTGAAAGCGAGCCTTTCCTTAAGCCATAGACACTTAAGTAACGTTTCTATTAATCTAAGACATAACCCAACCCCCATGGATTTTATGTGTGAGGGCACATGACGTGCCTTATTTACAGCGAATAATGCGAAAATGTATTCAAAATACAAGCGGACATATTGAAAGCGAATTGTAATGTGCAACGATAGTACATTTTATTTTGTACAAACTTACTTTTTGTTTTATTTTACTTTCCAGGGCCAAAAATTAATTAGGCTTAGCAATTATACTATTAAGTAAAAACGAAGAGTCAGTGTTTCCTTGTAGAACACATTGTATACACATTGTATACCATAATATACTCATAGCTGTACCTACCTATATTTAAGAGAGAACAAAGCGGCTCAACAGTTTCCGTGTTGCTGCCATACTCGCAAAGTACCCACCTAACTCCATTAGAATATCACACAGAATTATTGAAATCAGTTTAGTAGTTTTTTGTTCATCTACAACAAAAAAAAATCGACACAAAATCGAAACAATCCTCTTTATAATATTACTCATCCGATAAAACACCTGATTTTATCCTCATTCTTATGTTGGAGCCGAAAATATCATACAAGACGTATCTCAGCGCTCTCATGTACAGTCTGCAACAGAATTATGTATACCACCCAGTCTCCCGCACACATAATATAATATGCATACCAGTTGTATGTGTGCAGAAGACTGGGTGGTATACATAACTCTGTTGCAGACTGTACTTAGACATATTTATTAACCCTGTCAAATCTATGAATGACCTAGCAAGCAATATTGCAGTAACCAGCAAATAAACATTTCAATTGAGCCCAAGTACTACCGGAGAAGTTTGTTTAAAGCAATATAAACACTCTTGCGATGCGCGTTACATAAATAAATATTGTAACCTGAACAAATAATTTAAAAGCTATAAAACTTACGCACCGCTAGCAAAAATAACTTTTACAGCTTTTCAATAGAATTTACGATGAAGTAGTATGTAGTCATGTAAATGTTTATATCTATTTCTGCTAAACCAAAGTGATCTTTTATTATTAGACAACTTCATAGTGTTCAATAATGCCCAAGCGCATGGTTGATATTTTATGACTGCCCATAAAGAAAATTGAAAACGTCGGGAGTGTAAAGCTATACAAATACTTATTTGTATTCAACGAAACTCATACACATGAATAAAAAAATACGTTTATTACTATTAAAAATAACTACTGAATAAAGTTCCTATTCAAGTTCTAATTATTTACCCATCAGAAAGTTCAATAAAATTTATTAAATATTTCAATTGTTACAAAATAATTGTGGCACTATCAAGCCTTGAATTACGTACCTTAAGTTGTTTACATTACACTTCCTTATAATTTAGAGTTATAATACTCATCAGAAAGTTAAATAAATATTTCCCATAATAGACTTAAATAGGTAGATCATAATGACTATGATGCTATCATGCCTTTGCGCACTAAAACAGTTATGTTTGGAACCACAGAGTTTTGGACAGTTTATATAACACTTACTATTTAAAAAAATAAAAATGACACTGTTCTAATTTTAAATATCAATTTTTGAACACTATTTACTTTATAATTATCACTAATCAGAAAGTTCAAAAAATACATAATAGACTTAAATTGATTATGATTATGATGCTATCATGCCTTTGCGCACTAAAAACTGTCACGTTATGAACCGCAGTTTTAAACAGTTTTCATCTAACTTAGTTTCAGAATGACACTGTTCCAAATTCAAATATTCAAAACAATCACGAGCTCTATTTACTTCCCCAACAACACTAAACCACATAACACTATACACAACCGGAGAGCGCGATACTAAACGACGGTGTGCTATTTCTATTGCAACTAATTGATCTGACCAGTTTAATGAGGTCTGATCAGAGCTAATTTGGTTCTGGGAGCGAGGTCTACATTACAGTGGTTTTGCGGGTGAGTGTTTACGGTTCACCGCGCTAGCTGTTTTGAAAAGGAGTCCTAGGGAGAGGGTCTAAGGTCGAGATCGTTGTCCAGTGTAAGATAGGCTAATTGATCCACTGATTTTAAGTAGATGTCATTTATAGGGCAATATTAAAATATGAAAAAAATATGAATCGTGAAAATTTAAGACAATATAATTTTTATACAGGGTGACTGGTGACAAATTTAAGATATTTAAAGAGAGCACTCTGTACTCGATTCTGATCATAATTATGTAATAAAAGTTGATACTTAATTTTCACCAGAATTCCCGATAAATAAATAAAGAGACAATACTACACTTTTCCCGACGCGCCGCCACCTCAGTCAACAAGCACACAGCAGTGTTCCCGCCACACGCACAACACCACCCGCTAAGTATCTATTGTATTACGCCTACGTAACCATGAGTTGCGTAACGAATTCTTTAACTTTCGGTTAAGTTTACTCAGTAAATAACTAATACATATTTATTTTTTCTCTTTTTGTATGATCTCAATCTATCACGTCCTCGAATTTCGATAGTGACCCGCCAGTCACCCTGTAGATTAACTTAATTTGTGTTATCGGTAAATAAAATATTAGTTTTAAGATGATAAAGTTTGTAGTGTCTAATGTGCTAGTAAGTACTTTTTTATCCATCGCTAGTATACAGTCCTACAAAACTGAAATTGAGCTATAAGGCTTCAAAGTTTTTGATTCTATCTCACTTACCTACGGATATTATATCATTAACTAGCTGACCCGGCAAACGTTGTTTTGCCATATAAATAAAAAAAAATAAAAATAAAAAATAGACGTTGGCCGATTCTCATAGATACCGGATAAGCACAAAAAATTTCATCAAAATCGGTCAAGCCGTTTCGGAGGAGTATGGCAACGAAAACTGTGACACGAGATTTTATATATTAGATTAATTATTATGAACCCTGCGTTAAAGGAATGCGTCATTGCAAGTTGTGTTATTGTATCTGACAATAACATATTGTTCTTATTATTGTTAGGTGTTCCTGTTTATTATTCACAAAGAAAACTGTTGAGTCATAGGAAAAATATTAATTTTAAACAAATATAATTTTCAGAGATTCTCAATCGGAATGGAACACAAAACTCCAAGAATATCAACGTACCTACGTAACGTCGAAAATGTTAAATTGAATTACAAGTTTAAACATTTTTTTATTACCTATAAAGTTACAAAATATGTTCTGTTATAAATAATTTGGCACATCAATCTAAATAATTGAATACCTTATATAGCCTCATTTCGGTACATCTTAAATTGTTTCCTCAATTAAATATATTTATCGTGTCAACAATTAGTTATATATAATATCCACGTTATATGATTATCTCAGTGCTGTATTCATAAGATCAATCAAGATCATTTACTACGTCGTCGCTGTTGTGAAGCTCAGAATACATAATTTATTCCCTTGTGATCTAAAGCGTAGAATATCAAGTGTGTCTTCGAATCGAATCTAAATTTTCAATCGAAAATAGAAATTTAAATTAATCTAAAACATACAAAATAAAAATATGGATTTTTTTGTTTTCACGGCGCCCCTCAAATATATTTAAATAAAATGGATTTAGATTTAATATTGAAGTCTCCTATCAAATAGCTATCTTTTTAAGATTAGAAAGGCCTTCATGGTACATTGGTCGAGTTTTCGCCTGCAGTGTCTCGTTCATGCAGTGTTCGATCTCGCGCCGGGGTTTGTAGATAATGTTTTAAAGGAACATTTCTCAACTAGCTCAAGTTTAGGTGTAAGTATATAACAGGATACCCCTTCGTTCCACTGTGTCTGTTCTCCATGACACAAATTATTTTGGGTCCTTCTTTAGCCCATATACAGTCGACTTGACTGTATACATCTTCACTCACTTACCATCTGGTGACTTGAAGGTCAAACTCGGGTTTAATCAAAAACTAAAAAACAGTTGGTGTATTTTTTTATGTACCATTTGATATCGCATATCTTAGCTGCCTCTGTCCTTCGCCCTAAGCCCAGTGAACCCTACAGGCTCAGTACAAGGTCGGCGCTCTGTTAACATAAAAATAGGTCGGCATCCTTCACGCACGACGACATGTGATGACATTCGAGGAATCTGACAAGGGCTATACACCTTTATCTTAACAAAATAAAGTGTTTTGCCAGGTTGTATTAACATACATTTTTGTATAATCATTTACTGTACGTGCCGACAGGTTGCTGAAATCTCTACGCGATCGTGAGTCGAAATCATCGCATTCGCATTCTAAAATAATAAAGCTTTACTTGAACAGCTTGGAAAGAACCCGTGGGAAAGGGAACCAACGGAAATCTCGGAAAGGTGCTATATAGATTTTCAGTTATTTAGAGACTAAAAGTATGCAGTCAGCAACGCCTCAATTATTCCATTGGAGATTGGTGATGTCCAATCTATGCGACAGGTGAATCTAGAACTCATTTGTCGGCTTCGAAACGCTTCTAAAATGTTATCAAATTTCACCTCCAAAATATGTTAGGTTCATATTCGGAGATATTAGGGTAGTGCATAAATCCAAATGACTAAAATATTAAAACAGTAGAAAACAGCGCATTACTTACTCGCACATACAATATTTGCTTTTGATAATAGTATTTCGTCTGAGATAACTAGATTCGTTATTCATTTCAGTAGTTATCATTATTCTAAAAAATATATTTCCTTACGATGATAGCAGGCTGTGATAAACCACCCACGCATTTGTATAAAACGCATTGCTGTCATTTGCACTGCACGCTACGACGACGTTAGACGTTATATTGTTAGAGTACCTACCTAAGATATGCCTTATACTTTTGTATTCTGTTAAATTTATTATTAACAAATAAAAAGTGGATCTAGAAAGATAACACTTTCGGATACTTTAATATAAAAGTTTTGATAACAGAAGTACATAGAACACAATTAAGAACATAAAAAGTATAAGTAGAACTAAAAAAATACAACACAAAAAAAAATTGCAAATTGTCAAGACGTGTGCCGAGACGTTATGACTGATATAAGTATAGTATTGACAATTTTTAAACAATAATAAAATATAATAAGATTGTTAATTTCATTAAAAATTGGCACAGAAACAGTCCAAGGATTAGCAATGAATGATTACTACTAAAATCATGAAGAAAAATAGCATCAGTGTTATTATCTCTATAGTAAAGGGTAGAGCGGTACCAGTATTTCAGCTTAGGAATAGTTAGTAATTTCCTCTACCTAAAAGCTATTTCTTCGGGCTTCAATAAAGCCTCCATAACTGCGCAGGCAAGTGTGCAATTAAATATTTGAGTATTAGTTAAGTGAGTGCTTGTTTAAGTGACATAATGTAATTGAAAGTTTATTCTGAAAGCATCAGAAAGCGTCTATTGCTCGACCTTTGTCAATCTTCTATTGATGGACAAGTGCTATTATCGCCACGTCTGGAGAGTAGTTTAACAATTGTGTTGCGCTAACTTTGACGCCGCCGATCGCTCGGTATAGATGAGTGGAGTTATTTGAAGGGCCAAACTATTTTCCTTTTATTTATTGATTTTTTCAATATTTTTTAAATTTCAAATCATATAAATAAATGAAGCAGAAATAATGAAACATTGCTTCTGGCTATTATCGAGCAAAAATGCATAAACTGTGGCTTAACTACCCAAAATCTTACTTCGCTTTTTTGCTATGAAACTTCGTAATTTAATTTCTATTTCCAAGCCAAGAAACATCACAAAATATATGGCTTTCAATGCAGTACAGATACGGTGTCAAAGATTTACCTACTTTTCCTCTTACCACTATGGAATAACATTATAAATTAACTGCCTGGCTATAACTTGGGTCTGACTCAATATGCAGCTTGAAGTATGGGCCGTATCGTTGATGCACTTACTCGTAAATGCTTTATGTGTAGCCAGCCATTTTCCTACTTAGTGGCTTGGAGGATACATTGGAAACTTGACAACAATATAACGATAGAGGTTTACCTTATGAAGATGTGTTATTATGGTATTGAGTTTTGTAATGGAATGTTTTTAGCGATAATGTTTGTTTATTTAACAAGAGTTGTAAGAGTACACTGTAAAAGTGGTAGATTCTACCAGTAAGTACGCACTTGAATCTTTCTCTAGCATTATACTCGTAGTTTTGATCCTTTCAAGAACCATTTGAAACAAACCTTATCATGAATAAATGTGAATTATCTTCACCTTTATCCGTTGTTTTATTTCAGGTGAAATGAAAGAGACACAATTTTTCGAAGAAAACATTAACTTGTTTCTGCACTTAACAATATAACAGCTCTACCTAAAATATGTGAAGGGTTATTGCCCAACACTAAACCATTTCACCTAAATAACTTAAGAACTCTGCTTTCTGATCTTATTCTAGCTAATTTTATAACTGGCAATTCGTATCGTGTTATCAAAACATCTAAGATTTCCACGTCGATGTTGCCTGCCAGGGCATTGTCTTCTTAATTGTTTCCTACACAATATGTTCTCAGCTTTCCCATCCCATGAATAATACAATCATCTTGGTAGTTAGTTTAAAGTTTGTAGTTGTAGCGTCGATTTGACTTGCTCTTTTCTATTTTGATAATTTTCGTAGCTTCGGCTATCAAATATGTACTTAATTGTCTGTAGAAATTCCTTTAGAAAACGCTTGTGGAATCTCCACCCGAATTCGTTGTATTTTATAATGAATTATTATTTTGGACCCAGACTTATTTGTGTCCCTAAAGTAAAATCATCATCATCACTACTCTTTGTAATGAGCCCACTGCAGGGCTATGAGTATGAGTAGGCCATAACCCACCAAGATGGCCCAGTGCTGGGTAGTGGATGTCAGAATTTAACAAACCCCAACGACTACTGTATACAATTACAGCACCTGGGACCGACTGCACTGAAGCACGAAAGTCGCCGTGAGAAATGAATGGTCGGCGGTCACCCATCCTAGTACCGACCGCGCCGTATGTGATATCATTTGATACACAAATTTTAGTAAAGTTATAGTGTTTTATATAGTAGTTATACTTACTTATATCGACCGACCGAAACTAAAAAGTCCTATATTTCCCGTTCCCGCGAGAATTTCGGCAATTCCTTGTTTAGCGAACACTAACATACCCTAAGGAATGTATGTTCGACATTTCAGCTCTGTACGCCTAGAAGTTATAGATGTACGTTATCTGTCTGTGACTCAGTAACTCAATCAGTAACGGAACAGTTTTATGTACATTGATGATTATGATTATATTCTAGGTTCACCCCTTATCTCCGATTCTCTCTTGAATAGGTTTTCCTGGCTCCCATATCAGATGCTTTTCTTTGTTTGGGGCCATGTACCTAGATAGTTTGTGTTAGTGTCAGTTGATTTTATCCATTTGTCTATCACATTATATTATAAGAAGCTTGTTGTTCTAGACTCGAATTGATCTGACTGAATAATCACAGTTACTGAGTCTAAAATACGGTCCTCTATTTGTTCGCTAACAACCTACTAAATAGTTATACTCACAAAATGAATACAAGACTGTCAATTGGTTCAGTGCTTTCAGAATAGTTTATGATTTTTTATCTGCGCACAAAACCATGTCTGTAAATGCTTGTAGGTATGCACCTAAATGTATTCGCATATCATCTATGAATAAACGATCGTCTATTCAAGCGTGCTCAACTCAATATTAAAACAGTGCTTAGGGATATTGTAAGATGTAAAGTATCCGAATCATGCGATGATTAAAAGAAAAATGATGAGAAGGAAATACTAGGTAGGTATACAAGTTCTTGGACAACCTTGTCGGTTTATAACTTAAGCCTGGTTTTCACCAAAAACACCTCTAAATTGGTACAAAAGTTTGAATCATTACAAAATGTATGACTTATTCGATAGTTTTTAAATCTTCCATGCTGGACTGGGAGCAAAGGAACAACATTTACATTAGCAAACCACTTACATATATCCTTACAACATAGAATGTGCCCGCTGCTTCTCTTCCCGGGCATACTATAAGAGTCAATTAAGGGACAGAGGTTTTATCGGGGGTTTTATTGTGGGCGATAGGCTGAACCCTGTCACTGCAGCAGCCTCTCTCCATCATTCTAACTAATGCCTCCGAATTTGTCAAACGTGACATCAGATGATTTTATAACCTCTGGTGTTCTGCCTACCTCGTAAGGGGTGTAGGCGTAAAGTTATGATTGATGATGATGATTGATTTTAAAATCTTCTTTAAAACAGACGCAAATAGTTAGATCCTTCGTTTCTTTCGTAGAACTTACAATTATTAATCGGTAATTTATAAAATTCTTATGAAATTGCTTTGTGTATTTATTTTTTCATGGATGCACAAAACAAGTTCCAAGTACCTATATTTTTTTTGACAGCCAGAACACAGGCTTAGGACAGGATCTAAAGAAACTTTGCCGGAACACATCATCGTTAAGCGGCGATATTTGACGGAAAATTTTATATGAATGGTGGTCTTTGGCGAACTCTAAGGCGCAGCGCAGACGACAGACTATGCGTGACGCACTTTTTAGTCTGTGAAAATAGAACCTATGCAATTATGTGCAGTAACGCACACGACGCGCAAAAAGTCCTGCGCACAATAATTTGACAAACGTTTGTATAAAAGTTTTACAAACTAAATAATTAGCACTAGTATCCGGCTCCTTTCGGGTGCAAATTGACATCAAGTAACAAAATTTGAGAATAAAAAGAAAAATAGTTAACAGATTTTTAATAATAAATAAAATCTTTTTGTGCGATCGCACAAAAAGTGTGCCGTCTGCGCTGCACCTAATGGAGTCAAATGTCGCCTTCCAGGGCTAGGGGTACAATACTGCGTGCGTAATCATGTTTATGAATAAACAATAAAATACTTCTGAAACAGCGACTACAAGGTACACCAACCGTACAGAATCCGACGCGGATTCTGTATAAACTTTATAAACGCCTAACCCTAATAACTTTTTGACAGTTCTTTACAGAATTTAATTAAACACCTTGTATTTACTCGAGCAATTTCTGGGAATCGGCTCCATGCAGTGCGCGCTAACAACGCGTACGGCGAGCGAACTGCCACCGCCTATCTTGTTCCGCATCTTGTCTAATATGCTTCTGATTTGCCACGAGCCGTGTCATTACATTCGTCGTTTTTTGCTTGGTGGTAGGATCCCTTCTGGGTCCGCCTGGCTAGCGACCACCCTTTATATAAAGTCTGCTGCCAAATATTACCGCTCCGGCGGTAATGTGTTCCGGCAATATTGTATAAAGAGCCAGTTCCTTCCTAAGCCCGTGTGCTGTCATCTTCGACCTCATCGTCACTTACCATCAGGTGAGATTGAGGTCAAACGCGGGTTTAGAAAAAAAGATAAAAAATTACGACTTTAACCAATAGCTAAGTATTTCTAAATCTTAAAAGCACAATAGAATCTTGAAATAAGCGTCGCAGGACTATTATTATACTAATGCCTACAATAATATTGACAAATTCACACACAGCAACGACTTTAGGAAAAGGTGAATGACTGAATAAAACCCTGACAGCAAAATAATAATAAAGTAGTCAAACTAGTAGCATACTGATTGCAAGGATGGAGTTAGAAAAGGCCCGGATCTTCGGCACTTATGCGTAAAACATAGAATCGAATTAGTTGCCGCGATTTACATATTAATTGAGCTTCGATTCCGGTTTTCCATTATGGCCACCGATTATTGGCTGATTACATTTGTACAATATACGTTTCAAATACACTACAGTACCTACTCACATTCAATAATTAAACATTCTTATAAAGTTTGTGTTCTGAAACCATACAGCGGAACTAGGCAACTTGTAAACAACCACACCCGACACAGTTAAAATAATCGTTTCCTAAGCTAGCCTGACTGGGATTCCTACTCTTATGGTGCGTACAGATTGCTGTAATCGAACTATTAATGTAACATTCTGCGCACTACACGTCCAAATACGCAACGTGCGCAGAATGTTACATTGCAAGTTCCATAACAGCAATCATCCGGGCAGGCGAACGTGTTACCACTGCATCACATGCAATTAGACCAAGTACATTTTGAATTGAAGGCCCCCGTTGTGCAGCGCAGTGAATGAAAATCTGGCTGAGACATGAGAAATGTGGTTGCGAGTTCGAAAGCTGCATTAACAATGTTGGTATTATCTGCTAATATTTGTTATGTAAAGCGTATTTTTTGTATATTAATATACATATATACGCTATACATATATATTATATGTTTACAACTAAAAGTACCTACATAGTAGTTTTATCGTTGTCTGGTTTCCGTTTTCATAAGCTCCGGGCAGCTTGGTTCTAGATGCTGATGCAAGAAAATAAATTTAGTGGCACTAGGTCTATGAATGATTTCCGTTAAGAAAGAAACATTTATGATTTTTAAACATTTAGAATACGGATATAATTAAAAAAGTAAGTCTCTTATAGTAATACTCATTATAATATTATCGAATTCAAAGTAATTGAGTCATCGGTCAAGCTATAAGACAGTAAAACTAATATCTTCTTTCAAACTACAAAATCGAATAAATTAAACGCTCATTAATTCAACGGTCGTTAAATTTAACCAAATATTATCTGTTCCTAATCTGAAGAGACAAATTAAAAAAAAATACCTCGCATCCATCATCAACAGTTAAACTCGAACCGGTAAAGAATATTGGAATCGTGTGTGGAATTAGAAACGCCCCCGCCTTCCTGCCTTATCTGAACCGAAGTGGGTTTTTTATTCATTTTATTTTCTCTCCGACACAATTTATGTCGCTATTAGTTCTCGATTCTGCCGCAGATGGAAACACGTTGTGAAGAATGTTTCTAGGAACGTTAGATTTGTGAAGACCGCTTACGCAAGTTTATATACCTATTAGTATTATATTATTAGATAAGGATTTGCTAGGAGTGACGTACGAATTTTATGATTAGAACTACGAATAATATTATTATTATAAATTATATGGACGGTCTCCGAGATGCATAAGTAGAGCGTTCTTCTGCGGTGTGAGAGGTCCCAGGCCCAGGTTCGAGCCCAGGCGGGCCAGTTTAGGAATGGAAATTGTCTAAACTGCATGCACCCCCTAGTTCTGCTGTTTGGTCTCCATAACCCAAGGCTTACTTTGGGGCCACAAAGTTAGTTTGAATTTAATATGTTACGTAGGGGAGGCGGGTACTTGTTGTCACAAAATATAAATAACCATGTTTAATTTGAAAACTGCAAATTTTTCTTTATTAATGATATACTTATTTGGTTAATCAGCCTATGTTAACTGCACTTATTTCATAGAAAATCTGCTTATATGTATAAACAATTGAGTGATTGAAAACAAAAGTCCAGTGAGACAAGTTACCCCCGACAACGAGGACACCCTTCCCCTACAGACAGCACTATCTAAATATATTCTTAAACGTGTTTCATGGGTCTTTCAAGGGTCTGCATGTTACACGTGTTTTGAGTGTCTGATTTGCAAAATAAGGTATTATAATTTTTAATAAGAGTTTTAGAATAAAGTAAATAAAGTGTTTATTATCGTACAGCAATGAAGATTCCACAAGATCAAAGGCTCGAAATTCTTATTTACCTCGGATATCTACAATTTACTAGATCTACACATGAAATGACTATCTATTCAAATTCCTATCATAATTTATTTCTTATTGAAATATATAATTCGTCTAATAAAATTACATACCAACTTAACTAGAAAAATCCAAATCCATTTAAATATAGGTACGGCAATCACACTGCTTAATTGATTGTTTACAACTCACTTGTATCACATATATCTTTTTTTACTTTTGAATAAATTATTTTTATATCACAAACGTACAAAACACTAGCCATACAAAAAACAACAACGTTAAAAGAAAATAAAGAAAAATATTTTTGTATGAGCTGCGCGCGCGCTCTCGATTAGCCGAGTATGTCCCCGCGAAGACACCAAGGCACTAACTATTACGTCATGGCGCAAGGCCGTATAGTATAATGCCGTAACCTTTTGACTGGCTCAGATCGGCTTTATCAAGGTCAGAAGAAAATACTGTGAGCGACTTTTTTGTTGACCGTGCGAGGGCAACTGCTTCCTGGATTAAACGTGTTCGGAATTTAAATGTTGGGAGTTGTCTTGAGCTATGCAACGGATGTTTATATTTAAAACCGACTTCCAAAACGAGGAGGTGCTCAATTCGTGTGAATGTTATTTTTTTGATAAACTGATCTCATGAACTACAGGCTGACGGGTAGTATGTAGATGGCTTTTTCGGTATAGAGGTAATGACAACGTCTTCTTTTTTCAGATTTTGGATTCGGATCATGCTAGCGGCGGTATTTTTGGTGGTATTTTTATGTTAATTTATAATCCTACTAACTAGTAGTATCATATTGAACCAGGATTTTATTCTGTTTTTACCTGCGCTCCCAGGATTGTGGTCAAAGTTGGAATAGTTACGTTCCCTATGTATGTCGAAGGTAAACTATCCAGCTATAATATTGTCTTAAGTTTTCACGATTCATAATTTAAATAAAACTACTTTTTAACCGGATTAATCAGGTATAATTTATATTTTACTGTTATGATTTCGCGTATAATTTAGTACAAATAATAATCCAAGTGCAAATATAAAACTTCGATTTACTGATCTCTTCTGTTTCGACTTGTTTGGTATTACTACTTACTACATTATATTACAGTTTTGTCTCGGACAAGAAAATACATACATAGGTAACTTCTTGCCTGTATCCCTAATGGGTTAGGCAGAACACCAGAGGCTATAAAACCATCTGATGTCATGTTTGACAAATTTCGAGGCATTATAATGATAGAGAGAGACTATTGCAGTGACAGAGGGTCAGCAACAAAAAAACACAAAAAAACCTTCCATAAAACCTCTGTCCCTTAACTGACTTTTACAGTATGCCCGGGATGAGAAGCAGCTGGCACATTCTATGTTTTTCCTTTTCTCCCAGTCTAGCATGGAAGAAAATAATTAGCCAGTGAAATAACAAAAACGTAGAATTTTCCAGCTTGCCTATGGCCAGCCACGCGCCATATAAAACTCACAAAGCCCACGTGACTAGATGTCATGGTCCATTCCCAGCATATATTTATCACCATGTGAATCCATTGATAGTATGCCGTATCGCTTGATATTAAAAATCTGGACATTACTTGCGAACCGAAGCAGGTTCCGCTTCATGCCATATTAATATTGTAAAGTTGATTAGATAGATTAGATAGATAGGTCAAAATGAAGAACGAGTACCTACAACCACATATAAAATTTAACAATCTTAAATTTGCAGACGTAGGTATGCTCAAATTTCATGCAAAGTTTGTTGCACACATTTCAACAAAAACAAGTTTGTGTTTTTCTGACATTTTCTTTTGTTTGTAATTACCTATTATAAGTTTTTGTTATGTACCTATTGTTTAGGTTGTCTGGTAGAGATCGCCCTAGAGCGATAAGACCGCCTTTTGTACATTGTTGTCCTTTTATCTGTATTTTTTTACAAACAATAAAGAGTAAATAAATTGAACTATAAATTACCTTTTTTCAGATTTATCCTTTACTTGTTCTGTAAGTTTTGCCAAGGTGCATGATTTTACAACTAATTTCAAGCATTTTATTCGAGAACCTTATGTTCTAACGCTCATTGCGAAAGTTTTGACACATTTCTTAAAAAAACAATATGAACCTGTTATTGTGATAAGCAACTTAAACTCTAATTAGCCTCATTAACCGTTTTCAGCAGTGCTAGCACGGATCTTTTGTCGATCGTAAGTTTACGAATGCTCGTATAGTATGGAGTCGATTGCAAGTTTTTAGTAACAATGTAATTTTTTATTTTACAGTTATTTAAGAGTAGAACCTGTTAACAAACATTCAAAATTAACAAGGAACACATTTATTTAAGCTGACCGTGCGGCAATGGATAGATTTCAATTATTGCTTGCAAAACCGTCTCCATACTATACGAGCATTCGTAAACTTACGATCGACAAAAGATCCGTGCTAGCACTGCAGAATCGTTGATGTTGTTTTCGTCCAGCTAACTTGTTCTAGGCGGGACACTGTGCGACATGGAGACACTTGGAGGAGGTCTCTGTCCAACAATGAGTGGTTCTCGGTTAACGATAATGATGAACGTCAAAATTAGAATTACAGACTGTTGGCGATAACGATGAGTTTGCGATATTAAGATGTTTGTATGACTTCATGGTAGCGGAAGTATGTTGGTAGTACTGTTAAAGAGGGCGCTAAATGCAATGAATGACTGACATTCGATTGCAGCGCCATAGGTTGTATCTTGAAGTAGGATGATGGCAAGTGACAGAGATACGGTTAGGACGGCTAGGTGCGCGGACGTATCTCGGACTGACTGTCGATAGTAGCTAGGTATTAATTGAGTTGGCATTGTAACTGTAAAGTAACTGACGGAACGGACTCGCGAATAAAGATTTTGTTGAGACTAAGCCAGGGTTATACCCAAGCCCACAGACTCGGTACTAAGTAACTGTCCAGTGATTAATGCTATCGTGTTTAATAACCTTCATCGCTGACAAGACTTCGGGCCACGGCTTCGGGCAATAGTTCAATGTGCCAAAACTTAACAGGCGGAGGACGCGAGTGATCCTATTACAGGTCCGATTTTTGTTTTCTAGGTACGGTACCCTAAAAAAATTTTTCTTTCACAAGATTTTTACAATTTTGTCCTCGAGTTTCGATGTCATATAAGCTTTTTCAAAAGTAGGTACCTACTTAAATGCCCACAAGATAAACATTACCATAACAGATCTATCTATATTTTTTATTACTTAAAAATTTTCGTGTATATTTAGGTACTTTCCACCGTTCTTCACTAAATCAACTTAAATATTAACGATGTTTGCAAAGTAAACGAGCACTGAATTTACTTCATAGGCTTCTTTAAATATTAAAAGAACCTAAAAGGTAAATCTAAGCTATAAATGTACTATATTTTTTGTGAAATAGAGCAAAATCTCGATGAAGATTTTATGAAATAGGTACTTACTTTTTTATCAGATTTTACTGCTTATTTTATTTTACATTTTAAAACGACAACGTCTTACTTATAAGAAAAAAAATACAAAAATTGACGTTGTACGGTAGTCTCCTTAAAAGTTTAAATATTATTTAAGTTCAATATAAGTAGACCCAGCATGATTTTCTCAATTTTCTATTGTCGTCTACTATTTTGAGAAAAACAGATGACCAGGCATCAACTGGAAGGACACTTCCATTATTTTACCTGTCACGTACACTCATTGCTAGAAAAAAGAATAGATAATTGAATATTTGATAATAAAACTTACTGTGTAACAGTATAACAAAAGCAGAAACAAAAAACGGTTTTTAGATTTATAATTATACCTACGTAGATTTAGCTATTATGTTTAGAATTATTTTTTTATACAAAGTACCTTTGGAGCTTGATATTTGAAATTAAAGTACTATATGCCACCCCGGCCACCCCGGGTCTCTTAATATTTTCAAACCATATTTCATACAAATCGGTTCAGTGGCTAATTCGTGAAAGCGTAACTGACAGACGACAGACAGACAAACTTTCACATTAATAATATAACAGTATGGATGTAAATATTAGCAGCAAACCAAAATAGATTTACCATCGAACTAACTGAATCAATCATGACCCATTTTGCTGAAAATTCGTTTGAAACCGTCAAATTTGTAAGGTCTATCGCACTTAATGCACTTATAACTTTTTATTTACTATACTTGTACTATACGAGTTCTGTACTCATTAAATGTCAGTGTCGAATGAAATGATAACAAGTTCGTTACCAAGAAAACCTATCTTCAAGCAAATTTCTACCTACTAGCATTTAGAAGATTTTCCAAAATGAGCTTATTGTGTGTCAGTTGGTTCGATAGTACAAACCGTTATTAAAACATTTAACCCATTAATCTTACAAATATCTATTTAGCATAAACCATTCTTTTAAAGTTGATTTAGGTATATATCTGATATTTAGATATAATAACCAGGTTATCCTCTTCTGTCGTATTTTGTCCTGGCGGCGGTCGCCGCGGCGTCGTCATGTCGGAAACGAGGCAGGGCGGATCAAACTTTATTTATTCCCCGACATACTTTTCCTTCGTCCGTGTTAGCTGTGGAGCCACATTGGATAAACAGACAAGCCAATGGATTGACCCAATTATATTCGAATAGTATCAGCAAGTTTAGGTAGTTGGCAAGTATAGGTGTAGGGGTTTCTCTGAGAGCTCAGACGATAAGGGTGAATGCGGGCATTCCCCGTAAACAATGACGCACCTACTCACCTGCCCAGCATGTCCACATAGCTGCACACTCCAGGACTTGATGGAGGCTAGCGATGGTGCTGTAGAGGTGGCGAAATTTTGGACGAACAAAATTTGAAGTTGTGTCGACTCGCAAGAAGAAGATAGGTATGACGATTAATGACTCCAAGCTAGTTATTTTAAAAAGCCTTAACTTTGACGCTTTAAAGGCTTGAACCCCAAAAGGTTTAAAAACTTTTAGGCTTGAAGACTTAAAGTCTCTCTTTCACCTAAAAGCCTAAAGATTTAAAGACTTTCTACATTTTACCTTTGTAAAACGTAAAAATGATAAACGACGTATCGGCACTTGCTTAAAACACTACAAATCATTTCAGGGTGAAACTGTTACCTAAGTGTTGAAAACTCAAAAACATTGAACCTTAAGCCCTTTAGCCCACAAAGCTATAAACCTTCAAATCTAAAGTCTCAAAGCCTTTGAAACCTTAAAAGTCTCCAAACGAACTCTCAACAAATATATTGACCGCCTATCACTATCGAAAAAAGTAATAATTATCTATTACAGACTGGTCCAATATAATATATTTTGTGCTCCTCTGCTCGTATAATATTAAACCTTTGAGATACCTTCCTACTACAAGCCACTTAACCTTAGCTAAACAGTACAATTTATTACGAAAACGTCAACACGTACAAGCGTCCACAATATATAATACGTAATATTCTATAAAACAATTCCTAAACTAAGCACCTTCTATTTTTTATGACTGTGCAAAATTCCCGACTCATACAATTCTGTTCGCTCTTGGTGGCCCATAAAGACTATGGGAGTCTCATAAGTGACGTCATAAACAACAGAATTTCTTTGATGATATGTCGTTAAATAAATTATTGTCCTAGCTAAGTACCCATAAACTACAAAATAGTCGAAGGACGGTCGCCCCTCGTTATTAAAATACCATTTACTAACGAATTTAAGGAGCCCGTAGATTATGTAGTGTACAGTAAACGTAAATAGCTGTTGTGTTATGAAAACTAGTTTATGTGTGGTTAGTGGCCAATATAAGTGTTAATGTAGGTTAGTTATTTTTGAACGAATCATTCTTGATGTAGGTAATGATGGTTTAAAAGCCTTTAGTGTGTCTTAAAGGTTCGCGCACATTTTTTCGGGCCGCAGCGCAGCGCAAAAATCCGCGTGCTTTTTTTTTTGTTTTTCCGCCAAGGAAAATCTTTGGCACCCACAAAAGCAAGCTCTAAAAGAAGGATGAATCCTGTTACGGACGAAAGGGAATTCTATAATCTGCTAACCCCAGTGACTAACAGATATAGAGTACCGAGACAGTGCGGGGACCGCAAGAGCGGCCACTAGACTCCTCAGAACGCCGGAGTATACCCACGAAACATCCCCCTTTTATGACCCGCCTTGATGTAGGCTACTGATCATAATCGAAGTGACAGCCAATCGGTAGATAGAGGCTGCGCAGCGGGGACACCCTGGTCCCCATAAGTGACTAAAACGACGAGGCTGAGACGAAGAGAATATCTAGAGTGACGAGACTCACTCTAAGATAGGAAAGCTGAAAGAAAGGACTACGTTTAGAAACGTTGAGCTTGCTGGAGTTTCCTAATAAGGGGAGCGAACGTAGTTAAGACCGGAAGAGCACCATTGAAACCCTCAGGGCTGTCGTCAAGAGCGTCGCCGAAAGCCAGAATTTCGTCGATGGGAGCGAGCTTGATCCAGAACGCCATGCGGTCGTGAGACCCCTTTGCGTTCTGGCATTGTGATGCTGGTTTGGCAGCCGGTCAAACACAAATATTCTTTATTTCGTAAGTATTTAAATACATTTGAAATAAGTCAAACAATTTACAAATTGAACTGAATCTACCACCACTTCGGAAAGTCGATCTGTTGAGAAGAAGTGGCAAGAAACTCAACAGCAATCATCTTTTAAAAATAAGAGAAAAAAAATACATATATTACTAACAATTTACAGCCAGGGAATCCCAACTTCTTGCATCCGGATATCTTAAAGTAAAACTTTTCACATAACACTTATGGTTGTGATTGAGCCGCAACACGGCTGCTCGGACCTGAAACGGAAGAGGATTTGGCCTTAGAGGCCTTCGAGACAACTGGAGCAGAAGCGTTCGAGCGTGGTGGCTGAGGGCGTTCTCTTCAGTTTTCGATGGGCTTTACGGTAGCCCTGGCAGCAAGTGGTGCCTTGAAGAAGATTTATGTTTTGTTGTAATTGTATTTCGATTATGTTTGTTAGTGAATAATTTAGTTTTCATTAGGAACTGATTATCTATTTATCTATCAGCCCAAACAGGCTAATTTGTAAATAGGCTAATTCTATTATTATTTGAAAGTTTATGTAGGTATAGGTAGCACTTACCTACTTGATAAAAAATTGTGTCTTTAGCTAAGTACCTAGGTACGTACAATGTTACAAACACAGCTCGGTAACAAATTAACCTATTCTATTATCAAATCTATATACGAACGAAAAGGTAACTATTCATATTTTAATTTACAGATAGGTAGGTCAATTTAGAGCTAACACCTACTTAATGTTTTAGCTCTAAATTGAATTCTTTTCGAATACCTAGTTATTTATTGTTTTGTGAATATAGATTACACAAGTCAACAAAAAAATACTTTTCTTTGAGTCTGTTATTTAGTGAATATTTTCTGATTGTATACATCGAAAAAGAAGCAGAAACTCTATTTATAATAAATAAAGTTTGCTTTTGTACCTTTACACAATGTAAAACGAATATTATACCTAGTGTTTTAGCAGTTTTTTTAGGAGCCGTTGCATAGAAGATACAGGAGAGGGGCAGGGGGGGCTGTAGGTGTGTAGCGGGAGTGAACTACAAGAAGCTTGAAGGCAGTTCTTCTTCACAATGGAAATAAATTTCCATCTCTTCCCCTTGCTCATTCTGTAATGCTTAAAGAAAATTACGAGAGCGTTAAAATGTTGCTACAAGTTTTAAAATATGAAGAGTACGCCTGGCCAGTGATAGGAGATTTCAAAATGGTTGGATTTCTGATGGGAATGCAAGGCGGGTACACTAAATATCCGTGTTACATTTGTTTATGGGACAGTAGAGCCGATGCACTTCACTACCAGCAGCACTCATGGCCACAACGGAGCGAGTTTCAAATAGGACAACATAATGTCAAAAATGAACCGATTGTGAAGCCCGATCATATTTTAATGCCTCCATTGCACATTAAATTAGGTCTGATGAAGCAGTTCGTAGAGGCTCTGCGTCAAGACTCTGAGGCCTTTCAATATTTAAAATCATTTTTCCCGAAATTGTCAGAGGCTAAAATTAAAGCTGGTATTTTCATTGGTCCACAAATAAAGAAAATAATGGCCAGTGAACAATTCCTACAGCTCCTCAGTACCCACGAAAAACAAGCGTGGCTCAGCCTTAAAGCAGTGATTAATGGCTTTCTTGGCAACAGAAGGGCAGAGAATTACACGGAGCTTATTACTGATATGCTTCACAACTTCAAAGTTATGGGTTGCAGAATGTCATTGAAAGTCCACATGATACATGCTCATTTGGATAACTTTAAAGACAACTTAGGTGCATATTCGGAAGAGCAAGGGGAACGTTTCCACCAAGATGTAATGAACTTTGAAAAGCGTTATCAAGGACAATATAATGAAAACATGATGGGTGACTACATTTGGGGGCTCATACGAAAAAGTTCCAACTTACACAGAAGAAATACCAAGTCTGTTCATTTTTAAAGTCTTATTTGTATTATTTTTTGTATTTGTGGGTTTATATATGCCGTCTTGTATAATTAAAGTCAATAAAAAAATTTGAATTCAAAACTGTTTTCCTTTTACATGTAATAATTGAAATTAAAAAATAGAGCTCTTTCATAAAAAATAAATTTCGTTGTAGTAACTACAAAAGCAAACTTTAATAGATAAAAATATTTTTTCTTTAATTAGTTAGGCATAAGTAATCAAAATCAGAGGTACAGAACGCAGACTCAAAATTCACTTATGAAACTGCGTTAAAATGAAATGATGTTTTAGTTTGGTTTTACATTATTTACATATTTTGCTATCAAAACAATTTACGATGGTATGGATATTGTGACTAATTGGATTTCGACTATTTAGCGTAATTTCATGGTAAATAAAAGTTTGTTTTGATACATTTTAATGGTAGTAGGTATCGTTTTTATGTGGGTACAAAACAATTTTTTTATGTCTCATTTTGATGTTAAACAGGTCATAAGGTTTCATATAGTTTTATTATGTTGAATTATTATGCACTTAACTACTACCTACGACAGTTTGTGATAATTTTATGTTTTATCATGTTCGAATAGGTAGTGTATGAAAGAAATGTTGAACAAACAACTTTCTCAGTATTAAAATAAAGTCTTAATGAGGAGTTTTCTAATTGATTTTAAAAAGAAAAAATCATATCTTTTTCTCTCAAAAGATGGCGTTGGTAATAAGCTAGCTGTCAAACTTCTATACGAAAAGACATTTGACATTACACTTTTGTAAGAAAAGCATGTGGCGCCATCTAAAATGAAATATAGTAACTATTTTTTTTATAGTTTTAAATGTCAGTTTGAAAACCTCTCATTAGCTTGGTAGTAGTATTTTACCGCGCACTGCCAGTAAACGGACTTACCATTAGCATAAACGACACATTAACCATAGAGTGTCGAGAGAAATTTGCCTTATATTCAAAGACTTAAAGCTTTAACTCGTAAATTTTTACAGTTCCAAAATTCCGCGGATGCGGCCCGTCACAATGTGCTACGCTAACATTGTTCGATAGGAGCCGGCGCGGTCCGCCGCGCGCCGCGCAGCGCCTCGACATAGTATGCGCGATCCTTAAATGTGACTTTTGTCTTCTATACTTTCTTTTTAGTTATTTTCAATTTAATTAAAAAACGTCTAATATGTAAAATATATAAAATATGTAAAATGAATTTCTTTTTCTGTCTAACAATATTTTTAATCTAGGTATCCCTATAATTAAAAAAGTAAAAATATGTTTGTATTATGATTGTAACGATTCATATTATTGATAGGAGTACTTTTATCTCAATTTCATACAGGACTAAGTGAAGCAACTAACTTTCTTATTGTAATTAATAGCTAAATAAAAATACATTCCGGCAAAATTACAAAAAAGTTTACATGTAATCTATGCACATATAGTTCTACAGATAAACAGATAAATTAGCACTAGAACAGCACCATATTTGCCGTATTTGTATACCAATTGATGAACAACCTTGGAGTGCCGATCCAATTCCAATACCAATAAAAACAATATTACGATAAAAGCAGCTCAAATACTGAGCTCCTTAGTCGCACGCAACTCAAATAATATCTAAGGGTAATAATAATAATATCTACCAGACCATTCGACGTCGTCGGTACGATCGATTTTTTCTAATCGGATTTGATCGATTGGTCTAGTAAAAACTTTCGATCGACGTCGACTAATCCATTCTACCATCGATCTACGCCCTCGATCGACGATCGATCTATTAGTGCTGTAACACCCTAAGCACAATAATCAACGAATGCAGAGCATTAAAAAAACCGACTTCACGTCAAAACTTTGGCTGAATTATAATGTCTTCAATGTAAACATTCTCCGAATTCATACATATTTTTTCAAAAATTTGTAATTATCCATGAAGCACTTAATCAATTTCGATGAAATTTATATGGAACCAACTTTAAAGTATCTTCTATCATATGAAATAAGAATTTTCAAAATCGATTCACAATTGTCCGAAATATTGTGTAACAAAGACACAAAAAAAATCATACACACGAATTGATAACCTCCTCCTTTCTTGGAAGTCGGATAACAATAATATAACATATTTGCATTCTCATTTCAAATAATTAACAATATGCTAGTAGTTTGTAATTTCGTTATTTCTAAATATTAGAAGGTTTACTATGAAATGCTTTACTATGCCAGACTTCATCATCCTCACCGCATGTAATGAGCCCAGGGCTATGAGTCTCTCCTCTGGGTGACGAGCAGGTTTAGGCCGTAATCCACGAAGCTGGATGCTAGACTTTCTTGGTTTTAAATTCAAAGTATGTAATGTTGAAACATCCCCAATATTAGATATTATCCACGATATTAATGCGGACTTAGAAGAATTGATCGTATCCTCGGCTAAGATAGCACACGAGCTTTGGAAAGAACTGGCTCTTCATAAAATATTGCCGGAACATAACACCGTCGCCGACAGTTCATTTTTGGCGGCAGATCTTATATGAAAAAATCCAGAAGACCGTACCAGTTTGAAAAACAGACTTATGCTGACCGGGTACAGCTCTCTTACTTAATCTCACAAGTAATTTGTGCTCCGTTTTTTTTATTTATTTCATGTCAATGTGTAACATTTCTCCTGCCACAGATACAATTATTGTGTTCTCTGAAAATTCCATCCTTCATATTTCACTTTTTGTCCTTGAATGTTTGAATAATTAGGTATGGGGAGTATTATTTTAGAAAACTTTAATATTCTCTTTGTATTTAGGCTATATCAAACATAAAAATTATCAAAGAAATTTCCATTAAGATAAATATTGCTTTTAACAGTGGGTATGTAGCCTGAAAGGGTGGGATCTACGTTATACCGAGTTTCGGATGTTAATGAGTATGCCATTTTACTACCAAATATGCCTCATTACTTATCAACCTAAAGATACATTTAAAAATCTAATACGTTAGCTATATTTCTACCCAGATATGTTACGTACCCATTAATATATTTTTTTACATTTCCGATTGCTATTTCATACATTACAGTCTGAGCATTCGGTATTGTATAGAATACAATAAATAATATTTTATACATCACCTGCACGTTATTACCTAGGTAATGTAAAGAATAGCGTATTATACAGATTGCCGGTAACATAATATGTACTTGGTCTTTTGAGACTTGAGCATTGACAGCGAATCGCTGCTTGAAACTTGATCAATGCTTAAAGTAAGCTTTCAATAAACGGATCTTATTTTATTGCATCGTGATCACTTGATCACTTACAATTCAATTCAACTGTTGTATAGTTAAAAGTTTCCAAGATTCATAATTTAAATAAAACTACTTTTTAACCGGATTAGTCGAGTTGAAATGTAAAATATAAATTGTAAGCGATTAATCCGGTAAAAAAGTAGTTTTATTTGTTGCAACTTTTATATTTTTTAATGCTTAAAATTTACTCAAAAATAACTGAAAGCTATTGAAGAAATTATAAAAAGGTTATGAACAAGGTAAAAGTGTCCAAACAATGCCGCAACTATACATACCCCTTTGAAGTACTTTATTCGATAAAAATATTTCAATGAAAAATAGCAAGGGATACTCCACGCTAAGAGAGTACAGGTGCTTATAAAAAGGTAATAGCCACTGCAATATAATCTCAACCGCTTCTGGAACTGAGCATCCCCATCTAGACACGAGAGGGTTAAAACAAGCAAGACAAGGGTTAAAGTGGCGAAGAGGACGCTTGTGTCTCGCTTTAAAATTTTGCGAGAAAATCTTTTGTAGCACCATTTCTATTTTAGATGTTTTCTATTGCCTAAGTAGGTACCTGATTACTAACGATTAAGGACTAATCGGAATTATTTAATTAGTTTTGGCCTGGGCTTGCAATAAAATAGTTCAATGACAGATTTGACTTAGGTACTATTTAAATAAATAGCTACTCTCGATAAAATATTCCTTAGTGTAATTCCAGTCACTTTCTTACTAGGCAGCAAAATATCAACTCTATTCAACCTCGCATATGAACATGCCAGCAGAAAACATTCTTTCACGTTAATAAAATTGGTAAATCTGTTTTGTCCCAGTTGCATCTTTATTACCCACCATTTAGTTCATTATAACCATCCCAGTGGCTCGTTACTGTTGCCAAAAATGGTTTTGCCAACTGCCACCATACACTATAATTATACGTTACTTGTTGAAAATGCTGCATCATAGCGCAAACTCTCAGCAATGGCCTTGTGTTTGTTTGGCAGCAATGTGGTCGATACAGTGTTTTGCTGAGTCACAATATTAAGGCGCCATAATCTTTTTTTTTTCAAACGCATATTTGGTGAGGTTACACTAAAAGAAACATATCTTGAAACTAGCTACTGGGGTTTTGAGCAATATTTTATTAGATTTTTCAGTTAAAACGGAGAAAAGTGTAGGTAGGTACTAAGCATGTTGTAAGGCTGTAAACTAGATGGCAGCGACAGCAACAGCGGCGTGGGCAGCGATTTCCGCGACACGATAGAAAGTATCTATTGAGTTTGTATGAAACAGCGAAAGTCGCTCAAGCGCCTGCTGGCTTCGAGAACGGCCCGTCGCTGCCCGCGCCGCTGTCGCTCTCGCTGTCGCTGCCGCCCCGTTTGCAGCCTAAAAAGCGACTAACCCCAGTGACTCCCGCTTGGTGGTAGGATCCCATCAGGGTCCGACTGGCTAGCGAGCACCCTTCATATGAAATCTTCCGCCAAATAATACGGCTCCGAAGATGTGTTCCGGGAATATTTTATGAAGAGCTTCTGTCCAAAGCCCGTGTGCTTCATCTTAGACCTCCGATAAACTTACCATGAGGTGAGATTGATTGATCAATCGCGGGCTTAGTTTATAACATCACCGTCGGCTTGGATTTCGTTTACCACTTTTTATCTATGAACGAAGTTCAGGTCCAGTCAGTAGTGCTCAACATCATTCGCCTTTTATTAAGATTGAGGTCAAATAAACCAGTTTTTGGATATATCGTTTCAATAAACAAGTAAATCAAATGTATTGGTTTATCAATTTAATTTTATCCTATACGAATTCGCTTTGAAACTTTTGTCGCCATACTTACTACATACTAATTAGGGCCATACTTGCCGAAAGTAATAATTTATAAAAATTGATTCAAATCAGAAACCAATAAACTTAAATACTGTCGAGATAAAATAATATGAAAATGGTGAGTGGGGGCAAGATCGAACGGGTTTTCAATGAGATGAGTAGTGTTGTTTTTGAATCCTTGTGAAACACTACATATTAATCAAAATTTGAACTGCATGTATCGTGGATGACGACCAGAGAGTATATTTTTAAACTAGTTTGTTAAATTTCATTTAAATCTATAAAGAAATGAGTGCCACACCAAGCATCATTTGCAATGGACAAAAATAAAACAGGGGAAAGACGGAAAGGTGACGGGGAAAGATCAAACTATTTTCTAAAATCGTTTACGAAAATGACATACATTCTTGGTCAATACTAGTCTATGGAATTGAATGCCCTGAAAACAAAATAACAGACATCAAGCATCAAAACGCCTAAGGAAACAAAGTCAAGACAAATATTTTGATTTTTGTATTTCAATCTTACCCCACCGGGGAAAGATCGAAGTGGATGTTCTCAAACATTGCTGAGCGATTGTTTAAAGTAAAATTGATAATAAAAGTTAAAGGCAAAATCAGAAACAAACAAAAAATCTGATTATGTTACATTTGTCATATTTGGTAGCATAATATTATTCCAAATATCTTACTCGAAAATTGATATGTTCATCTTACCCCATCAAAATGTAATGGGTAAAGATAGAAAATTGTATCAATTCCTAAAATACGAGTAATGGCAAAAAATCTATTTAATAACTCAAAGGTAAATAAAAAGTTATTATTAAGTATCCAAAAGAATCAGTTGTACCTAGCTTTTAATGATAATTACAGGATGCGGGGTAAGATAAAAACACTTGAAGAAACACGCAAAAAGTCAGATTGTATAATTTTGTAAAAAAAAGCATGTTTCTGTGCAATAACCTTCAAACATTGACTATGACATAGGAGAAAATTAAATGGCGGCTTAAACAGAGCTACAAACACTTCAAAAAATCTGCTAGATGTGGCTTTATTGTTGACTTTCTGTCTTACCCCGTTTTCCATCTTCCCCCCACTCAGCTTATAAAAAAATTACAAAAAAATATGCTTTAAAAAATAAAAAGGTGAAGAATATTTAACCGTACAACCGTACACATAACCTCACGCCTGTATCCCCTCTCTATTCAACCGTAGTCCTTATATAAAGGAGAAATTAGGAGAAACAGAGTTAGAGGTGTTTTGAAAAATTTACAGTCGGCCATTTCTTTTAACTTTGAAGGTGGATTATTAAAACGACTAAACGTCTTTGCCGCTGAGACGTTATCTTCCATAGTTGTACAGAAAGTGATAATAGTAAATACCTAGCATCTTTCACTAACATAACATTTGAAATATTAACATATTCAAAAGAAAGTTACTTGTCCTGGAGGTCTTTGATCCCGTCGTAACATGTATTCTTTTAAATTACACGCTTGAAATGTATTGGAAATACTGTCAACTGGTACAAAATAATTGTATTGGAAAAGTCAGTTACTAAATCGAAATAATATTTTTGTATGAATGAATTTTGCTACGTTGTTGGATTGTCATTTATTATTTTATAGAATATCGAAGGGAAAGAAAGTCAACGAAATGAAATAACGTATTTTTTTAAACAGGAAATTGCATAATTCAATAAAGTTTCCAAGTAAGTAAGTAAGAGTGTTTACCACAACAATCTATCGATAATTGAGAAGTCAAGTCGATCGATAGTTAATAATGTTTTTAAGTTATTGCATTTAAATGCTCAATTATTCCTAAATAAATGTAAAATGTGATAAATAAAAATTACCCGACCAGGATTCGAACCTAGGACCTCTCGTTTGCCGGACGAGTGCTCTTCCACGTAATTTCTGTAAAGAAATTGGTCTCGGGTGGTCTTAGCTGCAAAGCTATACCATAAGATGGAGCTACGTTAGCAATATAACGTAAAAACAAAAAATGTGCTAAGTAACTTCGATCGATAGTTTTACTAAGTGAAAGAATCCGATCGACGTCGACCGATGTCAATCGACGCCGCCGGTCGACCGTCGGTCAATTGGTGCGGTAACGGCTAACAGCATCAATTACAAGTACCTACTTAAGTATTGTGATTTCCTTAAGTGCTGATAGTCTCACGCATAAATTCGTTGTCCATTCTTCAAAAATAATTGTTAAAATATCCATACCTGAGTAAAGATCAAGTCTTAATAAGCTTATACAGGGTGGTCCATTTATAGTGGTAGTTGAAAAAAATACCTTATGTCTTTTTAATGATTCGGCACGATGTTTTTCAAGTAAACCAAAACTTTGGACTATTATAAATGGACCACCCTGCAGAATACGGGCCAGAGAAGGTCACGAGACATAAACAACGAAAACGAGCGTGCGTTTATTTGTTGTTAAGACTCCATACCCTCATGCCCTGGAGCAACTTTTGATTTCTCCCTCACTATCATATTTTATGGTATTAAGCAATCATTAATTTATATAAGACATATACGTGTACTTAGATTAAATTACTATGTGTAATTTTATTATCAAGACCACAGTGGTATTAGCGATTAGTGGTAGGATTCCGTCAATAATGTTTGCACTAATGGTGCATTGCTATTGGCAATCTCAAATTTGCTGCCAAATATTATCATTTTGACGGTGATTTCTGCCGGCAATATTCATAAAGAGCCAGTACTTTCCTAAGCCCGTGTGCTTTATTTTTTTTTATATAAAAAAAAAACTTATTATACAGTAGCTTGCATCTGTGTTTATAGAGAGTTGCACTCCATTTCAAATAACCGCTACACAAATTCTAAAGAGGTTGTTAATTGTATTTCATAAATAAGGTTTTCATTTCGTTCCGCCACTATGAACAGTTCTACACGCAACTCCTTTCAGCTACATTTGCTTGCATTAAGCCGTGAGCATACGTGCACCTCAGCTTGAAATACATTCTCATTTGTTTGTGCAGCAAAAACAATTAAGCGCACAAGTACACCTCTACACAAAGGTAATTCTCTGAACCGATCTCGTCGAGCGTAATTCTCATGCGGTAAACATATAATTGGATTGGATTAGATAAATCTAAATTTGTAGCGATATTAATTTGATGAAAGTTTGTGAGGATCAAGACAGATTGACAGTAAGGTAAACGTCAAGGCAGTGCTTGCAATAACACAAAGGATAATTAATGTTGTTGTTCCCATGGAATCTAGATTAAAGCGGATGAAGTAACGAGAAAGCGCCAGTCTATACATATAATTATAAATATATGGTTTATACAAAAAGTTTAATTCCGTAGATTTTTGAAAATTTTCTTCTTAATTTTCCACTGTGAAATTAAAAATTAACAGGTCTTCAGTAACATATCAGAAAATATAATTTCAAATCGACCTTATTTAATTAAACTAGCTCTACCCGAGCAAATTTAAATTCGCTAAACTCAACGCCCAATTCAAGAGGTAGGATTAAATGTTCACATTTTAGAAACATTTCCTTAAAAAAAACGAAAGTCTACAAAGGGGAAGTGGCTTCTCACGATGACAGCACAAATCACGGATCGAAATATACCACTGCATTGTAATACAAATGAGAACATGGCAAAACACTTCATAGATAAATTTCGAAAAAGGAATATCATAAAACCTGCATCAGTGTTTCCTGATATTCCTTTTATGTTGTGAAAACTAAGCTCTTAGTTCCGGTATGCATAGTTCATTCCGGTATGCATAGTTGGAAGATTCTCTACGGTAAGACGTTAACGAAGTATCATTGCGTTTTAAGGCCCTTCAATTGGGTGAACTGCGCGAACACTTATCCATTTGTGTTCGACACCTCCTTGCACTTAGTGTGAACACGGCTTAAAGCCCCGTCAAATCAAAACAACTTGCAGTTTGAAGAAGAAAAGCGATTTCTGTAAAGAATTGAAAAATAGCAGCAGTTCATTTTGTAGCTGTTTTTCCATTGTGGTTATTTGATAGATGGTAATCGTTTCACATTATTTGAAGAAAAGGTAAATTACAATTCTTAGTTCTGCTAAGTCTCAGTTTTAAAGCACAGTAGTTAGATGAAATACACTTTGAATACTTTTCACTTATAAAACCTTCTTCAGTATACAACCTTATAACCTTATACGACTTATACAACTTTCTTCAGTATAAGATACATAGAGTAAATATTTAAATAAATAGCAAAAATGTGTGGCTCTATTTCGTCTCCGAAAATTCATATATTTCACCTTTACTAAACGAGTACGCATTTTTCTGAAACCATTTCCTCGGTAAGATTTACGATGCTGTTCATCTAACTTAAGTAAACTTTTTATCTTCGCCAACTTCAAAACTCCTATTTATACTTCGGCAATTTACAAGCTGAAAATTAAATGATGACAAGACCTTTAGTAAAAAAAGTATGAGGTTCATAAAAGTTTTTTGTTAGTGAATAAACGCGCATTTGACCTCATTATTCATTTGATGATAATTAAAAACAAGGTCGAAGATGGTAGAAAGGGAGAACTAGAAAGGGCTAGCCAAGCAAACCCTGAAGTAGTTGACAAGAAAGAAACTAACGAACAATGTTCTCTAGTGAAGTATTCCCACATACCTAAGACGAATTTGCTCTAGCCTGAATGAATAGGCGGTAGGACTATTCTAACTTAGCTTAAAATAACTCTACCACCTCTGATTGAGCTAAGTCTTTAATAAAAAAGAAGTTACGATCTTGTCTCAGTGTCGGTAACATATCGATAACCGATGGAGATCGATGGAGTTATCGATGTGCGATGTTAATTCCTTAGCGTCAGGCATTCTATATGCTTACTAGCTGACCCGGCAAACGTTGTTTTGCCATATAAATAATAAATAAATAAATAAAATAAAATCCCCAGACAATCACACCAACTACATGGCCTCAAAGTAAGCGAAGCTTGTGTTATAAGATACCATGTAGCGAACTAGGGGGGAACCTAGAATATAAATACATATATAGATAAACACCCAGACACGGAATTTTTTTTTACTTGATCCGGGCGGGAATCGAACCCGCAACCACTGGCGTCTGAGGCAGATAGGTTTACCCCTTCGCCAAAGTGGTCGTACTATAATAAGCCGGATATTTATGGATAAATAGATACCGGATAAGCACAAAAAATTTCATCAAAATCGGTCAAGCCGTTTCGGAGGAGTATGGCAACGAAAACTGTGACACGAGAATTTTATATATTAGATTAGATATTAGGACACTGTAGTAGCCACGAGTGGTTGTAACCGTGTAACTTTAGATATCGTGATGATTTCTGTATAAAATATAGCCATTTACCTCCTCACTGAGCTGGGTTATAATATCCAAATATTATTTTAAAATACGACTGGTAGTTACCAAGATAACCGAGTTCTAACAAACAACCCCTCAGTTATATTTTATAAGTATAGAGATTTATTTTAAATTTAATAACAAGGGAATAAAACCTTTAATCGTTTGAATTTTAACAATACAAATTTTCCACAACAATGCGTTAAGTCACGCCCCTTTTTACTGGTTTTTAATAAAGGATGCTCCAAAAATAACGTCGTACGGCCTATCAGTTATTGAGCTGCACACGGGCAGGAGCGTTAATTAAAATCTGGGAGGTAGGAAGCACTGCTGGAATAATAAATTATAATTTTGTAAGACAAGTTTCGGTAATTAATTTTAAATTGGTTTTTATACGTTAAAGCTTTTGAGTATTTCAAAAGTGTTGGAAATGATAATAATGGAAATATTGTTGTATGTTTTTACGATTCAGTATGGTTATCATTTACCTGGATTAATCCCTCTACAGTCCCTTGTGACCACAGTGTATGTAAAGAAACCGAAGGTGGAATTATAATGTAAAATTAATAAAACATTGTGTAAGTCTTTTATGGTTTGATCGATATCCTTAAAATATATATTAAAAAATATAATGTTCAATCAATATATATAAAACTGTTCCGTTACTGACTGAGTGACTGACAGACAACGTACAGCCGTAACTACTGAGCGTAGAGAGCTGAAATTCGGAACATACATTCTGGTGCACTAAGGAAGGAATTCCCGAAAGTGCAGGGAAATGATACTTAGCATAAAGGTTCTTCAAAGAATGACTGGTTGATTTGTGCAAGGAGTTACCAAAATTTCCACGGGAACGGGAAATATATGATGGTTTTTTCATACAAAAAAAATCTTTTATCAAAATTTAATATCTCGTATTACTATGAGTTCACTGAAACTCATTTTTCACATTTTCATCTCGCCCTCATAGCGCAAAAGTAGTCTATTTGAATCTAGCATTTAAAATCATTTTTTTTACGAAGTCATTGAAAATAGTCCACGAAATTCATAAGAAAAACTTGGAAGAAAATTCACATTTTTTTGTTAATGTGAGCTACCAAACCAGCCCCTTGACATATAGTTTTTTTTCCATTTAATTTATTCGCAAAGAATAATGCTAATGCTAACAAATGAACATAAAATTTTTACTGTAATACAGGCCAATTTGGTCAAAATTACAAAAAAATACACGACTAAGTATCAAGTTCAGGCAACATTTCATCAGTGTGCAAGAGTGAGCGGTATTTTTAAGGATAGTCAAGCGTCAGTGAGACAAAAACTGCTTTCTTATTCTTCTTCTTTATTCTTAACTTTTTTTTCTTCTAAAAATTTATTTTACACGCTAGCAAACATCATAATCTTTCATATAAGACCACTTTTGTGTATCTAATGAGTTTCAGTGAGCTCGTAGAAGTACAAGATATTGAATTTTAAAATGGCTGTCATTCAGAGGAGAGAGGTTTGCGATCCCCCTTTGTATTTTGCTAATAAAATTGTAGTATTTTGTTGATAAAATTGACCGTACTATACGTGGGTGAAGTATTGGAAATCTGATCCCTAACACACTTTATAAACCATCGAATTAGTTAAAACATATGTATTAAACTATGCCACCAAAGCTTCGTAGCTCACAAACCCGGTGCAGTTTAATTCAGTCTATGTCGTACAACATAATTAGCTGTCACAGACTGACAGAGGACCGTTTTAGCGTTGATTGCCCCATAATACGCGCCGAACTACCTGACACTTTGCCACTTTTGTCCTTCATTGTACAGAAAGGATCCTTTTCCCCAAAAAGTAATTTATTTATGTGAGCTCCGCTCTTGTTAGTAACCTTAGTTTTGGTGATAAAAGAAGGGTGAAATGTTTTGGAAACATAGAGGGACTTTATTTAGGAGATTTTTCACAAGTAGTCGCTCTTTGTTATACAGGGTGAACTTGATTAAATGCACGAACGAAGTGTTATATTACTAGGTCTAATTTATCACGGAAATCACGTAAAGAATCCTTTGAGGTAAGCGGTATACTACAGTAAATGCGCTTTGTAATTAAAATAACAACAACCTCAAGATGTAATATTAAAAATTGCTGAATAGCCTATACTTATAAAATTTTTATATAAATCATGTAAACAACATTGTAACATTTTGTAAAAATGTTTATTACTCTGCATAACACCACTTAATTCCAGATGTAATGACTTTTTCCGGTTTTTTTTTGTTTACATCTAGGTACTTTAATCGAAATTTATAATGTTACACTGCAGGAACAAGGTATTTTTATGGTTTAAGGTTTTTTGTATTATCGTTCCTAGACATTTCAAATGTAGATCTTTTAAGAGTACAAAGGTTGAATGGCTTTTAAAACGCAAAATAACGTATTCTGCATTGATAACAGATTAAATATCAAAATATATCAAAATATTACTTCAATAGACGAAAAGTCGCGCAGTGCCGGTTAAGTGGACTAAGTTTCTCCTACAAAGGGCGAATGTGCCAAAATCGTTACATTTCGGGAGCGTCATGGTGCAGTAGAATGGTAATCGATGCAGACAGACAATGCAGTCCACACTTTGGATTATAATCTTTGACTATTTCACAGATAGAGGTGAATGGGGTAGAGCTTGGCGTAGAGTAACATGATACTGCGAGGCACTTTTATTGAGTCTTGGGTAATTAGGTTTACGTATCAACTTAAATATTAAGAGCTATGCGTGGATTTAAATTAAATTATTAGATCATGTAAGTGTGTGTGTATCCATAACTTATGCTGAGTAAATTCCTTTTTTGAGCTTTCAATTGTTTCCTTTCTTATATGAACTTTTTTTGTCATAGAATAAATTTCTATTTTGTCTTTATTTCTGGGTCTTTTTAATAAAATAGATTCTAAGTAATGTAAATCATAAATATTCTTTAATGCGCACCTATAAAGAATACGATTTCAGAGAGTGCATTTCAACAAAGAAACAAAGTTTTCGGCGTTTTATTTAAGAATATTGCTAGTGTTGCTTATTAACTTAAATGCCCAAAACGAAAGACTTTGCCGCTTTATATCATGAAAATACATTGGATATTTGACTAACTCCTTTGTATTTCCATTAATTTTGCACTAAACAAAAATACTCAATTTCCATTTGAACTTCTATCTTTAAACTTTTTTATGTATTACAACTTACTATTCAAATATGAATAGATATAACTATTCATGACAAAGGTCGATTCTAAGCCCACGGCTGAACTTCAGGACGACCTTTGACAAAGCGATCATACGGAGTCGGAAAGGCTAATTCTGCCCCAAGTCACATAACTCTTAGATGGAGCATTACAACAATGCATGACGTATTTCAGTAGCGAATACCTCGCCGTAGCCAAGGCAACGCGACGCTGCGGCACCCCTACCGCCCTAGTCTACCGCCCGCCCGCAGTCAGCTTGCAACCTTCAAACCGAGAACACCTCTCGCTAACAGCTCCGCTAACTTCGATGTTTGTAAATACTAAACATTCAACTTGACAACTTTTAATCGTTTACAAAAAAAATGTTTTATTTTACTTTTGAATATGAATGATTTGGGTATGTGGTTTTAGTGATGCGAAAGCTTAGTGTCTTGTGTTTGTGAGCCATGAAGGAGTATTGTGTCGCAAACTGGATTGTCACCAGGAAAACATGACAGAGCAGGAGAGCGCCAACATCTTCTCTGATGATGACGAAGATTTGGTAAGCACTAGTTTTTAAACTGGAAGTGTTATATATGAGGTCCTTGCAATCTGGAACGGTTCCAAATATACCAAAAAATCGCAAGTTGGGTGTGTAAAACTAAAAACGATAAAAATGCAACGATGCGTTCTTAGCTTTTTATGGATCATTTTGCATTTTATCATATTAAAATTGCAAAGTTACTTTAAATATGAATTACTTCTTTAAATTACAAACAAAACGGACGTGAAATATATTTAAAATTTAAACCTTTTTGTATATGCATTGTGAAAACAATGCAACCACTTGTATTAATATAATATGAATTACAATATTTAAATAGTTCTGCAGAATCAGCTTATTACAGCACTAACGTGTCATAGAGCACCCGTTGTTCTCTAACTTGTCCCTGTTATTGCTAAAGTCCTTTCAGCATTAAAAGACCGTCACTAGAAATAAAAACATAATAAAACAAACTGACAATCCCATCGAATCGGAAAAACGGCAATTCAGGAAACTGAGATTCTGAAGGAAATATGTTTAAAAAAAAATGAAGCATACTCTTTGTAAGGCAAACATTCTTCCCGTGGGAGCCGTGTAAGTCCATTATGAGATAAAACCAGAAGGCATTCGCGTCTTTTTTCGTTGAAACTCGTACAATTCGATTTCGCTTTCCCTTAGTACAATTTACTTTTTCTTACGTAAAAGTCGAAGCCTTCAAGTGCTTGCAAAAAGCTTTTGAACTGTCTAGCTAGAGAGTCATAACATTTTTAAATTTAACATTCGAAATCGAATTATACCCAATTTAATTTTCATGTACGCTATGCTAGAGATTGTATAATATAACTGTAAGGGCATTTTACTTAATTAACTTCTCCGCCTGCTATGATGAAAACATTAAAATTATATCTCTATTATGAACAAAAAGTGGCCACTGTGTGACATTCTTGGTCTTGGAGTTCCTTACCATGTTTAGCAACACATCGTATTGAAAATTTAAAAATTAAATCGCTTTCAAAATATGTATTTATTTTTTTATATTGCTTTCATTAAAAGTAATACAAATATAAGATTGTTTAGTTTTATGTAGGTATGTACTGCTTTTTCGCACAACATAGCAGCCATTTTCTATTCTATTTTTAAACTCCCAACATCATCTAACTTCCGAAAAGCCTTATCTACGTTTCATATAAAAAGCGCTGATAGAGCAGATGTCGGTATCGGTGTTGGTGTATAAATTCGCCAGTAGGTAGGTTTGTACACCACAACACAATGATACACCGAGCAGTAATGTTTGTGTGTATTGTGCGCGGGTAAACACAGTTTTTCGGGTAGTTCCGCTCTCGATCCTTATTTGAACACTTTTTATTTTTATCACCTGGGCCTGGTTTACTGGCTTTACTTCTGGGGTACAATTAAAAACCGCCTATGTGTGCCATAAGCCTATGTGTTAAACCCGTTCACACATAGTCCGTTTTACTGGATACGTTTTACCGTATACGTTTTTCTTTCATCGATGGCGCATGGAGTTGTATGAGCGACTTCACATATTCAGTATACGTATTTACGGTACAAAAACGTATCCAGTAAAATGGACCATGGGTGAACGGGCTGTTACGTACCTCTAAAAGAGATCAAAATTAAAAATGTAATTGTTTAAATAAATCTTAGGCTACCAAGTTTATTGTGTAAACTACCTACCGTCCACTGATAGGTTCAGCTAATTTAACCATATGAATTTAATGGAAATGTGTAAAACTCACATTGAACTCACAATGAACTGTATTATCTGTTTAGCTTTTTGAGTTACCTTTTATGAAATGAAAACAAGAATACGTATTTTTTATTATAATATAATATATAATAATATCATTTATTTCAGAATGTATCCATATTCAAGGTTAGTAACAATGCGAACTTAAATACTAATGTTAGTCATTCAAAACAATTTTATCATTACTTAGTCATCATAAATTCAAATTTAAAAGCAATGTCATCACTACAAAAATTAATGTCAAAATTATAAATATGCAAGTTAAACATAATTAAAATTTCAAAAAACATATATATTATTAAAATTAACAATAACTAATCTGAGGCTGCCTGTTAGAGATCGCTTACTAGTGTCAAGGCCGCCTATTAGTACTTTTCGATTATATTTTTGTTATGAGTGTATTACAATAAAATATATAAATTAAAAAATACATTATTTATTTTGTTTAATACTCCAAAATATTAGATTAAACAGTCTTTAATAACTCAACAGCAATGTCACCTCTATTAATAACCCAAAGGTGTCTACAACAGCTGCGTAATATTTAACTAAGCCTATTATCATAAAAATAAACCATACCAACCTACAAAAACAGCACCTACCTTTTGCCTAACAAGCGGAAAAATCCTGAAATAAATCACTCTATTCCCCTGCCCTTTCGCCTTATTAAGGTAATAATACCAGTAACTGTACACCAACGTATTTGCATCTATACTCGTACTTTGCCGCCAAGACTCGCGAATCGACCTGGCGCGGTACCGGAAAGTAATTTAAGAGGGCGAGACTTTATCGTGCCAGAAGTGCTCTGGAGGTCAAACCTTATGAAAATGAGGGCTGATTGTCGATCAGAAGATCTCTTAGTAACCTCGCAAACTTAAATTGGGTTAAGCAAATGAGGTTTGTTTGCGAGAATATTCAATTTTTAACGTATATGTATAGGGTAAAGGAAAATGTTATGGACTTTTCGGCTTTGTAGGATTTCGTGTTTGTACGTGGAATATGATTGATTGCGGTACTCTAACCAAATGTTACAATAGGAATATGACAAGAAATGGATTGAGTTTAAGTATATTATGTCCGTTTATATGTCAGGACTAACTTTTGATATTATAAAAAAAAAATATTTAATGTATCCGTGCCTTTCTGGAAAAAAGACTTTACTTTATAGTTTTTAATTTGATATATTCATAATAAAACGCGTTAAAATCAGATTTTCATTCGACCAGTCAAATTAAGCCAAAAATAGGCAAACAGGGAAAATAATTCGTGTAGTTTTGAAAATTGGCACACGTTTACCTTCTGCACACTAAATTAACATATTAAAAGTCCTCAAAGGTGGGGGGGGGGTGTGTGCTATTGTGTGCTATGGTGTGCTAGTGTGGGGTGTAGGGGGGAATGAAGGTCCCTATTTTCAGGTTTTTGCTTATATCTATTAAAAGTCCTCGATGGTGGGGGCTATGCTGAAGGTGTAGGGGCTGATTAAGTTTGAAAATGCTCCTGACTTTGCACCTGACTACAACTTGAAAACCGAAGAAGATGAGGATATCAAAGTAGAATACCTAAAATGATTGATACAGATGATAAAATTTGTTTTTTATACATCTTCAAATAACATTCAACCCAATGTGGTTTTATTTCTCAAATAACCATATTTTTTTTTATATCTTTATAAACTTAATCACCCTGTAGCTCCTAAAGTATTCATCGTAGAGATAAAATGAATATGACTAAATTAGTAGTAAATAATATGATACATGTTTATCACATGCAAAAATTATTATTAAATTATACTACTTTTTATATAGATTTTCGAGCTACGAGCAACAATCGGAAGAAAAGAAATAAGAAATTCCTTCCTTGCTAATTCAACACCTTGTAGCCCCTAAAGTAAAAACTAATATGACAAAATCAATAGGAAATTTTGTACTTAAACTTTGATCAGAAGTAATAATTATGCTATTTGTACAGATTTTTGAGATATGAGAACATACCTAACTGAAAAATAAACTTCCCCCTACATCCTCAGCACAGCCCCTACCCCTGAAATCTTTTAATATGTCAATCAGGACTGCACATAGTACCTATACGTTTGCCAATTTTCAAAACTACACGATTTAATTAATTTACTCTGACTATGAGATATATCTAAAAATAGGAACCCTCAACCTCTACACCTTCAGCATAGCCCCCAACATCTTAGAGGGCTTGTAATATTTATTTGTTTATACATTATTGTTAACCTTATATTATAACAATTTAAAATACATTCAAAGTGACTGAGATAACACAATTTTCGAGATATGAGCAAAAACCTGAAAATAAGGTCCTTCATCCCCCCCTTAAACCGAAAGCACACACCCCACCCTTGAGGACTCTTAATATGTTAATCTGGAGTGCACAAGGTATACGTATGCCAATTTTCAAAACTACACATATTATTTCTCCTGATTTTGCTAATTTGAATAGGCTATAAGGAAATATTATATTTTCCTATACTGAATATTGAAAAATATATAAAATAAACTTGGAAACGCTAACCAATAGGGAATCCTACGAAGTAGCTTTGGTAAACAAATTAGTAAAAAAACGAAATAAGATATCTTGCCCTACAGTAAATTCTTGTGATGCTTTAGTAATACTTATGTTACACGTTCAAGGCAGCAGAAAAACATTATCTTATCCAATTTTTTTATCCTTAAGTTATCCAATGAAAATAAAATGTTCCTGCATACAAACAGTTGCATTGTGCGAAGATTGAACCCTTGAACACTTGCTTCTCAAGCATGCCCCCTGCCCCGTCGCCATAGCGATCGTAGGTATTTAACCACCCCAAGTTCTCGAAGTAAGGATCTGAAATGATTGAGAATTCATTCATTCGTTCATTCATTCAAAGATTAGAAATTGCAAATATAAGGAAGGACGATTGATTGTTGATTGAATCGAAAGATACCTACTATTGAGTGGCCATTAAAATAAAGAATGATGGCAACTATTTTCCTATTAATCCCAAACTAATTTGAGAAAACTTGCTGACGGACATAATATTTTTTATATTAAGTTTCAGGCTAGCTGGAAGAAATTTAAGTTGTGCATGATATTTTAAATACAATTTTATTTAGCATCGATGTTCATTAATTCTGTAAATATACTTACTAAAAAAAAAATAGATGTTGGCCGATTCTCATAGATACCGGATAAGCACAAAAAATTTCATCAAAATCGGTCAAGCCGTTTCGGAGGAGTATGGCAACGAAAACTGGGACACGAGAATTTTATATATTAGACTAGCTGACCCGGCAAACATTGTTTTGCCATATAAATAAAAAAAAAATATAGATGTTGGCCGATTCTCATAGATACCGGATAAGCACAAAAAATTTCATCAAAATCGGTCAAGCCGTTTCGGAGGAGTATGGCAACGAAAACTGTGACACGAGAATTTCATATATTAGATTATAGTCTATAAAGTTGGCAATTGACTAAAAGAACTTTCTTTGTTACGTACATAGTTATACGACCTGTTTTTGTTTAAAATTTTCTTGCAGAAGAAAAAAACTATTATAAATAAAAAGTCATCACATAGCCTTAACCGAAAAGCCCCATACGGTGCAATATTTAGGTGTATGTTCACTTGAACAATGGCTTGGAGAAACAAGGAGCTTTCGTGTAATACCCATTATGTGCTCCACAATATGGCCTAATGAAAATCTTAAAGTTTCAGATGAGGTAGGCACCCCTGAGGTTAGTTAGGTGTTCCTTAGATCACGGTAAGTAGGTAGTTTGTTCGCGATTACGTAAAACTAGAACTAGATTTAAGAGTAAGCTAAGTACGCATTTTCGTAGGCATGCTGTGATATCATTAAAAACCCAAAAGAATATTGTAATATTTGAATTTACTGTAAATTATTAATCGTAAATAATTTTTGCACGGCTCCAGTGGGTGTAGGTAAAATCATCTGAAACTTGACACTTGTTTCCAGTTCGAAATTTCAAAATTAATAGGTTAATTCGATATCCACTACTTGTAGTATCATATTTTATTATATTACAGGTATACATAGAGCAAAATTGTTGGCTACATATTTTTTTAATTCATATTTTTGATTCTGCTCGTATTACGTGATGCTGTTTTGATTTCAATATGGTTGTATTAAAGTTGAAGAACTTTTAATGATATACACATACATAACTTCACGCCTGTATCCTTTAATATGGGGTAGTCATAACACCAGAGGTTATAAGACCATCTGCTGTCACGTTTGACTTTTGAGGTATTATAATGATGGAGAGAGACTATTGCACACAGGGGGCCTACGGACTGACTTTTACAGTATGCCCGAGAAGAGAAGCAGCTGGTACATCCTATGATTTTCTTTCGCTACCAGTCCAGCATCAATGATTACAAATATGATGCAATTTTTAATATAGATTCTGTATCCTGGTATGGATAAATGATAGGTTTGCCTGGTAGAAATTAAAGTAGTTTGGTAGAAATCGCTTAACAGCGATAAGGCTGCCTGTTGCGTCTTTCAAACTGATTTTTGTATCGAATATGTACAAATTAATCGCTATAAAGACTAACATCAAACTATACGAATCAGGACCGTCATAAATAAAAAATCAACATGTACGAATTTATTGATAAAATATAGCTTACTTTCTTTATATTTTTTTCAAAAATCAGAAGTTATCAGTATCAGAAAATATCATTATATCATCGGTATCAGAAATTAGCGTAGGCGTGAACAAAGTCTGCGTCCTTTTTATATTAGTATAGAAAATATTTTATTGAGTAAAATATGGAGCTTAGGACTCATATTTTATTACGAAAAATAGCTCCTCTTACGAAATCTTACGCAAACTTGAATTCTACATAATTAAAGATAAGTGCCTTAATCTACTGAAAGGGACCATTAGCCATTAGCAGTTACATAATGATGACTCACGTCAATAAGCTGCAATTGCTGTTGTGGCAGTTTGACACCCTTACATGATAACAGCCACAACTAGTGAGCGAGGGACAAATGAACTCATCAATCACAGGGATTGAGCAGTCAGGGGTTACTTACTTCACGGTAATATTATCTACAGTATTTCAACTCCGCATATTAGAAATGAAGGCCTACAGCCCCGCGGTCCGTTCACATGACATAGGGCTGCCCGCCTACAGCATTTAAATTACGTTAGCCCACTTTGTGTTTACTTACATTTAGTTTTGTTGCAAGTTTTCACGATTCATAATTTAAATAGTTATAAACAAATAAAATACTTTGTGAATTGAACAGGAAGTGTCAACAAAAATGCGTTTTGTGTCAATAAAAAGTTGTGTACGTCTGAATAACAAATCGGTCTTATAAATTAGCGACCGAACAATACTTGCTCAGACTAGGCTGAGTTGAGGCGTACGAAATGATTTATTGCTATATTTTAAAGTATAAAATATCCGCATTTTAACATAACGCTCAATCAAAAATTGTTTCGGCATGTAGACAGTTGCGGCTGGCCGCATGCCTAGCGCCTGCCGAGATCGAGCCGCGTAGGTATAGCTTGCGTTTCGTCCGTTTGTATGAAGTTGTAATACTGTGTATAGTATTACCTTGACTACGTTTTAGAGCTTTTGTCAAATTAAACGTGAACATAAAGCTGTTCCAACTTCAAAACGAAGTCAAGGTTTATTAAAGAAGTTTGGTTTAAGGGCCGATCGATAATGAAGGTTTCATGACGTAATTCTAAATTTTAAATGAATTATGTAATATTGAGCAAGACGTATTTTACTATATTGAAAGGAGTGCCGTTAGTTATGAAGTGTTTGGGGAGGCAAATCCCTATTAAAATTTATAAATTAATACATGCTTACATAACTCCACGCCTGTATCCTTTAGTGGCTAGGCAGAACACCAGAGGTTATAAAACCATCTAATGTCATGTTTGACAAAATTTGGAGGTATTATAATGATGGGGCGACCATGGAATTAATAGGTACTACGTAGTACTTATTAATTCCATGGGGGCGACCGAGAGACTTTTTGAGTGACAGGTGGTATCGCCCACAAAAATTACATTAAAACCTCTGTTTTTTAACTGACTTTTACAGTAGGTATGCGCAGGAAAACAAGCAGCTGGTACATTTTACGTTTTTCTTTAACTCCCAGTCCAGCATTACTAATATTAATATTTAAAGTAAATACTATTTATAGAATTAACCGTCACTTAACTCGAGCATTATAACGCGAGTTTGGTAACCGTTACAAACAGACTATACTAAACTACGAGTATAATGAGCTAAAGGAAGAAAATAATGTTTCCGTGTAAAATATTTGCACGGTTTTTCCGACTTGACTTTTCCAGTGTGCTCCATTTTCTGCCATTGTCAATATAAATAACTATAATAAGATCATAAATATAATCAATTGACGGCTTTCGGTAAGAATATTCGAATTTAAGTTCGAATCTGAGCCAGTTTGGGTAACGGATATTTCATCAAATATAATAAATAATCAACAAATGCAGAGCATTGAAAAAACCGACTTCACGTCAAAACTTTGGCCGACTTAGAGTGTCATCCACGTAAACATTCTCTGAAATCATACACAATCATACATTTGAAATTTTCAATGAAGTACTTAACCGACTTATATCATCCCCTATCATATGAAACAAGAATTTTCAAAATCGATTCATAATTGTCTGAAATATCGTGTAACAAAGACACAAAAAAAATCATACAGACGAATTGAGAATCTCCTCCTTTTTGGGAAGTCGGTTAAAAATCCGTTACTTTCAGAATGACAGAATGGTGTATCTGGGAATGTTGTTGTAATAATATGTATGGTGTATTCGCATAGAAACGATAAAGTTTTGTATTCCACAATCCTATGTCAAATTTTGGCAGTTTTTCGTCATATATGCGAGACTTAATTTCCCTATAGATTGGAGTCCGTGTAATCATTGTTGTTTCAGTTATAATAGCTTATGTCATAGACATACGTATCATTTTGCCCTGGATTGAAGGTACACACGAACTGGCAATTTATTAATTTTGTAGTAGGTACCTTGTTTGCTATGTAAATTGACTTGGCTAAGTTAATTGGAGCACGAGTATGTTTGGCAAATATTATGCTGTTTTAGCAATATTCAAGGGCAGTTTGTCAAGTGTTATTGGACAATATTTATTTATTTGGTTTGTTAATTAAAGAATCACAAGATTTATAGACAATATTAAATGCAATATAAGGGGATTCGTTCCATATGTAATTAAATAATTAAGTGCAAATGATATCGCAATTTTTATATTGTTTTGCAATAGTACCCAGTAAAGGTACAAAAATTATTGAAAATTTAATGCATTTTATATCCATTCATGAGGTTGGTGACTGCATAAAAGAAAAATTGCTGTGATGAGAAATTTAACGGATCACACAAATATAAAATTGCAATTGAAATATAAAACTTATTTTTTATTAGAATTAAATGAATTGATTCTTGGAAACTTACAACAGCATACATCTCTGTAGCTGCAAATCAAATCAATTATATACAGGGTGTCCCAAAAGTCGACGATATACCGGAAGCAGAACATACCATAAGTCATAACAGCTACGGGAAAAAAAAAACCAGTAGCTTAAATTTTGAAAATTATTAATTTTAAAAAACGTAGAATAAATGTTGTTAGGATTGTTGTGGAGAGGATGCCTGCGAGAGGTGATGTGCTAGTTAAAAAGTCACACTTACCCAGGCGAACCCAGACATACCCACTACCCTGACGCAACAAGCAAATAAATCCATCCATTAATAAATCCAGTCAATAAATGAAGTCCAGAGAGACGACGCGACGTGGGAAACCTTACTTTATGACATGTAATGATGAAAATTTATCAAAATTGAATCATATAAGTAGTTTATGTAGGTATGTGAAATATAAAGCATTCCTTAATTGCATTAAAAACTGATTGTTGCAGTTATTGCCTGCCAGTAAAGCAAGTTTTCAATGACATTAATCAGTCGAATAAAGCTTCGCGAGCCGTAATCGTTACTATAAAAGCACGTTGTTGCATATAAATAGAACTCTTTGGTTTAACCACAGAATAAGTAATAGTACCGTTGGTACAGAAGAATTACTCCGCAAGAAGATCTAAATAAATTCGAGTCTTGCTACGACGCGATACGGTGGAATTCAGCTCGCACAGGTACGTAATAACGTACCTGCAAATTTATATACCTAGAAGTTTTGTCTCTTTCTATCGCATGCCTCTTATCTTTTCTTACGCTGTTAGGGTTGCTGCCTAGTGAAGAATAATTAATCTCCTTATTTGTAATTAAGTATCTACCGATGTAGGTATTACTGTTATTCTACCTTTGTAAAAAATATTGTTTCAACTTACCTAAAGTACAAAATGAAAAAAAAGTTATGACGAATAATTAGCAATACTAGATGATTAAACGAACTTCTAAGTGAAGTTCTATCGCTATTATATGAGTCGCTTCATTCGAAGATATTATATAACAGGTAGTCCTTTTTAGGTACTAGGTAACTTCGCATAATTTAAAGTATCATAAAAAAAAACACTGTGGTGGGGCGCCGCGTCGCATGATCCACCCGGTTCGCGCCAAGCCCTCATTCTTTAGAGACCCTAAACGAAACTTTTAAATGGGTTCTGGGGTGGGTGGGTACGTCATATCTTCGAATGAAGCGACTCATATAATAGCGATAGAACTTCACTTAGAAGTTCGTTTAATCATCTATTATATTTCGTCGCTTCATTCTTCAGATATTATATAACAGGTAGATTTTCAGAGATAGAAAGTTTTGTTTAGGTATATACTTGGAATTGAAATAAGTAAAGATATAAATATGAAATTACATATTTTATTATTATAGTACTTAATAATTAGTATTATCACATAATGAGCTTCAAATAATCTTAATTTATTTGAGTCGCTAGAAATTATAATCAGCTTAAATTAATGAAACTTAGTGATAGTCTATTTATAGACACATAATTTTTAATGTAGTAATTTACTTAATATCAAAATACGTAATATTCAATAACTATTTTTAATATTAGGTTAAGTATTGTTCATGTCTCGATTAAGTATCGACAAAGCAAAGTTATTTTGTTGATCATCTAAAGGCCGATGGTAAAACTTTGCGAACACCTGTGAGTTTTGTGTCCACCCGGCCGTTTTTCGAATGACATCGACACTGAGACCGGCCGCGCGCGCGGCTGAGTTTGACGCGTGTCGTGTGCTGTGCGCATCAAAAACGCTCATGTCAATGCCGCTCGTGGCAAGCGTTTGCTTAATCCATCGACTTAGCGTCTGACTTGATGCAGTTCTGTGGGGAGCTTTGAATGTTACGAAGAGATTCCCGGAGTTTGAACCTCAGATATTTTTTGTAATAAAAATATATTCTTTTAAAGTTGATACTGGGCATATGTTGATATTGCTTTGAAAGTTTGGGAGAGATAATAAGGGCTCTTCACGATTTGGAGCGGAAGTCTTGATTATATCTGTTATAATAATATTTACTTTATCAGATTGAAAAACAATATTTTCTAATTTAATTAAAGACAATGTCTGTACTCTTTGACCGGTACATAAAGCTAATAATGTAACGAGTTTTTTTTTTTTTTGTAATATTTTCTAATGATAAATTTATATTTGGATAAGAAGAAGACAGTTGTTTTAGTACTAAATTTCGATCCCAAGTAAATGAATATTTAGGCTAAATAGGTTTAGTTTTATAGGCTCCTTTTAAGAGGCGTTTAACACAACTATTATCACTTATCTCTTCTCCTAATAAAAGAGATAATGCAGATCGATGTGTATTTAATGAACCGTAAGAACATCCTTTATTAAATTGCTCGTTTAAGAATCAAAGAACTAATGGAATGGATTTTTCGAAACTATTAATGCATAACCACACTTCTTGAAACCATAACTTCAATGAGACGTTGTACTGGCGAACAGTAGTGTCTGCGAGCGAGGCGAGCATCAACGTGAGAGCCTCTGGTGGGCAGCCGCGCCGGCTGAACGACGCCCGGAGAGCCTCGCAGCACCCAGGGTAAGGCTGGAGTGCAGTGGGTGCTGACTCTATTGCTGGGAAGGCCAGAAGGGGAATACAAGTACCCCTTCGGCTTTATCATCAATGATTTTTCGTATACATTTTAATACAAGAGAAAAAGGAGGAAATGCATAAAAATCCAAGTCAGCCCAGCTTATTGTAAATGCATCAACTGCGACTTCATCAGGTTCAGGCTTCCAGGTGACAAATAATTAACATTTGGCATTGGCTCGACTTGAGAACAAGTCGATCTTAATGGGCCCGAAACTATTTACAATAAGTTGGAAAGCGCTATCCGAGAGGGCCCATTTCTGGACTCGAAATCTGCTCGATTTTCTTTGGTGTTAACATAAGAAGCAAATATCTATAAATTGCGTTTTTCACACCATTGCCAAATTTCTCTACTTAAAATATTCAAATGTGGGAACTGAATACCTCCCATCCTGTTAATGTAGCTAATGGCGGTAGTACTGTCAATATGTAATAATATTGCACAATCTTTTCCTTCACTAGCTATACTTTTGAGACCTAACAAAACCGCGAGTAATTCTAAAAAGTTTATGTGATTTTCTTTTTCACTGTTCGTCCATGAACCACTATATTTATTATTTTTGCATACTGCTCCCCAGCCTGTCCTAGATGCGTCGGTGTAAATTTCTAACTTATAATTTTGAGGAATGATTGGACAAGAAATAATATTAATATTATTTTTCCACCACCATAAATCTTTTAGTAATATCTTATTAAGATTCATTTTCGCCTCATAGTTAGTTTCCTCCGAACTTATTTAAGGCTAAAAACTTTTGTCTCTCTAATATTTTTGTATATAAGAATCTATATTTTGTGGCTGGACAGGCTGCGATCAATACACCTATAAGTTTAGCGAAATTTCGTAATGAACAAGTTTTAAGATTAATGTACCTATTTATTAACTGTGCAATGTTATGCCGCTTATCGCCAGGTAACGTAATAGACATATGTTCTGTGTTGAACATAAAACCTAAGAATTTGATTGACTTTTTTGGTACAATGTGACTTTTATCGAAATTTACAATAAAACCTAGACAATGTAATAACTTCAAAGTTTCTCTCACATTAATCATGCATTCTTCATATGTATCTCCTAAGTAGGTAGTAGACTTAAAAACCTTGTTTTCTCAAATGACTCATTACTTCACGCATAATTTTTGTAAATACCCACGGAGCTACCGATAATCCATACGGCATTGCTGTGAACTCGTAAGTGATCGGCTCAGACGAATCATTTTCTTGGAATTCGAATCGTAGGTACTTTCTGTCACTAACAAAAAACGGTATAAGTAGATATGATTCTTTCATATCTATGTTGGCTAAGTATCCATTACGAGGAATTAATTTCGAGGCTGTTTTATAAGATTCCATTTTAAAATGTAAGTACTTTTGTTACGAACTTGTTTAAAGATTTTAAATTTAGTATAAACCTTTTTTCTTCGTTACGTTTCGGAGCTAAAAATATATTTGAAATAAATTGATCATTTGAAGGAGAACAAGGTTTTATAGCCCCTAAGTCTAATAATTTATTTATAGCTATTTTCATGTCTCTTTTTTCACATGATGACAAATTATTTTTAGGAATAGAATACTGACAAATTTGAGTATCAAATGGTATTCTAAATCCATAATTTATCCACTTCAATATGACTTCGTTTTTAGTTACTTTTGTCCAACAATCATAAAATAAATTAATTTGACCTGCATGTACCTTGATTAATGTTGGGTCGGAGCACGCGTCCTGGACGAAGTCTGCGGCTGGAACTTGGCTTTGAACGCAGAGTTCGATTGAGGGCGCCGCTGTGTTTGAGCTGCTATCGGTTTCCTCTGACCTCCCCGCGCCCCCCTGAACGACGGGTAACGAGGAGGTCCTGTCCAGTTTCCCTGCTGAGACGACCGGTTGACCGTTGATATTTGAGAGGAGACTGTTTTGGCTGGGCCTTTTTTAATTAGGGCTCCCTGCTTTTCAGTGGCTTTACTTGCCATTATTTTTTCCGGCAACGAACTTCCGAATAAAGTTTCGTCTCTTTCGGAGTCTTGTATAACATGTTTAAAGTTTGTATCAAAATTAGGTAAAATCAGTTTTACCCTATCTTTGATGAACATAAAGTGGAGGTCTGATAATAGGCAGCATCCATCACTTACGTGACGCAGGGCCTTCATTTTGTTTTCTTCCTTCTCAAGGAGGACGTCCATCCCTCGATTTATGGCGGTAATACCGTACCCCAGCTGTTGCTGAAAGTTTTGGATTTTTTTTTTTTTGTCACGTGCTCGTGCTAGGTCTGTTATGGCTGCTGAGATTTCAGCATTTGATTTTGGGGCTTGCAAGTTTTTGCAGTTTTCGGGTACCGTATTTTCTATGGTTAATTTATCTTTGTCTTCTTTGGACAGTCCTTTTCTTAGTAAAGGTGTCCATAAATTTGAGAGCGCATCGTGTATTTTAGCGCCAAATTAGGGTGTATCGGAATTTGCAGCTCCAAGTGCAGTAAGCAGCTCTGGATCCAGATCGGGATTAGGTTCTCCTGATATGCCTGGTGCGTCTTGTGATATTGACGGCTCCGGATTAGGGAGCGTCTCTGCAGATAGCTCTTGGGCCACAGTGAATGACGCGGCAGTCTTCTGGCTATCCAGGTTTACATCATCCAGTGGTAGCGGTAACTCATACCTTGGAGGCGACATGTTTATGTTTTAACAAACATATAATTCATATTAATATAACGCCCATAACGTATTACAGACAACGAGATAGATCTCTTTGAGATTACCCGCATTTTCTGTAATCGTATTGAAAACAAAAGGTGATCGATAAGATCAGATAAAATTTATTAAAGTTTACATCATTACGATATTGAGCAGTTAACGTGATATATCTATTATAGATTACACGCATTTTCTGCTCTGATTTTTTAAATAACATTTTTAAACCGAATAAGTAGGTCGTACCTTGGAAGATTTCTTCTTTGGAAGAAATAATTCGCTGTTTCCGTTTTTTATTTATTTTTTGTTCCAACTTTTTTATCTTTTTATTATAATGTTGAAGCTGTTCTTCTGCTGTACGTTTAGGCATTTTGTAAAAACTTAAGTAAATGATTAAAGTAAATGACGTAAGCTTGTTACCACGCACGAAAAAAGAATGAGGGCTTGGCGCGAACCGGGTGGATCATGCGACGCGGCGCCCCACCACAGTGTTTTTTTTTATGATACTTTAAATTATGCGAAGTTACCTAGTACCTAAAAAGGACTACCTGTTATATAATATCTGAAGAATGAAGCGACGAAATATAATACCTATGTTTTGTTTGCTACATTGAACATAATCAAATCTAAACATAATCTAATTGAATATTTGTTTCTTTTTATGTCCATTTTTAAATAATATTTGCGACCTCGATCATAGAATTACTGTGAGTGCTATTAGGTAGGTAGGTATCTACAACGTCCCGACGGGCGCGCGCGTGATACACGACCCATTCGAAATGCGCCGGCGGAGCGCTTCGCTGTAGGTAAATAACGGATGTACCGCGCGGTGTGAGCCAGGCCTGGTTTAACGATAATAAGCGCCATTTTTACGTATACCTACGCGTTCAGAAAGATAAAATGAAACAATTGACATTTTTATCGATCATATTCTTTGATGTTGAAACATATGGAATGATGATATAAAGGTTACTATTCAAGAATACTCGTGTTTCCTATTTAGTTTTTTCACTAGGTGCCTGAGAACAGAGTGTTCACGACTGATATCGATCTACACAAATCACTTTCGTGATGAATAATAAATAAACAAACAAAAGAAATAAAATCACCAAACAATCACACCAACTATATGGCTCTAAAGTAAGCATAGCTTGTGTTGAGGGATACCAAGTAGCGAACTAGAGGGGAACCTAGAATATAAATACATAAATAAATAAACACCCAGACACGGAACATTCTTTTTCTTGTTCCGTGCGGGTATCGAACCCGCAACCACTGGCGTCAGTGGCAGACAGGTTTACCCCATCGCCAAAGTGGTCGTTTCTGGTTTCATTTTTTCATCAATTCATACATTTGAAATTATGTATGAATTGAAAAAAAAAAGTGTTTTCCTATTCCATTACCGTTCACATTTTTTGATTAATTTAGGGCTAAATGTTGTGTCCAGCAATTAATTATTGAAACTATACGATAGTGAAATAATATTAACAGATCACCAGTATTTATGTTTAATTCTATTTGGTGTAACATTAAAGACATAACTTTCTAAACATCTTCATACAAGTTTCTAGGTTCAATTCTGACCCAAATCAGTCACGTAAAGTCATGGTTAATTGATATGTGAGTTGATTTATTTGTTTTCTGGCACCCATAACACAAGAAACTTAATTACGGCTAATTACGGCTAGACAATTTGGTGAGAACTTCAAAAATATATTTTTGCTATACCTACGATTTTATGATTTTTTTTATTATCGTTGAGTACCTACTTGTTATTAGATTATTGCGCTCCATATCGTTCTTCTTGACGTGTCTGTCAAAGTTCAGGCCTTATACCATGCTGCGGTAGTGCTGGCTGGGAGCCGGTCGACTGCTGGCTGGGTGACCCGCGATACTCAAATGAAGCCGTTAAATATGATTATTATTATATGATATACAATAATAATTAAATATTATTATTATATACAAGCGTTAATTATGATTATTTAGAATCCAATTGAAAGTTTCAGACAATATCAACAAACAAACTATTCATCTTTATGTAATTCATAATATTTATGTTTACATAATATTTATACAAAAAAAAAACATAAATTACATTGATTAGGTATATTGCGTCAAATAAAATTACTTAATTTTGATCTAAGAAACTAAATTGTCTCAAGTAATTTACTTCCTAATAAGTTGTAGGTACTTGGTTATTGATTGGCTACCAGCCCGCACTACATGTATTGTTTCTTCACTGTACACGGGATGCTGACTAATCTTGCGGCTTAATCTCGTGCCGAAAGCAATCTCGATTTCGGCACGTTCATCTCGATCAGACAATTATGTTCAACAAAAACTTGACGCTCCTTTCTTTTTTTATCACTGCATGATTTGATAAAATATTTATTCCAAAATAAAAGATAATATACCACACTTAAACAATAAAAAAAACAGATAAAGGTATCAAAAAGGGTCTCTCAGCTTATTATTGTAAAGTTAGAGGGCGAAATTTTGGCGCTGATTTTTTAAGACCTTTTTGTCGAATATCGAATATCCTTTAGCCATTTAACATCGGAAGATGTGTTGTGTATAATCTACGACCTTATGTTATGATTTTATATTCATTTTTTATTGTCTATTTAGTCAAAAAAAAAGTATTACCTACTCTTTTTGATTTTGACTTAAAAAAGAAACCATTCCATTTACAGACAGCATTAATAATTAATAAGGATACAACCAATCGGTAAGTGATGGTATGATTTTTTTTTAGAAGTGAAGTATGTTATCTAAAAAGCGCATCTTTGTACAGTGAACAGCTCACATAAACAAAGTAGAGGGGATGGATTACAAGTCAGATACCGATAATTTGGGGAACCATGAACCACTGCAGTTTGTATATATTATAACTTTAGACCGGAGTGGTCGGAAGTACCCAATGCGCAAACTGGAAGTACCTAACTTATTGGGCAGGCGATGCAATTTGCAACAAAGTTTGCACGCTTTAGAACTTGAAATTTTATATTTTTAGTTGGAACGTAGCCCACGTTAGGCTAGGTAGGATGCTGGGATTTTTTCAGAAAATAAAAATAAAGTTATTGAAAAACATGAGTTCCTTCGAAATCATACAGAGTAGGTTAAATAAATATCTCAATATGCAGCAGTAATAGTAAGTAACATGGATGATAATAAAATGGATTCCAAAGAGATGAGGGAGTCGAGGAAATCTTTCATTTTCTTGGCAAGGGTGCATGTCAAGAAAATCAAAGATTTCCTCGACTCCATCGGAGTGTACGGCGAGTTTTAGAAGAGGACAAAAGATCTTTTCAGCAGTCGTAGGTAAAGTCTCATCCCAAAAAAATCATAATAATGACATTAACTGACACTTCCTTAATGTCTTTTAAGAATTTTTAAGTATCGTTAGAATATATTTTTACATTTCATTGAAAATAATTGAAAGGAATGGTGGATCCATCATCAGCATTTAATAACATTTAACATGACTACCGTATACATCTTGCTTCAGTTAGGCGACATTCAAGAGCTGAAGTTTTGTGTTGTCTGATCGTAAAGCATGTGTTTTATAGTGCAATTAAAAAATGATTTCTTGTCATAAAATTATAAGTATCTAATCATATTAGCATATTTATTAAAACTAAGATCAGCCGATGGTCAAAGTGGTCTTTTTTACTTTAAATTCAGTGTATCACTCTAATAACTCTCAACTGTTTTCTTACTGAACTTATCGCATACATTCCACGATTTTTATTCAATTCAAAATATTATATACGTATGAGAAAACATTTATCTATGAAATAACATAATATAAATACCAACACAAACAAAATTACCTTTTACATGACACAAAATTGTAATTTTATTTCAATTCATGAGAAATGTCAATCAGAATTAGTTACTGTGTATCTAACTTGTTCATTGAATAGTACGCGAAGAGATTATTTTTCAATGAGTGCGCTGTTGAATAAGTTTTTATAAAGGAATTTTCATATAAGATGTGTTGGTCTGGTGTTTGTATAATGATATAAAAAATAAGAGTGAAGATAGATTGATTATTAACGATAATTTTATTAAAAAAACTAGCTGCTGCCCGCGACGTCGTCTGCGTGAACGCTATGCAGCACCAAACGCACCTACGATTATAACACTGCTAGCGTGATAATATGTAGCCTATATGTTGACCCGACTTCTTAACTATCTTCATGCCAAATTTGAAGTAAATCCATGCAGTACTTTTTGAGTTTATCCCGGAAAGACAAACAGACAAACAGACAAACAGACAAAAATTCTAAAAACGATATTTTTTGTTTCTGTTTCGATTGTAGATCATACCCCAAGTATTCTTTTAAAAAAATATTCAATGTACAGTTTTGACTTTCCTACCATTTTATTATATGTATAGATATCTTGAACGGTTAAATATAGATCAGATCACGAAGAAAACTTATATTCTGAACAGCCACACACCCACATATCCTCTCACACACGCGCGCAAACAGCAAGTTACAAATTAAGAAGAATGACTTTGGTAATTACTTGTGGGAAAAGTCACAAACGCTCCACAGGCAATTATTGTGATGAAATAAAATGAGATCGTAGTAACAAATGTAGATGTTAACTACTAATTTGATTGTTTGTTCATGTTTTTGAAACGATGTATTTGTTACTATGTTTTTGAAACGATGCATTTGTAAATTTCATCCAAATCCGTTCAAGCCGTTCTGCCGTGGTTGAGGAACAAATAACCATACCTTTACATTTCCATCCAAACTTTCACATTTATAATATTTGTAACAATCCTTACTTTTCTTATTTTTTTGGTTTTATACAGCATTGTAAGTACTAAATTGAATCATATTTTTCTTTTGACGTAGATCTAAATCAGAATTATTTCTATCGAATACAAACTATTTTGTACAATAAGTACAAAACCGCAAATTCATATTTTTTTAAATAAAAAAACATTAATTGAAATCTAAGTTACCCGGTGTTTCATTCCATAACATTCATTGCTGAAGCTATCCAAGTCATTTAAATTCACGTTATGAATCAGAACTGGGAACTATGCCGATAACTGCAGACATTATCGACGATCTGCCTTACGCCAGAGTTGAGGTGACATCAAGGAAGAGCGGAGTAACTGTGATTATCACTTTTAGCAGTGTTTCATGTGATTAGCCAGTTCCTTCTAAAGCCCTTGCGTTATATCAACATATCAGATAAAATACAAACAGTTTATAAGAAAGTTGTTGTATGTGTGGATTGAATGAATGTTGGTGTAAATGCGTGTGGGCTCATGTAGTGATTGAGTGTGTATGTGTTGGTAGGAGTGTTTTGTCTTCGAGTTCATTGATATAACCATATAAACAATTTAAAGATTATGAAATTAATACCAGTTTTATTTATATTCTTATGATATTTGAGTGAGTAAGAAGTTACTTTGAACATAGCTTTGAGACAAAAGCCAGTGTTTAATCCTATTTTTGCACTTGAATTTACTGAATCTATAAAAATTCAACAGTAGAATACTTTGTAGTAAAAATATTTCAACTGCTCAGCTTCTATAGATCTTAACCTTAGTCGCCGTCGTTTCAGACGTGCTACGGATGCTGAGGCTGATAAGATTCTGTCGACGTATCAGCAAACATTTTTACAGAATATCCAATTTCAGAAGACTAGAATACCGATTCATGGCGACGTTTTAGTGTTTTAAAAAGACTTTTGTACATGGCATGCCGTATCTAGAAAGTATATATTATACTGTTTACGATGTGTGTTGCATCTTCGATCTCATATTCACCTTACTTACAAGGTGAAATTGTGATCAAAGAAGGACTAAGTTTTTTATAAATGAATAAGTCGTGTGCAAAATTTAAGTTACTTGTGCAAGTTATCGCGTGACGATACAAGATTGTAACTGGTTAGGTGTATAAATGTAACTTTTAATTGGTACCGTATATATTTATTTTTTTTTGCCTCGTTAAAACTTGTTTATGAATTTAATTTGCTAAGGATGTTTAAAATGTAGAGATGCTATTTATTTATGAACACACACCAATCTGTAAACGCTCCCATTCCAGCATGCTTTTTTATTGGTTTTTTTGTTTCATACTAATCTGTTAGCCTAAAGTTAGTTATAAGGTTTTCATTTGAACATTCATTATTGCACTTTTTTGTCAAACGCTAACTTAAGGTTCAAAGATTAATATTTACGATTAATGGTTATTTCAAAGTTAAAAAAGGGAACATTATTGACCCTACTGAACTCTTAATCAAAGAAACGCTCTGCCTACAGCTCAAATAATAGGTGCGTGACAAATAACATCAATCAGTAAGACCGTGTTTGGTGCTTACGAGCTTGCGTAATTCAACATCCATATTCACAGAAATAGATCTACGAGTAGCATATTCTGAGAAATAGGTAGGTACTGCATTATGCTAAAAGCTGTCTACACGTGTTTCAAGAATAATTTAATGAGTTTAAGCCTTAAGCGCCTCCATTAGCCGTATTGAAGTTTATTTGTGTATATTATTTTCATATTAATAAGTAAATTCATGCCGTAGATAGAGATATATGAGTGAAATACTGTATAGATAATAATGCCGTGTCACTGTGTATTTTGTTTTTTGGCTTCGAGATATGAAAAAAAGCTGATAAATACATAGTTTTTCAATCAGCCAGCTTAAACTCAGTAGAACTCTTTACTTTTATTGAATTGTTCTAAAAAGGTTGGCTGTTGAGGTGTGCTAAAAGATCATGTAGTGAAATACGAAATTTCGTCAGGACCTTGAAGCGTTCACCGTCGATGAGTTGCCGGCAGTGAACGAAAAAAAACATTTTTTTTTATGTTGTAAGGATAGGACGTTTGTCTTCCATGCCACCTGATGGAAAGTGCGCATGAAGACTATAGTGTTACACGTCCATCCACACGTTCATTCCATGGAATTGAACTTCTCGTTGAAAAACAACCACCGACGTTTGTTTTTTTTAACATGTAAGTACTTTTTCTCTGTGAACAAAACGATTGGCTTTATTTTCATCGCTCATCGCTAGTTGTCCAACAAATACAATCACTGGCGCCTGAAGTGAACATGCTCAATGAAATGAGCTGTCACAGCCGCACTAAATATCTTTTAGAACGATTGGCGAGGTACTCGTACAATCGACGCCGGATCAGTTTCAAGTGCTAGTTGCAATTCTATATTTTTTGGATTCACTGGTCGCCAGTAAAAGTTCACGAAGATCCGTGGCACCTCCGTCTAGCGTCTTCCGGCTGATACGAAGATTGTGGTAAAACTGTAAATGAATTAATTTATTTTATGTTTCTGGTTTCTACAGCACAATCAATTAAATAATGAGTCAACAACTTTACAGTACGCCAAATATGAGAAACATTTTTTTATTAAATGTAAAAAAATTGCAGGCGGATGCCTGAATTAAGTTATCTCAGAAATTAAAAACAAAACTTGAAATTGATGTAGGTACCTGTTAAAATCCATTGAATTTATAATTTGACGATCATTGTGGCGCTGGGGTCTATGGGCCTCAGATTGCAAAGGTCACAGGTTCGATCCCACATAATAAAATAACCTGGATGCAAGAACTTATGTATTTGCTTCAGTCTGAAAGTAAGTAATGTTATTACAAGTTAGTATGTACGAGTAGGTTACAATGGGACTGTCACGGTTTTTTGTAATCAATATTCACGAAGTATATTTTTTTATTTTATTACCATTATAATGTACACATTGATGACGATAAATCTGTTTGTTTTATTTTGCGCTGCACTGCGATCTACATGATTCATTTCGTACGTATTGATATTATAAATTTTATATCAATGGAAGTCTTTTGATAGCTTTGATCTTTTGAATTTTCCATTCTTTATTTATATTATAAAATAATGTACGTATTTTGAAATCGTCGGATAAATGTTATCTGAATAATGTAACTATATTAGGTACTCGGCGGAACAACGTTGTTGTGCTTGTTTCGCGATTTTTAATTATTGTATCACATTAAACTTGTATCAATCTTAAAGCTATTCATAAGATAACTTTTATGTCACCACTGAAAAATCCGGCCTAAATGACATAGCATAATTTATTAATGAAACAAGTACAGGTACGCCATAGAGCTTATTACTCCTTGAAAGATTTTTTTTAAATGTCTTCCAAGTTCCTACACTTCACGGATGGAGAGTTTCATATGAATACAATGGTACGAGTATTGTGTACACTAACAATGAAAAATTCGACTAAAAATGTCTTTATATCAGAAGAAGACTTTTTTATTTTGTATATTTTTATGTGTCACTTCTGAATACAAACCGCTTCACATCTGTGGAGAAATAGACACAAATGTCAAATAGAATTCCAAAAGAATCTTTTTTCAAAAAACCTCATAAATTTTAATGAAAATTGAGTTTGAGTCGAGGGCAAATATTTGATCTGAACTTGAAACAAATTGTCGTGATTAATGAGACACTGATTCGTTTCCTGCCATTTACTGTGAAATTACATAAAAGAAGAGTTTTAGGGGAATTAATTAAGGGCCTCGTCATTAATGCTACATTCCTGATTCATTTTCAAGTTGTATGGTTGTATGGTAACCAAATGGTATTCTGTTCTATCATCATCATCATCAACAGCCAGTAGACGTCCAGTGCGGACAAAGGCCTCCCCTAAGGTTCTGTTCTATAAAATATCTAAATTCTTTAAACCTAAATAAATGAAATACCCAGACTATCACAACAACTACATGGCCCCAAACTAAGCAAAGCTTAATATGTAATATCTAGCGAACTTGAGGAGAACCTAGGATGTATATGTGTTACGGTAAGAGTGAATAGTTGAAGATTATTGATAATTATTAATGCAAGGAGCGAAGCAAAGCGGAGCTCCTTGCATTAAACTCCGTGGTATTTTTTTTTATAATCGCACAAAACAGAGTTAAACAGAGTTAGCCTCGACTTTCGGTAATTATTAATAATAGATAATTATTAATAATCTTCAATTATTCACTATTTTGTTTATTCACATGGCTTATTTTGTTACATTTGGATTGATTGATTTTGCAATCTCACGGTTTGCGTAGTAATATTTTACCACTGCACCACGGTTTCCATCATTATACTTACTTTCATAAAGTACCTTTTTGTACGATGTATCTTGCGTTTCATAATAAACAAGTAACAAGTCTGTAGAGGTCAAGTTAAATAAAATGAATAGAAAATATCCAAGTCTTGTAGTTTATTTAATTCATCGTGAAAGTTTACAACAAAATGGTTTTGATGATGCTAGAAGTGACCCTAATAGGCTTTCATGTCAAACCCAAGGAGTTTCATTGTAATATTAACTTTATAGTGGAGTCATTTTAATAGGTCACATTTGACAAGTGTCAGTCTTATACATTTTCTTACAACACAACCAAAAATGAACTTTATCTGGCTGACATAAGAAATGTCAAATGTGACCTCTTAACATGGCCCTACTTTAGTTTCGCGTGTTTTTACGCACGTAACTTTTGGCCCGTTACAAATTGTTGATAAAGTTTAAAGATTGTTAAATTTAAGGAATTAAATTAAAAATTATGTACATTACACTGGAAATTTTGGTCTTCAGCATGTTTAGACAAACTTCAAACAAAGAAACTGGTTAGCTTTATGATACTGCACAGTTTTCATTAAACAACAGGTGTCACCGACGAGACTTTTCCCAATAACACTAGAAAAAAATGAATAAATAAATAAAATATTGTATTGCTTGTATATTAAGTAATGTTTATTCAATTGATATCATTTCTATAATAAAAAGTCCAAGAAATCAACCCGTAAAGCAGAAAAACGACCCAAAGTTTATATGAGGATATTCTCGGAAGCTTTCTATTTCAGTTTGCAATTTTTCTCAAACCAATGAATATGATCAAGATTGAAATCATTCCGGCCGCTGAGTATTCGATAAAACATGAATATGTTACTTTAATTATATAAAAATAAGCGTTCTATTAAATAAAAATATGTAAGATAACATAGAAAGAAAAGTAAAAGAAGAATTGTGTCTCACAAATATATTTAATGAACTGTTGTTATTGTATTCACCATTGATGTTATGTGTTTATTAATGATGTTACATCATCATCACAACTCATTGTTATAAGCGCACTCAGGGCTATGAGTCTATTCTCTAAGTGAGGAGGAGATTTTGTCCGTTAAAGACCGGCTGGTGTAGCGGTAACATAACATTGCCTTCTATGCCAGAGGTCCTGAGTTCGAATCCCGGAGGCGGCGGATATTTGTGTGATGAACACAGATATTAGTAGTCAAGTCATGGATGTTTATATGTTTATTTAAGTTTATTCTAATAAAAAATATGTATTTATTCAGTATGTATTTTTAATATGTATTCCTTGACGACCACTATGGCGTTGGGGTAAACCTATCTGCCTCAGACGCCAGTGGTTGCGGGTTCGATCCCCACACGTAACCAGAAAAAAAAAATGTTCCGTGTCTGGGTGTTTATCTATTTATGTATTTATATTCTAGGTTCCCCCCTAGTTCGCTATATGGTATCCCATAACACGAGTTATGCTTACTTTGGGGCCATGTAGTTGGTGTGATTGTCTGGGGATTTTATTTATTTATTTATGTATGTTAATATATTTCATAAGTATATGAGTTATCTAGTATCCATAACACAAGTTCTTTAAGAAACTTAATTTGGGCTAGATAATGTTGTGTGAGTTTCAGAAATATTTATTTATTATTTATTATAACCACCAAGTTAGCCCAGTGCTGGTTGGTGGACATCCCTGCAGTGGGCCCATTACAAATTGTTGTGATGATGATGATGATATGAATTGCCCATTAAATAAGTCATTCGTTTGTACAGCGTAGGATCGGTTACTTATCTTAACTAACTTATCCTGTCGTAAAAGCCTGCAAATCTGTGTAGGTAACCCTCCCCAGCATGCTGGTTATTTAGATTTATCAGAAATAAATATAAGAATACTATTTACTTTTAAAAACTGTTTTAAGGTCAATATAAAAGACATTGCAATAAAATTATCATCATCATTATTGACAAAATTCGACAAAAAGTTCTTAAAATCCGTTCGCATTATTTTCAATGGTGATAAATTCGTAATAAATAATGCAAAAAAATAAATTACAACGTAAATAAGAAAAAACGAATCGTAGTCAAAAACAAGGATTAAATAATCTACAGTATTAGGTAAGCGTACCCAAAGTTCGTACAATTTGTAAGAGAACAAGATAGTTAAACTCATAAAAAAGGTCGTTGGATCCACCAGACTTTTACTACCAAGACACATAGTTGTCGTGCCAAGGGAATTTAAATACTTCCCAACTTTATATTCTAAGAAGCGCTCTTTACGTTAGTCTTATGATACCTAAAGGCTCTGGAATAAACATTTTTGGAGACCGGAGATAAAAAATTCAACAGATTTTTCTTCCTATACTTAATTTCTGTATTAAAATTATCTTAAAAGAAAAACTTTGAAGGCGGAGAAGGTTGGAATGTTGAGCAGATATTTTTAATCTGGAATTCCATTTTTAATCTTGTTGTCTAACTTAGCTTGTAACATTTAATTACATATTTTTGAAATAAAATATTAATGATAAGTTGTTAAATGATATTCGCGTAGATACAGCATGGTAAAATATGTATTATTCAGAGCATTCAGAAACTGAACACTATTCGAGTGTGTTAATTTCCTTCAACAATGTGTTTTTTTCAACATTGCGTTTCCTTCCTTTCTTTGGGAAGCAACTGAAAAAGGCAATTGCAATGTATTATTCTCATGGCAGTACTTCTGGATACATTGCCTCTTTGCACAGCAACTTACAATTATATAAATAAATCTGTAATTTGATTCATCCACAAAGTCGAAGGTTTTCATATAAAAAATGTGTAAAACAAAAAGAACACATTTTTTCAGTTTAAAAGGCAAACCTTAACTTTAATAAAATGTAGTTAAAACGTACAAGTTACAATTTTTATAATAGAAACTAAATTTTTCAAACGTGAAATATCAACTCAGATGTTACAACACCATTCAAAACTGTCCCTACGGCGGCATAGATCATAAGCGAACAGAATATTGATAAAGTAAATACTACCACACAAATTTGAATGAACACTTGTAAATAGACATAACAACGTTGCAACCTCATTACAAAGTTGAGCATTTTGACAGTTTTCATAAGTAATAACCGCCTGGGACTAAATTCCCATCAAAGTTGTTTTAAATACAAAGCAGCAATTTTAGCTGGTAACACTGGGGCTTTCTGCAAATTGTTTTATAATCGCACAAGAAAGGCTTCTTGGCAACTTTTTAAAAGTCTCGAGTTTAGAGGGTTTTGTTTTCGCGAAGGATTAAATGTTACTTTGACTTGTTTTGTTGGTAATTCTTCAAAAAATATTAGCTGCTTTTCAAGGAAGATTAATTATGTTATTCTAAAAACTAATTAAGAGTAAGAATGCCACAATACAAATCATCTGATTACACATTTCACTGATTTCATAGATATATATATATATATTTTATATTGTAAGGATAGGACATTTGTCTTCCATGCCACCTGATGGAAAGTGCGCATGAAGACTATGGTGTTACACATCCATCCACGAGAAACCTATTCACTCGACACTTAAAAGTTCCAGGACTGTAGTGGTCAGGAAAAACAGACGCAGGCAGATTGTTCCACACCTTGGCAATCCGTACTAAAAAGGAACTATCGAAGCGTTTTGTTCGACTTCTTGGTAAATCCAATCCTTGGTAAATCAAAAGTATTATTTTTGAATTCGTGCAAATCTATGCGAAACCTATAACAAGAAGGCATTACTTATTGTAATCTTTCAAAAAAATTTGCAATGCTCGTATTTAAGTTTGTGAGTCATTCCGATCTAAATTTTGGGACGCTCATTTTCTAGTAACCGATTAACGTGACGGTGACCTAATTTTTAGGGTCTTTTGGGAACGATAGGTGGTCACAGGAACTATATAAAAGTATTTTATTATTTATCCCTTTGAACATTAGGATTCTACTAAACAAGTTGTATTATTTTACGCCCACAATTTTACACATTGATAAACTTACCAAACTTACGCGTAATATGATAAGTAAATAGCTCTGTAAGTAATAAGCTCTGATTGGTTGCATAAGTCACGCGTTCAATTTTCAAAAAACAAATGCACTCGAAGACATACTCGGAACGGTTAGGTGCGACGAAGAGCTTAACGAGGAGGAGCAGTTAGGTTTTATATAGGCCATATTATTTGCCGTACTTTAAAAAGCATCAAATTAAAAGTTCTTCTGCAATTGGTCGAACCGTTCAGAATTTTACGAATGAATATCTGTTATTTTATAAATTTACCAGACATCAAAAAAATTATAAAAAAAAAGTGATCGTTAAATAATACAATTTATCTCTCGTTTGGAATCCTACGTAAGTTTATTGAAGTATTTTGATTCCATCCCCTTCAAGGACTTACGCTAATAACACGGAAAAATGTTATAGTTTGTTCTTTAAGAAAATTTAAAAAAATCTCTTTCAAGAATTTTAAAATCATAGTAAGCAATTTATAGATAGTAAAACTGCGTGCATGTTGAACGTCCTTCACCTGCCCGTGCTCAAATTGGAGACCCCCGGTTCGTATTTTACAACTTGTTGTTGCCGAATCTAGATTTGCCTAGCTCAACAAATGCTGCTTAATTTTAGTCAAATTGCAAATTTACTTAGTGCTAGTCTTCCAATATTTTATAATTTAGTGCTATCAAATAAATTCTGGACGGTATGAAATATTTCTATCAAAGTTAACACGCTTTATAGAAATAATCCCTGCAATAGAAAGGTATATAATTGATTATTAATTGAGTAAGCCCAGCTGGCTTTTGTTACAGAAGTAAATGATAAATTAAAGGTCGACCAGCTAAGCAAAACTCGCCATTGATAAGTATTCAATTTTGATTGTTAAATTAAAAATAATTTATGACTTTGTAAGTCTGGAGTTAAATGGAATATGTAAATTGATAAGTTGAAGGGAAATAAACAAAAGTTCACATTATTTTAATGAAAAACTATAAATCCGTAAATTATAGATCAAAATGCACAACGACGGCCTGTTATTTAACGTCCATAAAAACGGGACAGTCATTACTTTTTACAGAGTTTTTTTTTTTTTTTTTTTTATAAGTGACTAAACCCGCGTTTGGCCTCAATCTCACCTGATGGTAAGTGACGATGAGGTTTACTGCAGCGCGCAGGAAATTTAGGTTATTTTTGAATCAATTACAAATTTTGTTACGAAAATAAAAGGATTTGCACATGCTCCTGTGAAGATTAGAAAAATGAGTGGATTTTCATCAATTTTCGCTTCAGTAAAGACTTCTCTTTTTTTCGCACAGAAACTGAGCTCTTCTAAAGCCTGAGAGATTGTATATGTATAAGTTATCACAATTTCATGATTCCCTTACCTTTTTTCCAGGTGAACTTAAAAAACCTAATACTTGAGTATTACAGTGTATATTTATTTTGTTCTACACTTTAATAATTAGTAGTTAATACAGACTTTTTCAATTTTTTCTACAGTCTTTTTTATAGGTGTTGAACAGATTGCAAAGTGTCTTGCAGTAAATTGCATCTTATTTCATACCATGTTTCTTGCAGACTACATGATATTACACTTACTTTAAATACTTGTAATAACTTTATAATTGGGTTGGTTTTTGAACTTCATCGTCATCATCATCAGCAGCCTGTAGAACGTCCACTGCTGGACATAGGCCTCCCCAAATGTTTTCCACGTCGCTCGGTCCCGCGTCGCCGGTTTTCTTACTTAGTACTTAAATTGATTTAAAAGAATAGACATAATAACTTTCAAAATAACGATTATTGAAGTTGTTTTTCTGGACAGGCAAAAAACTTTTGCACCCACTGCTTTACATACAACTCTATGTTGTAATTTAGAAACATACGTTACATGGCGCATGGAAAGTGTGCCATTTGGGGAACAATTCAATTCAATTCAATGGATATGCATTTCGAGTTGTGGCCAGTTCTCCGAATAGACCATTACAAATACATGATTGCTACGATTCTGGCTCAATTTCTGTATCAATACCACTTGTGGTCTTTATAATAAATATTTTAATAGATACACCATTTTCGATAAAAATGCGTGTATTGTATGTTGACGTAAACACGCACTAATATTTTTTTTAAAGTTCATAAAGCTCTAACTTTTGAGTATTTTTCTTCTAAATTTAACTATTTAGAAGAAAAATACTCAAAAACATGTGCAATATCTAATTAAGTATTTATTTCATCCTCATAATCATCCAGGAGACGTCGTCTCCAAATAAAAGCCTTCCAAGGTTCACCACATCAATCGGTCTCGCACTCAAAATCCAGCAGGACTAGCAGGCGGCCATCGACAATGAAATTTTTGTAGAATATAATATTGTCTTAAGTATTCGCGTTTCATACTATTATTTGCTATTAAATATAACACTTTCTAACCGGATTTATCGCGTATATTAACATTTTAAATTTAACTCGACGTTTCGGTGTCTTTGCAGACCCCGTGGTCACGAGCGACTGGAATATGCTGCGCTGTGGGCTTAATCATTGTATCGAATCGAGTAATTCTATCTATCATGGGGCGCATGCCAGCTAACGTGATAGGATAAAATAATTCGGTAATATTTATCTTGTCGTTTCGAGTCTTAGCTAGCCCTGCAGAGCTGACGGGTAACCTTGACAAGATCGTCGGTCTACCTTGCGGAGGTCGTACCCCATAATTAAATATTGTTTAAACAATAAAAAATACTGTTATAACGGTAACGGCTTATTCAAGGTAACGTTACCTTGAATAAACATTTTATAGTACGAGGTTTACCCAAAATTATTACAACTTTACTAAATTGCCACTTTCAAAGATTTCATATAAACATAAAATACCTTCAATGTAGTTGAATTTTTGGTTTATTAGGAAATAGTACATTACTGCAGCGGCCGGCAAGAAAGGCATTGATGTACGAACGTGTGAATGTGAGCCGAGGCACACATAAGTAAGTCCATCCATGCCTAGTTGCGGCCAAGGCTTTAGTACTTTTATCAAATAATGCACAGAAATTAAACTAAATAATTTCTTAACACTCATTGTCTTAACTTGAACTCAGTTTGTCGATTATAAAAGTACCTATTTCAAACCACTGACGAAGTTGACGAACAAATAATAACAATAGTTTTTTATGCGCCAAAGTATGTGCAAGCCAGTTCGAAATTTAAATTAAACCTTTGATAAGTTACCTCCTTTGTCGCCATGTAGCGGAGCAGAAGATCGTTCCATTTTTAGATTACCCAACACCTATTTATTGATTTTACATAGTAATTTATTTGGCCGCTAAACACGACAGATATGGATTTTCGTAAAACAGCTATTGCCGGCCGATGCTCGACCAGTACAGCAAGTTCGATTTATCTCGAAGAAGGTTGTCAAAATAATGCTCAAATTTCCAAGCATGTTTGAGAAAAATATATAAATCTTTCTAATTGAGAGATGATGGACGATGAAAAAACCCGAACGAATTGCAAAAATCATTTACAAAAAATACTTTAGTTATACGTGACGTCAAAACAAGCATTTTTCTTATCAAATAAAGTTTCTAATAATAAATATTAAAACAGCACTTATATACATACATACATCATACATAACCTCTCGCCTGTCTATATATTGAAAACAAAAGCCTCAGCACTCGAGTGGCAAGTATTAAACTTGATTATAGATGAAACGAGCTTTCTCAAACATTACTGGGACTAATGTTCACTGAAGAAGGTCACTAACCCTGGAAGGTCTGACCACCGACTTGGACTCGATTGAATATCGCCTTTCAGGATTCGATTACCCTTATTGACTTAACTCGGACAATGGTTTAATTATTCTTTCAACTTGTACCTACTCCGTAAAAGTATATTAACTAGATTCTAGAACGTTAAGTTCAAGTAATTGAAAATTCGTAAACGTATATATTTACTACAAATCTGGACATTACTTTCCATAAAGGATTAAACTCCATCTATGTGCGCTATAGATACAACAATAATAAACAAGGGCTTTCACACACTAATTTAAAAACTTAATAATCATTATGTTATAAAGAATGACACGTCTAATAGCAGCTGCGACAAAATCTGTAAAAACACTCACACAGATTACGTATTTTTTCATAATTATTATGCTCGGTGCCATTTGCAGGACACTCCAAAATTAAATTAAACATAAACTACAACGAAATTGCTAGGGAAACCAAAAAATAACGCGAACGAATCTGAACAACAAAGGACAGAGTCTTTTTAGGCTCCGAATATAACTTTTGGGGCTATGAACAACAAAAGGACAAAGATTTTTTTGGCTCCGTATAAGTATAAATCTGAAAGCAAGCTTGTGGGTTTCAGTGCAAAAAGTCGTTACATAGGTTTTTAAACGAATAGAAAAGCTTCCACCACCGTGAAAGATATATTTTACTAAAGACTGTCCGCCCTTATTATGGTTCTTCGTTCTGATTGCTTTTGCTAGTGATTTACGTGGTTGTGTGTGGTAATAATGTTGACGTTAAAAAATTTCTGTAAAATTATTAGTAAAAGTACTAACTTTTAAAACGTACAGATTTTTTTATATTTTGACGACCACTTTGGCGTTGGGGTAAACCTATCTACCTCTGACGCCAGTGGTTGCGGGTTCGATTCCCGCACGGAACAAGAAAAAAAAAAAAATGTTCCGTGTCTGGGTGTTTATCTATTTATGTATTTATATTCTAGGTTCCCCCCTAGTTCACTACATGGTATCCCATAACACAAGCTATGCTTACTTTGGGGCCATGTAGTTGGTGTGATTGTCTGGGGATTTTATTTTATTTTATTTATTTTATTATTTATTTTATAATATTGTCTTAAGTTTCAATCCGACGCTTGACACCTCAGTCGCTCGTGACCACGGGGTCTGCAAAGACACCGAAACGTCGAGTTAAAATTTAAAATGTAAATATACGCGATAAATCCGGTTAAAAAGTGTTTTATTTACAGATTCTTGTTTTCAGACTAATTTATTAAGAGCCTGTGTGTTACATTTTTGATTCCACCATCACTGATATTACAGTTAATATCTTATAATAATGTAATTACATGGAATTGAGGTTAAACACGGGGCGGTGTACCAAACTGATAAAATTATGGTTATAAAGAACAATTTATGATCTAAAAAAGTAAACTGAATGATATTCTTAAATGTCAACAAGATGGTAACTGGTATCCAGGCCCATGGACTTCAATTACAGTATAAATAAATAAATATTTCTGACACCCACTCAACATTATCTAGCCCAAATTAAGTTTCTTAAAGAACTTGTGTTATGGATACTAGATAACTGATATACTTACTTAAGAAATATATAAACATACATATTGAATAAATACATATTTTTTATTAGAATAAACTTAAATAAACATATAAACATCCATGACTTGACGACTAATGTCTGTGTTCATCACACAAATATCCGCCGCCGTCGGGATTCGAACCCAGGACCTCTGGCATAGAAGGCAATGTATGTTACCGCTACACCAGCCGGTCGCCAATGTAGTATGTGGTTGCATTAATGACGCTTTGCCAATCCAAGACTTAGCCTGGGCAAGCCTTTATTATTTTATTTCGTGACTGGGAGCGAAAGAAGAACATAGAATTTGCCAGCTGCTTCTCTTCCCGGGCAATCTGTAAAAGTCAGTTAAGGAACTGAGGTTTAATTGGCATTTTTACAGGCGCTAGGCTGACCCCCTGTCACTGCAATAGTCTCTCTCTATCATAATAATACCTCCAAATTTGTCAAACGTGAAATCAGACGGTTTTATAGCCTCTGGTGTTCTGGCTACCACATTAGGGATACAGGCGTGAAGTAATTTATGTATGTAGGTACAGCTTCTTCCATTCTATCTGGTAACTCCACTTACAAGGACTTGATGCCGCTGTAATTGTACTTTATTTATTAATTATTAATTATTATTGTTATACTTCTTAATATTTAGACACAGTCTAGTAGACTCACAGAAAGCTTACAACGAATTGAATCATCATCATCATTCAGCCAGGAGACGTCCACTGCTGGACATAAGCCTCCCCCAAGGTTTTCCACGTCGCTCGAATTGAATAAAGCCAATTAATTAATTGTCGATCACATGACTTGTCAAGCAACGAAATCAAATAATAAAGCAAATGAAATTAACAACAATATCCTACAGGCAACAATATTAATTTTCTAAGACGATATGAATTGTTTATTTTCGTAATTTTCAATTAGTAAACAACCCAATTAATTACCTAACATATTAGTGGTGTAGCTACGTAATTAATGAACAACTATTCAAAGAGCCTTGCCTATGTAAACCATTTCATGAAAATAAATTGAATATTGTACACAGAATATAAAGAAGTGTCCACATAGATGGAACAAGACAAAGAAAATCATGTCTTTAAGGCATCAAATTATAACTACATACATACATACACAACTTCACGCCTGTATCCCGTATGGGGTAGGCAGAACACCAGAGGTAATAAAACCATCTGATGTCACGTTTGACAAATTAGGAGGCATTATAATAGTGAAGAGAGACTAGTGAAGTGAAGTGAATAGTAAAGAAATTATAACTATTCAAAACTTTAATACGACAGTCAATAATCAGTAAATTAACTATTACGATTGTGCCGTCATACCACTTACTTGGGTTACTTGGATATGTCAGATTGTAGAGCCTGTCCAACAGTTCCTGTTTCCATGACATTGCTTTGGTAAAGATATCTTTTTTAACTTCCCTTTTTGGGGTCTTTAACCAAATAAAAAAATGCCCTGATACCTAAACACTTTAGCACGCACTCATTAGCACTTAAAGTCTTATCTCCCGTGCCTTGGATAAACGTGTCACAAATGGCTACAAATTTAGTGGCTCTCACTTGGTGATAAGAACTTTTCAGGGTTTGACTGTGAAGCCACTTAGTTTCTAGTTGATATTGGAGCCTTAAAAGTAAGTACTTACATACAATTATTTAATAGTTATTCACATATCTATTGCAAAGCAAAAAATCGCCTAAATAATAATTGATTCACTAAGTTTAGTAAAAGAGTAAAAGAAAAGAGTTAATTTAGTACAATCATAAACACTTCTTTATCTCTTTATTTTTCAAAAAAGGCTGAATCTATGAAATTTATGAATATTTTAAATCTTTTGAAAAGTACCTACGAGTAGAAAAGGGGTTTTATTTAAAAGCAGAAATATCACTCCTGCATATTCCGTTCAAACATTTGCTATTCGTCTTGAATAATTAAGCGGGTGTTTGTTTACGTTGAACGTACGTTGTAGACATTTGTGCCGTTTTCAAAGTATCAATATTCAACCAGTCTATAAAATAAAGGTTTTAAAGTAAAATAATGGGGAGTTTTCTGACAGCTCATAAAAATTAGTTCAAAAAACCTCTATAGGTGGCACTTTTAAAAATCCGAAGGCGTTAAGTCTGTATACTATAATGTAGGTAAGCGGTATCTACCATCTATGGTTATATATAAGTTCAATTTCTGAAATAGAAATGTCAATCCATTTATTTCTCTTTTAAAAACGCAGTATGGAATAAATTTATGACAGACAAGACTTCGCCTTTTGTAAAACGCCATCCATCGAAGCCTTTTGTACCATGTCTGCACCGTTTTGTTTTTTTTTTATTGAGCTGTCAGAAAACCTCTCTTTGCAACAAATTACTGTTGAACTTATATTCACATAGCGCCATTTAACCCGTAATTTAGCTCATATGATTTTCTTATATTACTAGCCAACGGATATATTTACATACTCATTCTATTATTTTTTTCGTAGATACAATCATATCATGCATAATAGAACCAGGCCAATGCATACAAACATATTTATGTACCCAAATATTTGCATAGTGCGTGGATCGAACCCGCGATCAGTGGAGTGTTGAGGTAGGCACAGTTTCCCCATCGCCACAGCACCTAACCTACTTCTGCTTCATTTACTGTAATCGGCTTTATCAATCCTTAAGTCCACTGTTAAATTTTGCGACCACTTTAGCGATGGGGTAAACCTGTCTGCCTCAGACGCCAGTGGTTGCGGGTTCGAATCCCGCCCGGAACAAGAAAAAAAAATGTTCCATGTCTGGGTGTTTATTTATTTAGGTATTTATATTCTAGGTTCCTCTCTAGTTCGCTACTTGATACCCTCAACACAAGCTATGCTTACTTTGGAACCATGTAGTTGGTGTGATTGTCTGGTGATTTTGTTTTAAAAAAATCACTGATATTATTGGATCAAAGTTTATTAAAACATGAATCCACTTTGAAAATATTTTAGTGCATATTTTTAAAAAGGGCAGCGGCGTCCAAGCACTTCTTAAGTAGTGTAGGTATTTTTTTCTTTTATGTATGTAACGGCAATGTTAATAAAAATACAATGATAAGTCTCTTTCGAATACCCTTTATCAAAAAATCTTAGGCTTCTATTTTACTAGTTTCATTGCGTGTCACATTATAAGCGTATACTGTTATATTGTCTGTCAAAGTAATCGGATTAAATATTTGATTAACTACATCAAGGCGTCAGAGTTCAGTCTGGATTTAAATATTTATTCCTTATTTTACCTATTCTGATTGTTCGTCACTCTGGAAAACATTCTGTTGATATTTAGAAAATATTTAAAATATTTTCTCAATCACGCATTATTTCAATAGTGTCACTTGTGTTCTAAGGCGATACTTTTCCTAATAATTTAATACTTTCTATTTTAACCGCCATAATAGGCTCCCGTAAGTACTTCGTTTTTTAAATAAAGGAAAGTTTAGTGTTAGCAGTACGGAAAAATACGTCAAAAAAATAATCAATTCAGCCTCTCACGCATATATCCACGAATAGATACATATTTTTTTTATATGCATGAGAGGTATCACACACAATAAAATAAGTAATACCTACTAATACAACAGATATCCCAAAAATGAAAAAATAAAGTTTCATCCGGATTAGAAAAGAGAGAATAATTAAAATTGTATACCTCCTTTCTATAGATTCAGCGTTGAAAATGCAAATGCGTTGTTACCTTTGGTAGTTCCTTTGTCGTCTATATCGCGTGAGTGAGGGCCCTTAAGTTGACACTGTCGGCAATTAATGGGTTTTCAAACTAATTTAATAATGAAACTGCGTAATTCATATTTGCGTAGTGAATCTGTGAAAAAAGAGCCAACAAATTGTATTAGCGCCTTTATAAAAATATATTATTTATTAAGATTAGCATGTCTCTTTCAAAGTATTCTTATTTGTTACTAGCTGTGACCCGCGACTTCGTCCGCGTGGATACCGTTTATTAGAGTTGGATAAATACTATTATTATATCCTCCTTGAAGTTAAAACTTACCTTATTCTAAATTTCGTCAAAATCGACTAAGTAGTTTAGCTGTGAAAGCGTTACTGATAGATAAACAGACAGAATTACTTCAAAAACTGTTACAACAAAGCAGTGATCCGCAGTTTCACCTAGGTTTTGTGAAAAAGTATAGATAGGTAGGTATATTACATAGATGATGCCCGCGACTTCGTCTGTATTGAATTAGTATTTCGAGTAGGTTATTTCGTTCTCCAAGGTCCTAACTATCTTTAATAACAAAAATAAAAATGAAGAAACTTCGCCCATATAATATGTATAACTCCTAAACACAAACATAGGTAGGTAACTATCTATTAGGTACATTACAAAGGCACATAGCGTTATAAACAAATCGGGTGCCAAAGTGCCTTAAATTTTAATATTGTCTTAAGTTTTCGCCATAACTATTATGTATGACTATTAACTAAAACACTTTTTAACCGATTTTATCGCGTATATTTACATTTTAAATTTTAACAGTCGCTCGTGACCACGGGGTCTGCAAAGACACCGAAACGTCGAGTTAAAATGTAAAATATAAATTATACGCCATTAATCCGGTTAAAAAGTGTTTTATTTAATGCCTTCAATTTTACTTAATTCATGCAATATCTTCTTTATTATACTTAGCTTATTGTTATTCTAGGTAAAGATAAGTAGTTTTTGCGTGAAAGAATAGCAAAAATCCATCCATCCAGCCATTATCAGTGTACATGCAATTCTACCTATAGTTATGTATGGCTGCTTTTCACTGCCAAACGGCTAAGCCAATATTAATGTAATTTGGTATAGTAGTTAACACATACGTTACTTTTTATTCCGAAGAAATCTACGGTTTCTGACTTCCAAGAGGCAGAAACGATCATGAAATAAACAAAACCTTGATTTCCATTTTATCTCTGTATGTACAGAAGGCAGTACATCAAGCGTTACAAATGTGTCAAATTTTTTTACTTGAATTTGAACTCTATGCCCTCGATAATAAGTTAAAATTGGTTGGGGAAATTTGACAGGTAATGTAACGTTTGTTCCTTCTGTACCTACCTATATTAAATCGCGCAAAAGCTTGCGCTCGCCTCCCGCCTTTTTATGTTGGTTATGTTCTGCTTGGTGGTAGGATCCCTTCTGGGTCCGCCTGGCTAGCGACCACCCTTTATATAAAGTCTGCCGCCAAATGTTACCGCTCCGGCGGTAATGTGTTCCGGCAATATTGTATAAAGAGCCAGTTCCTTCCTAAACCCGTGTGCTTTCATCTTCAACCTCATCGTCACTTACCATCAGGTGAGATTGAGGTCAAACGCGGGTTTAGTCACTTATAAAAAAAAAAAAAAAATATATATATCCTACCGCCGCGAGCCGCGTCGAGCGCGGCAACCGTTACGCAAAAATAATCCCTATATCATTCAGTATTCACGTGCGATGGGTTATTAGCGAATTTATGTATAAGTTTGGTGTTTCTATACCGATTTCTATGATTCTTTTTTTATTGAATAGGTAATAATGTTATTTTTTTTAAATTAGGGATGAGTGAGAGTATTATAAACGTAAGAGGAAACAAATATAATCAGAAAGCTCCGACTACAGTCCTAGAGTCTACAAAATACAGTCCTGGAACTTTTAAGTGTCGAGTGAATAGGTTTCTCGTGGATGGACGTGTAACACCATAGTCTTCATGCGCACTTTCCATCAGGTGGCATGGAAGACAAACGTCGTATCCTTACAATATAAAAAAAAACTGCTAAGCTATCGGGATTTACACGTGTTATTGTGAGTCAACCATAAAATATAGACATATACTGTTGTGGGATATTTTTTATATAATTTTATGAAGAATATTCCTGTCATACATGATTTCTATGTAGCTTTAACCATTAAGGCTTCGCGTGTGCAACGCGACGGAAGCTTAAAAATTGAAGTAACTTCTCCCGTTTTTCCAACATTTCCCTTCACTGCTCTGCTCTTATTGATTGTAGCGTAATAATAAGTATACTATAACCTGCCTAGGAGTATGAAGAATTATTTTACCAAGTTTCGTTAAAATCCGTCGAGTAGTTTTTGTTTCTATAAGGAACATACAGACAGACAGACAGACAGAAATTTTACTGATTGCATTTTTGTCATCAGTATCGATCACTAATCACCCCCTGATAGTTATTTTGAAAAAATATTTCATGCACAGAATTGACCTCTCTACAGATTTATTATAATCTATATATATATATAATAGATAATGTTGAATCATTTATATCATAAAAAAAGATAACTTTTAACATTTCCGATTAATTTTATTAAACTTAAGATCTGAAATGACCAATGACAGTAATCTTCCAAAGAAAATTTAAATAATTTCGATCAAAACTGAAGGTTTCATTCAGAGTTCAATAGACGTGAAAATAAATATTATTCTTACACTTTACAAAACAAAAACCAAATCGAACAACCATTCACAGTCATACTTGCTTATTTAACTAGCCGAAGTAAGCTATCCTGAAATGTAGCAAAACTAGAAAGCACTTTGTGAACACTGGATTTTAGAATTTGTAACTACGTTTACAAGGTAACTGGTTTACGGCTTTGTGCTTTATTGGGGCTAGTTTTAAATGTGTTTGGCAATTCTGTCGGTTTCTATTTACCTGTATATTTAGGTGAAAACGCTTTAATATGGAATAAGGAGATGTTGTGTTCGAACGGTTCTTGGTTATAGGCAGAATTACATGCTGGACGGTACTGGGAAGTTATTACTGAAATACTACTAGTATAAAAGGAAAAACTTTGATTGAATTTTATTGCATTTGTTTTATGCTATTTTTATTTGCTATGCTCTTGCGTGTGCCTAAATAGCTAAATAACTGGGCAATGGATCCGTGTTGTATTAGTATTATTTTGCATTATGCGAGGTCAGCCCAATACAATATTATGCCGATACAATCCCAGCCGTGTCAGATTAATAAACGAACTTTTCTATATTGACGTCATTCTAGGTGTATACCGCACAGTTCAAATACGTAGTCTTCATAAAACAAGCACATAAAAACGTTACTTTGTAATAATAAAAAAAAAAAAAGTCCCCAGACAATCACACCAGCTACATGGCCTCAAAGTAAACAGCTTGTTTTATGGGATTCCATGTAGCGAACTAGGGGGGAACCTAGAATATAAATACAATACAATATACACCCAGACACGGAACATTTTGTTTTTCTTGTTCCGTGCGGGAATCGAGACCGCCACCACTGGCGTCTGAGGCAGACAGGTTTACCCCATCGCCAAAGTGGCCGTCAAATAAATAGAAAAGTAAATGCGAATTACGTGCGATTCCTTATTTAACAGAGAAACATTGGATTGATCAGCGAAGTAGAACCATATGCTATGATGTAGAACCATATGTTGAAAAAAGTGTTCATTCAGCAGCGGAGGTGGTTGAGTCTCATTTCGTATTACGTCACGTTCAAAAAATATAAAGCTTTATTAATTTACCTTTTATGGCCAGAATGTTAACTCTTCCAATGCAGAACCTCCGATACCTCAGTAACTTCATGGGTTTTCTAGAACTTACCAAAATAAAAGGTCGTAAAAGATAACTCGTCTCAAGTGGAGGGCTGTATCTGACCTGTAGGGTGCCCATAAAAATCAGTATAAATGAGTTATTTTATTTCGGCTTAGCAAGTTTATGGCGGACCACAATGATTAGTGCAATTTGAAAGTTTACGCTACAAATAATGTGGAGCTTAGTTTGAAATAAAAACGGTAAGTTAATCAACAAAACTAAAGAACTAACTTAACTGCTATTTTATTTTATTTTTATTTTATTTATTCTGGCACAAAACAGTCACAAATTTTACAAAAGAGAATATAATTTCAACAATTGTGTAAGCAAAAGACAACTTAATTTACAAAAATTATTATAATTTCGGGACACACATATATCACATCTAATATTCAAATATATATGTATATTTATAGCTAACAAAAATAACTTATAAATATTAAAGACTATTTCTTACAATTAAACAAGAAGCAGTACTAACTATAATATTATTGAGAAGATTAACAGTTTTATTGAGAAGGCTTTAGTCTGTTATACAAGTTTTGCTTTAGGCTTTTCAAAGAATCATGGAACAAATCTAAGTCATGAAATTGTTTATTATACGAGTCAACACAGTTGCTATGTTTTACTAGCTAGAATTTTGACATTGATCAAAACTACAGCGTAACGATTTATTGCTTTGAAGAATAAGATACAAAATTAGAAAATAAACATATTTAGAGATTGTTGATATTTCTACAAAAAAAATGGGGTAACATAAAGGAAAACAAAATATAACAAGGGGTATATTTGACATGGTTCGCTCGGGTACGTACGTAGCAAGTCATGACTCAGCATTATTCAGTTAATATCTGTTTTATTGGGTTATATTTGTCAAACAAACGGGACGAAACCTTTTTTCGTCGTCGTCCAATTATCGAAGTCTCGTCTCAAGGGGAAATACAATTGCACTCACCTAAATACACGGGTTACCAAACCACAAGGTCTTTCGGGGAAAGGATCAGGTTTTTCCTTTGAAATCGGAGTGACGCGATGAGCAGTATAAGTCAAAGGTTCATTGTGTTTATTGTGTTCGGGAACACTTTTGGGGTTTGTATTATATAATTGGTGACGGCAGGGCACGGCCTTAGGAAAGTTTTTGGGTATACTTAAATCGATAGGAAAAATAATCGAAAATGGGAATCTAGGAATGTATTCTATACATACCTATTGTATAGCGTTACATTGTTTTTTCCTGGGTATTTTTCTTTGTATAAAACTACTTCAAAAGAGTAACGAAAATTACCGATATTGAACTAATTTAGATTCAAATCATATACCTTAGGTTTGGTATAGGTAAAAACTTGTAAGTTCAATATGGGTAATTTTCGTTACACTTTTGAAGTAATTTTATAATATAGAATAAGCTAAAATTGTACAGCATAACAACAGGATATATTTTATCCTGATATCTCACGGAATCAGGTATTACGCGGGTGAAGCCGCAAGGAAAATTTATTTTTATTTAGCACATTTTTCAGTTATTACCGAACTGATTTAGTCACTGCAATAGTCTCTATCTATCATTATAATACCTCCAAAGTCATTCGTGACATCGGATCGTTTTATAATATCTAGTGTTCTGACTACCCCATAAGGGATACAGGCGTGAAGTTATTTATGTATAAAAAGCGTTAAAACTTGAGAAAATATTTTACCTTATTTAATATCACCGGTTGACTTACATTAGGATAAAATTTATTCATAAAAACTTCGGTCGTAAGCTTCTCTTCATTTCGTTTGACAAAAACACACAAACAAGCACAAACATGTTTTAATTATAATCCTACTTGAGAATTACCGCCTGGAGGGGTTGATGCAAGGAGGAACAACGCCTCATTTTGTCTTATCTCTAAATTAATGGCAGAATTGTTGAAATGTGGATATATGAGAATTTGGACGATTATTGTGCGATAAGATTAAAGTAATGAAGATTAACTTTTCTAAAGTGAATGTTAAAGAGCGACGACAGCGTTGTAAAGCTTCTTAATCAGGAGATCCTTTTATGTTATACGTATTTCATTATTACACGTATGTAAAGCTAACTTTACTTAGGGTGCAAAATGGTATTGGATTAATGCGATTAATGCAGTAAAAAAATAGTTTTAATTAAATGATAACGGATTTAAATAACTTTGTCATAAGAAGGAAAACTAATATTTGGTTAAGATAATTTTATAAAAACACTGCTCAGATCTCAATGGCTCACAAACTATGACAGTAGTAACTGCTTTTTTTGGTTTGTCGTGTAAAATTAAATAAAAAATAATAATAAACAACAATGGCCTCACAGTAAGCATAGCTAGCTTGTGATATCGGATACCATGTAGCGTACTGGGAGGGGAGACTAGTAAAAATACATATTATATCAACGTGTAACAAAATGGAGAGATAAAACTTAAGGGTTAGCTTCTATATCATACGTAGAATATACAGTAAAAGAATTAGCATGATCAGTGCTGGTATAGACTTTCATACAAATTTATTTAATTATTTTACAACAAAATATTTTGACAACCCTAGTCAACCTAATAAGGTAAAACAAGACTTGTGCCGCACGCCTTATGACCTTTTCTGCACTGGCTGAACTTTGTAGTATCTGTCTTAGTTACCCATCACTTTATTTTTACGCCATTTGTTATCGAATAGATTTCATCAAAAGCTAAAAGCTTTTTAGGGTTGACACTTAGATATTTTGATCTAAATTTTGAACCGTAAGGATAACAAATTTATGTTACTGTTACTTATAAACTACATCACCAAACATACAATCCCCTTAAGTATTATCTCTTCATTATGTTACATGTTGTAGATAAACGATCGGACAATCGTGCGGGCATCGAACCCGCGACCTTACGATTGGCGCAGTAGCGTCTATACCATCGCACCACGGAGACCGTCGATTATACATATTTTTTATTTAATCGAGAAAAGTACCTAAATTGGCACACCTAACTAGACATTATCTAGACACAACACCTACCTTTGATAAGGTTGTTTTATGGAAACCAAAAATAAGGACATCTTAGTATTACGTTTACATAGAGATGATTATTCTTCGTAGTAACCTTCTCAGGTACATCTTTAATAATATTTATTAAATAATTCTCACGAGTAATGGGTGTAAAATCGCGCCTGAGTACCAGTTTTATTATATAAATGTACTATCCAGTGAACGAGAAAAGCATAGAAGAGTAACATCAAACAAAATCTCTTAGAAAAGCGGCACACGATGACACGACCTTTGTTTTCTTTTAACACCTAGTTGTTTTCTTTGAAAATGATAAAAATGTGATTGATTTTTTGTCAACGCACGTCGCTCATTGGCTAGACAACACATAGTAACAATAACATCATTGGCCGTTGAAACGTACATTTGCGAACATTTACGAACCTGAAAGAGTCGTCATAGTGGACGATTTATGTAAAAGGTAGCAATTAAAGTTATGAATATTTTTCCTAGGCATATTTTTTTTAATTTATTTATGATTTAGACAAAAACATTACGTTTATAATTTGACGACCGGCTGGTGTAATGGTAACATAGATTGCCTTCAAGGCCAGAATTGGGGTTGAATCCCGGTGGCGGTTGATATTTTTGTGATGAACACAGATATTAGCCGTCAAGTCAAGGATGTTTATTTGTCTGGTTCAGTATATTATTTTGTAATAAAAAATATGTGTGTTGATTATACATAGGTATTGTGTTAATTATCCAAAACACAAATTCTTCAAGAAACTTAATTTGGGCTACATAATGTTGTGTGAATTTCAGAAATATTTATTGGTAATCAATTTATTTTTTATAATATATTAATTTATTTAATTATTATAATTTATTAATTCATGTAATTATTATAATTCTAAAATCTATAGAACGATGCCAAATTAAGTCTTGGCTAAAGATTTTACGGTTATTCGACGTCTTGTGGAACCATTATCTCAACTTTTTTGTCATTTTCATCTGTAATGGAAGTTATAGGGTTCCCTGTGCACTGATCCTGTTCCCTTGTCTTCATAGGTCGATCTACTTTTTGTAATTTAAATTCAGCATCCCAGTAAGCGACAATTTATTAGGGTAAAGCATGAAACCCTAATGTATAAAAAAAACTTCGTGGACATTTTTTTCTGGCAGAGGTTATGTATCACCGTACGTTGTTCGTTTTTGTCCATATTTTACTACTGTAAGCAAAAAAAAACGTAACTAAATTAAGTGAAACTTTGCATGAATATATCCTATCAGATTGATATATTTATGAAAATTAAAATAGACAACATCCAAAAAGGTACTTATACATTGTATATGCGTGTCTAAGTCCTTTTTGATCAACCCTGATATGCAATTTTCTCGAGAAAACAATATGATTTGTGATATTAGGTTCCATATTTGACCTACGTTACTTACCGTATATGGGTCACGTTATATTGTAAATTAGGATGAAAAATTTTGTTTCACAAGTACTAATTTTTAGTAATTAATTTTAAGTACATATGTGCACGTAACTTTTTACTACATTTGACAGGCATTTAAACCTAAGCCTTCTATAATTTTGCAAACAGAACGCACAAATATGTTCGACTTCAAATTATAAACATTCGAAAATTTACTTAGTTCACCGGGCATAACACCATCCCCGTAGAAGTAGTTGTCCACAGTTTTTTTTTTTTTTTATATTGTAAGGATAGGACGTTTGTCTTCCATGCCACCTGATGGAAAGTGCGCATGAAGACTATGGTGTTACACGTCCATCCACGAGAAACCTATTCACTCGACACTTAAAAGTTCCAGGACTGTAGTGGTCAGGAAAAACAGACGCAGGCAGATTGTTCCACTCCTTGGCAATCCGTACCAAAAAGGAACCATCGAAGCGTTTTGTTCGACTTCTTGGTAAATCCACTATATAGGGATGGAAGTTCTGTCTGCGTCTGGTAGTCCGGTGGTAAAAAGGGGTGGGTTCAATTTGGTCAAAAAGAGCACTCGCACACTCACCAAAATGTAGCCGATAAAATACTGTCAAACAAGCAACCTTACGACGATGCTCCAGCGTCTGCAATTTTTTATTTGTAAGGTTGTTGTTGTTTATTATTTTACGGGCTCTTCGGTCAACAGAGTCTAGCGCTTCGAGCTGGTATTTGGCAGAACCATCCCAAAGGTGACTACAGTAAAATCTAAATAAAGTGCATAGAGATGCACGACCTCACTTGGGCTGTGTATAAGTTGAGCAGCCGTTCAGGGCTGAAGTACTGCCGGACCTTCGAGATGATACCCAATTTTTTTGAAGCCGTTTTTGCCATAGACTCAATTTGTTGTCCGAAGTTTAATTTGGACGTTATAGTGACGCTCAAAAGCTCTAGTTGGTCGGTGATGGGAACAGATACATTCTGGAAAGTGGGCGTAAAAGTAAAGGTGCTCTTTTTTGCGGAGAATAGACAAGCTTGTGTTTTGGAGGCGTTGAATTTGACCAGGTTAGATTCGCCCCAATCGGACACATTCCGCAAGGTCGAATCAACGCGCTCAATCATAGACTTTCTCAAAACCTGGATTTCTTGGGCGCTCGTTCGCGCATTGGATATAAATCTCTCAACAACAGTGCTGTCATCAGCATATCCAATAATGCCCGGTGTTAGGAGGTCATTCATGTGCAGCAAGAATAAAGTTGCAGAGAGAACAGATCCCTGAGGTACCCCGGCATTAATCGCCATTAGGTCAGAGGAGTAGCCGTCTAAGACTACTCGAATCGACCGTTCCCTCAGAAAATCAGATATCCAGTCGCAGAGCCCGGTCGGTATGCCATATGCTGGAAGCTTGCTTAAGAGACCATCATGCCAGACCCTGTCAAAGGCCTTGGATATATCTAAGGAAACAGCTATTGCTTCACCATGACCCTCCAAGGCCTCACTCCATAAGTGTGTGGCATACACGAGAAGATCGCCGGTCGAGCGTCCACTGCGGAAACCATATTGGCTATCGCTTAGGAGCTCGTTGGTCTCGAGGTATGCCAGGAGTCGATTGTTCAATACACGTTCCATGACTTTGCAAAGTATGGAAGTGATTGAGATTGGTCGATAGTTGACAGGATCAGCACGGCTTCCCTTATTCGGTACTGGTTGTACGTTAGCCAGCTTCCAGGATTTTGGGACTTTACCAGATTCCAAAGAAAGTCTATAGAGACGCGTCAAAACGGGAGACAACTCAGCTGCGCAGCGTTTCAACACCACTGCAGGAATACCATCTGGACCGCTAGCCTTATTCTCGTCTAGGTGCAGCAAGCATTTAAGAACCTCCTTTTGGCGAATATGAACGGTACCCATTGTAGGACCGAACTGAGGTAATTGGGGTGGGATTTTTCCTTGGCTATCTAGACGAGAATTTTCCGCAAAGATACTGGCAAATAAATCCGCCTTTTCCTTAGCGGTGTGGGCCAGAGAACCGTCAGGTTTCCGCAGTGGCGGCAGCGATGGGCGACAAAAGTTCGTTTCGACCGACTTGGCGAGGGACCAGAAAGCTTTGCTTCCCGAGGGGTATGACGCTATTCTGTCTCTAATACAGCCTATGTGGGCGAAACGAGCTCTTTTGATCACCTTCTTGCAGGACTTGGCGGCAGCATTGTACCTCTTCTTGTGTTCATGCGAGTCATCGGCTTTGCTTCTGCGAGCGGTTGCCCAGGCTTTGTACGCTTCTCGCTTACGCTTTTCACCGGAAAAGCATTCAGCACTAAACCATGGGCGAGCTTTGGTTTCAAGGGATAGATCAGCGTAGGGAATGAAGAACTCCATTGCTTGACCTATCACACTTGAGACTGCATCAGCGCAGCACGATGGATCGGTTGATGTAAAACAAGCTTGCCGCCACGGATAAGATGCGAAGAAATGTCGCATTTCATCCCAATCTGCCGACATGTAACGCCATACTCGCCTAGAACCACTTGGTCGGGTGTCAAGTGGCGAGTACTGCGATACAGATTTCACCAGACAGTGATCGGATGTCCCTAAGGGTGCAGTGACGGACACCGAATATCTGTCGGGATCGGTTGTCAGCAGAAGGTCCAGGCAGTAAGCAGTGTGGCCAGCAACGTCTGGGATGCGCGTAGGCTCGTCAACAAGCTGAGAGAGGCCATGAGTGAGCGAAAACTTAAAAGCCTCTCTACCAGCATGGTCAGTGTCCTGAAACGGGTATAACCACTGTCCGTGGTGTGCGTTAAAATCCCCCAGGAACACCAACTGCGCTGTGGGAAAACGTTGCTGAACCTTGTCCGCTGTACTGCTGAGATAGTCCATAAGCCTTGTTGTCTCCCGATCTCCGCTGTGTGACCGATAAATACCAGCGTATACCATTTGGTCTAGGCCGGTATCTATGTGAACCCACATAACTGAAAGGTCCGGCACTTCTAAGTAACGGAGACGCTGACAACAGATCTTGTCACTGGCATACATGCACACTCCGGCGTGCGGGTGGAATTTGGACTCCAGGATGTAACCTGGGTAACAGAGGTATGCCGAGTCTGACGGATCACAGATCTGCGTCTCCGTTAGGAAGAGTAGGTGGGGTCTCTCCGTCTCGAGGTGGTGGTGGACATCATTGAGATTGGAGTGCACTCCTCGGATGTTACAGAAGTGCACTTTAAACGAGAGGAAGTGCAACCGCTGTGTTACCTTACTCTTCTTTGGACCTTTCACTAATTTTGGAGTGGAGTGAATAGGGAGGAGAACAGAAGTTGAATGAAGTGCTGCAAATGGAACCAAGCAACTCGATGGGGGTAACGCACCTTTGGGAAACTCGCTTGGAGACTGCGGGGACGCCCGAACCCCCCCGAGTTCGCCATCGGGTCCTCTCAAACCGGTCGCCAGCCGGCACGATGGAGCCTCCCGGGATTTTTCGCGAGGTGGCGGGGCAGCCTTTTGCATGTGGCTGGCATGCTACTTGGGCCCCCTACTACCTGCGGTCGGCCAGCGGTGCACGGTGCTTCGGATCCCGCTACCCTCCAAAACGAGTCACCCGGTGAGTCATTATCCTACGAGTTGAAAACAGTTCTCCGATGCAGCACGATTACTGAGACCTATCCTCCCCAATGGCTACACTAGACATCATGCCGGAACGCAACTAGGTTACTTGGCGGCATGGTTTTGTCTAGTGGGTGGTGACAAGCCACGGCCGAAGCCTACCACCAGATTTTACTGTTCGTTTAGCACCACCCAGGGACCACGTACAAGGCATCGAGGGCTAAACCTTGCGGACGCGAGCAATTTCAGTCCCCAGTACTTATAAAAAATTGAATTCGATAGTTTAAGGGTCTATATACACGTTATAACTAAATCTTGCATTTTTATTATGCAGTGCGATCAATTTATAAAACATTCTAAACACCAAATGGGCTTTGTTTATATTTTTACAATTGACAAATACGGTCCACGTCATATGCTGCCAACTACAAACTAAACACGGAAACACCCGAATCAACAACATAAAACATAATTTTCGATGGGCCATTTTCGAGCACTAGTTACTCTTCCATGCTTTTTTCGTTCACTGGTACCATCGAAGCAACTGAATCATGACCCATTTTGCTTATAATTCGTTTGAAACTGTCAAACTTGTAAGATCTATCGCGAATAAAGCACTAAGGACATTTTAGATACTGTAAGAATTTTGTACTTAGTAAGTAAATGTCAGTGTTGAATGAAATAATAACAAGTTCGTCACGAAGGAAACCTATCTTCAAGCGAATTTCGACTTACTAGCATTTGGACGTATTGCCAAAATGAGCTTGTGGTGGGTCATGATTCAATTGCTTCGATAGTCCTTCTTCAGGCTTAACCTGTAATTTGCAATACTTTTAAAGAATATCGCTCAAACTACGAATCAAAAACAATCGAAAATGAAGCCTCTAAGAACACGAAAAGACATTTCTAGAAAAGCCATAACAAAGGAGAAACTATTCTGTACTTCTTAAGGAAAAGGGAAGAGATCGAATAACCCTGAGGTTCTTTTAAAACAATCTGAGATAACTTGAAGTTATCGGTGCATTTACAGAGATTTTTCGAACTTTCCCTTTACGGCAAAAGTACTGTGAAAAACTTAGAATACCTGTATCTGAAATCTACATTATGAATTTATTTACTTTGTATTGTTTCTACTACAAGGTAACAAATAGGTCGTATCACATGAGACACTTTTTTTAATTTGCATAATAGTATATTATGTAACAAGTGAGCTAAGTTGCTAATTACAGTCGAGGCTGTGATTTGAGCCCGAGCCGCAGGCGAGGGCTTAATAATGAGCCGAGACTGTAATTAGCAACGCTCACGAGTTACATACGACGTTTTTCAACACACTTGTTAGTAAAAGACAGACATACGTGGTCATAAAATAACAAACACACTTGATAACAAAGCTGTGAATTGAGATTGAAAAATGGCGCCGAACCTCATGTGTCAAATGTGTCAATGTCTGTATAGCATATACAGCCTATCCATTAAGTGAAAATGTTTAATTTGGAGTGGTAAATGCAAATATTTTAATATTTTATAACAAATTATTGTAAATTGTGAATAATTTGTTTGATATACAAATTTGTTTTACTAATATAAGGTGCAAACATTTAAAAATGTATATGGATTTGAAGTGGTATAAAACCTCTTTGTTGTTTCTGAAAATATTTAATGTATAACCCGGATCAATAAAATATGCTCTGTTTACTCGCATGTAATTTGCACAAAGGTAAAATTCAACTTTGTAGGATTCATTATATTATGCACTAGGGTATAATATATTATGCACGCGTGACTTATAGCCCAGTTTCTAGTTCTAAATTCAATAGAATAACGCTCACTTTACGAGCAAGTGTGTTGAAAAATATATTTACTTTATTTTGTTTGAATTGATCTCTATTGATTACTTTACGTGAAAGAGTTTTTTAATCGGAATTCATCACATCGCAAAATTTATCATTTTAAATCTACTAGTGATTTTTTAAAAACAAATGTTACAGTTATAGATCACTTTGACGATGGGGTAAGCCGGTCTGCCTCAGACGCCAAAGGTTGCGGGTTCGATTCCCGCACGGAACAAGAAAAAAATATGTTCCGTGTCTGGGTGTTTATTAATTTATGTATTTATATTCTAGGTATGGTATCCCATAACACAAGCTATGCTTACCTTGGGGCCATGTAGTTGGTGTGATTGTCTGGGGATTTTATTTATTCATTTTTTTATAGCTGGAGCCACAATAAAGGTTATAATAAGATTAGTTTAAGAGCATAAAAAATATAACTAAATAACCAAACATTCAGCATTTATGTTCACGGGATATTTCCTTTATATTTATTTCCCCATTATCCTTTTTTTATCCATGAAGAAAATTCATTTCCTAAAGTTTTCGTTGGAGTTTTATCTAAAAGGCGAAAATGAAAAGAAAGGTGAAAACCCGTTTTTTAAGTTATTATTCTTTTATTTTGTTATCTTAAGATCTTGTGCAAGTCTAGTCGTTTTTGTGAATTTGTGTATATTTTTATTGCGGTACCTGCACTGCATTGCTGCCTCGACTGTGGATCGATCCGTCCGGTAAGCGAGCGGTCCGAATGCATTTACGAAATTGCATTTTCTTTGGAAAGATAAAACTATTTCTCTATTGGTCAAATTCTTAGGACTGCCCACTACACACTGGATGCTTACGAATCGGCGATACAGAAATATTCGAGTAGATGACCCAGAGGATTCTACACCAATAAAAACAGTGTTTGTTGTGGCAAAAATATGATGAAATATATCTCAAGATGAAATTTATCTCAATGTAGTAATGTATGTTACGATATAAATGAAGGCATTTTTTCGGCAACCCACGTTCGGTGAAGGCATTTTTTATAATAGTTTTGAAAAGGAACGAATCGCCCCCAACTTACTTGCTAACCAAAAACTAGCGAGGTGTACCAAAAATTGGTGACGCACGAACGGCCCGGTAACCGATTTTTCGTATTAAATGTAAGACTTTTTAAGAGAATTATATTACTTTTTATCTTGACATTAAGATATATTTACAGATGATCATTATTTTTTTAAATGATAAGGCAGAAAACCAATAACGAAGATGTAAACAATGCTCTCTCAAATGTTGTGCAGTGGTTTAATGTAAATCTAGCTTTCAATGATAAAAAAAAAAACTAAATGTATAAAATTCTCTGCACCAAATGTAAAACAAGTCGAGTCAAACTTGCAACTTAATGGGAACAGATTGAATCTTATAGATAACGCTGATTTTCTTGGAATTGTACTCGCAACTAGCGAGTAGACTTAGTTCTGCAGCATTCGCGGTAAAGAAAATTCGCTAATTGACTGATCTTAATACGGCGAAGATGATTTCTTTTAGTTATTTTCATAGCATAATGGCCTACGGCATCCTACTTTGGGGGAATGCCGCAGATATTGATTGACACGATATTTACACTGCAGAAAAGGGCTATTCGTCGAATGTGGAATGTGGAATGTGGAACTTGGAAATAGAGAATCTCTAAAAGAAAAGTTTAAAGCGATTGGTATCTTGTCAATTAAATCCCTAAAGTTAAATAAATTTAAAAGAACTATCAAAGAAACATAATGCAAAAAAGGCTACTATAAGCTTAATGATTATTTAGATGACAAAAGAGCGTGGGATTGATGTCTGCACAGGTTATTTCTCACCATGTAATCAGCTTGACTGTGACATGACACTAGCAAGCACGAATAGCTGTCTTCTGTTCGTTTACTCATTTCATTTCGTTTCTTAAAGCCGAAGAAGTAGGTTGCTATATTGAAGGATAATGGGTGATCATCATCTTCGTGAGCCGAGAGACGCACACTGCTGGACAGAGGCCTCCGCCAAGATTCTCCACGTTGCGCAGCCCTCATCTATCGTTTACAAAAATCTATATGAGAAAAGTAAAAATTAAGTGTTACAAAAGTAAACCTATAATGAATAAAACTTTTTGAATTTTTGATGCCGTAGAAACTCGTGAAGTCTTCTTAAGTCGTGCAAAACATTTAATTAGTTACAAAACAACAATCACATTTCAATTTGACGACTAAAATTCAGTTTTGAAAGCCAAACCTTTTATTTCTGAGTATCACAGGTTCTATTAATACGATAAAAGTCCGCACAGAAAGCCATTGCGTCCCGCCGAGAGAGCAATTTACGTACGATTGCTTACAATTCGATTTATATTGCACCGCAAACCTATTAGTTCGGAAAATATACATTATAGACCGGTAAACCGGAACTTTGGCATGTTTTGGTATTCGCTGTGATGATTTTGGGGTCTATTACTCAATGCTACTTATGTATATAGGTAATTCGTGACGACTACACAATTCACAGTAGCTTTAAAAACTACTAAGCTTAATATGGCAAATAAGACATCGTTGGAAGCTTCTTAATAATCTGCTGTTTATAGACTGTGACGCCAAGTTAAGTATTTATTTTGGGGCCATGTAGTTGGTATGATTATCTGGGGATTTTATTTATTTATTATAATCACATTGCACCGTGAGGTCTTGCAGTGACCATAGGGCCTAAATTGGGTTTAGAAAGGAATAGGCTATTCACCAAACATTTTTAAAAACCATTAATCATGTATGTGAAGGCTGATCACTGACCAGGCAGATCCTGAATAGGAAAAACAGCTTTAAAAGTACTAATAAAATGGTATCTAGCCCAACCTTGACTAAACTTATCACAAAAATCTTTAAAAACGTACATTTCGCTAACAGGAAATAGGAATATTACCATGTAAAATAACATACATTTTTTATTTCATTTGAGGAAAATATCGCTTCAATTAGAAAAGTTTCTCGCTTCTTTGATGTTTATATTAAAGTAAGTGGGAAGCTTCTTCAAACAGAATTATTAATTGAAATGATCTTAATAATTGCAGAGATTCTTGTCCTGAAAATTTCTTATATGTTGATAATATTTACATTTCATTATATTAAATTTGAATTAAAACGTTAAATTATAATTATTGGAACAATAAACCTTACCTTTTTTATTCCGGTTATTAGCAACTAGTTATTTATTATTATTAAAAGGACTACGTAATCCACTTATAACGTTAAGCAATTAATTCATCTTTTATCCATTAAGCTCTGAAATTTCTGCATAGTGTGTTGTTAATTGTTTTAAAGCATACCACACCTAAAGTACTTAATTACTTTACTTGTTTATCCAATTAGCCTAATGGTTCAGTCTAACATGACATATATTTTTTTACTTTAAAACTTTGATTCAAATTTTTATTTTTTTTCAATTATCATAAAAACTGAAACATACACACACTCGTACATACGTCAGAAATGTTGACAATGAAAAATATTTGATTTGGTCACGGTCGAATACGCGTACGAGGGCAAATACAGAGGGTCGTCAATTGAGTTTTCAAGGTATTCGAATATCGAACCTACAAACACACATTTCTGTGATGACCCAGTCGACCTGAAAAGAACATTGAAGTACTCTCTACATTTACTTGACCCGAGGTGTTCGAAATTCAAAATGACAGAAATTCGTGAAAAATTCTCTGTTATTACATTTAAGGGTCACTTAATTAAAGAGCATCGAGACGGAAGACACTTTTGAGATCTTATTTAAACTTCATCTTCGCTGCTGACAGTAATTGAATTTTTAAAGGCTTTTGCGAAACCGGGGAAGTATAAAAATGATTTTTTTTCTGGCTGAGTGATAAAAATATCTACATTTCAAACACCAATTGTATTGAAAATGTTGGCGTTCACAGCAATATAAATTAAAAATGTATGTAAATTAAATATATTATATAAGCTTTGTATATAAATGAAGTGATTTCATGATACCAGTATAGGTACATTTTGAAAAGTTTCTAAAATATTTTGAGTTCCGATTCCTTGAGAATAGGTACTAGCAGCAAGCAGAATGAAATAGGTAGATTTTTGTGAAGCGCCCAACGACAAGTTAGTCGAAGAATGAGGACTCTGTAGACGATCTTAATCCTGCAAAATGGCCGGCAGTGACGCGGGGAATCTTGGCCGTTCTCGACACCATGCGCCAGCGGGCGCTCGAGCGATTTTTCGCGGTTTCATACAAACTCAATACTTTCTATCGTGTCGCGGAAATCGCTGCCCGCCCCGCTGCCCGCGCCGCTGTCGCTCTCGCTGCCGTCCAGTTTACAGCCTAAAAGTGGCTTATGACAACGCCTTTGTTCTTCAAAAAATTACGAATTCCTAACGTGAAACTTTATTCGACTATTTATGATCGTATTAAATTATACACCTGAAAGTTTATAAAGAACATAACTGAATATTTTTTTGTCTTATTTTTAGGTCAAGCTAAAATACGTGCGTGGATTGTGCTGAAATATTGCAAAAAGTATAAACTAAACTAACACGTGGAAGTATATCGTGATTAAATTGGCCTAAGCAGCAAAATCTCTAGAAGGTACAATACTATTAGGGTCGGGAGAAAAGGAACGGTTTTGTCGAATTGATATTGGCATCGCACAAAAGGAACAAAAATAAATAAATTCCCCAACAATAATAGGCAAATAGGAAGTATAGCTATCTCCTTCAAATTTAATTTGGAGTATTATTCGTTTCGCATCGCAGTCCAGGTTTAGTCCAGGTTTGGCAGGTTTGAAACGAATAAGACCCGATTTCACCGATTTCCTTCTGATCCTAGATTAACAAATCTCGGATTTGACTTAGGAAAAATTTAAGGTAGAACTCGTTTTAATGCGTAAACCGAGCTCGAATTGATCGCGTTTTATTACATTTTGTATGTGTTCTTTCGAACCGCGGTGTGATCGCCCAATACTTTTTTTGAATTAGTCGATTCGAACCGCAGAGAGAAACAATACAGTTCTCTTTTTAGATTCTTGAATTCGGACAAATCGATGCAGCTTTTTTTTATATCTCATAAAGTACAACCAGGCACAAAATAACAGGACTACAAAAATAATTTTATTAGTTACTAATAATAATAAATACTATAACACCGAAGATATACCGGACGTCAGACTATACGAGATTAGTCTGGCTCTTAAATAGCTTAAAAAGAACAAGCCACCACTGGTTCGTGATGGAACAGCGAGCTTCTGGTAAACCTGTGCTTAAATCCCTTCAGAAGCTGTTCAATCAATTCCATCATATTTGCGGGCAAAACATCGCAAGCATGGCACAAATATATAGTATTGCTGTTCTTTAAAAAGGGTGACAACCCTTTTAAAAACGCCACGGTCGTATTAACTTTTTTTTGCGAATTTAAATGTAAGCATAGACCAACCGATAGTTCGGAATATCTATACATATAATAAAATGGTAGGAAAGTCAAAACTGTACATTGAATATTTTTTTAAAAGAATACTTGGGGTATGATCTACAATCGAAACAGAAACAAAAAATATAGTTTTTAGAATTTTTGTCTGTTTGTCTGTTTGTCTTTCCGGGATAAACTCAAAAAGTACTGCATGGATTTACTTCAAATTTGGCATGAAGATAGTTAAGAAGTCGGGTCAACATATAGGCTACATATTATCACGCTAGCAGTGTTATAATCGTAGGTGCGTTTGGTGCTGCATAGCGTTCACGCAGACGACGTCGCGGGCAGCAGCTAGTTTAGAATAAGACTGCATTTAAAGTCATTTTGGGTAAAATGGTTTATACGACGACCTATCTACCCCAAAGTATGGTTGAGTCATGGAATGGAAAAATCAAAAAACTTATTCCAGAGAAACCTAACATTTTCCCTAGGGTTGCCTGTTTTTTTTCTAGAAATAAAGTATATTTGAATCTGAAAAAAATATCAAACAGTACCTATGAAATTTATTTAATTTTTGAAACACACATTTTTAGAGCTTTTTGCACAAATTATTAATTGCTTAGCTTAGCTTAGCTTTTTATGCTGAAAACAGTATTTTGTACCTATATTTTATTTTTGTTTAACAGTAAACAGTATAATGTAGTAAAAAACAGAATAATACTGTTAAAAACAGTATGGTTGGCAACCATAATTTCCCCGTTTCTTGCGGGAATCACAAAAGAAGCAAACTTTTATTTAATTATTTTGAACAGACCAGGGGATAAAAATGTATAAAAGAAAATCAGGTACCATACAAGTTAATCAAAGACTCAAAAACATAATGCAAGAGCTATTGGCTGGCGATATAACCATCGGCCATTGCTTGGAGAAAAATATGTTTTTAGTTGATTTTTGGTTGTTGATTTACCATAATTACCTAGTGATAATTAGTTATAAGCAAAATGTATAAAATGTAGAGAAGTCGTCGTGGCGCCGTGTTTACTGTGTGTATCATACGACTTCGCAGGTTAAGCAACGTTCGGCGCGGTCGGTACTTGGATGGGTGACCGCCGACCATTAATTTCTCACGGCGACTTCCGTGCTTCGGAGGGCACGTTAAGCAGTCGGTCCCGGGTGCTGTATACTTGTATACAGTAGTCGTTAGGGTTTGTCAGAAGCCATTTCGGCGCCCTGAAAATTCTGACTTCCATCAACCAGCATTGGGCCAGCTTGGTGGATTATGGCCTCCTCGTCACCCAGGAGAGAGACTCATTCCCTGCAAAGAGTTGTAATGATGATGATGGTGAAAATGTATAATGTTATTGAAACTGCGATTTTTTTCTAGGATATTAAGATTTTAGTTTAAGTGGTTTTGTTATTTTATTTACCATGATTATCTAGTGATGAATAAGTATAGTTATAGGTACTTATTATCATTCTAAAAATGTACTGCAAAATTTATTTTTAAGCAATGTGTTTTTTTTGGAAAAAAGGTTGTAGTTTAAATTTTAAAAGTTTTATATTTTTGTTGATTTATTTGGCGCAAGAGTTAGTATTAGGTTAAATTTATGATATTGATCGAACTGTGATTACTATTTTACTAATAAACCCTTGTTTTAGACCCGTGCTTTTTTATAAAAACCAGTTTATAAGGTTAACAATCTTTGTATGCCTTAATGTTTTTCTTATTTTTTCATTATGTCTCATTTTACTCGTATATTTTTTAGATATTTATATTTTTCTTATAATTTTAACGACTTAACAATTTTTAACTTATCTGTACAAATAAATATTTGAAGTCCTACTTAATATGTTTTCTATAATTTCAAGTCGAAGTGGTTCGAATCGACACATTCAAAAATGTATTGGCCCATTTGCACCACCGTAACCTCTGCGGTGTGAATCGACCCATTCAAAAGAACACTTGGGCGATTCGAACCGCGGTTCGAATTAGATGCGGTTTGAAACTACTAAGATTCCATTAAATTTTTAGTACTTTTGAATAGTACCAAGTATTTTAGCTTTATTCTACAAAGCAAGTTTAAAAATAATCACTTCCATTGAATTTTCTAATCAACCTTTTAAATATCCAAGCTGGCTTGAAAAGTACAGAAGCCAGCAGATCAAGCGTTACATTACCTGTGAAATTTCCCCAACCAATTTAAACATGTCGTGGGCATAGAGTTCAGATTCAAGCATTTTTTTTGACAGATTTGTAACGCTTGCTGCCTTCTGTACGATAATCATTTATGAATAGAATTTTCCAAAAATATAGTTCTCAGAAACTTTAAGATAAAGGACTGGGAAAATAAAATATCTTAGCGTCACAGGTTTTAGAAATTAACAAATATTCTTAGCAAAAGCTTTTTCGATGTTAAAGACTACCATATCCGTTATGATACCTACTTTATAGATGAGGTTGTCGGTAAGAGATCGATCTAGAGTGTTAAGACCGCCTTTTGTACCTTCTTTTTTCTTTGATTTTTTCCTGTGTTTTTTATTGTATACAATAAAGAATTAATAAAGAACTAAAACCGTTAAGTTGTAGTAATCACGTTCCGGACAATGAATGTGTTGTTATTTTTATTTTCCCCTAGAATTCTTTATATGTTTTTCATCAATGAATAAGTGTGACTCAAACTCAGGAACCTACGATTCTCTGGGGCCTCTTAAAACAACTTAGGACGCCACACCGCACAGTTATACCAACGGACATACATCCAGCCAGTAATGCAAACTTTTCCAAGTTCACGTATTTATGTATACTCTAGTCCACTATGCGTTCTTCGTAACATAAGCCATATGTTTTCTTTTGGGTCACATAGTTGGTCTGTAAGTTAGCGAGAAAAAACGGGCCTCTTGTATCGCGGTGCGTTTTTCCATACTTCCGCCCAGCGGGGCTAGCATACTACCGTCGACAACAATAAATCGGTAAAATAAATTTAGCGATATTTTCTTAGAATATGGTATTCAGTGTATGTAATTTATTAAGATTGTGATATATTTGGTTCTGTGGTCTTAATCATGGTATCAAATCGAGTAATTCTATATATTATGGTGCGCATATTAGCTTACATAATAGGATAAAATAACAAAATAATATTTATCTTGCCGATTCGACTATTTATCGATGGTTGCATGCTAGCCCTGCAGATATCGCTAGCGAATTTGGCCGACGAAAATACGTTTAACGGGTTTATTTTCAAAAATTATAACTATTTAAAAATGTTGGTTTACACATCGGTTAAGAAAAGTCCGTTTTATGTTTTCATGCAACTTTTATATGAATATATTATAATGTTTCGTAGCAATATCCGTTTAGAATGGTAAATTAGTAATATGTTTGTGACTTTTTTTATCAAGCCAATTTTCATAAATCATATTTCTATCTTTACACAGCGGTTGCTTATATGGTTAATTTTTGAATATATTTTTCAGACACAACATGTATACATTACTGGGTATATTAACGTTTAAAAAAGCGTAAATCGCTGCATCCTCGCCTTAAGTTCGAATTTTAAATCTATGTAGTCCACATGGTATTTATTTAAGTTTCTACATTCAGACACCCACTTTCTACCAAACTAAGATGCTCTGTGTCTTAGATAACATATATTTTTTTGGGTAAGTTAGCAATCAAAATCATATAAATATTAACAGAATGTAAGGTAAACAAAAAAAATGAGTATTTCGGAAGATGTACATATTGAACTAGAATAAGAGGAAATGTTTTCCTTTGGTTTTCCTTATTTTGTGAAGAATCATACTCAGGTTTTTATATATGACGGGAATAACTCAAGGCATGTTCTTTGGAGTACTGCAAGGGTGTTTTCTTGGGCCGATATCATAAATGTTTTTCTAAGACAATAATTTTACTTTTCGTGTATACGAAAATGTTATCTACAATTTTATTAACTATTTGGTATGGACTTATATGCAGGTTTAAATTTACATAAGATTTCTCCTTTAAGAATCACAATAAACAAATAGACTTAGTGCAACAGTATCTATCTCTGTATAGATTAGAGTATCTAATATAACCTCTGTCCCTTAACTGACTTCTACAGTATGCCCGGGAAGAGAAGAAGCTTCCACATTCTAAGTGTTACCTTAACTCCCAGTCCACTTAAAATAGTCCAATTAAAATCAATGATAATCATACTATTTAGTGCGTATTATGTACAGAAGGCGTTTTTTCCTCAACCAATTTAAACTTAATGTCGAGGGCATAGAGTTCAAATTCAAATAAAAAAAATTGAGAGATTTGTTACGCTTGATGTCCTGCATTCTGTACCAACCATATGGTTTGAGGAATTTATTTCACATTTATGAACATTCATATTCCTGCCTGCCTGGCTATGCGATTATTATGTTGCTTAGTTGCCAAATAATAATCACATATTGTCAGTCTGTTTTGACCTGAGATTTGCAACATAATTATTTGTAATAAACATGTGTAAGGTGTAAATACCACAAATATTGATCGATTTCGTTCGGTTTTTTTTTTGATCGGATTGGTCTAGTAAAAACTATTGATTGCCGTCGACTAATCCATTCCACCATCGATCGACGATCAATCGATTTATGGTAACTCCCTAGCAAAGATTTGCTATTATAGAAATCTATACTAATATATAAAGCTGAAGACTTTGTTTTTTTGTTTGTTTGTTTGTTTAAACGCGCTAATCTCAGAAACTGCAAGTGGGATTTGAAAAATTCTTTTTGCATTTGATATTCCAACTCTGAGGAAGGTTATAGGCTATATTTTATACCGAAATTCCCACGGGATCAAAAGTTACGCGGGTAAAACCTTATAATTAAATAAATGTCGTTGGAAAAAACCCATTTTTATTTGATATTCCACCTCTTGAGGAATGCTTTTGGTACTATTTTAGCTATGTTTAACTGATATAATTTTTATAGGTAATTAAATAAATAAATAAATAAAATCCCCAGACAATCACACCAACTACATGGCCCCAAAGTAAGCATAGCTTGTATTATGGGATACCATGCAGCGAACTATGGGGGAACCTAGAATATAAATACATAAATAGATAAACACCCAGACACGGAACATTTTTTTTTTTTGTTCCGTGCGGGAATCGAACCCGCAACCACTGGCGTCTGAGGCAGACAGGTTTACGCCATCGCCAAAGTGGTCGTCAATTGTATTTTCTTTTAATATTAACCTGTATTGTGTATAAGAAATTCATTAAAATACAAATTTTATTCAATACCTACTATATTATCTTCTTTAACTTTAAGCCAATAAAACTCAATAGCAACAGTTTGTTAAAGCCGTTACTCAAAATTGGATAGTTACAGTCTATTGAAAGTTTTTAAATTGCTTCAATAAAATAACTCGGAGCTCTTATCGGATTACCGGGCCTACCTGGATATTGGCCGGTAATTGGCGGCCAAATTGGACGAACCCTGAACTCAAAGTTCAACGGAGTTAACGTTCTATATTTAATTTTGAATAGTTTTAATAAAATTTAACGAGATATTCGGTTCCCAGCTTCCTGCAAAGTCTGTAAGGTTTTATTTAATCATTTGTATTTTTATTTAAAGCGAATAGTTGCTTATAAGTTCTAAAGTATTTAAGTCTTCTAAGTATTTCATTATTTATGAATAACGCTGAACTTAAAGTTTACAAATCTCAATATAAGACAATTCTTATTGATGCTATGGGAAATAAATACCTAATGATTAATAAACATTAATATCCTGAATGACTTTTTGGTAAACATGACAAATGTGTTACAAATATTGATCACGTAGCGGGGATCGAACCCTCGCCCTTTTGAACCCTTATTTCACCCACTGCAACAAAGAATATTGTTAGATAAAAAATAAACTTTTATTTAAGTTATTCAAGGGTAAAAAGTTGCTAAAACTATTTTTGAGCTCAAAAATTTTAGCAACTACGGCGTAAAAAATTACAAACACCCATACACGCTTACAAAGTTTAAAACTTATAATATTACCTACAATATATTAAAGTACCTATGGGGTAATAGGTTGTTGTAACAGGACCACTCGAAAAGTCTTGAGTTTTGATATTTTATTCACTAAAACGAACATGAAGTAATGATTCCCAAAAGTGACTCTGAAAAGTACACTTGGAATGCCCGTCGACAAAATAAATGATACTGTAAAAAAATTTAGTTCATTACTAATTGTAAATTGTATTTAAGTAACTTATAGAAACATTACTGCATTGTTTATTTCATTAATTAATAGCAGTAAACAGAGTGAAAGAATAGTGTGAACTCACCGCTTCAAACCTAATCTTAAAACAAAGTTTCAGCTTACGCATCTAATATTGCAAACAATTTAACATTTTGCTGGACTTCAAAATGTATGGACACCAACTGTGTCGCTGTTTTTTAGTTTCAAGACTGACTTAACGGAGTTTATTCGGACCCAAATCCGATTAAACGGTGGGTACCTACATTTTTATTTTCTGTTTAGACAAAATAACTTCGTGCAGCAGTCCTACAAGTAATAGTTGTTTTCCAGATAAAGGAAATTAGGTATCAGCGAGTACAGTTACAGAAACTTAAGCCTAAAAGCCTCGGATCAGTAAAGCATAATCAATCCTATCAATGAATTATGTCTATAGGCTGTAAATCCACTGGAACATCAGGTGGATCCTAATCACCTTGGCGAGTTACGATGGCAATATTATACAAATCTATCATAGATTTAATAATGTTCAATATTTAAATCTTTACAAAAAAATATGTCCCTTATCTATCGTTTCATATTTGGATTTTAATTTATTTTTATATTCCTAGTAAGGATGGGACGTTTGTCTTCCATGGCACCTGACGGAATGTGCGCTTTAGACTATAATGGTACTTTTCATCCCTACTTACAAAATATTTAAAATAAAATAAAACCCATAAATTTAAATTAGTTGTAAAGTAAATTTACGTAGAACAACGAATGATAAATTAAGAGTTTTGTTTTTGTCAACAGCGACCGAGACAACAAAGTCTAGGAGGCGTGCTAAGACGCGAAGGCAACTGGAAGTGCTTCCTGCTCACCCTGATGATAGCCGGGTGCCTCGGCTCTGTGGCCTGGTGCAACACCGCGGAGATCGACCGGGAACTGATCGACCTTAATACGTATGTATATAGAGTTTTAATTTGCTTGATAGAGTTTGAAAGTGCGTTATCGTCCTTGCACCTCGGTTTTCCTAGTATTCTAACAATGGAAATCTTGGAATTAATTGTATTTACATGATTTTAGAAAAAAATATGTAAGACATAATTTTACGTTAGGCTCCACAGATCAATCTTGCTACAAACTAAGAGCAAAGCAATATGGAAACAAAAGAATACTTTATATTTGAGAAACATCCCAACTCATGTAAAATAACTAAAATTTTACAAACGTGAGTCAAGCAACAGGAATCGAATGCGATCAATGGCAAAAAATGCGTAAGATCGACTTGATATAATTTGAGTTTAATCAAAAAAGACGTGGATTAAACTATTATAATAATTAATGGATTAAATTATTTATTAATAAAATCCCCAGACAATCACACCAACTACATTGCCCCAAAGTAAGCATAGCTTGTGTTATGGGATACCATGTAGCGAACTAGGGGGGAACCTAGAATATAAATACATAAATAGATAGAACTATAAATAGATAGAACACCCAGACATGGAAATTTTTTTTTTCTTGTTCCGTGCGGGAATCGAACCCGCAACCTCTGGCGTCAGAAGCAGATAGGTTTACCCCAACGCCAAAGTGGTCGTACTATACCTAACTAAGAACTTATAGAGCAGTATTATAACCTAGTTTAACAACCACATTACATTGGTAAAAATATACAAGTACTACACGCAATGACGTATGCAATAAAGCGCGAATTTATAAAATCCATAAGAGCTCTTAATTTGTGTCATACATGTAACCCTCACTTAGATTCGCACGAGGGCTGACTGACAAACAAACAATTTGACGCAGTTAATGAAACCGTTTCCAACCAAACTAAGTACACATTTCAAGCGTTGTTATGTTTGTATGAAGCAAACAATGAATGTTGCTTGTTTAGACGTGATTTTCATTTCCATGCGACATTAGGAGTAAGTAATTTGTTGTTTCATATCAATAATTAAACGAGAAAACTTAGGGAAAGTTCTAATGTGTTTTGTTCTCGTGAGTACCTAATGTTTTAAACAAAATAAAAAACTTACTCGATTTCCATACATACTATGGTAAACTTCATACATCTATCGTAATAAATGGATAAGCCGTTAACTGGAGTTTGTCCGGATATAAGACTGAAACAAAATCGTGTCTTCTTGCCAGGGTTCTCAACCATATGAAAATGGCGAAGACTTTTATACGTTTGTATGAATTTCCCGACTTTTTTCATTTTGCTGCCATTATATTATTTTGTATAGGTAAATTTATTTATTCATAAGTTTTTACAAAGTTCATAGGAATGGCTTACCTTAAAATCTATCTTAGATTGGTCTAGACAGTATTATCTCGGTAAAAATACTAACAAACAGCATGCATACCGGAGTATTTTTTTTTTATTATTTATAACTTTGTTTAAATATAAAAAAGCCTACTAGTATAAAATTAGCTTAATAAGAGCCTAATAATTTTTTTTATATAAATCAATAGCAGGAGTATATTTCGCATCTTCAGAATTGTATAGAACCAATTCAAAATTCCAAGAAATCGGTTACCATCATAGAAGTATTTTTTTTTGCTGTTACTTCTCGAAAAATAAACTTGACGCTGATTGTACTCGACAAAAGTAGTCATGACAACATTGTTTGTAAAAAGACCGAAACGTCGAGTTAAAATGCATAATACCTACAGCGTAACGCTATAAAATACGGTTAAACACGTCATTTACTTAATACGATTAATCGTATAAATATATAACGATACTAACTAAATGTTATCGCGTCCAAATAACATTTTTTTATTCGATGTTTCAGTGCCTTCATTGGCGTCACAGTGGACATGTGTCTATTTCGCTGATAGGAAATATATCAATCATAGGTTTTTTGCTTTCACAGAGACGACCCTTAAATAATGATGTGGCTTGTCCGTCGAATGCCTACAAAGTATAAGTTTCTTTTTTATTTATAAATAAATACTGAAGTCATCGTAGTCGTTAGGCCGGCGCCAGACTTAGCTTCAAATGTTTGAACAAATGTTTGCACAAATGTGTGGCGCTGGACTTTGCATATTTATTCAACGTTTGCACAAAGCTTTGCACTTTGCCATCCGGTGTCGGTCTTTTTCCACACATCAAAGCGTTCAAAGTTGAATGTGTGCAAATGTTTGCGTGGCCTGCCACACTTGTTCAGTATCCAGTTGCTCGAGCGTTGTCGAGCGGGACGGTTGTGTGCATGTTACACTGCATGCGGCGATATGATGGACTGGGGCAGCGACTGCGTTCTGGAATTTGTAGAGTTGTTACAGGGGCAACTATGTACAAGGAACCCGAAAAATAACAAATAAAAAAAATATAATTACATGCACACAAATAATACAAGCTAACTGAGTCTACAAAATCGTTGTCCATCTTGTTTGTTGTCTACTAGCATACTGTGGAGAAAAGTGTTTGCGAAGCAAGTCTGGCAGGTTACGTCAATATGTGTTCAAATGACTTTGCAAAGTCGTCAAAGATTTGTGCAAATCTTTGAAGCTAAGTGTAGCGCCCGGGTTAGGGTTTGTCAGAAGCCATATCGGCACCCTGAAATATCTGACATCCACCAAGAAGCACCGGGTCTATTTTTTGGATTACGGCCTAAACCTCCTCGTCGCCCAGAGGAGAGACTCATAGCCCTGCAGTGGGCACATTACACGGAGTTGTGATGATGATGAAATAAATACTAGTTTAACAGTACCTTTGTATTTTTAAAGACCTGTTGACTTTTTGTTCTTCGTCCGATGTATGCCGCGTTTCAATATAAAAAAACGGTTCGTTTTGACTACGAATTATCTTTTAGATGTCGCTTATCAGCGTTATAACATTCAACGTCATTTAATGAATGCTAATGAATAGGAGGGTTAATAATAACGATTAGTAACAAATTTTTATGGAAGATTTCACCTTTGATGTTTTAATACCTTTCAGTACACTTGCTGTCGGTATACGGATGTTCGTAGCAGGCAGGAATGATGAAACGTATATTTTTTACCTAGCAATCCTGCTCGTAGATTGCAATATTCAGTCTGTTGAATATTGAAATAGACAGTCCACAGACAGACCCAGCCGTATGTTAAAAAAGTAAACTTGTACAACTTGGCCTTACGAATTGGAATGATAAAAATATATTTATCTCTACCTATCTTTATTTAAAAGCGTCTGTATATTCAGAGTAGGTAATTGAATTTTAAATTAATTCATATCTATTAAACTCCTTTTAGCCATAGTTACCCAACTTTAGAGGTATCTTCGATAAAAATCAATTCAAAGCTAGCGTCAAAGGTAAGGTAAAAAAATCACTCTCCTTTATTCTCTTCTTTATATGCAGACTTAGCCATAGCTATTAATAACAATATATCTACATCTACCACCCTTACGGTTTCCATATAACAAAGTGTGCTAAGTTGGGGGCAAGGAGGCGCTGCTATTTAATAATATTTCGTGTTATTAAATAATATAAAGTAAATGTGAAGAATAACAATACTGAAACCACTATTTCCTATGACTGAAAGGAGAGTTCAAAGGAAAACATAAAATAGTTTTGCTTTTTCTGTTAGAAGTCTTGTAGTTAAATTAATTTACTTTATTGAGTCACTTATCTAGAAAAATATTGTGACAGATCTTTATCAGTATTCGTTTTTTTACGTTTGTACGCATGACTAAACAAATAGCTAGGATACAAAACAAATTATAAATAAAAACAACGAATTTACTTCTCTTATTAGCATAATCCTATAAGATATGTAGCTCTTATCAACATACATAAATTTTACATATCAGTTAATGGCAACCAGCTAAACCTCCCCTAGGGTATACCTAAACGTTTCCCGCTTTCGAGGCTATATGAATGTGTAGATCGATAAATCGAGCAAACGAAATAAAATGAAATATGACCACATACCTTTCATAATATCCTCCGTTTTATTCATGAGCCGCGCATTACCATAACTTAACATCAAATATTACGAAACGGTGACTTGCAAACGCTACCGTATAAAATGGATACCGCCCTGCCCACGTCTTTTCGCGTGAACACCTGCCAATAAAGCAATGAAAGTGTCAATTTCAGAAATAAATGTCCTGAATCCGTAGAAGTTTTCTTCAGAAGTTATTTCCACCTTTTTCGGGACTTTCTCTCGCAGTTTGGCGGCCGATTTGCGGTTAAGTCTTTGTTACTAATGGTGGGTAACAAAGGCTTTTTGGTCGTTTGTTTATGGTTCCCTTTATTATTGCAGTTATCTCTTTCTATTTATATCAATTGTGTTTTGGTATTTTGGATGAGGTGTGATAAATGGTAAGAATAAAAGTTAAAATATATCGAATAATGCAGCTCTAGTCTTTCTAAGTTTAAGCCAAAAAGTATGAAATCTACTTTTACAATATAGCGTGCAATGTATACGAGTTACGGATAAAGGAAGGAAATAGGTAGTAAATAACTAAAGCATTAGCTCAAAGGCGTCCGTTTCTTACCTTCGCAGCTATTAAAGGTAGTTTTTTTTCTACAAACTTAAATATTAAACTGATAAAAGATAAATTGTAGAGCAAAATAAACTAAAAATTTTAATGCGTCTGTTTTTTTTTGTGTATAATTAAGAAGAATTTTCATTAGTATTATAAAAATAATTTCTTTAATCACCCCATTTGTTCCCCATTGGTTTCATCATTTTGTAATTTTTGCGTAGTGTAATATCATCTTAAGTTAAGTTTATGGGAAAGCTTTAAGTGCTCCTAAAATTCTTAATTATTTTAAGTAATATGACGATTAGCTAAAATGTCTTAGTGAGGTACAAACAATAAACATAATTTTCTTTTTTACCCGTACGAAACAGGGGCGGTTTACTATAAACATCCAATCATAGTCATAACAATAAAATTAAAAGCTATTCAATTGCGTATTCATATTAGAAGACATTGTATATTTACCGCAGCAAATACACAATACCTTTCCTGTCTATTATTTCTTCCCATTACGTTAATATAATGAACCGGAGGAGGTCAATTTACTATACGTTCGGGTATGTGAGTGGAATATCCATTTACCGACTGTCTAATAAATTAAGATAACATATCCTTTCGATTCTTGGATTACCTATAACAATCTACGTGAACAATATATCTTAATAGAGAAAGACATAATTTTATTTGTGGAAATAAAAGAGGAAAGTAATTTTTTCTTTGTTTAGGATCTGAAGAACGTTTTGTATGCCATTTGCCATTTACTTTACCTATACAAAAACTAATCTTTCGATCGTTTTGATCTGTCGTATTATAATGATTGACTATTAAATTTTACATTACTTTATCAATGCTAGTACTTTTTGGTCTTTATTTTTGATTCCAATTTAAGAACATCTTCTGTTTGGAAATAATAGCACGGAATTGTGAAAACGATCTACACATCTACAAGTTGTATACGTAGAAGAAGGTGCACGAGCAATTAAAATACATACATACATACATACATAACTTCACGCCTGTATCCCGTATGGGGTAGGCAGAACACCAGAGGTAATAAAACCATCTGATGTCACGTTTGACAAATTTGGAAGCATTAAAATAGTGGAGAGAGACTATTGCAGTGACAGGGGGTCAGCCTATCGTCCACAAAAAAGCCTCCCATAACACCTCGGTCCCTTAACTGACTTTTACAGAATGCCCGGGAAGAGAAGCAGCTGGCACATTCTATGTTTTTCTTTCGCTCCCAGTCCAGCATAGAAGCAGTTTAAATAATTCAATTAAAACAGTTTACAATTAAAGAATTAATATTGTCTTAAGTTTTTGTGGTTCATACTACTGAAACACTTTTTAACCGGATTTATCTGATGTTCTGCCCATAAGGGATACAGGCGTGAAGTTATGTATGTATGTATGTATGTATCGCGTATACAGAGTTAATTTTAATTAGAGCATCACCTCTCCACATCAATCCCAAAAACATTTGTTCCGCAAGTTTTTGAAATTGATAGTCTTTAAAATTTTTGTTTTCCCATTCAAAAAATAATATTAGCCTCTGTTTAGAAGCATTACTCTTTTAACTTTGAACGTAGGTATAGCCATGCACCTTGCGCTGTAAAATATCGCTTCAAAATAATAATAGGTGCTTCTTACAAAATATAGAGCAAATTTTTTTTTGTTTTTATTGTTTGTGTTATTTATCAAGATTTGTAATAAGTCGCAGAACAAATGATGTTGGCATCGATGTGGAGAGGCTGTCCACAAGAGATGATGCGTTACTTAAAATTAACCCTGAATCTATAGTATTATAATTTCATAGCTTAATGTTATTCTTGATACCCTTGACCTGCGGCCACCGTTAGGGTGCCAGTCAGTCCGAGGTAAACACTGTAATATACTTACTGTTTTATAATGCATTATTTTTGTTATGTTGTATTATGCTTTAGTTTCTTTTTATTTTTATAGCTGCAAATGTTGTAAACTATTATGAAATGTAAATATTATTGTTTACTTGTCAACTCTAAAAATTGTCATGTTGCTTATGTCGCTTTTCAGCACAGATAATTTATAAACTATTAGTATGTTTTATATTCATTTCTTTTTCAATTAATTTTTAAATTATTACTTTAATATAAATTATTCTGAGATTTGCACATTTATAATCAAGAGAAGTATCAGCTCCACTTTTACCATACCACCACCGCTGCTCCAGAGACTAAAACCTCCTTGTTAATAGAAATGACAGCCGCTGGCCGATGAAAGAATGGATGCCTCTCAAAAATAAATAAATTGACGAGCTGTCGAACGAAATGGAGCCTATATAAGGAGTGGCGAGCTGAACTCGTGGTCGGCTTTTGGAAAATAAAACACCGAGGAGAGTACTTGGCATTGAAGAAAAATACTAAAAATACTAACAACTAAAGTAAAATGAAAAAGTATCATAACTACAATATCTTTTGGAGCCGCTATATATAACTAAATAAACCTTCTGGAAATGTGGAAAATCTCAGTGTTTATACAAATTCCTAGTGGACTTTAAGTGAAAATAGTGCTTTTCTATACAATCTTTGTAAGTTCTTTATTTGTAAATATATAAACTTTAACTTATTTTTTTATTTTTCTCTTAACCTTTTCTTTTAAATAGTAGGTTACTTAGGCTTTTACTCCAGGTAACACTACAACACTTGTTGTGGTAATTTTCAATACGGCGGCGGTCTCTATCCAGTTACAGACAATAATCGATGGCACTCATTTACATGTTGACTCTTTTAATTTTTTGCAGATAAAAAACCATTTTATTTGGTCTGCAGTATTGATGAGTACATTTTTTTTTTTTCAAAATTATGTGAACTGAAGAACTTGAGCAATTCGACGACCACTTTAGCGATGGGGTAAACCTGTCTGCCTCAGACGCCAGTGGTTGCCTATATGGTATCCCATAACACAAGCTTTCCTTTCTTTGGGGCTATGTAGTCGGTGTGATTGTCTGGGGATTTAAAAAAAATCTATTAAAAACATTTGTTATGTAGCCACGCAATACTCAAAAGTAGTTAGTATAATATCCTTATTAAATCGATGAGCTAGTTGAAACATGAGGTAGTCATTTCTGCTATAATACCTCTAATACTGGACCAAGATGTCCTCAAATGGGTCATTCAAGGGAGCCAGCTGACTTCATGATGGTCAGTAGGTCACTAATGCCTATCATTTTTTCGTCTTTTACGTACAGCAAAAATATACTTGTCTTAGTGCAAGCGAAGAGATACTTAATTTAGAAAACAGGGTGCAATGACAAAAGTTTTCCTTTTAAGAAATGAGTTATTTCGTTAAGTAGTAAAATGAGTTTAAAATATTCCAGTCCACCTAAAAGTTGGGAACTGCGGTAAGTTCATTTGAAACTAAACTCATTGTGGCGTACGCTTTTAGTTCGAAGGGGCGAGCGTGTGCACCTTTGAGTTTATTCGAAATTACTTTTTTAGCACCAGAGTTTTTATTATGATAATTTTATTATGATTTCCAAATTTTGAGGTACTAGAAAATCATGGTTGAAATTAATTTGATTTTGTATTAAATAGAGCCTTTTCATAACAATATAGTGTGGGTCGTTGTTTTTTATACTGGTGTTTTATATACATACAGGGTGTTCCTGTTGATTTCCCATAACTTTAAAATTTTGTTTCTTATTAAAAAACAATACTTTTTGCCAAAGAATATGTGATTCAAAAGTGCATTATTTCCAAAATATCATCAATCTTAATATAATGAGTTCATAAATACCCTTGTAAAATCTCTTTAACATTAATTCAATAGACGCGTGTCACTAAAGCTATACAATAAACAACAAAAACATTTTAAACGTTGAGTAACGTTGCATACAATGTACAACGCAAAGCGTTGCGAACTGTACCTGTAAAAAATGGGATGGAAAATTTCACGTTGTCATACTTCGCATTGAAGGTGTTTTAGATAAGATGTATTGACTTAATTGAATTATTTTGTATAAAAAATAAAAACGATAAAAGAATTTAAATAGAAAAATTATTTATATGTTATTTGATTCTATTACATGATCTCATTAATACCCTAGAATTATGGGAAATCAACAGGAACACCTTGTATATTTTTGGGTTGTGTAAATGAGGCCTGGAAAAGATCGTCTTTTGATGATAAGGCCGCGATTTGCGCTATTCTATTTGTCTAATCAAGTGATAAAAAATATGTGCTTTTCAATTAAATAAGCAATACCAATCTTCAAGCTAACCATTTGGCCAGTCTCAGTAGGGCCAATTCAGTGGAAAGGGTCAAGTAAATTGACCAGCAGGTGTTGAAGTTACCTGACGATATTTTCCATTTCTTATTTGATACTATATTATGAAAAGAAAGAATCAAATTTAGGCTTAATTATAATAGCCTAATTATAAATCACCTTTGTACAACTTTTTTATTGTATCTTTTTATGATAATATTATTTTTTTGCTCCTTCCCGCCGAATTTTACGTAATTGGCGTATAATTGTTCATGAAACCGTGAATGTTTATTTTTCCAAGGGATAAACAAACTTTTCCTACTTCAGCTTTCTTTCCTTTCAAGAGGTTTCTCAAATTTCCTTTTAATCGCAGACCCTCCGGCGCTAGCACGTTCTATCGAATAAATTGACTTTTCCAAGGTAGCCGCATTTGGTATAGAAAATTGAATATATTTGTGTCGCCGTGGCGGAGATTCCAGGAGATTGGATGCGACATTTTTATGTGGGTATGTCGAGATAAGGGAATGTCAATGCCCTTGAATCTTGATGTAGCGAGGGTTTGGTGACGCGATAGTTGATGGTTTATTTCTCATGTGATCAACAAGCGGTGTGTGTAACAAGTTTTATATGCATTGGATTGTATCTTTCTAAAGTAGTATTTGAAATTTTTGCATGTGGTATTTGCAATGAATAAGTAAGGAGTGTGGAGTAATAAGGACAAGGGGACAACTGGTTTATGAAGCGTATCCATCTACGTAGGTACCTACCAATCACCCAAATATACGCTTTACATACTTGATGTATAACGGTTAGAAAGAAAAGTCGTTTTTGCCACCGGAAATTCACATAAAATACCATTAAATTGGCAACGTCAATGCACTGCAAGTATTCCGGGCAATCCAGGTAGGTCCGTGAATTACATTTTGCAAAAATACCGCTAAAAATGCCACTATTTTAAATAAAAATCTGCAGGATCAGGAGCTACGAGGATGAACATCGTAGTTTGAAATACATTAAGATTTATTGCAGTGAGTTTGAAAAATGTAAACGATTTATGAGTTTTTTTAACAAAGAAGTATACAGGGTGACTGGTAGGTCATTTTTGAAATTCCAGGACGTAATAGTTTAAGATCATACATGAAGAGAAAAAATAAAATAAAAAATAAATTTTGATTATTCACGAGAAATAATAAGTCCAGCTACAGAATATATTTTTTGGTCATGTGATCAAGTTATATTTTCATAACTTAGCCACGAGACATTATACTATACGAGAATTTATACTATTATTATACCAAAATAATTTATACTAAGTAATATATTCATTAACGTAGTCGGTACGGTTAGGTGCGACGTAGAGCGTAGCGAGGAGGAGCAGATAGGTTGCATATGGTTATACACGTGCGCGAACCGAGCGAGCGAAGCAAGCTGTGCCGCGGCAGCCGGTGATGTGCCATAAACTTTTTAAGTAACCCTGACGTGGTTTGTGGCACGGATTGTGGCTTACATAGTAATTTAGAAGGCACCTAAGATTTTTAGAAGGGAATAATGCTATTTAAAAGAAGTCTGTTTAATTAGCACCCATTTTTTACTGAGTAAACGTAACCGAAAGATAAAGAATGCATTACGCAATGCATAGTGACATAAGCGTAATGCAATTGATACTTAGCGGGTGGTGGTTTGCGTGTGCGCGAACACTGCTTTGTGCGTGTTGACTAAGGCAGCGCGTCGGGAAAAGTGTAGTAAGGTCTCTTTTTTTTATTCATAGGGATTTCTGGTGAAGAATTAAATACTAACTTTTATTATGATCAGAATTGAGTTCAGCGTGCTCTCCTTCAGTATCTAAAATTTTTCACCAGTCACCCTGTATAACGCGAAACATAACTCGCCTAGCAACGAAAGCAAAAAACTACACGCTCGGAACACTACGCTCCAGAACCACTCTAAGACGGACTACAGTTTGAGGGCAGCCTGTCCTACAACACAGTTAAATCCTGCATTACTGCATAGTATTTAAGGGTAGCGGAATAAACAACATGAATTTGCTATAATAGTTGTGATGGATGTTTGCAACGTATTGCCTCAAATGCCATCAATTCATTTTTACCACTTCTTATCGCGCTTAGTTTGTTAACTCAAACTGAGCTATAAACTAACTAAATACTTAAAAGGAGTTTAATTTAGAATAAAACTGCTTAGTTTGTCGCCAAAAGAAAATTTTTATCAGAAGTAGTTTTGGTAAGTTAACCACAATCAAAACTATAAAGAAACTTCAAATTTAGAACCGAAACTTTCCAAAGAAAAACCTAGCCGCAAGTTTGTTGGTACTTTAGGAGAGCCCAGGAAGGATATATATTTGCTGTTCATTATTTTCACACAGCCCTACCTTTTAACTTGTAAAGTAATATTTAACAATACTTTATATATGTATTTTTAAATATTAATTCATGCTTAGAAATCTAACAACCCTAAATTATTCTACGAACAATAGTATACATTCAAATATTTGTCAAGATTCATCCATCTTGTTTTCTCTTCAATCACATCAAAGATTGTTAATCTTCCACACACCTTTTCTAAAACCTGATATCTCGTGCATAGAATACGTAGAACACGTTTTACACTGATATTCTCAAAATTATATAGAAAAATGATATAGATTTACGTAAGTGAAACTGCGAGCAGTATACTAATAAACAATTCCTTCCTCAACCCATATGCTGACATCTTTAACCTCAGCTTCACACACCATCAAGTGAGATTGAGGTTAAAAGTCCAAATCAGATAAGAAACCAATCTGATTTTCCATCTAATATTGAGAACAGTTTCATCTCCCTCAGATACCCGATCAAGCGCACGGTCCGTGAGTCTCCGTGTGACGTTGGCTACGCATACATCCCCATCGCGTTCGTGCTGCTGCTCTACTTGGTATACCTGGTGGAATGCTACCACAGCACCGCCAGGATCCAGCTGGCTAGACGTGTCGACGTGACAGCTGTCAATGCTCGGGTGCATGCCATGCGGACGGCGACGCCGCGAGTGTGGTGAGTAATATACTGGTCATGGAAATTAAGGACGAGGTCAATGAAGTTTTGACGTTTTTATGTTTAATGTTAGGATATAATTAAATCCTACTAATATTATAATTGTGTAAGTGAGGATGAATAAAAGTAGTCTACTAAGTAAATATAGCTAAGTCATTTATAACTCTTCTTGCGCAATTTAAAGGACGTACGGGACATCTATCGAATAAAAGCAAACTATTTTTTTTATTATAAATTTGAAACTTTGGATGGATGGATGGATGTATGCATGTCTGGATGTTTGTTCCTCTATCACAGCAAAACGGCTTAATGGATTTGAATGAAATTTGGCATAGTGATAGTTTACAGTCTGGAATATCAAACAGGCTACTTTTTATCTCGATATTCCCGTGGAATTTGAAATGGCAAACCGCGGTAAACAGCTAGTTATTTATATAACTATATTTATTTATGATGCTCTTTGATTTGAAGATCCTATTTAATACAATTGTATGTAAGGAACGAACTTTTTGTGTTCAGTACATGAAAGCAATAAATATGATTTTATTTGAAGCAGCACATGTATTCTTGATATAACAGGATCAGAACACATCTTCGAATAATGGTGATATTTGGGGCTGCTTTATACAGGGGAATATTGAACGGGGATTTGATATTAGTGCAGAGGGGTAACTTAGATTAGGAAGGGCTTTTATTAGCCGACAATTATACAGCCTTAAAGTTTGTACCTATGATCTAAGTGTGTTAGTATGTGTACCGCATAGCTAGAAAACCGCTCTCTAGAACTCTCTAGAACAACAAATGTATCTGCTTGAATTTCCTGTTTCTAAAGGCAAATGAATAGCTTTTTTAAACTCTAAAGCCGGCTTTTCTGTTCCACTTTAGTATTCACACTATGCCATTTATGCGGAATGTCCTTTTGTTGGACCATTGCATGAATTCACAATCATTTTGGTATTTGTGTTAAAAATACATTTTGTAGTAGTTTTATATCGCTTATACTTCCTAGTATCGCGGTTTCGTTTCGCATGGGAACTGTGGAGCAAGAAAATGTCGAAAATGACTTTTCAGAAATAAGTGTAATTTTTTATGTCTTATTTGCTATTTCGTTTCAATAAGTTTTGGTTTATTTGAAAAATTCTTATCATTATGAATGCTATATTTTAAAATGGCTACATGATTTTTGTGAATAAATTACTTAATTTTTTTTTAATGTTACATAAAAAAACTTATTATTCTATATTTTCTTTATTAACAAACAAAATCAATATACGTTAACCAAATGTCAAATAGATCAATACTTTTAAAAATTTAAAAAATTCATCCTTTACTTGAAGTTCTAATGGTATTATTGTGACCGACTTTGAAACTTTAAACCATTAAGAAAGTTTTCCTAACCTTTGTCAAGACTGACTGCATTATTGAATGACATTAGTTTTTTTTTTTTATTTATTTATATATTATGTTCATATTATCCTGAATTGTTATATCTGCCTTAAGCTTATAAGGTTATTTGTTTGTTATTTCGTGATAATAGTTCGTCCCTTAAATTATTTAACATATCTTTTGGGCAGTAGGGCAATGTGTTTTACTTAATTGTTATAAAAAAAATTCATTCATTAATATCTCCTCAACCTGATAAAAATAACTTAAAAGGTTTTGCTTTCAAGAATCTTATGACTTTGAAGTGATTTGCTTTATTGTAATGCAATTCGATGTTTTCAAAATTTAGAGGAATGATTATTCATATCTTTTTCTTTTTATTGTATTAAAGCAAATTGTACGTTTCATATTTTTGTTCGATACTTTTTTTATTTGAAAAAGAGGTGTTTTTTAGAGATTTCTCGATATATCTCTTAAACTGCCGGAGCAAACTATATGATTTTTTTCTGAGTGTAAGATATTATATCGTTTTAAAAAGCTGTCAAAAAATATTTTCAATAAAATGTACACAATCGTTACAAGAAGCAAAAACAGGTTTTGAGACTTACGTCCTCTAGTTCCGAGCTTAAAGTGTTAAAACAGAACAGGCAATTCTAACCTTTACGTCCACTGGAAAAGACCTTATATTGATCGTTCATGGGATCGACAACTCAGTGCCGCTCGGTTCGTCGAAGGGGGAACACGTATAACTTTGTCGTCGGCAGTGCTAAGCTTACGTACGATAAAGGATTAAAATTCATAGTACAAATTTATAATGGGAAATAAAAAAATTATATCTAAGCGGCAGGGATAGCGCGCTAGTCCATTTATCGGTTCAAAAACCAATAGTCGGTTTTGAAACTATTTATTTTAAAACATGATAACTAAATTTACGTTGCAAAATGAGGTATTGACTGACGGAGGTCTACTTATAATGGACGGCATGTGAATTTGTATGAAACTGTCGATCACTACCAGATTATCCTGACCTATGCCTCTGTCAAAAAGAAAGCGATGTGAGTAGGATGCAAATATAAAAATGCGATGTAGACATACATCGCCGTTTTTTATGCAATTCGTGACGATTTAGTCTAGTACGAGATTCAATGTATTTAAATATTATGTATCAATATTACGATATGAAAAAAATAGTTTTTATTGCCTTATCAACAATATTTTTCAGAAATAAAAAGTCTTTGGCACAGAGCTCCTCAACAGTGGAGTCGTCATCTGAACTAACTAATTTACTTACGGTTAAAAGGTTAATCTATTTACTTATTTTATACTTTTACTGATATCACTAAATAATATTGTTTTTTTTTTTTAAATTCGGTAAAGTAAACCGGTTAGTAAAGATACAATTAATTTTTTGAAAAATATATTCTTATATTAAATTAATTTTTACACAAAGATTGTAAACGTACCCACAAATAGTTTTATAATGCCTAATAATACCACAGCTCCAATGAGTGAACAAGAAGTATGTGACATAATGATTTTCTCTGATTTATTATGTCACATACTTCTTGTTCACTCATTGGAGATTTAGATTTTTTATATTAGCTCGTTTTTCTAGTTTTGGCTAGTTTTTCTCTGTAGCTTTGATTTAGTTTAGATTATATACGTACTCTATTTGGCAGTGTAAATAATAAAGTTTTTTTTTTAATATTTATAATTGTGGTCATTACTATACAGGGTTAATTTTATTAAAATTTTATAAAAGAAATTTTAAAATTAACCCTGTAGATTATTTATTTAGAAATTTTATTTAGTGTTATTTACTTTCATTTAATAATATTTTATAGCCTTTTTAATTATACAGGGTGGATTTTTTTATTCCACCTGGAGGGAAAGTAGGTACTCTAAATAATAGAGATAACAAAGGGGTTTGAAAATTTTTGGTGCACCTTCTGTCCGCCATTTTGATTTTTTTTCGATTTCGCATCGCACTATAAAACTTGTATATTTCGATTGCTGACATACAGACGAGCAAAAAATTTTATATAACATAAGGGTCTAAAACGTCACGTTTTAGAGATAATATGGAAAACAATTTTGCTAAATAATTCCAATTTTTCATATATTTAATCGTTGAAATACCTCTCAGAATGTATGAAATTAGCATGAAATTGAAATGAAAATGAAAAGTACCTATTCGGAAATGCGGGATAGAGAAAGACGCGTCATTTCAACGCCCTATAATATTTAAGTCTGTCTTTAAATACTTATAGCCCACACGAGAAGAAGAAGATGGGCTTGAGTATACACTTCTACGACACTGTTCCCCATGACATACAGGAACTTACGTAAAAAAGGCAACTATAAAGTGGATGACTTCTTAAATGAAAAGGAGCCATGGGTGTGAAAAAAACGCCCAGCTCTTTGCCAAATGTGAGACTTATATATAAGTGATTATAATGTAAGTTATAAAGTAGATTGTAAAGTGTTTCTGGAGTTTCTTTATCTCCAATTCTTCTCCAGAGTAGACTCCCACACTTCATACTAAACGAAATAATTAACTAATTAAATTAAATAGTTAAACTAATAGTTTACATACTAGTTAAATAATACTGTTAATATTAGTGAATGTACTATTGTGGAAAAGAGGGGTCCACTAATACAGGTATTTTTATACTTAACAGTGGTCTCCAGCCCGGCTGTGTAAAATTATTTTGTTTTTAAATAAAGATATTTTGTAGGTATTTGTATAAGAGTGCGTACAAATTGCTAGTAATTCAACTAGTAATGTAATATCCAGCGTCCGATGCCTGCGCTCGCTGTATTTGGATGTGTATTGCGCCGAACTGAGCATTCAATACGGGCATCCTGAGTAAGATTTTTTCCGTATTTCGTCGCGAGCACGGTCCGTCACCGCACACGTTCTTTTCAACCGACTTCCAAAAGGAAGAGGTTATCAAATCGTGTGTATTACCACTACACCAGCCGGTCGTCAAAGTTTCACATTGGTGTACTCAGTGAATAAGTTTTTCATAAATTAAAAGTCATATGTTTTCCGTTCCCGTGGGAATTTCTGGTTACTTGCCTTGGTGCACCCCAACATCTCCCTAGGAATGTATGTTTAAGCTTCAGCTCTCTACGCCTAGTAGTTATGGCTGTACTTTGTCTACCAGTCACTCAGGCGAGTTTTAATATAGGTACGTATGATACTGATAAAGCTCTGATAAAAATTAGAGCACGAATGAGGTCTTCGGACTCTATATCCCGTGTGATCTATTAATTTTGTGAAGTTTCGCGGAGATAGGTATTATGAAATGCAGAGCATTAAAAAACCAACATCACTAACATTTTTAAATCCTTGTCAAAACTTTGGCTGAAGTGAAATGTCACCTACGTAGGAAAATATCCTCCGCTTTCGTACATGTTTTTTTTAAGTAGGTACTGAGTCGATTTCATTAAACTTCAATGGGCCACCTCTGACTTATTGTGATCTATCAAATGAAACAAGAATCATACAAATCGATTCATAATTGACCAATTAATCAAGTAACAAACATACACACGATTTGATAACCTCTTCCTTTTGGAAGTCGGTTGAAAAGAACGTGTGCGGCGACGGACCGTGCTCGCGACGAAATACGGAAATAAACTTACTTATGGTGCGTACAGATTGCTGTAATGGAACTTGTAATGTAACATTCTGCACACTACACGTCCAAATACGCAACGTGCGCAGAATGTTACATTACTAGTTGCATTACTAGCAATCTGTACGCACCATTAGGATGCCCGTATTGAATGCTGAGTTCGTGCGGAATACACGTACAAATACAGCGAGCGCAGGCATCGGACGCTGGATATTACATTACTAGTTGCATTACTACCAATTTGTACGCACCCTAAGAGCACAGGTCTGAACTGGAGAAAAAGTCGTTGTGTATTATTTTTACTGACATGTTTCAGGAGAATATTGTAATATTCCCAAGAAATAAATTATTTTTCTTGTCTTTTCTAGTCCTCGCGCTATAGCCTCAATAATTAATACTTACTGGGAATTAAAACTCCCGAACTCCATTAAGAGTAGGTAGTTAAGTATGTACTACATTTTTTTGCTAAAGTAGCTATATCTGCATTCAATAACAATTAGTTATAGATACCTACACAATCTGAATAGCCACAGAGGCGTTTTGCGCTCTATGAGCAAAATCCATTTTAACGCGTCTAGCCGGCTGGGAGCGCGGTGCGGCGCGGCGGCGTTGCCGGGTTGATATGGCATTGTCAGGTTTCAGATAGGTAGGTGTAGAAACAAGTTATTTTTACTCTTAACTAATGTGCAAGATAATACTACAAACATTCATGCTAATTTGATACATTCTGAGAGGTATTTCAACGATTAAATATATGAAAAATTGTAATTATTTAGCAAAATTGTTTCCCATATTATCTCTAAAACGTGACGTTTTAGACCCATATGTTATATAACATTTTTTGCTCATCTGTATGTTAGCAATCGAAATATATAAGTTTTATAGTGCGACGCAAAATCGAGAAAAAAATCAAAATGGCGGACAGTAGGTGTGCCAGGCTCCATACAAAAATTTTCAAACCCCTTTACTCAAACGAAATATTCCTTTATTTCGGAAAGAAATAAAGCCGCATTCAAAGATTTTCGAAAGTTCGCTCGCCTCACCCGAGAATCAAACCAACTAAAATCCGTAAAAAATATTTTATTGCATTGATCGTTAGGGTCAATTGCAAGGATGAAATCTCTCTAGCATACTTGGTTAATTGAATGAAAGGAATACCATGAAATCTTCATTTATTTTAATTACTAACAAAATTTACAAAAAATGGCAATCGAAAATTTGTTATCTCTATTATTAAGGATGTTACCAGACCAATCGATCTATAGTCGATCGAAGTCGAGAACTGATATGGTAATTTAAATTGATAGAAATATACCGTTCCACTAACCAGTCGATCGACGGTTGGTCGACGTTGATCTAGTAATCCCAACTATATTCCATTAGCGTCGACAAATCTATTCCATCATAGATCAATCCATTTTTTTACAAATTAAGGTGCATTTTTCTAAAGTAATAATAAAAGTATCTGCAGACTGGCAGGGTTTTGGATTTAACCATCCATACGTGGTATTTTCATCGATAAAACTGTTTATCCTGCTTCTCTAAAGTTTTATTACTATATGTCCGCCACACACTGCATAGTAAAAGTCTATCATCGTCAGTGTAAAATATTTGTGTTCTCATATAATAAGTTGTATTTTAGGAGATCGCACATTTGGATACAATAGATAACGATAATTTGCTTCATTTCAAAACAGTGGCAAAGATAATATTTGTAATACAAACATAGGCGAAAATTTACAAGAACCACTCTCTTCGACTAATTCGGTATGTAAAATTCATACGTTATTGAAGTTGTTTTTGTCCCTAAAAGCCGCATTCAAAGATTTTCGAAAGTTCGCTCGCCTCACCCGAGAATCAAACCAACTAAAATCTGTAAAAACTATTTTTATTGCATCGATCGTTAGGGTCAATTGCAAGGATGAAATCTCTCTAGCATACTTGGTTAATTGAATGAAAGGAATACCATGAAATCTTTAATTATTTTAATTACTAACATAATTTACAAAAAAATGGCAATCGAAAATTTGTTATCTCTATTATTTAGGGTGTTACCAGACCAATCGATCTATAGTCGATCGAAGTCGAGAACTGATCGTTTTTGGACACCCTGTATATACAAAGTATGTCATCATTATATAAATATTTTTTGCTGATTTTTCACTCTTTGTTTATTTTAGGAATCTGTAGTTTTATAAAAAACGAGTGTTTGCCCGCGACTTCGTACACGCTTAAACTCAAACGTCCTATTTTCCGTTCCCGTGGGAATTCCGGGAATTCCTTCCATTATACAAACAGACACTTATTGAGGAACCTTTATACCAAGTATCACATCCGTGCAATCAAAGAATAACATTTTATCATACAAACTAAAACATCATATATTTCCCGTTCCCATGGAAATTTCGGGAATTCCTTTCATAACACAACCAGTCTCTTTTTGAAGAACTCTTATGCCAAGTATCATATCCGTGCACTCAAGGAATAAGATTTTTCATACAAACTAAAAAGTCTAATAATTCCCGTTCCCGTGGGAATTTCGGGAATACCCTCCTTAGTGCACCTCTACATCCCCTAAAAAATGTATGTTACGAATTCAGCTCTCTACGCCCAGTAGTTAAGGCTGTACGTTGTCTGTCAGTCACTCAGTAACTCAGTCAGTAACGGAACAGTTTTATATATATAAAACTATATTTACAATTATATTTGCGTTAGATGTAAATATGACTGAGGTCTGATAAAAGTTACTACATGCATACGGAAGGTTGAATTCATGCAAAAAATTAATGTTCGTCAAAACTCTCCTTTCTTGTACAAATTATAAATCCGACAAGACTCATCATAATCTCTTATCTTGTCCTAGGATCTATAATTCGATTTTTTATTATAATAAAATAGTTTTTTTTTTCAATATTTTTTAATCTAGATTAGGTAAATACTGAGCGTTCCAGATATTGCTTAAATATTTAAATACACTTCTTAAATAGACATAAAAATTTTGGTATTCACATCTACACACTTACAGGCAAACACTTATTAATTATCATAAAAATGTTTGCTTACAGTTTTTTTGAGTTTCAAATATTTTGATTCAATTCTTATTCCAGGTAAAAATAAACAAAAATTCTGATTGGTATTTCCAAGTCCAAGGTCAAATGCATATCGCAAAGAAAACTAAATGTCTCTTAGCTATATGGTATGGGGACAATACCATATAGCTAAGAGACTACCTACCATATAGGACGACCAGTTTTGGAAGAAAGAAATGGAACCCAAACTTGTCTCATTTTATATGGAGTGTTTGTTGCCTGAATTGGTGGATCCTCGCTACCCAACAACAAAAAATATTCGAGACCCATCAATAGTAAATGTTTCCACACCTACCTTGTCGACGATCAATATTCAACCATTTGAAGTAAATAATAGTACTGATGACGTTTTATTTCTTCATAGTCAACCAGTTCGACAACGAAGATTGGATTTTTCGTAATTGTAAAAGATTGTTTTTTTTTCTTTTGTAAAATAAATATATATATTTTACAAAAGAAAAAAGAAATTTTGCTTGGTGGTAGGATCCCTTCTGGGTCCACCTGGCTAGCGACCACCCTTTATATAAAGTCTGCCGCCAAATGTTCCCGCCACGGCGGTAATGTGTTCCGGCAATATTGTATAAAGAGCCAGTTCCTTCCTAAACCCGTGTGCTTTCATCTTCGACCTCATCGTCACTTACCATCAGGTGAGATTGAGGTCAAACGCGGGTTTAGTCACTTATAAAAAAAAAAAAATATAAATAATAAATATAAATATATACATTACATTATTACTACATTATTAAGTTCAAACTCCGTTTTTTTAATATGTTAGTAACTATGTATAAGTAATGCCATTGAATTCAACATAAATATCAGACGTAAATATAACAAATTATTAAAGTCGATCAAATTATAATAAGAGAACAACAATTACAATTAATCACTTTAAAAAAAATACAAAAATATAACACGTTAGGTACTTATAATTAATGAAACACTGACATTCAAACATTTAACATTTTTTCACTAAACAATATTATAACAGTTGTTGCGACTCCGTAGATTTCTTGTTCCTTAGGTTTGAACGCTGTTGACCTGCGATGGCGCCATTGCACAGTGGTTCATGTTCCTAAGAAAGGCGGTCATAGAGGTTGTATGTCGGATTAAAAATGAAATATTAACTTTTTTATCTTAGAAATGATTGTTTTAAGTTTCTAATAGTAATAACAAGTAAAACAGTAGATATATTTTTAAAGAGTAGATGTATATACTCAAAAAAAAAGAATCCTTAATAGTAGTAGGTAACAATAAAATAAGTTTTAATTATAAATTATTTCTGAGGATAGCTTAATTTACATATAAATAATAAAATTTACTAGATTATAGAAAACTGAACATGTATTAAATAAAACATCGTCTTTTTACATAATAGGAAAACATACAATATTTACAGTTTTTTTTAAGTATATAATAAATCCAACACTTCTCTTGCCAATACAGACTTCTTCTTACAAGGTAACTTTCTTATGCTAGAAATCAGTGGGTCTGAATTAAGAAGAAGTCTGTTCAAAAGATCCATATTAGTCACTTCTCGGGAATGTTTCCTAGTGTTATCGCGTCTAAATAGTTTAACTAATTTATTACAAGATTCGGCTGTCTCTTCAGACAATTCACCGATAGACAATATAGCATTATCAATCACCTCTGAACCGTGCATTAAAACTTTATGTACAGATGAAGGCAAATTATACCAAGGATATTCCTCAACAAGCATTTTGGCAGTATTAAAGCATAACTTTTAAATTTTTGTGAATTTATTTTATACCCCGATGATAGGCTGATGATAGTCTATTAAACCTTTTTTAATACCTGTTATTTCGGCAGAAATTTCAAAGTTATGGAAAAATGTACGCGCAGTATTTCCATCATTGGATGTGCCACTTCCTCCACTTCGGGGTTTAGCAACAATTAAGCCTAATTTTTCCCTAAACTTCTGCTGAGTTAACTCTTTTCTCTGAGCGAGCTCTGAGTGAGCTAGTCACCATATTTGGCAATCAGCTTAGCTTTTGACCTCCCCAGTTTCTTCCAATATGCAGCAAACCGTTTACAGAGATTACAAATGAAATCTCTCAAGTAATCGGTCTGGATATTTTCAGTGTCCGGTAAAGAATTTGCTAGCATTCCAAACACTTCACGAGATTTATCTGCCTCATTTTCTTTCCTTGTCGCATTCATCCACGTATCTAGGACAAGCATTCGAGGAAAAGAACACTTGATGGTGGATCCTACAGAATAAAAGAAATGAAAATTACAAAATATCCTAAGGTATCAAATTTACCTATATACGACTTTGTCTTTGCCATGACCTATAAGCAGTCCTCGGCGCACTTTGGCGCACCTAGATGTTACATATTCTAAAACTAGACAAACAAGAGATTATTTTGATATATGTTTCATCTTTGGGGATTCGTTCCTTCCTAAGTAAAAGTCTAATTAAATATGGCAAAGCGGTAAAAATCAATGAAATCGGAAGTCTCTCTTGATGGTGCTGATTACAGATAACGACACAGTTAAATTAAAGACAATAGGATTAAAAATGTCGTACATACCTTCTATTTGAATATCCATGGCACAAAATTATCACAATCAATCAATTTCCGAGAAAACAACACTTTAAAACAATAGGTATTTTGCCGACAAAGACAACGCTAATTAGCACTATGGAAATGTTATCACTTCGGTTGCACAAAATGAAATGTTCCTTTCATGTTATTGTAATTTCATTTATACCTGGGGGTAGAAGGGTTATTTGTCTACCCTGTAGTGTTAAATGACGTCATAATTCAACCATCGACATTTCAGCTCTATGACCTATGGGATGAACCACTGTGCATTGGCGCGAAATTCAAATCTTAAATGTTTAATGACGAGTGTAGCGTGAGGGGCGCGTCAGGGGCGCGCGGAAAAGGGCAGTGCGTTATGAAGTTATATTTTTTGACAGTGCGCTCACAGAAGTTAACGTGGTTTCAAAAGTCATTCCTTTTCAACTTTATCGCCAGTCTCCAATGCATACAAATCAGTTTGCAATGCGAATCTAATAACTTTCCGATTTCTAATAACTTTCAACTAATAACATCTAAAGTTATATATCTTAAACAATAATACTTACTATTAGTGTGAGGGTGTCAATATAAGATATATTACTAAAAACGTTTATTACATGAGTTTCAGTATAATTAACTATGAACGCAAATTAGTTTTGGTACATTTAACTTTTAGAATTGCCAAACTGTAATGTTTAATTTAAGTTCAGCGTTATGTTAGCTTTTGTTTAATATATTTGCTTTCTAACGCAATTTAATTTGGCTTTGATATTAATGACATTTTACGGTTATTTATTACGTCACGTAACTTGTTTCATTAATTATTCGTTTGTTTATATTTGATTAGTTTTCTAATCAGATTTTAACGATTCAAATTTTCTAACCGGGCTAAATTGTTCGGGGCAATGTTAGTATCAAAATCAAGCTTTCACAGTGCCTTCACACTACATACATAACAGGACCCGAAAAAACACTACAGACGCAAGTTTTATAAGTTGCCATACCTTGCCAACTCTGTCGAAATATCTCAGTTTATAAATCAAAATGTTTTGACGTGATCAGTAGCTATATGTGTAGTAATTATCTTAAAAATTTCCCTGATAAGATGTATACAGGGTGAAAAATAAGTGATAATTAACAATACGCGCTTCTTATTCTTTGAGTTTCATTTAAACATGTGGAAGTGGTACCTTCATGCAACATTTTTAGTAATTTTTAAACGTTGCTTCTAGAGTTAATGCATTGAATTTGCCTTAAAATATTGCTATAGAAACAAACACTTTTGTTAACGTTCTGGGTGATAACCTTGTATATGTGTACATATAGTGTGTACAGTATATCTAAACTTTTACTAAGTACCAACCATAAAACATATTAAGTAAGCTGTCCAATTATTCGATACTTACATATTCGACAATATTTAAAGAAAGAGTATTCCTGCTTTATGCCTCGTGCTCCATAATTGACCTTTTTGTTACGTTACCCAAGCAAATTTCCTCTGGTCGAGTGGCAGTTTAACTAGAGTTGGTACTTTAAAAATGTTTCAATATAATGCATAATATAATCCAGTACTATATCAGAGTTCAGTTTTCAAGTACATGACTTTAAAATCTTTAATTGTTATTAATTTTTAACATTACTTAATCATTTTGAGTAGTACTTTCAAAGGAACAGCTTATTTCTAAAAGAAATTTCTTCCAGCAGACCTGAAACTTATATTACCTAATTTCAAGCCGAAACCATTAATTGTTCAGTCAGCCAGCCTCACCGAGCTTGGTTAGAATCCTAAAATAGTTCATAGTCTCATTTGATATACCGTTGCGATAGTCTTCTAACTTCTAATTATTCTTCATCCCTGTCTAAAACGACAACTGCAGCTAAATTAACCCATTTGCAGCGTAGGGAAGGTATTTGGCTTTAGAGGTAAATGACTTTACAACCTGCTTGATAGTGACGGTCCGAGTTACGTTTCTGCATGTTCTGTAATATCGTTTGCACGGTATTGTATAATTTAAATTATATCTCTTTCATCAAAGAAAATTCAATATCCCAAATTCAGGACATTGTCATCATTTTGTGATAACCCTCAACGCTGCGCTCAGACAATAAGAAACAGATAGAAGTGATTGATTGCTTTTATAACTGTCGACTTGAAAAGTGTACCATCTGAGTCATTCTATACCATAGAGGCGCCAAAGTGCCGAGTTAAGATTTAAGTAATTAGATTGTGTTTGCTTTTTTTCATGTCAAGGTCAATTTGTACTGTACCTATTGTATTAATTTGATAATTCTGACTGAAAAAGAGTGTTTTTCCGCCGGCTTTTTTTGTCTCTTGACAACTATCAACAACTAGTTAAGGCCGAAGTATGTGATGACTGACTTCATCAAGTGTTTTGTGAAATTCCTAACATGAATAAAACTTTTTGAATTTTTTTTTAGACGCGATAAAATCCGGGTGGATCATTGTTCATTCACTTCACAATGTATCATGAAAACTAAAGATAAAGGTATTACCTACATACATATATAACGTCACGCCTGTATCCCTTATGGGGTAGGCAGAACAACAGAGGCTATAAAACCATCTGATGTCACGTTTCAGAAATTTGGGGCAGCATAATTATAATTTGACTTGCAGTGATAGGGAGTCAGCCTATCGCCCACAAAAACGTCAAAAAAACCCTCCGTCCCTTAACTGACTTTTACAGTATGCCCGGGAAGAGAAGCAGCTGGCACACTCTATGTTTATCTTTCGCTCCCAGTCCAGCATGGAAGGTATTACCTATACAATCTGAATTTTACAAAGCGGCTAGTAAATGATGTGAAGTATACAGCAGGTATCCATACTTAGAATATTGGATAGAACAAATGTTATTGAAATTAAACAAACATTACCAGGAAACCTATAATATGGACGAATTAAAGCCGGAGCGCCCTTGTATACACTTATCGTAAAAGGTAACTAACCTCCGGGTCCTACCACACGACCAGCCCTACACACAATGTCTGTAGCCATTTTTAGTGTCACGCCAGTTTATTTACAGATCCAATTGCTTATTTATATCATCGACCTCATCATCACTTAGGCCCGTATTAATAAATCAAACTCAAATCTGGGCGCGTAACTTAAGTCAATACTTGAGTTACGCGCCATATTTATAAACCAATGTTAAGTACGGCCTTCGGAACGGCGTATCATCTGAGTACCGCCTGTATTAATAAACAATACTCAGCACTAGATGTATACCAAGTACGGATTTTCTGTGTGAGGTCTGTAGGGGACTTAAGATAATTTCTGACTTTGAATTCTGTGCCATCTGTCATATCGACGAGTGTGTTTGAAAATACAATCTGCAAATATTACAGACGAAGGAAATAATTCCGACATCATTGGTCAATACGACGATATTTTATGGTTTAATAGCTATAAATTACCGAAAAGATATATTCTTGATGCAGAAAATCTTTTCGAAGTGCCTGCCGATTCTTTTCAAAAAAGATACCGCTTCTACCAAGACTCTGTATTTTACATAATATCACTTGTTAAAAGTGACGTTCCGTTACATCTAGTCGGTGGAAGAAAACTCTTTTCACTGCTTTTTTTTATATAATTGGCGAGATTTATGCTTGATATAAATATACTATGAATTAAGTAGTTATTGTTGTAGTAACTATTTGTTTGTATAGCAATACTTTTGCATTTTATCATGAAGTCATATAAAGATTGTATTGTACGATATTTCTTTTACAGCGTTAAACGGAACGTAAAATTCAATCGGTCGATCATTCAACCCAAGTTGGCATTTATAGGAGGGCCAGAATCAAAGAGCGATATCAGTTGATACACCCTCAATATACATCTATTAATACAGAGCGATTTAGAGATGCTTACCATAGCTTAAGTGAGGATCAAGTGATACCGCCCTTAAGCTATGTATTGAGTTTGATCTATTAATACGGGCCTTAGATACGATCATGTAAATTGATATCACACGGGTATAAGCAGGTTTTTTTACTCACTAGCCAAATTTAAATGCTATTTCCTTCGATACAATATAAACGTACCTGTACAATTATTGTAGTATCGCTCAGTACAAAAAAAAAATACAAAAATAATCATAAACCTATTTTTTACAAATAGTCGCTGTTGATGATGAACATTGCTACTACGACGCGGCATTTAATTGATAATATACTACGAAGTAATACTACAAGATGTTTTGTAGTAGCGCGAAGACATCTTTAATTTAATGGGATTAATTTAAAATTTAGAGTGACCATGCTTTGCTTAATATGTTAGCGAATATAATAAATTCCTTGTAAAAAAAATTACATATTTTTTTCTCTAAAAACGTTTAGACATGGTACTTATCGTTTAAAAAAATTTGGCCGGTGACTCAAAAACAACCCTGTATGTATTCTCTTCGATTAAAAAATCTGTTATTGGACCTCAATATTATCTAATGCGTCGACGAGGTTTAAGAACATAATATACTCTAGAATAAATAAACATTCACAATAAATAAACATTTCCGACACACATCACCGCCGAAGATTATCGAATAAGACTTGAACATACAGTATGAATCACATGTTCTGAGATTATTTCTTTGATTTCTGATCACACACTTCCTTCCTTTCTCCAACATGGTTTCACGTTGGAATCTATACATATAATAAAATGGTAGGAAAGTCAAAACTGTACATTGAATATTTTTTTAAAAGAATACTTGGGGTACGATCTACAATCGAAACAGAAACAAAAAATATAGTTTTTAGAATTTTTGTCTGTTTGTCTGTTTGTCTTTCCGGGATAAACTCAAAAAGTACTGCATGGATTTACTTCAAATTTGGCATGAAGATAGTTAAGAAGTCGGGTCAACATATAGGCTACATATTATCACGCTAGCAGTGTTATAATCGTAGGTGCGTTTGGTGCTGCATAGCGTTCACGCAGACGACGTCGCGGGCAGCAGCTAGTAGGAAAATATATTTTTTATATTAATTCAAAACACACAAAATATAGGAAACAAGAATAAAGGCATACATAAATAAAGCCATCTCTTTAACGTGTTAAAAAAGGTTAAAAACACTATCTCAGTATCGGCTGTTTCCACAGACATACATCTACATAGACAATGCAAGCGTCACGATTCGTTATGAAACCAAGTGTGCCGACTTTTTAACACCTTTTGTGACGTCACAACTGAAAAATTATTGCAGGGAAATATAAAACGATTCAAATACACCGATGCTGACAATAAAATCGATTATTAAGAACGATACCGATATTGTGAAATTGATTTTCTAACAGACATACATACGCGGGTACTGAATCTAGCGACGACCAACCTTGACGCTTGGTCGGGGTTCGGACACGCAAAGTACATTCATTTGCGTTGTCTATGTAGATGTATTTCTGTGGTTGATTCCCTTTCATATAGCTTATACGGAATTGGGGTTACTGAGATAAATATAGCATGAATAACATTTTTCTAAAGAACTCTCATTATGCAACACAACCTCTCGGCCTTTAACCCGACTTTAAGCCAACTTCTTACCTTATTCAGACGGTAGATAATAATTTACAAATAACTAGGTCGAGGTGCCCCTGGCGTTTTTCTTTGTTTATCAGTTCCCGTGGCACATTGCTATTTTTTAATGTCAGGGTTAAGACGTTCATTTACAAGTTTATGAGCACTGACATGCTATCGATTTTCGTGGAGGTCGCTGCGAAAGCTGTCGGTTCAATTGTTGTTTGTGTCCGTGAGGCATTGATTTTTTAATTTACCTAATAATTTTTTATGGGGCGGCAGTTATTTGATAAAAGTTTTTATCTCAACAAACATGATATACCTACCTACATACTCTTTTTACGATTCGGTTCCTAGTAAATTGAAGTGACATTTAGAAAATATTTGACTACACCAACCAACTTTAGCTGATTTTGTAGGTAATAAGTTTTCAGTACCTATCATAATCTTTTATGGATTTATCGCTTATTTTGTATTTTATATTTCAACTCGATGTTTCAGTTTCAGAAACCGTGTTCATGAGCGCTCGTAATTACAAATAATAAATATGAGTACCTACATTATAATGCCTGATAAATTGGTTTAAATATTTTGTTCTTTAAACTCTTTATTTTGACTAGGTAAATTATTGGCGTTTGTGCGGGCGACAGGCTGACCCCCTGTCATTGCAATAGTCTCTCTAACATAATAGTACCTCCAAATTTGTCAAACGTGACATCAGATAGTTTCATAGTCTCTGGTGTTCTGCCTATCCCATTAGGGATACAGGCGTGAAGTTATGTATGTATTTATGTAAATTATAATTATTCCTACTCCTAATGCTAACAGTAACACAAAACGTTTGATCGGGTATTGTATATTATAGCTACGAGAATGCATCAAATTATGTTTGATGTGGGTGGTACAAAGCAATATTTGATACTCTTTTGACGCTAATGATCAATATTTCAAAAGAAAAATAACAACGAACAGGAATAGTAGGTAAATCTCCCTTACTAATAATTCCATTAACTTCAATAGGGATGATAAATTAGCTATTTATATCATTAAAACTAATCGCGAAAGTCACTAATTCAGATGAATATAACTTCAGTACATCTTAAAAGTTGAAACATTTCCTATAATATTTTTTCCTTTTTTCCACTCTAGTTAAGACCCTAGAAAACTAATACCATGTGATAGCTAGGTGAGAGATGTAGTTCTTAAATATCCCGCCCGTATCAAAAAAGTAACGATACAATACTTAATTATATCGTTTAGATCAAGACTTATAATATATTTATTTATTTACTCTTCATTGTACATATACACATAACAGAAAAAAATAACATTAATAAAAGAAAAACACAATCGGCGGCCTTATGGCTAGTGAGCGATCTCTGCCAGGCAACCAAACGATACTACCAAATATACTAGGCTTTTTCAGTAATTTTCTTTGATACGATACAAACGTACCTGCATATTTATTTAAGTATCGCTCAGTAGAAAAAAATAAAGATACAAAAATGCAGATAAAAATAGTCACAAAAAACCAACAACAAACTTTTTACAAATAGTCGCTATTGATGAGCACTACTACTACGATGTGGCTTTCAGTGATTATGCTACGACGTAGTACTACTAGATGTTTTGTAGTAGCGCGTAGCAGTCTTTATTTTAATGGTATTAATTCATAATGCACTGCGTTTTATTTATATATCTAAATTAATTTTGACAAAATATACTACAAATAAAATAAATAATAATGAAATCCCCAGACATTCACACCAACTACTTGGCCCCAAAGTAAGCATAGCTTGTGTTATAGGATACCATGTAGCGAAATTCTGTTAATATGTATCTGTGTAAGTATAAAGATATTGTAAATGTACTGGTATGTGTGTGTATGTATAAATATCCTCATATATATACAGTGTGTCCGGTCACGACCTAGCGATAATTTAAGGTTACAAAATATACCTAATTTCATCGACAAAAACACCCATATATGGGGGTCTACCTCCCCTCCTGTCGGAATGGCCGCCATTTAATTTTTTTTTTATTCTTGTAGGTACCTCTGCTGAAAGATGCCGATTTCTCTGGACAGAAAGGTCCTACAGATGTAAAAAAAATGTTATTTTAAAGGTAAAAATAGCAACTATCAAATAAAAATAAACGTTATGGAAAATTTTCCCTACAAAATATCTTAAAACATTTACAATGCTAATTTAAGTGAAAAAAAATTACTGTTTTTTTATTTTTCTTAACATATTTCAAAAACTAACACATTGATACTATTTTTTTTAATACTGTCCTAATACTTAAGGATATTACTTATAAATTGACGTTAAAATTATTGTTGTTAATTGCACAACTCGAGAGTTAGGGCTGTTTGAATATGACCCTTTTGTGAGGGTCCCAAACCCATGTAGAGCTACCTCCTACATTGAATAGGGTTTATGTGACAAGAACGAAAAATTATTTGTATTATTGTTAGAGTGGTGAATAAATAGGACAAAAATCGTGTTTGATCAGCTCAGATATCGAAGATAAATGTTTGTTAGATAAATTAACAGCGCTCTACATTCATGATCCTCGAAAAAGGGTCATGTTCAAACAGCCCTGACTCTCGAGTTATGCAATTAACAACAATAATTTTAACAATAATTTGTCAATTTGTAACTAATATCCTTAAGTATTAGGACAGTATTAAAAAAATTAGTATCAATGTGCTAGTTTTTGAAATATGTTAAGAAAAATAAAAAAAGCAGTAAATTTTTTTCACTTAAAGTAGCATTGTAAATGTTTTAAGATATTTTGTAGGGAAAATTTTGCATAATGTTTATTTTTATTTGATAGATGCTATTTTTACCTTTAAAATATCATTTTTCTTACATCTGTAGGACCTTTCTGTCCAGAGAAATCGGCATCTTTCAGCAGAGTTATCTACAAGAATAAAAAAAAAATTCAATGGCGGCCATTCCGACAGGAGGGGAGGTAGACCCCCATATATGGGTGTTTTTGTCGATGAAATTAGGTATATTTTGTAACCTTAAATTATCGCTAGGTCGTGACCGGACACACTGTATATATATTTTTTACAATGTAATTATTTTATCTATATATGTTTGTATTGTATGTGTGTGCATTAATATGTATTAAAGTAAATATTAAGTAAAGATACATAAATTAAGTATATACATTTAGTAGTTAATAGTAAAAAAATTTAATAAGCTTAGTTATAGCTGGTAACATTGGTACAACTCTTTCCTTATTTTGTTTGTTTTTGTTTATTATGTATAGATGATGTATAGAGTCAAGTGTATTGCTTTGTGTCTAAACTTAATGGTTATAATATATATATTGTATGTTGTTTACGGCAAGACTGAAAATCAGCGCTGTCAAGTGTTTGTTTGCACTTGTCAGCAATATGCTGAGTCTTGACCCATTTCCATGCTAAATGTGTATGTTTCTTTTTTTTCTGTTGTAATTTACATGTTTGTGGAAATAAATGGATTTTATTTTATTATTATTTATTTATTTATTTATTATATAACTAGGGGGAACCTAGAATATAAATACATAAATAAATAAACACCCAGACACGGAACATTTTTTTTCTGATTCCGTGCGGGAATCGAACCCGCAACCATTGGCGTCTGAGGCAGACAGGTTTACCCCATCGACAAAGTGGAATATTAACTCACTGGCTATTTCTAATCCCGCAGGAATATGAAAAGTAACCTATGTATATGCTTTTCCAAGCTGTGCACTATCACTGTGGCAATTTTTTTCAAAAGCCTTTCTGCCTTGACTGAGGAAGAAAAAAAAAGAAAAAAAAATAACGTCTGTGCAGCTTCATGCATTGTTTTAGTATCCTAAAATCCTCTTTCGATTTGAGGCTCATCAGTTCGATGGTTTCAAATTGTATAACGGATTTGACGGGCAGAGTATATTTAGAAGTATTTCCTTAAGAAACACCTATTTTTTTTATTCCTATTTACAAACCTACTTTTCAATATCAAATGAAGCTTAGGTGTTATTGCCACTAATGAAACAATTAATTCGCATATATCACACAGGCTCGCCTCACTATTAATAAAGTCTGCATGTATTTAATCATTTATAATTACAGCAAACGTTATTAAACATGACAATTAAGTTTATTATGCTTTGTTCTCTTTGCGCTGTGTTGGAGCGAGTGAAAAATTTAATATTAAGTACAAAGGCAAAGCTTCATTTCAATTCATAAAACACGATTATTATGAACAGCATAAATATGACCCTGAATCAGACCGTAATATCTAGAAAACAAATAATTTAGTTTCACTCCTGGCTGAATGATGAAATAATTAAGTTGCTCCAGAGACATAACAATTTGTTCGCTTTTGAGTTTAGGTCATAATAAAATCAAAACATGTCATTATTAAACATACCCTCCTAGATATGATATATGACACATAAAAAACGGAATAATTTTTGTAAGAATTTGGTATAGGTAATACTAAATTATATTTTGTTGTTGTGAAGATTGATCCTGGGTACATTAGGTATTTAAAAACATATATGTATAATAAAGATGACCAAACACTTAAATCAAAAACTTTTAAATCAAAAAATGAAGTCTGAAAAAGGCTTTAGAACAAAATGTTCCCAGGCGGTAAGTAATTAGCGCACTCAAATACGTGGATTGAAAGTAGCTCGCTTGCTATAACTTAATTATTATACATGTTCTCACACACCAGCTGAATTAACTTACAACTTTGCAAAAGATATCTCAGATGTAGGATTTAATGGGATTAAAATGTCTGGGGAATTTATTTTGCTTTTACATTATTTTTTTCATAGCTTTTCATAGAAAGTGGAAATATTAAAAGTTAGTCATCCTGCGCTTAAGACCGCAAATCCGTTTGATACTATTCAGTTCTGTCATCAATAAGAAGAGTAAACTGTCTTATATTACCAGATTATTTTTGCAACGGGTTTTTAAACACCTCAAGATTTAATGTCAGACATAGAGTATAGCTTGGTAGAGGCCATCGTCCAGCAGTGCGTATCTGCCGGCTGATGAAGATAATAATATAATATTGCTAAGTTAAATATAAAATTTGATTTTGAGGGTTATTAATCATTTCGTTTGCAGCTTATTCGACTTATAGGCAATGTATATTTTTGAACTAACCCATATGCTGCTTCGAATTGACCATCGATATTTCAGAGCTTCAAAATGTTTCTAAAAAAACTCCATTATTTAATTCAGACTTGACTGTAATAGACTTGCAAGGCAAGATTTTCATTATTTTATTTACACTTCAGTTTATATTACAGGTACAGTAAAAGAAAAAGAACAGTTTCATTAGAAATTTAAACTTGGCGGTCTTATCGACGATATAGTTATATGTATTGCTTGGTGAAATGTAATTAAAATGCTCTATGATCAACGTGGATGACACAACGAATAGTGCTTGAAATGAATATCATCCATATGGATAACAAAGAAAAATAAATAAATATAATAAATTTAATGGCTCCAACACTCAACTCATTATCCAGCCCTAAATTAAATTTCAATAAAGATGCGTTATGAAAATCCTTTAACGTAATAAACATCTATTTTAAATAAAACTTACATAAATATTCTTTATACCAAACACCTGTGATCCTCTCAAGACCAAATGACAAAGATATCCTTGGTAGGACCTTTGTTCAACATGAAATTTCATTATCTCTGACGATAGGATTCGGTGTCGTAATTTATTTATTTCCTTAAAGCTTCTTTATGAAAATTAGTGATGTTTTATTATGTATATAACTGGAGGAAAGCGATTCCTTGAAATTCATCCGCCTTACCAAGCTTCGTTTGCAATTATTTTTCAATTGTACAAAAAAAAACATGAATATAAATCACCTGTTACCAAAAAATATTTCAATAAAACTTCTTCTTTTTCAAGTCACCAACTCTACCCAATGGTATTTCGATCATAAAATAGACAATTGAATCTTATTTGCATTCGATTCTATTCAATGGCTCAGAATTGAAGAAAATGTATATTTTATTCGTTTTCATGTTTCTTTTTTCAATCGGAATCCAGTTATTCTTTATTCCGTAAACAAACATTTACAAAATAAAAAAATACAGGATTTTCGAAGTTTAGATAGACATTACATTTTCCAAGAAGTTGTTTCCAAGAATTGAATTTGTATTTTCCTTGAAAAAATATGCGTTAGTAAATATTTAGTTATAATATAAGGCACACTGTCAAAAATATAGAGTTTATTGAATCTTCAAGATATTTTTGCTTACCAACCTATCCTTTTTCACAGGTGGAAAGCTATCTGCTATCATTACGTGCGACGCAAGAGGCAGGTGACGCGCTACAGGAACGGAGATGCCTACACGACTACTCAGGTAAGATTGCAAATTGCCACTTAGGGCTTAAGCGATAGGCTTTATAGGACGTTAAATGTTTTCAGATATTCTGAAATTTGTTGTATATTTTTTTAATTTACGGTTTACAATAATAATGCTTCCATGCTGGACTGGGAGCGAAAGAAAAACATAGAATGTGCCAGCTGCTTCTCTTCCCGGGCAAACTGTAAAAGTCAGTTAAGGGACGGAGGATTTATTAGCTATTTTGCGGGCGACAGGCTGACCTCCTGTCACTGCCCATAAAAGTTATTTAAAAATTAACAAAATCATGAAATGGATTGAATAAATTAAATAACAATAAATAAATCTTTATTGCACTCCAATTTTTTTTCATACAATCTCAATCTGGAACAAATCTGGATTTCGGTTGTCATTGCGAGATTCGATGTAAAAAAAAAAACAGCATTAATGATACCCTAAATATAATGTATCTATAAAACTAAGAATGTTAATAAATAATCTATACTTATAATAAATCTGTAGAAGTAAAAATTCTGCACATTGAAAATATCAAAAAAAATAAATGGCAGGGGGTGTTACTAGACCAAACCCAAAGATGTGATTTAAATATGTATTGTCTGTCTATCTGTCTGTTTCTTCAGGCGTCATGCAAAAACTACCGGTTCGATTACGATGAAACTTCGTATACTTAATTGTTTTTTAATTTTCTAAGCACCACACTGGATATTTTTTATTCCGGAAAAGTATAAACAATAAGAAACAAACTCAATTTTGCGGTTCGATCCCTAGGCCCGAGTACTGTACCAATCGCAAATAATGAGTTTGTCAATTCTAAACCGTGCGATACAGTGCAACCTTTTTATTCCTTTTATTTTTTACTAAGCAAAGTTTAAGGTAGAGTTATTTAATTTTACTAGCTGACCCGGCAAACGTTGTTTTGCCATATAAATAAAATAAAAAAAATAGATGTTGGCCGATTCTCATAGATACCGGATAAGCACAAAAAATTTCATCAAAATCGGTCAAGCCGTTTCGGAGGAGTATGGCAACGAAAACTGTGACACGAGAATTTTATATATTAGATTTCTATTAGTCGTAGGTATAGATTTAAATTTTAAAGTATAGGCAAGTAGTATAATTGATATTGTACGTAGTGGCCGTAGGTTGTTTTACAATACTATTAGGTAGGATTAGTCATTCGTATAGATATAAGTTTTAAGAACTTTGCTTATTTATTGAGCTTAGAGTAGTTGTCATTAGAAATAGTCTTATTTAGGTAGGAAGGTATTTTATTTTTATATTACTTTTATAAGGCCTTCTTGCGGGATTTAATGTAGGTAGGTAGGTACATACAGAGATATATTGTAATGAAGTTAAACTCAAAATAATGGAACACAATTCGTTTAAGTTTTCTTCGTGGTCTTGGAAGTCATAAACCGTAGATTTCTTCGGAATAAAAAGTAGCATTTGTAACACAGGAATTTTTGAACTACCATACCAAATCACATTAAAGTTGGCTTAGCCGTTAGACCGTGAAAAAAGGCCAAACATATATGTATGAATTATATGGGTATATTATATTATATGGGTGAAGATTCTTCATTTTTATTTTTGTTATTGAAGATAGACCTTGGAGAAGAAAATAACTTACTCGAAATATTTACTTATTTAATACAGACTGAGTCGCGAGCACAGTCTATGTAATAAACCTACCTACCTATGAACCTACCCTTATACATACCCCCATTAATTTTATCCAGTGTGACTTTCGTAGGTATTCCTGTTTGATATTTACTTTTTGTTTAGTTACTTTTCTATTTCATTTTTTTGTAGCCCTTTTTCACAAAACCTAGGTGAAACTGCAGTAGGCCAAGCACGAACCACTCTCGTTATAGTATAGTAATCGTATTTTCTTACTATTCGATAACAATTACGATACCAAGTTGGCAGCATGAAACAATATCGTGAAGTGATCGTGAGCTCGATAGTAATTTGATACTATGGTAAAGTTAGGCTGTCCATAGATTGTCACAAAAGTCTATACACGCGCGTTCATAAATCCACAAAGCGTCAAAATAATTTACAAATAAATAAAAAACTGCTTTATTGTTATGATATTTGTTAAAATATTGAAAGCTTATTCACTTTTACACTCATCGTAATAAAACCTTCCGTTTAAATGTATGGTTACGGCATAATAATATTAGGTTTGTTGTTTTTGTTCCTATCGAACCACTTCATGATTTTTAAACGAAGGTATGTAGGTACGCAGTTTGTCACGTCAACTAATATAAACAAAACCTATCGAAAACAAAAAATACGTGAAGTCAAGTGGAATTGAAGTGAAATTTATTGCTTGAATGTGCATGTGTAAACAATTTAAAATGACTCTCGAAGATGAAAAGGGTCTATTATGAGGTCCCGTATTTATTTGGTTGTAAGCCGTACCACAATGAGAACTAGTTCAACGCAGTTTAATATGATGGAAGATTTCATGCAGAGGTGAGTGATTTTCTTTATTTTACTCTGTTAATACTTTAAATTTTGTATTGAAGTGATACCATTTAACACTTTTTCGTGTTATTTACGCAGAAATGGGGATTTATCAAAGCCTGGTGGCGGTCCAAGAGGCCGGCAGTGGGCCACAAACAAGTGGCGAGAACTCGCAGAAAAATTGAATAGTGATGGCACAGGGGAATGCCGATCGGGGGAAAAGTGGTGAAAGGTTAGTTTTAAATTAATACTGAAATTTTTCATTATCTGTCTGATAATACTTATTTTTATTACACATGTATGAATTGAATAGCACAACAAAGTTCTCGATATATGACTCGTATAATATATCCATATGTGTATTCTATTTTCTTCTAAGAATCGAAATGTTACCATAAGTATAATCGATAATTTTGGTGAAATAGATAGATACATATAGATTTTAATAAACTGGGTATGATATTGTTTTATTTTTACCCACAGATGAACCTATGTGAGGGCTCTCAGGCACAACAGGAGGTGGAGTTGGCCTTACAAGACGTTGACTCAAATCAAATTGAATTCCCAGCAGAATATACGGATTTGGGGAAGGAGCCCCTCTTGTCAGCTTGATAGAGGTATGATTATGAGCTTAAACATAATAAAAAATATAAATTAATCGACCTAATCAGTTATTTTTGTATATTTATAATAATAATTATTCATATAAACTTATCTTATATATATTTTTTATTATATTAAATCCTTATCATTCCAAGCAATTTCTTCTGCCTAAATCATCATTGTATTTTATGTTTTGGTTTTATCATAAACTTTATATGACAATAAAGAGTATTTATTATAAATATTTAAAAAAATAAGTAGGTTGAGTTGTGTAGATAACAAATAAATTTGCTATAAGAGATAAGTAAAGAAAATGTCCTAAAATATGAATAACTTATAAGATTGCATGCACAACATATTCATATTCTTACATTATATGCAATCAAATATATTTTATTCATACATTACAGGGGATGAAGAGTGGAACCTTCCAGGCACTAGCCAGGAGCAACTATCGCCAAAACCAGCTCCAGCTAGGAAGTGGACTCGCCAAGAAGACTAGCCAAGAAGGCTCGTACAGAAAAAGCAACTAAAATTAAAGATTGAAGTGATAGATATTTAACGGTTGAAAGGGATCGGTATAAAATGTACTATGCACTGGAAAAAGAGAGAATACGGCAGCGAGATTTTGAGCTTGAACTGCAAGCTTTAAAAATTATACATATGTCAAGATAGGTACATGCAGCATTCAACAAAATAATACCTAGTCTCATATTTGATTCCTATTTAATAAGAACTGCAAGGCTTGCAGTCATGAAGAAAGCTTTGACTATGTTTAGGAAAGTTATGGAAGAGAAAAGTAAAGATAAGTGATTTATTTTATATAAAAGGGAATGTGTCAGGGATTAGTGTAAAGAAAAAATAAATTATTGTATAATATTACTTGTATTTAACTTAGATTTTAAGAAATTATTGTATTTTTTCATATTTTTGTAACGGAAGCACTGAATAAATGACTATTTTAACTACAACTTAGTAAGTTTATTTATTTTATATTTCAAAATAGCCACACCAATCATATTATTTGAGTACTTACAAAATTACACACTTGCAGCTTTAAAAATTATACATCTGTCAAGATAGGTACATGCAGCATTCAACAAAATAATACCTAGTCTCATATTTAATACATATTTAATAAAACTTAACTACAAAATGTTTTTATTGCAAGTGTCAGCATAAAAAAATCAAAAAACAAATTTAACTATTAAAACATGAAAAGAGGTTTAGTAAAATATCAATTCAACAGTAATAAATATTAAATTTGATACTTAATGAGTTTTGGCGCATTACAACTTAGCTAGCAACATATTATTATCCTTCAATGCAACCTATTGAGTCTTTCAACCAGCTGACGCCTCATTGCTCTACCTCTGATCAGTAAGTCCCTTCCACTGCCTCCTGTGTCCACACTGGTGTCACGGTCCTTCCATACTGCATATTCCATATTGTGTATAAAATCTGTGGAGAGAATTTGAAACATTTTTAATAGACAGAAAACATTTACGTCACTCATTGACTAAATATAAATTAAAATCTTACTTTTGCCTGATTAGATCTCTTTCGGCTCTTGTTGTAGGGAATTTTATAAACTCTCTCAATATCTCTCCATCATTGACAGCATTAGTCACATCTCTGACATATTTGCTAACTGTGGTCTGACCTAAATATTTAGCCATACCAACAATTCGTTGATACGAACCTGTTGCATAAAAAGAGAGAACGCACAAAACCTGTAAAAAAAATACTTTAATTAATAAACTCTGCTGTTAAGAAAAGTTAATTATTTTGTAAGAATTTCCATAAATTAACTATATTTAACACAAGAAACCTACCTCCTGATTTCGTCTTCATATTCTCTAAGACTATTTACTAAACGCCAAAAAAAGTAATAACTACGTAACAGACGATTTCTTGATGACATAGACATATTTTTCAGGCACCAAAGTTACTTATTATCACTTAAATAAAACAATTTTTGACCACAACAACCGTAACGATAATGCTCTCACTGAAAATTTTTCGGTGAGTGATGTTACGAGGGCTGGCTGTCGAATAAAACGATACGATCTGTCAAAAGCAAGTTCGTGCTGCCGATCCTCATACTTAAGCTTTCGATAACTATACCATTACCATTACGATTACGAGATTAGTTAGTTCGTGCTATTGAATTTTAGTTCCTTAAACGACCGTAGCGGCGCTGTTATGGTTTTCATAGAAAATAATTCGATTACGATTACCATAACCAAAACTATAGTGGTTCGTGCTTGGCCTACAGATCACAGCTTTGTTGTAACAGTTTTTTAAAGTAACTCTGTCTGTTTCTCTATCAGTAACGCTTTCACAGTTAAACTACTGAATCGATATTGACGAAATTTAGAATACTTAGTATAAGTTTGAACTTCAAGGAGGATATTATTATATTATTTATCCAACTCCGATAACCAGTATTCACGCGGACGTAGTTACTTGTTACTCACAAGTCTACTGTGTTTTGCAGTTTTAATTGACGCCGGCCATTTTTAATATCAATTGATTTTTGAATTTATGATTCACATGATGTAAAAATGTATGTAATGTTAATATAATAATAAAAAAAATGTAACATACATACATTTTTTTTCTTATTATAGTTTATTCATCCTGCAACCATTGTGAAATATCGCAACCGTTTTTGCAACAAATTATTATACCTTACTAAACAAGAGCAGGCCGAAGGAAAACCCTGGTAAAAGTGAGAGGAAAATGACAATTGACTGAAAAAGCTATTCAGACCATGAATACTCAGTGAACAATGCGTTTCGGAGACTGCATAACCTGGATTTACTCCGAGTTTCACTGCTGCTCTTTATTTAAAATTATTTTCTCAAATGCAGTTTATCGTTTTTATTAGTATTCATTTTATTATTATTTGCTGTGTTCATAGGTTTTTCTATAGTTTTCAATCTAATACACGCAACGTTCTGCTGAGGATAACATAAGTATGTATTGAGTGTCAAAAAAGCTCAAGAAGATTAGATAGTACAAAAGGGCATATAGCACCTACCTATACTAGCACCGTAAATATTTAAGTTCAAGCGAATGAGAATCTTCTATGTGTGTGAAGGCTGTTATTGGATAAAGACAATATGTGTACTTTAAATATTATTTATTTGCAGAAAATCAACAGATTGCATAGGTACGAAAATTTTTCAGACTTTTTAAAAATTGTATGTATCAAAGAAAAAAACAAACAACAGTTATAACTATATTATAAAACTCACCACCAACACATTATCGAGTGTTACAGTACCTAGATTCAATTTATTTTTAATCGGCCTATCATTAAAGACCTTTATATTACGCAAAAATCGCTCTGGGATGTAAGTCCCCTAACGGCAAAACCTTAATACTGTTGTTTTGTTGGTTGCATCATACTCATAATCATGGCATCAACGATATGATGCAACAAACTAATGAGCATCCACTCTACTTACTAAAACCACCACAGGTCAAGCTACTAATTTTACTGACTGGGTCATAACTGCCGCACCCTGTATATTACAGTAATTAATGTATGAGTTATTAATGCGTTATTGCTTACTCATTGGAGTATCTAAGATTGATCTGTACGACTGTACAATTATTGCTTTGAAATCAATGGCACTTCACAGTAGGGAAAATCTTCTTAAAAATGCAACATCTGAAGCTCTGTACAATAATAGTATATTACGTAACAAGTGAGCGAAGTTGCTAATTGCTGTAATTAGCAACGCTCACGAGTTACATACGTTTTTCAACACACTTGTGAGTAAAAGACAGACATACGTGATCATAAAATAACAAACACACTTGATAACAAAGCTGTGAATTGTGATTGTAAAATGGCGCTGAACCTCGCGCATGCGCGTAGGTTTTTTTTCCGTCAAATGTGTCAATGTCTGTATAGCATATACAGCCTATTTTAAGTGAAAATGTTTAATTTGGAGTGGTAAATGCAAATATTTTAATATTTTATGACAAATGATTGTAAATTTTGAATAATTTGTTTAATATACAAATTTATTTTACTAATATAAGGCGCAAACATTTAAAAATGTATATGGATTTGAAGTGGTATAAAACCTCTTTGTTGTTTCTGAAAATATTTAGTGTATAACCCGGACCAATAAAATATGCTCTGTTTTCTCGCATGTTACTACATTGGTTGAAAAGTTCGCGGCCTGGCCATTAAAAAAAAAACTTTTGTTATTTTTTCTGCCGTCATTTTGAACTGTCATTATTGAATTGTCAGCCCGCGAATTTTCAATTTGATATCTTGTTTAAATAAAATTTTACGAACAATATAAATACGTGTGTAGAACAAATTTTCACTAATGGAGAAATTTGAACAACGTGCTGTGATTAAATATTTGTTTAAAAAAAGATTAACACCAAAGGAGATCCATGATGACATGCAAACAACATTAAAGGAATCTGCCCCATCTTATGCCACTGTGAAAAAATGGGTTGCAGAATTTAAACGTGGACGAGAGAACATCGAAGATGACCCTCGCTCCGGCAGGCCAATGACGTCTACGACCGAAGAAAACATCAATAAAGTGTGTGATCTCATATTGAAAGACCGTAGATTGACTATCAGAGAAATTGCAGACACTATAGGCATCTCATATGAACGAACGCAAAACATCATTGTCCATGAACTCGGCTTTTCTAAGGTTTCGGCTAGGTGGGTCCCCAGATTGCTTTCAGTAGAGCAAAAGCGAATTCGACTCACGATTTCTCGCGACTGTTTGGAGATGTTCGAGGCTGATCCACAAGGTTTTCTTGACAGATTTGTGACAATGGATGAAACCTGGGTTCACAACTATACCCCAGAATCAAAACAACAATCCAAACAATGGAAAAAATCAGGTGAACCAACTCAGAAAAAAGCAAAGGCAATTCTGTCGGCTGGCAAGGTGATGGCGTCGGTTTTTTGGGATGCTAAGGGTGTCATTATAGTGGACTACCTTCCAAAAGGCGAAACAATAAACTCTGCGTACTATAGCACCCTTCTGCGCCGTTTACGTGAAGAAATTAAACAGAAACGCCCAGGATTACTGAGAAAGAAAGTGTTGTTTCACCAGGACAACGCCCGAGTCCACACGTCTGTCGAGTCTATGGCTCAAATTCGTGATTGTGGTTTCGAATTGTTGCCACATCCAGCTTATTCTCCTGATTTGGCACCTTCGGACTTTCATCTGTTTCCAAACCTGAAAAAACACCTCGGTGGGCAGAAATTTTTAACGAATGAAGAGGTCGAAGCCGCTGTTAACCTGTATTTTGAAGACCTTGAGGAATCTTTTTTTAAAACAGGTATGGAAGCTCTGGAAAGCAGATGGAAGAAGTGCATAGAGCTAAATGGAGATTACGTCGAAAAATAAAAATATTTTTGTATGTACAGCCTGCAACAGAATAATGTATACCACCATCTGACGTCGTACGCACACGCGCGTTCATCCATACTCACTCACACCACGAAAGTCAACCAATCCAAGCATAATAAGTGGACGTGCTTACGCACACACGCACACTGTGAAAATACTTTACTTCTGCTGATTCATTAATTTGTTAAACTCGTTCTTAGCTACTCTCAAGTCTCACATGACGAGCTATATGGATGAATAGTAGGCAGACAAGATAATATGATGCTAATTTCACAACATCAAGTCATAGCGTCCATGGCCTAGCGGTTTAAGTGTCTAGGAATGAGATCAGGACAGGTCAGGTATCGAATCCCACAAAAAACTGTGATTTCATATTCATTTTTAGTGATTGAAAGAAGAAATATATTACAACTTTTTTGATGTTTTTTATTAAGTTTGAATTTGAAGTAGGTAACTATTATTAGCGTAACTATTCGAAATAACAACGATGCCTCATTTTTTAAGACAAAATAAGTGGAAGACCCCGATTATCTTTTATTGTGTTGCTAGATTTATTTTTAGCTTGTCATATCATTAGAAAAAAAAAGTTAAATCTACCCTCTATTATTTAATATTATGTAGTCGTGTTTCTAGATGGTTTGCATTCATCGTTACTTGTTACTACTATCAGATTGTTGTGCCCAAATGAAATTAAAAATTAATTATCATTTAACATTGCTGCAGAGAGCTGAAATCATTTTTTCATTCAATCAATACTTTTCTATCAGGGGAATTGCACGTCGATTGATGATATTTGTAAGTTTTAAGTTAATTATTATTCTGACTTAATCCTTGTATTAAACGTGATCGTTATTTCTATGTTGATAATTTTATTTTCAGAGAAAAACAGTGCAACTATCTGTTTGTCGTTAAGAGGAACCGGGGGATATATCCATTTTTACCCACTCGTTCGACAGCCACCACATATGATGTGAGTTTGCAAACTGTGTGACGACATTTGAAAGCAAGCAACATATATTGTTACAGGTAAATAAAGAAGTATATAATCCGACGTTACATATACAATATATTGTAACTTAAAATGAATTAACTTTCTTATGCATGCAATATAATTTGTTTAAACTTCAAGGGAACTTAAGTTTATTTATTCATTTACAGGCTAGCAAAAGAGATATTGATGAACGAAAGCAATATTTGGGATTTGATTCGTCTAGCAATGTAGTTATTTTTACGGATAAACGACATTCAAGTCGGACAAAGATGGCCGTAAAATATTATGGAGGAGAAAATGCCAACGTTATGATGCTCGAAACACCCTACCTGTTAGTTTAAGCGGCCGCATTAAACGCCATCGAGAATTTGTGGGGTCAAATGATTTTAAATTGGGATTCATCACAAGTGAGGTCCAGAGCCAAATTAGAAGGGCGGGTTATTTCAACTTGGGAGATGATGAGAGGATCTGCCTTGTGCTGGAATTTAGTTGACAGTATGAGATCTCGGTTGCAGCAGGTCATAGACTCCGACGGCGCTCAAATTAGCTATTAATAAAATAGTGAGGTAATAGTTGTCTTTTAAAAACTAGATAATCCAGAGTGAATGATGTTATTGTTGATTAGCTTAGAAATAAGCTTAGCTTATCTTATTTATAGTTTCTGGCTAATAACATGTTGATTCATATTTACAATGGAATTATTACTTCAATTATACAGGGTGACTGGTACCAAACCCGCCATAGCAAATTAGCATATAGAGGAGGTCATTTGCTAATTATTGGACCTTACTTTCCCTAACTAAAGTTTTATACTTTAGGAGATATGTCAATTTTTATACATTATTGAGATTTTTCCAAAATTTGACCTTAAAGCATTCGTAACTTTATTTTTCGTCATTAGTTTAGAGTTTTTTTATTATTTCTTGGTAGTCATTAACATTTGTGAATAAAATACGTCGGAACTTCCCTCAAACTAGGGTTAAAAAATAAGACGCTTATGCTTTTAAAAAAAATCAATAAAGAAAAATTACTTTGCCATCAAATTCAACCGGAAATAATAAAAAAACTACGGCGTTTTAATAATTTATTCTACTCTAAATTAGTTCTCTAGTTCGTCACCTTACCAACGGTACTAAATTTGCAACGGAAAGTTTGATTCGCTAAACATCGGTAGGATTTTCAGGTCAACCAGTCATTTTGATCAAAAATAGTGAAGGTCCCAACGACAGGATAAAGCTAATTTAGCAAAGTAGTTTTTGCAAATTTATGAGTAGGTATTAGATAATAGAAATTGAGTGCTTAGTGTACTTAATTTTTTTTTTTACTTTTACCATGTAAAGCAAGAAATCAGGAAAAGATATCGAGCATCAAAAGAAAAATTTAAATAGAGTTAAAACTAAAAATTCTGCTCGAATTGCTGCCCGCGATTTCTGATACATGCCCGATATCTTTTCCTAATTTCCGTGGTGGTAAGACTGAGTCTAATTTCTTGTTTCATAACAGAAAATGCATTATTAATTTTTTGAATTAACTCATCTTTTGTGGTTACTTCTTCATTGTAGACCAACTCTTTGGCCCGGCCCCAAACGTAGAAATCGAGAGGTGTCAAGTCTGGCGACCGAGCTGGCCATTCAATTGGCCCACCTCTACCGATCCATGAATCGGGGAATGAACTATTTAAAAGTTCTCGGACGTCCAGCCTGAAATGCGCCGGGCACCAATCGTGTTGAAACACAATGGGCGTGTCGTCGGTTATTCCATCCAACAGCAGATCAGGCAAGACGTCCCTTAAAAATTCTAAATAATTTCCCCCATTTAAAATGTCTGGTAGGAAATAGGGTCCAAAGATATTACGACCAATAACGCAGGCCCACACATTAACAGAAAATTTCCGCTGGACCGATGTAACCCTCTTTTTATGGGGGTTATCATGGGACCAGTGGTGCAGATTGTGGAAATTGGTGATGCCTTCTCGGGTGAACTGTGACTCGTCGGTCCAAAGGATACGCTCCAGAAATGTTGGGTCGTCGACATCGGTGTGAAGAACGAGGCGACAGAAATTCAACCTCCTTTCGTAGTCGCCATTTTCAAGCCCTGCCAACACTCCATTTGTTAATTATTTACGTAACTGTTATTCTAAAGACAACATTTGATTTGGATTATGTTACATCGAAGCTCGTCGTAATATTAATAATTTCTTTAATTCTAAAGATAACACTGGTCGCTTTAGTGTAAGTAGGTACATAAATAAACTCAAAATTACCTTGAACTGGCGTGTAATGATACGGGTGTTGATGGTCCCCATGCATCACTGACCAGACTTTCCACTGGCTGACGCCCAAAGCGGCAGCTACCACTCTGGTGCTAGTCGTGGGATCTTCTTCAAAAGCTGCCAAAATCTGCTGATCAATTCCAACAGGTAATTGTCGCACAGCTGCTTGGGGTACCCTGACGTTCAAGTTACCCGTTTCTCTAAACCGACGATATGTGGTAGGAAATGTGTCACGGTCAGGTAAGCGTCTATTTGGATATCGCTCCTGGTAAATTCGCCGCGCTTTGCGGGCGTTACTGTGTGCAGCACCATACGCCAGCAGCATGTCGGCGTATTCTTCCCTTGTGTATCCCGGCATTTTAAAACGAAATGTCTTATTTATTTATACCTGTGTCTACTCAACTATTTGTGAAAGCACACGAAACGGAAAGGAAAAGCATATATGACAACAACTTAAATGTCATAGAGATGGGTCCGACCTCATCTTTTTCATTTGACGTCTAAAAGTCATTGAAACTGTCATTGCAAATGAAAAGAGTTGGTCTACAATGAAGAAGTAACTACAAAAGATGAGTTAATTCAAAAAATTAATAATGCGTTTTCTGTTATGAAAGAAGAAATTAGGCTCAGTCTTACCACCACAGAAATTAGGAAAAGATATCGGGCATGTATCAGAAATTGCGGGCAGCAATTCGAGCAGAATTTTTAGTTTCAACTCTATTTAAATTTTTCTTTTGATGCTCGATATCTTTTCCTGATTTCTTGCTTTACATGGTAAAAGTAAAAAAAAAAATTAAGTACACTAAGCACTCAATTTCTATTATCTAATACCTACTCATAAATTTGCAAAAACTACTTTGCTAAATTAGCTTTATCCTGTCGTTGGGACCTTCACTATTTTTGATCAAAATGACTGGTTGACCTGAAAATCCTACCGATGTTTAGCGAATCAAACTTTCCGTTGCAAATTTAGTACCGTTGGTAAGGTGACGAACTAGAGAACTAATTTAGAGTAGAATAAATTATTAAAACGCCGTAGTTTTTTTATTATTTCCGGTTGAATTTGATCGCAAAGTAATTTTTCTTTATTGATTTTTTTTAAAAGCATAAGCGTCTTATTTTTTAACCCTAGTTTGAGGGAAGTTCCGACGTATTTTATTCACAAATGTTAATGACTACCAAGAAATAATAAAAAAACTCTAAACTAATGACGAAAAATAAAGTTACGAATGCTTTAAGGTCAAATTTTGGAAAAATCTCAATAATGTATAAAAATTGACATATCTCCTAAAGTATAAAACTTTAGTTAGGGAAAGTAAGGTCCAATAATTAGCAAATGACCTCCTCTATATGCTAATTTGCTATGGCGGGTTTGGTACCAGTCACCCTGTATAATAAGTTCATACGCCAAGTGACAGAAAAATAAAAGTGAGAACTGTCATTCAAATCTTTCAAATAACAACTATTACCTAAACTATCATTGTTTTTAAAATTAATCGTTTAATAAATTTGTGAAATAAAAATTCCTAGTCAGACGTAACATATTGTGAAATGCAAAAAATAAATAATTATCTGGAAAAGATTGTGTTGTTTTAATTAGTAGTTTTTACCTGCACCTTATTTTTCGATTGCTTGCACTATATTTAATTTATTGATTAATTAGAATATAAATATAATTAGAATATAGAACATAAAAATTATATTTATATCATTTTAAATTATATTAAATTATTAAAAAATTTCTTAATTTAAATGAATATATATTATGGTTTATTGATGAATATATCTTCATTAAATTTGAACAAAAAAAAAGATATTGAAGATATATCTTTAAACATTATTAATTTAACAATCAATCAATAATTTAACAATAAAAAAGACATATTAATATAGCAACGGAGAAAAAAAAATGCAGACCTTTTAGAGTTCTATAATATAAAACAATAATCTGCACATTATACGGCTGACATAGGCTCGTCGAAGTACTGAAACTAAAGATCTATACATCCGTGTAGTTATATTATTTCTTGTTTTGACACGATTTAGTTGGTTAGCTTAGTTAGAATTGATCTTTAGTTGTGTGCGTACGACTGGTGGTCAACGTTATTCTGAGTCTTCCGCACACATACAACGCGAATGTGTGCGTGCGTCTGGGGTGGTATACATTATTCTGTTGCAGAGTGTACTTTATTCTGTTTTCTTGACTAGGCCGCGAACTTTTCAATCCACCTTCGTACTTGCACAAAGGTACAATTCAACTTTGTAGGATTCATTATATTATGCACTAGGGTATAATATATTATGCACGCGTGACTTATAGCCCAGTTTATAGTTCTAAACTCAATAGAATAACGCTCACTTTACGAGCAAGTGTGTTGAAAAGTAATTTATGTTTTATCGAAGCACTTTCCTAGTAAAACTGCCAAATTGGAGAAATCGAAAACCATTTGTGGCAATAAAGAGATTGGTTACTTTTTTTACCTTTAGCACGTAAGAAAGTAAGGAAGTACAGTCAGGTTTTGAGAATTAGGAGATACCGGAGTGGTCCCTGTGATGTAAAGATGAAAGAGTTTTCAATAATCTTTTATTTTGTGTTTATTTTTACATTCTATTTTTTTGAAACACGCTTACCACACTCTTATAGAACTTGTGCTTATGTTTGTGTGTGAACGCAGTACTTTTCCTTCCACCTTGTTTTGAAAGAAGGACACAAGACAGCGTTTAGTTAATTGTGCTAATAAGCCGAACTTTAGAGGTGGACCATGAAGTACTTAGGCAATATCTGAAAGACATAATTCTTATGACTTAAGAAGGGTTTACTTTACTGAAGCTTACCGCATCGGTGGAAAGGGTTTTTATATGTTCTATGGAATAACACTCTAAACTTATTGTTTTAAAAAAAAGTGCTTACTCTGCCTCTTAACATAGAATTGCAGCATAATTGACATTTTATTTTCATTGCATACAAACTTCCAATATTTACATCGTTCAACTAAAAACAATGTTATTCCTTTTACCAAAGCTTAAACAAGCGTAGTTACTTTGGCTTCAAAATCACACGTTTAACTTAGTTACTGGGACACGATATTCTACGTAACCATGTATACAATTTAATTATCCACAAAGCGTATGTACATACATATAGGTAGGTATAAATCATGTGACTTTACATCAAAGAGAACCTATTGGAGCTGTAAGCAAGGGAAATAATAACAAGGTACAGAGGTTGTGTATGGTTTCAGAGGGTCTGCATTGCTCAAACGGTGAAATAAAATTGGAACGGGGGAAAAACTTATTAGAAACAGTTTTTCAACATAAAGATTGGATTATCAGTTATATAAATAGGTATTAAATATACAGGGTGACTGGTGACAAATTTTTGATATTGAAGGAGAGCTCTCTGTACTCGATTCTGATCAAAGTTTTGTAATAAAAGTAGTTCAACAGCATTCCCTATAAATAAATAAAGAGTTCGCGAGTGCTTCACGAGCTTCACACTCAGTAAATAACAATTATTTATTTTTATGTTTTCTCTTCGTGTACGATCTCAAACTATCACGTACTCGAATTTCGAAAGTGACTCGCCAGTCTCCCTGTATAACATGCTTTGTTTCTCTTTGCTGGTCTCCGTAAAGTGAAAGGAGAGTAGCAAAAAATAACACATCAAGAACTTTTATAAAACTATTACCATGACCAAAATAAATTATATAGGTACAAATAAGCCAGTGTGGTCTTTTCAATATATTTCTCGGAATTTTACTAGTCTAATTAAGTAAATTCAATAATAAAACCCCTTGTATTTATATTATTTGTGTAAATATTACAGTCCAGTGTGCATCAACGTGATATGAATTATTTAAAAAGTCACATCAATATTGATGTCATTCCAATTAAAAGTTAAAATTCACATTTAAAATATTAATAGGTAAATGAGAAAACCTTCTTTCAGTGGTAGAAATCGCTTGTAAATAGATTTAATACCATCCGCGATGTAGAGATACCGGTTTCAGTATTTTTTTTCGAAAATAAATAACAAATATGTATATGTTACCGACAATTTGTATAATTCAGGTAATATATGCAATCCCTAGGCAATGTAAAAAATACCTAAGACGTCAAGGCAATGTATGAAATATAATGTATATTAGACCATCACATACTTTACCTAGGTAATGTAGATATACAATTCCTTGGAGTGTTTCAAATGATTGTGCCAACGTGTCACGTATCAATGAAAGTCATCTCTACTGGTTAATAAATAAATAAATTCAGCTTGATATTATTATTATATATATTACATACAGGCTTATTGTAACATGGTCAAGGCTCATTTGTATTTATCTTACTATAGATTTCAATCTTGAATCCTAATTCCTGAACTGAGTTCCCTGTTAAAAACCCTACAACGCATTAAGTTCTTTGATTAAGTATACATTTATGGGCGTTGCCATAACAACCAAAATACTGACGCCAGCATTGAAATACCAAACAGAGCAGTGGATTAAAATATAAAGTAATTTTTTTTATGTTTGAATGTATGATCGATGATTGAGATTTAATCCGATGAACCGACATCAGAATAATGTTCTTTTTCTGCTTGAAACCTTAAATAAGGCTGAGGCTAAATAATATAAACAAGTAAATATAAACAAGTAAATATAAACAGAATAACATATATCTTAGGGCCTTAAACCATCAGATCACGGTATATTCCTCGTATTTTTGTATTGAATAGGCTCAAAAACTACTGGACCGATTTCAAAATTTCTTTTACCATTACTTAGAGGGATTCTTCCGAATCCGTATAGGCTACTTTTTATCCCGAAAATCCCGCGGGTATCGAAATTGCGCTGGTAAAACCGCGCGCAACAGCTAGTTTATTAATAAAGCATCAATTACTAAGCATTGATCACAAAATAAAGAAGTAATGACACGATTTGTAGAATAGTGTTCTTCGTCGGTTTTATTTTAAATTCTAAGAGGAATTATAATAGGGCCGTATTCGAAACTACACTCTCTAAAAAGTCTTCCTAATGTCAATCTTAGATACTATTGCCCGGCTGCACTAAACTTTGGTAGCTCCTAAGTTGATACTTAAGTCTCTAGGACGTGCTTAGGAACAAAAATTGCGATGCACTAAACTTAGGTCAATGCCTAAATGCTTATGATTATGTGTGATGTAGTTTAGGCATGCCATAACTAAGTTTATGCCAAAAGAGTTTGGTGTTTAGTGCAGACGGGCCCTAAAATCTTTTTTTATTAGCAACTGTTAATGAAAAAAAATCGAGTTTGGAGTTTGTTAATTTGACATAAGTTGAAGAGCGTTATGTCAAATTGAGCTCATAGTTACTGCATATTGGCTACACAAGTTGATAAAAAAAATATTATCATACTTTCAATACTAACCCTCAACACAGTATTATTGCATCTGTATATAGCATAAGCTTCAAAACAAAAGCAGAGCCATATGTTCGTTCATTTACATCGAAAGCGTGAATGAAACATGAATGAAAACTTGAACATTTACGAGTTTGTAGGCACATGTTTTCCCGCTGAATTTATGGCGCGGATTGCGCAGTAAATTGACGAAGCGATTCGTGAACGAGTGAAAGAAGCATTCGTGTGTAGGTTTAGTATTGTTTTTTTGTAGCGTTAACCGTGTTTTACCTAAATCTGACTTGATGGTAAGTAAAGGTGTTACACACGTCGACGTCAACCGATAGTTTTTACTATGCCAAAAAATCCGATCGACCTCGACGGACGACGACGGACGACGGACTCTAAGAAAGGTTAAAATGAGACTGGCTCTGGATAAAGCATTTCCGCATAACATATAACATATTTCGTGTCAAACTTTATATGAATAAAGCTCACTAGCCAGGCGATTACGGCACACATATCTAGATCTGCTAGTGCTATTCTAAGCCAAATCTTCGTGGCTAAAATAAAACATTATACAGGGTGACTTGTGAGTCACTTTTGAAATTCGAGGACGTGATAGTTTGAGATCATAGATGAAGAGAAAAAATATAATAAAAAATAAATTTTAATTATTTACTGAGTAAACTAAACCGAAAGTTAAAGAATGCATTACGCAACGCATGTTTACATAAGTGTAATGCAATAGATAGGTACTTAGCGGGTGGTGGTGTGCGTGTGGCGGGAACACTGCTTTGTGCATGTTGACTGAGGCAGCGCGTCGGGAAAAGTGTAGTAATGTCTCTTTATTGAGGTTTCTGGTTAAAAATTGCTTGCTTACCTTTATTACATAATTATGATCAGTATCGAGTTCAGAGTGCTCTACTTCAGTATCTAAAATTTGTGACCAGTCACCCTGTATCATACACTTTCCGTATTCGCCGTTATCTCATCCTTTACAATATAGAGTTTTTCCCAAACTAAAGGGAATTATGGTCTGCAATCGTCACACTTGGCTAGTGGATGTTCTTATAATTAACTAGCTATAGTATATGTACTCGGAAGTATTTTGGCTTTAATTTTTGAAATGAACTAACTTTGTGTTATTTTACTATTTACAATCTATACTAATATATAAAGCTGAAGAGTTTGTTTTTTTGTTTGTTTGTTTGTTTGAACGTGCTAATCTCAGAAACTACAAGTGGGATTTGAAAAATTCTTTTTGCATTTGATAGCCCAATTCTTGAGGAAGGTTATAGGCTATATTTTATTCCGAAATTCCTACGGGATCAAAAGTTACGCGGGTAAAACCGCGCGCGGTTTCTAGTAAATTATAAAAATGTAGTGCGTTTCAAACGTCGATGGTGGCGTATGATGCCACCATTTTTTTATTATACCGTTAATAACTTTTAATCATGAGTACCATATAAATAATCCTGGTTTCCTTCTAGCTATAAAATATTACTCAGGTTGACTATATGAGGTTTCAGTTTTTATTTGCGGATAATGTTTAATGCACGACATAAAAATACCTTTACTGTGTAATAAAACGTTGGAAATAGATTTACTTTTAGAAACCGTGTTGCATGCAAGAGTTGTAGGTAACCTATTTTTAGTTTTCCAATTTTTATATTGAACTTTTACGATCTACCCGCGTTTTTAGGTAGCGATTTAAGTCCTCCTTCCAAAAGTTGAATGCATGGTATTGGGTGTTGCCAACTACTTATGTTTTTTCAGACCGTAGCTTTCAAAGATGGAAAATGTTTAAATTATACTAGAAACACATTGACGACCAGTCTGGCGATGGGGTAAACCTGTCTGCCTCAGACGCCAGTGGTTGCGGGTTCGATTCCCGCACGGAACAAGAAAAAAAAATGTTTCTTGTCTGGGTATTTATCTCTTTATGTATTATAGGTTCCCCCCTAGTTCGCTACATGGTATCTCATAACACAAGCTAGCTTACTTTGGGGCCATGTAGTTGGTGTGATTGTCTGGGGATTTTATTTATTATTATTATTTATATGCTTATAAATAACACAATTCAGAGTTACAATTGCATAACCAATTATTATTTACTAAACCTAGTTGTAGAGGGAATAATTTATTGAAAATGAAATGAATATGTTTCCTGCCTGAGGCTCAGAATAAATTTTTTAAATACTTAATTTACTTGGATATAAGTGCTTATTCATAATTCATATACGCCTGAGTTCCGATTTTTCATCTCTAAAATGTATTTTATCACGATTCTATTAGAGGCTACTGTTAGAGGTAATTGTTGCATTTATCAGGGTTAACTTCAATAACTTTAAATTTATACTAATCATAAGAAAAATCTCAGAATCAAGTTGACGAAAATATGGCAGTCAAACAATAAACTCTACAGCTATTTTTACAATTGTCTGCGTTAGTAAACAAAGTCAAATTAAAATTCTAGAAAAACTTTACAAACAAGTTAGTTGACTAACTGATGAGTGCCATAAAGTTACTTCCGTTTCCTGAGTCCAACATCCGGTTAAAAATGCTAGAGTTACACTGAAGCGCATTTGTCATTTACTTATTCATTAGTTGGAAGTTGAACTAACAAATACTAAACAAGTTTAAAAAGTAGAGTTAGCTTTTCAACTTAAGACAGTAGCATATTCTTAAGTATGTTTTTAAAATTCTCAGCCACATCTGTCTCTCCGTATGAACACGTATGAATGTGGTAAAAACGACTGAATTGATTGTCACACGGTTTTCCCTCATTGATTTAAGGGAGGTTTAAATCTTACTAATCATACAAACATTATAAATGTGAAAGTTTGGATGTCTGGATGTTTGTTCCTCAATCACAGCAGAACAGCTCAACGGATGAAATGTCAATGTTTAAATTCGCCCTGGCTCCTAAAAAAATTGATTATTAATAGTAATTATTTGCATATTTTACCAACATATTTACATATTTTTTTACACAATTATTTATTTACAATTTACACAGTTTGCTATTTAAAACAGACATTTTAAAAGTATTTTATCGACACACTTTAAACCCGCCGACAGCTTGTTAAAACAAAGTCACTGTCAACACAAAGCTATCCTGCGGAGCTAGCATGCTACCGTCGACAACGATAAATCGGGCCTTTTATCGATATTTTCTTAAATAAGGTATTTAGTGTATGTAATTTATTAAGATTATGACATATTTGGTTCTGTGGTCTTAATCATGGTATCAAATCAAGTAATTATATCTATTATGGTGCGCATATTAGCTTACATAATAATAGGATAAAATGACAAAATAATATTTATCTTGTCGATTCGACAATTTATCGATGATTGCATGCTAGCCCTGCTGAGGGTTGTATTACTATTGTCGATCGCATCTGATTGTATCGATTTTAAGTCTTTCATTAAACGATTTCACATCAGTAGGTATTTAATAAAAAAAAACTTTTTTGTTCATAAAGTTTATATTAGAAAATAATTCAAAGTAGCTAATTATTTATTTTAATTCTTATTTCATCTAAGAAATCGATATTTTTCGATTTTCTATCGAATATTTAATCGATACTGTCGGAGTCAGTTATTAAATCAGATGACTTTTGTTACTTAGAATCCATCACTTTATCAGTCATCGCTCAATTTGAAATGCACCAAAACAAACACAAGGTTTTTGAATTATTATGTTATTATTAAATTGTTAAGTATTAAGTGAAAGGTCAATAAAAAGGTTAGTGGTCTTCTTGGTTATATTAACATTACCATCTCAGATATTGCGTTCGATTATTTCGCTCCTATTAAGTATATATTTATTGTCCAGGTGATCATGACCTCCAAATTTGAAATTTTTTGGGTAAAGACAAGGTATAGCACATTTTCCCCTTCATGAACGATACATGGGACGAAATCAATAGTAATTTAGAACATAAAAAGTATATTTCCAATGGTCCTGCTATCGTGGCGGACAATGTATGAAACAAAGGCAAAGTCCTTTGGCATAGTGATAGTGTACAGTCTAGAATGGCACAAGGGCTACTTTTTTAACTGTAAAACTGCTAAAACTGCGAGAAACAGCTAGTATACAAGGTGTTATTTTTGATATCCCATAACTTTGAAGTTATGTTCCTTACTAAAATATAATACTTTTTGCCAAAGAATATGTGGTTTAAATGTGCGTACTTTCCAAGATATCATCAATCTCAATATAATGAGTTCATAAATCATCACCCTAGTAAAATCTCTTTAACATTCATTCAATAGACGCGTGTCACTAAAGCCATACAATAAACAACAAAAACATTTTAGACGTCGAGGAACGTTGCATACATTGTACAACGCAAAGCGTTGCGAACTGTACCTGCAGACCGATAAAAAAGAGATAGAAAATGTCACGTTGTCATACTTCGCATAAAGGTGTTTTGCATAAGATATTTTGACTTGTTTGAATTATTTTGTATGAAAAAAACCACAAAATATTATTCACATGTTTTTGATTCTATTACATGGTTCCATTAATGGAATCAAATCCCTAGAGTTATGGGAAATCAACAGAAACACGTTGTATAATAAAAGTTTAGATGTTGGAATAAACCATGTTTACGAAAAGGTTTACTATGCTATACGGGCATTATACGGGCATTATACGGGCGGTGCTTTACGAAAGTTTATAATCTAAAGTAAAAAAATAATCAAAACCTCTTTATTGCAGTCTCTTTCCTCAATTAAAACAATTGCATTAAAACAGTATTATAAAAAAAGACGCGGACACAAAGCGTCAGTAGTATAGCCGTTTTCTCGCTAAATAAAATTTCTTCGCAATTGCTTCCTTTGATCACTTTAATTTGATAATAGAATTACTGGGGTTGTGGCATAAACGCTGGTAAGTTAAGTTTACTTCACAATAAATGAAGCTGCGAAATTAAAAAAAAAAACTGTTTTTGTTGCATAACGAATAAACCTTTATTACTTTTAAAATTATTTTTTTGAAAAACTCCAATCGAGCTTTTAGTCCAGTATGTATTCAAGTTGGCTTAGTTTTATTTAACTGTCTGTCTGAGAGTGTATTTGAATTGTGAGGATTTAGATATTTTAGTTTCAGTGATGGCAATACCGTAAATAAATAAAGACAAAAACTATTATAACAAATTGCAAATCAAATCTTTTTCACAAAGCTCACAATTCAGCTCACAGTTCAGATTTTTATGTAAGTATACATGGTTAATTTTAAATAGCAGGTAGCCTCTTGCAGGTAGCCATTCTACTACAACCAATTCCAACAACATTTGTTCTACGATCTTTTATAATCAATCATTTTAAAAATTTAAGTTTTCCCATCACAAAATATTTATTGTCTCTAGATTAGCGTTACTCTATTTACACTGATGCCACGCACCTTGCAACACGCTACGTGCAGCGGGGTGCGGGATTGCGGGTTGACGCAGCAAAATACAGAGTAATTAATAACAGAGGGAGCAAAAATTGTTTTTCTTTTTTTGTAATTTATCAAGATTTGTAAAAAGTCGTAAAACAAATGTTGTTGGTATTGATGTGGAGAACCTGCTTGAGAGAGGTGATGCGTTAATAAATTAACTCTGTGTATTACAAAACATGCAAAACATTAATATGCTTATCTTATGAGTGTTATTAAAAAATATAGAATTTTATTTATGTTGCTCTGGAATAAATGGAAAAACCTTTTATTACCCAGCGTCATGTATTTTTTTGTTATTGGTAAATTCTCTTGGAATTGAATTTAACTCAATGAGCGTTACTATACATATCTAATTGTTACCTACAACTTTAATACGTATCTGGTGTATTCCAACTTCAAAAAAAATCAGCTCCATGTTCAAGTATAATTGAATTTAGGTGATATATTACGTAAATTAAGCTTCAGTTTGTTAATTTTCTGGTTTGTTGTCAATCTAAATTTGTTACACTTCTATGAGTTCATTCAAAACGCTTACATATTGCAGAGTTAGTATGGTAAACTATGCAGGGAATATTCTCTAAATATACCTTATCGTAATTACTCTTTGTTAAGCTCTATTTTTGTATTTTTAATAATAAGTACGCACACAAATAAAATATCGACCCAAAATGTAGAACAAACTTGCGTGCCTCAAACTATTTACAATAATGTAAAATCAGATCTTAGTCCGACCGAACTAGTCGTTATATTTTCGACACTTGAAAATCACGACATTGCCATAAGATTCTTAATCTATGACGTCATTGTAGATTAAGTTTCCATACATTTTGAGCTCTATACCCTGGCAAAGAATTCTATGTAGTAAACTAACAGTTTGAAATGTCAAATAGAGAAATAATGATACCAGTTAAAATCTTCGCAGTGTAAGGTACTGAATGAGAATGATTGAAATTGAATGGTATTTTTTCATTAGTTTAGCATAAAAATTTTAAGCAATGTATAAAAACGAAAATTTGAGGTGTGTACGTTATCTTTACAGTAACTTTTTTGAGAATAATTAATTACAAACATATCTAGTGCATTAAAACGGTTACAGTAAGAAGTAAAATTAGTTTTTTGCAATCTTTTCAAGTCAATGAAAAAGTAAGTGAAGTAAAGCATTCTAGCACACGAAAAATGAAATTATAAAATATTTTGCCAGGCAAAATATTTTTTCTCTCAATTTCACGATATTATTATCGTAAAATTCACTTTACACTTAAAAAAATTTACGATACTACATATTATCGTAATCATCACTATTTCTTTTCTTCCCTAAAGTGGGCACAATGGAACTGTCAATTTACTCCATTGAATTATTTGCCAGAGTATAGCATAGTTTGTGTTAGTTGCTTTCAAACCAAAAGCAAAATAAATAATTATCATAATAATTATCAATAAAAGCATAATAAATACATATTTAAGATGTTTCAAATGACAAACCTTGAAGAAAATAAATACATACATACATACATAACGTCACGCCTGTATCCCTTATAGGGTAGGCAGAACACCAGAGGTTACGAGACCATCTGATGTCACGTTTGACAAATTTGGAGGTATTATAAAGATGGAGAGAGACTATTTTAGTGACAGGGAGTCAGCCTATCGCCCATAAAAACGCCTTTAAAACCTCTGTCCCTTAACTGACTTTTACAGTATGCCCAAGAAGAGAAGCAGCTGGCACATTCTACGTTTTTCTTTCGCTCCCAGTCCAGCATGGAAGAAAATAAAAGAAATTCGTTTGGAATTTCGTGTACCATAAAGGCGATTTAATCAAAGTCGGACACGTCACCACTTTGTACTACAACAATGTATTTCCTACTATATCGTGCCACAGTCCTCCCGCAAAATGCAAAGTTTCGCCTGTGGGTGAATGACAAACAAAAAATACTACTTTTTTAACAACTACCGTTTCTGCGCATAAAGCCAAAAGGATAGTGACAAATTTAAAAATGTGGGTAGTTTGAAATAAGAAATGGACGATTTTGTTCTTTTTCGAGCCAAGATAAAAATTGTATATTTCAATGTGAATATCATTGTGACCTTTTTTCGCTTTATTTTGTGACATTCATACCTATTAAAAACCACGTCTCTTCGCTGCAATTGTCCTTCTGTTTATTCGCGGTAAAGTCATAAAATTTAAATACATAAGTATACGGATGTTCTTCTTTTAAAGGCTACAGTTTAAATATAGCTTTCTTTTGTCCAATGAAAAAATGCCCTTTGTGGACTCTTACAAATAGAGAGATTTATAGTTTAATTATTTTTTCCTGAGTAAGTAGGTACTATCTCAAATATGACGGAAATATCAAGCCAAACTGGCTTTACTCTGCTACCCAAACGAAACCCAGATACGTCGCTAGTTATTTAAGAAACATAAAGGGTGTCTGGTCACAAATTTTAGATAAATTAAAATTTGTTTAATAAAAATCACCCGTCCAGGACTCGAACCTGGGACCTCTCGTTTGCCGGCTCTCCCACTGAGCTACCGGGGCCTGGCGGTACGCCTCGAAATTACTCAACACATTTTTTCATTTATTTAAGAGTAATTTAGCATTTTAAATGCAAAAACTTTAAAATAATGAAGCATAATAAATTAATGCTTCATTTAACTGGGATTCACAATTTCTGAAAAGAAATTGGTCTCGGGTGGTCTTAGCTGCATAGCAAAGCAATACCATTAGATGGAGCTACGTTAGCAATATAACGTAAAAACAAAAATGTGTTAAGTAGTTTCGAGGCGTACCGCCAGGCCCCGGTAGCTCAGTGGGGGAGCACTCGTCCGGCAAATGAGATTTCCCAGGTTCGAGTCCTGGTCGGATGATTAATATTTAATACATTATTTTTTTCATTTATTTAAGAGTAATTTGGCATTTTAAATGCAAAAAGTTTAAAATATCATTACACAAATTTTATATACTGAAGGAGAGCACTCTGTACTCGATTCTGGTCATAATTATGTAATAAAAGTAAGTACTTAATTTTTCAAAATTTTGGTTACTATTTAATTTACTTACGCCTGAGTCAATCGCGGCACGTGACCTGGCACGAGGATCGCTGCCAACGCTAGTGTAACCATGCGTTACGTAGGTAATCAATTCTTTAACTTTCGGTTAAGTTTACTCATCAAATTAGTGATAATTATGTGTTAAACCTAATTTTTAAGTAAAAGCTGTTGGCCACCCAAATAATATAAAATAAAATGAATTATTTTATATTATATTTTTTTTAAACTATCACGTCCTTGAATTTCAAAAGTGATCCACCAGTCACCCTCTATTATTTTTCTCGCATAGTGAATAAAATAGCAAACAAGGAAACTACATTCTGGTTAGTGTCAGTCCGTTAGGAAAAATGTTTAGACATTTCTTCACTGAGCGTGTTGAAGCCACGGGTAACTATGAAATACTTTTATCTTCGTCTAGTAGAGCTTGTGGGAATATGACACTTTCGCATTGTTCCATATTTAAATTTATGTTCTTTTCTCAAGCAGTATTTTGCGTTTTGCTACCACCGTTTATAATTTTTCATTTCTGTTATGACAAATACAGGTCAGAAAAATGTTCTAATCTACACTATTGATAAATTTGCTCCATCAGATTCCAATAACTTTATTTAACGACTGGGTTCACAAAAAAATATGAAAAGCAAAAAGAGTTTAACAGCTTATGTTATTCCTTATGTTATGTTGGTCAAACAAAAATAAATGAATCTTCATACCCATGATTCATTTATTTTTGTTTGACCAACATAACATAAGGAAGTAGTCTCTCTCTCTCTCTATCTGCTTAATCCATGTTATCAGAGGATCATGGTCAATATCAGGATTGCAACTAGAGCTGATGATCTGCCTCCAACAGTTTCCGTTCAGCGCGTCTCTTTAGAAAGGATTAATAAATAATCCTTTAATACATATTACAATGCCAGTTTCTTTGCAGGTATACTACGAGCGAGTAAACACTCACAGTGCAAGCACCTCCTTTGCCCACGCGTGTTGCGGCCAGCGTGATGCGTCCAGAAACCTTCTGTTGGACTCTAAGACGCCCATCACCAAAGTCCGCTTCAGCAAAGGCTTTGCTTTTGCTAATATTGAGGCTGCTAGTGGTAAGAATCTATGAGATTTTGTTTTTGATTGGTAATTAAGTAACACAGAGAAAATTATGTTAGGTTTTTTTTTTATTTAGCAACATGCTTACCTGCTGGAGTATCGCACGTAAAAATATATTAAAAAATATTTTGAACTCTCAGGGACTAGAGCTTTTAAACAGACTGAAACACAAGAAAAAAAGTCATTTACAGAAATTAATTAACCATTACTGTAACGCACACTAATGTAATGTAATGTACAAACTCAATAATACGTAGTAAAAAGGGGTAGTAAAAAGATTTTGATTATTTTCCGCCAAAGTTGAAAGTAGAACTTGACGGATAACAAAAGTTCCAAAGACCTAAAATAAGTTTCGGCAAATCAAACTGTCCAATCAAACAAAACTCTTACAAACTGTTATCAAAAGTCTGAAACAATGATTACATTATTAATTAGATTAATTAATAATTAATTAATTAATATAATTAATAAATTTAATTAATTATATTACAAAATGAATAAGTAAATAATAATGAAATAGTTCTTTTTTAGTATTTGGCACAAAAATATTTAAACTAATATATAAAAAGCAATAATAGATAATACTAGATAAGTAGTTTAGCTACCAAACACTGTAAAGACAAAGCCATACATAGTGGTAGGTTCTTTGGAGGTTGCACAACTAACAAAAAATTTACGAATTAATATTTTATTTTAAGATAGCTTTTCCAAATTTTGACTTGAAGCAATAAACGAATCACAAATCAATTTTGGATACAAAGGTACTCAGTAGAATAGAAATATTTTTTTGGTTGACGTTATGACTCTTCAGACATTATTATTTTATGTCAGGGTCATAAAGAAAATATTCCGCAGTTATGTATGTACGACTGTGATCTATAATAAAATCACGTCTGGTGGGTATTCAAGGTATTTTTATTTCTTTCCAGAATTTGAGGACCAAAGGTCGAGGTTTTTTGCTGAGCATGAGAGATTCGACGATTTTATGGAAATGCGAGAAGGATTAGATTTAATAGGTGTTAGTTCTTTTAAGGAATACATGGTTGCTTACAGGTAACTGTAATACATTAAATTTCTTACTTTAATGTAGTTACGGTTACTTTTTAACTGATCTATTCATTTTCATTGCAGGGAATCTGATCGCTGCCCATGGTATTCGTCCCAGTTACTATTTTGGATAATGTCTTGTTTATTACTCTCTTGGCCACTTCGTATTCTTATAGAATGTAATACGGCTTATGTCCATTATACTGTAAGTAGAGAATTGTCATAAATATTAATATAGAGTTATGAAAAATAATTGATTAATTCATAGTCTTGACTTACCAGCTATTAACCTTTGTAACATAATTAAATATATCCTTGTTACAGATAACAAAAATATTTGGAACTAATTATGAGTTAGATCCATCTCGACAGATAGATTTAGAACACCATTTATCGGAGACCCCTCCGGTGGCGTCAGGTGGCTGCGGCTGGGCGCTGGCGGATGAGCAAAGTGCTGTGATGAGCGCCGCCCCCCGCGCATCCCGCACCCTGCCCCTGTCCCACGCCTCCACCGTCGACAGCCTCGAGCTGTTCGCTGCCATCAGAGGAAACTGTGCCTTAGTACCATCATACTCAGAAGCAATGCGCATTGACGCTGCACTCAGAGAAGACCCTCCAGAAACCCAGCAAAATGCAGGCGTCAATATAGAAATTGAAACTGAAACACGACCCCATAGGCCAACCCTCAAAGCTTCATCATTCGATGAACCAACCCGAAGGCCGAGGGTCACCATAGCTAGCACACATTCTAGTCATAGCATAGCAGCAAATTCTCGTTCACACGAGGCTAAGCAACAGAATAGAAGATCGTGGGCTGGAGTGCTCACAACCGCTAGAAGTGCGAGGCAGATCTTGGAAGAATTTAGGTCATCGAATACGCCGATCAATTACCAACCTATGCCCGAATCACAGCCTCGTCCTGAAAATACCTTGTATTTCTCAAGAGAGCTGTCGCCCACTTGTTCTAGAGATCCTTTCGGCGGTCGTGCTTTGACAACTCCGACGGATGAGCCACCTACATACGAAGAAGCATTAAAACTCCCCGCACTTAGGAAACTGACGAGATCAATAACTGGAACTGATCTCGCTGGTCCTCGGCGGGCGTTCCTCAGGGACGTCATTTCGAACAGACGTTCCTGTCTTGAAGGCGTCGGAGTGCTGGCAGGAGCGAAAGTAGTGAGGTTGCCAAATAATGAGCCGGGAGAAGAAACACCTCTTTAACCTCTTTTTAAACAAAATCTGGACTGTCTATGGTGCAATAAAGTGTTAGTTAGTTTGTAAGAAGTAAGCGCGTACAGTGAGAATGTGCTGTAGTTAATCCGAAAAATGCTTGAGAATTGTTGGAGAATTTTGGAAGATTGAGCTTGCGCAATTAATATTGTTATGAATAGTATAAGATTGAACAGATTTGTATATGATAATATATATAATGCATTGCTTGCTGGAACCAGTTAGTTATAGGATATTAAGTTAACTTAATAAACGAAACACCAATATTAATGGTAAAATAAAATAATTTATATTATCTTCAATAATATTACATTACTTGTGTTGAAATTCTCATCATGATCTCTTTTAAAAACCTATATTGTTTAAAGTATTTTATCTCACCTTTGCGAAACTGTAAATCTTCATTTGGATTTCTTAGATGGCAATTCACTGAGTGTAAACATACTAAATATAATCACTGGAAAAACAAACCTAATCCTTCATAAGTGTGCCAATTTACTACGATACAAATAATTTGTAGTATAATAACTGTATATTTAAGTGTTTAATTTTCAGATAGGCACAAAATCTTATTAACTCGCTGCACTCGCTGACGCACAAAATTTGAAACTTACCTACATACTGACTATGTTTAAAATTAACCAAATACTCATCATCGTTCTCTCATTTAGCTTTAAGCAAAACTAAACCTATGCATATATTTCCTTTTTTTCTGATAGCATAATTCAAAGAAATCCAAAGCTCAGAAATGGATTTCAATAACGAATATACACGACAGCTGCTTATTGTAATTTCAATAAAAATGTATTTACACAGAATTTCATGAATCAAAAAGTACAGAAGGCAGCTCTTCAAGCGCTACTAATCTGTCAAAAAATTTTACTTGAATCTGAACTCTATGCGCTCGACTTTAAGTCAAAATTGGTTGGGGAAATTTGACAGGTAACGCTTGATCTGCTGGCTTCTGTACCTATTGTTCCCTTTTTTGTAATAATTAAGATTGATAATTTTTTCCTTGTTTTATTTTAGCTGTTATACCTTTGTGTTCATAAAAATCTTTGACAGGAATTTTAGGTGAGGATGTCTATACATCTACACTAGATACCAAATAGTGCTTATCGCATAAGTCCTTAATTTTTTTTACATTATACATGTCCTATTTAGTACTAATTTATACCCAATCATTGTGACTCATTACATAATTACACTTATATGACCGAGCACTATTAAGGTGCTTGTAAATAATACATACAGGGTGAGCCGTAAATTTATTTAAAGCCTTCGAATAACATATAACGAATTATGATTTTTGTGATTTACAGTTCTGTTGAAAACGAAAATCTATTCTTGTCCAAAATTTTATGGCAACATTTTAAAATGTTTTATTAGGTTCAACGTTGAAACATCACGTATATATCATCCGCTTTTTATGACTCTTGATTTATATAAAAGTGTATAAAAGGATTCAATTTATGATTTATTAAGATTTTGTTTTAAATTTATTTTTTTTTCACTATGCAAATCTTATGGAACAATCTTTATATCTCACTTAATTAACTAAAAAATGTGCCCATATTTTTTTTCTGATATAATTTATTATACAAATACCTAGGTACTGTATAATTTTGCTTGCAACAGAACATGAAAACATTTAATTTTACCCTTCATCGACAGCTCGTAAAGTATAATGTAGCATAGGTAGGTACAGAGGCACAATAGTAAACATAATAGAGATTTTTAGGGCTTTTCATTAACATTCAAAAAATGTTTGTTCCATAAAAGTCAGTTAGTCATTAATATTCACAGTTGACAGTGTAAATGCAGCAGCGTGATTTTGTGGGAAAATTTACTACCTACGTAGCAAAAAGTTTTAAAAGCTGAAAGCAATTAGTGATGTACACGATTGCAGCTTTTCTGTCGATCACACTAACTGACAAGCTGTCAATGTCAATGTACGGTCTACGGTGGCGCCATCCTGAATATAAGTCTAAGAACACAAATTCCATACAAACATTTACATAGTTTATTGCTTGTCATAAGATCATGCTCTCTCGCTCTCTCTTTCTCTCTCTCTCCTTCTACTGTAATACTCATATTTGCTTAATTTACGAGATGTCTGGGATAAATGCCATAACTTTTTATGTCATTGCTTAGTATATGGAGTAAATTGGTGTAGAGGGATCTCTGCATATATGTATTTAATATTCATCTAGTCAACACTATAGCTGTAAATGCCTAGGTTGCACTTCAAAAAGCGCACAGAACTAGTAGGCCAGTGCTAATATTCAAACGACAAGAATGATTGTTTATATTCTTCATCTAGTTGTAGTTCATGCGAGGATAAAAATCATTGTATTTCATTTTTTATTTTATAATTTTATTGTATTAAAATGTGATTGCCATTCATCCTGTATTATTAATATTCTTCGTATACAATGTGAATACATAAAATAAGTACGCTTAAATAAATTGAAAATATTTTCGATTGTAAATTGTGAGCAAGAAGTTTATTATTTTCAATAAACTGTTAAAAGATTTCTGAGTTTCTTTGTTCTCCTGGTTCGTAGTCAAGAATAATAGAATGGTTCGTAGTCAAGAATAATAGAATAATAGAATATAATCTCCTGTTATCAAGTTTTATTTCTTTATATTTTTTTTAACTTACATTTATTTAAAGACGAATCCGTTAATTTACTCACATCCACGTACGAGATAGGCTAGACAACTGTGGTCCTGGTTCTGCTTTAGATTCCAATCCAGCCCAATTTGTGAAATCTTTATTAATTTTTTCTGTGTTTGCGTGTTAACAGCTCCTTTATTTGTTCCTTTACTGATGTCTGTAACATAAGCGTTGCATTTTAAGTGGGCGTTTTTTAATTTATCTATTTTTATAATGAATGCCAGCCAAGTGCTGGACCCAACTGATGATATGTGGAATCCAGACCCAAACTCATTACTAATAATATACAAAGAAATAATAATGGTTGTCTGTAAGAAATCGGTCTTCAGCGCTAAGGCCGCCTAGTAGTACTTACACAACACACTGTTTTTTTTTCTTATTTATTATCTGTACTGTATACTGAAGTGTAAATAAATAAAAATAAATAAATAAATAATTGGCGACACTAAGCTTGTGCGGAAGAAGTAATTTCACTGACTATTCATTTTAGTAACTTAGAAGAACAAGTGGTCTATATATTTAAAAAAAGATTGGAAGTAAGCAGGTGGTACTGACTTAGGTAGGTACCTCCGAACAGACTCATCTCCTACACGAGAAATCATTAATCTTAATATAAATATATAACTGTTCCGACTGAGTGACTGACAGATAACGTACAGCCAAAACTACTGGCCGTAGATCGCTGAAATTTGAAACATAAAATCCTTAAACGTTGTGGGGGATTAACGGCATACGGTACGGCACACGGGAACGGAAATTATTTGACTTTTTAGTTTGTTTAAAAAATCTTATTTCTCGAGTGCGCGGATGTGATACTTAGCGCAAGGTTCCTCAAAAAATCTCTGGAATGAATTTTCAAGGAAGTGTGCAAGGAATTTTTAAAATTCCCTCGGGAACGGGAATTATATAATTTTTTAGTTTGTATGAAAAAAACATTTTCCCCAAGTGCACGGACGTGATACTTGGTATAAAGGTTCTTCAATAGGTATCTGCTTGTATTATGGAAGGAATTCCCGAAATTCCCACGGGAATGGGAAAAATAGAACTTTTTAGTTTATGTGTACGAAGTCGCGGGCAAACGCTCGTTATAATTAATAGGATCCGATTCGTTGCAAACGACTTCCGTGTTACCACAACCAATGTTACGCAATGTGTGTGAAAATTTTTAATTCATTACAAAAAACTTTTAAATTAATGACAATAAATAAACTCAAAGTTGAATTGACCAAATGGTTAAAGATAAAATGTTTTTATTCCGTCAATGAATTTTTTAATTCTAAAACGTGACATTTTTAATTATCTATTGACAATGCTGTAATAATATTAATATATATTATATTATAATTTGATAATTTTGTTATGATTAGAAGGGAATTATCATTCGAATATTTTTTGATTGATTTCATAATAAATCTAAAAATTGTTTAAAGAATGACATTAGAATATTGCATACTGTAATAATTTCAGTGAAATATGTGATACTTATTTTATATTATGACTACCACCACCATGGTTAACCATATTTTTGGCAATAAAGATTGATTTGATTTGATAGATTTATGCTTTGGTTAGAAATCCATAGGCCAGCGCATACTTTAATTTATTATACCTACGCAATTAAATTCTGAATATTCAAAAATGCAAGAACGGATGTTGACAAATACGGCATAAAATAGGCTGTTTACTAACAACTGGAACAAGCGGAGTCGTAGGCACAGTTCATAAGCTAAAAGAAATGCTAATAGGAATAGAAATATATATTTTTTTTAATCAGCATTCTTTTGGCAGAGTTAGACATAAAAGACTTTCAATTGAAAGATATTTGAAAGAAACTTTTAAAGTTACCTATCTCTTTCTAGACTTCAGGGAGACTTAAAATTAGAATACGCAAAATGGAATAGGCGAGGGGAGGAAGCCTTTCTTCAAATAATTCACGAAAGTAATTTACTATCGGTAGGGATGTTAACAAAACAAGCCCTCGAATGATACGGTCGGTTTTATAGTTATCGTAGCCAAGAAAAATAGTTTTTTTAACGTTTTAGATGTCCTAAATACGCTTATCTACTCGTATATTATACGCGATATTAGTGTTATTAATTTGAGAATGGTGATTGATAACAGATATCAAAGTTCTTTGCTTCATTTAATATTTAAGAAAAATAATAATTCCGGAGATATAAAAACTTCTTGAAACTAGCTGTTGCGCGCGAGTTTACCCGCGCAATTTCGATTCCCGCGGGGTTTTCGGGATAAAAAGTAGCCTATGTGCTATTTCAGATTGTACTCTATTACTATGCCAAATTTCATTAAAATCCGTTTCGCCGTGATTGCGGAACAAACATCCATACATCCAATTTATAATATTATTAAGATGTGAAAGTTCGGATGTATGGATGTTTGTTCCTGAATCATGGAAGAATAGCTGAACGGATTTAGATGAAATTTGACATAGTGATAGTATGCAGTCTGGGGGATTCGTAATTGCGCGGGTAAAACCGCACGCCACAGCTAGTTGTTAATAATAACAAATAACATCTTAAGTACATCTATTTATCTAGAATAATGTAAAAGCTATCAACTGAAATTGAGAGCATTATTAACGCCGCATTTAAAACTACACGCCTTTTCGGGTAGATAAAACCCAACAACCTAACTTATTGTTTGAATTATCTTTTAAAATTTAAACAATGGTATTATCTAAAGCTTAGAATGTACAAATTATTGACACTAATGTGTTAACTTCTTTAGTTAGTACTATCTAAGAAAGATTTATTACTGCAGTCGTTTACTTTCTTACTGTATAATTTAGAAGATTTATTTTAATTTATGGTTATTTTTTACTGTGTTTTAATTATTGACAATGCTGAACTTAATTCCTTAAAAACACCTCCCAATAACATAGACCAAGGACCACGCTGTCGTACAAGTATCTTACAATCTATACCTATACTTTTGATGAAACATTTGACCAACACAGGGTAGATAGCACGGTGAGATCTCATAGGCATAGGCTACTTTGTTAATACATACGTTTTACATACGTGGTGGCACATAATAGAAATATATAAGATACATTCTAATTCTGCTTATTTAAAAAAAAATATGAAAAATATGGCATGTGAAAGTAATTTCGGGCAACAAATATTTATGGGAATAACTAGAACAAAAAGGTTTTGTAAAAGCTTTTAAGCTTGAGCTCAATTAAAAGTAATCCACACTAAAAAATATTTTTGTGAATAGAAAAAAATATTTGATTCAGCTCTAGCTCTAACAATAAAGGTAATAAATAAATGTGTACGTAACTTTATCGTCTATGAAAATTGGTTTGGGGACCGTTAATCAATATATATAAAACTGTTCCGTTACTGACTGAGTGATTGAGGTACTGAGTGACTGAGTGACTGAGTGACTGAGTGACTGAGTGACTGAGTGACTGAGTGACTGAGTGACTGAGTGACTGAGTGACTGACAGACAACGTACAGCCGTAACTACTGGGCGTAGAGAGCTGAAATTTGGAACATAAATTCTTTAGGGGATGTAGGGGTGCACTAAGGAAGGAATTCCCGAAATTCCCACGGGAACGGGAAATATAGGACTTTTTAGTTTGTATGAAAAATCTTATTCCTTGAGTGCACCGATGTGAAACTTGGTGTAAAGGTTTTTCAATGTGTGTCTGGTTGTGTTATGAAAGGAATTCCCGAAATTCCCACGGGAACGGGAAATATATGATGTTTTAGTTTGTATGAAAAAATCCCATCCCTTGAGAAAATCCCCCGTGAAAATCCCTCAATAAGTGTCTGTTTGTATTATGGAAGGAATTCCCGAAATTCCCACGGGAAGGGGTTGGACTTTTTAGTTTGTATGAAAAATCTTATTCCTTGAGTGTACGGATCTGATACTTGGCATGAAGGTTCTTCAAAGAGTGACTGGTTGTGCTACGAAAAAAATTCCCAAAATTCCCACGGGCACAGAAAATATATGATTTTTAGTTTGTATGAAAAAAACTTATTCCTTGAGTGCATGGGTGTGATACTGGGTATAAAGGTTCTTTCAGTGGGTGTCTGGTTGTATAGTTTCTGAAATTTCCACGAGAAGGGTATTTAAGCGCATACGAAGTTGCGGGATACAGCTAGTTATACATAAAATTAATATATTTGATATCTTTAACGCGATATAAAACTGATAGGTATGTGTTTAATATAAAAGACTTTTGTTTAATTTTACAACTCGTGAGTACAGAACACATTTTTATCTTCTCATATATTCATAAGAGCAATATGTCAGACGAAAGAAATGTGCGACTTAAAACAGGCCACTTCTCGGGCCTTATATCAACAGGTGCGCTCCAGTGAATAAGTAGAGAACAAAACTTCTCAAGAACGCTCATTCTTGATGAACTTTCACTCACTTCAGCTTCACTGAGCTAGCAAGAATGGCAATTGAGGAAATTACTAATTAGTAGTAAAAAACTGGCTAAGTTCGAGTCGGACTGTCGCACGGAGGATTTCATCCGGTACGTCTACTAAGAGACTGTTGTTTATATAACAAATAAATAACTTTCATTAGGTAGGTATGACACAGTAATTAGATAAACACATGCGCGCTTTAATATGCAAACGGTCTTCGGTAGAAAACTACTGCGTATCTTTTAAGGGGGCCTCTTAAATTTTATTCTTCATTCTAGTATTTTTTTGAAAAGATTAATTAACGTGGAGGAAGCGAAAGAGGTATGTCTGGATCGAAGCAATTGGTGTTCCCTTGTCTCTGCCTACCCCAAACGGAGACAGGCGTGAGGTTATGTATGTATGTATGTATTTTTTTGTTATTTTGGCAACAGAAATACATTATCTATGAACATTTCAACTGTCTATCACGGTTTACGGGATACAGTCTGGAAATAGACGGAGACAAAGTCTTAGTATAAGGTCCCGTTTTACTGTTTGGGTGCAGAACCCCAAAAAGGACAAGGAATTAGCATCTGTCCTACATATGACATAATATGACGAGGAAATTATGTTTATTTAATATGTATTTTGTGTATGACAAAGCTGTCTAAAATGTTGCTTACATGATACATTTAGGATAAAGGTCCACTAGAGTAGGGTTGTGGATAGAATTGTTTTGTTGACAGATCATTTATTGTGTACACCTGCGGGGAAACTCCGTTATTCTCTATAAATGCTTTGGTCAACAGAAAAAGATACGAAGCATAGGTAACTGACAAGATACTCTTGTCTATCCTACATAAAATATTATTTTTCTATGTTTTTTTTTCTTAGTTACTAAACCTTCGTTTAAGAGTCCTCATTTCGTACATTTTTCAATACAAGCATAGGAGCCTCACAGCGTCATTATTTGCAGATAAATTCCAAAAATTAAGTATAATATCGTTTGATGTTGTCAATACCTAAGTTTGTCGCTAGTCAGCATAATGCTTAAAGAAAACATTGTAAGATTATAATCATCGAAAAATCCATATTTCAACCCCAAAATAGATGTGCCAGCATTGGCTAGGAACCTGTACAGCATCTCAAAAAATTGAGAGAATATTACTCTTTCTTCGAAAAATACTTAATTTTCTACGAAATAAACCAAATAGTTCTGTGGTTCAAAAATAAAAACAAATCCATTTTACACGTGATTTTCATATTATTATTATCCGTCGTGTTTTTTATGTTACAATAAAACTGTTTATTTTTTTGATGAACCAAAATACAAAGTACTTCCGTAGTAATTTATGTGTTTAAAACTGTTCTTCATGTTTATGGCTAGAATTATGCTTGGTGTACGTAGTCCTAGCCAAGGCTCCATACCATCTTGGGACATCTCTTTTAACGGAACTTTTGGCATAAATAAATTGTTATTACATAAATATACTACGTCTGTGGAACAAATTATTTTAATATGTTATACAAGAAACTTTAACACAAATAAGTATTTTTTTTTCTGGATATAGTTTAGCTAATTTTGTCACACGAACACAAGTCCCAAAAGCCTTTTTCAAATATTTTGTGTTTCGATTTCTGTAAGAATATATCGTGTGTCTCACCATACATGTCAACCTGCGTGTGAACCTAAGTGAAATAGCAAGATGTTTTTGTCGTACCCAATGACAAGTTTGGCTTAGCGAGCGGCGGGCTCTTAACCTCAATCTAATAATATAACTCTTTATTGTCACTATTAAATATTTGGTTTTACAAAATCACATACATCTACAACTAGGTGACCTTATCGCTATTAGCGATTTCTTCCAGGCAACCTATTATAAATAAAAATACAGTAACTTACACATAGGTACGTATAAATAAATCTTAACAGAAAAACATTTCAGAGAAAAAAAAACAAAAATAAGAACATTCAAAATAAAGACCTAAAAATAGAACAAGTAAATAAAATAGATAATAATAATACTATAAAGGTACATATATAATATAAATTTCATATATATAAATATAAATTAATAACAAAGGACTAAATAAACATCATTTGCGCAAATATAATAATTTCAGATTTCGTTTGAAAGAATGGAGTGTCTCCGAGTCCTATAAACTAGAAGGTAAAGAATTCCATAGGCATACTGCGTTAACGGAGAACGATCTATGGAATATTTCAGACGTATGATGGGGAGTAGATAGCATCATGTTGTTGGAAGAACGTAGACGTCGATCATGATAAAGAAGAGCTAAAATGTGTGTATTCCTGCGAAGACGAATTGGAAGCCACATCTGCATATCCACATAGTAAGTGAATATGCAGATGACATCACAAGGGTGCGGAAAGGACCTGGCTCTTCATAAAATATTTCTGGAATACATCAGCGCAGAAACGATGATATTTGGCAGCAGATTTAATAGGAAGGGTGGTCGCTAGCCAGGTGAACACTGAACCGCCAAGTTGGGCCCTTATGACATCCAGGGGTGTTGGGGCTATTTTAAACCGATCCTACGCGGACTAAAATGTTCCTAAATGTTCCTAAAAAAAAAACACCCTAATTTCTAATGGTTGGAAACTATCACCGACATGGGACCCTATCCTGAAAAACATTAAATCTAACATCCAGCAAGCTGCACGACCTGAAACTCAAGATACTGTCAGCTCGTTTTGTATCAATCCAGAACGCTACGCTCGAAGACTGAGAAACAGATGGAGATGATGATGTATAACTTTTTCAATCTATCAATCCGACGCTTGACACCTCAGTCGCTCGTGACCACGGGGTCTGCAAAGACACCGAAACGTCGAGTCAAAATTTAAAATGTAAATATACGCGATAAATCCGGTTAAAAAGTGTTTTATTTACTAAAATGTTCCTATTAATACTTACTATTACTTTGATTAAAATCTTGGATTCAGATATTTACATATATCTAGTTCGTAACAGACATCAATCACTATTATTTTTCCAAAATTCAAAGTCTTTAAATCTTTCAACGACATTTCTGTCCAAATTCTGTTCGCTGCGCCCACATCCATGATTGATGGCCATACAAGCCCGATGACATGACCGAGTATTATGTTGTCGTACTACAGTCACTGGCCAAGTAATGAAATATAAAAACAAACCCATATTTTATGTCCCTTGACACAATATGTGTATTTTAATTGGAAAAGTGTACATAAAAAAACTTGTTTGTAGTTTTATAGTTTCGATTCAATATCACTTTGTTTTGGAAGAAAATAACGTTTTTATTGTTAGCTATTTCAAACTTTATAGATAACTAATTTACTGGTTATTTAATGTAACAGTTTAAAAACTTCTTTGTTTATATCAAAAGATGCAAACGAGCATGATGATGTTATGTAGTCATCACAACAATGATACGTTGCAACCGTGAATAAAAAAAATGGTGTTACCTACACTTATTAAACAATATACAGGGTGTCCCATAACTTGCACGACAAACTAAAATGGAAGAAAGATTGAGGTGTGCTCTACCAGATAAAAAAAATTACCTCAGTAAAAGTGACACCGTTTTCGAGATATTCCCGACTTTAATTTTTTTCGAAAAATTCCGCTTTTGGTCAGATTTTTTGTTGCTGTGTGTACAAACAAATAAATATCTCTTTATTTTTTTTTTGTAAATATTTAAGAATAGTAGATCTATCATATTCAAATATCATTTTGTTAAATTTCATTAGGTATCTTTGAGAAAAAAATATTATTCTCATGATGTTTTTCTACAAAAACTATTTACCTCAGCTTAGTAATTCGGTGGTGAAAAAAAAATGTACTGGACTATCTCTGCACATTTAACAAATAAATTACGCATCTAATAAAAATTTCAGAAAGATATAATACTGGCCATATTTTTGTAGAAAAATTAAAAATTGCCAGTTTTGTGCCAAAGGGGCTGATTCATATTAAATTTGAATAAATGAAAGATGATATAAAATACAAATGTTTGAGTAAAAACATCATTTATTTTTATTTAGTCATTGAGTACATCTAGCAAGTGCTCGAATTGCCGGCCTTCTAGTCTGATACACGCGCGGCACCTCTTAACAAAATATTTTTTTAGTGTGCTTCTACTTCCACCTCATCAACTCAAGTGAGGTAGCTAAAAGTTCATTTAATAAAGCAAATATGTACCTACACCAGAAAAACCCCCATTGAAATTCACAAAAAACTTTCCATCCGATTTCATGTCTATTAAAAAATACAGGTAGCATGACAAACGCAAGATGTAATTAAGTGTGAAGTGTGAAAGCGAATTCAAGACGTGATTTTAATCAAAAAGATTTTATACGTAAAGCAATAATAAATGTCAGCTATTTTGAGACGCGAATTTCGTATTTATTTTTATGGATGAAATTGCTCTTGGGAAATAAATGTCGAATAAAGCCTTCCTTACTTTGTTCGTAATCGTTCACCTTCCGATATTAAAATCCCGGAAAAACCTATTGGTTGGAAAGGCAGCTTTAATTTTGGAACGTGAAGAAAATATTATTGAGGAAAGGTCGAAGAACAAAGGTTTTATTTAACTTAATCATCTCGTAGTCTTGCGGAAATAGCCACTGAAATAACAGTTTTAATAATCAACGAATGCAGAGCATTTAAAAAAACCGACTTGACGTTAACACGTTGATTATAATGTCGTCAATGTAATCGTTCTCCGAAATCATACATATTATATTTTTAAATTTGAAATTATCCATGAAAATCGATTTCGATGAAACTTATATGGGACAAATTATGAAGTATCTTCTACAATATGATACAAGAATTTTCAAAATCGATTCATAATTGTCCGAAATATCGTGTAACAAAGACCCAAAAAAAAACATACACACGAATTGAGAGCCTCCTCCTTTTTTTGAAGTCGGTTGAAAAGAAATAATACATATTTTACTAAGTAGTCGATTATTATCATAAACATCACGTTCAAAAACTATCTCTAATTTCATTTTTGGAATAACACACGATAGAACATCAAGATTACAGTAAAATATGTTATAAGGCCAATCTACAGAAGGGCGCTGAACCATATCGAGCGGCGAGATCAAAGGCATAGTAACTTTGAAGTCCCGCCGAGCGTGCCGGCTGAAGTGCTGGCCCATCGCGGTCACAAACATCGGTATTAATCAGATTATTAAATTTCAGAACACAGCCTAAATGGGTCAAAGGCTTTTTTGATGAAACCTTAGCCTATGAATACAAAGGAGAGAATAAACTTCTAAAATCCTTCGCTTGTTTGAACGTTTGTGAACTTTTCATTATTACAGTGATTTAACAACGTCAACTTTGCTTTTGTTTCGTGGTTCTTACTTATATTATGGGTGCATGTCTGTTGTTGTTGCATAATGAAACAGTTGGTGGATTATGGTAAAATGTTTATCGTGGAAACTTGTATCTAGGTATTTTCATGAAACTAGCATATAGGTGGATAAAGCCGTAAGAACAGCTTATTCAGCTTATTATACAGGGTTGATTAGTAGTCACCAGCCAAATTTAATAATTAGTTTCTTTAATACGATATAAACGTACCTGCATATTTATTTTAGCATCGCTCAGTGCAAAAATGTTGAAATATGGAACCACAAACTTTAAGAAAAAATAGTCGCTGTTGATAAACATACCTACTACGAAGCGGCATTTCATTGATAATACTACGTCGTAACACTACAAGATGTTTTGTAGTAGCGCGTAGTTGCCTTACTTTTAATGGTAATTTATAGTGATCATGGTTTGCTTAATATGGTATCGGATATATTTCTTTCTTGTTAAAAAAATAAATCCCTTTTTTTTGCAAAAATAGTTTCTATAAATGACACTTATTGTGTAAAAAAAATTTGGCCGGTGACCACAAATCAACCCTGTATTAAAAAAAAACTGCAAAACAGGTTAGGTAACTGTAAAGTACACGTTGTTTCTTTGGCTAAACTTTTTTCATTAAGGTCGCACATCAACAAATTCCAGGATTACAAAACTAAATAAAGGCTCTTTTAAAATAGACTACTTATAATCCTTAACTTATGACTACTTATATTGGAGTTAACTAAAAAATATAGCGGTTCAAACAACCTTACGAACTTTTCGAGCTTTATGTTTCGGCAAACTTTCTCTACGAAAGGGAAAATGGTGACTTACTTTAGTTGAAATCACGGGTGTCCGCCTGCGGCATAAGGAGTCTTTGGTTTGAGTCTCAACCGAACTAGTTCAAGAAAAATAACTTTTTGAATATCTTTTTGGGTCAAAATGTGGGTAGGTATACTGGGACACCTTCTAGTTCCGCTGTGTAGTCTTTTGTTATTGAAGCTTACTTTGTACTCCCGCAATATGTTATTATTTACTTATCCTACAACCGACTGGTGAAGTAGTAACATACATTGACTTCTGTTGCAGAGGTCATGCATGCGTTCGAATCACAGGCGGCGGTGGATATTTGTGTGATTAACCTGCAAATCATGGATGTTTATTATATTTATTTTAGATTAAATAAATGTGTTCATGTATTTGTGGCTTAAGAACCATAGTAGCGTATTGCAAAAATTCAAAAATTATTTTTCCTCGCCATTCGGATTTTTAATCTCCATATTTTTATGTGCCAAGAAATTGAAACGATGATTTGATTAAAACAAAAATAACATATTAAAGGAAAGTGAACTTTGTTTACTATTCCTTCCTAAGCCCGTGTGCTTTCATCTTCGACCTCATCGTCACTTACCATCAGGTGAGATTGAGGTCAAACGCGGGTTTAGTCACATGTAAAAAAAAAAAAAAAACTATCAAAATAAAGTGTCTCTACTTACAATCCCTTGACATACTATTTTTTTCAACCGACTTCCAAAAAAGGAGGAGGTTCTCAATTCGTCTGTATGTTTTTTTTTTGTGTTTTTGTTACCCGATATTTCGGACAATTATGAATCGATTTTAAATATTCTTGTTTCATATGATAGAAGATACTTTATAGTTGGTCTCATATAAATTTTATCGAAATCGGTTGAGTACTTCATTGAGAATTTCAAATTATTGAAACAATATGTATGATTTCGGAGAATGTTTACGTGGATGACATTATAAGTCGGCCAAAGTTTTGACGTGAAGTAGGTTTTTTTAATACTCTGCATTCGTTGATTATTAAAGTTACGAGTGCAGCAAGCCTACCTCGAATTACAGAGCGAATAGAACACCGATATTATCTTGAATGTAATCGCTCAAACAACGTATCTTGTCATACGTTTTTAGCACTGAACGTTTGATTACATAGGCTAGGTTCGTACCGTTACTGTTTATAAGACCTTAATTTTTAAAGCCATGTAAAATTATTTAAGAGCCAAAATTATGTATTCGACAATTTTTTGATTAATAAACTAATTTGTAATAAAAACTTTTTTTATATACCCAAAAAGTTTTACTATTCTGTAGCCGATAAATAAAGCTTTATTAGATTTTGCCATAAAATTATTTCAAGGTGATGGTTGCTAAATTTCACTTGTTTTTCGGCTCTCCAGTGAAGTAGGTAGTAATTTTAACTTACGCTATTCTGGTTCTTAGCCTGCGATATATTTCTTGAGTTTATTAATCGTATCAATTATCCATTACACAAAGTAAGTAACTCCTTTAAGAAACTCAATTTGGGCTGGATGAAACATTATATTAGATAGATAGAAACATTAATCAATTTATAATTATTTTCTTTACAGAATTGTAACAAATTTTAAATCTTATTTCCGAGAACAGTAAAACCATTTAACTCTTATAGTAATTATGCAGCACGAACCTATAAATAAGTACTAAAACCATGAATGCTATACCAACATCTATTATATGTATATACACACACTGCAGCAGATACACAATATTATTCTATCTTACAAATTGATAAGTTTCGCGACCTTGTCTACGAACTAAGTTGCCCGCAATATAAGTTGGAGTGATGATGTCACTAAAGGATCAAAGACTGAAACTTGCCGCCATCTAGTCGCGACGTCATGGCGACAAACTCAAGCAAACCCTGATAACAAATTACAGACGATATATGATATTTACAGATATTACTCGATTCAAGAACATAATGCATGTATTTACATGTATTAAAATTGCAGATTAAAAATGCCATCAAATTTAAGAACCCTATCCGCTGTTGGTAATTAAATTTTTAGAGGATTAATGCTCGAAGAATGATCATCATAGCTTTTTCCACACTTGGGAATTAAATAAAATAAAATAAATAAAATCCCCAGACAATCACACCAACTATATGGCCCCAAAGTAAGCATAGCTTGTGTTATGGGATACCATATAGCGAACTAGGGGGGAACCTAGAATATAATTACATAAATAGATAGATAAACACCCAGACACGGAACATTTTTTTTTTTCTTGTTCCGTGCGGGGATCGAACCCGCAACCACTGGCGTCGGAGGCAGACAGGTTTACCCCATCGCAAAAGTGGTCGTCAAATTAGGTACTGAGAAGAAACTTTCAAAGCGTTTTGTTGAATTTCAGTATAAATAAATCATGCTGAACATTTGCAGCTTTAGATTATTTTAAATCCAAGTGTCAATTTTCTTACCAATTGGGGTTGAGTGATAAAAATGCAACGAAAGTGAACTCGTAGGTATAGGCTCAAGCTCTTTCCTCGAGTAAGGAAAATTTAATTTTAATGTCTGAAAAAATTACGATTTGCTGCTGGTTAACCACACTTACTTATTTTTTGGAATACTATTTAATTATAATACTTAGGTAATAAAGGTACACAGATTGTCAAAATCTTTCACTTATCCGCGAGTTAAATCTATCAATTTGATTACGTTTAATATGTTAATTTCGTAAAATCGAGGGCTGATTAATACACCGATTCCGAATCATGTAAAAGCTTGTAACTGATATAAACTCAATTGAATATTACGCTCATCAAATCAAAAAAGGCTTAATTGATGGAATTTTACCTTGAAGGGATAACGCCACCGCAGCTTAACGCAAATAGACCAACAACGCTGAACAAAAAAGGGTTCCACAGAATTATTTATGATAGAGCTGAAAATCAGATGGATTATGTTTTGTTCGTAAAATAATATTGGTGAATAGTTTTCTGGCGCTCGAAAAGCTCAAACAACTACTTATGATCTTTTGTTTAAAGTAAAGTAAGAAAAATACAATACAAAATAAGAAAATCCCGTCATCATCATCATCACCACAACTCTTTGTAATGAGCCCACTGCAGGGCTATGAGTCTCTCCCCTGGGTGACGAGGAGGTATAGGCATTAATCCACCAAGCTGGCCCAGCGCTGGGTGGTGGTGGATTTTCTTCCCGTACTTAGACAAAACTATCAGACTTTTTGAAGACGTGTCCAGCCGCAGTGGCCACTTTGCATGAATTTGATAATTATGATAACGAAAATTAAAGCTGCAGCAAATTCGATTGATATGGGTGTCCATAAAAACATACGATATTTGTGTCGTATATTTTGTAGGAGTGAAGTTAAGCGTCAACAGTATAGGAACCCCTGAAATAGACAGTTCTTATTGTAAAAACCATAGTAAGTACAATGTATTTTTGCTTAAATTTATTAAAAGTAATTTATGGTTACGTAAAACGAAATCAAAATATTAAGACGTAATTTGTAGCAAGTTTTTAACAAAGATCTTTCTAAAGACTCGTATTGCAAAACACTTAGTTTCCTTAAATAAAACTAGAAATCTTTAAACAAAACAATGATATATTATATGTAAATATTGCCCGTTGTTTTTCGTTTTGTTTTATTTGTCAATTATTTCCTTTTAAATATTGGTAACCAATTTTGTAATATAATTTATTTTGTTAGTTGACTCAATATTTTTTCTGATAAGAACGAAATTAACGTAAAAAATATTTGGGCTGCATGCTTTTTAAATAAACTGGCTACGCAAATACAGATCATGAAGTTCATGAACAAAAACAGCGACCAATTTCATAAGTAACTCTTTGGCTTCACTTACTAAATTAATTTGTCTTACTTTGTGTTGCAATTCTCCTAAAGTTCATATACTTAAATTACTTTAGTTCAAAACAAATGATAACGATGTTCTGTTGATTCAGCACTCTCAGACTGACAGTTGTGGTTTCTAGCGACAGCGCTATAATAAAATAAATAATAATAATAAAGTATAACGGTCATTCTTGGAAAAAATAAAAAAAAAGAACTTTTCCCACGTCAAGAAATATATCAGTCATAAATAATTAGAAGATAGATGAATTCAACGAAAAATTCGCACATTGAGAGAAATAATTGACAATTATTAATGACTCTTCTACTAACTTATTCTTTTCTCGAGGGGTTCCCCAAGGATCTTATCTAATTCCTCAATTTTCAAGCATCATTATACTTAAAATGTCGAATATTTGCAGATAAATGAAAAAAACAACAGCTCAGCATAATGATCAGTAAGTTCAAGGTTTAAATGTGATACAATCATGCCATATTAAGGTTTACGCTCAATACGTCCGTGACACGCATGTGCAATATTAACTTCATAAAGAGTAACTTCTGCGATATTCCAAACTGTACACGATTCTTATGCAAAATTTCTTCAAAATCCGTTCACCTATTTTACCTTGATTGAGGAACAAACTTCCATACGTCCATCCATCTTAACTTTCGCCTTTTTAGTAAGTTAACTAGCTGACCCGGCAAACGTTGTTTTGCCAAATAAATAAAAAAAAAATAGGTGTTGGCCGATTCTCATAGATACCGGATAAGCACAAAAAATTTCATCAAAATCGGTCAAGCCGTTTCGGAGAAGTATGGCAACGAAAACTGAGACACGAGAATTTTATATATTAGAAGATAATAGTAGTAATCTTTTATATTATGTTGAAAGACCTTAAGAAGAATATGTATTTTAATATAGTGTCTCGTCAATGAAATTTAAAGTTTAAAGTGGTTGTTTATCCCCACATAGTTAAGATTCATTGCGAATGATATCTCTCAAAGATCCAAAAATAGCAATAGTATCGTCCATACGAAGTATTCTAGATTTGTTTCAATCAAGATCAAAGATATTTGTATACATGCATACATAACTTAACGGCTGTATCCCTAATGGGATAGGCCGAACACCAGCGGCTTTAAATACATATTGCCAATAACAGGTTCACTATTTTTACACAGTAAAACTTTTTAGAGTAGGCAGAATTAAAAAAACAAAAGTACACCAAAGAATCAAATTAAACATACGAAATTAAGCACACAAGTAAAAATAATAATAATTTATAACAATAAATAAGTATTAATTTAGAATTATTATGGATTTTAAAACAGAAATAACTTATAATACAAATTATTAATATCAATAACTATACAATAATTATCAATACACGAGCGGTGTGGTACCTATTCGACTAGAGAAGTGAACAAGTTTAAGTGTTTAAGAGAGAGTGTATGTGCGTGTGTAAGTTTGTACGTATGACATTTGAGCATGTATGTGTTTATTAAATGAACATGAATAATAATCAGGCATATAAGTTTTACACAAATAGATAGATACATAAATACAAAGAATATAGAATATATATAAAATACATACCTAGGTATAATGCAGTCAAATAGCTTCATTAATTCAGTTTTAATTCAGAATTAGTTGTGACTTGATTGACTCTTTAAACTTTTCTCTTAGATATCCTCTATTTCCAAGTTTATACATTCCACGAATAGCCCTTTTCTGCAGTGTAAATATAGTGTCAATATCTGCGACATTGCCCCAAAGTAGGATGCCGTAGGATACTATGAAAATAATTATAATCAAACATCTTCAAGGATCAAAAATATTACTATAGGTATACAAATATTTACACTTTTTATCCTTTTCAATATGTTCGATTCTGTGAACTAACGATCCATAAGAACATGTTCGTCATTATAATAAAGAATCCTTACAACCGATTGAGGCCATAATTATCAAAGGACTTCTATTTATTGGCATCCTTTAATAATATATTCCAAAAACCAATTTGAATTCTTGGAAAATACCCTCAAAGGTTGTGTTGAAAGCCATATTAATATCTTGATTTATGTTTTGCGCCAACTATTGTCTCTTATTAGAATGGATATTTAAGAAGGTTCTCGAAAGATTTGAAGCTATGAGTATTCTACTAACAAAGTAAAGTACTTTTCGGAATCCCGACCAGTGCATAACATGATTTTTATTAATTAGGCTTGTGGTATTCTAATTCAAAATTCTTTATTAGTGTTACAATTTGCGATTAGGTACATGATTTGGAAGTCTGTTAAATTTTAAAAACCTGTATTAGGAGATTTCCGCTCTTACGTTCTATTCAGATTACAAATCAATAAAGAAAAAAATTTACTTAATAATTAAACAAACTGAGAAAATTAAAAGTGAGGGTAGATATTGATATATAAATAATAATTGTGGTATTAACAAATTCTTTCGAGATTTTGAATGATTGCCTAAAATGAAGGTATACAAAAATATTACGCATAAGTATGGTATGGTGATCCGTAGAGCTAGGTGAATATGCTATTATAAATTCAAACTCAAAACAGTTTACAAAAGATAACGACAGAATTGGCCAAGCATGGACCGAAATCCACTACCTTTCACACTGCAAACAAGAAGACGGCTAATGCTAGAAGGACATTGTCTTAAAAGCTCAGTCAAATGAGCACTATTTTACCAAACTATGTAGGTATATGATTTCTAAAACCCCTAGTGTGTTTCTGACAAAAGGCTGGCGAGTGAGTAACGGATACATTGAAAGGAAATCCTTAGCCTTCCTTCCTGTTCAGACGGAGCGCTGGGGCTCACCAATGCTCGTACTGTATGCATGTACGTACATACACATTTTCTATATAATTAAATATCCTAGTTACAATCCTATTTTGGTCGTTCCTAGCCATAAAATTTTTGCTTAATTTTGTTGGTTGAAGGAATATATGTTACAAATTCATTTGTGAAATGTAAGTTATAAGTTAAGTTATAGTAAGTATTGCTACAGAGAAAGCAGATCTGATGGAATTTCGTTGACAAAATGGAGGAAATATGTACTTTCAAACCATGGTTCTTTCATGTCCACCTTTAGTGCGTTTATTTGTATTTCAGATTTTAATTTGAAGTTTTAGTGCCAATTTAGACACTTTAAGGTAGGTACCTAATATATCATCAATATATATAAAACTGTTCCGTTACTGACTGAGTGACTGAGGTACTGAGTGACTGAGTGACTGACAGACAACGTACAGCCGTAACTACTGGACGTAGAGAGCTGAAATTTGGAACATACATTCTTTAGGGGATGGAGGGTTGCACTAAGGAAGGAATTCCTGAAATTCCCACGGGAACGAGAAATATAGGACTTTTTAGTTTGTATGAAAAATCTTATTTCTTGAGTGCGCCGATGTGAAACTTGGTGTATAGGTTTTTCAATGTGCGTCTGGTTGTATTATGAAAGGAATTTCCGAAAATCCCACGGGAACGGGAAACATATGATGTTTTAGTTTGTATGAAAAATCTTATTCCTTGAGTGTACGGATGTGATACTTGGCATGAAGGTTCTTCAAAGAGGGACTCATAAAGTAACTTTTATATGGAGGGACTGTTTGTGCTACAAAAAAAAATTCCAAAATTCCCACGGGCACGGAAAATATATGATTTTTAGTTTGTATGAAAAAAACTTATTCCTTGAGTGCATGAATAAGTAATAAAGTATAAAAAATAATAAAGTAATAAAGGTTCTTTCAGTGGGTGTCTGGTTGTATAGTTTCTGAAATTTCCACGAGAAGGGTAGTTAAGCGCATACGAAGTTGCGGGATAAAGCTAGTTCACAATAAAATCGGAGACTTACGAAAAAGTATTTAATTTCATAAATTATATATTTCCATCTAGCACTGAAATTTATTACAAATGAACTCACTACTTCAAGTTTGTGGATGTTATTAATTGAGTCAAGGTCTAAGCTGTTTATTACATATTCAAGTGTCTTTTCATCGATTTTGTTATTTTTACTCGTGACAATGGTTTCAAGAATCAATTTTCTAACATCGAACCTGAATATTTTATTTAGCACAGAATTTATATTCTTTTCTGATATTTTTTTACGGATGATTTGATTAGACATCTTCTAAAATAATTGTCATGTTGCAAAATTTTTATGAAAAGTATGAGTAACATACCTAAACTCCTCCTTCCAAAACACTACTCTACTATCTCCTCTGATACTTTAACTCACCTCTTCCGTTACTGAAAACTGTTTTTTTTTTGGTGACTATACTCCCGTTTGACCTTGATCCCGCTTTATGATAGGTGAAGATGAGGTCGATGTTGACAGCACACGGGCTCAGGAAGGAGCTGGAGCTTGATGAAATTTTGTCGGAAGTGGTCACTATACTTTTAAACAGGATTTTCAACCGACTTTCAAAGGAGGAGGTTCTCAATTCTTCTGAATGTTCTTTTTTGTGTTTTAAAAAATCACATGTTAGAGCATACTTCAGAGTTGGTCCCATATAAATTTCATCGTAATCGATTGAGTACTTCTAGGAAAACTACAAATTGAAAAAAAAATGTTTTAATACCTTGACGACTATACTTCAGCCAAAGTTTTGACGTGAAGTCGGTTTTTTTTAATGCTATATTATACTATATACTATATTCGTTTTTATATCATCAGTTATAAAAATATTTCACATTTTAACACGGAAAATCACAGACCCTGGACCGAGAGACTAAGTAGTGACTAACTCGAAGTTCAAATATATTTTGTATCAAAACTGAGGTTCTTTACAATCATTTTGGAAAATTTCTCCAACTAAGTTTTAGTATCTGTTTTCCGGGGCTTATCAGCATTAAAAATATCCTGCCGGTTGTTCTAGGCAATGCGCTCATTATTTTCATTAAAACGCCGCTGTTCAACTCTGAATTCTTGGAATAGTGAACTACGAAGGACCTCTATACCTTTGAACACAAACCAAATAAATTGATACCAAGTTGTAACAATAGATACACGAGCCGACAGAAATTCATTATCAAACAGAATAGCCTAATTCTCTCTACAGGCTATTCAGGGCCAATCCTGTGGGATTATTAACGGATTTGGCAACACAGATCAAGCTACCAATAGATCTGATTTTAATCCTCTTAGACTAAAAGATATTTGAAGTGAATCTTGAGCTTAGCACGGGATAAAGTCTATTACACTTAGACCTGTATTTAAGTAGACAAATCAACATAACAAAATCATCTGAATATGTATGGAAATTAATAGTCGATTTTTATGTAAGTATTTAGGCCACTTTTCAACAGGTCAATTATCAGACTTACTCTAAACAATGGAAACCAATTAAATTTTTTAAGGGACGCAAAGTAGTAAGGTATACCTTAGAATCCCTAAGGTAGACCTTGGGAAAGGCCTTTGTCTCGCATTGGAGGTCTAATGATGATGATGATGATGAAGTTAAGTAGACTATTTTACTAGGTGGGCCTGTGTTGTTTCCTTTTATTCTGCCGCCTTATGATTATCGTTAACCGTTACCTAACCGTATGAAAGAGACTTTCTAGATACGCATCTTCAGAGAGGTTGAGGTTAATGAGGTCGTAGATCGATTATATATCTCGGGTTCCCATGTACAACACCAAAGACAAGGCTGTAATAATATTTTTTTTGAAACGCTACGTCATAGAGGAGTTCGTGGCTGCAGCGCGTGCGCGGAAGTCTCTGGAAGCAAGGGAGATCGGCTTCAAAGGCAACAACCAACGTATCTTCTTAAAAGATCACCTGTCCCCGGAGCATATGAAGTTACTTACATAAACAAGGTCCCTAGTGAAAGATAGGGGTTATGCTTATATATGGGTGAAGTACGGAAAGATCCATGTACGTAAGAACGATACCTCTCCTGTATTTATTATTTCAAAAGAGCAGGATTTAAACAAAATTGCCTAATCTATTGTTATTTAAACATTTCAAGGCCCATACCTAAACTGTACATTATACATATATAAATTGCTTACGCACCGACGAGGGTCCCATTGCTATCCATTTATTAAAAACTGTCTTTGTTTTTGTTCTCGTTTTTGTTCATAAGCAAAAATTGTTTATTTAAAACGCTACTCATAATATTCTTAACCATAAACTATGTACATATTTATATTTCTTTATGGCTTAGCCTTCGTTATGTATCTCACTTTAGCTATAAAACTGCCAACTCTGTTTTGAAAATACAGCCTATTTGTTCTGAAAATACTTCAATATTACATTTTCTCTTATCATACGATGTTTACATTCTATTCTCACATTAACGCAATACAAGATCACCTGCCTAAGCAAACTAATCGTGGAACTATCGTTATTAGTGTTCGCATTCATTCGCCGCTATACAATTATTAAAAGAAATATATTAATTAGTATTTATGCACTTTATTGGTGTTCTCAGAAATGGCTACTAATTTAACCGGTTACTATCAAAACGTTCGTGGTCTGAGAACAAAAACTTCGGGTTTTTATCGTAACCTTACATTAGATAACCATGATTTGATAGTATTAACTGAGACCTGGCTCAATGAAAACGTATCAGACTCGGAGATCTTCGATATTATAGATATTCGAGGTATAGTGTATGGCGGCGCGATCGCAGGTATGACGTCACAGGGGATCACAGAAGTTTATCGAATCGTATATTAACGAAAGTTTACGAATGCTCGTATAGTATGGAGTCGGTTGCAAGTTTTGAGTAACATTGTAATTTTTTATTTTACAGATATTTATGAGAACAACATGTTTACAAACATTCAAAATTAACAAGGCACACATTTATTTAAGCTGGCCGTGGCAATGGAAAGATTTCAATTTTTTCTTAAAAACCGTCTCCATACTATACGAACATTCGTTAACAAACGATTCGATAAAGTTCTGTGATCGCACTGCAGGGCAGACTAGAGATGGCGGTGTTTTGATAGCGATTCGAAAGGAACTTTGTGCACTTTCTCACTCCGATTGGTGCTCGACTGCTGAGGACCTATGGATTTTTATTCGGGTAGGCAAGAGATTGCTTCATGTTTGTGTCATTTATTTGTGTAATGAAAACATGGGTCTCAATTTCTCCCATCAACGTTTTGTTGAAGTTACAACAAATTATCATTGCAAATCCTAATGATCATTTTTTAATAGTTGGAGACTTCAATATGATTTCAATTAGTTGGTGGTCATCGCCAGATGGTAAGTACTTAGAACCAAGCAACCTGGGCTCTCTTTGTAATAATGAAATTGACCTTATCGACACATTAAACTTACTAAACCTTAATCAATACAACCATGTAACCAACCAACACGGCAGAATACTTGACTTGGCATTAAGTAATTTTGATGTTTCTATTGACAATAACTCGAGTCCTTTAGTACCTTTAGACCCATATCATAATGCATTCAGTGCTTATATCGATTGTTTAGAGCCTACGGAATGCTTAAAACCTGCACCAAGAATGAAGTTCTGCTTCTATCGAGAAAGTATTGACTGGGAAAATAAACTACATTGTATGACTGTTGAGGTGTCGGTTGGTTTCTTTTATACGCTGTTTAGTCTTTGTGATAAGTACGTTCATAAAAAATATGTTCGAAAGAAAAGTTTACCTCCCTGGTTCTCTACAGCTCTCACAAAGATATAAGTATTTTCGAAAGTTTAAAAAGTATGGTCAATTGTCTGATAAACAATCGATGGTAACACTGCAGAATCGAGCAGAGTTTCTTGAGGGAGAGTGCTATAAATGTTATATACAAAGTGTGGGAAACTCAATTAAATCGAACCCCAAGGCATTTTGGAGCTTTTATAAATTAAAAAAAAACTTCAGGGGCTGTTTTTTATATTTGCAGTTTTTTTGCTGATTTTTTTCATGCTCAATTTCTACACCCATTCTTATCTCCCACTAATACTTATGATATTGTATAAATCTACAATAGATTGTGATATTAATACATTTTATATTACTAGATCTTCAATCAGGTCTAAACTTCAGAAGTTGGACAAATTTAAATCAGCTGGTCTTGATGCTATTCCGCCGATATTATTAATTGAATGAGCTATACCGCTCGAGATTATTTTTAATAAATCCATTAAAGAGGGCTCGGTACCGGCGATATGGAAGAAGGCCTTTATTACTCCCATTTTCAAAAACAAAACTCAGTTCTTAGCTATCGTCCTGTATCCAAGTTATGTGTTATCGCCAAAACATTAGAAAATACTGGTTATGAATATCTATACGCTTCACTTAGTAGCTCGTTGCCACCCTCACAACATGGGTCTGTTAGGGGGAGGTCCACTGTGAGTAATTTTTTACTTATGAATGAATTTGTGCACAAGAGCAATCAAGTGGACATAATTATCACTGATTATAAAAAATATTTTGATAGGATAGATCATCGCATCCTAATTGACAAGTTGCAAAATGCCGGCCTTGCAGATGACCTTCTGAGGTGGTTTTCATCATACATCACTAACAGGTCTCAGGCTGTAGTTTTAGAAAATTATATGTCCAATTGGATGACAGCTCCCAGCGGCATCCCCCAGGGGTCATTGCTCGGGCCGTTATTATTTTTAATTTTTGTATCTGATATAGATTGTTGTTTTATAAATTCTACCTTTATTAGCTTCGCTGATGACATATGAAAATACTAAAATGTATTGAAAATTCATATGATTGTCATCTGTTACAACAGTACCTGGACAGGCTTGTTAGTTATTGTTCAAAATTTTAACTAGACCTCAATGTCAACAAATGTGCAATTCTTACCTTTATCCGTAAAAATAATCCTATCTCATTTAATTATAAGTTAAAAAATCAGCCACTTAATCGTGTCTCTGAAATTAAAGATTTGGGTGTTTGGCATGACACTAAACTTATGTTTCAGAGTCATACCTCAGCAATAGAAAAAAAAGCTCTTAAGTCACTGGGATTCATCTTGAGGTCGGCAAAAGATTTTAAAAATATAAAAACCTTCAAAATCATTTATACCGCCTATGTTCGCTCTCATTTAGAATATGCTTCACAGATATGGAACGTTATGTACAGAGTTCATATCGAGCGGATCGAACGAGTACAACGTAAGTTTCTCCGTTTCATTAACTTTCACTGTTTGTCTAAAGAAAATGATTATTTGAAACGATGCGCTAAACATCACATCTTGCCCCTGGAGGCTCGGCGTAAAATTGCTGATATAATTTACCTCAAATAGATTCTCAATTCAAATGTAGATTGTCCTGATCTTTGAAAAAGTTTACTATTTTATGCACCAACTAGAACATTCCGCATCAGTCCCCCTTTTTATCTTCCGTCCATCAAACTTTTAATAAATCTGAATAAGCAGAAACATAATTACAGGCCAACATAATTATGACTTTTCCACAAAACGTTTAACTTTAGTTTATTATTTAAAAAACATTAGGTTAGTATTCTCAATGAACTGATATTTGTCATTTCACTATAATGTTTTTGATAGTGTATATATTAATAAAGTATATTACAAACATAGTGATAAAAATCAAGTGTTGTTTTAGAATTAAGACTTTATCTATTGTATTGTATAACTTACGGTTCAATAATGATTTTTGTTTTTTTTTTTGTATGCTTAATTATGTTTTCTACCTGAGGAATCTTGTCAATGGTTATCACAAAACTAATTCGTGTTCTATTCTTCCTAAAAAAAAAAAAAAAAACGTTGGTGAAGCCAGTTTGTCGCAGTAAAATGTTTGAGTGTCAACCACGTTCTGGGTGATCTTGCGTAGGGAGGCCCCGCAAGGTGGACCAACGGGATGAAAAAGACTTGAGACCCAGTGCGAGAAGGATCATGAGGGAGGTCTTTGTCCAATAGTGGACGTTTACCGGCTGATAATGGTGATGATCATAAAGAAAGTTAACAATCAATAAAATGTTGATGTGTAAATTAAGCTATGTTATATATAATAAAGCATAAAACGAATTTAAAACATCTTTATTCAGCAAGAAAGTATTTTTAAGAAAAAAAGAACAAGTGAGGTGAGACCAAATTTAAGGAGAAACTTGGTCAATACGCATGTTAAATTGTTATTTTACGATCACTTTTTCCGTAATTTTCTTGTCCCTTTTTTATGGGATACGCTTGTACGCTTTTACGGCACTTAAAAAATTACTTGCAAAACAGTAATTATGTTTAACATTAGTAGTGTTAGAAGCATAATGACTGTTCAGCATAAAAAATAAACCTAGCGAAAAATATAAATCTGCCTATCACTAGTGGTACTCATTAAAATGTCAAGTATTTTAATTATATTTAAGTATTAGTAGTAAGTATTTTAATTATACTGCCTGAATTTCATAAATTTCAGCGAATATTATATCGCTTCGATAATTCAGAGCCCAGCAACTACCCGCTTGCCGCCGATGTCATTGAAAATTGTTGGTTTTTCATGGATGATGGATGTTATCTGCTCTGTAAATTCTTTATCCTCTGCTAAAGAAATAGCTTCACAGTTAATTTCTATGTTCGCCGCTGGAACTTTCAAACTCCATAAATGGTCTAGTAACTAGTAAAAGGTTGGTCTAGTAAAAGGTTGTCTGGTAGAGATCGCTCTAGAGCGATAAGACCGCCTTTTGTACCTTTTGTTCCATGTTTTGTATTTACCATTTTTGTTACTGTACAATAAAGTGTAAATAAATAAATAAATAGTAACTCACAGGAGTTACTTGAATCATTACCACAAGATCATTTACATCCTCAAATTGTAAATTTCGATTCAAATGCAACGCAAAAGATATTAGGTGTTACTTGGGATCCCACGAATGGTAATTTTAAATTTGCTATATCATTAAATGAATTTTCTTGCAAGAAGCGCAATATGCTTTCGGTAATTGCTAGATTGTGGGACGTTATGGGATTTGCTGCTCCACTTATTTTGTTCGCCAAGCTTCTGATAAAAAAGGTTTGGTTGCTTAAGATTAATTGGGATTACCAGCCTCCTTTACACATTGTTAATCTGTGGACGAAGTTTCAAGGTGAACTTCATCTTTTATCATCACTCACTCACAGTACCTCGTCATATCGGTATAGTACAATCTCGCAGTGCTAGTCTGATGGCCTTTTCTGACGCGTCGGAAAAAGGCTATGGAGCCGTTATTTATGCACGCGTACAGCTCGAAGATGTAGTTACTGAAAGATTCTTATGTGCAAAATCGAAGGTGGCTACCGTACAAACTATAAGTCTTGCTCGCTTGAAACTCATGGCAGCTCATCTTATGTCAAAATTAATGAAAACATTAATTTCGAGTTATGCTAATCGTTTCGCATTTGACAATATTTGCGCTTTTTGTGATTCAACAATCGCTTTGAGCTGGGTTCGTTCCAACTTCCAGCCCACATCGGCTTCATCCACATCGGCACAGAATCAATCTTAAGACTTTCGTTGCAAACAGAGTGGCAAAGATTCAAGAGAATATCGACCCGCAATGTCTTAACCATATGTGACTGTGTGTCGCGAGGTCTTACACCGGTCCAACTGATCGCAAATCCCATGTGAATGAATGGCCCTCCATGGTCATCTCTAGAGTTTGATCCTTGGCCTATTAAGAATTTCAATATTATTAGTTCGGAAGAGTTGCCAGAACTCAAAACCGAATAAATAAAAATAAAAAAAAAGAATAAAGGTGAATCTTTAATCTCTAGATTGTCATCTCGCGTTTCCCGCTAGACAAAGTTACTTCGCATTGTAGTTTATGTTTTACACTTTACCAGACGCCTCACTTCTCGTGGTGATATAAACACTACTGACTTGAATGAAGCCGAGTCAGTAATTGTTCGCACTATTCAGCAAGAACATTTTGATACAATTTTCAAATTAATTGAAAGTGTCCACTTCCATGCAAAAGTTGCGGCCCTTTTTATTTAAAGACCTTCTTCGTGTTGGTGGTCGCTTAGAAAATAGTGATCTATCATACGATTACAAACGTCCTGGGTTACTGCCTGGTAAAAATCGAGTTGTCAATCTTATCGTTGATCATGTTCATCGCACAGCTTGCCACGCAGGCCCCAACTAGTTCTCGCACTGTTAAGACTTTAAGACTCTGTTAAGATATTGGATTTTAGCAGCCCTTCGTGGAGTTCGCGCAAGAGTACATGCTTGTTTTCAGTGCTTTAAGGTGCGCCCTAAAGCAAATCAACCTCCGTTAATGTCCGACATGCCTTCGTGTAGGTTAAAAATTTCGAAGCCGTTCGCACACAGCGGCGTAGATTACGCGGGACCTTTGTCTATTGCATTTTCCCGTCAACGTGGAATTAGAACTCATAAGGCTTATTTATGTATTTTCGTTTGTTTGACTACTATGGAACACTGACTCACATCCGGTTCGAGTAGGTGAAATGGTTTTAACTGTGAAAGATAATTCGCCGCCGCTTTTTTATTTGAATTGAATTGAAGAGATTTATAAAGGCACTGACGTTTGTGTTAGAACTAAAAATGGTATGTTAAAACGTCGTATGTTACCGTCGTACGTAACCTAAATTAGAAAAATTCTAACTACGCATTTAATTTTAATCGTTAGTTAAATAGTATTCTTTGTATATAGCGCTTAGAGAATAAGCTGTTAATTTCGGTACTTATTATTACGCTCTTAAGTAGGTGACTTAAGAATTTGTCTTTCGTTATTTAAAGTTTTTAAATCGCAACGCTTTAAGGATAAGTTCTAATTTGTTTTCGTTATTTTCGCATCGCTATAGCTAGAGCTATCTTGTATTTCATGTGGTTCTACGGCTAGGTTTGAAAGGGAGCCTTTCAAGGCGGGGAGGATGTTTGGGCCGTTTTGTTTTCCTTATCATAGCTCTAAAGGATACTCTGATCTTCAACGGAACGTAAATTTTGTATTGACGCTAATCGAGTGCAGCGGAGTGACACTGACACTTCGTACATTCTATAGAAAAGTTCGAGCGCGCGTGCTGCGAATAAAAGTGATTTAGCTATTTAGTAATTTCTTAAAAATATAAAGTTCTACAGTTCTTCAGTCCACCAACGCTACGTAATTTTGTGATTAGCCAGGCTGGAGTTCGTCACCGGGGCCCCGGAACCGAGGAGAAACAGATTTTCAAGTAAGTGTTTGGGTTGATTTTGGGGTTGTGCTGGGGATGACGAAACGGCCTATTACAGGATAAATTAGTACCTACCATCTCCTTATCACTCAAATACAGACTTCCTCCTCTCGTATCACCCGCTCGCTTAAAAGACTGGAAAACCCCCAGGCTTAATATGCTCACCTACGTGGCACGTGCATTAAAAGTGCATCTTGAAAATTATGCACTTTTAAACGACATATTCTTTGGCAAAAAGTATTGTTTTTTAGTAAGGAACAAAACCTTAAAATTATGGGTAATCAACAGGAATACCTTCTTTAACTCTATTCCTTGCCCTTGATCTTTGGGATCAAGAAGCTAGTAACTCGAAGATCTAAGGTTCGCTCTAAACCAATTATTTACCTGATCGATCATGATTACTACAGCCTCTCTGAACTGTGAACATGTGAATTAAACGTAAACCAATAAGCATACATATAGAGTTAGGTACAGTCGAGTGCCTGAGTTGTTTCAGGCAGGTCTTTTATTATTTTGTAAGTAAGTCGTTTAGTATACCCGATGGAATGTGAAGAAATACAAAAATTGATATCCAGTGTCATTAAGAACTCATTTTTAAATTGGAAGAAGATTATACTTTTCAAGACTGTTTTATTTAAAACTCTACAAGTTGACCGAACTGTCTGCGTCAGTTTTTCCTGAAAATTTTGTTTTTTATTTTTCATATAAAATAATTTAACTAAGTCAAAACATCTTATGTAAAACGCCTTTATGCGAAGAATGACATCGTGGCATTTTCTATCCCTTTTTTTATCCGCAACGTTTTGCATTGTACACAAAGATTGTACATGTATGAAACGTTCAAAATGTTTTTGTTGTTTATTGTATGGCTTCAGTGAAAAACGTCTCAGACTCATTATATTAAGATTGTTTATGAACTCATTATATTAAGATTGATGATATCTTGGAAAGTACGTATATTTGAACCACATATTCTTTGGCAAAAAGTATTACTTTTTAGTAAAGAACAAAAATTCAAAGTAATGGGATATCAAAAAGAACACCTTATATAATGAAAATATTTTTTTCACTGTATTTTTCTATTTATTTTGCAAATATTTCCATTCACAACTTGAACCTTATGGCGACAGCTTTGATACGAAGTTGAAATAAATAGCATTGTAGCTGACTAGGGAAGAGGCGCGGTATATTTACTGAAGCGTAGGTATACTTAATTCAGATAAAGTGATCTTTATTTAGGATTTGTGATTGTGTTTGATAGTTATAAGATTTTTTATGCTTGTATTTGTTTCTAGTTGCATGCAATATTCAATTCGTTCGTTGTATCAAAAGATAGTAAACGAATTATCGTAGAAGATGTCTTCTACCTGTGATAAAGATGTATGCAAAGCCTGGGATTTGCCACTATGAATTATAAAAAATAGATTTTAGAATATTTTTATTTCATTATTACATTATACAGATACCATAGCCATTAAAAATAAGGTTATTAAATAACTATATAATCTGTATCTTTATACTTATATGTTTGGTTATTTTCACGTTCAAACGGCTTAGCCAATATTAATGTAACTTGGTATGGTAGTTCATAAAGTCCTGTGTTAACACAAACGCTACTTTTTATTCAGAAGAAATCTACGGTTTCTGACTTCCAAGAGGCGATCACGAACTAAAAAAACCTAACCGATATGAAGTTGGAGAAGGAACCTACTCGAATTACTAATCCAATGCAACAATGAACCTGCCCTTATACAAACCCCCATTACTTTTACCTAGTGTGCCTCTCGTAGGTATTCCTGTCTGATATTTAATTTTTCTAATTGATTTTTTGTATGTCTTTTTCACAAAACCTAGGTGAAACTGCGGATCACATATCTTTGTTGTAACAGTTTTTGAAGTAACTATGTCTGTTTATCTATCAGTAACGCATTGACAGCGAAACTAATGAATCGATTTTGACGAAATTTAGAATGGATAGTGTAAGTTGAAACTTCAAGGAGGATATTATAATATTATTTATCCAACTCCGATAACCAATAAGTCGAAGTCGCGGGCTACAGCTCTAGTATCATTATAATCTCATACGTAAACTAGACGTGGAAAGCGAAACAAATGAACATCAATTTAAAAACATGATTTATATCTAAGTGGTTGTTTTTAACTCTCAAACAGTGAAAACGTAGCTTCAATTTCGCACAAAAAACGAAATCTCCTAGAGTCATTCGAAATAGGATACGTCATTTAGGATACGTTTCGGTATCTCGACACATTCTGTGGACACAAGAGACTCGCATGATTAAAAAACATTATTTTATTACATCGTAAAGACAATATCAATTCACTTTACTCAAACACGTTATTCCAAGAACACATAGAAACTAAGACTGATTCTAATTACAAAACCGCGGCATACCCCGCAAATTAACCCGCACATCCCCGGTTCTGGATTTCTGGAACATTCCGTGACTTGTTCTGATGATATTTCCGTTTCTTGTGAACTTCGAATGAGCAGCCACCGTGAATATTTTACGCAGCCTTCTGAATACTTGAGTGTGACTTTTGAAGTTGGTTCGTTGTTCGAGTTTCGGAGTTGTATGCTTGGTTTTATTTGAGATCCGAGGTAATCCAAATAAGGGTTTTATTAGGATTAAAAGTAAACTATTATGGTAATTAATTATTGTAAGTAAATTACTGAAACATAAAGTTAACTTATCTTGCGTGTTTAAAGTTTGTAAGTATTATGAAAGCTTACGACTAGGGATTGCAATCCGGAAAAACGGATCCGGTAATCCGGCGGATCCGGCATCATTTAATGGTTACCGGATCCGGTATATTGGTACCCGGTGCTAGCAGTTTGTGGGAAAATAATATAGCTGTTGCATGAGTAGGTACTCTAAATGCGTTGTGGGTAGTGTTCATGCATGTACAAGTTTAGTGTAGTAGCTGAAAGGGCCTTTTCGGCCGCAGGCTATATTTGCAGCTCTATTAGAAGTCGTTTAGCTTATGACACAATTAACAATATTTGTTTTCTACCATCTTATTTTCAAAATCAATATTGATTTTCTTTTGATACTTATATTTTTTTACAATTATTACTTAAAATAATTATTTATCGTAAGTTGATTAAACTAAAGAGTTCTAAAATCATTATTGCGATAATTTTTGCCATTCATTCGTTCGACTGATTCATCAAATCATGATGGATCTGTCATGATCATAAATACCTATAAGACTTGTTTGTTAGCATTCTCAAATTCTTTTATAATGATTTTGATCTCATTTCAGTTAATTACGTAAGGTTAATTGTATCTATTAGATATTATAGTTACTTGGTAATTAATATTGTTACTTATAAATTGATCTATCTGTGAAAGTGAAATCTAGAAAGACTGAGCTACTCGTTACGTCGTAAAATTATTACTAGTTACCTACACTACTAAATTTTAATTGTTTTCTTGTTGTCTATTTGTCTTAACATTGGTTAGGAAATAAAGTCAATTTTATATATTTGTGATTTATTTTTTATAAACTTCCTACATATAAGTGCAGTAACACTTGATTAACTCACTTATTTCGTAAGTACTAAAAAGCGAAAATCATCTTTGTTTAATCAATCCGGACGGATCCGGACGGATCCGGCCGGATTGTAGGGAATCCGGTCGCATCCGGCCGGACTGAAAATGAAGCCGGATTGCAATCCCTACTTACGACGTCCACTTTGGCGATGGAGTAACACTGTCTGCCTCAGATGCCAGTGGTCGCGAATTCGATTCTCGCACGGAACAAGAAAAAAATGTTCCGGGTCTGGGCTATCTATGTGTATTTTCTATTCTAGGTTCTCCCCTAGTTCGCTATCGTTCTCCCCTCGTTCGCATATCACAAGCTCTGCTTAGTTGGGGACCATAGTTTGCATGTAGTTGGTGTGATTGTCTGGGGATTTAATTTAAATGATTTTTTATTTTATTTTACTTGGAAGATTTCATAGAACATTCATTGTACGGGCCTAAACCTACGATATTGGTTTAGATTACTTACAACGCAAACTTAGAAAGTAACATTTTCATAACACAGAAAATGTGAACTTTAACACAATAATTACACTTGGTGAAAAGTTATCATTTACGATTTTGGGTAAGCCCAAGAGGAAAAAGGTGATTTAAAGGGCGATCTGACATCGATTACTTTATTTCTTCAAATCAAAGTCTCCGACGTCGAATTTGAGGTATACATGTAAAATATTCCGTGGCTTCGATGGCGTACTCGGTGATGGACCATATCACTACATTTCGTATTATTTTATAATCAGAGTATAGTGAAAAAACCTAGTATCTCATAGATCAAGCTTATTCATCCTATCATTCGCGTGCTGCATGTTTTTTCCTCATTAGCCTGGGAAAAAATATTTCAGAGATCTCGGAAAGCACTTAGGAAATCACTGTTTCCACAAAAAGCAATCTAACAGAATTTTCGCAAAAAGTTTTTATCGTTGTCAAAGCAAGCAGATGTTTTTGTATAGACATGCTAGTGAAAAACGACACTATGGTTTTTAAATTGCGTGTTTGGTTCCACAACTGTTTTATGTCTGAGAGATAACTTTGTCTCCAATCTCTGCTGATTGTAATTGACGGTAAGGTCTAAGACAGGTGCATGACAATATTAGACATTTCATAAAAAAAATCATTGGCTTCATGCTTTTTAATGGAAAACTTAATCAATCACGACCAAGTAGGGTTAAGACGGTTTTTACTTATTCAGGGGCTGAAGTGCTATTAAATCAAATAAAATAACACAATAATAAGTAATATAAATTGTAGATAATGAAGGAGAGCACTCTGAACTCGATTCTGATCATAATTAAAGTAGGCATAAAATTTTTCATCAGAAATCCCTATGAATAAATAAAGAGAGCTAGCTTACTACATTTTTCCCGACGCGCTGCCTCAGTCAACACGCACAAGGCAGTGTTCCCGCCACACGCACACCACCACCCGCTAAGTATCTATTGCATTACGCTTATGTAACCATGCGTTCCTTAATGAATTCGCTAACTTTCGGTTAAGTAAATAATTAATATTTTGTTTTTTATTTTATTTTTTCTCTACATGTATGGTCTCAAACTATCACGTCCTGGAATTTCGAAAATGACCCACCAGTCACCCTGCATAAACTTTTTCATGCTAACATTTTAAATTACCCAAACCGACACACAAACTGCGTAGCCCGAAAGTTAGTATAGTGGTGGTATAAAGGAAACGGCTTTTAATTATCTTTTTATATAAATATTTGTTTATTGAAAAGTCATGGTAGGACAGGTGATAGTTAGAAGACAGAATAATATTTTAAATTTGATTATAAAAACCGTAGACGTAATACTACAAAACAAGGTTTTACTACAGTAAGCCTATGCTGTATGCTAAGCTTGTGTTATGGAGACACACAGCAGAAGTATGGGGTATCCTAGTCCCAGTCCCGAACCAGTTATATTGCTAAAATGACCCTGCTAAGACTCTTGCAGCCCAGAGGAACACTCAACCAACGCCCAAAAGAAGCCGGAAAATACGCTACTAGAGAGACTTAAAAAAACATGATTCTGGGTTTTGATAAATCAATGTTTTATTTACCAAAGTCGTTTCTTTTACAGCCATTTTCACGGCTCTACTCGACACAAAATTCAAACTTAAACTTCCGCAATTAAAGTTGAGTGCATACGCTTGTCATTCGTTTCTCGCCTGCGAAAACTTTATGAAATGCGTTGTTCTCTGAATTGCAATAAGTTTTTACGTGCAATCTAAAATTTCACATCAAAGGAGACCTCCCTTTAAAGTTCTAACTATAAACTTAATTCAAACTTACCGTCTTAACTGGAGCATTTGCGAAGTGCTGGATAAGTCTGTTTTATTTACATTGATAATTAGTTCAAGTCCTTTTACTTAGGAATACGTTGGATTGAGTTTCCGTATTGTTGATTGACTAGGTACAGAATAATATAGGTATGAAGAATCATAGTTTTTTTTAAGTGATACAGAGAGCTTTAATGATAAAAAAATATTAAAGCGTATATTTTACAGCTTGACTAAAAAAAATATCTCTGTCAGGTAGGACGTTGATTTACGATAAACGTTTTTGATTATTTTTAGTTAAAAACATGGTAAATACCTATCCCATTTTATACAGTTGATTAAAAAAAGTCATAAAGAATATGTTATAAAAAATGGTACTTTAAGAACTTATAATTAAATTGTAAACAATTATTAGATATTAAGGAATGTCATTCGGTGCACCGAAAAAACTTTTCACTTTTAAAACACTCTAGCACAAAATTTATACCTCCTACATAAACAAAAAGCAATGAAAAAAATTACGATTCTAGAATTTACGTGTATTAACATAATATGAAAGAAAACCCAATTTCAACTAAGGTCAATGAAACAACATTTTTTGCATATAGAAGACAAAATTAACTTAAATACCTCACACTTGTAATAACTTAGCATCATGTATGGCCATACATTTTATTGAGATATCGTTAATAAGGAAATCGGGGTGTAAGCGTTGCTGTATTGTGGAGAAAGATATTTTGTTGCTTAAATTATATGTCGAAATGACCTACTTATTTTGTAGGTCAACAAAACATCATACTGCCCATTGTAATATACTAACAAATAACCCAAACTATCTTACCAAGTATGAGTACTTAGGCCCAAAGTTTTAATAAGCTTGTAGAAGAAAACACTCGGACCATTTTTAAAGGGATATATTTTCTGGTATGTACAGACGGAGTATGTAAAGTCACCTAATCATCGACTTTATGAGTTTTTTGAGTTTAAGGATATAAATTTTGAAAACCAAAGAGAACATTAAACAGGGTGTTTTAGTTAAGACTGAGCATCGTTTCAGGGTTGAGAGGTGGCACAAAAAGAAGACAAGCAAGGGTATTTATATTGCCCAGTTCAGTATGGACAAAAGTTATTAGCTTTTGAACTTTTTGTTTAAATATTTCTGTACACAAAAGTACTTCATCAAATAGTTTGTTTTTATTTTTAATATGCAGTTCATCAGTATCTCTGTTTTAAGAATCGAACCCAGGATCTCTAGAGTCTAAGATCCATAGAACTATTGTTGTTTTATATGCATGCGGAGTCTATCTTTATCTAGATGCTACATTTTGCTATGTTCCTTTTTTCTATATGTTTTAGTGTAAGCATCTGTTGATGGGCCGAAATAAATAAATAAACTCATATTGTTGTGCCGCTCTGCCCTCTTCTTTTCACTTTAAACAAGCGTTTGGGAGGTAATCACAGGACCCTTTTTTGATCAACTAAATATTTAATTTAAAACGATAAAAACCGTGGCCCACATTTGTTTTATTTGATTTACTGCTTGCATTTCCTTGCATTACTGTTTTTCAACCGACTTCCATAAAAGGAAGAAGTTCTCAATTCGTCTGTATGTTTTTTTGTGTCTTTGTTACACAATATTTCGGACAATTATGAATCGATTTTGAAAATTCTTGTTTCATATGATAGAACATACTTCATTGTTCGTCCCATGTAAATTTTATCGCAATCGGTTAAATACTTTATTAAAAATTTCAAATTCTTGAAAGAATATGTATGATTTCGGAGAATGTTTACGTTGATGACATTATAACTCAGACAAAATTTTCGTTGATTATTTTTTATATTTTTGTTATGATATTGAATTATAAGTGAAAACTTGAAAATTGCTTGACTTTTTATTTTAATATTAGGAAAACTTAAAGTTGAGTAACAAATAAATACATAAATCTTTTATTGTTTTCTCGATATTACAACTTAGGAGTCTCCTTAAATCAACACAGCAAAGGAGCTTACGAAGAAATTTTTAATTTTTCAGAAGTTTTAAAAGTTAAGAGTTGCGTTAATTATTCACGTGGCTGGGAGACAACCCGCGTTCAAAGGAAACAAGGTGCGGGTCATGCATGGTTCATGAACGATCTGCTTTGAAGCAATGCTCGAGAAAAAAATCAAAGTCAAGATTTGCAAGGGTTAATGAACCGGTTTTGGAAGATGGATACATTAAATTTTAAGAATACACCCATTAAGTTTGCTTTACTATTTTGCTCTCCATGCTGGACTGAGAGCGAAAATAAAAACATAGAATGTACCAGCTGCATCTCTTCCCGGGCATACTGTAAAAGACAGTTAAGGTTTTAAAGGCGTTTTTGAGGGCGATAGGCTGACCCCCCCTCACTACAATAGTCTTGTCTCCATATTTATAATACCTCCAAATATGTCAAATGTGACATCAGATAGTTTTATAACCTCTGGTGTTCTGCCTACCCCATAAGGGATACAGGCTTGACGTTATGTATGTATGTATTATTTTGCTATATTGTCTACAAATGATTTACCCATTTCGATAATAAATAATAATGTCCTACACATAGGTCCTCTAGCATTGTTAAATATTAGTAACTAGTTACCTCATGTGTAAATGTGATTATGCATTGTTTTGTAAGCAGTCTGAAACCATCTGCGGACTGTTGCCTTTCAAATGAAATCACTTTGTTCTAATTAGTTTGGATAGATTTTCTCTGTTTTATCCATAAATACTGAAATAGCTTAAAATATTTGTATCAAAAACAGGGCAGACAAAAACAAGCAATACATATTTTCGATGTACTTGACCACAGTTTTGGCTAGAGCTTACAAGGTGTCTACTTAGATGTAGATAACGTATGCCTAATCCAAAGCAATTTTAGGTTGAAATCCAATTAAATGAAATGGAGGGGGTTTTTATTCTGTTATGGCGGCCATGCGATGAACTGATAAGACTAGTAAAATTTAAAAGAGCTAAAGGCCATTATTAAAAAAATAAAATAATTAAAAACATTTTTTGTTGATTTCATTTGATATAATCATATTACCGGATTAAGTTTAGTGAAATAATTGTAGGAGTGTATTGCGAGGTGCGGCGTAGGTTACATGTTACGAGGGTGGATTGAAATGTTCGCGGCCTAGTCAAGAAAACAGAATAAAGTACATACAAAAATAATTTTATTTTTCGACGTAATCTCCATTTAGCTCTATGCACTTCTTCCATCTGCTTTCCAGAGCTTCCATACCTATTTTAAAAAAAGATTCCTCAAGGTCTTCAAAATACAGGTTAACAGCGGCTTCGACCTCTTCATTCGTAAAAAATTTCTGCCCACCGAGGTGTTTTTTCAGGTTTGGAAACAGATGAAAGTCCGAAGGTGCCAAATCAGGAGAATAAGCTGGATGTGGCAACAATTCGAAACCACAATCACGAATTTGAGCCATAGACTCGACAGACGTGTGGACTCGGGCGTTGTCCTGGTGAAACAACACTTTCTTTCTCATTAATCCTGGGCGTTTCTGTTTAATTTCTTCACGTAAACGGCGCAGAAGGGTGCTATAGTACGCAGAGTTTATTGTTTCGCCTTTTGGAAGGTAGTCCACCATAATGACACCCTTAGCATCCCAAAAAACCGATGCCATCACCTTGCCAGCCGACAGAATTGCCTTTGCTTTTTTCGGAGTTGGTTCACCTGATTTTTTCCATTGTTTGGATTGTTATTTTGATTCTGGGGTATAGTAGTGAACCCAGGTTTCATCCATTGTCACAAATCTGTCAAGAAAACCTTGTGGATCAGCCTCGAACATCTCCAAACAGTCGCGAGATATCGTGAGTCGAATTCGCTTTTGCTCTACTGAAAGCAATCTGGGGACCCACCTAGCCGAAACCTTAGAAAAGCCGAGTTCATGGACAATGATGTTTTGCGTTCGTTCATATGAGATGCCTATAGTGTCTGCAATTTCTCTGATAGTCAATCTACGGTCTTTCAATATGAGATCACACACTTTATTGATGTTTTCTTCGGTCGTAGACGTCATTGGCCTGCGGAGCGAGGGTCATCTTCGATGTTCTCTCGTCCACGTTTTAATTCTGCAACCCATTTTTTCACAGTGGTATAAGACGGGGCAGATTCCCCTAATGTTGTTTGCATGTCATCATGGATCTCCTTTGGTGTTAATCTTTTTTTAAACAAATATTTAATCACAGCACGTTGTTCAAATTTCTCCATTAGTGAAAATTTGTTCTACACACGTATTTATATTGTTCGTAAAATTTTATTTAAACAAGATATCAAGTTGAAAATTCGCGGGCTGACAATTGAATAATGACAGTTCAAAATGACGGCAGAAAAAATAACAAAAGTTTTTTTTTTAATGTCCAGGCCGCGAACTTTTCAACCAATGTAGTAGAACACCAAAACTTTCTCGAGCAAATTTCAAAAGAACAACGTACAAATCAACAAAGTTTAAAATAACGATGGTCATTTGATCAAAAGTTCGGCTGGCCAGAGTCTGGACTATCAATGTTTAAATTATTTATTACACTATTGAACAAATCGTACAAAGGTCAAATGTATTTTTGGATAAATTATTAATTATTAACTGGATTAACTGAAAAAGGTAAAATTAATATGAATATTAGCGAATAGCGCCTGTCTAATACAGAAAGCCTTTGCACAACATGACCGTTTTGCTAATACAAATAATATGAGATGACTTAACGTTTGACTTTTGACCATGTCGGGATTGCCTAGGGTTGACCAGGTTTATGGCGCTTCGCCGGCCGCTGCCGCGGCACCGCTCGCTTGGCTCGCTCGGCTCGCGCACTTGTATAACTATATGCAACCAAACTGCTCCTTCTCGCTGCACTCGTCGTCGCACCTAACCGTACCGACTCCTTCTTCCGGTGCGAGAACCCTTCTCGTAGCTAGCTTAATCTCTATAATCGTAATTATATTACAGTCATCCATATATTGTTTTCTTTGATTCTATGACAGATTTATTCCCATTGAACTAGATAAGTTTAGTCAGATAAACATATCAGTAGATTGCGACTGTATTATAATTATATTTCTAGTAACATAGTAATGAATAGCTTACATATAACTATTATATCCCTAGGAATATAACTATAGTACGGCTTTATCTGTCATACTGCGACAAATATACTCTCAGAGTTAGTAAAACTTATATGTTTCTAATCTATAAAAATGATGGACATAACAACGAAATACACAACTTCTATTTTTGTAAAAATAATCATTTGTTTTAGATTCCATAGTTACGTTTGATTTGTAGGAGCTTCTAAGTCAGAATTTCTAAACGTTTAGGTACATTTATTGAGTATCGCAATCATTCTAATATGCAAACATACAAATTAACCAATCCAATTCAAACAACTAGGGTTAGTAACCGTATAAAATTAGATAAATTAAATTTCAATACGAACGTTTCTAATAGACACTAAATGAATTCCTGAGAGACCACGACAAACAGGCGTCTTACTCCGGGCGCCTTAGAGTCTGTAAACAACTATTAAATCAAGCAAATCTAAGCCTTATTCGCAAAGCCTTAAAATCCACAGTCAACTGCCGGCTATAAGTTCCATGGGATAGTTACATTACGTCAGAAATGTGTCTACTAATACAATCATATATTGAACCATTTTCAAGAAGAATGTAATACTTTGCCTAGATCTTTTAATATGGTTGGCATAGACTCAATAAGAAATAGTTCAAGGTTCTATTTTGTATAGTTAGAGAGGGCGAAATCGACTTTTGGTTTAATAGTTTTGTGTGTCAAGTTTAGTGGAACTAAATGGAATAAGTCAAAACGATTTTCATTTCGTGTGTGCTAAGCCTTTTTCCAAGGACAGATGCATAAGCTAGCGATTAAAAAAAACCTTAAATATATTATTGTGTTATTCAGAATACAAAAGTGTTAGCAATTTACAATAATAATTAACGCGATTTAAGGGCACAAAAATAAAGGAACAATCCCTTGGATTATGTAATTTTTCTAAAATAATTGTACTATGTATTAAATCCGTGCCTTGAGATAAACAAGGTCACTGGTTAAGTCGACCTAGATCCGTTAAATGCGTATAGTAAGTACCCATCTTTTCTAACTTATTTCACCATGAAACACCCTACCACAAACCTAACCGTTTTCGAAATAATGGACTTTTAATTTATTTTATAAAAATTGCTGATTTCTGGGCTGTAAATGTCATACTTTGAAATTGGTGTGCTTTTTAATTATTAGTTTTCGTCTCGTGGTAAATTTATAAACGGTGGTAATTTTTTTTTAGAATACGGAAAATAATACACTGCTCGCTGATTGGTCGAGCAGACAAAAAATTACAAAATTTGGCTTGTCAATACTTATGGTTTACGGCGCTTCGCCGTGGTCTATATGCAACCTAACCGCTCCTCGAAATTTATTCTCGAAATTTATCTCTCCATCTCTTTCACATTAGATTTGAGTAAAGTTTCTGTTTTGAAAAAGCCTAAGTGAAAGTTACATTTGAATTTTATTGTTTTAATCCGAAACATATGTACAATAGAAGCGTTACATATTTTATTTTGCAAAAAAAGTATCGACTTCTTTGACATTTTATAACCAAAAATAGTGAAACTATAATAGTATATTATGTAACAAGTGAGCGAAGTTGCCAATTACAGTCGAGGCTTAATAATGAGCCGAGACTCATTAGCAACGCTCACGAGTTACATACGACGTTTTTCAACACACTTGTGAGTTAAAGACAGACATACGTGGTCATAAAATAACAAACACACTTCATAACAAAGCTGTGAATTGTGATTGAAAAATGGCGCCGAACCTCGCGCATGCGCGTAGGTTTTTTTTTCTGCCAAATGTGTCAATGTCTGTATAGCATATACAGCCTATTTTACGTGAAAATGTTTAATTTGGAGTGGTAAATGCAAATATTTAAATATTTTATAACAAATTAATGTAAATTGTGAACAATTTGTTTGATATACATATTTGTTTTACTAATATAAGGCGCAAACATTTCAAAAATGTATATGGATTTGAAGTGGTATAAAACCTCTTTGTTGTTTCTGAAAATATTTAATGTATAACCCGGATCAATAAAATATGCTCTGTTTGCATGTAATTTGCACAAAGGTACAATTCAACTTTGTAGGATTCATTATATTATGCACTAGGGTATAATATATTATGCACGCGTGACTTATAGCCCAGTTTATAGTTCTAAATTCAATAGAATAAGGCTCACTTTACGAGCAAGTGTGTTGAAAAATTTTATACAAACGAATATTACAAGGTGTACCTATAACTTTTCGGAAAAATAACAAAATAATATTTATCTTGTCGATTCGAGTATTTATCGATGGTCGCATGCTAGCCCTGCATATATATCCTATGGTATGCATAGGAGTTCCTGCGCCTTGACGACTTCTTATAACGCCTACAGTTTTAAAAAAGGATGACATAGATTTTTATCTGATAACTTGGTATTATGTTTTGTATCAGTTGCAGCGATATCAGCTTGCAATTGGTTTTACTTCAAAGATATGTACTTACTTTATAACTCTGCTCGTATTTAGCCACGTAACTTTTTATCCACGTCTCCATGATATGAATCTTATTATTTGTCTCATTTGTGAAACAATAAACAAAAAGATTCAATAAATTCGACTTAGACCGGTTTAGGGATCAAATATAGAAAAAAATTCTTCAGCTATATTATATTAGTTTATATAGATTACAATTTCTTAATTACATTTGCTAATGTAGAACCATCTCAATGCCCAGGCATTTAGTCTTGTCTTCACTATTAATGTATTTATAGTTTTGTATGTTTCTCGCGTATAGTCTGTACGTGGATGGACTCTTGATGCTACGAGACGTAGTACCGTGCTACGGTTCACTGCGCTACGCTAGCGGCGTAGCAATTATGTTGAATTATGATGTATAAATCGTTTCCAAATATCCACTTTTTTGTCGTTAGGAAATGACATGACGATTAAATTGGGATTTAAATTTTCATTCATTAAACCAAACTATTAATTTTATGGCTTTTAATATTTCAAACCAAGTTATAATGATAGGTCTATTTAGGCGTAGGTTCAATTTAAACTAATTTAATTTTAGATTTCATTATAAAACTTGAACTTTTTTGAGAAATAAAAAAAAGCTCATTTACGGTGACGAAAACATGAATCATATTGTCTTTAATACTGGATGAGACATCCATTTGTCTGATACTCGTAGTTTCCGCTTTTAAAAAGGTGAATATCAGCTTCTACCACTTTACCACTGTTCTGCTTATGTAAACAGAAAAACAACATGCCTGTAGTCTGAATACAAGATTAAGATACGCAGTGTTATATTTAGTTATAACAGTGTTATAACTTACACGGAAACATATAGTTTAATATTTCAATGCATCTTTGATCATCAGTGATGACAACTTAATGATCTAATTATATCAGTAATTGTTGTGCCACTCTGCCTTCTTCTTTTCACTTTAAACAAGCGTTCGGGTGGTAATCACAGGCTCCTTTTTTGATCACATAAATATTTAATTTAAACCAATAGAAACCGTGGCCCACATTTGTTTTATTTGATTTACTGCTTGCATTTCTTTGCAGTACTGTTTTTCAACCGACTTCCATAAAAGGAGGAAGTTCTCAATTCGTCTGTATGTTTTTTTGTGTCTTTGTTACACAATATTTCAGACAATTATGAATCGATTTTGAAAATTCTTGTTTCATATGATAGAACATACTTCATTGTTCGTCCCATATAAATTTTATCGCAATCGGTTAAATACTTTATTAAAAATTTCAAATTCTTGAAAGAATATGTATGATTTCGGAGAATGTTTACGTTGATGACATTATAACGCAGACAAAATTTTCGTTGATTATTTTTTATATTTTTGTTATGATATTGAATTATAAGTGAAAACTTGAAAATTGCTTCACTTTTTTATTTTAATATTAGGAAAACTTAAAGTTGAGTAAAAAATAAATAAATCTATCTTTTATTGTTTTCTCGATATTACACCTTAGGAGTCTCCTTAAATCAACACAGCAAAGGAGCTTACGAAGAATTTTGGAATTTTCCACACTCGAAGTTTTAAAAGTTAAGAGTTGCGTTAATTATTCACGTGGCTGGGAGGCAACCCGCGTTCAAAGGAAACAAGGTGCGGGTCATGCATGGTTCATGAACGATCTGCTTTGAAGCAATGCTCGAGAAAAAAATCAAAGTCAAGTTTTGCAATGGTTAATGAACCGTTTTTAGAAGATGGATACATTAAATTTTCGGAATACACCCATTAACTTTGCTTTACTATTTTGTCTTCCATGCTGGACTGAGAACGAAAAAAAAAACATAGAATGTACCAGCTGCATCTCTTCCCGGGCATACTGTAAAAGTCAGTTAAGGTTTTAAAGGCGTTTTTGAGGGTGATAGGCTGACCCCCCGTCACTACAATAGTCTTGTCTCCATATTTATAACTAGCTGCTGCCCGCGACGTCGTCTGCGTGAACGCTATGCAGCACCAAACGCACCTACGATTATAACACTGCTAGCGTGTAGCCTATATGTTGACCCGACTTCTTAACTATCTTCATGCCAAATTTGAAGTAAATCCATGCAGTACTTTTTGAGTTTATCCCGGAAAGACAAACAGACAAACAGACAAAAATTCTAAAAACTATATTTTTTGTTTCTGTTTCGATTGTAGATCATACCCCAAGTATTCTTTTAAAAAAATATTCAATGTACAGTTTTGACTTTCCTACCATTTTATTATATGTACTAGCTGCTGCCCGCGACGTCGTCTGCGTGAACGCTATGTAGCACCAAACGCACCTACGATTATAACACTGCTAGCGTGATAATATGTAGCCTATATGTTGACCCGACTTCTTAACTATCTTCATGCCAAGTTTGAAGTAAATCCATGCAGTACTTTTTGAGTTTATCCCGGAAAGACAAACAGACAAACAGACAAATATTCTAAAAACTATATTTTTTGTTTCTGTTTCGATTGTAGATCATACCCCAAGTATTCTTTTAAAAAAATATTCAATGTACAGTTTTGACTTTCCTACCATTTTATTATATGTATAGATAGATCAGTGAGATGATATCCATGGAGATGTTCTATTTTTCTATACATACTTTATAGTTATATAGATATTAAGTAGGTATAACTAAAACTCTTTTATCTCACTCTCCCAATACAAAAACCATTGAAGAAAAAAAGAGATATTACTATTTTCATTCTCCTACCGAATGAAAAAATTAAAGGCATGACGTCATACGAATGTCATTAGAGTGCCTTGTCGCCATGTTGTATTTCAGAATTCAGAGTACTTAAGATGTCAAATTGTGTTTTTGCTGAAAGGATTTTTCAATTTACTAATTAAGTGGCTTCAAATTTGTGTTTTATATGTTAATATCTGCAAAAAGTGCAAGCAATATGAAATGTTCAATTTTGTGGTGTGGTGCGAAGAAAGATGATAAATACCCTAATTTAACTTTACACAGGTTAGTAAGATTTTCATTGATTAGAACAAGTGAATTGTTGTTATAAAGTGCTCCACATAACTTTTTTTTGTGATTTGGACATGCAATCTTAACTATACACTACATTTTTTATATTAAACACGTTTTACTTTGCCGAAACCCATTGTTGAAACTGTCTTGTTTGTTTACATTAGAATTTAATAGTGATGTATTTTTCTTAAAACTCTATATCGATATTTATAATTTCAGGTTTCCAAGAAAGGTTAACTTAAAGGGACGGCGGTTAGAAGCCATTGGAAGCGAGAACTTAAACCCAAAAGTTAAAGTTTGGTATATTTGCTCTTTACATTTTGAGGAAAATAGCTTTAATAAGACCCTTGATGTAATTAGATTGCGAGATGACACAATACCTTCAATTTTCCAAAAGGTAAGAAATCTTATTTTGTATTATTCAATAAAAATAGACTTTGTACCTTTTATTTAGAAATGAATAAATATTTGTGAAAATTACTATGTTGTTTTACTGCTACCTGCATAATACGAGTGTAAAATCTTTCTAACTTTCATAATATAAAAGGAAGGTATGGTTAATTATTACATAGTTGCCATGTGGATAGTTATATTTTATAATTACTATTATTTTGATCAGATTTCACTTTTTATAATTGCAATGTCCACTTTCATTTATTTATTTATTTTCATTTTTATTGTTACTATTTTGTGTTCCTTCGTAATTCATAAACCTCTCCCTCCCCAGTATCGAAAGAATCGAAGGAATATTCTTTCAATACTTCTTTCGATTTTCCAAAAAGGTAAACAACACCTGTCATTAATTCGATACTTGCTCTCAATTTCGAATAAAACGCTTCAAATATGCTTCGGAAACACTCTTAGACTAATAATCCAAGTCAAAAAAAAAAGAAAAAACTGGTATATATAAGTAGTAAATGGAAAAAAAGGCAGAAAGTTTTACTAAATGGCAGATGACGGCTAAGGGGCGTCTCTTTTAATAGTTGCATGAGACGCCCTAGGACCGTTATAAAAAATGGTATGACCGCACCAGGCAGAAGTTTGTAAAAATAACCGTCGCAATTAATCGGATGTGTGTTCCTTCCCTGTCAAATACTGTCAATAGGAGAACGTAAGTTTTGAACCCCTAAATTTTGGTAAGACAAATTATTTCTGGTGGCGTGATAAAGTTATAAACAAAGCTATTTAGAAAAAGTGTATATTTTTCCTGACAAATAATAAGTTAATAAATCCCCAGACGAATCATTTCAAGCATTTTCATGGTAAGCATGTGGGATAACAGTTTTAGTAATTCATATATTTTTTTCCAATACCAGGATAAAGCACAGACCTAAAAATTTTTTTTTTAAATATCTTTGATCATCAAGTTTTCAGTTATTTACTAATAAATGATGCTACTTACACCCGAAAAGTTTCCTTTCTCTATCAATAGGATAAAGCTTCATTTCGCATTTTTAAATACACATTTTCTCAAGAAAACAAAATAATCGTCCGATGAATCAGACATTTTCGCTGATAAGCGCTTATAAGTTTCCAGCTTTCTTTCTGTATACGGCCTTAGAAGTATCGATATCGATACAACTTTAGTATGCTCACTATTGGCGGCCATTTTATGCTACGATTTAACCATGCTAGTTTGTCTTCCATACAAATACCAAAATTCTATTACTACTAGCGCTACGCGTCGGGCACTACTGGAACTTTTCGTATTTTTTACTGCGTTCGATATCGATATATCTATAGTACCAGGCAGCGTATCTATAGTATAGTATTGAACCAATCTTTTTGCGTTGCATTTTCTTATTTTTCTGTGTATTTTTTGTCGCTGAATTATTTTGTTAGTGTTTTCTACAAAGTACGTTGAGTAGAGTGTTCACTCCTCGCGTTTTTACGATCTCAAATCGAAGATTTTACTTTTGCGAAGTGATTTTTACAAAAGATGCTGACTTTCTAGTGAGATAGTGAGTTAAGAAAAGGAATTGCATTGATTTTGAATGACTGGTGCCAGGAGGTGAACAATTTGTGTGGCAAAAGCATTGAGTTTGACGAAAACGACCCGAACAAATCTATGGCCTGTAATTATTTTATCAAACACAAATAATTAAGAAAAAAATAAAAATTGTCTGAGATGCATATTTTTTACTACTCCCATAGCATCATGCTTTGTGCAGTTTATTTCAACTTATTAGTATTGCGCAGTTTAAATTTGACTCGTTACTCGAATCAAATTATAATTGCGCAATATTAATAACTGGTACTACGAATTTCTGAAAATTTGAAAGTGGCGGTACGGGCGGGCTGCATTCTAAGGTTGTTTTGGTCAAAAAGTTTTCTAGAGTGGATACTGTGTGGCGCTAAAGTGCAAAAACCGCGAGACGGTCATCTATACTTTAGTACTTATATTAATCTATGGATTTAACTTTAGGTATGCACCCATTTTTTGCTGTTATTTCAGATCCATAGTGTTAAGAGATCTATGGTATAGATACCTCCAAATTTGTCAAATTTGACATCAGATGGTTTTATAACCTCTGGTGTTCTGCCTACCCCATAAGGGATACAGGCTTGACGCTATGTATGTATGTATTATTTTGCTATATTGTCTACAAATGATTTACCCATAGAAATAAGTTATTTAATCGCCAAATGGATCGGACGTGTTTTTAGTTTATTTTATACAATTTTAAATTAAAGCAGTACACGACCTAGATTTGAATCAGCGCAAATTAACTTTTGTGATAATAATTAATGCAAATATTTGTGTTTTTGAAATGATACGTTTTAATTAAATACAAAAAAATGGATAGCAGCCCCTTCAATCGAAGTGGTAAAACTTGCCGCAGCCCACCTCCAACGCCCTCTTCAAAACCACCTCCAGTACCAGATGAAGACGACATGGAAGTAATTTCAACGCCCGAAATTCAAAATTGGATGTCATCCATTGAAGCTTGCCTCAATGAAGTTTGCGCAATTTCTGGTGAAGGAAAAATGAATACCGAGCAAAAACTTCGGATCAGCTCTCTCTGTCGAAAGATTGGCCATGGTGCATCCCAACTGGCTATCACATACCAATCCCTCAAGCAGAAAGCACTTCAAGGCCGCACGTTAATACAAGCGCTTAAAGAAAAACAAGAGCTGTCTAACCAATTTCAAGACCTTAAAGAAGAAATCCTGGAGTCCGCTAAACCAAGTTTGGCAAAAGTTACTTACGCAGATATGATTAAGACCAATAATAGTTTCATTAAACCTGCAAATGTAAGCTCGGTAGCAATTTACCCCAAGGACAAATTAAAGACTAGCGAGGCCACTAAATCACTTGTACAGCAGATTATTAGCCCTGGTGAAATGAAGCTGCAGGTTAGAGGACTCCGCAAAACAAAAAATGGTGGGGTTATTATTAGCACTGACTCGAAAGGCGATGTCGAAAAACTGAAGCAGTCAGTCCAGCTGTCATCCTGTGGCCTTACCGTAGATGAACCAAGCAAGCGAAACCCTAGAATTGTCGTGATTGGGGTGCCCACATCAATGCAGGAACAAGAAGTTTTTAAGTGCATATACGAGCAAAATCTTTCGAACAAACTTAGTGATAGCCGTGAAAAAATCCTGTCCTCCATTAAACTTAGCCATAAGTCTGGAAAGAAAGAAGCAGAGACCTGTAACTATGTAATCGAAGTTCCTGCCCTAATAAGAAAAGCCCTTATTTCTCAAGAAAGAGTCTTTGTTAACTGGTCGTCCTGTCCGGTGAGGGACTTTACTTTAGTTACTAGGTGTTTTAAATGCCAGCAGTATGGACATGCAGCGAAGTCATGCCGAGCAGAAACTTGTACCTGTGGACACTGTGGAGTTCTAGGCCACTCATCAAACGAATGCCAGAAAAAGGCAGAGGAACCTAAGTGTGCAACATGTTCCCGTTTCAATAAACCTAATAATCACAAAACAGGTGAAACTGATTGCCCCGCCAAGAAAATTGCCGAACAAAGGTACATAAACTCAATTAATTATGAAGGCGCCTAAGAGCGCCGTTTTTAGTAAATTAATTTTTGCCTTATTTTTTATTTCTCTTTTTATACTCGTTTTAAATTTTTATATCTTTATTATATTTTAATTCTTAATTGTTCATATTTTAATAATACATGACTCATCATATCATTAACGAGTTAGATAGTATCTCTGTTTCGGAAGCAACGCCTTGTAATGTTGAAGATTGCAAACAGTATCTACCTCTGTGCGACAACTCGATAACCATACTAACACAAAATATTAGGAGTATCTATAAAAACTTTGATAATTTTAATATTTTTCTTCATAGGCTAAATGTTAACTGCGATCTAATTGTACTAACTGAATGTTGGCTTTCCAATAATTATGAACTTCCACAGATAACAGGTTACGATGTGTATAGCAGTAAAACAGTTAACAACCAAAATGATGGTGTGGTAGTTTACGCTCGAAACACCCTGAATATCACAGTCGAGGACTCTATTGTTAGGGAATGCAGCGGTTTGGTAATAAAAATCGATGAAAACAAAAATAAAGTTGCAATATTAGCGATGTATAGATCCCCTTCTTTTAAGAAGCTGGATTACTTTCTCGAATCTTTAGATAGTCAACTTCAAAATTTATCGTCTTATAAAAATATTGTGCTTGCTGGAGATATTAATATTGATATTCGACCAGAGAATAACAGTGGGTCGATACAGGAGTACCTAAATCGATGTGCATTTCACGGGCTATACCCTGCGCACACACTGCCTACACATCATAGCGGCTCTTGTCTGGACCATATCTTTGTCAAAACCCAGTTGCTATCATCTGTACTAGTTACTAATTCCACCGTAACGGACCACAAAGCTGTTTTACTAACCCTCAGACTAAAAGTAACTAAAAAAAAATACGCAAGGTTTACTTCTAAATTAAACATGCATAAACTTGAGGACGATTTATGTAACACTGACCTTAGTCCAGTTTATAATTCTGCTGACGCTGACTCGAGCATGACATACTTAGTAAATATTGTTCAACAAGCAATTATTAATAACACATCAAAAGTAAAAGTTAGTAGTAGAAATTTAAATATCAAACCATGGATTACGCCGGGGCTTATTCGTTGCATGAAAAATAGGGACAAACTCCACATGAGGGCCAAATCTTGTCCGGGAAATTTAGTTTTACAAATAACTTATAAGCGCTATCGTAATTTTTGTAATAGTATTTTAAGAAAAGTTAAAGCTGACTATGACAAAAATCAACTAGCAAAAGCTGGAAAAGACAGTAAAAAAGTTTGGAAATACATAAAAAAAGTCACGTATACGTCCAAACACACTGAATCGTCCTCGAGTTTATTGCTATCCCATTCCTCCCCACTATCGGCGGCAAACAGTGCTAACGACTTTTTCAATAATATCGGAAAGACTTTAACAGAAAAGATTCGACAATTCTCCATCACACATGAAACTATTAATACCTACAATAACTCATCTTTGAATTCTTTTGTATTATTAAATACAGACGCAGCAGAGGTCGAAAAACTAATAATGGGGTTAAGGGATGACTGTGCTGTCGGCTGTGATAACATACCTAGCAAATTATTGAAAAAGTTCAAGCATTTCTTCATCCCTCCTTTAACTTTTATATTTCAAAAATGTCTGTCAGAAGGAATTTTTCCTTCTTGTCTTAAAAAAGCCCTCGTAGTTCCTGTCTTTAAATCTGGTAATAAAGACCTAATAACGAACTATAGACCTATTTCCATACTACCCTCAATATCTAAAATATTAGAGAAAATAATAAACAACCAGCTAGTACGATATTTGGAAAATAAGTCTATCATCTCTAAGTCACAATTTGGCTTTAGACCAAACTTATCGACTTCTGATGCTATGCACGGTTTAGTAGATTATATTGCACAGGAACTAGATAAGGGAAACCAGACTATAGGGGTGTTCCTTGATCTAGCCAAGGCTTTTGACTCCGTCTCTATTCCCATCCTGTTAAATAAATTAGAAAATGTAGGTATAAGAGGAAATCAGCTAAATATTTTAACTAGTTACCTTAGTAATCGAAGTCAATGCGTTAAACTAGGCAATATAGTTAGTTCTGAACAAAAAACCACCCCCTTCGGTATCCCCCAGGGTAGTATTTTAGGCCCCACATTATTTTTAATATACGTAAATGACCTTTGTAATCTACAACTAGTACAAGGTAAAATAATTTCATACGCCGACGACACTGTTTTACTTTTTTCAGCTGACTCTGAACAAGACATTTTTTTACTTACTCAGAATGGCCTCAATATTGTGAATAACTGGCTTAAACTTCACCTACTGACATTAAATGCAGACAAAACAAAATATATTATGTTCACAATGCGGAAATCTCACGCAGCACGAACTAATAGACCCCTGTATGCACATTGCTGCAATAACGTTGCTGACACTGCATGTGAGTGTCCTAGAATCACAGTAACAGATAAAATAAAATATCTCGGTGTGATTATTGATGAAACTCTTTCCTTCAGATATCACATTGAAGCTCTTAGTAATAGAATCCGTAAACTGATTTTCGTTTTTAAGAAAATCAGGTCAATTGCGGATTCAAAACTTATCATGCTATTATACAGCGCCCTGTGTCAATCTGTGATAACATATTGTATTACGATCTGGGGCGGAGCTCCTAAAACCTCTCTACTTATTGTAGAAAGAGCTCAAAGAGCAATTCTTAAGGTAGCTACTTTAAGGCCATACCTCTACCCTACTAACCTTTTATATAAATCATGCAATGTACTAACAGTCCGACAATTATTTATAACTAATACAGTACTTAAACAGCACACAGCACTTCAATACAGCACCAGTTCTACTAACAAAAGACGCAAGGATATTGTATGCTCCAATCGCACGCGGGTAAAATACACTTTGACTACACGATTTTATAAATTCCTAGGGCCATTATTGTATAACAAAATAAACGCCAAAGTGTATATATATCCCTTAAACATAAGAAATTGTAAAAAGGCTTTAAAAACAGTTCTCCAGGAATTGTCGTACGATGAAACCGAGATGCTACTGGCTGTTATAAGTTAATTTTTGATAATGTTTGCATAAATGTGTAATTAGGTTTAATAAATTAAATAATTATGTAGGTAAATCTCTTAAATTTAAAATTGTCACAATTTCCTATTTTATTTTTATTTCTTAAGAATAGTTAAATAGATTCTACTATGTTTGTATAAGATCCATATTTTATTTTATTGAAGTTATATTTAATTTGAATGATTTTTAAATGTTATTTTAGCACGCTCCAGCCTGAAAAACAGGATTATCCTAGTTCAGGCACCAATGTTCTATCCTTTCTTGTATATTTAAGCCAATATTTGTAATTCATGCTTTTCTGAAATTAATAAACATTTTTATTTATTTATTTATTTATTACCCATTTCGATAATCTATCTACTTATAATAAATCTGTAGAGAGGTCAATTCTGTACATGAAATATTTTTTCAAAATAACTATCAGGGGGTGATTAGTGATCGATACTGATGCCAAAAATGTAATCAGTAAAATTTTTGTCTGTCTGTCTGTCTGTATGTTCCTTATAGAAACAAAAACTACTCGACGGATTTAAACGAAACTTGGTATAATTATTCTTCATACTCCTGGGCAGGTTATAGTATACTTATTATCACGCTACAATCAATAAGAGCAGAGCAGTGAAGGGAAATGTTGGAAAAACGGGAGAAGTTACTTAATTTTTTAAGCTTCCGTCGCGTGCGCAGCCTTAATGGTTAAAGCTACATAGAAATCATGTATGACAGAAATATTCTTCATAAAATTATATAAAAAATATCCCACAATATATTTTATGGTTGACTCACAATAACACGTGTAAATCCCGATAGCTGAGCAGTTCGGAGCTTTCTCAGCCCTAATTAAAAAAAAATTAACATTATCACCTATTCAATAAAAAAAGAATCATAGAAATCGGTATTGAAACACCAAACTTATACATGAAATACGCTAATAACCCATCGCGCGTGAATACTGAATGATATAGGGATTATTTTTGCGTAACGGTTGCCGCGCTCGACGCGGCTCGCGGCGGTAGGGTATAAAAAGGCTGTTGCAAAGTAGTTCGAGCGCAAGCTTTTGCGCGATTTAATATAGGTAGGTACAGAAGGAACAAGCGTTACATTACCTGTCAAATTTCCCCAACCAATTTTAACTTATTATCGAGGGCAGAGAGTTCAAATACAAGTAAAAAATTTTGACAGATTTGTAACGCTTGATGTACTGCCTTCTGTACATACAGAGATAAAATGGAAATCAAGGTTTTGTTTATTTCATGATCGTTTCTGCCTCTTGGAAGTCAGAAACCGTAGATTTCTTCGGAATAAAAAGTAACGTATGTGTTAACTACTATACCAAATTACATTAATATTGGCTTAGCCGTTTGGCAGTGAAAAGCAGCCATACATAACTATAGGTAGTATTGTATGTACACTGATAATGGCTGGATGGATGGAAAAACTACTAAGCTTTACCTAGAATAACAATAAGCTAAGTATAATTAATGAAGATATTGCATGAATTAAGTAAAATTGAAGGCATTAAATAAAACACTTTTTAACCGGATTTATCGCGTATATTTACATTTTAAATTTATCTTAATTAAAAATAGTTATCGCGAAAACTTAAGACAATATTAAAATTTAAGGCACTTTGGCACCCAATTTGTTTACAACGCTATGTGCCTTTGTAATGTACCTAATAGATAGTTACCTACCTATGTTTGTGGTAAGGAGTTATACATATTATATGGGCGAAGATTCTTCATTTTTATTTTTGTTATTAAAGATAGTTAGGACCTTGGAGAAGAAAATAACCTACTCGAAATACTAATTCAATACAGACGAAGTCGCGGGCATCATCTATGTAATATACCTACCTACCTATACTTTTTCACAAAACCTAGGTGAAACTGCGGATCACTGCTTTGTTGTAACAGTTTTTGAAGTAATTCTGTCTGTTTATCTATCAGTAACGCTTTCACAGCTAAACTACTGAGTCGATTTTGACGAAATTTAGAATAAGGTAAGTTTTAACTTCAAGGAGGATATAATAATAGTATTTATCCAACTCTAATAAACAGTATCCACGCGGACGAAGTCGCGGGTCACAGCTAGTAAATAATAATGTCCTACACATAGGTCCTCTAGCATTGTTAAATATTAGTAACTAGTTACCTGATGTGTAAATGTGATTATGCATTGTTTTGTTGTAGCATTGTTTTGGATACATTTTGTCTGTTTTATAATATGTTTTTTATGTTTTAAAATATTTGAATCAATAACAGGGCAGACAAAAAACAAGCAACACATATTTTTGATGTACTTGACCATACTTTTGGCTATAGCTTACAAGGTGTCTACTAAGATGTAGATAACGTATGCCTGATCCAAAGCAATTTTAGGTTGAAATCCAATTAAATGAAATGGAGGGGGTTTTTATTCTGTTATGGCGGCCATGCGATGAACTGATAAGCCTAGTAAAATTTAAAAGAGCTAAAGGCCATTATTAAAAAAATAAAATAATTAAAAAACATTTTTTGTTGATTTCATTTGATATAATCATATTACCGGATTAAGTTTAGTGAAATAATTGTAGGAGTGTATTGCGGGGTGCGGCGGAGGTTACATGTTAGAACACCAAAACTTTCTCGAGCAAATTTCAAAAGAACAACGTACATATCAACAAAGTTATTTTATGGTCATTTCATCAAAAGTTCTGCTGGCCAAAGTCTAGACTATCAATGTTTAAATTATTTATTACACTATTGACCAAATCGTTCAAAGATCAAATATTTTGCTTATACAAATAATATGAGATGACTTAACGTTTGACTTTTGACCATGTCGGGATTGCCTAGGGTTGACCAGGTTTATGGCGCTTCGCCGGCCGCTGCCGAGGCACCGCTCGCTTGGCTCGCTCAGCTCACGCACGTATATGCAACCAAACTGCTCCTTCTCGCTGCGCTCGCCGTCGCAGCTAACCGTACCGACTCCTTATTCCGGTGCGAGAACTCTTCTCGTAGCTAGCTTAATCTCTGTAATCGTAATTATATTACAGTCATCCATATATTGTTTTCTTTGATTCTATGACAGATTTATTCCCATTGAACTAGATAAGTTTAGTCAGATAAACATATCACTAGATTGCGACTGTATTATAATTATATTTCTATTAACATAGTAATGAATAGCTTACATATAACGATTATATCCCTAGGAATATAACTATAGTACGGCTTTATCTGTCATACTGCGACAAACATACTCTCAGAGTTAGTAAATTTATATGTTTCTAATCTATAAAAATGATGGACATAACAACGAAATACACAACTTCTATTTTTGTACAAATAATCATTTATTTTAGATTCCATAGTTACGTTTGATATATAGGAGCTTCTAAGTCAGAATTTCTAAACGTTTAGGTACATTTATTGAGTATCGCAATCATTCTAATATGCAAACATACAAATTAACCAATCCAATTCAAACAACTAGGGTTAGTAACCGTATAAAATTAGATAAATTAAATTTCAATACGAACGTTTCTAATTGACACTAAATGAATTCCTGAGAGACCACGACAAACAGGCGTCTTACTCCAGGCGCCTTAGAGTCAGTAAACAACTATTAAATCAAGCAAATCTAAGCCTTATTCGCAAAGCCTTAAAATCCACAGTCAACTGCCGGCTATAAGTTCCATGGGATAGTTACATTACGTCAGAAATGTGTCTACTAATACAATTATATATTGAACCATTTTCAAGAAAAATGTAATACTTTGCCTAGATCTTTTAATATGGTTGGCATAGACTCAATAAGAAATAGTTCAAGGTTCTATTTTGTATGGTTAGAGAGGGCGAAATCGACTTTTGGTTTAATAGTTTTGTGTGTCAAGTTTAGTAGAACTAAATGGAATAAGTCAAAACGATTTTCATTTCGTGTATGTCAAGCCTTTTTCCAAGGACAAGCTAGCGATTTAAAAAAACGTTAAATATATTATTGTGTTATTCAGAATACAAAAGTATTAGCTATTTACAATAATAATTAACGTGATTTAAGGGCACATAAATAAAGAAACATTCCCTTAGATTATGTAATTTTTCTAAAGTAATTGTAGGACTTTGGATAAAATCCGTGCTTTGAGATATACAGGGTCACTGGTTAAGTCGACCTAGATCCGTTAAACGCGTATAGTACCCATCTTTTCTAACTTATTTCACCATGAAACACCCTGCCACAAACCTAAGCGTTTTCGAAATAATGGACTTTTAATTTTTTAAATAAAAATTGCTGATTTCTCGCCTTTAAATGTCATACTTCGAAATTGGTGTGCTTTTTAATTATTAGTTTTCGTCTCGTGGTAAATTTATAAACTTACGGATTTCCATTCGTAAGATTCTAAATGGTTCAACCAATCACAGCAGAGCTTTGAATTTTGCGCTTTTTTAGAATACGGAAAATAATACACTGCTCGCTGATTGGTCGAGCAGACAAACAATTACAAAATTTGGCTTGTCAATACTTATGGTTTATGGCGCTGCGCCAACCGCTGCCGCGGCACCGCTCGCTTTGCTCGCTCGGCTCACGCTCGTGTGGTCTATATGCAACCTAACCGCTCCTCGAAATTTGATCACGTGACCTATTCAGGCAATCAGTGCTTACTTATAATTTTACGAGTGAGTTCGGTAAATTTATCAATTAAAGAAAATATGGACGTTAAATAATTCAATTTGTCTCCCGTTTAGAATCCTACGGCAGTTTATAAATGTACGGATTGTATTGTTTGTATCTTAAAAAATCATTCTGTATAAATATTCCTTATCTTTGTGTACAATGCATATTAAATAAATAAATAAATATTTTCCGTTCCTTAATACCAGCACTATAAAAATACTGTTAAAATTTATTTAAACTCTAAAAAGCTAAGTAATATTGACTTTACTAACTAAAATATCTCTCCATCTCTTTCACTTTAGATTTGAGTCAAGTTTCTGTTTTGAAAAAGCCTTAGTGAAAGTTACATTTGAATTTTATTGTTTTAATCCGAAACATACAATAGAAGCGTTACATATTTTATTTTGCAAAAAAAGTATCGATTTCTTTGACATTTTATAACCAAAAATAGTGAAACTATAAAATTTTATACAAACGGATATTATAAGGTGTACCTATAATTTTTCGGAATAATAACAAAATAATATTTATCTTGTCGATTCGAGTATTTATCGATGGTCGCATGCTAGCCCTGCATATATATCCTATGATATGCATAGGAGTTCCTAGGCCTTGACGACTTCTTATAACAACTACAGTTTTAAAAAAGCATGACATAGATTTTTATCTGATAACTTGGTATTATGTTTTGTATCAGTTGCAGCGATATCAGCTTGCAATTGGTTTTACTTCAAAGATATGTACTTACTTTATAACTCTGCTCGTATTTAGCCACGTAACTTTTTATCCACGTCTCCATGATATGAATCTTATTATTTGTCTCATTTGTGAAACAATAAACAAAAAGATTCAATAAATTCGACTTAGACCGGTTTAGGGATCAAATATAGAAAAAAATTCTTCAGCTATATTATATTAGTTTATATAGATTACAATTTCTTAATTACATTTGCTAATGTAGAACCATCTCAATGCCCAGGCATTTAGTCTTGTCTTCACTATTAATGTATTTATAGTTTTGTATGTTTCTCGCGTATAGTCTGTACGTGGATGGACTCTTGATGCTACGAGACGTAGTAACGTGCTACGGTTCACTGCGCTACGCTAGCGGCGTAGCAATGATGTTGAATTATGATGTATGAATCGTTTCCAAATATCCACTTTTTTGTCGTTAGGAAATGACATGACGATTAAATTGGGATTTAAATTTTCATTCATTAAACCAAACTATTAATTTTATGGCTTTTAATATTTCAAACCAAGTTATAATGATAGGTCTATTTAGGCGTAGGTTCAATTTAAACTAATTTAATTTTAGATTTCATTATAAAACTCGAACTTTTTTGAGAAATAAAAAAAAGCTCATTTACGGTGACGAAAACATGAATCATATTGTCTTTAATACTGGATGAGACATCCATTTGTCTGATACTCGTAGTTTCCGCTTTTAAAAAGGTGAATATCTGCTTCTACCACTTTACCACTGTTCTGCTTATGTAAACAGAAAAACAACATGCCTGTAGTCTGAATACAAGATTAAGATACGCAGTGTTATATTTAGTTATAACAGTGTTATAACTACCACGGAAACATATAGTTTAATATTTCAATGCATCTTTGATCATCAGTGATGACAACTTAATGATCTAATTATATCAGTAATTGTTGTGCCACTCTGCCTTCTTCTTTTCACTTTAAACAAGCGTTCGGGTGGTAATCACAGGCTCCTTTTTTGATCACATAAATATTTAATTTAAACCAATAGAAACCGTGGCCCACATTTGTTTTATTTGATTTACTGCTTGCATTTCTTTGCATTACTGTTTTTCAACCGACTTCCATAAAAGTAGGAGGTTCTCAATTCGTCTGTATGTTTTTTTGTGTCTTTGTTACACAATATTTCGGACAATTGTGAATCGATTTTGAAAATTCTTGTTTCATATGATAAAAGATACATCACTGTTGGTCCCATATAAATTTCATCGCAATCGGTTGAGTAGGTACTTCATTGAAAATTTCAAATTCTTGAAAGAATATGTATGATTTTGGAGTATGTTTACGTTGATGACAATATAACTCAGCCAAAGTTTTTGTTGATTATTTAATATATTTTTGGTATGATATTGAATTATAAGTGAAAACTTATTACTTGACTTTTTATTTTAAATTAGAAAACTTAAAGTTGAGTAACAAATAAATAAATAAATCTTTTATTGTTTTCTCGATATTACAACTTGGGAGTCTCCTTAAATCAACACAGCAAAGGAGCTTACGAAGAAATTTCGGAATTTTCCAGACTCGAAGTTTTAAAAGTTAAGAGTTGCGTTAATTATTCACGTGGCTGGGAGACAACCCGCGTTCAAAGGAAACAAGGTGCGGGTCATGCATGGTTCATGAACGATCTGCTTTGAAGCAATGCTCGAGAAAAAAATCAAAGTCAAGTTTTGCAGGGTTTAATGAACCGGTTTTGGAAGATACATTAAATTTTAGGAATACACTTTACTATTTTGTCTTCCATGCTGGACTGAGAACGAAAAAAAAAAACATAGAATGTACCAGCTGCATCTCTTCCCGGGCATACTGTAAAAGTCAGTTAAGGTTTTAAAGGCGTTTTTGAGGGCGATAGGCTGACCCCCCGTCCCTACAATAGTCTTGTCTCCATATTTATAATACCTCCAAATTTGTCAAATGTGACATCAGATGGTTTTATAACCTCTGGTGTTCTGCCTACCCCATAAGGGATACAGGCTTGACGTTATGTATGTATGTATTATTTTGCTATATTGTCTACAAATGATTTACCCATTTCGATAATAAATAATAATAGGTTAATAGGTCCTCTAGCATTGTTAAATATTAGTAACTAGTTACCTGATGTGTAAATGTGATCATGCATTGTTTTGTAAGTAGTCTGAAACCATCTGCGGACTGTTGCCTTTCAAATGAAATCACTTTGTTCTAATTAGTTTGGATAGATTTTCTCTGTACATAACATACATACATAACTTCACGCCTGTATCCCGTATGGGGTAAGCAGAACACCAGAAGTAATAAAACCATCTGATGTCACGTTTGACAAATTTGGAGGCATTATAACAGTGAAGAGAGACTATTGCAGTGACAGGGGGTCAGCCTATCGCCCACAAAAAAGCCTCCCATAACACCTCGGTCCCTTAACTGACTTTTACAGTATGCCCGGGAAGAGAAGCAGCTGGCACATTCTATGTTATTCTTTCACTCCCAGTCCAGCATAGAAGCAATTTTCTCTGTTTTATCCATAAATACTGAAATAGCTTAAAATATTTGAATCAAGAACAGGGCAGACAAAAACAAGCAATACATATTTTCGATGTACTTGACCACACTTTTGGCTAGAGCTTACAAGGTGTATACTTAGATGTAGATAACGTATGCCTAATCCAAAGCAATTTTAGGTTGAAATCGAATTAAATGAAATGGAGGGGGTTTTTATTCTGGTATGGCGGCCATGAGATGAACTGATAAGCCTAGTAAAATTTAAAAGAGCTAAAGGCCATTATTAAAAAAATACAATAATTAAAAAAAATTTTTTTGTTGATTTCATATTATCGGATTAAATTTAGTGAAATAATTGTAGGAGTGTATTGCGGGGTGCGGCGGAGGTAACATGTTACAACACCAAATATCGAGCAAATTTCAAAAGAACAAAGTATAAATCAACAAAGTTTAAAATAACGATGGTCATTTGATCAAAAGTTCGGCTGGCCAAAGTCTGGACTATCAATGTTTAAATTATTTATTACACTATTGAACAAATCGTACAAAGGTCAAATGTATTTTTGGATAAATTATTAATTATTAACTGGATTAACTGAAAAAGGTAAAATTAATATGAATATTAGCGAATGGCGCCTGTCTAATACAGAAAGCCTTTGCACAACATGACCGTTTTGCTAATACAAATAATATGAGATGACTTAACGTTTGACTTTTGACCTTGTCGGGATTGCCTAGGGTTGACAAGGTTTATGGCGCTTCGCCGGCCGCTGCCGCGGCACCACTCGCTTGGCTCGCTCAGCTCACGCACGTGATCAACCAAACTGCTCCTTCTCGCTGCGCTCGTCGTCGCACCTAACCGTAACGACTCCTTCTTCCGGTGCGAGAACCCTTCTCGTAGCTAGCTTAATCTCTGTAATCGTAATTATATTACATCCATTATATGGATATATATTGTTTTCTTTGATTCTATGACAGATTTATTCCCATTGAACTAGATAAGTTTAGTCAGATAAACATATCACTAGATTGCGACTGTATTATAATTATATTTCTATTAACATAGTAATGAATAGCTTACATATAACTATTATATCCCTAGGAATATAACTATATTACGGCTTTATCTGTCATACTGCGACAAACATACTCTCAGAGTTAGTAAAACTTATATGTTTCTAATCTATAAAAATGATGGACATAACAACGAAATACACAACTTCTATTTTTGTAAAAATAATCATTTATTTTAGATTCTATAGTTACGTATGATATGTAGGAGCTTCTAAGTCAGAATTTCTAAAGATTTAGGTACATTTATTGAGTATCGCAATCATTCTAATATGCAAACATACAAATTAACCAATCCAATTCAAACAACTAGGGTTAGTAACCGTATAAAATTAGATAAATTAAATTTCAATACGAACGTTTCTAATAGACACTAAATGAATTCCTGAGAGACCACGACAAACAGGCGTCTTACTCCGGGCGCCTTAGAGTCTGTAAACAACTATTAAATCAAGCAAATCTAAGCCTTATTCGCAAAGCCTTAAAATCCACAGTCAACTGCCGGCTATAAGTTCCATGGGATAGTTACATTACGTCAGAAATGTGTCTACTAATACAATTATATATTGAACCATTTTCAAGAAGAATGTAATACTTTGCCTAGATCTTTTAATATGGTTGGCATAGACTCAATAAGAAATAGTTCAAGGTTCTATTTTGTATGGTTAGAGAGGGCGAAATCGACTTTTGGTTTAATAGTTTTGTGTGTCAAGTTAAGTAGAACTAAATGGAATAAGTCAATACGATTTTCATTTCGAGTATGTCAAGCCTTTTTCCAAGGACAGATGGATAAGGTATCGATTTAAAAAACGTAAATATATTATTGTGTTATTCAGAATACAAAAGTGTTCGCAATTTACAATAATAATTAACGTGATTTGAGGGCACAAAAATAAAGGAACATTCCCTTGGATTATGTAATTTTTCTAAAATAATTGTACTATGTATTAAATCCGTGCCTTGAGATAAACAAGGTCACTGGTTAAGTCGACCTAGATCCGTTAAATGCGTATAGTACCCATCTTTTATAACTTATTTCACCATGAAACACCCTACCACAAACCTAACCGTTTTCGAAATAATGGACTTTTAATTTTTTTTACAAAAATTTCTGCTCTTTAAATATCATACTTTGAAATTGGTGTGCTTTTTAATTATTAGTTTTCGTCTCGTGGTAAATTTATAAACTTACGGGTTTCCATTCGTAAGATTCTAAACGGTTCGACCAATCACAGCAGAGCTTTGAATTTTGCGCTTTTTTAGAATACGGAAAATAATACACTGCTCGCTGATTGGTCGAGCAGACAAACAATTACAAAATTTGGCTTGTCAATACTTATGATTTATAGCGCTTCGCCAACCGCTGCCGCGGCACCGCTCGCTTTGCTCGCTCGGCTCGCGCTCGTGTGGTCTATATGCAACCCAACCGCTCCTCGAAATTTGATCACGTGACCTATTCAGGCAATCAGAGCTTACTTATAATTTTACGAGTGAGTTCGGTAAATTTATCAATTAACGAAAATATGGGTGTTAAATAATACAATTTGTCTCCCGTTTAGAATCCTACGGAAGTTTATCAATGTACGGATTTTATTGTTTGTATCTTAAAAATTGTTCTGTATAAATATTCCTTATCTTTGTGTACAATGCATATTAAATAAATAAATCAATATTTTCCGGTGACTTATATAGACTTTTTGTTCCTTAATACCAGCACTATAAAAAAACTGTTAAAATTTATTTAAACTCGAAAAAGCTAAGTAATATTGACTTTATTTACTAAAATATCTCTCCATCTCTTTCACATTAGATTTGAGTAAAGTTTCTGTTTTGAAAAAGCCTAAGTGAAAGTTACATTTGAATTTTATTGTTTTAATCCGAAACATACAATAGAAGCGTTACATATTTAATTTTGCAAAAAAAGTATTGATTTCTTTGACATTTTATAACCAAAAATAGTGAAACTATAAAATTTTATACAAACGGATATTACAAGGTGTACCTATAATTTTTTGGAAAAATAACAAAATAATATTTATCTTGTCGATTCGAGTATTTATCGATGGTCGCATGCTAGCCCTGCATATACATATATCCTATGATATGCATAGGAGTTCCTAGGCCGCAGCGATATGAGCTTGCAATTGGTTTTACTTCAAACATGTGTACTTACTTTATAACTCTGCTCGTATTTAGCCGCGTAACTGTTGATCCACGTCTCGATCTTATTATTTTATTATATCTTATTATTTGTCTCATTTGTGAGGCTATTGAATACAAAAAGATTTAATAAATCCGACTTAGACCGCTTTAGAGATTGGCTCGTTCAAATAAAGAAAAAAATTCTTCAGCTATATTATATTAGTAGGTACAGATTACAATTTCTTAATTACATTTGCTAATGAAGAACCATCTCAATGCCCAGGCATTTAGTCTTGTCTTCACTATTAATGTATTTATTATAGTTTTGTATGTTTCTCGCGTATAGTCTGTACGTGGATGGACTCGTGATGCTACGAGACGTAGTACCGTGCTACGGTTCACTGCGCTACGCTAGCGGCGTAGCAATGATGTTGAATTATGATTTATGAACCGTTTCCAAAAATCCACTTTTTGTCGTAAGGAAATGACATTAAACGATTAAATTGGGATTTAAATTTTAATTCATTACACCAAACTTTTAATTTTATGGCTTTTGATATTTCAAACCAAGTTATAATGATAGGTCTATTTAGGCGTTCTTTTTGGTTTAATTTCAACTAATTTAATTTTAGATTTCATTATAAAACTCGAACTTTTTTGAGAAATAAAAAAAAGCTCATTTACGATGACGAAAACATGAATAATATTGTCTTTAATAATGGATGAGACATCCATTTGTCTGATACTCGTAGTTTCCGCTTTTAAAAATATTTTTAATATCTGCGTATACCACTTTACCACTGTTCTGCTTATTTAAACAGAAAAACAACATGCCTATAGTCTGAATACAAGATTAAGATACGCAGTGTTATATCTAGTTATAACAGTGTTATAACTTACACGGAAACATATAATTTAATATTTCAATGCATCTTTGATCATCAGTGATGACAACTTAATGATCTAATTATATAAATAATTATGCATCAACAAATTATCCCATTGTTGAGTTTCAACTTCAGTTAACTAAAATGTCGATAGCAGCGTAAATAAATTCCCTAAATACCTGATTAGCATCCAATAGACGTGAAATGTGATCAAGTCATCGTGCCGCTCGGCTGGCTGAAATTCAAAACACCACCAACTCGTTTATGTCAATCAAATTATTTGTTTATCACAGTTACGAGAAATGTAAATACTCTATATATTGTAAAAATCGGAAGTCGTTATAAAGTCTGAAGGCTTTTTAAGGATTTGTCTGAAATAAAAACATCTGAAATTGAAAGATGAAACTAGATTTTTTTTTCAATTGTATTTGATTGTCGCGTTTCCACCTCAGTTAAATAATTGTCGATAGTGGTGTAAATAAATTCCCTAAATACCTGATTAGCATCCAATAGAGGCGAAATGTGATCAAATCACCGCGCCGCTTGGCTGGCTGTAATTCAAAACACCACCGACTCGCGATGCGATACCGCTAACTTGATAATAATGAAAGCTGTCAAAGTACAAAAGGCAGCAGACCAAGCGTTACTTTTGTTTATTTTTGAAACTTGAATAGTATTAGAAAATATGTTTAATGAAAACATTGTACTAAAATATTTATAAACTGATGATTTCGTGTCTCAAAATCAACTAAGCTCGAAACGTTCTTACAAGGTTCCATCATGAGTTTTTTATGGTGCGTTTTGATTCTGTCAATCGAATTATTTATGTGTGGCAGTTACGAGAAATGTTAATAATCTATACTGTAGTACTCGTAATAAAGCCTCAAGGTTTCAAGGATTTGTCTGATATTGAAAGACTAATTCAAGGATTTTTTTACTTCTAAATATCAGAATATTTTACCTATTCATTTAATCGAAATTTATGCTTCTACCAAAGCTCATGATACTAATATGAAAACACACATAAAACAAAAGCATAATTGAATTAAAATATCTTAGTTTTAATAAAATTTATTAATATTAAATAAATCTTTTAATTGATAAGTTGAAATATGATCAAATCAACGCGCCGCTCGGCTGTATGGAATTGTAAACACCACCGACTCGCGACGACAAAAACTCAAAGTACTTCCATTCTGTCAATCGAATTATTTGTGTATGACAGCTACGAGGAATGTGAATTATCTTTTCTTTAAGTTTTTAAGACTCGTGTTAAAATTTTAATGTTTTTTAGGAATTTTCTGAGATGTAAAGATCTGAAATAGAAACTTAGACAATGTATTTCTTCTATCAGAATATTTTATCATTTATAAATTACAAAATGATTGATTTGATTGAATTTGATGATTATAAAAAATACAATATCTGGAAAGAAAAAGAGCTGCATAAAAGGTTTTACAAAGCTCTACACGAGCCACACGTGCTGTTTTTCAGCTGTTGGCTGTGCTTCAGGGACCTCTTTGGGGAAGCCGAAGGGTTTGTCTTCGCGATAAAGGATCATATTATCTAGACGAGCAACTACCGGAAATACATTATGAGGGACAGCACAGTGGACGTATGTCGAGCGTGCCGCCAACCTGGCGAGTCCCTCAGACATGTAGTTTCGGGTTGTTCGGTTCTTGCTAACACTGAGTATCTGCATAGACACAACCAAGCAGCCAAGATTCTCCACCAAGAGCTCGCTCTGAAATACGGTCTCATCTCAATTACCAGTACACGCTGGAGCCCTTTCTCGAAAACGGCAGCGCCAACCAAGCTCTACTGGGATCGGCCCATTATCACGGGCTGGACTATTCTAGCGAATAAAATATCGCGTTAATGGACCGATCGTTGTCCAAGGTGTTTTTGGTGGACATAACTATCGAAAAGCAACGCAAGTACTTGGACCTTGCACGCGAGGTGACCAAAATGTGGGAAGTTATGTCCACTGAAATGATGAATGAATGACCCCAGCCACACTGGTCAGACATCTTGAAAGGCCGGGATTCGGTGGATATTCGCTTCCAGCACGTATGCAAAGAGCAGTGCTGCTTGATACTGCCCGAATCGTTCGCCGGTTTCTGTCTCTCTTGCCCTGATACCCAACCGACTTGTCCGATTGTCGGGTCTTTTACACCAAAAGCCGTGTTGATTTTAAAATGCATACTAATAATAAATTTTTTTAATTACCAAGAAAAAACATACAGGGATGGTTATAATATTTCTCTCAATTGCTTACTTCTTCTTCTTGCGAGTCGACACAAATTCAAATTTTGTTCGTCCAAAATTTCGCCACCTCTACAGCACCATCGCTAGCCTCCATCAAGTCCTGGAGTGTGCAGCTATTTGGACATGCTGGGCAGGTGAGTAGGTGCGTCATTGTTTGCGGGGAATGCCCGCATTCACATTTATCGTCTGAGCTCTCAGAGAAACCCCACCTGCAGCGATTGTCTTTGCTGAGACCTACCTGGGTTCGGAGCCGGTTTAAAGTTTTCCATGTCGGCCATGAAAGATCGTGTCCAGGTGGAAGGTTCTCCAAGAGTGGAACAAAAGGTGTTATTGAGTTCCCAAGTTTCTGCCACATACTTAATTGCTTACTGAAAACCACTTGTAGTAAAGTCTTAAACATATTTTAAACAAGTTATATTAAATTGAGTTCACTTCTGAGAAAATGCTTTCAAGATTCGATTCAAAAGAGTAATAGTACAAAAAATGTACTTAATTTAACTTACTGCCTTCATATGAGAACGTTTCTGTGAATGACATTCTCGAGTTCTTGTATAGTCTCTCCTATTAAATAATGAAAGCTGTTATACAGGGTGACTGGTGACAAATTTTAGATACTGAAGGAGAGCACTCTGTACTCGATTCTGATCATAATTATGTAATAAAAGTAGGTATTTAGTTTTTCACCAGAAATGCCTATGAATAAATGAAGAGACTTTACTACACGTTTCCCGACGCGCTGCCTCAGTCAACACACAGACAGCAGTATTCATGCCACACGCACATCACCACCCGTTAAGTATCTATTGCATTATTCTTATGTAACCATGCGTTACGTAGTGAACTATTTAACTTTTGGTTTAAGTTTACTCAGTAAATATTTAACATTTATTTTATTTTTTCTTTTCATGTATGGTCTCAAACTATCACGTCCTGGAATTTCAAAAACTACCCACCAGTCACCCTGTATACTTTTGGAGGGAGCAGACATTTACTTTCATTTGTCTGTTAGTTTTTAATTTCTTTTTAATTTTTCCTTCTTTCTTTTCCTGCATAAGAATGATTCGGTATTCTGCTACTTCAAAGTTGCTAAATAATTTATTTTTCAAATATGAATTATCCATGTCAACAATAACAATACTATTTCGTTCAATGCATTTATCTTTTCTTTTCTCTCTCTATCTATAAGGTTTGAAAACCAACTTTATAAATACAATTCGAAATAGTTGAAAACTGATTTCAAGTTTGCCCATTTGCAAGTAATATTAATTGGCTGAACTCAAGCTATGTGATCCTAAATGCTTTTAGCATTTTAACTTACAGCAAAAAGTTTTATAAACCCAAATAGAACAAGACATCTAGTTAAGAAATAAATTGAATATCTCTTTTCCAAATTAGAATAATCGAGATATAAAATCCTTTCAGGCTTACCCGTCCACCACAGACCATGAATACACTGAATATGGCTTTCAAATCTAAATCCTGACACAAAGAGATCGGCTATTATAGTCTTAAAGCCACTTGATAATCCTACTTTGGGTATACATAAGCATGGTTGTCATTGAAATTTATTACTTAAGTATTATTACTGATCCCTGATCCCGTGGAAGTTGGTTGGATAAATAAAAATACTATAATAAAATATATGGGTATAAATAATATGCTCTGTCATCAACTTTTGTGATCTGCCTAAGGGTGTTACCTCAACCACACCAATCGATAAAAAAAAACCGGCCTACGTCGAACCGTTGGTCAACCGTCGATCGATTGGGTTAAGTGTGTTTAAGAAACTAAGGCCTGATTTTTCAATAATCAGACAAAAGTTATGTTCGGATTATTGTTGTTTTACATTAAAATTCTCTGTTAGTAAGTACATGACATAATATGTCAAACTTATTATGACAAACTTGTATTAAGACTAAATACCACTATGATTTGCCTAATACTTAAAAAAAAAGGGTCTTATAAAATAAAACACAAAAATATCTTTAAAATACCACTCTATCTCATCTTTGCTGTAATAAAATATGTCTAGATATTTTTTATTTCCCCTTCTACCAATATCAAAACTATAACTTCACAAATACGTAAACATAACTTTCCCACATACATACCCTTTATCTAATTTATTTTGAATCTAGAATATTCCTCACTATCCGCCCACGCCACTCCTACAAAGACAGCGAGCGGTGCCGCACTGGCGCGTCGGTCCGGCGCCGCTGGCCTCAAGGACATGCAGCCTCCAGGCTCCCACGAGTCTGACCGAGCTGGCTCTAGGCCAGGCCAAGGCTAGGGATGTATAAATGGAAAAAATATTACCTTAAGTTTCCACGATTATATTACGCAAAAGCCTTTTTTTAAATAGGACTTCATCGCGTAGATTTGACAATTTAACTCGAAGTTTTGACGTGTTTACAAAGTCTGTGGTCACTCGTGAATGAGCTTAAAACAATTTTAAATCTAGGGAAAAATATTGCTAATGTAATCTAATTTAATACTAATCTAGCAAGTAAATATTTTTAGAATGCAATGAAAACAATTGAGCACCCCAAAAAGCTAAAATCATGAAAAAGGGATTCTTCCGTAGGTTTCCATCATCTTGATTGATATTATATGATTAATTTTAATTCTGTTTTAATTTCTCGATAGTACATAATATATGACCTCAAAAAACTGGGTTATCAAATGCAAAATCAAATTTGACTGATTCTTTTCAAGATTAGTGCGAAACAAACAAACATTTCAGCTTTTTTATATTTAAGTCTGTGAAAATAAGTGGACGGATGTTTATAACGCATCCACGAAAAATGGCTTCTGGAATTTGAATTTTTTGTTACTCACATGAAGAGCATAGCCTGTGTAACACATAGCGTCATTATTTTTATCGAGGTAGGCATTCGTACTGGCTCGGAATTCACGTCCGTAAAAGCTTGTTATCAAATTAATCTTCATTTAAATACTGAACAATATGTAAATACACAATGCTTTGTTATTTACTGTGTAAGGTAAGTAATAAATTTGCTGTATTAATAACGCCTACCTTTGACTGAAGCTTTATCAACAGACTTCCAAAAAAAGAGGAGGTTCTCAATTCGTGTGTATGTTTTTTTTGTGTCTTTGTTACACGATATTTCGGACACTTATAAATCTAAATTTAAAAATTATTATTCCATATGATAGAGGATACTTAATTGTTGTTCATATATAGATTTTATTAAAATCTATTGAGTACTTCATGGATTTTTTTTTTGTAAAAATATCTATGAATTCAGAGAATGTTTACCTTGATGAAATTTTAATTCTGCCAAAGTATCGGCATGAAGTCGGGTTTTTTAATGCTCTGCATTCGTTGCTTATAATATATTTTTTTGTTTATAATCACAGTAACGTATTCAATTATGTATTATTTAGAAAATTAGGCCCAAAAAGAGTGACCTCAGTATTCTGTATAAGATATGTAGATAGTGGTGTACGTGCTTTCTCATTAGGTATCGTCCCTAATATGAAATATGAGACAACCCTATTATAACGTGAGATATGAAAGTATGATTCCACACCATTAACGATAAAAACATTTAATGGCGCATTTTCATTTGTCGATAAGTCGGTTGTTAGGCCGCATGCGGTGGCTCGACGCATGCGGTTTAACAACCAATGAAATTACCTCGGTCGCTTCAAAAATGTCCCGCATGCGGTTATAAACGACAAGTGAATACGGTCCTCGTGCGGGCTCTATGGCATGCGTTTCGGAAATCTATCGACCGCCGCATGCGGTTATAAACGACCAATGAAAACGGTTCCCGTCGTGCGAGCTCTATGGCATGCGTTTCGGAAATCTATCGACCGCCGCATGCTATTACAAACAACCAATGAAAATGCGCCTTTATGTACAAACTGTTACATGATGCGCAGGTTTTGGATGTTGATATTTTTTTATTATTTTAACGTAAAATGTATGCCAAAAAAGTTTTCTGGAAATAAGTTTTCTAAAAGCACTCTGGTAATTTTGTACATAATTTACAACTTCATATTTTTTATTTATGATACATTTTCATCATAAAAGCAAGTACATTATATTAAATTTTTTTAATGAAATGTCATTTAAATAATAATAATTCTTTCTCTCTTGCCCTGATACCCGACCGACTGGTCTTATTGTCGGATCTTTTCCGCCGAAAGGCGTGTTGATTTTGAAATGCCGAATAATAATAAATTCATTTATTGCAGGTGGCATAGACTCATGTAACAATGACATTAAATTAAATTATAAAATATTGAATTTAATTAAATAATAAAATAAATTAAGTAAAACAAAATTTCCAAAATATTAAAATAAATTACAAACTACAGAATTCAAATCAAAAGTGAAATCAATAGCTGTATATCAATTCCCAGGACTTTGATGTATATTTTACTCCTTCCCTGTATTATAACGGCACTTTTACAAGCGACATGATCACGTAGGCTAATCAGTCTACCAAACAGATTGTTGCTAACAAATCAACCAATGGTGCCCGGAGACACGCGCTACTTAGTGACCTCTCCCGGTTGCGAATATACAAAGGCTATGCTATTTGAGTCACGAGTCAGACTCTAATAGAGGAGCTTTTGTTTATGCATATTACTTGACAATACCTAATCGAACTCAGTAAAAAAATTGACTGAAATGGATTAGCTTTTGCTCTTGTAATTTTCAAAGAAATGCAATGACAAAACCTAGTACTGTATAGTACATATGCACTCAAATAGATAAGCTTTTGTCAAGATGAAAAGTAGGTATATCTTTGTTTGATATACATTGCGATGAAAGAGATAAGCTTCGAGAAGGGCTCCCGCACCGGAAGGCGGAATCAGTACGGTTAGGTGCGACGACGAGCGCAGCGAGGAGGAGCATGTTAGGTTGCATATAGTTATACACGTGCGCGAGCCGAGCGAGCGTAGCGAGCGGTGCCGCGGCAGCGGCCGGCGAAGCGCCATAAACCTGGTCGGCTATTATAGTCAACCCTGGACAATCTCGACATGGTCAAAAGTCAAACGTTAAGTCATCAAAGTAACGATGGTCATAATGCATGCACATTTTATTTCAATCTTTGAAAATCAGAACAATTGCCATTTAAGTATCAAATTGAAGCCAACGATCGGTAAATATCGATATCAAATGGGATAGCTTTTGTTGCTGCAATGTTCAATTGAAGTTATCTCACAAAGTCTACACGACTTCGGTCAATTTCTGTACTAGAATGGATTAGGGTTTGGGCAAGTTTTCGTTATACAAAAGCTAAGCCAGTTCAGTTTGCACTTTCACTCTAATGGTATAGCTTTTATAAATACGCCTCCTGGTTATGTGACTCAAGGAAAAATAACTGGCTCCAAAATGTCTCACCGATCTGGCACCCAGCCAGCTCAGGATATAACAATGCTAGGTAACATGAAATTGTGAGTTGTTTACAAAAATATCAACTACACTCAATTAAGAAAACATAAACACGTTCTTTGTTTTAACTGAACTTACAATGCTAGGACAGGGCATAACATGTAACATTGAGGATTGAAATACAATTTTAATGTATCGTATGACTAATTATGTTATACCTACGATATGTTGTTGGTTCTTGATAGAGCAGTGTGGATTGGTCTTGAAACTATGAGAACATCGACATGCTGTTATTATACTGTTAAAGTTCGATAAGTTGGCTATTATTATTATCTATTATTTTCTTGAAGCCCTTCTATGTGTTAGCTTTCTCTTGTTTTACGAGCTGAGATTCTGATAAAAAATAACCTAGGTTAGATACTTATTGTTTTATTAAAACAGAAAGACACCCTTTAGTTTTACAGTTTTAATGCTAATACTTAATTCCATTACTATACAGGGTGTCCCGTACATAGTGGACCAACGGAAAACTGGAGATACACAGAATTTTTTTTGCTTGGATAAATCGTTTTTGAGATATATTTTTTAAATTTTCACCTATTGCGTATACAAAATGTGTCACAATTTTCTTCCAGATTGCAAGAAGGTTCAATAAGAAAGTATAACAATCTACAATCATTACTCAGGTATGGATCAGAGACCTAATTGTCGAGGTTTAATAACTTTTAACATTTATTAAACCGTATTATATTACATTAAATGCTCGAAGTGTCTAACTTTTGCTCGTACACATAGCCAGCATCTCCTTAAGAAATTTATTTTCAGTCTTCTAAGAGCCACTCCGTTATTTTTCACCGATTCAGCTACATGGTTAAATTTATCACGTAACGCTCTTTCATTATCATTACTGTTTCATACACGGCTTCTTTAAAATAGCTCCACAGAAATGGATTATCAATAATTGTACCTTCGCGTCTTATCCATCGGTTCGGGTACGACCAATGATATTATAAACTATAGATATGTTACGTTCATAGTAATTTGCGTTCTAAACTGTTCCGAGCAATGCATACATTGACAAGTTTCACTGATAAGTATAACAAAAGATAAGAAAAAGCACGCAAATGCAAGAGATAGCTATAGTTTTAATGATTGCACTTCAATGTTTTCTTGTGTCATAGATTAATATTTACAGTCGTAGAGTGGACACTTGATTGAAAAGTAATTACATAGGTAAGAAATAATAGAAAATAATATTGAAAATTTTAATATTGAAATAATAATCAAAAATAGAAATACAATGAATATTATATACCTTCAAAAAGATTTAAATTATTTGTTTTTTGTCTTTTTGAAAGTTTTTGTATTTCGTGGTTATTTTTATGTGCGGAACGGAGACGAATATTTGTGTATTTATCAATTATGACTTTAATCAGATGTACTCGATGATTGAAAATGGGGATCAAAACAAAGTAAAAATAAAGAACAACTGAACTTTAATGGTAGGCATTTTATTCACTATCAATATTCGTTCTGCACTAATTAATCTATGTCCGCAGAGCACGCATCTATCGCTCTCGCGTCAAAACTAGATCGCTATCTCTTTCTTCACCTGCATCAGTTATTAGATTGTTTGAAAAAATAATTTACAAATAATAAATAATCTAAGTACTTTTACATACTAACATGTGGTATGAGATCCCTAGCATTTTGTTTATTTACTTTAGAGTTATAATTGGTACACTTCCGAAACGCACGCGACGGCATCTTATATTTATTTTGGTAAACAGGAACCTAAAGTGCGTCACGCTTGTTATTGCGCTCGACGCAGACTAACTACAAGACCTACCATTTGGCTCGTATTTGAGTCTTCATAACGCGCGTGCTTATAACATATCTGCTTTTGTTTTATATAATATCATTGGGTACGACTCATTGAAGTGATTTCTTACCTACCGTGAATAGTGAGCGGGAGCATCATTAATTCATTATGCTGTAGCCACATCCCATTGCGAACTTCTTCTTATTCATTAAAAAATAATGAGCTCCATTCAGTCGTGGTGGGAGTTTAAATGGACCGACGATTTGTCTGATTAGCCCATAAATTAACTCCAACTGGTGCTGAAACCTGTCTTCCCTTACTGGGGGTTTTCGACGGCCCATTCATGGAGGTTGTGCATGTTAAGGACGCCCATTTTCTTAAAACAAGATTCATCACATCACAAAATTGAATCAAAAAACTGTGGATCTTGTCTGCACCAGCGAAACATCTCCCTACAGAAATCTAAGTGAGGTTGATAATCCGCTGGCAGTGGATGCTTGCACCCGTTGGGCATGATACGGGTGCATGCGGTTTCTTTTCTAGATTATATGTACCGTACTTGTAGCGATACCCGTGTGTTTAGAAAGACCGTGTGTCTAGAAACACGTACTCCTTCACGTCTGGTCAATCCAGGGATACGACCCTCCAAATACGCGTTATTGACGCGGAGAAAAACTCGATGATCGGGATAGCGTTCGCGATTTGTATACCGCACACGATATCTACGTGCGGCCTCCTCAGCATTACCGTCACATAAACCGTAAATAAAATATATTTCTGCGTATTCACGAACAGTAAAAACAGAAAATGTTTACAGAAATTTTCAGAAATTGAGAATGATCGAATAATATTTATGTGTGATAACTGAACAACATGAACAATTAAGAAAAATATGTTTTTTTTTTATTTACTTGAATTACATAATCGAACTGTCATTTTTTTTAAGTGCCTGGTTCAAAATAAAGTTTTTGATTTTCCATCCAGCCAGCATCTTTTCATAGATCTTAAAATAAGAAATAAAATCATTAATTAATTAGAGAGATTAATCTTTTCTTAACTACCAGCAAAAATAAAAAGTTATAAAAAGTGCATGAAAAAAAAGTTATGATTAATTTTCTGCACGCAGTAGGGGAAAATCCTATAAATATTCAAAATCGGTATATCTCAAAAACTACTAGGAAAAAAAAGTTTCGTGTTTTGGATTTCAGACAACCCCTTGTATCTCCAGTTTTCTGTTGGTCCACTATTCAGTGACTCCCTGTATACAGTAAGAACCGATTATGCTGGGAAGATTTATCACTGCCTTAAGATTTTATTTGGCATAGAGGCTTTGAGCCTATTTAAATTATCTCATTGCCGGCACATCTTGTATTATTTTCTTTAATTGAAAATCATTGATATACCTATTTCAGATTTTCGCTACACGATAACATAACCAAGTCAAGGGCAGCTACCAAAGACTTAAAGTGTCAATCTAACAAACTTTCGTAATTAACGTTCCTACCATCAACTTCCAAAGCTTTGTGATACTTATTTGTTAAGGGATAATTATAAAAATATGACAATGATGAGGAAAAAAAGAGAAAAATTTAAATTATCATTAAATTAATTTATCATTTTTAGATTCAAACAGGTATTTATTCATACGTACATAACTTTAAGCCTGCATCCCTTAAGGCGTAGACAGAACAGCAGAGGTAATTAGATTACCTGATGTCACGTTTGACTTTGGAGGTATTATAATGATGCATTATTGAGACTATTGCCACAATAACGCCGAAACCGGGAATTTATATTTTTATGTCAATTTTATAATCTGTGTTCAAAACCTTAATTTAATCTTTACGCTTCAGTGATACAATATTATCGTTGGTGTGCCGAAAGACACGTCGATAATTAAGTGACTATACAGATTACTTCATCGCTCACTGTCGTTGGCCTCAGCAGCGGAGAGATAGGGTATCCCTCTCACCGCCGCCGCGCCGCGCACTATTCAACGTTCATCAGTAATGAGAGACAATTTCAAATAAAAGGCGTTTTTAAACAGATTTCATTTAATTTTACATTAACCTGGACGTATCAGTCTCACAGTCACTGTGGCTATGTATGAATCATGAATTTAACTGGGATTATACCATAGTATTATCGGAGATAAACCACTTTTTAAAGGAATATATCGCGTTATGAATCGTGAAAAGTACAAAAATATTATGTTTTATTTTATTACAGCTCTATTTTTTATGTCGTAAGTATCAACTAAGCGCGGGGCGTAATTAGTTACCTACTAAGTACTTATAACTACTGGAAAATACAGGTTACCGATACTGGGACGTTAGGTGGTAAATCCTAATATCAGTTATTAAACTGGCTATTCTTTACTTCTATCTGAAACAAACTATTTAATTATTAGATAATGGAACTAAAACTCATTCTTTGAAAATTTAAACATAAATAGTCTTCATATCGTACAGCAAGTTCCTTTATAGATTGTAATTTAACATTCAGCTACTGTTCGCAAACCAAACAAAACATTACAAGACAGCAAACATCGTCACCACATTCTCTGAATCACAGTCAAAGTCGACTTTGTGCAGCGAATCGCTATAAATCATGATTACCTCGGAAAATACAACATCGGTTTGTGCTACAGACAGACGGAACGTGCTGCTATAATAGCATTATACTTTGCAATATTTATATTACTTTCATGACGAAATTGGTATATTTAGGTATGCACAGAAATAATGAGAAACAAGTATTTTATACGATAAAACGTTTCCATTTTTAACCCCCGACGCAAAACGAGAGGGGTGTTATAAGTTTAACGTGTCTGTGTATCTGTGTATCTGTCTGTGGTATCGTAGCGCCCAAACGGATGAACCGATTTTCGTTTAGTTTTTTTGGTGTTATAGATAATTTTATCGCGAGTGTTCTTAGCCATGTTTCATCGAAATCTGTTCAGCCGTTTGAAGATCATCAGCTCTTTTCTAGTTGATGAGGGGATCTGACTACCTTCCATATGTCCTTTCGGTGCGAAATTTGGTACCGTATTGCTTCAATTATATTGAAAGTATATGGTATGGTAACCATGACCTGATCAGCCGTTTGAAGGTCATCAGCTCTCTAACAGTTGATGAGGGGATCTGACTAAATTCCATATGTCGTATCGATTCGAAATTTGGTGCCGTATTACAACAATGATATTGATAGTATATGGTAAGGTAACCATGACCTGATCAGCCGTTTGAAGGTCATCAGCTCTCTAATAGTTGATGAGGGGATCTGACTAACTTCCATATGTCGTATCGATTCGAAATTTGGTGCCGTATTACAACAATGATATTAAAAGTATATGGTAAGGTAACCATGACCTGATCAGCCAATTGAAGATCATCAGCTCTCTAATAATTGATGAGGGGATCTGAATAGCTTCCATATGTCGTATTGATTCATAATTTGGTGCCGTATTACTACAATTATATTGAAAGTATATGGTAAGGGAACCATGACCTGATCAGCCGTTTGAAGGTCATCAGCTCTCTAATAGTTGATGAGGGGATCTGACTAACTTCCATATGTCGTATCGATTCGAAATTTGGTGCCGTATTACAACAATGATATTAAAAGTATATGGTAAGGTAACCATGACCTGATCAGCCAATTGAAGATCATCAGCTTTCTAATAGTTGATGAGGGGATCTGAATAGCTTCCATATGTCGTATTGATTCGAAATTTGGTGCCGTATTACTACAATTTCATTGAAAGTATATGCTAAGGGAACCATGACCTGATCAGCCGTTTGAAGATCATCAGCTCTTTAATAGTGGATGAGAGGATCTGACTACCTTCCATATATCCTATCGATTCGAAATTTGGTACCGTATTACTTCAATGAAATTAAAAGTGTATGGTAAGGTTACAATGACCTGATCAGCCGTTTGAAGATCATCAGCTCTCTTATTGTTGATGAGGGGATCTGACTACCATCTGCCTAATATTAAAACCTACTTTAAAAAGTACAAAATAAAAGTAAAATTAAAAATTTTAAAAACCCCCCGACACAAAAAAAGACCTTAAAAACTAACAAATAATATTTTAAACCTATTCTAATTATTATCGTCCCATATAATTGACTGTAAGACTTGTACTTTAAAATATTTTTATTTTCCGAGCGTCGTCGCCGCGTCGGGGGACCGCTAAGTGAGAAAAACAGTTGTCAGTTGCAGATTGCATCAAAAGAATTCACTCCGAAAAATTCGTAAAATCGACACAACCGTCAACGTCGTCTGCCCTCACGTGTCTGCCCGTTCGGGTCGCCGCACTTGGTGACCCCCACCCCCGCGCCGCAAGCCGCACACCGAGCTCGTCGCGCGCGGCATTACGTAGAGCGTAGACTATGCATGAAACTTAAGATCGCTCATACCTAAATGTAATAATAAATTAGCTGTTGTTGGCTTAATACTTTATATACTTGAGCGGTCCCCGACGCGGCGACGAAGCTCGGAAAATAAAAATATTTTAAAGTACAAGTCTTACAGTCAATTATATGGGACGATAATAATTAGAATAGGTTTAAAATATTATTTGTTAGTTTTTAAGGTCTTTTTTTGTGTCGGGGGGTTTTTAAATTTTTTTCATTCCAGACTTTACACTATCACTATGCCAAATTTCATCCAAATCCGACATCCTAACTTTCACATATACATACATCGTTACTGGTTAAGTCGACCTAGATCCATTAAGGGCATATAATACCCGTCTTTTCCAACTGATTTCAATATAGTATCAGTTTTCGAAATAATCGACTTTAAATTTTTTTGATAAAAATTGCCGAATTTTTGCCATTAAATGTCCTATTTTGAAATTCGTGCCCTTTTTATTATTATTTATAATTTCTTACATACAGATTAAGATGTTCTATGATTTTAGTAAACAAAATTCTGCATAAGATTACTAAATACATAGTTCTGAGCTATTCAAAGTTCAATTAATCAATTTTTTTTAAGAATATCTAAAAACGTTATTATGGCAGACATTCGGCAGATGTGCTTGAAATCATCTTCGTTTTGTCAGCTAACCAACAAGGTATAACAATCTAGGCTTTCATTTAAATTCGTAGAAAGAAACTTAGTTTCATAAGCAATAGTGGACTTAAAAATAAGTACGTTTATTGAGCCTTATCCATTAATTAGCCCAGGAAAGTAAAATAAACGAAAGCCCTGCGAACATTAATGTGAACGTGTGAATGGACATAATTTCCAATCATTTGATTGGACCCTACTTTCTACCCGATAATTTGAATGGGGAGCTCTATGAAAACTTCCTGAGTGGAAAAAATCCTTAATGGAAGATTTACCACTGACCCTTATTATGGACATGTGGTTCCAATATGATAGCTGCCCTGTACATTTTCGAAGGACAGTGAGAGAACGAAATGGGACGAAAAGGATCTTCACCTTGGCCAGTCAGAAGTCCGGACCTATACCGCGTGGATTTTATCACAATCCAATTGCCTCTGTTGATGAATAGAAACTCAGGACAATCAACGTGGAAAACGAAATGCAAAGATATTTGACTATTAGTGCAGTAAAAACTGGCCTTCGCTGAATAATGCGAAAATATTTCCAAATATAAAACCTAAACCAAAATGAAAGCAAACTAATTATTTATTTTTAAGAAAAAGTGAACCACCTTAAAACAAAACCAACCCACTAAAAATGTTTAAGTAATTGTTATACATCATCCTAGTCCTGTACTTTTTCCTTCCCTATTGCTATCCCGGATAGCAAATTTCTGGCAAAAATGAATTAATAATGTAATAAGAACATTAAAAATTTACCTGGGTAGGTTATTGTCATATATTAATAACTTAAACATTTTAGTGGGTTGGTTTTTTGAATGCGGTTCACTTTTTCTTAAAAAGAAATAATTAGTTTGCTTTCATTCTGGTATAGGCTTAATGACTTTTTTTTATTTATTTATTATTTCATACTTTTTAGTGTTAGGTTTTTATTTTGGGCAGTTATTAGTTTTTTCATAGTTAGTTAGGTTCTTCATTTGTAGATATTACAATATTTAGATATTAGTAATAGATTTTTAATGATAAGTTTTGGGCTAGTACTGGTGTCAGTAACTACCCAATACTACTACTTGTACTATAATATTTTGGTTCCTAATGTAACACCATGACTTTAAACTCCCTACTATTATACGTTGATTGTTTATTTTAAAGCGAAGGACGTTTTAAAATAAAGTCGTGCAAGGGAGAATGAAACAAAACGACTACTTGATTCAGCTAGAGATCGTTTCGTCTAGGTATCGTCAGAATCCTGCTTGTGCTGCAGAAACTGAAGTGAGATATTCTTATAAAAACTTCGTGCGAACAGAACTAGCCCAAAACTTATCACTAAAAAATCTATCACGAATATCTATAAATATGGAAACTAACTATGAAAAAACTAATAGCAGCCCAAAACATAAAGTAAGTAAATGTATGAAAAACATTTCCTCATTTTCCTGATTACGGATATGGTCTTAAGTCATTTAGCCTAAAAACTCGACTTATTGCACTCTTTATTAGGACGGCAGAGTAGTGTTCCCGCCACACGCACACCACCGCCCGCTAAGTATCTATTGTATTACGCTTATTTAACCATACGTTACGAAATTAATTCTTTAACTTTCGTTATAGTTTACTCAGTAAATAATTAATATTGATTTTACATTTCAGTTTCTCTCTTCATGCATGATCTCAAACTATCACGTCCTCGAATTTCGAAAGTGACCCAAAATCACCCTGTATATCAATATTGCATGCTATTTTTACTGTAAAATGTTACCGTATTTCGTCGTTTTTATCTTCAAACATTTTGTTTTATTTTGCTTATGCTAACTTTTAATTTCTAGTAATCTTCTCATTAGGTACTACGATTCGCCTGTAAATAAGCATTGCCATCCAACCTACAGTCTAACACTCTCATTGACGACCACTTTGGTGATGGGATGAACCTGTCGTTTCTCGCACGGAACAAGAAAAAAAAATGTTCCGTGTCTGGGTGTTTATCTATTTATGTACCTATTTATATTCTAGGTTCCCCCCTAGTTCGCTACATGGTATCCCATAACACAAGCTATGCTTACTTTGGGGCCATGTAGTTGGTGTGATTGTCTGGGGATTTTATTTATTTATTTAAGTGCAGATATCATTAATAATTCCATACACCTACCTATCGCACGAGTATATTTTCCTTTAGAAATATTTTCTCTTATAATTCGCAGTGTAGGTGCAAAGTGCAGACGAATATAAACAGTATAATTTTCAGTTTTCCTTTACAAGAGTACAACCAAGATACAGGACGGACGTGGTTTGCTTTCAAATGTTGTAAAACTTGCTACGTGACTTTATTGCTAAAGAGTAAATAAAGAATGCAAGTTTTTTTGGGAAAATGTCAAATAGCGAGCAGTTGGCAAGAAGAAGCAAACAAATAACTTAGCGACTTATGATCTTGAGAACTGTTTATTATTTTCAATAGCTACGTGCTAAAAATACAATTTGATAAAAAGTATTATTGTACGCCACTCACCATATTATCATGATGAACATAACATTTTTTCTGAATGATCTTGCCCAATTTGAGCTTTCTTATTGAACTTCTTATAGAATTTTTGAGAATTTTATAGAACTTTTGTTTTATTCAGAAACAGTTACCCTTATGCCAAGTTGATCATGTAGAATCTCGATAATGCTTCTCAATCTAATCTGTAATGAGCGGTATCTTTATACAGAGTGTTTGGTGGCTAGGTGCAAAGGTTAAAGGATGACGATAAACGAGGTATTTTTGAAAATTTTTAGCAATATGTGTCTCTGAAGAAACTTGAAAAAATTTTTTTTGGGATTTTTACAAAAATACCCTGTATTGGGTAGATACGAGTTAATATTGCCCGAATACGCGTTAGTTTGTAAACACTATCTTTTGTTTCCGATAGTTTAATGTATGTTGGACCAAATATAACTACTTTTATGTGTATGTATGGCTTCTAAAACCAAATGGAGGCATACAAAACTTTAAAAAAAAATTGTAGGTTGAAATGATCATAATTTTGAGGCGTCATAAAAAAATAAAAAATCTTTGAATTGTTCAAACATTTTTAAAACAAGCCTTTTTATTGTTCTTTCTTTATAGGTATTAGTCATTCATATCACTTGCCAAATCTCTGAGTTAAGGGCTAAAAACCAAAGTAAGGGAGCACTTCCTAAAAATTCCAAATACCCGTAATAGTCTTGAAATTAAAAAAACATTACATTTTTTGGAGTTATTTCATAGCATGTTAATTATTTTTCATAAATTAAATTAATTTAATAAATTAATTAATTAAACTAATTAATTTATTAATTAATGAAGCAAGTACCATTTTCCAAAATACACCAAATTCCGACGAGGATTACAAAAAAATCTAAAGTAAAGACCATAGTTAAAATAATCAACGAATGCAGAGCAATAAAAACCGAATTTACGTAAAAACTTTGGCTGAGTTGAGAATGTCATCAACGTAACATTCTCCGAAATCATACATATTTTTTAAAAAGTTTAAAATTTTTAATGAAGTACCTAACTGATTTCGATGAAATTTATATAGGACTAACTATGAGGTATCCTCTATCATATGAAACAATAATTTTCAAAATCAGTTCATAATTGTCCGAAATATCGTGTATCAAAGACACAAAAAAAAACATACAGATGAATTGAGAACCTTCTCCTTTTTAGAATATGCTGAAACGTTATTCTAAGAGAAATTTAAAATTTGTAATGTATTGTATAAGTTTTCACGATAGTGAGTTATAATTTATGGGACTTTTATGGAACACGTTACTATAAGAATAAGGATTTTCAAATTTGGTATATTTTGAATTAGCTTTGTTGTAATTTTGTTGCGAACTTAGTTCTGCTATGAAAATTGAACAAACGGTTTGCAAATATTAAATTTTGTAATTCATTATGAACATCGATGGTTTTAGCAACGAAGATCATGCTAACATTATCTTCATGTACGGAAGGGCAGACGGTAATAGAGCATTGTCACGGCGAAAGTGTCAGGAGCATTATCCGAATCGCAGATTACCCAATTTCAGGATGTTTTACAACACATTTCATCGTCTAAGCGAAAATGTGATCAATCGTCCAACTACTAGAGTGAATCCTGAAAGGTACGATGCGGAATTCGAGGAATAAATCATTCACGCATTGAAAGCCAATCCAACGACAAGCATCCGATCTGTAGCTCAAAACCTTAACATATCGACATGGTAGGCTTGGAACACGATGCATAAAGAGAAAAAATTTCCTTTTCGAGGGTTCGGGGTGCAGGGTTTAGAAGAAGGAGATCCCATGCGACGAATACTGTTCTGCAGATTTCTGCAGATTCTGTTCGAATATAGGAGGGAATTGAAACGTTCATATTTTTGTTGCTAAATACTAAATATATTATACATAATATGTTATAACAATATATTATATTGTTATTCAAGATAAAAAAAAATAATTCAATGATTTACAACACATCTTACAACATCTTGCTGCTGCGAAACTGCAAACGGTTTATTGGCAAATGCAGTTCCTGTCTAATTCTTGCTGCTCTTAAAAATTGGCATGCTAATTCTGAGACATTTATTTCGTTTATTTGTCGGATTAATTTATTTAAGTTATGACTAGCCAGCATCTTTTTTATATACAGTTCTTTCTTAATAATAAAGTATGTTAACTAACAACCCAAAAGTTATACGTAAAAACCAAAAATAGAACCTTCTAGTATTTGTTAAACACTTACCTCAAATAAGGACAAAATTGGAATATTAGCTCTCAATCCTAATGAAACATACAAACTTAACCTAAAGTCGTAAACATTACATAACTATATTTAGTGAGTAACTTTGTATGTCGTTTCAACAATATTATCGATAATAGGGCTGCCTACAATAAAAGTTAGTGGGGATTAGTTTTGTAACTTGTTCTCTGGGGTCCGATGGGCTTTACAAAAGTGACATAGGGTGAATAATGACATTAAATTATAAGCTTCAACTCAAAGCGCTGAGTCACTGATTGAGTAAACTTTGTTTCAATTCGGTTATGACTTCGCAAATATGCCTTGAGACTAATAATATATAGGAGATTTTAAATATATTCTATTTGAACCGCATTTTATCGCTTTTATATTCACAAAGCGGGAAGGCTAAATTTAAAAAAATATCTATACCGAATAGACATTTAAATAAACATCAATGACGAAGTGAATAGGAAGATATTGTTGAAATTCTCTTTAAAAAACAACTTTGAGGAGCAGCCCTAGCTTTTATAGCAACATAAAGGTTAATTATACAAACAGCCAAACAAATTTATACCTTAGCGAGCAGAATGAAGTCGTTAAATCCTATAAACCAGGGCCTAATGACTCCGTGATGACCCCTGGAAACTTCGCTCGTTTATTGGGGTAGGGTGACGTAAATTAGGGCCAATATAGGGACACTTTTCATGAATAACAATACTGTGAAAGTTTTCATGGAATCTTAACATTGAACATCAATAGTATACTCTTTAACGACCTTCTCCAAACAATATTGTCTTATGTTTTCACGATTCATAAATTTCCTAAATTTTTTAATTGTCATTTTACAACTCATCCATTTAAAAAGTGTTTTATTAAACCATCTTCCACTGTTAAAGAAATTAGAGCTTGCATCCTGTTAAAAACTCCTTATTGGATAAGCGTGCTCTATAACGATAGTCATAAAACGTGTTAGAAAATAACACAGATCGATGCTTTAGTTCATACAAAGTGCATGAAATAAAAGTTGATGCGTACCTATTCTTTTACTAGAGCTTTTTAATTAGGCCTCTCTTAGGTCAAGTTAGGGGACAAGAAAAAACTGATTTTAAGTTTGACCTTAGAGATACTCAAAATTAGAGTGTGTAATATCGTGCACGGCCCACTGTTAATATAGTTCATTTAAGTATCTTACATAATCTTACTAATTTTATAAATGTGAATGTTTGTATTTATGGATGTTTGTTCCTCAACCACGGCAAAACGGCGCAACGGATTTTAATAAAATTTGACATAGTTAACAAATTCATCCCGAAATTCCCTGGGGAATCGAAATTGCGCGGGTAAAACCGCGCGCAACAGCTAGTAGCAAATAAATAGAGTAGGGATCTCTACTAAGCAATAAGAATTACAAACTTTCTTATTATACCATATCTACAAATATATTGAAATACCAAATCTCTATACAACATTTCAATTAATGTTCTATATTTAGTATCGAACATTCCTCGGGCCCAATATTGAAAGATTCCATTATAGTGGATATATCTTTGTTATACTAAGTTGCAAACGATAACCCGTATCGGCTAAGAATTTGAGTTGACTTTCATACGCAGCCTTATTGCCTTAAGTTTTAACGAATTTATGGTCTCATTGGACATTTTGTTGCTTTAAAGACATCTTGAAATCATAGTCTTTAGCGACATTTGGTAAAAAAGTCTTTAAGATCTTTAAAAAACACACCTCTTAAACAGTTAAACACGCCACATAAAAGGTTTACAGAAATGTGAAATAACAATATCGTAGGGAAACAATTAGGTCATGTAGGTATATTCATGTCTAGATAAAACCGAAAAAGGAAGCGTGGAAACACAAGAAATAAATTACTCTGGTTTTTTTGTTTGGTGAATTGGCGTTTAAATTAATAAGGTATTAGAATTGGTTCGTGATTTTTCTATACCAGGTCAATTTTAATTAGAACATCACCTCTTGCAAGCAGCCTCTCCACATCAATCCCAACAACTGTATAAGGATCATCTTACATACATACATACATACATAACTTCACGCCTGTGTCCCTTATGGGGTAGGCAGAACACCCGTGGTTATAAGACCATCTGATGTCACGTTTGACAAATGAGGTATAATAATGATGGAGAGAGGCTATTGCAGTGACAGGGGTCAGCCTATTGCCCACAAAAATGCCAATAAAACCTCTGTCCCTTAACTGACTTTTACAGTATGCCCGGGAAGAGAAGCAGCTGGTACATTCTATGTTTTTCGTTCGCTCCCAGTCCAGCATGGAAGCAATCATCTTATTACAATAAATACAATTTGGTGAGGTGATAATTATTATAATACTGAAGTATTTTCAAAAATGTTAATATGTGAAAACTATATGACAAATTATACCCAAAAAACACTATGAAATAAAGTTCTTAGTATTCATACGCCGTACATAGCAAACTTCGATTACATTCACTTTGTTGTTTTTTTTCTTTTGATTGCTTTGCATATTGCCATCCGGGTAGTCTGATGTAAAACGAAATTGGGGATTCCACCACTCGTTGTATTGCAACTTTTTGAAATGGAAACTTTGATAGGATTTTATTTTTTTAGAGGAATAAAGATCCAATTGGTTGTCTGTTATGAGTCTTTCTGTATTAAAAGCTATCGTTGGCGGGATTAATAGCCTTGGATACCCATTCTTTGGTATTGTGTGACTGAAACTTTCTTTTGTTGAATTAAAGTTACAAATAAAAAGAGGCACTCATTTAACGAGGCAGTTATAAATAGCAGTTTTGGTAAGTTAAAAATTATAAATGGCAACTGGTTCAGCAGTTAAAACTAAGCAGTAAAGTAAACAAAAATGAGTATTAAAAAATAATGAAATAAGTTCAGTGAATAAATAATGGAGCAGGAATATAATTAAATTACCAGTAAAAATTATTGAGTGAGCGGTTACGTGCCGGCGGTAATAAATCGGAATTTGTCGGTAAGAATCTCAATTTGAAATCTCATTCTAAGCAATACATATAACTTTTAACCATGTCGGGATTGTCCAGAGTTGAGTTTGATAGATGACCAGGTTTATGGTGCTTCGCCGGCCACTAGTGAATAACTGTATGCAACCTAACTGCTCCTCCTCGCTGCACTCGTCGTCGCACCTAACAGTACCGAGCAGCATAATCTTTCAGATTCAGATCAAGATATTGGTATTAAACGCAATTCCTTAAACACCTATGCATTCCATCATTTTTACCGCTCATTCATTTTTTAGACTGCTCAATTATTTTTAGAATTAACATTGTATGATAAAATAACAGACCAATTATTTTTTTATTACCGACCATGTTTTACTGTCGCATTAATTAAGCAACCGCCATTAAATTAAATAACTGCTCAATATCTTTTTCAATTGATCATAATAACATCTAGAATATTTAAATATCAGCTCAAAAAATTACTTCCCATAAAAAAATAACTTTGAACTAAAGCCCTAATACATCGGAGGATGAGTAATTTTTTGTAAGTATTCATAGTTAGAGAGAACCATTAAGATCAGTTTTATTTTTATCTATAAGACACACAGTTTTTCCTGGAGGAAAACGTCCTATCACGTCCCCGACCGCCCAAGATGATCTAGCTAGCGGAAGGCCGGACCTACCCAATAAAAACCTCCAGGTGTACCTCATCCGCCATAGATGGAGCTCATGGTACCATGGTACCGGTTACCCGCGAACCTCGTCGGATTGCGCTCAGCCTGAGCCGAGCGCCCCCCAAGTAGGAAATGGTCCAAAACACGAGACCATTTCCCCTCACATAGCCCTATCAGCCGCAACAGGTCCGTCCACCCATGTCGCCTCCTCGGCATCGCAGAACGGTGCCGAGGAGGCGTCATCCTCCCGGCACCGCTCTGCCGACTGCTTCTGCAACATTACGAAATATATGACACACCTAACCTAATAATAGTAGTAGCCAAGGGCTGTAAGGCATCAATTGCATTGCAGCCCGAGATATTTAGGCGCACAAGCGCAGCGATGCTTACACCCGAGCTATCTATTCTGCTTTACATCTCGATCGTGAGGTAAGTAGAAAAAAACCGGCATTACAAGACTAAAACATTTTATTCGTTGAAATTTATAGTGAAATGAGAACAATTTTCAAAGTTTAGGGACAGCTGTTTTCTATTCCCGCCTTTTTTCATTAAAAAGAATCAAATATAGAAGTTTTTAATTTTTTTTAGATCGAAATTGACTATTATACTCACACGACGACAAGGCTGAATAGCAAAGTGACCTCTTTGGTCATTGGGCTGAATGCATGTTGTCTATTGCCAGTATGATGGGCGAACTTTTTGAAAGATTTTTTTTTAATTATTTACCGCCCTAGGGCTTTTCTAGCTAGATTATTACCCTAGAGCGCATTGAATTTTGTTGATATTAGGTAAAGTAGATTCCTCTGATGTTGCAAAAAACTCGTTAAAATAAGAGAAAGAGCATCCGCTATGAAACCCTATTTTAATTTGGACCATTAACTGTTATTCAAAAGTTTAATGAAGTGCTGCAAATTATATATAACAAGCATCAGAATAACAATAGCGGAATAATACGCTAAAGGTTTACTTCTAAAATTAAACCGCTGTCGCTACCGTCCAGTTTGCAGCCTGAAGGTCACTGCGATCATATGAGTTTTTTTTGTATCAAATGATTCATATAATCTAACATTGTTTTCATACATTTCTATTCTTATCCATAATCTACCTTTTGTTTAGCATCTGATTTTTCATATAGCTACCTAAGTTAAAAAAGTCGTCGTTAAAACAGTCATCCTCATTAAATCTTTACATATATTTGTTTCATACCTTTCCAGCCAACCCTGTTTTTATTACATACTTTGTGAAAATGTCAAAGATACTAATTGACTGCGTTGATCTTATTTTAAATACCTAATAAAAAATATTGCCAGCCGTGTGTTGTAAGTAGGTACTTGGGAAAAAAACAATGCCATGTTGTTGTTGAAGGTGCTGCTACTCGTGTAGGCTCTGAAAAAAGGTGTTTTTTTCATAAAAGCCAATAAAGTCTCCGTAAACATAAGTAATATTTTCAAAATTCCAATAAATTTCTTTTAAGTTTTTAATTTAGAATTTTTATCTATTATTATGAGCTAAACGTAAAATTATTTCCACTGTGAAAAGAACTATTCTGAAATTAAGTGATCTTGCCACTGCGCGTAGTGGGGGTTTGTTAAGAGATACTACCGATTCTGTGTATGACTTGAAGTATCCCTCTATCAGTTCCCTTGAGTATTTCATGCCTAGTGAAAGTTCCCAGAGGCTTTTACTTTCTGAGAGGCACTGGGTGGTGAGTATTAAAAGTGTCAAGCTCTTCGACTACCCATTGCTCCTGCTCTCGCGAGTTCTTCAGCGGCTTCGTTGCCGTCTATACCGGTATGGCCCGGAGCCCATTTAATAAAAACTCTATTATGGCTTCCCAGCCTGTTTAGGGTTTCATGGCATTGCTTCACCAGTTTGGAGTCAACCCTTGAGTAGTCGAGCGAGTGCCATTAGTGCAGCTTTGCCGTCGGAGAAGATGTGTATGGTTTGCCCTTTGAAGCCTCTGTTTAGGCTGATTTCCGCGCATGATAGAATGGCGTGTGAAAGCGTTACTGATAGATACCTAAACAAACATAAGTACCTTTTTATACCTTTTTTGTTCTTATCTTTTTTTTTATCACAATTTAGTTGTGGTTACGCGTGTCTTCTAACGCACTTTTATTATTTATGCAGTAATCATTCGTGGAAACTTGTAAGATGCCTTATGTCATTCTACCATACTATTAAAAAAATTGTAATATAGCAGTAAGTTTTCCTAATAGAATAAAATAAAACAGAGTTACTTCAAAAACTGTTAGGTACAACAAAGCTGTGATCCGCAGTTTCATCTAGGTTTTGTGAAAAAGTATAGGTAGGTAGGTATATGACTTACATAGATGATACCCGCGACTTCGTCTGTATTGAATTAGTTTTTCGAATAGGTTATTTGCTTCTCCAAGGTCCTACTATCTTTAATAACAAAAATAAAAATTAAGACTCTTCGGCCATATGTATAATATGTATAACTCCTAACTACAAACATAGGTAACCATCTATTAGGCAAATTACAAAAGAACATCAAATAAGTCAAATTCAGCAGAAATGTCAGATTAAAAAATATATAAATTTTTGTCAAACAGAATAATCTCAACCTCTTCTCTCAGTTCTTGCTCAGTTCATATAATCTTCCTAACTTCGCGGACCATATTTTGGCTCCTATGGACCACTGGTTGGGAACCAAAAGTCAAAGTCAAAGTCAAAAGAATCTTTATTTCGTAAGTATTTAAATACATTTGAAATAAGTCACAATTTACAAATGGAACTGAATCTACCACCACTTCGGAAAGTCGATCTGTTGAGAAGAAGTGGCAAGAAACTCAACAGCAATCATCTTTTAAAAATACACAATAACAATAACAACAACAACAATTTACAATCTTCTTGCATCCGGATATCTTATAATAAAACTTTATGCTTATCCTTAAATCTATCGAAGGGTTAATCTTAAATATTTTGGAGTTTTATTATAAAAGCGTACACATTGACCCATGAACGAGTTGGTGATCTTCTGGAGTCTACTATTATATTTATACATTAGGCAATCAAGTACTAGACAGAAACGTAGACATAGATATAGAGGTAAAGATAGAAGTAGATAGATGTAGCGATAGAGGTGAGAGATATTACAGATAATGTGGATGGAGATGAGGATAGTCGTGGACAGAGACTGGACACTAACACGGACGTGAACATGGGGGAATGGGATGGAGATGGGGAAGTCAGAGTCAAATTCAAAAAAGTAACATAGTCATAAAGTCTTCAGCAAAACGACCTGGCACCGCTAGCAGCACCCGTTCACGAGTATAACGCAAGCACCAGCCATCACTCTCCTCAACCATATTTTAGGGAAGAGGGTGACCCGACACCCGACGCTACCGCTAGCCATGCCGCCTGAGGGAGCATGACGTTCTTGCTGTTGTATGGATAAGAAGGAGATGGAGATGGCGTTGGATGAGAAGGAAATGGAGATGGTGTTGGAGATGGAGTTGGAGATTGAGAATATTTGAAAAACAATTTACAACCAAGGACTTTTATCGTCCATATATTCAGAAATTGTATAAAAGCCTTTACTACACAATTTTTGTTTACCTAATAGTTTCTTTAAATTTATCAAGTGGTAAGTCTTGAATATTTGTGGGAACCTTATTATAAAAACATATGCATTGACCCATAAATGAGTTAGTGACTTTATGAAGTCTACTATCATAGCCGGCTAGCTTGTACTTATTTCTAGTATTAACATTGTACGAGCCATTCGTACATTAATTGCAATTTAAGCAGTTTTACTCAGCATGCATCAACTGTATATTATATTTTTTACTCTCAATAAAGGATTCACCCATGACAGACGCGTTTGCATACATTTGACATTTAATCATTCCCTAGTACAACTCTGACAGTCTCGCCCGTGCTGAGACATTGGTCCTTCGAGCCGGATTTGAACCAGCGACCTATGTCCTTCGAGCCGGATTTGAACCAGCGACCTATGGATCGCTTGACATTGCCCCGGCAGACATTGGTCCTTCGAGCATTTCTGCACCTCGCGCATTTTTGGATTGCAGTGACAATATAATCGGAGTTCAGTGACAGTAATTACAGTGATAAATAAATAAATTTAGTGACATAATATAGTGAGGTTTATTGACAGTGCATTTAAGTGACAATAAATAAATTGTAAAGTGACATAATTTTTTTTTTGACAAAAATTGACAACATAAGTACAGTAATATTATATTTGCATATTTTTTTGACATTCAGCAAAGTTATTGACAGTGCATACAAAGTGATATTGAAGTAAAAATCACATTGACAATTTGCATATCTTTGTGAAAATTCATTGAAGACTTCTGACAGTGCAACCCTGACATACTACAAGGAGGTCCCCTACAGAGGGATTTCTGGTGACACTAGCTTTTCTTCAAACTACACAAGGCTCCTGAGTTTGGCAGCTACGCTACGGCTTACAACTTTCAAGTAAGATCGTTTCATATTATTTCAATTGACAATGGAGGCTATAATATCCCGTCAAAAACAGATCATCGAGTCTATCGAAAAAATAAATGCTAATTTTAAAAAGGATTCTGCAGGGAGAAAGACTCCAGAATATTTGACAAAAAAGTTAGAATCCCTTGACAAATTATACGACGACTTTAATTTCAATCATGACCAATTGCAGTCGTATTCTGACAGATCACACGAATATTTTGTAAAAAATATGTACATGCAGTTAAAAGAATTTTATGACAGTACTAGGGACATGATCGCGCGGTTTTCTAACACTGAAGAAAGAAGCAGAAAACTTGATCGCGGCACACAGCCGGACCAAAAAGTGTTAGATTTGATTCGCCAGCAGAAAACAAATTTTCGTGCCTTCGAAAGAATGGTATCTAACTGCCAAATTAGTGACACATCTGACAAGTGGGAAATTGAAGATGAACTTCGAAATTTACAATTTCGTTGGAACAATATTGACAGCATACATTGGCAAATTGACAACGTTTTAGAAGGTTCAGATGACATTTATGAAAAGCAGTTTTCACATTACGAGTCCATGTTCAGAGATATAAAAAGGTCCTTGAATAAAAAATTGATGTCTTCTACTCATTTACAAAATACAACACCGCAGCTTGACATACCTATCTTTTCGGGAAACTATACTCAATGGCCTACTTTTCTTGACCTTTACCGAGAGTCTATCCATAACAACAATAACTTATCTAAATCACAAAAGATGCAGCATTTAAAGGGTAAACTCAGAGGGGAGGCTGAAAAGCTGATTCAGCATTTGAATATTTCTTCGGAAAATTATGATACGGCCTGGAACATAATTAATCAACGTTACAACAACACACAGTTACTATTTACAAAACAGATCGAAATCTTTCTGAATCAACCAACTATCCAAAAACAATCTTCGTTAGAATTAAAAAGACTACATGACACCAGTACAGAATGTATCAATGCAGTAAGAAATTTAGGTGTTGACACATCTACATGGGGTCCGCTACTTGTGCACCTAATTACAAAGAAGTTTGACATTGACACTCTGCGTGACTTTCAAGAGGCACGACAGTCACCTAGAGAATTACCAGCATTCAAAGAAGTTATGTTATTTTTAGAGATGAAGTTTACAGCACTCGAACCAATCAGCAGGAAAACAGAATCATCAAACATAAAATCTAACTATCAAAAACCATCAACTTCAAATTATATCATGAAAAAAGAATACACTAAAAGTTATAATCATAATATTTCCAAACCAAACAACAATCGTGCATATTACACCGGTGCGACTTTATCAAAATGCATTGCATGCAGTTTCAGTCATGCATTATTCCAGTGTAAGAAGTTTGAAAACATGACACTCCGTGAGAAACAAGACGTTTTAGCGAAGAATGAAGTGTGCAATAATTGTCTTTATGTACATGAACAAAACGTTTGTAATTCAACCAAACGATGCAAAATCTGCAATCAAGCACATAACACTTTGATACATGACCTATTTGCGGCAAACCACTTTTCCCACACTTTGCCACGGCAACAGCAACAGTTACCGAGAAATGTTAGCCACGTGCAAAATTTTGATGACGAGATTTTATTGACAACGGTAAAGTTACAAGTTAGGGCAAGGGATGGTACATACTTAACGATGAGAGGACTACTGGATCAAGGGTCGCAGTCCACTCTTATCACAGAAAATGCGGTCCAACGCTTGACATTGCCCCGGCAGCAGTTTAATGCATCAATTTCTGGTATAGGAACCTTATCAAATAAAATTAGAGGAAAAGTTGAACTTAATTGCAAATCGCTTTACGAAGATTATGAATTTAAGACGGATGCTTTAATCATGACAAAGGTTATCAATAACCTTCCAAGTAACTCTTTCGAAAAGAAAAACTTTGTGCACCTACAAGATATTCAGCTAGCAGATCCTGATTATAATTTATCTCATCAAATTGATATTTTATTCGACGCAAAAGTTTACTCTGACATTTTAATGGACGGCTTACGCAGAGGCCTTCCACACCAACCCATTGCACAACAAACGAAGCTGGGGTGGATTTTATCTGGAAATTTGACCAGAACATTAAACTGTCATGTTGTTATGCATGATCACGATGACATTTGCAGATTTTGGGACATGGAGGACATCCATGAAAATGACAGTAATCATTTGACAGAGAGTGACCAATACTGTGAGGATTATTACCGGTCTACAACAAAAAGGTTACCAAACGGTAAATATGAAGTGCGATTGCCAATGAAACCTAATTTCAAAGAACACCTTGGTCAATCTAAGAATAAAGCTGTAGCCCAATTTAAGTCGCTTGAACAAAAATTTAACAGAAACAATTTATTACATAGTAATTACAGCCAATTCATGAAGGAATACCTAGAACTGGGTCATATGAAGGAATGCACATCCTATTCAAATCAACTAAGTTGTTATTTACCACACCATGGCGTACAAAAACTAGATTCCACAACCACTAAATTAAGGGTGGTATTTAACGCTTCCTCAAAAACATCGAGTGGCTACAGCCTTAACGATCTGATGGAATCGGGTCCTAAACTACAGCAGGACATCCAAGAATTACTCATTCAGTGGCGTTCATTCAAATATGTGTACTCAGCAGACTGCGAAAAAATGTACCGTATGTTTTTACTGCATATTGATGACCAAAACTTACAAAAGATCGTATGGAGAAACAGCAGGGATGAAATTTTACGTGAATACCAACTTTGCACACTTACATATGGAATGAAGGCAGCTCCCTATCTTGCAATGAGAACCATGAAGCAGTTAGCATGTGATGAAGCAGCAAATTTTCCACAGGCAGCAAAAATAGTAGAAAATAGTTTATACGTTGACAATTTGTTATCAGGAAGCAATACAATTCTAGAAGCAAAGCAAGTGACAAAGCAATTAATAAAAATGTTTCAAAAAGCAGGCTTTAATTTACGACAGTGGTGCAGTAACACCCCGGAATTATTAAAAGACCTAACTAAAGAACAAATCGACCCCGCATTTATCGATTTTAGATATGAAAATTCAACAAAAACCTTAGGGTTACGATGGGATGCAGACAAAGATTGTTTTCAGTTTAAAAACAAGATCGATCTTAATATTGACACACAAGGGTTGACAAAAAGAGATTTGCTATCTCAAATTTCAAAAATATACGACCCCCTTGGTTGGCTTTCTCCATTGACCGTTAAGGCGAAGTTATTATTTCAACGTGTATGGTTAACTGGAATAAGCTGGGATGACAAAATACCCACTGATTTACAAAATGACATAATTGACATATTGAATGACATGAAGAACGTTGATTTATTAAAAATACCCAGGTGGCTCGGTTGCACAGAAAAAACCTTCGAGCTACACGGATTTGCAGACTCCTCAGAAAAGGCTTACGCATGCGTTGTTTACCTGAAAACTAAGAATGACATAGGACAGACAACAGTAGCCTTAATTGCAGCTAAAACCAAATTATCACCTGTAAACAAAACTGTGACATTACCTAGATTAGAGCTTTGCGCAACACTTTTACTGACAAAATTAATTAATAAAATCAAGCTTTCACTCAAAAACAACGAAGTACAAGTTTACGGATGGACTGATTCGATGATAGCTTTGGGTTGGATTCGAGGAGATGTGACACGTTGGAAATCATTTGTCGCCAACAGAGTGAAGGCTATATATGACATAATGCCTGCGTCTTGCTGGAATCATACGCGTTCCGAAGATAATGCTGCAGACTGCGCTTCGCGAGGATTAACATCACTACAACTTAAAAACCATCAACTTTGGTGGGAAGGCCCTGCATGGCTTAAAAATGACAATTTCATGATTCAAAATCCATCAATAGAAGAACCTCAATTAGAAATCAAACGATGTAAGCAGACAAATGTACTACAATTAATTAAAACACCTGTGCTGAATGAGCTATTAAATAAATACAGCACTTTGACACGCGCCGTAAGAGTATTATGTTGGGTGTCGCGTTTCATAACAAACTTACGAGTTAGTGATAAAGACGCCATTAAGAAATTTAACTACATTACTACTACAGAGAGTAAACAAGCTCGGCGTTCTTTTATCAAGGCGGTACAATTAGAGTATTTTAATGAAGATATTTCAAAATTAAAACAGAAGGCAAAAATTAGCATGAAAAGCAATATCTTAAACTTAAACCCATTTCTTGATCAACATGACATTTTAAGAGTTGGCGGAAGACTGCAGTATGCAGATTTATCTTATGATTCAAAACACCCTATACTGATTCCACATGACTCCGTTTTGACAAAACTCCTTATAAACGAAGCACATAGAGCGACCTTACATGGCGGACCATCATTGACATTAGCATACATACGTACTAATTATTGGATAGTTGGTGGAATGAGAGTTGTAAAGAAAGAAATCAGAGAATGTGTTGTTTGTAGAAGATTCAGTTCACACAGGCACAATCAGCTTATGGCCAGCTTACCTCGATCCAGAGTGACTCCGTCGAGGCCATTCACAAATACCGGGATAGATTTTACCGGGTTTGTTGACATAAAAGCAAACAAAGGCAGAGGAATTAAATTGACAAAAGGGTATATAGCAGTTTTCGTGTGTTTTAGTACCAAGGCCATTCATTTAGAATTGGTGTCGGACTTATCAACTCCCACCTTTTTAGCAGCATTTAAGCGTATGTGCTCCAGAAGAGGCACTCCAGAGCATGTTTACACTGACAATGGTACCAATTTTGTAGGTGCCGCGAGGTTATTAAGAAAAGAGTACATGCAAGCTATAAACAATAGCGACTTTTTAGACGAGATGAGTAACATGCAAATTACGTGGCATTTCAACGCACCCCTGTGGCCTAGTGCAGGTGGCCTATGGGAGGCTGCGGTAAAAAGTACCAAAAACCATCTTAAGCGCGTCATAGGAGAGCAAAAATTGACATATGAGGAATTTTACACCTTATTGACACAAATAGAGGCATGCCTTAACTCGCGGCCGTTGTTTAGATTGACAGAAAATATAGAGGATGGGTACCTTACACCGGGACACTTCCTTATTGGTGGTCCTTTATTATCACAGCCTGCGACCTTGAACGAAAACAACATGAAGTTGACATCTAAATGGCAACTCATTGAAAAAATGTATCAGAGTTTCTGGCGGAAATGGTAAACAGAATACTTACAACAACTGCAAGCTAGACATAAGTGGAACCACCCCACTGAAAACTTAAAAATAAATGACATTGTCCTTGTAAAGGAAGACAACTTACCTCCATCAAAGTGGGCTCTAGCCAAAGTTCATGAATTACATCCCGGTCGGGACGGTCATGTTAGAGTTGTGACCTTTAAAACATCAAACGGTTATACCAAAAGACCGATCGTGAAGTTGACACCATTGCCAGTGGATAACCAGACACAAATACCAGCAAATGATGAAAAAGAAGTCAAACCCACAAGACGAAAAAGAAATACCTACAAAAGACCAAACTATGTCGTACTAACTTTACTTTTATTATTTGGACTAATAACCCCCTCATATCAAGAAACAACCATAACCCCTTTACCTAAAAATACCACTCTATATTTTGACAAAATAGCTGATCTAAGTATTATTCAAGAAGATTGGAAAACCATATTATATTACAATATGACAACTTACTGGCAAAGTATTGACAATATGCGAATTTACATAACGCATCTCAAAGAGCTAAGTTTAAATGAGAAAAAATATACGCCTATAATAAACCAAATCGAGCATGAATTGACAGAGCTGGACCATTACAATGACATTATGACATTATCAAATAAACCTACCCGATCTAAACGAGCATTGTTTAATGGCATTGGAAGAATTACTCATTATCTTTTAGGCGTATTGGATGATACATTTGCTGAGCAGTACGAAAAGGACATTGAAACTATACAAAACAACGAAAATCATTTATTTAAATTATTGAAAAATCAAACTTCGATATTAGAGGCGGAAAATAATATTTTGAAGAGAAATGAAGCAATAATGACAAAACAATTTTCATACATCAGCGAACACCTGAAAAATGTATCACAGCAAATAAACACACTTAACCGTATCATACAAAACTTTGACATCATAGCTACAGCATTTTCCGCAAACATTATTCTGACAAATTTAAGAAGAATACAAGAAACTTTAATTGACACCGTTACTGACATCTATCAGGGAAAAATTGACACTCATCTCTTATCACCCAGTCAACTTCAAAATCAACTTAATTTAATAGCAAGTAGGATTCACGAAGAATTAACAATCCCTGTCGATGACGTCAGAGACTTATACCGTCTTCTAAGAATACATGCAAGAATTACACCGAAGTTTCTTATAATGGAGGTGAAAATACCACTGTTGTATAGAGATAATTTCGAGCTTGACAAAATAATATCTCTACCCTGGATAAATAAAGAAAAATCTGTATACAACATCCCGGCATCTACCTACATTGCATTTAACATGAAAAAGGACATTTTTATACCACTGACAAACGAAGACATTCAGGCGTGCTTAAACTTTAATGAATATAGAATGTTATGTCATGCAAACCATCCTATATATAATATAAACATTGAGAAGTCACTCTGTAATAATCAATTAAATTATAACAGCAATGAACGCTACTGTCGGGCTACAATCAAACCTTGTACCGACACGTGGATCAGGTTACATCGGCACAGCGCAGGTGGCGCCGGCGCCTGGCTGTTCTCGTGTTGCCAGGAATGCACCGTGCGCATTTTATGTACTGGTGATTTTACGACGAAGCTACTACAAGGCAACGGAGTAATTGAAGTGACACCTGGGTGCATGATAAAAGGTGATACATTTTCAATTCACCCTCAGTATAATTATGAAAATCGGATACAATTACGAACAAAATTAGATGACCCATACTACCCATTGCAAGGTCGATCACCACTCAATGACATTATAAACTCATCTGTATCTGACACTATATTAAATAACTTAGAAAATCATAATAAAATATATACAAAACTGGAAGAAGACATTAATCTACTTAAATCGCAAGACATAGAGCAGATTCAAGATAAAGATTCGCACAACATAGCCATGTACACTACATTATTCCTTATCATACTAGTGATAACTGGTTATATGGTATACAAAGTGCGAGGTCGATGGCGGCGATGCAGGCTGCGGCGCGGGGCACGCGGCGGCGCGGCCGCAGCGAGCGACGAGAGCGGCGGCGGCGTCGACAGGGCCACCTCGCCCACATTTAGCAGAACAGTGCATTTTGACAATTTACGTGAACCATAAACAATAAAGTGCAGTGCAGTGAAGTGTTTGTTTTAAAGTATTCCATTTGGGACAATAAGTACATAAACATTACGGTATATACTTAAGAATTTTATAAGATTTTGCTATATTTTTATATTTTAACCTTTTTTTTATGTCTTTTAAGACTCTTTTATTCAGCAGTTATATCTTATTTTGTGTACAATATAATTTTAATTCAAACAGTACTAAGGTTTAAAGTATATTTTTATACTCATCTGTTTCTTATTAGCATTTCAATTTTGTATTTTTTGTTAATTTTGACAGTGGCAGTATGTACGAGCCATTCGTACATTAATTGCAATTTAAGCAGTTTTACTCAGCATGCATCAACTGTATATTATATTTTTTACTCTCAATAAAGGATTCACCCATGACAGACGCGTTTGCATACATTTGACATTTAATCATTCCCTAGTACAACTCTGACAGTCTCGCCCGTGCTGAGACAAACATTATGCAAGTCACATTTTCTATGGAACATGTTTAAGTTCTTTTTTACGTACATAAGGTTTTCAAAGATATATTGTGAGGCAAAGGTAAGAATATTAATTTCTTTAAACTTATTTCTAAGTGTCGCCCTGGAATTAAGTTTGTAGATTGAGCGAATAGCCCGTTTCTGCAGCACAAAGATGGTTTGAATATCGGCAGCATTTCCCCATGGAATAGATTCTATTCGAATACTTATACCTAAGTAATAAAGCTGAAGAGTTTGTTTTGTTGGTTGAACGCGCTAATCTCAGAACTACTGGTATGATTAGAATTATTATTATTTTATTGGATAGCCTTATTCTTGAAGAAGGTTATCTACCTACAGGCTATTAGTACTTTATCCAGATATTCCCATAGGACCAATAGTTATAAGGGCAAAACCGCGCGAAGCTGCTATTTTATTAATATTTTGTAAAAGAAACATTAAATACTTAGATGTTGCGTGATTTTTCTTAAGTTTTTAATGATAAAGTGGTAGGGTTAGGCATCGTTTATACTTAGATTGGAACCATATTTGTAATTATACCTATAGGTAGGTACTGTATTATTAAAATTATAATAACATGTTAAACTATCCACAAATATAATAGCAACCCTACTAACGCGCCCTATCGGGCCTGATAAAAGTTCTCGGAATCTGACAATTATAAATTAGTTTGAAGGGTTCTAGCAGATGGCGCTGTGCGTAATATATATAATGGTTGTTTTTTTTCGAGCTCATATTATTATCAAAGTATTTCTGAGTGTAAATAATTATTGTACCTCATTCAAATAGTAATCTTTTCACTTATTAGTAAGAAGCAGGTTTAGAATTTCTTTGTTTGTTGGACTGCACATTGTAGTCACTGTCAGTCATATGTCAATCAGTGCATTGTTTGTTCTTTCTACGCTGTGGACAAATCACATGACCTCTTTATTTGTCCCCGTGATCAAGTTTAGAGAATTCAAAAATAATTACACGTAATGGCCAAAGTTAAAGTAGATTTATCCGAGAACTCGCTAGATATCAGGTAACTTCAAAAGTGATCGTATGGTGTGGTATTCAGTTACAATAAAATCGAAAGTTACATCTCACAACGTTAGTTTTCCACTCAAAGCTATTTCTTCTTGTTATTTCCAATCTTATTTACTTTTCCAGTGGCGATGAAGAATGTTTGATAAGTATGGTGGATGAAGAAGCTTTCGGTAAGCATCATTATAAATGGTTTATGTTTAATTTAATTTAATTATGTGCCCAAGGGCTTTAATTAATTTGTCCTCATTTAAGGTAATGGAGAAGATCAGACAAATTTAATGCCTCGGACATATTTAGAAGATAATGAGGAAGACAATTCTACCTACAGATTTAGAGATCTTTGTAAGTTAATTTGGCACTACATTTAATAAGGATCGCTACAATTTAAAACAACATAACAGAAGACTCTTCATTAGAAATAATGCTTGACATTATTTTATTACAGCTGCAGTATCAAGTCCAATTACTTAGTATAAAACTAACAAGCCTTTTTAAAAAGTACAGAGTAAAAATACAGTCTGACTGGCACATGACCTGCCAAAGGAGCAGAGCATGTAGATGGGATCATTTGCAAGTATTTAAAGCCTCCTTTCTATGAGTCAAGTCTTATAGTTTTGGAGATAGGCATAATTTTGTACTTTTTTGAAATTTTCCCAAATGTTTGCATTTAGACTCTCACAACTTTTTTATTAATACATTTTTTTAATAAATTATTGTTAACGAGTAACTTATGCTGCTTGTCATAAAGTTATATCGATTTTTGCCGGAAATAAATTGTCATTAAAAAGATGTTGCCCTTGAAAAATCACAAACCGGTGAAAAAAAAACTTGGGAAAAACGGTAGGGTTTCATAAATTTATTTTGATTAAAAGACTTCTTTAGTCCATAAGCTTTCCAAAATTACCAAATTTATATCGGAAACATAATTCATTTTAATGCAAAATTCTCCAGATTTAATGCCCATTACAAAGTAAACACACATTAAAATAAATAAATCATAAATTATTTGTTCATTCATAATCACAGGTAAAAACAAAACATATGGTACAATTAATAATGATGTGCAGCCATGATTCGCCATTACATTGGCATATGAATATATAAGGTAAAATAATAAAAAAATATATAGACAAGAGGTTTAAAATTATAAATACAAAGTTCAAAGATAAAGAAAGAAAGAAGCAGACAACAATCGACAAACCAACCAAAACAAAGTACCTAATGGTGACAGAAAACGAAGCACTACAGCATCGTTTACAGGTAAAATAGGACTAATTTAAGTTTTTTTACAACACCATGAGTGCTAATATAGTATAGTCCTAGAAGAGCTGCATAGGATTGACCTTAGAGTAAAAAAGACAAAACATAAAAGCCTATTTCCTAACCTTTACATAAATGTACATTTACTTTGTAATGGGCAATAAATCATATGGAAAACGAGTCTCGTTACTCACTTTGTTTTAAATTGGTATTTTTGGAAAGCTAATGGACTAAAGAAGTTTTTTAAAGCAGAATAAATTTACAAAATTATGCCGTTTTTTTTTAAATGTGTAGAAATTTATGTGTTCGAGTTTTTTCACCTTTTGTGAATTTTAAGTATCTTTTTTCAGCGAATTTATTTTTGGCAAAAATCAATGTAACTTAAACACAGGCACGTATAAGTTACTCATTAACAATAAATTATAAAAAAATATGGATTAATAAAAAAGTTGGGAGAGCCTAAATGCAAACTTTTGGGAAAATTTCAAAAAGGTACAAAATTATGCCTATCTCCAAAACTATAAGACTTGACCCATAGAAAGTAGGCTTTAAATACTTGCAAATGATCCCATCTACACGCTCTGCTCCTATGGCGGGTCATGTACCAGTCACCCTGAATATGATTAATTCTAAATCTGTAAATCTTAACAATGTTTGTCATACATTGGATATCTAACTTTGTCACATGCTCGCAGGAAATTTATTTAATTGCAATTTTATTTTCAGCTGGTGCTGTAACATATAAAATAGTGCAAATGACTGGTGAAAGTCCAAATAGTATAGCTGGCCACAGTCCCAGTAGTGGTAAGGAATTGTGATTTATTTATTTGAATTATTTTCTACATACTACAAATAATAATGAACAGATTGAAATATAGGTTGGCTAAAAGTATTAAGTACTTATTTCTTCAACAGTCCTGTGAGTGGAGAGATATACCAATGAAGTGCAATTAAGTGAGCAGCCAAGTAATTAATGGGATATAGTAATTGCACATCGAATAAATAATCACCTGTCAATTTATTTTCATCATTTATATACTTTTTTTCAAATAAATTATTTCACTCCAAATAAAATAAATGTTTAACAAAGCTAGTACTGCCGAAAATTCGAAAATATTCATCAGCACGACATTACTTTTTCTCTCTAAAGAGAAACAAATAAATTCCTTTAGGTTCAAAAATACCACAATTTAATCATAAATTATAAGTGCACAGTAGATTAACCAGAGCGTGCGTTGATGATATACATTCTCATAGCAAAAGAAATATTATTTTTGAGGCAACCAACAACTTATTAGGCGACTAACTACTTAGTGACAAAAATAATAGATGAGATATTAAAAATAATGACTTGTTAGCTAATATTAACAGGAAGACGTAGTCGGTACGGTTAGGTGCGACGACGAGCGCAGCGAGGAGCATGTTTGGTTGCATATAGTTATACACGTGCGCGAGCCGAGCTAGCGAAGCGAGCGGTGCCCCGGTAGCGGCCGGCGAAGCGCCATAAGCCAGGTCGTCTATCATATGCAACCCTGGACAATCTCGACATGGTCAAAAAAGTCAAGCGTTAAGACATCGAGATAACGATGATTCAAATTCAGTTGCTATAGATACCAAAAAATCACTGCCAATTTAAATTGAAACAAATCTTAGAACTCAATATTAAGCTTATTTCAAATAAAATGCTGTTTCATTTAAGTAAAATGTATGTTTTATTAAAATAGAAGCTGTGGTGACCTGAAAAAATAGAATGAAAGGTCTAACAATGGAGGAAACTCTTAATGAAAGAAAACTTAAAATTCTAAATGGATGTCATTTTGAATGCTTTACCCATGTCAAATGAACAAGTTGAAGAGATTGAAATTGCTTATTTGCTGTTCATTAAGACTTGGCTAAGGATAGTATGCAATGATGTATTTCTATTTCTTTGTTAAAATCACTTTGAAATTTTATTTTATTTTGCATTTCACAGTAGAGTTTTTATGAGTCAAGCGTATTCAGTCAGTACCTTCCGTAAGAAATAGTTGGCAGTTTTGTACCCCATTGCCTCAAGAACTAGGAAACTTTTTAATTGCCATAGAGTTTGACTTGTTTGAATTGTAATATTTAGACATTTTGTTTATCTTAAGTATGTCTTATTTTTCTATTCACTGGCTTTAGAAAATCCTGATATGGATACCAAGTTTTTATTGCCATATTGTAACTCCTTATGCAACATATTATTGCCTTCTGGTATAGTGTAAATATATTAGTTTCTTAAATGATGTACTGAAGTTTTTGTTAATATGAATTTTTTTATAATTTATTACTTATTGGTGGCTTTGAACCATATGAATCACATCAATAATATTCATAGGACATAATCTGGCCATGCAATAAGAAGAAACACTTATTATATAATATTTTTATAAAAAAAAAGAATTATCACTCAGTTGTAAGGTTATTTATGCTTTCTGTTATTTCAAAATATTACTTATTTACTTACAGGTCCATTGTATGTATTACCTGCTGATGTCTTTGGAACAACCGCTCAGGCTAAGGTCAAAAAAGAAAATAATAAAGAGTCTACTCCTAGAATTTCCAGAGCTATCGCTAAAAAGGTAAATGGACATTACGAAAAAATCTTTGAAACTAGGTGACCAAAATAACCGAACTGAGTGTACTTTATGCAGTAGAACAGGTGTTCTATTTACAATATTTTTTGGAATCATTGTTTTGAACAATGTTTTATAATATGCATACACAATATGCCATGTTTTTAATAAAAAAAATACTACCTTTGGAACCAAATAGATTTCAAAAGCTTTTTTGTATGAGATGCCAGCCAAGTCATGTAAACCTAAAAGTAAAAAAACTGCTTTCTTTTATCAAAATGTTAGGTTATTACTAGAGATGGGCCGAGTACTCGGTTGATACTCGGTACTCGGCGTACTCGGCGGGTTTTTTGGTACTCGTACTCGGCCGAATAACTCGGTTTGAATGCCGAGTATACTTTGTTTAAGAAAAGCAATAAATTTAGGTAGATATAATTAAAACAACAGTGTTAATTCAACAGTTTGAGATATTTCCCGCAAAGTTTCATTTTCCAAATCTTTAAACTCTTCTGTGTGTTTTATTTTAACATGGTTTAACATTGCCGTCGTAGAACCTTTTTATCCCACACCACTACGTAAAATTAGAGAATTGCATAAAGTACATTTCACTTTTGCTTTATCCACACTTTTGCCAATCTCGTCGTAAAACGTCCAAATTCGTGATCTTTTACGTGAAGTCATTATGTAAACAATCACTGGTCAGGTACTACACACAGTCAATCGTTATTTAAGTAACTTTTTCAATTATTTATACACAAAATTACACAAGAAAAACAAACGATCAAGTGACTGGTAGATGAAAGGCGCGGGCGGGGTGAGGGGTGTATCAACGCGAACCTGTTTGTAAATGTTTACGCGCGCGAAATGGGAATTTCATTGAACCGAGTTACTCGGCCAAGCACTCGATTGAAAAAAAATTGAGCCGAGTAAAACTCGGTACTCGTTACTCGGCGCATCTCTAGTTATTACTACTTCTGTACCTAAGTCCTAAATAACTTATAGTATATAGGTGCCATCCATACCCATAAAAGTAGTAGGTACCTATAACGGAAAAATAATAGTTTATGTAATTAAATGTGTCTGGCTAAACCTAGCTTCATACTTCTATTGTCCTGTTTGACTTTTGATACCATTGACAACTTGAAATTTTAATTATCTTGCCCATAATCTTTCAGCGAGATGATAAAAGAAGAGCAACACATAATGAAGTAGAAAGGCGAAGAAGAGATAAAATCAACAATTGGATTACAATGCTGGCGTCCTTGATTCCTAATACTACTGTAGTAGACAATGCAAGTAAAGGTGGCATTTTAGCTAAAGCCTGTGATTATATTAAGGAACTTACAGGGAAACAAAATAGGTAAAATTCAACATATTTTCAAAAACTATTATAATGTTCAGTTTGAACTATAAGTTGTAAAATTAATTGCTATATAAGTACCTACTAAAGTAAGTATTAGTATGTAACAGGTGTTCATCTTTCAATTTATCTGAAACACATGATGTCCATTGGCCTGGAAGCCAATTACCATATATTAACTCCAGTGCTTGTTAGTGGGCATAAAATAAATAAAAAAAGTTCAGAAGTTATTAGGTTTTAATACAGTAAGATAGTGATGTTGTAAAATAGCACCAGATGCCGTGATTGCAGAAAGAGTTGTAATTCAGATGATAGATAGGTGCATTTGTATGTGCAGGTGACAATAATTATACCGATGATGGCATTATTTTAATTCTATATCTATTGTTCGAGTTGTGTGACTAACTTTATATAAAAATCAATATACGGCTAGCGTGACACAATAGGGATGTTGAAATATACTTAAATCATATTTTTTTAAACAATCAGTATGTATAAAATTTCAAAAACTGGGGATAGTATAGAATTAAGTTTCAAACTTCAAAAAGAGTTGTGGTTGGTTGGTATAATCTCTGCTTACTATTATATAGCAGTCCTACAAGGCAGGTCCCCATATTGTATACAAAAAAAGATCAAAGATGTTACACAGAAATAAAGTTTGACATACTAAGCTAGGCAACAGCATGCAATTGACATTCCATTAAAATGGCTTTTTAAATATAATGTCATTAGCTCTTTCACGCAGTATTTAATACAATTGCAGGAACAAACATCCATCCAAACCGCAATAATAATATTAGTAAGATAAGAAGTGGCCTAATCCTTATGCAGACCAATGACATAATATTATATTGATATTTAACACACCCTGTATATAGGGTCTCCCAATAATAGTCAATAATATTTTAATAGCAGATAAAGAATGATGAGTCACTCTAAATTATGAAAAAAAAAAAAACTTTTTTTTATATTTTTTCATAAATTAAAATCTAAAATTCTTCTAAGTGATCAAGATATAAGATTTGCAAGCCATAGTCTGAAATGTACAAATAAATGGACCCAGGCTGGGCTGGGTTGTATAATAATGTCACTCAATTTCATTAAAGTATAATTCCTCATTTTCAGGTTTGAGAAACTCGAAGAAGAAAATGATAAATTAGTCCAAGAAATATTAAGACTAAACCAAGAATTAGCTGATCTAAGACGGGAAAATGTGTCACTAAGAAATCAATGCACTGATAGCAAAGTGTTAGACCACAGGCAAAAGTTTCAAAAATCTTAGTTCTAGAACTTTCGAAAATAGGATTAATAGTGGTGCTGACTACCATACGGGTGTCAAAAGAACTGTGGCCTATGTTTCAATCATAGATAATTGTTACATGCAACTGTTGGCATGTATATTGGTGTGTAAATAGATATTTTTTAAATGCAGTGTAAAAAATTATTGTTTCTGAGTAAGTATGTTTTTGTTATGGTGAGTTCTCATAAAATATTTTTATAATAAAAATGCTATAGGAAGTGTGTTTTTAGTATTGGCAACAGAGAAGGTGTGTACTAAATAGTATTGTTTTCTCTGAAAAAGGATTCAATTGCACATCTTGAATGTAAGAGGCTTTTTACTTTCTCTTATTTATGTAAATTGCTAAGATGTTACAGTACAGGCAAAACCAGATTAATGTAAGGCAGATAAATCATAAATGTTTCAACTCACAAACGGATTAATTAATTGGGTACTATAAAACTAAAAGATACTTCCATAGTAACTCCTTCACCATCAAAAAATTTAAAATGTTAATAGGTTCCTAACCAATACAAAATTTTAAACAAAACCCAAACATTATTCTTTTTAAGATTTACACTAATCTGGCCGGCTGAAATGATGTAAAATCTTATTCAAAATTACAAACAAACTGACAATAATACTGAAGAAAAGTGTTCCGCTAAAATAGGATGGTACATAAAATCCTAACATTTCAAAACCGAAAAAAAAAATTTCATGCTTCTCTTCCTGGGCATACTGTAAAAGTCAATTAAGGGACAAAGGTATTATAACCGTTTTTGTGGACGATAGGCTGACCCCCCGTCAATGCAATAGTCTCTCTCCATCATTATAATACTTACCTCCAAATTTGAAAAATGTGACATCGCATGGTTTTGTAAACTCTGGTGTGTCTACCCCATACCATAAGTGATGAAGTTATGTATGTACATGCTTTAGTTTAATTTTAAAAAATATAAGTCATACAAATCTCGCATGTACAAGAAAAAAATATAAAATCCTAAGTAAACAATAGCAAACAATAATTAAAAGTGAACACTTATGATGCAGCTTAAAATGTCTAATATTAGACTGTTTACTTAGGGCTTGGCAGTGGGCTTAAATATTAATTTAATTGTCAAACACAGATCTAAAAACCATTTTATTTATGGGACCTTAAATAGTATATTTCATTACGAGTGCGGAAAGCCTGTCATTGCAAAGAGTTCCGACAAATGTCTACACGAGCCGAGGCGCAGCCGAAGGCGAGGGTTGACAGTCGGAACGAGTTGCAATGACGGTTCCGCACGTGTACTGAACGACTATTTTTAATACAGTTGCGAAAAAATTAAGCAATTTTATAAAATATACGAAATGGCGCCAGCTGTGAAAGATTATAAACAGAGATTTTTTTTTGTTTACCCATTCTGGGTAGGCAAAGGGAACTATGACCATACAGCCAAGTCTTTAGTAGATTTTTTGTATTGACATGAAATGAAAATGAATTTAATGAGATAAAATGAAATGAAACCTAACCTAACTCATTACATCAAATCATTATATCTGATATTGAAACAAATTAGTAGCTTCTTTTCAGAAATATTTGTATGAATCGTAAAAACTTCTGTGAATTTTTTTTTAGTAAAAACTTCATGGTTGATTTTTTCTTTTTAATAGACATTATTTTGACATTTGGGAAAGAGAACGCACGAGTGCGGAAAAGGTAAAGAAAAAGCACGAGTGTGTTGTAGCCCACATCCCGAACGCTACACGTCCCTGCAATACGCCACTTTTTGAGCAACTGTATTAAAAAATATATTACTATTGATGATATAGAAAATAATCAACAAGTTCACTTTATTTTAGTACCTTATTTGGGGCTTGTAAATTTGTATGCCTTAAAATTGTATGATATTTGTACCTTCCGTAAAAAGTTAAACACACATAAAATGTAAAGATCATATGCATACAGATAATTTTCTTTCATTACAGTTAGCTTCTCATATTATTGTGAGTTCGTAGTAACGTGCACACCTTGATGATACTTTGTTTTTATATTAATTTAGCTTTAGTTATCATAACATTTTATTTTTTGTTTGTGTTGAAAGTAGTGAAAATGAAATTACTAATTTATAAAACAAAATGTTTGTATATTTTAAGGTAGAAGTAACATTTGAAAATGTACAACTGTTTGAAAGGGAGTAAATTGTTAACTTAAGTTATTCTACTCTCTCATTAAGAACTTTAAATCAAATTTGTTTTAGAGCATCTTCCAAAATTATGTTCTTTTAGTTATATCAGCTATTCCCATATCTGCGAGTAATTGATAAGTTTCATCATAACATACATTTTATCATATGTGTATGCCTGTTTTTATTTGATTTTCGGTTTCATTATTCATGAAAATATAAGTCAAGTGTTATAAATTTAACGTCTTTTATTTTAGCTGGAGTTTTAGTTAAAGACAACAGTGTATAAGAACAGATAAGATTATAACATTTTTTTATAATGACATTATATGACAGTGGATATACAGTTTCCAAATGAGGTACTATGGGTTTCGAAAATAACTTTTTGATGCCTTAATTCAATAAGTACAATAAGTTTTTTTTTCTTCAATTAAAAGAAGAAAAAAAAACGTAAAAAGAAAGTGGCCAGACATTCCAACCTCATTCAATTATAGAAACAACTTGGATTGCAGGTTTTGGGATGCTCTGTAAAATCTTTTCCTCCAATTAACGCTTTTAACCAATGTGTCTTACCAGTCTAAACTTATGGTCCCGACAGGTGCTCGGCATACTGGGTGGAAAAATAAGCTGTAAACAGAATTTTTGTTTCTATAGCAGTATTTTAAGGCAAATTCATAGCAGTAACTCTGGAAGCAAACAATGAAACTATATTGATAATATTTTTAAATAGAAAGATACAGAAACCATATGGTCACCCTACGATTTAAATACTTACCGTAGGTACGTCCGTGTCGAACGCGCGTACGGCACGGACGTGACACGCTTGACGCAATTTCGCAAGCAAAATTTCATTCATGTGCTTGTGTCAATGGAATACGAAGCAGTTTTGTATGAACACGCATGACGCAGCGTTGGCCCTTAACATGGGTCCTGACAATATAGCGTAGCTATTAGGGTGATCATGAGACTCGGTAATCTGAGAAATATTTTTTACTTTCAATACCAGTTTCCATTATAATTATTCTCCTTAACTTCATCGGATGACTTCGACCCATACCATAGTTAAATAGATTTTTCCAACTATAGATAACTATACAAACAAACAGAGGCATACCTTTCGTATTTTCTTCGTGACGGAAAGTGTGTTGCTCACCCACTCCAGTACCTAATATTTTGTCTCAACTGTGAAACTTTAAGTTAGCAGCTAGTGACCTCTATTGGTGCTACCACAATTAAATTGCAAACTACAAGTTTTATGTACTAGATTATAACCAGCCATTTTTTCTCTATAGTGCTTTTTTCAAAATCCGGCTAAGTTTGGTGTACTTACTAGGCGAAGCCAGGGGTAAAGACCTAGTTAACTACTAAAATACCTCAAGCCAATTAAACTTTATTACTAATAGCCCATTCAAATTAGCAACTCGTGTAGTTTTGAAAATTGGCACAGTTGTACATTGTGGCATCTAGATAACAGAAGTCCTCAAGGGTGAGGGGAGTGCTGAAGGTGGGGGGGTTTAAAGGTACCTTTTTTCAGGTTTTTGACCATATCTCGAAAATCTGAACAGATAGCATAATTATAGCTTCTGAACAAAGTAATAGCATAAAATTTCCCTTATTAGCCACAAAGAGACTTTTTTTAGATACATTAGAGGTTTTTTTTAGAATGTAAGGATGGGACGTACTGGTTAGCGAAAATAGACGCAGGCAGTTCATCCCAAACTTTGACGATCCGTATCAAAAAGGAACTGTCAAAAAGCGCTTAGTTCGACTTTATGGAATATTCAACACATACGAATGGAAGTTCTATCTGCGTCTAGTAGCCCGTTGGTAAAAGGTGGTAAAAGGATTTATTGCATTCCACAATGGTAAATTCAGGTAACAATTTAAGGCACAACAACTTGAAAGAGGATAGAGGGGCTAATTTTACATTTACATTTTGATATCAAATTTCATTATATATTATGTTATTCTTAATGTTATATTTGAGGAATTACAAAATTATTATTATCATGTATATTATTATTAAGTATCATAGGCATATACAATATTACTGATATTATAAGATGCAATACAATTTATCACTATTAATTTATTTTTATTCATCTGTAAAATATTCATGGATGGAGTAGAAGCTTTTTTTAGAAGATATGATTTTACTTGTTTAATAAATTGTTTATTTTCTGAAATCTTTCTCATATCATCAGGGAGTTTATTATATAATTTTATGGACATTACATAAGGGCTCTTTGCATGTAACTCAACACGGTAACGTTAATTTGTTGTGTGTACTGTCGTAAGGTGCGGTTTGTGTACAATTCAGGATATTTCCGAACAAATTTACAATTTTCCAAAATGTAAAGTCATGGCAGTGTTAGTAGTATATTATGTTGACGGAAGTGTGGTTTACAACTAGAAGTTTGTTCTATGTTTACTAATATTCGAAGAAGTCTTTTTTGAGCTATAAAAATGACAGGTGCCTCTGTACTATGTCCCCAAAGCATGACACCATAGCTTAACCAAGCATTGGCGTAGGCATAGTATACTATAAGGGCGGTTTGCAGGTTTGTTGCCATTTTTATTTCGCGGAGCGCGTATGAAAAGGAGCTGAGTTTTATTAGAAGTTTTCGGTTGTGAGATTTCCAGTTTATATGTGTATCTATGTTAATACCGAGCAGATTAAAAGATTTAGTAACTTCAATTTTTACATTGTTACCTATATGTAAAATCTATGCTAATGGTCTTCGCTGGTGTGGGTGGAAAGTTATTAATTTAGTTTTCGTATAGTTAATCTCTAAGTACATATTATATTATATAAAGAACATATTCTTTTAGCCATTTTGTAGTTTTATCAAAAATTTTATTGAGTTTTATCTTTAGACTAATATTAGGACTTTTTATTGTTGTTGAGGTGAGTATAGAAACGTCGTCAGCAAATAACACGTCGTGTTCGTTTATTGCTTGGCAGGTCGTTTATATATATTTTTAGCATCAGAAGCAGGAATAAAATAAAAAAAAAAGAACAACTTTTACAAACTTAAATTATTTACTTCAGAAATAATCAAATAACCTCTAAAATACAATAATTCACAAACAGCCATTAATTTAAATCACATATCATCAAACACATTATGAATCACTTTGAAATTACAAGTAAAGGACTTACTCCAAATCGCACCGACCACCAACAACCTTACAGCTCGAGAGACAACGAACAAAATACCCGTGGCGTGGTGCGCGCGCGCTATTTATGCAGGTTGTCGGGCGGTCGCTGCGACTCACAACATAACGAAGTTGTTTTCTGCTTATACGGCCACTCCTGAATGTGCACCGTCCTCGGCTGCACCCAAGATGTCTTCTCCTCCAACTTGAGCTGTCGCGACAGGGGCGTCCTTATCGCAACTGTCATCCGGGTCACTTTCGCCTCTAATAGAAGCATTAGCAGGGCCAGCGGAAACACCTGAGAGCTCATCAGCATCATCGGAGATGTTTTCGTCGCAACCTTAAATGAAAATAGACAGTTAATTAATCATATCAACAGACACCGTTGCCTATTCTGTCATTCATCTCACATTCAAGGCCCTCAAACAAAATCACACTTTCACAACATGAGATAATTCACTTCGCTTTCAGATGAATTCATACATCTTCAAACTGACATCTCTAACATGCTCATAATCGAGCTCGTATACGAGCTCTACAGGTTTTAAACCCGTTACAAAAACCAGGACAACACCTGATACGCATCTGAAAGATACGTCTGCCAGGACAACACCTGATACGTGTACACAAGACACGTCTCCCAGGACAACACCTGATACGCATCTGAAAGATACGTCTGCCAGGACAACACCTGATACGTGTACACAAGACACGTCTCCCAGGACAACACCTGATACGCATCTAACAGATACGTCTGCCAAGCCAGGAACACTAGGTTGCTGGTCTTGAAGGGCATTGCCATTGGTTCTCGCAGTTCTCCATTGTTGAACAGCAAACCAAACGCCCGTCTCGCGCTCATACGCACGCAAGAACCAAACGTTCCACTGAAACATAGATAACATTAAAAACTTTCGAGAGTAACTTACTTTCGAAAAATGCTGCGCAACTCTCGGGACACCACTCGCTCGTCCTACCTGGCTTGTGCCCTAACGATTTACTACACACGTTAGGAACGCGTCTATGGGGCGAGGGCCCCTTCCTACGGAGCTAGGGCCCCGAGAGCTTTATCACGCTAAAAGCGTCCACGAGGCAGGGCCTCCACGCGTCAGAGACACGTCACGAGGCAGGGCCTCCACGCGTCAGAGACACGTCTGCGAGGCAGGTCGCTCAGTCGCAGTGCGTGCGCATCGGATAGCTCACATATAGACCTGCATACTCGCACACACAGTTACGCAAAGCCAGTAACTATCTTCTGAAACACAAGCAAAACATTAAACTCACATTCAAAGAGTTTCCGCCGTGAGCTCGTTGCACAGATTCACCCTCTGAACAGAATCCTTTTCGCCCTGTCCTTTTTGACCTCGAGTCCTATTTTTAGCAAAACAGTCCTCTTCCTTATCTTCTTACAGAACGTCATCCATGACATTTCATATCTTTACGATACTCATACGAAAAGAAGCGTTACTCACAAAACACGATAGAATTAATTAATCACTGGACAGTTACTTAGTACCGAGTCTATGGGCTTGGGTATAACCCTGGCTTAGTCACAACAAAATCTTTATTCGCGAGTCCGTTCCGTCAGTTACAATGCCAACTCAATTAATACCGAGCTACTATCGACAGTCAGTCCGAGATACGTCAGCGCATTGTACGAACCACAGTACTTTCGATAAGAAAACCGCACATTAAACAATGAAATTTACTTTGAATGTAACAATAAACAACAAAGCAAGCATAAGCTGCTAGAATAACCCAATTAATTAGCAAACAATGCAAAGCTCTTCTGCAGTGACGTCCATCCCGTCACAAAACGTAATGTAACCTCCACTAGGTTACATCACCTCACACTCATAACCTCTATCCGGTTATATCAACTCACACTCATAACCTCCATCCGGTTATGGCGTATATCAAACCAATAAGAGCATTGCATTGTACTTCAATTCAATTCAATTTTTGGGTTGAGTGGCAACCAGCCGTCGATACTAAGCGACAGGCTATTACTGCCAGTATCACGTGATGAGACAGACACGGTATTAGGAAAAACAGATTCATGTGAGGCGCGACGAAGACTGAACATTGAGTTACCTAAAACAATAAGACATCACAGTTAGTTCCACCACCAATAACAGACATACCCATTATATATATATTAATATTAGTGACACAAAGATATAATATAACACTTATAAGACACATATTTACAAAGATATATTACAATGTAGAATATATTTACACAGGATTTTAAAGAACAAGGGATCATTAGAGGAGAGGAGGGCTTTCATGCAGGTCGGTCTGGGGAACTGGGGGGGAAGTATGTCATATAAGGAGACAGGGAGGAGGGGGCAGTTAAAAAATATATGGTCGACTGATCCAGGTTCCAGTCCACAATCACACAATGGGGAGTCACGAATTGCTATCCTATACAAAAATACTGGAGAGCAACAGTGACCCAGCCGCAGTCTGCTGATTATGGAGGTGACTTTTTTTGTTATTTTCTTATGCACACAGAACCTCGGCTTAGATGGGATTGTGGGCTGGATGTCCCCATAATATTTCCCCACAACACTACGGGTACTTTCCCATTCTCTGCTCCACTCTTCCTGTAAACGAGTCTTGGCCCAAAGACTGAGGTCGTGGGAAAAGCATTGGTAATGTTCCAGTGATCCAGTTTCAATCGAATCCCTGGCAAAACAGTCAACTGTAACATTTCCAACTATTCCTGAGTGACCAGGTATCCAGGCAAGAGTTACATTAATGCCATGCAGATTGCAGAGGAAAAGGAGATGCTTGGTTTGGAGTATGGTCGGGAATTTGGAACCAAGGAGGAAAGGATTGCTTTTGAGAGCCATAAGGCAACTCAGGGAGTCGGAGAGGATTAAGGAGTTGCTCATTCTATTATCTAGGGCATACCTAACTGCTTCCAGAAGAGCAATGGACTCACCAGTAAATACTGTGGTGGCGGGAGGACATTTAAAGTATAGGAGGACTTGGAATTTAGGAATCCACACGGCTGCCCCCACACACCCCTGGCCGGAGAGTTTGGAGGCATCCGTGTAGACAAGAGTCCAGTCCTGCCATTGACTGTTTATGATGCTATCGAATATGACGTTAGCATTAGGGTCATTCTTAGCAACACCAAAGTCAGTCAGAACTGGGGGAGAGAACACTAGGGATTCATAAGGGAAGGTGTACTGGTATTGGGAATCACATTGGAAAATTGGAGTAGTGGGGGGAACTAAGGCAGAGAGGCTGGATAATATACGGGGAGGGATTTTGTTACGCCATTATGGTGAGTTAGGGATCGAATTCTGGAGGGATGAAAGGATAGAGTGGAGGGGGTGGGAGGAGAGTTGGAGAGTTCTTGTCACAAATCTATCAGCCAGGTACTGCCTGCGTAGGTGTAATGGGGGCTCGCTACACTCGACTCTCATAGCACCAGTTGGAGAAGATTTCTTTGCACCTAGGATAACGCGCATTGACTTGTTTTGGATCTTGGTTAAAGCGTCCAGTCCTGCTTTATTGCAGGGTTCCAAAAGAAAGGATCCATAGTCAATGACGCTTCTCACTAGGGCATTGTATAAGAGTTTTTGTGTGTACGGGTGGGGAGCCCCACCAAACGCCAGAAAGGCATCTGAGCAGGTTGATGTTTGCCTCACATTTGTTAACAATGTGGTTGAGATGACCCGAGCCTGATAGCCTTGAGTCAAGGACTACTCCAAGGAATTTGGCCTCGTGGACAACTGGGATTGGTTGGCCAAGGAAAGAAATAGAAGGAGGTGAGTATTGTCTTTTCCTGGAGAAGACCAAGACACTACTCTTGGAAGAGGAGAGGGTGAGGTTATGGACATGGAGCCAGTTTCCGAGGTAGGATAGGGCCGTGTTAAGGGGGTTGGATGCAGCCTCAATTACCCTTACCCGGAGGTAAAGGGCGATATCATCGGCATACTGAAGAATGTTGCAGAAAGGAATGACCGATCTGTCCAGATCCGAGGTGTATATGCTATACAGAAGAGGGCTAAGCACAGAGCCCTGAGGGAGGCCCTGCCAGACTGTACGAGCTGGAAGGTGGGCATGCTCATGTCGAATCTGGACATATCGGCCGGCAAGGAGGTTGTAGGTAAAGTATGTCAGTCTCTCCGGGATACTCAGCTCGAGCATTTTCTGCCTGAGTAGGGGGAGGTGGACATTGTCATAGGCCGACGAGACATCCAGAAACACTCCCACCACCGATTCATTATCAGACAAAGCTGATCTTAAACCGGCGATGAAAATGCTCAGGCTGTCCATCGTACTATAACCTTTCCTAAAACCATATTGGGTGGGACTAAGGAGCGAATGGTTTTCGACAAACCACACGAGGTGGAGTTTTACCAGGTGTTCGGCAATTTTGAGGAGGGTTGAGGCCATTGCCACTGGTCGGTATGAATTTGTATCGGAAGGGTCTTTACCAGGTTTAAGGATAGGAATTACTAAATGCTGTTTCCAGGAGGGGGGAATAACACCTGTTAGGAAAATAGTATTAATGATACTAAGGAGAACCTCCTGAAACTGGTAGCCAGCATTAGCTATGAAGGAGTAAGGAATACCATCAAGACCGGGACTGGAGTCCTTGCGGTTTTTAAGGACGAGGTTGAGTTCCTGAATAGTAAAGGGACTATCCAGGGGATTGGATGAGGTATGGGACTGGGAACTGCTCACGAAGTGGAACAAAGGGAGGGGCGATTCTGTCTAGGAAAGGGTCGAGCCATAAGGAAGGATTGAATGACGTGGGAGAAGGGGGGATTGCTAAGGAACCACGGAAGCGTTTAAGGGACTTCCAGACAATGGAGGGAGGGGAGCGTGGGCCTAGGTTTTCACAGAAAGTTCGCTATGCAGCTCGCTTCTTTTTCTTAAAAAGCGTCCTAGCCTGGGCGCATACTCGCTTATAACTCAAGAAGTTCTCTATGGTCATTGACGCGTAGTATGTTCTTTCTGCAAGTTTCCTATCCCGGATCATGTCTGAGCACTCTGAGTCCCACCAAGGTGGGGAGCCTCGACGTTTAGGGTCAGGATTTTTGGAGGGGATATGGGTGTTTGCAGCGGTAAGGACACAGGATACGAGGGAATCGTAACAAGAGAGGATATTGTCTGGAGTGGGAGTTGGGATTGATGAGGACAGGGTATTCGTAGAATGGGAAAAGCCGCTCCAGTCGGCCTTATCGGTCTTGTGCAGGAGGAGGGGAGGAAGTTTTTTAGGGATAGATGCTGATATGGGAATATGGAGGATGATAGGGAAGTGGTCACTACCGTGTAGGGAACCAGCACGAGACCAGGATGAGGAAAGGCTCAAGGGAGGAGAACAGATGGAGATATCCACTGCACCATCCCGGCGGTTAGGGCCCGCGATACGCGTAGGACGGCCATCATTCACGACGCATAACCCAGGTCATCAATGATGCCCACCAAACACCTACCAGGACCATCATCCGGGGTGGGGCAGAACAAACCCCATAGACTGTGGTGGCAATTAAAATCACCAAGGATAATGATAGGATAAGGGACTAAGGTGATAATGGACTGGAACTCGTTAAGAAGGGAGACTGTAGGATCGGAAATGTAGACAGAAACTAGGGAAAAATGGAGGATATTTACTGCTACAATATTGATGTTGAAGGAGTGGGAAGGGAGTTGGATGAGGGAATAGGGAAGAGAGCGTTTTACAAACAAGGCAGCACCACCATGACCATCCGACCTGTCGTTCCTGAGGCAGGCAAATCCAGGCAGTCGGAACCGACTACCAGGGACAAACCATGTCTCAGAAACTGCAATAGCCAGGGGGTCATATTGGTGCACCAGGTTCGCAAGCTCATGTGACTTAGGGCGGAGGCTTCTACTGTTCCACTGGAGCAGAGTCGCCATTATTAATAAGCTTGAGGAGAGGTAACAGTTTAATGGCAACGTGGTGCGGTAGGGGGGAGTCATCAAATCTGGAAATGATACTCATAAGGGTAGAAATTAGTGATTCTAAAAGGTTGTCATTATTTGAAGGTGAATGTGGGTTATTTAATGCTCAACCATAAGAGGAAGGTGATTGGTTAGAAATGATTTCCTGGTGGGCAACTCTGTCATATCCAGGGGAGAGTGGGGACCTTGGCTTGGGACTAGAAAAGGTGGTCTTTTTATATGAGGTGGAGTTTGGGACTTTAGAAGCATCTGCATAGGATTTGCGGGAGGGAGGGATGCGAGCTGATGCCTCGTAGTAGGAAATGTTATCCTGGGACATGGCTATTTTGATTGCCTTTTGACGGGAATGTTCGGGGCAAGACTTGTCCATGGCCAAGTGTGGCCCTGAACACTGGGGACATGTAGGGTTATTGGAAGGAGCGGTACAGGAATCACCTGGGTGGGCTTGGGAGCAACGGAAACATTTGGCTGAGGAACGGCACTGGGCTTTAACATGACCGAATCTGCAACAATTCAGGCATTGGATTGATGGAAGGATATAGGTTTCAACAGGGAGGGAAGTATTAAAAATTAAAATTCTATCAGGGAGAGATTGTCCAGAAAAGGTCAGAACGACTGAGCCGGTTGGTACCCATGTTGGGCCGTTAGGGTTAACTACCTTACGGTTCAGTCGGCGAGCTTTTAAAATTGTGTAGGGATTAGGAGAGGAGGAGATACCATCTACAAGCTCCCCCATGGACCAGGATGTTGGGACTCCACGGATGAAGCCCATTCTGGTTACATTGTAGGTGGGGATTGTAGTCACATACTTGTATGAGGACAGGTGGGGATTTTCATTAAAATCATTGGCCGCAGTAGCTGTTGTAAATTCAACAGAAACCCTATTGCGTCCAATGGTTTTTACACCATCACTTTTTATAAATTTGATGCCTGATGTGGATAGAAATTTGCCAAAGTTGAGGGGATTCAGAGTAGAGCCAGATGAGGGATGGGATTCGGACCGGGAGACATGAACAATAAAAGGACCTTTGTCTGCATTTGAGTATATTCTACTCTCCAGCAGACTAGGGTGGACATAGGTAGACTGGATGGATGGTGTGGCAGTTTCGGGGTCGGTGATGGGCTTTTTGGGGTTGGATGTGGGTTCAGGGACATCTGAGGTTCGCTTTCTGGGAGCTTTAGGAGTCTGAGACGTTACGGGGCCATCTGGATCAATAATAACATTCGGGACGACTGGGTCAGGCGGATCGGGCGGTATGTCGTCCGTCTCCATTCTACATTAAAACCTACTTACCACACAAAAAAACACTTAGGGACAATCACAAATATATAAAGGACGCACACAATTGTACAAATAACTCAATTTCTACACAAAAACACGATATTTATACGAAACTAGTCAAAACACGTGTATGACGCAACAACGCTCACTTGACAGTGTGCATTGTACTTCATTATTCACAACAACAAAGTATTAAAATTGTTTGACAACTGCAAACAGTTCAACAGTAAAATCCAGCTCTTTTGTCAATCGCAACAAGTTCAACGTATTTTCAATTTTCAATCTTTTCAATCTCGACGTTATTACCTATCTCCGTGATTCATTAAACACACACTATCGTAATATTACGTTTCAATTGCCAAAATAATAACAAGTTTACTGTTACTAAAACATAAGAAAAAAAATAAGTGTCTCCTAAGAATCGCAGCAAAATAATCGAAGATTGGCAAGATACAAAGCGATTTCTACCGAGTCACGGATACACGATAATCAGAAAGAAAATCTACAACTTCAATATTCAGATTACCTATTTAAAAAGGCATTATGAATGCCGCTTAACCACAAAATTTCACCCGCTCAACCATGATATCATTACTATCTACCAAGTAGGTACTAAAGGTTCAAAAAACGCATTAAGCCACAATAAAGGTTTCAAGATCGCGCAGTATACAATACTCTAGAACACAAACACGGGTAACCTCCATCCGGTAGACACCAATAGGGCATATCCATCCGGCAGGCACCATCACACATCACATTGCCCCTTTCCGGCAAGCACACCACGATTATTTACATCCTCAAAGTGCTAAACGCACGCCACTCACAGTCGTGGCCGCACTGAGACGGGAAATGAAGCCCAATTTTACACCTACGTCTACGAATGCCTTTTCGTGTTCCTCAGTCCAGTGAAACGTTACGGTCTTTTTAGTCAGCCACGCAATGCAAGCAGTTTTCAGTGCGTAATTAGAGATGTACCTACGAAAATAGCCGGCCAGGCCGAGGAATTGGCGGACTTGTTTTACTGTGCTAGGTTGTGGGGACTTAACCAGAGCTTCAATTTTATATGCGCTCGGTCTAACCTGACCCTGACTAATAACGCACCCCAAGTACTCTATCTTAGTGCTAAGAAAAGTACACTTCCGAAAATTTATCGAGTTATTAAGTTAAAGATTAATCCTTTACGATTGCACGTACTCGTAATTTCTCGTCGTAGGATAACTTAAAGGGTCGATAATAGACGAGAATATTAGTCGTTAGATTAATTTCCATTTCACTATCGTTAACGGTTGTGGTTGCCGTACCACTCAGAAAGTATTTCTCAATATTCTCATATTTTGAGAGAACACCTAATAATTGTTCTTTGTAATCACCTGTAACTGGGGTACTTAATTTATCTAATAATAAACAAGAACTTGCTTGCATTACGTCACGCACTATAGAATCGCTATGAACAACACGCTGCGAATCACCAGTTCGAACATAAGTTACACCTTTTCTGTTTAAAACATCGGTACCTATAATCATTGGGGTATTTAAATATTTACCGTCTGCAATAAAAAAGTCAACTTCTAAAGTGATATCACATAATTCAACATGCAACGTAACGAAGAATTTACTTTGTACTGCCATACCGCCTAATCCACGCAACAATAGGTGCGTAGGTTTTAATTTACAAGGAAAGTGTTTTAATAAATCGGAAGACAATAACGAAATACAAGATCCGCTATCTATCAAAACATCGACAGGAATTCCAGGAATAACACCTGTTATTACGTCACTGTTTTTAAGGTTCATAATTTCACGACAAAAATTAACACCTGTAGTATTCCTAGAATTCGAACGTTCTTTAGCAAAACAATCAGTTTCTAAATGACCTACTTTTTTTTTACAAAAGGCACAACTTTTTATTTGCGGTCCCGACGATGACAAGTTTTTATCGCTATATTGTGTCCGCGAACGCTTCGGACAATCGACACTTTTATGCCCGAACTGACTACACTGATAGCATTTAACTTTTGAGCTACTTGAATCAAAATTTCGTTTGTTGTAAGGATAATAATTAAATTGACTATTAGCATAAGGAACTATTCTTTTTGTACGATTCAAATTCGGTTTAACAAAATTTGACAAAAACTCCACAACTGCCAGGCGTCACTCCGGAATTCATGGCAACAGCGCGACTTTGAGGATCAGCAATGCCTCCCACAATAATACCTGTTAGCAATTCGTTAATTCGTTACCGAGCCCAGCCACTACTCTGAGCCCCAAAAGAGATTCACGCGCGCACTCCGCACAAGTGGAGCAACCGTCCGACTCTGCACACATCACACCACACAGAATGCTTGCGACGTCGACACCACGTGGGCACAACGCCCCGAGTTCCAACCCGAACGCAGACCAAGAACGGAGGGCACCCGTTCACTGGCCCCAGGCGCGAGCCTCGCCCCCGCAGACAGCCTCCAACGCGAGCAAGACACTCCACATCGCCCCAACGGCCTACACTTCGCGCCCCATCCACTTCACCAAGCCACGTATCGACGTCATGAACACTGGGATCAAAATCAGACACAAAATATTGGTTTGATCTCACCGGGACACAATTTATGGCTGCCAGCAGGCGCCCTGCAGCGTTTGTAACCAAGGACTCCTCTTCTTTTTGCGGCGTACTTGGCGGTGCTGTGAGGGAGGAGGTCGTGACGGTGAGTGTACGCCACTCCGACCACTATTGATACTACCCTCGATCGCGCCACTATAGAGCCTTACGCGTTCTTGACGGAACCTTCGCGAGACCGAGACCCTGATTTGTGGGTACGACGACGGTATCGCGAGCGAGGTGTATGATGGGATCGGCGCGATTTGCTTCTGTTACAAGATCGGCTAGCCTTTCGGCGGTGCAACTCCTTTGTTCTGCTAAGCGAACGAGACGGTCGCGGCATTGTTTAAATCAACGGCTGTTTTTCGGCTTTTTATCACGTGTGGGCAATGAATTACGAATCCCACTTCTGATTTTAGCATCAGAAGCAGGAATAAAATAAAAAAAAGGAACAACTTTCACAAACTTAAATTATTTACTTCAAAAATAATCAAATAACCTCTAAAATACAATAATTCACAAACAGCCATTAATTTAAATCACATATCATCAAACACATTATGAATCACTTTGAAATTACAAGTAAAGGACTTACTGCAAATCGCACCGACCACCAACAACCTTACAGCTCGAGAGACAACGAACAAAATACCCGTGCGTGGCGTGGTGCGCGCGCGCTATTTATGCAGGTTGTCGGGCGGTCGCTGCGACTCACAACATAACTAAGTTGTTTTCTGCTTATAATATCTATACATATAATAAAACAGTAAAAAAAACGTGTCTGTACATTTAATATTTTTACAAAAAAATTTATCTAGGGTTATAAAGAAATGAAAAAAGAGTAAGAATCTGAAAAAAAAAATTTGTCTGTTTGTTTGTAAGTTTGTCTGTTTGCACACGCTAATCTCTGGAACCGCTGGACGGATTTGAATGAAACTTTTTTTGATGTATAGCTGTGAAGCCGGGGCAACATATAGGGTATATTTTATTTCGGTTACTGGAACTCCTGATGCAGAACCCTTAAGGGATCATCAAAACCGTAAGAAATATAGATATGATGCCTTAACAAAAGTTGTCCAGGATGATAAGCAGATTCTGCAGACATAAAAAAAATCTAGGATCTAAAAAAATTGAAATAGATTTTTAAAAGTTATGCCTAAAACTTACTAGAATATAGTGGAGATGTTCGGCATACAGATCAGAAGTACTCATAGGTCAGTTGCGCGTAGACCGACCATGAGTCTAAGGTCGTGGGTTCGATCCTGCTCGCGTAATTTTTTTTTATAATATATTTTTTTTATTTTGTATCAATCTTTACCATGCATCTATCTTTACATACATATGTATATATAAATGAGTAAACAATAACGTGTGAACATGAAATATTTTTACAAAAAAAATATGTACCTAAGGTTATTAAGAAATGAAAAAAAAAGTAAGAATTTGAAAGAAAAAAATGTCTTTTTGTGTCTGTCTGTTTGTTGTTCTATTCTGCTGACATCTGTGGCAGATATATAATATTATAATAAATCCGAAAGATAGTTGGTATGTAGTATAAAAGTTTACTATGTTGATAGGGCTAAATAGTGTACATACAGAGATATATTGTAAAAAAGTTAAACGTAAAATAATAGAACTCAATATCGTTTAGGTTTTCTTTATTGATCGTTTTTGCCTCTTGGAAGTCAGAACCCGTAGAATTCTTCAGAATAAAAAGTGGTGTAAGTGTAAAAACTCAACACAGGCCTTTATGAACTACCATACCAAATTACATTAAAATTGGCTAAGCCGTTTGACCGTGAAAAACAGCCAAACATATAGGTTACTAAACATATTATACACTGATAATGGCTAGACGGATGGATTTTTGCTACTCTTTCACGCAAAAACTACCGAATGGATTTTAATGAAACTTTACAGTAATATAGCTTAACCTAGAATGTGCCTTTGTAATGTATTGGTTAGGAGTTATACCTACATATTATATGGGGGAAGATTCTTCATGTTTATTTTTTTAGATAGGACCTTGGAGAAGAAAATAACCTATTCGAAATACCTACTAATTCAACGCAGACGAAGTCGCGGGCACCATCAATGTAATAAACCTACCTACATATAAACCTACTCTTATATATACTATAATAATCTTATACATATATACAAAGGCTGCAAACTGGACGGCAGCGACAGCGACAGCGAGAGCGACAGCGGCGCGGGCAGCGACGCGAGCAGCGATTTCCGCGACACGATAGAAAGTATTGAGTTTGTATGAAACCGCGACAAATCGCTCGAGCGCCCGCTGGCGTCGAGAACGGCCTAGCAGGGCTAGCAACCATCGATAAATAGTCGAATCGACAAGATCAATATTATTTTGTTATTTTATCCTATTATCTATACTAATATATAAAGCTGAAGAGTTTGTTTTATTGTTTGTTTGAACGCGCTAATCTCAGAAACTACAAGTGGGATTTGAAAAACTATTTTTGCATTTGATAGCCCAACTCTTTAAAGAAGGTTATATTTTATCCCGAAATTCCCACGGGATCAAAAGTTACGCGGGTAAAACCACGCGCGGTGGCTAGAGTAAGCTAATATGCGCACCATAATAGATATAATTACTCGATTTGATACCATGATTAAGACTACAGAACCAAATATATCATAGTCTTAAAAAATTACTAACTCTAAATACCTACCATATTCTAAGAAAATATCGATATTATTTTACCCGATTATTATTATTATTTGGCCCGATTATCATTGTCGACGGTAGCGTGCTAGCCCCGCAGATTCCCCGCGTCGCGTCGCTGCCCGCGCTACTGTCGCTGCCTAACTTTTACCCAGTGTGCCTTTCGTAGGGTATTCCTGTTTGGTATATACTTTTTGTAGGTTACTTTTTCTATTTTATTTTTTTTAGGTCTTTTTCACAAAACCTAGGTGAACTGCGAATGACAGCTTTGTTGTAACAGTTTTTGAAATAACTCTTTCTGTTTATCTATCAGTAACGCTTTCACAGCTAAACAACTGAATCGATTTTGACTTTGAACTTCAAGGACGATATTATAATATTATTTATCCAACTCCCATAACCGGTATTCACGCGGACGAAGTCGCGGGCAACAGCTAGTTATGAATAAAAGACAACCAAGCACGCTGCCTTGGGGTATAGAAGAGTTGATTTGTATTGCTTCTGATCTGACTTTTGTAATTTCGTTTATTTTCTGATTGTACCTACGTATCTAGTTCTACATATTGAACTCTATTTTTTAAGTAGGTAAGACACAAACCAATCATGCGCCGAACCACTAATGCCCATATTATATAGCTTAGTAAGTAAGATAGGATGTTGGATTCTGTCATATGCTTTTGTCATATCTAATAGTATTCCTATAGCGTATTTCTTATTCTGTATTATATCTACTGCTTCTTGGATAAAGTTATAGACTGCTAGTATTGTAGATCTATTTTTACGGAAACGATATTGATGTGCGTTTAAAATTTTAAATTTTTCTAAAAAGATACATACTCGATTATACATGGCAAAATTATGTAGGTTAAACAAGTAACCTTACGACGACGATGCTCTAGGGTCTGCAGTTTTTTGGTATCAGCTAAAGAAGAGCTTTAGCGATTTCCATTACTTAGTGCTGGAGAAGAGACTCCTAATCATCAGTATCTTATATTAAACATCTATCTAAAGATGTTACCACACCAATCGATCGACGGACCAATGGAACAGTCGATTTCGATAAATAGTTTTTAGTATGCCAAAAAATCCGATCGAACCCTAAGTGGGTGTGAGAATATGCAGGCATTAGAAGATACAATTGCTTGAAACCTTAATTTTTCGATTGTAAAAGTTTATTACGCGATTTATAATAGGTACTATAATAAATTACTATGATACTGCGATGAGTAACTTCTAAAAGCACTAGTAAGGAGATATACTTAAATAAAATAATCCTACCAATTTGTAAGTACTTACCTCAAACAATATTTACTGAAAACGCCGAGCTTCAAGGCTAACCGCAGAGCACCGCTTAACATTGTAGGTAATTCGTGCTGTTTTTGTGTTTTTTTTTTATGAATTATGGATGGGACGTTTGTCTTCCATGCCACCTGATGTTAAGTGAACATGAAGACTAAGGTGTTATACGTCCATCCACGAGAAACCTATTCACTCGACGCTTAAAAGTACTAGGACTATAGAGGTATACAGGATATTCCTATATCAGGGAAAATAGACGCAGGCAGTTCATTCCAAACCTTGGCTACCCGTATCAAAAAGGAACTGTCAAAGCGCTTAGTTCGACTTTTCGGAATATCTACCACATAGGGATGGAAGTTCTGCGTCTAGTAGTCCGATGATAAAAGGGTGAGGGTTCAATTTGTTCAAATAGAGCACTGGCGCACTCACCAAAATGTATCCTGTAGTACACGGTTAGACACGCAACCTTACGACGATGCTCTAAGGTCTGCAGTTTTTTGGTTGTAAGGTCGACGTCGTTAATTAGTTTACGGGCTCTTCGGTCAACGGAGTCCAGCGCTTCTAGTTGATATTTGGCTGAACCATCCCAAAGATGACTGCAGTACTCCATGCATGATCGCACTTGAGCTGTGTATAAGTTAAGAAGCTGTGCAGGGCCGAAGTACCGCCGTACCTTCGAGATGATTCCCAACTTTTTCGAAGCTACTTGAGCCATGGACACAATTTGTTGACCGAAGTTTAAACTGGATGTTACAGTTACGCCTAAAAGCCCTAGATTTTGATAGTTTTGCTCAATTATTAAATCTGTTCACCTAAAATGTACAATTTGTGGTAGAGTAGAAATTATATCTTGCACCCAATACTTCACTTAGCATACACACCTACCTACACATTCACCTTTTGCTAAATCCAGTATTAAGTCTAAAGCTGATCTCTCTCACCTACAAAAACGTCAGCCAAATATCACGCTCTTAGAGTTTTCCACCAAGTACCTACTAGAGGGACAGAAACATGGGGTCGGAAACGAGGAGGTCATGGAACCCTTGAGCCAATTACTACCACTGATCCACCGGCTCCTGACACAGTGCTGGCTTCAATATTTTGTCGCTGCAACAGTGGTTGTACTGGAAATTGCGGATGCCGAAAGCTGGCATTTCGTGCAGTTTAGTATGCCTCGGATGTTTAGGTGCATGCACAAATTAAGAACCTGTAGATCTCCTAGAAAATGAAGACTGGGATATCCAGTAGAAGACCTGAAGTTATTAATAAAGTTGATAATTGGTATTTCTTTTTTATACATCTCTAAACAAAATTCAAACCAATATGTTTTCATTTCTCAATCAATCTCATTGTGAATTAAATCAGCCTGTTGTTCCTAAGAGCAAAGAATACCGGCATTTGTAGTACACCAATCGGACTGTCCTCTGACAGTCCGATTGGTGTACTACAAATGCCGGTATTCCTCAAGGCAGTGTACTATCTCCTCTTCTTTTTTCAATTTTTATTAATTCTACTACAAATTCCTTAACTTCTTCCTATCACTTATATGCAGATGATCTTCAGATATACTTACACTCAAGCTCAACCTGACGATATACTTACATGAAGCAATACGGGTAGTAATGAACTGCGATCTATGTAAAATATCTAAATGGAGTTAAGTTACGGCATAAAAATTAATCCATCAAAGATCCAAACCATTGTTATAGGCAGTCCTAAAATGTTAGCAAAGGTTTAAATTAATTTGCTGCCTCCTGTCGAATTCGGCAGCCTACATATTCCATATAGTTGTGTAGTTAAAAACCTTGGAGTTTACATAGATAACACCTTGTCATGGAAACACCAAGTTGACACCGTCCGCAGAAAGATGTTTGCTGCAGCAGGGTCATTAAGGCGCCTACAAAACTTTTTACCCATACCAACATAGATTGCCTTAACACAGTCACTCCTCTTCCCAATACTGGATTACGCAGGTGTCACCTATCTAAATTTGTCCGAGGAGCAACCAATCTCAGAATTTCGCGATAAGCTCAAGTGGCTTCCAATCCGTCTTCGCAGGAATACATACAGTTTAGCTCTTCTTTACAAGACACTATTCCACCCATACCTCCCTGAATGTTTAAAAAAATATTTTAGTTTTCGACATGAAGATCATGATCGACGTCTACGTTCCTCCAACAACATGCTGTTTTCTACTCCCCATCATACGTCTGAAATATTCCATAGATCGTTCTACGTTAACGCAGTAAGCTTCCATTCTTTCAAACGAAATCTGAAATTATTTTATTTGCGCAAATGATATTTATTTATTTCCTTGTTATTAATTTATATTTATATGTATTAAATTTATATTATATATTGTTATTTTTTATTTTTATTTACCTACTTTTGTTTTATCTTAAGGTCTTTATTTTGAATGTTCTTGTTTTTGTATTCTTTTGTCTCTTATCTACCTACTTTTTGTTTTTTTTTTCTCTGAAATGTTTTTCTGTTTAGATTTATTTATGTGTAAGTAAATTACTGTATTTTAATTTTTTATTAGAGGGCCTGGAAGAAATCGCTTATAGCGCTAAGGACGCCTAGTTGTCGATGTATGCTGTCTGCACGAGGTAATGCGCGAATTAAAATTAACCCTGTATAGAATAGGTGTTGCAAAGATGCACAGCTTCAATCAGGGTTGTCGATACGTCACAGCCTCAGTAGCTCAAACTACTCCACACTAGAGGCACTGGCGTCAGTTCGACGCTTACTTCTGTGAAGGGTGTAAGCACACTCGTAGATATAAAAAAAAATCCTACATTGTTTTTCGATGTAAAGTTAAGTTTTCTCTACTTTTATAAAGGAATTACGTGGACAATCGATATAAAATTAACTACTTAATCACGAAGTTATTTTCATTCATAAGTAATTATTTTTTACAAATTGTTTGTTTTCGTATTATTTATGCCCAAAATGCCACATTGTTATTTGTTGCCTAGGTGATTTTTAAGCCGCGGACAAATGCTGCGCTATCTAACGTCATATAGAAATACTTTTATTTCGCGATTTTTTCTGAAAGATTTGGAACGTACTTTTTGACGAAAGAATATTCATTAAAAACTAGAGCCAGCTAATAAAGTATAGCTGTACTTATTTGATGATCGATTAAATATTTTAAAGTTATCTTTCAACCACTTTACTACTCGCTACTAGGTTACTAATGCCATCGCCTGTTTGGCTATGATGGCCGTAACCAACCGCTTACCGCTCCCGCAACCCGCCTTTACATGAGTCCCTAGAGAAAACGGGATATCCTATAAACGGGCATCTCCTCTATATGTATATTTCCTCCGTGGGCCCCACCATCGAGGACTTTTAATATGAAGATCTGGATTTCATAAGGCATACTTAACTATGCCCAAATTCAAAACAACACAAATTATGACTGCATCGTGAGGACACCAGTAGAAGCCGAAGACTAACAAAAATTTCGCACATCGCTAATTTCAACCCCTTGTAACTCGTAAAATATTGGTCGTAGAGTAAAAACTAACATCATCATCATCATCCACAGCCTGTAGACGTCCACTGCTGGACATAGGCCTCCCCCAAGGTCTTCCACGTCGCTCGGTCCCGCGCCGCCCTCATCCAGCGTTTACCGGCGACTTTGACCAGGTCGTCGGTCCATCGTGCCTGGGGGGCCTGCCTACGCTGCGTCTCCCAGTACGTGGCCGCCACTCGAGAACTGTTCTGCCCCACCGGCCATCTGTTCTGCGAGCTATGTGCCCTGCCCATTGCCACTTCAGCTCTGCAATCCTTCTGGCTATGTCAGTGACATTGGTTCTAACATACATGATCTAACATAAAAACTAACATGATCTAACTAACATACATGATCAAATCTACAGGAAATTTAATGAAAAAATTAGTCCAGAAACAATTATTACGCTATTTGTAACCGATTACATTCGAGATATGAGAAAAAACTACTACACGGATTATTTCTCCTGTTTGCCTTTTTTCGGCTTTTTTTTGACTGGGCTATAATTATATTATTGCAAACATTCGATATAACATGTGTCAAACGATCCCTACTATTTTATACTACGGTACTAATTTTGCTCTATGCGATGATATATGTTATCTTATATCCATTAAAGGATTACGGAAACTGAGGAGATATATTTTTCTGGCTTCTGTTATTTTAATAGAGGTTTTAGTATTCTTGGATTTTTCAAATTGACATGTTTGATTTTTTGGTATTCATGTCCGCTGAGAACCGATGGAAGATTCAATTCAATTCATTTTATTAGCACGAATATAGGTAGTACAAAGGATGTTTTACAAAGGTTGAGTTCAAGCCATATTCTGCCATAGTGGCATTACATGAAAAAAAATAATATATAATGTCATATTTCATTAGATTTGAGATTTTATATAAACATTCATTTGATATACAAGGTCATTAGTTACATTAATTTAACAATATGGTCACAATTTATTGGCAGCGGTCATAAGTTTACGTCATTATCGTTAATGTAGTCGCATATTGTGTAATAGCACTTATCAAGTAAAAAACATTTCAATTTGTTCTTTAAAGTATTAAAATTATTTACATCTTTAATGGCTTTTGGCAATTTATTATAAATTTTGGGAGCCATCCCGAAGAAACTTTCTGATAAAAATGCGGTACTGCGAGGCTGAGCCGAAATAGTGTTTATGTGCCTTTTGCTTCTTAATTCACGTTAGCTACATTACAAGTAAAGCCTCTCGTATTCTAGGCTTTATTAAAAGGAACACTCGCAACTTCAAAGCTTCTAGTAAACTAATTTTATACAATAGCCTTGTTCGTTCACATCTTGAATTTGCTTGTGTCGCATGGAACCCTGTGTACAATGCCAATTCTCAACGTCTCGAAAGCATTCAACGGGCCTTTACAAGAAGTCTTGCGTTTTTTTCTCCATACATATCGCATCGACGTCCATATGAGCAAAGAATGCAGCACTTCAACATGTGCTCTTTGCGAAATCGTCGTTCTGTTGCTGACTTAGCTTTTCTGCATAAAGTACTAAATGGCAAAATTTCCTGTGCTTTCATTCTCAATAAAATAAATTTATCGATACCATATAATTACCCGAGACACCGTATTACCAAAATCTTCAGCATTCCTAAGTGTCGTTCAAACATGGGCTTTCATCACCCAATCTCCAGAATGCTATCTCAATACAATTTCATTTCTGCTGAACTACCTGAGCTGGATATCTTTAATGATAATTTGTATGCATTTAAAAATAGACTTTTTGTTCAATTTAAATCCTAAATCTATAAGTTTTCAGTAAAAATTCAATGTTTGACTTTTTCTATTTATTATTATTATTTATGTATATATCAAAAAGGATATTCTCTCTAAAAGAGGTAAGTTATTTAACAATGCGGGCATAAAACCAAGCATGTTAAAGTTGTGTTGTTTAGTTTACGTTTGTTCCAGACGTTAGAAACTTCCTTGTGATACGGCAGGTGTTAAGTATAATACATTTTTGAATGGCATAAGTAAGGTGGTGTGGTATATTTAAAGTGTCTAAACTGGTTTTAAAATGTTTTGGTATGATGCCTGTTGATGAAGCCACTAGTGGTACTATTTGTACAGTCTCTGCTCTCCATTGTCGTCGTAATTCTATTGCTAAATCTAAGTATTTATTTAATTTTTCGTTGATTGTTTTTTGTATGTTATTTGTATTGGGAACTGCTATATCTATTAAGAATATTTTTTTATGAACCTTGTCATGAATTGTTATATCTGGTCTATTAGCTGTAATTGTTTTGTCTGTTATAATTGTCCGATCCCAATATAATTTAACATGTCTATTTTCTAAAACGTGGTCGGGTTTGTACTTGTAATAAGCTACATACTTTTTCTTCTATGAATTTAAATTTGTGTGCTAGGTATTGGTGTATTATCGCTGCAGTTTGATCATGTCTATGCTTATAGTCTGTCTGTACAAGAGCTTTACAAGAACCTGTTATGTGCTGTAAGTATATTTTCTGTCCCAGAGTTACACTTTCTGCAATTGTCACTTGCAAGGTTTTCTCTGAGGATATGTTTCCTGAAATTACGGGTCTTAATCACCTGGTCCTGGATTGCTATCATGAATGCCTCCGTTTCAGGAAACAGTTCCCCCCGACGAAGCCACGCGTTCGATTTTTCTTTGTCGACATGTGCTTCATCGAGTGCAGCATAATGACGCCCATGTAATGATTTATCTCTCCATTGCTGTTTTTTTTGTTCTATTTCTACCAGTGCTTCGTTAGATTGCTTATCAAATGAAAATAGGTTTAACGGTGTTAATTGTTGGTCATTATAATTGATGAATTTATGGAGATTACTGTTTTCTGCTTTGGAATGGAAATAGTTCCTTAAATTGGTTATTTGCTTATTATGTAGATTTTTAATATCTATTAAGCCTCTTCCTCCATCTTTTCTTGATAAAGTGAGCCTCTGCACGCAAGATTTTGGATGATGTTTTCGATATCTCGTCAATGAAGTATTTATTACCCTTTGTAGATTGTCTAAATCGCTCTTTGACCAAGAGATAATGCCAAAAGAGTATGAAAGTACGGGAATAGCAAATGAATTAATGGCTTTAATTATGTTTTGAGAATTTAGTGTAGTTTTTAAAATTTTATTTATCCTGTTTTTAAATAGATTTCTGAGTTTATTTTTAGTATTTTTCATATTAACTATTTGTAATTGCTCGAAACCTAAATATTTATAAAGATTACCGTGCCCTAGAGATTCAATTGTTTCGCCTGTGTTTAATGCGTAGCTTTCTTATTATTATTATTATTTATACTTAAAGCTACACGCCTTTCGGCCGAATTATTATTATTATTATTTTGCATCACATTGTAATTATTGTTATTAATTTTTAATTTTGATCTTATTATTGAAATTGTTGTATTCATAAATCTTTAATTTTTATTCTTAGTTTAATTTTTCATTCTTATTTTTAATTATGATTGTTACTTAATTTAATCTCATTGTATTTGAGAACTCATTACAATTGTTTACTCCTTTTCTTACCAAAGTTGTGTACGCCTATAATAGGCATACATATAAGAAATGTACCGGAACAATTTTACTTGTAAATTTTATTATATGTTATGCTGTTGGTGTACCTTATAAATAAATAAATAAATTTGTCAAATAACGCAATATTTTTCTTTACAAACAGAGCTCTGTCCAGTAAGATGGACTAAATAAAAAAATGGCGATGGGATGCTTTTCAAATTTTTGAAAGATATTTTACTTTTAGTAAAATCAATATAAGTATTTCAATATATTGCCTGCTGGTAATATATATTGAATCTTTCATCATTGGTGTGAAGAGATAGAAGATATACTAGTATAGACGACCGGCTGGTGTAGCGGTAACATACATTGTCTTCTATGCCAGAGGTCCTGGGTTCGAATCCCGGCGGCGGCGGATACTTGTGTGATGTACACAGATATTAGTCGTCAAGTCATGGATGTTTATATGTTTATTTAAGTTTATTCTAATAAAAAATATGTATTTATTCAATATGTATGTTTATATATTTCTTAAGTATATCAGTTATCTCCAAGATTTAAATCCATAGATTTGCCCGTACGTGTCTTAAGGTTGTCATTTTTACTCACACAAACACGGCGCGTCCACGTCAACAAACGTCATAGAATAAGATCAGATGTAACTTAGGCTAGAAACACGCCTAAACAGTTATAAAGGATTACAGAGTAACAAAAATAAAGATAAATATTTATAAATCGTTTATTTATTAAAAACATACCAACAGGATTGTTAACTTAAGTACGCACCAGTCACCCTGTGTATCCTACGAATTTCAATGTATTATTTGTATCTAAAACGTTGATATAAATTTGCAATTTAAATCGTATTGGGTAAATATTGGTATAGTGCTAGAAATATCTTCCCCGCGATATAACTACTTTCATTGATATTTTTTATTGGTCTACAACAATTAAGAATAAGAAAATTATTACTTAAAACCTGTTATGATAAAAAATATGTGAATAAAATAAACCAATATATTTTCTATTTCCATAAGATAGCCAGAAAATACGACGGCTTTGTCCCATAAAATAAAAACTTCAAAGGTTTTCTAATAATATTTTAATAGGTTACATTAAGTATTGAGTTGATCTTTTATTTACTATCTGATTACTTATTCTTTAAATCAAATCAAATCAAATCATTTTTATTGCTATATAGTGGTATACAAATAGGTCTTAAATGTAATAAATAGTTCTACACTACACTGTATAACAGCATGCAATATGTTTTTTAAGTAATGTAATACAATTAGAATAGAGAAAAAGATTTTAAAAATTAAAGGAATTGAACACAGTAATATGTCAATAATTTCAACAATTAGCACTTAATAATAACATAATAAATTCAATCTTAATTGCATGTCAATATTATAAATTTGATGTCACACCTATACCTATATTATAAATTCACAATTAGCACATAATAAAATTGTACAATAAATTTAGAGTTTCATTACATGTTAATATTACCTTTATTATAAATTCAATGTCACATTGCTATATTCAAATTAAAAATGATAATGATAGGCAAAATAAGCATGTCATATATAGTTAGGTCCATCATCATCATCATCTCAGCCCGCGCTAGTCCACTGCTGGACGTAGGCCTCTCCCAACGCGCGCCACCGAATTCGGTCTCTAGCGCTGCGCATCCAGTCCCTGCCAGCCGTCTTCCGCAAATCGTCTTCCCAACGTGCCGGGGGGCGTCCCACACTACGCTTGCCTTGACGTGGCCTCCATTCGAGAACCTTTGGACCCCAACGATTGTCAGTTCTTCGACATATATGACCAGCCCACTGCCACTTTAGCGTGCTGATCCGGTGAGCTATGTCGGTTATTTTTGTTTTCTGTCGGATAACCTCGTTTCTGATCCGGTCTCTCAGAGAAACACCTAACATAGCTCTTTCCATAGCGCGCTGTGTGACTTTAAGTCGGTGAACTAGCCCTACTGTTAGGGTCCACGTCTCGGCTCCATACGTGAGCACAGGCAGGACGCACTGATTGAAGACTTTGGTCTTCAGGTTTTGCGGAATAGGCGACGAGAAGACGTGACGTAACTTCCGAAATGCTGCCCACCCCAACTGTATCCTCCTGTCGATTTCCCTCTCGAAGCTGTTTTTACCCAGATGTATAATCTGCCCTAAATAGGTGTATTCGGTAACAACTTCGAGAGGCGTATCTGCGACGGTTATCGGCATTGGGGTAATATGTTTGTTAAACATGATTTTTGTTTTATCTAAGTTCATTCCCAAGCCAATCCGCCGAGAAGACACAGCTAAACCGTGCAGCATTTCTTGGAGATCCTCCAGCGATTCTGCCAAAACGACAATATCATCCGCGAAGCGGAGATGTGAGATGCGTTCGCCGTTGATGTTGATGCCACGTCCGTTCCAGCTGAGCGTCTTAAATGCGTCCTCCAATGCGTTAGTGAACAGCTTCGGTGAAATAATATCACCCTGCCTCCGTTCAGTTCTTCTCAATAGTCTCCTCGATGAGAGTCGTATTGAACCTCCGAAGGTCGCGTCGGATCAGTTTCCTGATCTGTTTGTTCAGCACTCGGCGCTCCAACAACGTGGCAGAGTGTGTTTCCCGTCTAACCCTCATGGCCTCCAAGGTCTCATCCGAGAGTTTGCCCTTACGGCCCGTTTGCCGTCCCTGGCAGATTTTCATACCCACTTCCCGTATGGTGTTAACTACATTTTGGTAATCCTCATCGATGTTGCCAGTAGTTTCCAATGCACCGAATCTATTACTTAGTTCCAGTTGGAATCTTTCGGATCCCAAGGAACTTTGGAAAGCAGACGGGCGGAGTATCGGCTTCATTAGTTTGGCACGTTCAAGCTTAAAATCGATATTCAGGGTGCCGCGGACGAGGCGGTGGTCACTTCCGGTATTAAACCTGTTAACCACGGTGACATCCCTGAATATATGCTTTTTGTCCGTAAGAATGAAGTCGATCTCGTTCCGTGTTACACCGTCCGGGCTCTGCCAAGTCCACTTTCTGTGAGGCTTCTTTTTGAAGAAGGAATTCATCAAATACAATCCTTCGCTCTCCAGAAAGTTTACTAGCATCTGCCCCCTCTGGTTTCTGCTTCCATATCCGAAGGATCCCATACTAGATTCGGTGTGACTGTGTACTCCTACTTTGGCATTGAAATCTCCCATGACAACACTGTAGTGAGCCCTTGTGGTGTTGTGCAGTGCCTTAACGATATCTTCGTAGAGCAATTCTACGTCATCATCTGAGGATGTCGAGGTCGGTGCGTATACTTGTACAACCTTAAGGTTGTACCTTTTGGTGAGCTTAAGTACAAGATACGCGACCCTGTTCGACACGCTCGAGATTTCTACGATGTTGTCAGCGAGAAATTTGTTGATGAGGAAACCGACACCGCCTTGGGAGAGTTGGTCGCCCTCTCGAAAGTAGAGAACATGACCCGATGGCAGAGTTATGGTATCCTCGCCCTCTCTTCGGACTTCACATAACCCAAGTATGTGCCACCGAATCTTTTCCAGTTCTACTTCGAGTTCCGTTACACTAGCGTCGAGCCTCAATGTTCGTCCGTTGTACGTCGCCAGGGTCAGTTGTTTTTGGTAGCCTGCCGTAGCCCGGGGATTCTTAGCACCCCCTGTTCCACCGTTACCTAAGCCGCTACCTTGGCTAGGAATAATGGAACTACCGGGAACTGGGGGCCGATCGGGGACGGGACTTTCCATTTTGGGAGGATTTGCCCTTAATCGCCGCGCTGGGCAAATGCGTGTTGGCGATCGCCAGAGCCTCGTTTGCTGTTTGGCAGGGTGCACCGCGGGCAGGTGAGGTTGGCTTGGGCCAGGAAGGTGGTGGTTTGGCCCCTTACACCCCACAGTTAGGTCCATATATTTTGTTATTCAAAAATTCATTTACTGAGTAGTATGATTTTTCTAGGAGCCAATTTCGTAGTGTGAATTTAAATTTGTTTAAAGGCAAGCATTTCATATCGGCCGGTAAATGATTATATAGTCTAACTGACATAGCAAAACAATTTCTTTTACATATTTCTGTTTTGATGTTTGGTAGTCGAATTTTGTCGGGAAATCTAGTATTAAAGTTACAATATTGTTTATTCGTTGTGAATAGTTCTGGATTAGCTTTAACGAAAATACAGGTTTCTAATATATAGATACAAGGGAGGGTCAGTAGTTTAAGTGATTTAAATATGGGCCTACAGGTGGTCCAAGAACTGACATCAGCAATGCTTCTTATACATTGCTTTTGTGCAATAAATGCTCTATTTAGTTTAACCGAGTTACCCCAAAGAAGAATACCATACCTTAATATTGATGCAACATAACCGTGATAAGCTTTAAGAGCAGTTTCTCTATCTGTCATTTTTGTTAGTCTCCATAGGGCATAAGCAAATCTATTGATTTTAGTGCATATTTTGTCTATGTGTGTATTCCACGTACAGTTTTGATCAAAATTAATGCCTAAAAATGTCGTGACGTTTGTTTCATCAATCGTCTGATCGTTACATTTAACTTTTAAACACAGTTTATTAGCGCCTTTATTAAAAAAATGCATGTAATGTGTTTTATGAGTAGGTATTGATTTTTAAATTATTCAAATTAGTCCAGGTTGTTATGTCAGATATGGTCGAATTAATTATGTCATTGAAATCTTTATTTGAATTATCGGGAATAACCACAGATATGTCATCTGCATAAAGTGTGACATGGTAATTTGTCACATTTGGCAGGTCATTTATATAAAGAAGAAATAACAGGGGCCCTAGTAAGCTTCCCTGTGGCACACCAATGCTATTTTGCTTGATTGTTGATGACCAGACATCTTGATGAGCATCTAGATTCAAACCTTTTATTTCTACGTACTGGTGTCTATTTTTAAGATAGCTTGCAATCCATTTGAGTGTTGGATACCATAAGCTTCACACTTTTTCAACAGTAAAGAATGTCCCACACAGTCAAAGGCTTTGCTTAGGTCAAAAAACACAACGACGGTTTTTATCTTTTTATTAATGTGTGTAATAATTTCATTGATCAAATTAAATGCAGCCAGCGTGGTTGATTTACGTTTCTGAAAACCGTATTGGTTTAAGGTTAAAATTCTAATTTTTGTGACAAATTTTATTAATCTCGTGTACATACATTTTTCAAAGAGTTTTGCGAAAACAGAAATTAAAGCTATGGGTCTATAGTTTGTTGGTTGATCTTTATCACCTTTTTTATATATAGGTTTTATAACAGTTAGTTTTAGCATGTCGGGATATACACCTTCTTTAAAAGAGAGGTTTATAATATGAGTCAACACCGGGGCAATTATATGTCTGCTTAATTTAATGGTTTTTGTTGATATATTATCGAAACCGACCGAATTTGTGTCCTTTAATGAATTTATTATTTTTTAAATTTCATCACTGTCAAAAGGAAATAGGAACATGCTGGAAGTATTAAAATTAATTTTATTGCTATTGGGTAAGTTATGCGCTTGAGAGTTTGTCATGTTTTCATTTATAAAAAAGTCATTAAAAGCGTCACATATGTCCGCTGGATTATTACAAATTTTATTATTTATGTCGTAAATTTTTTTTATGTCATTTAAGAGTTTGTTTGGCGCCACATTATTTTTTATTATATTCCATGACGTTCGAGATATATTTGACGATCTACTTATTAGGGTCCTATTGTTGTTTTTCATTGCCGTTAAAATACACTTTTTTAAAAGTTTGTTATACTACTTGTTAAAGTCGGTTTTATCCTTTGCGTTCTTAGATCTGTAATATTTATTTTGTAGTGTACGTTTACGTGCACAAGATATTTTAATGCCTTTTGATAGCCATTTAGATTTTCCTGGTCTAAAAGTCTTTTTTACTGTGTAGCTAGGAAAACATAAGTCATACAATAGAGAAAACATATCGTGAAATTTTTTAAATACCAGATTAGTATCAGTCTCTAAGTATACGTCTTCCCATGATAAAGAGGCAATGTAGTGTAAGAATTTATTAATATTATCTGGACTGTAGTCACGTTTAGTAATAAAAATAGATTCAGGTGGAATATACTTATTAGGCGTAGGAAATGTTAGCGTTTGCGCGGTGTCATGATCGGACAGAAGCAAAGGATGAGTATCACCAGAAGACTCCCGTTTATTGCTAATAATTTGATCTAGGCATGCGCTACGTCTAGTAAATTTATTTATATGGATAGTGAAATTATAATTTTCGATTATTCTGTTATACTCATTACTTATTTCAGTTTCTTTTAAAATGTCAATATTAAAGTCTCCTGCAATTATTATTTGTCTATTTTTTTTTAAACGTAGTTTTTGTAATATTTCTTCTAATTTACGGAGAAATTGATGTGGATTGCTTTTAGGTATTCTGTAAATGCATATTACTATAAGTTTGTAACTAGGAATATCAATTCCACAAGACTCAAACACATAGTCCCTGTTAATTTTGTCTAATAACGATAATTTTTTATACTCTATATAGTTTCGAACAAATATGCACGTACCACCTCGGCTTTCATTTTTTCTTGAATACCAAGCAGCCATTTCAAACCCTTTAAATTTAATATTAGATTCATTGCCTTGCTTAATAAACGTTTCGGAAAAACATAAAAACTCAATATATTCTGTATTTGAAAATTTTTGTAGTTCTATCTCAATAATTTCTTTTTTATTTACAAGTCCGGCTATATTTTGATGGAAAATGATACTTGAATTGGAATTATTATTAAAGAAAAAACTTTTTATTATAACATTTAGGTGAGTCAAGCAAATCAGGCTCTTCAACGATATTAGAGTTAAGATTACATTGTAAATTAGAATTATGAATAAAGTTGGACTTACGTGGTACAGTTTGGTAATAGTAAGGTATGGTGCCCCTCTTCGGTTCGGATTTGTCAGTCTTTAAGGTTTTCCGGGTTTTAATCTGTAGACGTTTCCTTATCATTTTGTAATTAATAAATGTATTTTCGTAATAAATTGAATCCAAAGTAAAGTTAATTTTATTACAAATGTGTGATAATGAAAACAATTGGGGCATTGATTCGTTTTCATACAATAATGGGCATTTAATTAAATAGGTATTTTTAAATAATTTACATACTCGTTGCATCTCATAATTAAGTTTCTTTTCGTTAAGGTGAGGGTTTTTATGTACATATAAGATTAAAACAATATTATTTTTAAGATTTTCTATAGCAGAGTATAATTCTGATACTACTTGTAGTGGATTGTTGTCATTTTCGCCTACACTAATAACAAATATGTCAGATTCTTGTTTTTTTTCGCAGCAATTTTTTAATATTTCCTTAGTAGAGGCGTAGGGTTTTGTGAACGAAGATATTGAGTATTTTTCATATAAAGTGTGTGTTCTGGATTTGTTTAAGGTTACAGCCATGTCAACACACTGTTGTGCACCAAATATTTTTAAGTTTTTCATTGTTGAGGCACTTGTAGGGATGGTTGTTGGCGATTCGTCCGACTTTTTATCTATAATGTTTTGTAATTTACAGTCTTTATTTATTTTTACTTTATCTGTTTCCTTATTAGAGGGGCTTTTTATAGACATATTTTTCACAACTTGACTTTCTGAATAAATGGAACTGTTGCAACAGATTTGCTTCAACTTAGCAATTGTAGTTTCTTTTTCAGATAACTTTTTTCGAAGAGCTGTTATTTCCATCGCTAGATGTTCTATTTCCTTGTCAGCCGATAATAATTTTATCTTTAGTTCGATGTTAGTGGTCCTGAGTTCCTCTATGTCTTCGTCATCGCGTGTTGATAGGTCTGGTAGACTACGCCTAGCTGTTGAGTTTGTAGACATAAACGAGTTCTCTCCATTGTAGGTTCTTGTGTTACCGGGTGAGTTCATGATAGTCGGGGTGAAATTGATTTTATTCTGAATTCTCGTAGTAACATAGTCATTTCTATTTTTAGATGAAAGGGGAGTATTTGAAGCCGATGAAATTAATTTAGGAGTATTTAAAGCCGATGAAATTAATTTTGGAGTATTTTTTATTATAGGCGTGCTTGTTTTATTATTCAATTTGTCTTCAGTGCTATTTTTTTCCATATTTGTCACATTCCTTGTTACTTTTGTTGCTACCAATTTTAGGAGTCATTTTAGTCAATCAAATTGTAATGAAGAAAAAGAAAAAAACCGATACACCCGGCGAGGTTCGAACTCAAGACTCTCGGATGATAGCCTTTGCGAATACCGCTCGTGCACTACGAAGTATACCAGTAGCTGCGAAATAGTCGGATCTATTGTACAGGACGATTTAAAAAGGAAGTGTGTCGTGAGCTTGGGTTCAAAGTTCGCAAACGTTTTTAGACTATTGCAGATTTCTTTGTTCTCACAGGTTCACTTCTAAAGACACTTATGACACAAAACTTGTCGGAAAAATGTATTTATTGAAGAATTTATGGTTTTTAGTATGTATTTATAGTATATTTACTCGAATTCTTTGTTTACAGTAATTTAAACGATGTTTGTTATGTTTCTTGTTAACTTTATATCCACTGCACAATTAATGTTGCAAACACTTCCACACAATATTTGCTGTGTATTGATTATTATTTCACTGTTTATTCACTCGTAAAATCACTTTAGGAATTTTTATAACTTATTTTATGTGGAGTCGATCTTATGCCGTGCGCGCAAAGAATATTAGCTGCGGCCGGGCGCTTCCTTGCCCGACGAAAACGAGAAATGCATTAAATAATATAATAATTATTAACGCATGAAAAGTAACATCTTTATCCTTGTTTGTTTTGCGACTTGTATTTTTTTACACCCCCGAAATGAACAAGACAGCATAATTAAGTCTTTATGTAAATATTTTTAACAAAATAATCTATGTGAACGTGCACGACAAGCGCTCATTAGAGACTGTCACAAGACTTGTGCATGCACCTCTTTCAGTAATGACAATATTTCGTTAGTTCTTTGTACTGAAAGGGCGCATCTATGGATTTAAATCTTTGAGTTATCTAGTATCCATAACACAAGTTCTTTAAGAAACTTAATTTGGGCTAGATAATGTTGTGTGAGTGTCAGAAATATTTTTTTATTTAGTATATAAAATAAAATATTAAACGACCGTTCACGAATTCAAAATGTCAGTTACTGTAGACCCAGAACTCACGCTTATCAACATGAATCAATTGTTGTAAGTATATATACTTGGTGCTGCAAGTATAAATTGTTTGGAAAGTGTTGAAACTTAAGAAAATAAAACAATGCATTTTCAGTAGCCATTTTTTATTCTTAAATGATAAACAGGATTGATTAAACAATAAAAATGACGAAATATTGAGGTACTGCAAAAAGTCCTGATAAGTGTAATTATTGGAGATTAAATAAATCAGCACAACCTAGTTATTTTATAGCCTACCTAGGTACCTACTATAGGTACCTACTGAGGTAGGTATATCTCTTAAGTCGCTTCCAACAGTACTGCCTGAATAAATAAGTACCTCATAGTTCTTCACATAATTGATCATGTATTTTGTAACTTTTTAACCGCTAGTCAGAAATTTTGGAGGCACGAAACTTTTGGCATCTTTTAGATTTGACAAGGTGATTTTTATAAATGTTGCTTGCAATAAATCTCTTCCCACAATGTTCACATTCAAATGGTGTATCACCTGAAAAGAAAAAGAGTACCTATACAATAATTGTTGTTTTTCATAGTAAAAATAAGAAGCGTAATGCAAATAAAGAATATGAATGAATGAATGAATAATTTTCATGATGTTTTATCTAGTTTAATTGATTTTTTACTAGAGGTCAACTTAAGTTCACGTCATCGTTTCGTAGGCTGATAAGACTTGACTATGACTCTTCAAAAGCCTTCGAAAGGAAAACGTTGAAAACGAATGAATTATTAGATAAATAATTAAATGAGATTTAATGAAAGGATAAAACATAGTAGAAATTCCTAAGGATTCTTTGATATCAAAGTGAGCAAAAGATTTTTCGTGGATGAAGAATATGTACTCAAATATTTACAATATTTATTCATATTTTGATTTAATGTATTTACGGGATTCTTACCACGATTTTCGATTTTATTTTCGCACGTCCGATATTTCGATGCTGTTACAAGCACCATGATCGCGGACTTGTAACAGCATCGAAATATCCCGTATCAAATATCCAGTAAGAATCCCGTAAATACATTAAATCAAAGTGAAAATAACCGCGATAGTTTAAAACAATTATTTATTCATATTGTCTTAAGTTTTCACGATTCATAATTAAAATAAAACTACTTTATAAGCGGATTAATCGCGTATAATTTATATTTTACATTTATGCTCGTCGCTCGTGACCACGGGGTCTGCAAAGACACCGAAAAGTCGAGTTAATTATTAAATTTAGTCGATCAGCAGCGTATGCAGGCCCCCCGCAAGATGGACCGACAATCTGGTCAAATTCGCCGGTAAACACTGGATGAGAGCGGCGCGGGACCGAGCGACATGGAAAACCTTAGGGGAGGCCTATGTCCAGCAGTGGACGTCACCTAGCTGAATGAAGAAGATTCAATTTAGTGTACAGTCACATTGTTACCTAAGTGTCGTTTGTGATGCCGATTTAAAGTATCGCATCTAGAGAATTTCTTGTCACATAAATCGCACGCATATGTCTTCTCTCCTGTGTGGGTCCTGAAATAATAATTATTTTAAATAGTAATATCTTTCAAGGCTTACTTAAGCACTTAATGTTTCTGTGTTTTAATATTTTGTCTCCTCTATATTTTCGATTTCCTACACCTATTTATTTTATTGCATGAAATTTCCAATGATAATATTTGTTTACGCTCATATTTTGTAAAATTTTAATAAAGTTTTTGTTTTTTTGTATGCGTATACAGGGTGACTTTCAGGGTGGGTCACTTTTGAAATACGAGGAAAAATTCGTGATAGTTTGATATCATACATGAAGAGAAAAAATAAAATAAAAAATAAATATGAATTATTTTCTGAGTAAACTTAACCGAAAGTTAAATAATTCATCATGTTTACCCTAGCGTATATACTACTTTTGCAGCTGCGCGCGGCTTACTACTTTCGATGCGATGGCTTACAAAGTTGTGAATGTCGCAAAAAAACATTTGTGTATAGAAAATTGTAATGAAAATTTTAGTACCTACTTTTATTACATAATTATGATCAGAATCGCAACAAGGAGTGCTCTCCTTCAATATCTAAAATTTGTCACTAGTCACCCTGAATACCAAGGTTTTGTATTTATATATTATACTTTTTAATATATCATTCACTTAAAATATTCTTGGGTCTGAGATGTTCATTCGAATTCAATATATTCACACCGTATTAAAATGCTGCGCACTTCAGTTTGTTTTTACAAAACAATTAAATACTTTATATCTGACAAGTGTAACTTTTTGCTCCTGTCCCAAAAGGTTAAGTGGCAAAAATATAAAACCGTTACAAAACTGCAGTGCTAGCACGGATCCGCACGGTCAGCTTAAATAAATGTGTTCCTTGTTAATTTTGAATGTTTGTTAACAGGTTCTACTCTTAAATAACTGTAAAATAAAAAATTACATTGTTACTAAAAACTTGCAACCGACTCCATACTATACGAGCATTCGTAAACTTACGATCGACAAAAGATCCGTGCTAGCACTGCTGTAAGCTAAACTAGCAATATCCGGTTTCTATTTATGTTAAAATCAAATCAAATAAATTTAGAGTTTTGACTGCTACATCTCCTTGTATGAAAAAAATAATGGAAAAGTCTGTGCAAGACACTCTTAGAACCCCTTTTCGAAAGTTGTCAGTATCATATTGAGGTACACGAGACATCATCATCACAATTCTTTGTAATGAGCTCACTGCATGGCTATGAGTCTCTGCCCCGGGTGACGAGGAAGCACAGGCATCCACCAAGCTCGCCAAGTCCGAAGCACAGAAGTCACCGTGAGAAATGAATGGTCGGCGGTCACCCATCCAAGTACCGACCACGCCGAACGTTGCTTAACCTGTGATATCGTATGATACACATAGTAACCTCGGCGCCACGATGACTTTTTTTTTATATTGTAAGGATAGGACGTTTGTCTTCCATGCCACCTGATGGAAAGTGCGCATGAAGACTATGGTGTTACACGTCCATCCACGAGAAACCTATTCACTCGACACTTAAAAGTTCCAGGACTGTAGTGGTCAGGAAAAACAGACGCAGGCAGATTGTTCCACTCCTTGGCAATTCGTACCAAAAAGGAACTATCGAAGCGTTTTGTTCGACTTCTAGGTAAATCCACTATATAGGGATGGAAGTTCTGTCTGCGTCTGGTAGTCCGGTGGTAAAACTTCACACAAGATATGCCCAAAAACAATTGAGGATTATTGAACCTTTTATAATTGCACACCTATTAATTCCTATATATTATAGACTAGCTGTGCCCGCGGCTCCGCTCGCGATAATTTCGGGATAAAAATATCCTAGTTTTTGCGTGAAAGCTGAACAAATATCCACGCTTTCATATTTATAATATTAGTAAGGATAAGGATTGACATTATATAATATTTGACAATGAATTGTTTAGATCACTTTCACATGAGGCTTAAGTATCTATGGAACGAAAATACTTCAGCGCAAAGCTTCCGAGTAAACTATATTGAAAGTTGACCCGTCCAGCACGTGAACATGAAGATTTCTAGAACTGCTAACCCGGGAAAGAGCGACGTATAACTGACCATGTGAGAAACAACTGACACCGAGATCTACTCCAGCAACACGAAAGGTCTGTCCTTGAGCCTTATTAATTGTCATTGCAAAACACTCCGATACTGGGAATTGCGTTCTTTTAAATTGGAATGGAAAATTATTTGGTGTTATGGGAATTCTGGGAATAAAGACGGTTTCTCCTGCACCGCAACCTGTTAAAATTTGAGATATCCAAATAGAATTATACCCAGAAATATGTACAACTTACAACAGAAAAAGAAATGAAAATAAATCTGAAACGCCTGTGCAATGCTATCTACCTATCAGAAAAAGAAATGAAAATAAATCTGAAACGCCTGTGCAATGCTATCTACCTATACCTACTTCACTTAAAAATAAATACCTTTAACTACAATAATTAATAAAAGTACCTACGCTTTTACCTAAAAAATACAAAAAAAAACTGAACATAAATTAGCCAAAATTTGGAATTTGACCGAATATTTAAACACTACCAAAACAACTAATACCTATTTTATAAAATAACAACGAAAGAAATTCAAATAAACTATTTAAAGACTATATTGAATGAATGAATTATAAAGCTTGCGCTCGCCTCCCGCCTTTTTATACCCTACCGCCGCGCCGCCGCGAGCCGCGTCGAGCGCGGCAACCGTTACGCAAAAATAATCCTTATATCATTCAGTATTCACGCGCGATGGGTTATTAGCGTATTTCATGTATAAGTTTGGTGTTTCTATACCAATTTCTATGATTCTTTTTTTATTGAATAGGTAATAATGTAAATTTTTTTAATTAGGGATGATTGCGAGTATTATAAACGTAAGAGTTAACAAATATAATCAGAAAGCTCCGAACTGCTAAGCTATCGGGATTTACACGTGTTATTGTGAGTCAACCATAAAATATAGACATATACTGTTGTGGGATATTTTTTATATAATTTTATGAAGAATATTTCTGTCATGCATGATTTCTATGAAGCTTTAACCATTAAGGCTGCACACGCGACGGAAGCTTAAAAAATGAAGTAATTTCTCCCGTTTTCCCAACATTTCCCTTCACTGCTCTGCTCCTATTGATTGTAGCGTGATAATAAGTATACTATAACCTGCCCAGGAGTATGAAAAATAATTTTACCAAGTTTCGTTAAAATCCGTCGAGTAGTTTTTGTTTCTATAAGGAACATACAGACAGACAGACAGACAGACAAAAATTTTACTGATTGCATTTTTGGCATCAGTATCGATCACTAATCACCCCCTGATAGTTATTTTGAAAATATATTTCATGTACAGAATTGACCTCTCTACAGATTTATTATAAGTATAGAAGATACATAGATGTAGGCTGGACTTTATTCCTAATGGATATTACTTGAAAGACTCACACGAAGCACTTATTTTCATCGGTATCTACTTAAAGGAATGACAGCACTAAGGGTTTGCGAAGGGACTGGCTCTTTATAAAACGGACGTAGGGTACGCCCGTTCGAACGCGGATCGCAGCGTTGTACAATTTATTAAGTGTGCTTTTAAAGTCGTGTCAATGGAATATGATTTCTAACAATTTGCCTAAACGTCGTCGTTTAAAAATTAAAAAAGACATCCAGTTAGTCCGTTTGTGGAATCGAGGTTGGTGTGCGGGGAATTTGTTTTAAAATTCAGTCCCTCTGTATCAAAACTCATTTACACACGCGCGTGTGACACGTTCCTTCCACGGAGCGTTCCCGACTGAATTGGCACGCGAGTTCGGAGCGCGCGCGGCCACGTCCGTATCATACGCGGCGTTTGGCGCATTCCGAACGACCGTATCGAACATGCGTATGGTACGGACGTTTCAGTTTTGTATGGCTGCTTCATGTGACAACTAATAGGGATCTAGTGGATGGACGCGAAACACTCTCTCTAAGCTCCCAAACAACTTAAAAACATTGCGCAATTTTAAGGAAGAACTGTTTGTTTATTTACTTGTAAATCTTATTACAATTTCAATGACTTTTTATTAGAACATTTAAACATACTTATCATAAATTTTACTATCAATGCAATTATAAGTAAGTACCTAAGTTAAGATTTATTGCATTATTTTTTTGTCATTATTTTATGAAGCAATGTATTAAAATGATTGAAATATAAATTGTACGGAGGAGATTATTAGAACGTATTCAAATGTAAACTAATAATTTATAGTACCTATACAGTTATTAAAAAATTGCATACCTCTGTACGGTTGAGTATATAGCACCTAAATAGTTCAAGAACTTCATAATTACCATATTCTGCAAATAAATACTTTCTTTCTTTCCTCTTCATCGTCACTTTCCATCAGGTGACAAAAAGACAACCTTCTCTTTCTTTTTATAGTAATAAGATATGTGATTGCTTCTCTAATGGGTTCATTCGTACCTCATATGCACAGTATGGTCGTATTTTCGGAAGAAACCAAGTTCACAAGTATCGCAGGAAAATTTATAATTTTCGCCATGTCTCCTTTTATGTGTGCTTAAATTCTGGCGATTAGCAAAACTCTTTCCACATATAGGGCAGATAAAATTCTGAAAACAAAAAAAGTTTATTTTTAATTTATGGCATTAAAAAGGAGGTGGTTCTTAAATAGTCTGTAGGTAGTTTTTTTTTGTACGTTTGTAACGCGATTATTTTGTTGATTAAAAATTGATTTTTCTGATGATAAATTTCACCAAAATCAATGACTTATTGAAAATACGCTCTTTCGCAGAAATATCAATGAAAGCAAAAAGTATTTAAGTACTACGAGGATTAAAGAGTGAAGTCTACTCTTATAGCCGGCTAGTTTATGTATTAGCAAAGAGGTGAGAGAGAATAGAGAGAGATAATGTGTATGGAGATAGAGATGGACGTGGACACGGACATGGAGAAGTCAAAGTCAAAACATAATGTCATCAGCAAAACGACCTGGCACCGCTAGCAGCATCACCCGAGGCTACCACTAGCCATGCCGCCTGAGTGAACATGACGTACTTGTTGTACAGTCATGTCTAATAATATGTATACATTTTCATTGGAATTTGGACCTTATCACAAACGAATAAGTTGTGAAGTGTGTACATATTAATGTACGTGACTGCAAGGACAAGAAGGAGATGGAGATGATAATGGAGATAGAACTTTTAAAAAGCAATTTACAACCAAGGACTTTTATCGTCCATATATTCAGATATTTTATAATAGCTTTCATTAGACAATTTTTGTTTAATAGTTTCCAAATTTATCAAGTCGATCAAGTGGATCTTGAATATTTGTGGGAACCTGATTATAAAAGCATATGCCATAAATGAGTTAGTAACTATATTAAGGCTACTATTATACTTTAGTTTATACTTATTTCTAGTATTAAAATTATGTAGTCACATTTTCTACGAAACATGTTTAAGTTCCGTTTCACAAACATAAGATTTTCAAAAATATATTGTGACGCCAACGTAGGTAAGAGTACCTTCTTATTTCTTTAAACTTATTTCTAAGTGTCGCTCTGGAACTAGGCTTGTAGAATGCGCAAATAGCCCGTTTGTGCAGCGCAAAAATTTGTGATATCGGCGGCATTTCCCAGCAAAAGAATGCCGTATGTCATCAAGCTATGAAAATAACAGTAGCTTCATTAGAGGTACTTTGCTTATATGATACCTTGATAAACTTGAAGCTTAATGGGAACAGGTTGAATCTAATAGACAAAACTGTTTTTCTTGGAATAACTTTAGATTCTAAATTGCAATGGGGCGCCCATATCTCGCAACTAGCGAGTGGACTTAGTACTGCAGCGTTCGCGGTAAAGAAAATTCGCTCATTGACTGGTGTTAATACGGCGAAGATGGTTTATTTTAGTAATTTCATAGTATAATGTCCTACGGCATCCTACTTTGGGGCAATGCCGCAGATATTGACACGATATTTACACTGCAGAAAAGGGTTATTCGTGGAATGTATAAACTTGGAAATAGAGAAATAGAGAGAAGAGAAAAGTTTAAAGAGATTGGTATCTTGACTTTTGCATCACAATATATTTATGAAAACATTATGTATATTTATAAGAAAAGTAATAAATTAAAAAAATTAAAGATAATCATGATAAGAATTATGTAAGGACAAGGAACGACCATAAATTAGCGTTTCCCAAATTAAGGCTGGCACCAAATCATTTATGGGAATGTCAATACTTATTTATAATAAAATACCAAAGTCAATTCAATCCCTAACGTTTAATAAATTTAAAAAACTATCAAAGAAACATTATGCAAAAAAGGCTACTATAGACTCAAAGATTGTTTAGATGATAAAAGAGCGTGGGATTGATGTCCCCACAGGTTATTTCCAAATATTAAACATTAATCACTATGTAAGCAGCTTGGCTGTGACATATTGGCAAGCACGGATAGCTGTCTTCTGTTTGTTTGTTCATGTCATAGCAGAGCTGTATTTTTGCCAAATTGTACCTATAATAAGCACTTTTTACAAAAGAGTGCCGAGAGTATTTTTTTCCGCCGGCTTTTTTGCTTGCGGCTTGAAGAAGTAGTAGTAGACAACACCAAGACATTGGTGGATTATGGGCGATCATTATCTTCATGAGCCGAGAGACGCACACTTCTGGACGGAGGCCTCCCCCAGGATTCGTCATGTCGTCCGGACCCGCGCCGCCCTCATCCAGCGTTTGACGTTCGTAAAGTGTATAAGAATACCTACTACGAATAAATAGTTTTCATTTTCATTTGCATCTTTTTGACCGCATATGCTGCAGAACTAAGTCTATTCGCCAACCCCATTGGAGTTGTGCGTCAAGGGTTATGCCAAGAAACACTGTTGAATTTACAGGGCTCAATTCTTGTCCTTTTAAAATTTAGTTTTATTTTCATTGAGGAGCAGTTCGACCGTCGAACTAGTGCCATGGAACTAATTAACTAAGTAGTGAGAACAAATCGTGTTAGATAGTGAGTGCGTAGGAAACTTACCGCGCCGCGCAAGATTATTGTTTGTTTAGGTAATTTTTTACTTATTTTTTAATAGAAGAAGATGGAAAATTTTATTTTCGTTATTTAAGCCCACATTCTTGAAAAATTTATTAAAGTATTACACACTATTTAAGCTGGACCCTCTACTTCATATACTTACTGTTTTTGTATTCTTATTGGCTCTTTCTTCTAGAGTTTGATGTGTGGCCATGTGCGTTTTTAAATTGTATTTTTTCTCAAATTTTAGTGAACATATCGGACAAGAGACAGTTTCTGATTTTGGTGCCTGAAAAAGTAATTTAATTAATTTACAAAGAATATCTCCAACATATTATATTATATTGAACAAGTATTTTATTGTATTAAATAAAATACTTATTCAACCAAATTTAGTATCGTGTAAAGACACTGAAAAGTCAAGCTAACATGTAAAATATAATTATTCACGTTAAAATCCAGTTAAAAGCAGTCGGTCCCGGGTGCTGTATACTTGTTTACAGTAGTCGTAAGGGTTTGTCAGAAGCCATTTCAGAACCCTGAAAATTCTGACATCCACACCAGCACTGGGCCAACCTAAACCTCCTAGTCACCCAGAGGAGAGACTCATAGCCCTGCAGAGGGCTCATTACACGGAGCTGCGGTGATGATGATGATTATTATTATTATTATTATAGCTAAAGGTTATACCTACCTCATGCGTTTTCAAATGTTTAATAAGGTTTGTTCTGTCCCACAACGTTCTCCCACAAAGATCACACATATAAATTCTTCTTCTCGTAGTTTTAATAACATGGTTATGAATATACCGAAAATGGATCACTAAACTGGAACGCAATTTGAATTTTATATCACAAAGTTGGCAATGTAACTTTATAACATCACATGATTTTGCTATTTCTTCTGATGACAGTTCTTTATTCACTTCTTCAGATTCCTCATTTTCTTGTATTTCTGGTTCCTCATATTCTTGTATTTCTGGTTCCTCATATTCTTGTATTTCTGGTTCCTCATATTCTTGTATTTCTGGTTCCTTATTTTCTTGTATTTCTGGTAATTCGAAGCTGAAATCTGATATGGCAAGACTATTCTCTTCGCAGTTGGTGTCCAATATTTGTAAATCGGTCACTTGTTTAGTTTGTACTTCTAGTTCTGTAGTGTCTAGAGTTTTTCCGAATAAGATGTTATGGATTTTAGGTGTTTCTGCTCCTGGCAATATTTTTCCTCTACACGCTGGAAATAGAAATGAACTTTTAAGTAAAATAAAAAAAACAATTATTTAAATTTTAATTCAACAACGGAGACTATAAATAATAAAAAAGTCATAATAGGCATTTAATTTTATTTGATTTTCGAGCTATGCGATCTGTATAATCCACGGTAGTTAAATCGGATTATGATGGTTATAAAATCTCCAATTTCATTGGTAAAGATATATTATAGTTGTCGGGGTTATTAAAGGCCTCGGAAATCAAAACCGAGCACCTTCTGGGGTCTCCTACAGGGAACGATAATTCTAATTTCGCACATTAATGTGGTAAAATTAATAGATAGCCAGCCTTTTAGGCTGGAATAGTTCTAGACTAATAATATATTAGTTAAAAGGCTTACAAAATTAAAGACTAGACGCAAGCATCCTTTTTCTAAGGGAACCTTTGAATATTTTACCTGTTACAAAAAGAAAACTTTATACAGACCTGCTGGTGATTTCAACAAATCATCTAAGGAGAATAATTTATTTTCTTTATTCTTTAAGGCCAAATCCATCTTCTTAACAATTGGGCATTTTACGGTTACTTCTTTCGAAGCTGTGTAGTAATTTAATTCATACTTTGGTTTTTCAGGAATTTCTATCACATTATCTGTCTGTGTTATTAATTTTTCACACATTGCAGTGTCATTTAAAAGTGACTTTTCAGTTGTAGCTACATCTAAAAGGGTTTTTTCTGGAAATAAATCCGGTTTTGGTGACTGGAAGCGGTTTTCTGCTTTTGGTGTTGAAAATGGACTGAAACTAGAATTAATAAATAAAGTTAGGATAAGTATCTAGAGATATATGACATATTTGTCAACGAAAATGATAGTGTTAATTTTCTGATGTGTGTTTATTTAAAACCATTAATGTAGAGATAACGCATTGTAAAATACCTAAAACATGGTATTTTTTATTCCGGTACATTTTTAATCTTTCAGGTGAGCTCCACAGTTTTCTGTTTTATTTTTTTCAAATGATTTATTTCCAAAATCTGTGCATTATAAGTGTAAAAATGTTAAGGCTTACTGGAGTGTATAAATAGTTACCTAAAATCTAACGTGGACAAATCTTCATTAATGGACATTTCATCTTGAAGCCATTGAGAGTCCAGAGAATCCTCAGATATGTCGGCCTCTTCCTCGATAACCTCTTTGATGATCCTCGCTTCTGTATCTGGTATCTCATCGTCTTTCAAAATGTCTGTCATGAAGTTTCTAATACTGGTGCATGTTGACACTGGAATTAGAAAAACAATTATATTACTAGCTGTCTCCGCTTGAGCAGTTTATCTAAGTTATTGCTGCCTTTGCAGAGAAGTCTTTTGATATCAAATATTTCATCGACTTTACTGGCAAAAAGCATGATAAATTAACTCGTTAGTACGTTTATTACGTTATGATTATGCCTATAGTGAGTCCTGTTAACTATTCTTAGGCTGATGAACACCAGATTAAAATCTATTCAGCAGTTTCGAAGATTTATCCGAACACACAGACAGAAAGACGACTCGTTTCTAGAGATACGTGTTTGGTAATAGTTGAAAGGGCATGAATATGCATGTGATAGGTTTTGACGCTCTCTTGACTTCATTGTCACTTAAAATCGCTTTGTATTTTGGTTATTCAAAGAATGTTGAATTTTAATAGTAAATTCTTCGGTTTATGTCCGATAAAGTAATTCTTCAGTTAATTCTAGGTGATGGCATCAGTATATTCGGGAATAAAGAGTGGGAGAGATAAATGGTCACAATATTACATAAGAGGTAGGTACTTTGTATCAGTTGTACAGGGTTAATTTTAATTGACGCATCACCTCTTGCAAGCAGACTTTCCACATCAATCCCAACAACATTTTGTTCTACACATAATAAATAACACTAAAAATTAAAACACAAAATTTTTGCTTCTTACTTTACATTTTGTAAGAAGTAGGAACTTATTATTATTAATGAAGCGGTATTTACCGCGCAAGGGTCGTGGCATACCTACGCTCAGAGTAAATAGAGTAACGCCTCTAAATAGAAGCCTTAAATATTTTTTGTATGAAAAAAACTAAAATTTCAAAAACTATTAATTTTAAAAAGTTGTAGAACAAATGTAGTTGGGATTGATGTGGAGAAGCTGCCTGCAAGAGGTGATGCGCTAATTAAAATTAACCTTGTATAGAATGGGACTGACTTGTTTGTACGTAATTATATTTCAAGCATTATGACCGTTTTGGGTCCGCTAAAAATAGCCCTACTGTTCCCGAATTAGCATTTCGTACCAGACGACTAACTGGACTAACACCATGGACCCCTGCGTGGTGGTAAAACGCCTTCAGCGTTCACTATACATTCTTATAAAATCTTTATACTAGAGATATATTCTGACAAAGCTCTACCGAGTCCACAGGAGGACATAGGCCTACTCCAAGGTTTTCCACGTCGCTCGGTCCCACGCCGCCCTCATCCAGCGTTTACCGTCGAGTTTCACCTGGTCGTCGGTCCATCTTAAGGGGGCTAGCCTACGCTGCGTCTCCCAGTACATGGCCGCCACTCGGACTTCGGCTCGGCAAGTTATGTGCCTTGCCCATTGCCACTTCAGCTTCAGCTTTGCACTCCTTGTCCATACTATACTAAGTAAAATCTGAAACCTCATTGTCACTTACGTCAGGTAAGATTGAGCTCAAATACGAGTTTAATCATCTTTTAAAAAGACACAAGAGCCAAAGAAAAGTTGAGTGCCATTTATATTTTAATGTTCAGAATAGTCTTTACTTTTATACTATTTTACACCACTTCCATGCTGGACTGGGAGCAGAGGAAGCAGTTAAGGGACAGAGGTGTGATTGGAGATTTTTCGTGGGCGATGGGCTGACCCCCTGTCACTGCAATAGTCTCTCTCCACCAATAAAATACCTCCAATTTCGTCAAACGTGACATCAGATGATTTTATAACCTCTGGTGTGCTGCCTACCCGATAAGGGATACAGGCGTGAAGTTATTTAGGTATGTAGTATTTATATAGGTAGGCGCATTACTTTCTTACCATTATCATCATCTTTGGTTTTATGGAATGCTGGTGTACTATTGCCACTCATAAAAGGTAGCCTGAAATAGTAAAAGGAAAGCTTTTTTTTACATCTCATATCAAATTTTAATATGAATAAACAATAAAAGACATTTCAAGGGAAGTTTAAGTGGAGTTTACGAAGAAGTGTCAAGGTGATAAACTGTCGACGTCTGCTCTTACATACATCAATTAAAATAGTTTTTCCAAGATTATAGTTAACAAGTACCTTTTTGACAGGTCATAATAAATATGACTTACCATCAGACAAAATAGGAAAAGCATGTTTAGGCATCAAAAAATAAATGAAAAAAAATTATATTTGCTCATTACTTTAAATGTATAACTGAAGGTTAAGAGGTAACATGCTCATAATACTTAAGTTACTTACAAGTGAAAACTACAATTTACCTTAAAGCAAAATGTCTTAATGAATACACTTAAGTTACAAACCTAAAAGTGTGGGAGTCATCATTGTTTTTCAGGAAATTGCAAAAATCAATGTCTTCCCCAGCATTTCTAAGTCCCATAAAATTTCGAAATCTTTTATCAGATGTTTTACATTTCTTCTTAAATTGACTTGCAGTTCGTAGCAACGAAGCACAGTCCTTACACAGTTGGAATATAAAGGCATCATTGCGTTTTACCTAAAAAGAGATAAGACATTTTTTAACCAAAGAAAGATTATCAAATAATAAAAACATCCAGATTTCATCGCATTTAAGTTTTACGTAGGTATCTTAATTTGTAATTGCACCCTAATTATTCAAACTAGTCTGTATAAAGTAGTATGATACGTTGCAGTAGACTTAGTAATAATAAATAATAAAACCCCCAGACAATCACACCAACTACATGGCCCCAAACTAAGCAGAGCTTGTGATATGGGATACCATGTAGCGAACTAGGGGGGAACCTAGAATATAAATACATATATAGATAAACGCCCAGATACAGAACATTTTTTTTCTTGTTAAGTGCGGGAATCGAACCTGCGACCACTGGCGTCAGAGGCAGATGGTGTCACCCCATCGCCAAAGTGGTCATCATGTAGAGATCTTCTTTCCAGTGGAATATAGAACCTTCGAATTAACCTACATTTGACCTTCATCTCACCTAAGATAAGTGAAGATGAGGTTGACGATAACAGTACAAGGTTCATGGCCTGGGCAGACGGCGAACTTTTCTCCGCGGCGGAGTAAAAAGTACGCTCCGCGAATAAAAACTTCGTACTTTTAATCCCTCGTTTGCGTTACTCGATACAGTTGTATGCGATCTATTTTAGCGGACAAAAATCCCTCGTCTGCGCAAGCTTTTAGGAAGGATAAACATCATGATGATGAAAACATGTTCGGAGTGGTGATATTTAGCAGCAGATTTTATATGAAGGGTGGTTGCTAGGAGAAACCTGAAGGGGTCCTACCTCCAAGAGAGGGTTACTATACTAAGATAAGTCACCTTTTACTAAGTGTTTAGGAACGTGATTAATAGAGCTTGAGTAGTAATTGCTAATAGTTTCATATTATACAGCTACTCTCAACAGTTTATAAAAGTCAGGCTCAGCTAAAACTCACACCTCTCTCATACACACTCTAATTATGCTCTATGTTGGCCTTTAACTTTACTCACTGATACTATACAAGGTGTTCTTTTTGATATCCTAAACTTTTAGGCTTTGTTCGTAACTAAAAAACCAATACTTTTTGCCAAAGAAAATGTGGTTCAATAGCGCATAGTTTCCAAGATATCATCAATCTTATTCATATAATGAATTCATAAATTATCACGCTTCTAAAATCTCTTTAACATTAATTCAATAGACGCATGTCACTGAAGCCATATAATAAACAACAAAAACCTTTTAAACATTGCATACAATGTACAACGCCAAAACTAAACTTCAAACTAAAAAAAAAATATTCATATTTTATTTTATTCTATTACATGGTCCCATTAATACCCTTTTTTTTGACTGGCGAAAATGTGCAATCACTTCCCCAACCGCCCAAGAGGGAGCAGCGGGGTATGTTTATTTTTTTATTTATTTATTTATTGCTTTCCATAATAATACAGGTGGTAGGTACAGAGTTACAATGAGTGGAGTTTACATAATAGAAACATGTAAAATTATGAACCTAGTTTAGGTTTGGCAATGAAAGAGTAGGATTCCCTTGGTTTTTACTTAATCTTGGTTTTTAAATGAAAATCAAAACCTTTATTACCTAATTCCTGATTAAACAAAATTACAAGTGAGAGTTGTTAAATAAATATTGTAGCTAGATTAATTTTAGTAAATGTATTATTTTTATTGTTTTTATTATTAGTTTTTAGTATTTACTTTTATTATAAATAATTAAATTACCTATTAAGATTTCACTATTTACATTTAATTAACCTTTAATTTGATAATCTTGTAGTTATGTTATTTTTATTGTTTATATGTAGTCATATTAGGTACTTAACTATTATTTATTATTTTTATTTAAATATTAATGTTCAATTTTATATTTTATTATGTCAATGTTTGTTTTTGTTATTATTTATTGTTCATATGTTGTTCATATTAATATTAGGTAATTATTATTTATGTTTTTTATTTAAAATATTAATAATTAATTTTATATTGTATTATGCCAATGTTTGTTTATCCTTAAAAAAATCGTTTAGATTATAATATGATTTATTTACTTACTTAAAATAATTTCAGTAAGTTTACAATTTTTTTATATATTTGTTAATTTTTTATGTAAGGCGGAATATGATTAAGATTTTTACATTCATTATAAATGGGCTTGTACTATGCATTGTCAGTTTTGATGATGGACACACTAGTCTTGCTGCTCTACTAGGTCTTAGTGAATACTGTGGGGGGGTTTCTATTAAAATAGAATATAGGAAGGCATGTTTTCTTATAAATTTCCACATTTCCAATATGTAAATACCGGTCAAAGTTAGAATTCCTAGTTTCTGGAAGTGCCACAGGAAGTGTTACAGCTTTCAGTTTGTCCTATGTTGGTAATAATTCTAATTGATTTCTTTTGAATTATAAAAATCTCTTGTGAATCAGTGCTGTTTCGCCACAAGGTCACCCCATAACTAAGTCGCGAGTGGGTGTAGGCGTAATAAGCAGTTAACGCGGTAGCGGTGTTGGTGCTGTTTTTTATTTCGCGAAGAGCATAAGTGAAGCTAGATAGTTTAGCCTTCTTGTTCTTTACCTGTTGTTTGAATTTGATGTGGGTGTTGGTTGATACTGATTCCAAGTAGGTAGGTTAAAGGTATGGATGGACACATTCCAAATGCTCATTATTGAAGATTGGTTGTCATTGTAAAGCTTCTCTCTGATATGGTCGAAATTGCATTATTTTCGATTTTTCTAAGTTTAATTCTAAGTTATGATTTAACATCCAATTATTGACTTGTGATAAAGCAGTTTGAATTTTATTATTTAAGTTGTCATTTTTATTACATTGAATTATTGAGATGTCATCTGTAAATAAAGTACAGGGTGTAGCTAAGTTTTTTGGTAGGTAATTTATATAAATTAGTAATAATAAGCTTCCAAGGACACTGCCTTGTGGTATAGATCCTGTCATGTATTGTGCACCTGACCTCATATTTGTTATTTCACCCGTCTTATGGTCAAAGTGTTGTATCTCTATGTATTGTGTTCGGTTTTGTAAGTAGGATGAGAACCATTTATAAGCTGTGTCACGAATTCTTAAGTTTATATAACTAAATACGTCGCATTGTAATGTGTTCTAATGATAAAACTCAAAAATAGTGAAACAAATCGAGAAATGTTTGTAACGATAGTCTAAACACAAGTGAATAAGAAATTGTGATTAGGGTAATTTTAACTTGATTTGTTTATGTCTTTCCACTTGAGGGTAAAGATTAAAAAACTTTGTTCAGAATAATGTTAAGAATACATAAAAATATCAATTTTATGCAAAGACACTAAAACTAGCTTAAAATTAAGTTTAAAGTGTCATACAATCGTTTTTTTGTGAAAAAAACGAGGTGAAATGTATTTTATTTTGAGTAATATATTTCCTCATTGGCCTAGTATAATCTTTCTTTCCTATAAAGGGTATTTCTTCAATATAACCTGATATATTTTGTGTAATACACAGAGTATACTTATCTTGGTCATGTTTAGGTTAGTTAGTTATAATTTTTTTAATTTTATTTTTAATTTCTTCATAATCATCTTCAAGTTTTAAGCATTCTTTATGTAGAGTTTGTACTTTTAGGTCTATTGTTTTGATTTTATTTTCTGTTTCTGTTTGTTGTTTGTCTAATTTTTGTACCATGTCTTTAAAATTAATTTTTATTGGTTGCAATGCGTTCTCTATTTCTTTTTGTATTGTGTCTCGTAGTAAATATATATAAGTTATTTTGTTCTAAGTGTTGTTTAAATAGCATGTTAAATTGTTCTAGGTTGATTGTGTTGTTTGTATCTGCTGGGATATTTTTTTATTTTTGGGTTTTCTTCAATAAATGTGTCACCTTGTGGTAAGTAGGTTAAGTCACTTTCTAAAGTCCTCTCCACGTTTTTAGTGTGTGATATTTTTAAGTATGTGGGGATGATCCTGCAGAAGGTAGGACCCACCTACTAAAACCTCCAGGTGTACCTTACCCGCCATAAGTGATCATCACGGTACCTCCATTGGCATTACCCGTGAGTCCCTCCCATTAATACCCTAGAGTTATGGGAAATCAAGCGGAACACCTTGCAGATGGTATGATAAAGGTGGCTACTTCCGTGGCTACAAACATCCATAAGTACAAAAAATTTACAATTTTTTATAAACTTGCATGATTGCGAGATCAATCAAACATATTAGAAGTTCATGGAAGTCATTATTTTGATTAACAGTGGCTGTATATATATGTGTGCTTAGTACATTGTGTTTCAAATTGAGAGTGTAAATAATTATAAGTTTATTATACAAATTAAGTAACTCTCTTTTTATTACATCCTATTATAATGTCACAGTTATAATAACCTTGGTGTTACTTATCATTACATTTTACCAAACTAATTCATTTGAACAGCCTCAAAACTAAAGTTTGAGAAATTAAAATCTTAAGTATAATGCCACTAAGTTTAGTATTTCATGTTCTGACGTTCTAAATACTTCTATAATTTCCATATTCCTATAAACATTATTTCATTGCATTATCAGATAGTCTCAACATAATATATTGAGTAAGACACTTTCATAGTCTTTCAAATCAATTTAAACAACATTCAGCTATTTTTCTCGTCTCTGTACCTACTAACCTGCAATCCTGTTACGTAGATAAAGAGTCTTCGATTTCTTTCACTATACTGAAGCAAATCCAAAGGATCCTCGTATTTTACTAGACATGCTCTACAAAAACCCTCTGTAAACTTTGCTTCATTCATGTTTTCTATTTTTTTTAACTTGCTTTATAAAAACATTAAAAAGACTTATGAGCTATGAGATATATTTCCTTAGAATTATTTTAAGAATCTAACTAAAGCATAGCAATTAAATATTTATTTATTATATCAACAAAATAGACGAATTGTTTGTTGTTTATTCAATTCAGCGGCAACCAGCCAGCCGTCCATAGAGAAAGATAAATACACGGTGTTTTCACTCAGAATCTGGTCGCCAAACAAATCTATAGATGGCGTTGTTTGTAAAGTTACAATGTATGAAAGAATTATCTTTTACTTTATTTATATTATTAATTTACATAAAATACATTTTTTTGGTTTAGAGAATTATTTAAACAAAGTCATTATAATTTAGAAAATAAGAGCATAGACAGAGTCTCTATCATTCTATGGTTTAATCCTATTTTCAATCAATCACTGATTGATTCAATCTCCTTACCAACTCGTTCATTCCTGCCGTTATATTTTTTTTCATTCGTTTCTGCTTACGCGTTTCTGAATGTTGCTTTCGTCTTTTATGCCTTGGATTTCCATTTTTTACCCACAACCACCCGCTACGACCTGGACCCTGCTGAACCCTCCTAGCATATTGACGCGGCTAAGCTCTTGGACTTCGGAAACTGCGCTGCAATTAGATCCCTGCTTGTTATTTGGTACTTCGAATAACAAAATGACCGCGGAAAAATGTTGTGTGCCTCAATACAATAGGACCCGTAAGTAGTGCTACACTATTTTACCGATATATTTACCAATTTTTGTGAAGCGATATAGAAGAAAATAATGTTTATCAAAAAATGTGTTCTGAATATTATTAAACAAGAAATAAAAAATTTCAAAGTGTGTATTTGTTTTATTTTTATCTCATAGTAAAGACAACTTAGAGGTTCAGGAAAGTAATTAATTATAATTTTAATTAGTTTTTTTTTTATTTTTTTTTTTATTAGTGACTAAACCCGCGTTTGACCTCAATCTCACCTGATGGTAAGTGACGATGAGGTCGAAGATGAAAGCACACGGGTTTAGGAAGGAACTGGCTCTTTATACAATATTGCCGGAACACATCACCGCCGGAGCGGTAACATTTGGCGGCATACTTTATATAAAGGGTGGTCGCTAGCCAGGCGGACCCAGAAGGGATCCTACCACCAAGCAAAAAAAGTTTAAAGTATGAGCATGTATGAGCTTTATAAAGTTTGTATTTACTTTTATAAAGATATCGAAAATACCCCTGGCTGCTTGCCCTTGTCAAAGTTTTCCAAACAAATATGTAGATGGCGCTGAAGCCACATTTTAACTGATGTCTCTATCTCAGTTTATAACATTAAGTTCTATTGATATAGGTCAATGGTTTATAAAAGTTACTTTGTGGATAAATATACCAAAAGGTCGTTACTAGGCGACGTAGGTTCAAAGCATTTTATTTAATTTCAAGAGTTTGGTCATAGCACCATTTTAACGGTTGGTGGCGCCACTTATTATTGGCAATAACCAAAGCAATAACAACTTAATACACTGACCTTTATATTTACCACCGGACTGGCGGCTGTCAAAGTGCTTTTGTGCCCGTTTGATAATCGCCATTTTGGCGCTGTCGGACGTACCGAGTGTCCGTGGTACTAAAACTAGTCGCTTACAATATACACATGTCCTCATTATTGATAACTTTTATATAATGCTTATAACAATAACAACATGAAATTCGAATTAATATTTAAAAAATATAAAATCACTTAACAATAAGCAAGCACTTCTCTGGCGGCCACTTGCAATATACGTCAAAATTTGTTCTGCGGACACTCGCTACTTGCTAGTGGCGCTTCAAATAGGCACAAAAAAATAGCTGTCCAACTTACGGAATAGCCAGTCCAGTGGTAAATATAGAGGTCAGTGACTTAATATGAGTGAATTGAGTGAGGGACAGACAATCATTCGCCATTTGATCACAAAACGCTGCCGGCTTATGAAAGTCCTAAGCATATCTGTTGTAAACTGCACATATCTGCTGTGTTTTCCTGCAAACTCAGAAGTAGCGTCAAGTCAACTTAAGTTTATGATTAAGTTTATCAACTGAATTGTTGTGATGCTAGATATACTTCATGATTCACATATTTTGACGAATCACTATCAAATATGCTAACAAGTGTTGGTTTTTGATTGCTTTAGTTAGTGGTTCGTTAGTTCGTTGCCACTATACTGTAAAATTAGCACCCTTACTTTCACAAATGAAAAACAACATTTATCAACAATAATAATAAAAAACCACTATAGTGCATAGTCCACCCAAAAAAACTCAAGCTCATAAGCGCCACCAAACTTTGCAATAAGGACCATAATCAAAGCTAACTACAGCATGTGCAACAAGCCTTAAGGTGCCAAATGTAAAGAGGATAACGAGAACCAAACCAAATACATCCAAAGTGAAGCGCCAGCCTTCCTTCATGCCATACTTAAGAGAAGTCACAGATAAACTAGGAAGGATATTAAATAAGTACTCCATTGACACAATTTTCACTCCCTACAAGAAAATTAATCAATTTCTGCGCTCACCAAAAGATCACATACCGCTTGAGACACCAGTTCGCGATCGCGAAGAGCACCTCAATGGTGTTTATAAAATTGACTGCAGTTGTGGCCGGTCCTACATTGGCCACACGAAGAGAACTACTTCATGCCGTCTTAAGGAACACATCAAAGCCATAAAAAACTCAGACACAATTATTTATTTATCTATCAGAGAACAAGAAACGGACATACATACGCGCTGAAAACATAACCCTCCTTCGCGCGCCGCAGTCGGGTGACTATCTCAAATCTTAATATATAAAACTCTTCCGTTACTAACTGAGTGACTGACAGGCAACGCACAGCCAAAACTTTTTTATTTTGACGACCAGCTGGTGTAGCGGTAACATACATTGCCTTCTATGCCAGAGGTCCTGGGTTCGAATCCGGCAGCGGCGGATATTTGTGTGATGAACACAGATATTAGTCGTCAAGTCATGAATGTTTATATGTTTACTAGCTGACCCGGCAAACGTTGTTTTGCCATATAAATAAAAAAAAAAAATAGATGTTGGCCGATTCTCATAATACCGGATAAGCACAAAAAATTTCATCAAAATCGGTCAAGCCGTTTCGGAGGAGTATGGCAACGAAAACTGTGACACGAGAATTTTATATATTAGATTTAAGTTTATTCTCATAAAAAATATGTATTTGAGTATTCAATAATGTATGTTTATATATTTCTTAAGTACCTATATCATTTATCTAATATCCATAACACAAGTTCTATAAGAAACTTAATTTGGGCTAGATAATGATGTGTGAGTGCCAGAAATTTATTTAATTATGAAAAATAAAAACAAAAAAAATACTACGGAAGGATTTCCCGAAATTCCCATGGGAACGGGAATTATTGGACTTTTTAGTTTGTATGTAAAATCTTATTCCTTTAGTGCACGGATATGATACTTGGCATATATGTTCTACAATGAGTAAGTAACTGGTTCTGTTATGAATGAAATTTCCGAAATTCCCACGGGAACTGGAAATATATGATGTTTTAGTTTGTATGAAAAAATCTAATTCCTGAAGTACATGGATGTGATTCTTGGTATAAAGGTTCTATAATAAGTATCTGCTTGTACTATGGAAGGAATTTCCGAAATTCCCACAGTAACCGGTTGGACTTTTTAGATTGTATTTAAAATCTTATTTCTTGAGTGCACGGATACGATATTTGGCATGAAGGTTCTTCAAAGAGTGACTGGTATTGCTATGAAAGGAATTCCCGAAATTCCTACGGGAACGGGAATATATGATTTTTAAAGCTTGTTACTAATAAACATAATTGAAGTAGGTATATAAAACACATGAGTTATATTTATTGCAGCTTTTGACAAACAAGGACTAAAGTGGAAACACAAACTATTTTTTAATTTTGTAAATATTTTTCCCCGCAACTTTTTTTTATGTTTCTCACTAAACTTTGCTGATAATTTAAAATAGTCTTTGATTGTAGGTGTCGGTGTCAGGTCAGTCGGTGTCAACAAAATGTCATTCATCCATGAGTAAAGTAAACAAACAAGAGTTGTGGTAGTACTTAGCTCAGAAAGCGAATTAATTTCTGGAATGTGGAATATCTGCTGAAGCAAATTTGAAAATGGATACTGACTCATCTTCTTCTCAAGTAAATGTAGTGTTGGGTGAGCCGCGTAATAACGGAAATAGTGAGGTCATCGATAAAAATAACTCAACCGAAGAACCAATAGACCATGCAAGTCCAAAAAACGACGTAGATACGGTAGTAGTTTTATTAGAGCTGTGTCAATGTAATTTTTTCAGAGATTAAAACATATTTATAATCTGTTCTGTTTTTTCAGTCGCAATTGCCTTGGGGACCATGGCTTTCACACTATGCATGGAAATCTGGAAACAAAGTAATTGATGTGGTTGATTATGCTGGTGAAAGTTTGGCACATTTCTTTGGAATAACAACACCGAAGTTCCAAATTGAGGTTGATGAATATGAAAGGATAGTGGAGGAGAAACGGAAAATGGAAGAGGAGTCACTCGGTTGGGTACCTAAGAATGCTGGTGGTGATATTCCACTTGTTTTAAGTGAGCCAGGAAAAATTGTGAACCAAGTATAGAATATCCGAAATGCGTCTGACTCATACATGTATAACACAATAGTACTTAAATTACTGCTTTTAGTAATATTTCAAAACACAGTCACTAACACTTACTGAGTTGTGACAATATTGTAAACAATGTATCTGCACCCTGCATAGAAACCGATCAGTATAAACCTATATTTTTTTTGTACTAGTATAGAGGACATTCAATGTATTATATTATAAGGAATTTTTGTTTTTTATATAAAATATTTTGTTCTTTATTGTGTTCTTTTGTCTTACAAAACTTTTACTTTTGTTTGATAAAATGTAATTATCTAGAGTGAAAGGCATTTCATTAATTCATGTTAAGCTCAGCTAATACATATATCATCATCATCATCACAACTCTTTGTAATGAGCCCACTGCAGGGCATGAGTCTGTCCCCTGGGTGACGAGCAGGTATAGGCCATAATCCACCAAGCCGGCCCAGTGCTGGGTGGTGGAAGCCAGAATTTTCAAGCGCCAAAATGGCTTCTGACAAACCCTAACAACTACTGTATACAAGTATACAGCACCCGGGACCGACTGCTTAACATGCCCTCCGAAGCAGGGTAATGCATAAGTATATCAATTTAGCAAAAAACATTAAATTCTGTAAATACCAATTATTATTATTTTTCTCTATTTATTTATTTAAAAAAATATGGTGCTATTTCTTTGAATTGAATTATTATATTGCACATTAATTTATAAATAATTGATAGACAATGTATAATAAAAAATATTATACATATATCATGTTGTTTTCATACCTTTATGTATTACTAATATAAAGAGGAAAGTTTTTTAATTTTTGTTTGTTTATTTGCATTGAATAGGCTCTGAAACTATTGATCCAATTCAAAAAAAAATTTCCTTGTTGGAAAGCTGCACTATCCCTGGTGAACATAGGCTATATAACACTACGCTGCAATCAATAGGAGCGAAGTTATAATATTTTGTAAATAGGCTTAGAACTAACATAGTTGTAAGATTTTTGTAACTAACTCTTTTATATGGATCATGGGTCTGAAATAAAAACTTATTATTATTACTCATGAAACTATTTTTTCTCGGTTTTCTCCGGTTTTCTGATATGCACGGGCCTAAGCCAAGTGCATATCAGTAGATGTGTTTCGGTGCAGGGTAGGCTGTAAATTAGGTATTAGTGTGCCTTGAGTGTTAGATTGACTGGAAGCTTGTGTGTGATCGTGGGGAGTAGTGAGTGTGGTGGTGAGATGCTATTATTATTTTCGACAAGATCTTTTTCACAGCTTTCGCTGGTTATTATTACTATTATTATTATTCGGCATATCAAATTTATTATTATTATTACGCATATTATTATTATTATAAAGGAAAATTTTGCGAAAACGGGGAAAGTTATTCAGTTTTTCCAGCTTCTATTGTGTGTGCAGCACAAACGTTTAAAGTTACGTAAAAATTATGTATGACGGAATTGTTCCTCTTCAAAGGCTATAAAAAAAAAGGCTGCAGTAGCATATATCCATCTTTTATGAGTGAGTCACAATAACCTTTTTTTGTGGTTACAAAATGCGTTCGAAATTCATGTGTTAATTTGCGATGGTGGTATATCAATATAGTATTAAGCCTTATCCAAATAAATAAATTATTTTTATTGTAAGTATTTAATTGCGAACAAAGAGCAATGTTCACGGTCCATACAGTCTCTGACCTGTCAAACTACTTCTTGTTAGGTATGTGAATTTATAAAGATGATATTGCAATTAAAATGCTGCCTGTTTATATCTAAGCAATTGATGCAGACTTGTTTTTATTTCTTAGAAACGATATCGGGATTTTCATTTCAAGTGCTTAGCCAAGTGCAAAGATACTAGTAGTCTATTTAGTAACTTGAGAGGGTAAAATATTAAAATCCTTGCTGCGGTTTCTAATATAAGTAAATGATTTGGAATTAACCAAACATAACCTATTATTTGCACTATACCTACGTTGTTTTAATACATTTCATTAATATTAAAAAATCTGACAGGTCAGCTATGAACTCTTTGTTGACTTTAATCAACAACTTAGGAGATATCATAATTTTTAAATAACTCTGCCACCAAATTTCGTTCGGGGTGCCGCGGGCAGGCATGCGGATGGTTTGCTGGTATGGCTGGCCTCTCGCGGTGTTAGTTCTCCGAGATACCTACCGAACTCGGGATGGACTATATTCCCTCAAGTTTTTATATTTCACTAAAAAATAATAGTGAATTGCACCATCAAAGTTGCATTCAGAGTCGGTATATCTACACGTAAAATTTCTGCACAATTACGTGATTTTTACAATGGTTTTGACTGGTACAGCTATTGGTTGAACAGAAATACTTGTTGGCCTGGGACTCCTGGGAGTAAAAAAAACATAGAATGTTCCCGCCGTTTCTCTTCCAGCGGGGCTAGCAAGCTACCGTCGAAACGAATAAATCGGGCCTTTTATCGATATTTTCTTAGAATATGGTATTTAGTGATGTAATTTATTAAGATTATGACATATTTGGTTCTGTGGTCTTAATCATGGTATCAAATCGAGTAATTGTATCTATTATGGTGCGCATATTAGCTTACATAATAGGATAAAATAACAAAATAATATTTATCTTGTCGATTCGACTATTTATCGATGGTTGCATGCTAGCCGTGCTGAGCATACTGTAAAAGTCAGTTAAGGGTCAGAGGGTTCATTAGAGGTTTTGTGGGCGATATGCTGACCCCCTGTCACTGAAATAGTCTCTCTGAACCATTATGGTCCCTCCGAATTGGTCAAACGTGACATCAGATCGTTTTACAGCGTCTGGTGTTCTGCCTACCCAAAAGGGATACAGGCGAAGTAGGGTTAGTATAAGCCGAACCTGCGTGGCTAAAAACCTTCGTAAACCTACTTGATTTCGGCAAAATCGATTTATGCCGGTTTTCAACGGAGTGTCATGAGTATACTTTCATGCTGAACTGGGAGCAAAATAAAAACATAGAATGTACCAGCTGCTTCTCTTCCCGGGCATACCTACTGTTAAAGTCAGTTAAACGTTTATTGTCGTATTTGTGGCCGATAGGATGAGCCCCGGTCATTTCAGTAATCGCCTTTCATTATTACAGTACTTACCTACATTCAAATTGCTTAAACGTAACATCCAGATGGTTTTATAGCCTCTGGTATTCTGTCTCCTCCATAAGGGATGTACAGGCGTAAAGTAGTATGTACGTACGTATGGTAGGCTCTTTGAAAAATTTTATGATATTGAAACGCGGCATCAATTTTTGAACTTTCATGGTCATACATACACACTTACCTACATACATACATAACTTCACGCCTGTATCCCTTGTGGGGTAGGCAGAACACCAAAGGCTGTAAAACCATCTGATGTCACGTTTGACAAATTTGGAGGTATTAAAATGATGGAGAGAGACTTTTGCAGTGACAAGGGGTCAGCCTATGGCCCGCAAAAACGTCAATAAAACCTTTGTCCCTTAACTGACTTCTACAGTATGCCCGGGAAGAGAAGCAGCTGACACATTCTATGTTTTTCTTTCGCTCCCAGTCCAGCATGGAAGCATGGTCATTAACATTTAAATTAACTTTGAAGTGTAAATAGTAGTGGTAACCAACATTCGAAGCGCACAATAAAGCGGCTAGACAGATTCGTTTGCCGGTGAATAAAAACAACATACCCGAATCTTCAGTACCTACCTACCGTCGTCGTGATAATGGCGCTTGCAACAATATCGAGAACTTAAAATAAACCATAAAATAGTAAATATTCCAGTACTAAAGTTAATTCTATTAGAAGCTTAGCTATGAGAGCGTTACAGATAGACAGACAGAGTTACTTCAAAAACTCTTCGAACATAGCTTTGCACCGCGATTTCACCTAGGTTTTGTGCAAAAGACATACCTACATACAAAAAAGAACTACAGTAAAAATAAACTTGTGAATAGGAATTCTAAAGAAACGCTCCTGGTAAAAGTACAAAAAATGGGAAATTTTCAAAATACTCTCCTCAATAATTTTTCATGCGATACGACAATATTTTAAAACAGGAGGAGCACAGATCAGAAGGCATGTTTTCTACGTGCTGATTGAAAGCTATCACTGCCTCTTAAGGGTTGTTAAAGTGAAACCACTCATCAAATCTCTGATTTTGTGGAAAATACAGACATCACAGGGTGCTAGATCGGGGCTATAAGCAGAACGGGTGACGAGTTGTACTTTTTCGGAAGCTAAAAATTACTTTGTTTTTAACACTCTGTTGATCTTAAGAGTTCGAAACAACTGGAATTGTGCAGATGGGACCCGCAGTTGAGAACAAAACCTTTGTTTGCCTTTCGCAAGTATTCCCGTTATATTTTACTGCAGTTATTTTTTGTTCTTAGGTTTTTCCACAAAACCCGGGTGAACCTACGGAGCACAGCTGATATGTTATACTTAACAGTTTTTAAAGAAACTCTGTCTATCTATCTGTCAGTAATTAATCCTTTCACAGTCAAACTACTGAATCGATTGTGACGAAATTTAGAATAGAGTAAGCTTGATATTCAAGTTGAATATAGTAATCGTATATATCCAACTGCAAAAGCCGATCTTCACGCGAACGAAGTCGCGGGCAACACAGTCACTTTGATCTGTAATCTTTTGATTCAGTGACATCTATTAACAGTGAATAGCAACAAAATCTTTTTTTTTACGTTCATCGTTTGTATTAGTTTGCCACATCCAAACTAGATGCCGCTAGTTTGTCTAGCGCCATCTGTCGTGGAAATTTTAAAGCCATGTAGTTCATGGAGACGGGGCTCAGAAGAACAAACATATGGAATCGAATTAAAAAATCTATTTGATATAGGACGACAAAATAGTTATGTCTCTTTCTCGCACGAATATTCTTGCGTATGAAAATCTGTGTTTTCGGATAAACACTCTGTTTGTCAGTACCGTCGTCAATATTTTCAATGTACTTTTGCTGCCGAATGACGCCATTTTAGTATCCCGTGTTGTTTACTTGTGGAAGTGCGGTCGAGAGATTTTTGTTATCGATATCGATTACGATCACGGTCATGATGCGCGCTGTGTTATTTGGTCACCGGTTAGCCTGTATATGGATATATGAACCGAATGTTATGTCAATAATTAATTGTTTAGTTCAGTCGTTATCAGTAAAATTTCAGCCTAGTACATTTGATAATTAATGAGATAATACGATTAAAGTCATTTGGAAGTGAATGACTATGGTAACCCGACCAAGTTAAGGTTATTAGAAAACAGCGAAAACTTTTATTGGTTTCTCCGGCAGGTTTAAGAAACAACTTATAGATAATTATCGACATTTAAAAAAATATCGACACATCCATCCCTAATCCGCCATGTTTGTTACCCGATTTGTTTACGTAGGTATACAACAAAAGTACATGCTTAGGGCAGTTCCATAGGTTTGTTCTTCAGAGAGACGGGGACATTAACAGGAACGTGAGTTTAATGTTAAGTTTATTTAAAAACCCATAGATGGAGACTCTGTAGTTAAGTAACATTTTGTGTTTCAGGTTTGAAATTCAAGGCATTAACAAAAGCTGGCTTCATACCTACCTATTACAAAATTAATGTGTAGGTCTAGCCTACACCTAAGTTTCTTATCGAACTTGTGTTATGGATACTAGATAACGGATAAATAAACTTAAGAAATATTTAAACAAATAGTAAGTACCTTTTTTTTTTTTTTATATTGTAAGGATAGGACGTTTGTCTTCCATGCCACCTGATGGAAAGTGCGCATGAAGACTATGGTGTTACACGTCCATCCACGAGAAACCTATTCACTCGACACTTAAAAGTTCCAGGACTGTAGTGGTCAGTTATTTATTGAATACAGTAATTTTAATAAAAAGAGAATATAGGTACCTACAGAAAGTCTTCATTAAATGCCTACTTAGCACTGTCTTAGAGTGTCATTTAAGCATGGTTTCTTTTTTTACAATGTGTCTAAGTTATCAAAAGTTATAAGAGTACCTAGGTATCTAAGCAATTTCACACACACCCACCTTGTTAATTGAATGAATTATTTAAGTGCTGAACATTATAACGTAGGTAAATGATTTGTATTTTTGTTACTTAAGTTAGATTGTTCTAATACCTACTTCATTTTGTTCATTACATATCCACTAATTACCGCTACACTACAACCAGCTTTACTAAAGAAAAAAAATTAGGAAAAATTTAAAGCAACAATCTGTGACTGTCTATTTTGAAGCTTAAGCGATCAAAGGAAGGTTTTATTTTCTTTGAACATTGGAAGTTATTGTTTGACGGTGTTTAGTGTGTGATATGTCGAAATGTAAACGGCTCGTGTGTCCACAGATCAATATGCGTGGCGTAGTGTGACGTGATTGGCCGCCGTGTGTGGGGCGGGGCTAACGTATGAGTAGGCGCGCTCTGACAAACAACGCGGGATTTTGGCGCCAAATCTTAGGAATTTTCTAATTTATTGTAGAGATTGGAGAGCGTAGATTGCTTTTATTGTTTGACGACAATTTTTTGAAATCACCTGTAATGTCTGTGATGGAAAGTTTTAGTTTTATTTTGTTTCCTTTTGTCCAATAGGTACCTACCCAAAAATCCATAGATTCATTATATTAAGAAATCAAGATAGGTAAATTACAATAGAAAAATAAAAGTTTTTCCGTTGGCAAGCCAAAAAAATAATCTCCGACCGACTAGAACTGATAGCAATTAATATAAAATTGCAAATACTTACCTACCTACTTACTCCACATGATCTAGCCATAGAAGCAATTAAAAGGTATTTGTGCCTGTAGCACAAAAATCCACCAGGATTCGAATCCGGGACATTTCGTAAACCATCCTTTACACCATATCTAATGTCCGTCATATTTTAGATGAAACTCATACCTATAGATTTTTCATTTTATGCAGAGGAAGTTCATCCTGAGTGTTAAAAACCCTATGTTTACAAGTAGCGATACGAAACAAATTACTGTTGTCAAGATCCTAACATAACAGTATTTTATGTACTTAGGTAAGTAGATACCTACAATTAAGGTAGGTTTCAATGATATCTATAGGCACGTTTCTCGAAAATTTGCAATTAGTGACTCTTATCTGCGAATAAGATGGCTATAGGTTTATAAGTAGGTAGGTACCTATTTATTTTAAGATACTTACAAAACAAGCTCTTTATTGTATAGACGGATAGTTTAGTGTCCTAAACCACCGCCAACTAATAAACTAAGTGAAAACTTATCTCACCGACCTAAATTAAACTTAAGTTGTACCTACCTACGTCCAGGAAAAAATAAGCATAGTTTGCAGTGGACGCATACGTATGATAAACTGGCTCAACTATGCTAGCTAAACTAAAATTAACTTGGTAGTTAGTGGTGGACGATCGGTTTAAGTGTCATTTCTCAAATAATCCCCAAACGGGATCATTTTACTAAGGTTAACCAAAGAGATACTTAACTAGGCCCATATTATGAAAGCTTTTGATTGTATTCATACAGAACTAGGTATAATGAAGTCAAAGTCGAAATGAAGTCGTCGTGGCGCCGTGGTTACTGTGTGTATCATACGATATCGCAGGTTAAGTAACGTTCGGCGCGGTCGGTACTTGGATGGGTGACCGCCGACCATTCATTTCTCACGACGGCTTCCATGCTTCGGAGGGCACGTTAAGCAGTCGGTCCCGGGTGCTTTATAATTTGTATACAGTAGTCGTTAGGGTTTGTCAGAAGCCATCTTGGCACCCTGAAAATTCTGGCATCCACCACCCAGCACTGGGCCAGCTTGGTGGATTATGGCCTACACCTCCTCTTCACCCAGGGGAGAGACTCATGCCCTGCAGTGGGCTCACTACAAAGAGTTGTGATGATGATGATGATGATGATATAAAAAAGTACTAATATTCTTTAGATAGTAGAATTTAAAACCCAGTTAGATTTTATACCTCATCACAACACTTTGTAATGAGCCCATTGCAGGGCTATGAGTCTCTCCCCTGGGTGACGAGGAGGTATAGGCCGTAGTCCACTAAACTGGCCCAGTGCTGGTTTATTGATCTCAGAATTTCCAGGACGCCGAAATGGCTTCTGACGAATCCTAACGAATACTGTATACAGCACCCGGGACCGCTTACTGCTTAACGTACCTTCCGAAGCACGGAAGTCGCCTTGAGAAATGAACGGGCGGCGGTCACCTATACAAGTACCGACCGCGATTTTATACCTAATTCTAGGTAGATAAGTATTTTAATTAATTCCATCACCATAATTCCGTTTGACACTGAATTGCAGTGTCAGCAAAGAAATTAGTAGGTAGATATTTAAGTACCTATGTTCAAAAAGTCACGTAAAAACCTATGATTTTAATTTGCCTTTCTTTCACCCTGAAATACTTAGTCGTGTAGGTAAGTAGTTAATTGCTTTTTTGTTCCTATAGGTATCCTATACCTACTTATTTTCTATATTTAAGCACATATAAGCACTATCGAAAGAGGTAAAGATTGCAAAATCCGTTTTTTTTTAATAATATCTATTAAACTAGTAAACATTTCAAATAAGGCCTTATTAAAGAATGACTGAACTTAATGAACTTAATATGAGTAGGTACACAAGCCAAAGCTTAAAGTTCAGTTTTTTTACTCACATCACATTGTCAATCGCATAAAATTAAAATCACTTTTTTTAAGTTAAATCTGTAATGAAATATTCGCAACGTGATATGTCCATTCAAGAGTCTAGTTGGAATATTTTTCTTTTATGAATCTTTGATGAATTAAATGTGCCGCAGTAATCTTGAAAATAGTCAATAATTAATAACAACAATTAAAATACGGCGCTTAACAGGAAGCATCAAATGTGATGATAACAAATACTTCAAACGAAAATTTCAGAAATATTCGAAAAAAAACGGATTTTGATACTGAAATCCAGATTTTTCAGTTCTGTTCGAATTTCGAAGTATCCTGATTGCAATCCCTAGACCTAGGGCACATAATAACTTAAGATTCTAAGTAAAAAAAAAAACATTAACTACGTATTTTAACTTTTTTGTATACCTTACCTTACTTACGTGTGAAAACAGATGGACTGGTTGAAAATACGTTTCTACATAAAGTTTTTTTAACTAACCGTACTCCATTCACTATGTTTTTACAAGTTTAAGTAAATAATGGACAAGTACACTTATAAAATTATTACAAATCAATGATTAAATTAAATTTTGAACTAATTCAATATCTTAGCATTAAGTCGGTATTTACGGAGGGTCATAGATATTAACATTAGCTCAGTGACCAAAAAACTTGAAAATAAAGAATCAAGTATTTTCAAAAATAAAATTGCAATAAATAACGTTCAAACGGTTAATAATTTACAGCACACGCCATAATTACGAACAAATTCAATAATTTGGCAACTCTACAGGTCATTTCACAACACGTTGTCCAGTGCTGCCAGTCTATATAATTTTTCCCCCAATTTTGCACATTCAATAGCAAAATGCGATTTTTTTGGCGCGTGGTCGAACTAGTTTTTGGACTAGAATTTCAAGTTTTGGTGTATTGTAGAATTCGCGTGGATTAGTTTAACATAATGATTTTGTATGGAGTATATTGTTTGGACGAGTTTTCGATGTTCGCGGTGTTGCAATGTAAACATTAAGTGTAGTTAATTTTTTGATAACATGCAGGTGGCCGTACTTTTGGAGCCGATTATTTAGTACTTACACCCATAAAAGACTTACCTATTTAAATAGTTAAAGCTTCCCTGCGTCTGGTTATACGCCATAGAAAGTACCATGTTTATTATACACTTATATACATACATACTTACTATTCATTGTCATGATCATCAACATCGAGTATACCTACGCCGCTGCTGGACATAGGTTATCCACGTCACTCGGTCTACTTTTAACATTAACTTAATTTTTCTTTTCATTTCTCCTTAATATGCTTTTCTCCTTAATATTTAGTATAAATAAAACACAATTTTAACCCTCGTGACCAAGTTATCTGTAATAAACATAGGTATAGGAGTGATAAAATCAGCGATAAATAATAATAGTACCTAATTGAATTTTCACAAATAATAGTAATTTGTGAAAATTCAATTAATATATTTAAGACTTTTTAGAATTAATTCTTCATTCTTTTCCTCAAAAACATTCAAATTTAAATCCACAACTTGGCGAGGCTTAAAATCCTTATTTGTATGTTTTTGCCTCTTCGTATCTCATTTTGATATTACGTGTAGCAAGAGGGAAAGGGTACCCTACTTCCTCACTGCGCCCTTATTGGTCCATTTAAGTTGCTCTGGTCACCCTAGCTTAAATCTCCTTTGAGAGTCCGCCATAATAATGTCCTTCAGTCTATACGTGATGATTCACATAACGATCCTAAAAAATGGACCTAAGTTCTGTAAGCAATAAGTTACTTTATAAGTTTTGTAACTTAAGAAGCAATGGATGATTTAATACATATGAAATTTTGTTTTCTATTATTTCATGAATAATACTTATATAATATAAAACTTTATTATTTTAACTACATTTGCAAAATGCTCTACAAACACCTTTAAATTTGCCTATAGCCCTTCCTGAGCAGATGTTTCCTAGCTGCATATTTGCAATGCTGTTTATTAAAAAAATCTTTTGTGGCTATTTAAAAACTACCCTCCGCATGCAAATTAGATGTAGTATCAAATTTTTATACTCGCAAAATTTCACGATTATCGACTCTATGTGGTGCAAATAGTGACTTAAATTATATTTTGCAAAGAATTATGTATTTCAACTTTGAATTAAATCTTATTCAATAGATGTTAAGTTATATTATTGAATGGATTTACGTTTCGAAGTAAGAGGAAGAAAAATTTGCATGTCGCAATGCACACCTTTATTTAATGCGTTTTGTGCAATTTTGACTGACAGTTTTTGTTCGATTAAAATTAGGGCGAATAGCTATTTGATAAATAATAATAATAGCTAGTAGATTATGTATTATTACTACCAAATAAAAGTATTGGAGAATATAGGAAGGTATTTAAATATATGTAGCATAGTCTTTAGAATTGAACTTTTTTAGTGATTTGAGCTTTTTATTATTATTAGCCCATGCTTTTACTTCCGCGTACCTATAAAATGCCCGACCATTAGTAATAACAATAATTGCAAAAGGGTTGATATGCAAATAAGCAACTACTATAGATGAGGTAGGTATATTTTTTTATACCAGAGATACATCGGAATAATTTATAACGAATAATTTGGGTGTTCAGCACAAACGCAATATCTTGAATAAGGGGACGCTTATCAATGTGTTTCAAATTGAGATAAAGACAGCAGATGTTAAGTAAATTTTATACGGTTTTATATTTTCCTAATCCCCAAACTAAATTTTTTTTTCCTGTACCAAATTTAGGAATTCAATTAAAATTATATGTTTTTAGTACAGTAGAAAGAAATCTTACTCAGGTTTATATGCACCCACGTCTTTAAATCTTACAAGACTGTAGTTGATTTGCGACTAATTGTGGTTTCCTGCTCGTCCACGCGAAACTTCCCACCTCGTACTCTGAAAATCTGGATAAGTGGTTTTTCTGACCCATACTCTCTTACAAGATTAAAACACGCTTCTTCACCAGCAGCATACATGTAAGGTCTCTTAGTACGTAACCTCAGATCCTGATTGCAAAAAAAAATAACCACAGATAACTAATATTCCATTCTTTCTAAACCAACAAATCACCGACTCAACCACACGGAAAAACTCCCGCCCAGCGTTCAATTTTCGAACGCAACAAACAAACGATAGAACTCATAAATTTTCCCTAACCGTCATCACGGACATGTTGCCAAAACTGCCGGCCGCGTCACTCCCCTGGCATCGACTGTATTTACCAATGACCGGAGTGACCCTTAACCCCTTCTACCTAAATATGACCTATGGGGCCCGTGGACCTGGCTTTGTATACCGAATTAATCGTCTAGTATAACTATTGTGCCGGCCGCTGCCCACTGTCCATTGAAATCTGAGTACCCTTTGTGTCCATATTAAAAGTTTATAAGTGTATAAGTTTAGGGTAAAATCGCGAACGGCTGTGCAATTTTTGTGGAACCGGTTTCTTATCTTCCGTATATAGGATGGATTGTAAATAACTATCCGATGGTTGATGATTTGAGGTAGTAATTATAAACATGATTTTTGTAGTACGTCTCGCTGTACCTATTGAATTAACTTCTGAAAACTGTATAAGACTAAATAATATAGATATAACATCAATTATTACTTAAACACATTGCAACATCTTAATGAAAACAATTTCATTTATCGGAAAATTTTCAAACCATCGTTTTTCCAGCCCTGTGTAAGACCATGATAAGAACTTTACGTGGTAGTATTATACTTATAGTATTATTATTTACTAGGTACCATTTAAACTTTTTAGTCAGAAGTAGGTATGGAGGTATAAAATTCAAATTACAACCACGAACCCAATTCTGTAATTATATGAAACTGATTGTCCGATTGGCGTCAAATACGGGTTAAATGGTACTTTTAATCGTCGAGTGAATAGGTTTCTCGTGGATGGACATGTACCACCATAGTCTTCATGCGCACTTTCCATCAGGTGGCATGGAAGACAAACGTCCTATCCTAAAAAGTTGTAGAACAAATGTTGTTGGGATTGATGTGGAAAGGCTGATCGCAAGAGCTGATGCGTTAATTAAAATTAACACAGTATAAAAAAAGAAAAAAAGTATCTTTGAAGTTCAATTATAGGCTAATTTATTATATTATACCAAGATAAACATTTTAAGCCAAGAAAACCGATAAGCTAGCACTGGCTATATTTTATTGTGCATCCGTAACAATGACTACAGATGCGAAGATACATAGGATTAAAGTTGCAAACGATTCGTTAGCAAACCAAAGCTTAAGCTGAAAAGCTTTCTGAGAAGGCTATTTCTAACTTAATCATTTTTAATCCGGAAGGCATTTACGCTAGCTCGTAGTTATTATGGCAGTTAAAATAAACATGGTGACTGATAAAATAAAAAGTAAATATTAATTATTTGCTGAGTAAACTTAACCGAAAGTTAAAGAATTCATTACGCAACGCATGGTTACACTGGTAACTACTTACAACGGACACCCTGTATAAGGTCCTACCTGAATTAAAGTATGTAAATCGCCAATAGCTTTCAATTGAAAATCACCAATCTTTTCCTAACATCCTAATTGAAATCATCGCTGTTTAACTCAATCAAAACATTATGAACTCAAACTCACAACAAATAAAAGCCCTTATAAACCTAACAAGTTAAAAAGCCGAGGCGCTGAAGAGCCCTTGACGACAATGACAGTTAACCGAAGTGTTCCGCGATCTCTATCTGTCAAACTGCACACACTGACAGCGGCTGTCTAATAAAGCAAATCAGTCAAAAAAGAGGACAAAAACATGCTCCCGCGCAGAATCGTTATGGGAAGTGTGAAATGGTTAGATGTTATCTCGTTGCTTTTTGTTAAAAATGATCTATGATAAGTATTGAGTTGATTATAATGTCAGATGGAGACTTATTCGTTTATTATGTTCCAGGATTATTAAAGTGAAAATTTATATTAGGATAACGAAAATGTTATAAGCAATGCTGCAATATTGTTTATATTAAACTTTGCTAGATACAACTAGAAATAAAAACAGTACTGATGCAAAAGTAAGACTCTTGCAAAAAATATTAAATGATTTTTATACTTAGGCACAGCCCTTAAACAACATACATACATACATAACTTCACGCCTATATCCTAATGGGCAGAACACTACGGGCTATAAAACCATCTGCTGTCACATTTGACAAATGTGGAGGTATAATTATGATGGAGAGAGGCTATTGCAGTGACAGGGGGTCACTGCAATAGCCAGTATAATAGGGGGACCTATCGTCCACAAAAACGCCAATAAAACCTCCGTCCCTTAACTGACTTTTACAGTATGCCCGGGAAGAGAAGCAGCTGGCACATTCTATGTTTTTCTTTAGCTCCCAGAACAGTATGGAAGAAACAATTCAACTAATATAGCTTCAATAACATAACTATTAAACCTCTCAAAAACACCTTTTAACAAATCCCATCAAACACTAGTTTTAGTAACAAACCACGTTGCAACCATCAATCTAAATCACCGTGAATAGATAATCCGTCTAATAATATCGCTATAAAAAAAATCGTACCCAAAACGCAAATTCAACTTTAACACCAGTATAACGAACTGTCAAGAACCACAGTAGCAAAAAGGGTTAAGTAAAAAAAGCATTGTTATCTGTGATAAATAAAAAATCAATGTACACCATGATGTGTCTTCTCTGGGATGAAAAGACCAATTTTATGAACGTACACGAACGGTGGTATCTCATTTCAATATTTAAAAAATAATGACGTGTAAAAGGTGTTTGGTTTTGCGGGTTCCGTATGTTTAATTTTGAGATTTTCTGATGTTTAGAGATTCGCAATTACTATATTTTTTTTTATTTTTGATCTGGTGTCTTTTTGATGCGAGTAAGTATAACAAAACAACTTAGTATACTAAGTATAACAACTAAGTATATACAACTTAGACCACAGATCTAACCCATTCATTGTTGTTTAGTCCACAACTCTAGTTCTTGTAAGTATAAGTATAAGTATTAGTTCCAATTTTCCCCATCGGGTCAGGTAAGTTTGTAGCACTTTAAACGTTTTTCATTCGTCATTATTCGTTCCCAGTTACAACCGTTGAGTAGACTGTGTATTAAGTCGCTGTCAATCGTTCATACCGTGGAAGTTTAAAAACTGTCAAGTAATTTGTTTAGCTTTTACAGGAAAGTGTGTTTTAGTGTGAATATAGGTATTAGGTGTTTGACCCAAAAACCAGCGTCACGGTAAAGTTCGTAATAGTAGGTACACATCAATTTAGACATTAATAAAACATTTTCGAGATTTATTCCACTATCATAAATAAATGGTTATAAGAAAATGACCATCGAAATCATATTCTTTTTGATATCTTTCCAATATCATCAATATAATTCGTAAACAGCAACCGTTTCTTCATTACAAACGCGAACCCTAAAAAAAGATAAAACTTTTTTACCCACGATTCTTTAGGGTCACATATTTAGGGTTGAATCCTTAATTTGCAACAAGGTGTATCGCAGGCAAATGGGGATGCGTCGAGAGATTTAAATGAGATCTTTCACAAAAAAAGGAAGTTAATATAAAAAAAAAACGTAAGGGTAACCTTTTATTTGCATCGACTGAGATTCCCATGGATTGAACAAGGGCTAGCATTATTTTTGAGCGTACAATACTTATTATTTATTGATATTTGGAATGTTTTTATAGGTAAAGAGTTGAAGGTACTCGTGACTTAAGGACTTTATATTCTGCGCAAACGATATCTAAGGATATTTAGAAATGTGATAGTTTGTATCATTTGCAAAAATTTGAAATTACAATGAAACGAAATTAATAAAAACATTGAAGAATCCTAATTTATTCGTCATACTGACGCGTTTACACAATCTTAGCAAAAAAATATTGTAGCAATTATTTTTATTCAAGAGTAAGAAAAAATAATTATTTTTTAACTTTACTCTACAGTTGCCAATAGCTGGACACAGTTTTTATAAAAAAATATAATCTTGTTTAACATTCTCGTAAATTTTTTTAACGCGAGATAGTGAAAATTATTCCATGGTACGAAAACTGACACACCGAGAAGTGTCGAATTTTTTTAATCACATGCCTTTAAAGTATGAGTTTAATAAAAGTTTTATTTCATTCATAAGTTTAACAAAATCATCCGAATATATAAAAAAAGTTTGGTATCAAAATGTTATTATTTACAACAAGCACTATAAATACATTCTATGATAATACTTTCATATCTGAAACCCTTTATTTCTATAGAACTATATTCAGATATATTATATCTAGCAACACTGACGATATCCACGCATGGGAAATATTATAGTCGTGTCCTGTACGGTTCCCTTAGATACGTGCCGTCAAGCAGGATGCGAGACTCCCTACTCCCTGCTTAGTTGACGGCGGAGGTCGTAAGTTATAAGGGATGAAACTTTTTGGAGTTATAGATTGATGGTTTTTGAATATAGAACGAAATGATATTAAAACTATTAAGCATCATCATCATCATCAATTCCAGACTTAGAATTTCGATTCGCATTTACGAGTACCGCAAAAAGTATTTTCGTTTTGGTTTTGGTTTTGAATGGAACTTAAGCATATACGTACTGTGGCGTCCGCCGACGTGACCCACAGAGAATCAATATATTATTATCTATTAATCAAACGTGCTCGATAACATCAATACCAAGATAAGATAAAATATTGTTAACTTAATTATACACGTATATTTTAGTATATAAGCTATTTCTTTATGTTAATAAATTGTCACTCAAGATGTAATCGTTTCTTGCTTCAAAACCCTTTTCCTGGTCGTAATACGTACCTACTTAATGTCATTCGGTTCTAACTTCATGAATCGTATTTTATATCCAGGGGGTTTTGGCTAGTGCCTTTAAATTTCTTATTTTTTTGGCGATTCGTCATTTTAAGTTTATGAAAAAGCAATAGTGGTTTTCATCTACACTTTAACCTTAAACTCCTCTAATAGCTTTCCTAATATTTTTTCCTCTTCTAAGATCATTACAGAGTTTTATACTTTAATGTCTAGGATGAACGTGCGGTTCATCGGTTTTAGTTCGTCAACAATTTGTCGTTTAACACTAATAAAATATTTTCAAAAACAGAAATTCCTGCCCGAACCCGTGTCCTGTCTGACCTCATTTTCACTCACTTATTTTTTCAGTATGAGTTATAGGTCAGTCGCGGAATAAGTCACGGTTACACAAAAACATGATGCGTTAAATATTGCCTCAATTCAAACCACACTTTCACAATCACCAAAAACATAATTTCAAACACTAGATTTTTGCGAAATTGAAACTTCTAGACCTTACAACTTAGACCACAGATCTAAGTTACACCCCCTTGCTTAGACCAACATCCCCCTATGTAGGTACCTATGATATATACCCGTAGAGCTAACCAGATTACCTTTGATATATTACGTGGATTCCCAATTCAATCTCGTGACTCGATATAGGAATTGCTTTTTGAAGTAATTAGAATCGCCCTGGCTTAGTTATGTTGCTATGTCCTTTGTGGAAAGGTAGAGATTTAGGTGATATTTGTTTTTATCAAGGTTCTGTTCTTTTGTACGTTAGATTTTTGGTAAAATAACAACAAAGGACTTATTTAGAAATAGAAATCGGCATTTTTGTGTATGGTCACAACGGTTTATGAATGCTTTGATCCCTAGAAAATGTAAGTATGTGTGAGATATTGATTGATAACTAAGTTAGGAGTATGTTTAAATAATGGCTTTATACTCAGTTCCATTATAAATAACAAATACTTATACGACATATAGGTATGACAAAAATTATTGCAGTAACTACAGAATTTTTCAACAATTTTTGTGAAGTACTTTTAGACGCGATGAAATATGTTATTAGATACTGCTTAATATTATCGGCAATGAAGGATTACATAACAATAAATAAGTATTGGTTATAACATAAAAACCAGTCTGCTCTACATGGACACTACACGACTGTTGTGATAGAAACTAACAGCTCCTGTTAAGCTTGTCAATTATTAACTGAACTTATTTATATTTTGCAAAACAAAAAAGTCTTTTTAACTAGAAATATCATTTGAGCATATCTTCTGACTTAAAACCTATTATTTTATCCCGGTCCACAAGAACATAATATTATCCCGTACCTATGTAAAATAGCAATTAAATAAAACATATTTCTCTAGTAGTTAATTCTAATAACTACTAGAGCTACCATAAAAATTCTAAAGGAGCCTTCACACACTACGTACGATAGGCGGCGACACTGCAGCGATCTCATCACGACATTCCTACGACATAACAATTCGGTGGGTATTTCAATATAAACGGTGTCCGCCATTAAAACCGGCGAGATATGAGATGCACTACCCTCACGGTTTTGCGCTGGGATATTGTGGAGATGGTTTTTCAAGATACTCGTAGAAGAATAGATACTTCATTTACCACAAATACACAGATATGCTATACATATACATCTATAATAAGTTCAATTCGACTTTAAACTATCTAATTTTAGGCTTCTGTATGTCGAATATGGGCTAATTTAAGTTTATAAAATGAATCTAATACCGCAGGGCAAAAGCCTTCCTGGGATCATCACTATTAAGCGACCATCGATATAATCGTAGATATTTACAGAAACAACTTAAATTCTGCTTTTCAAATACCTATGTCTTACTAAGCTGTTTTCAAGTCATCACTCACGTATGAAGGTACATACATTATCCACTAGAGTGAAAAATTATGTATGAAAAACAACTCAGATTATCTTTTGTTTTGTTGGTAGGTTTTCAATTCGATTATCCAAGCACTAGAGTGTTTTACCCGCGCAATTATTTCTAATCTCATGGGTCAAAATTAGCTTATTCCTTATTTGCACTAAAGTAGTAAAATTTTGTCAATCAGAACTAGCAGCCCACTTAACATTTTTAATTAACTTATCTTTTTCAAAAGGTCAGTTTCCAGAAGTTCTCAAAAAGTCTATTGTACAACCAATTCACAAAAAACTCTCTAAGACTAAATTGGAAAACTATCGACCAATATCGCGACTAACAATTTTTTCAAAGGTGTTTGAAAAAGCAATGACAAAAAGGCTAGTTAGTTTTACATCAAAATTTAATATAATCTGCGAGGAACAATATGGTTTTCAAAAAAATAAATCCACAACAACTGCCATATTTGAATTAGTCAACGATATTACAAGAAACTTAAACTCTAAAATAGAAACCACAGCAGTATTTTTCGACATGACTCGTGCTTTCGATTTTGTCGCGCATGATCTATTAATTGATAAGTTAGAAGCATACGGTATCCGAGGTGCTGTTTTGAGCTGGTTTAGGTCGTACCTTTCTGAAAGGTTACAATGCGTTGAAGTTCAGACCATAAATAAACAAGCAGAACTTGTTACTCGAAGATCGGTCTTCAGGCAAATCTTGACTGGAGTGCCACAAGGAAGTGTACTTGGACCATTATTATTTCTATTATACATTAATGACCTGCCTAAATTGACCAATCATAAATATTTATTATTTGCTGACGACATCTCTATAATTTTTACGAATAATAGTAATGATAATAATATATTTGAAAATGACATAAATAATACTATAAAATTAATAATTCAATATTTGTCAAACAATAATCTCAATGTCAATTTAAATAAAACCAAATATATACGATTTAATACAAACAAGACATTGACTAAATTAAAAATTAAATATGAAAATAATGAGTTGAGTGAAGTAGTAAATACAACATTTCTTGGCGTAAATGTTGATCAACACTTAAACTGGAAACACCATGTAGAGGTGGTGTGCAAAAAGCTTAACAGTTACGTGTATGTTTTGAGTCATCTTCGGAAGACCTGCTCTAGGACAACTGTTCTTACCGCGTACTATGGTTATGTGGCGTCCACACTACGTTACGGTTTACTAATTTGGGGGAAATCTACAGATTTGGACAAAACTTTTATCACACAAAAAAAGTGTATACGAGCAATGCTGGGTAAGGCGCCAGATGAACCTTGCAGACCCTTGTTCAAGGTACTTAGTATTTTGCCACTGCCTTGTATGTACATTCTAGAAGCAGTCATGTTTGTTAAATGTAATGCTAAATATTTTATTCGTGCACGAGACATCACAAGAGCAACACGACATGGGGAAAGGCTTGTCTATAATGATATGCCCCACCTACAACTGTACCACAACCAATGTTACGCAATGTGTGTGAAAATTTTTAATTCATTACCAAAAGCTTTTAAATTAATGACAATAAATAAACTCAAAGTTGAATTGACTAAATGGTTAAAGATAAAATGTTTTTATTCCGTCAATGAATTTTTTAATTCTAAAACGTGACATTTTTAATTATCTATTGACAATGCTGTAATAATATTATATTATAATTTGATAATTTTGTTATGATTTGTATGATCATTCGATTTTTTTTTTATTGATTTCATAATAAATCTTAAAAATTGTTTAAAGAATGACATTAGAATATTGCATACTGTAATAATTTCAGTAAAATATGTGATACTTATTTTATATTATGACTACCACCACCATTGTTAACCATATTTTTGGCAATAAAGATTGATTTGATTTGATTTGAGTATTCCAGACTGCATACTATAACTATGCTAAAACTATTTCATCCAAATCCTTTGAACCGTTTAGCCTTGATTGAATAAAAACATCGTATATTAGTAAGGTGATCCACAATCCCATTGCTTAATTAAAAAGTAGTCTCTATAGTAAGTGCGCAGGCCGGGGGACAGAGCAGACCGAGTGCTCTTCATTTCGAATGCCTGTCCACGCACCGCCCGCCTCTAGCGCCGTGTGTATACGAGTACGCCCTGTCGAACTGAACCACAGATGTTGCATGTTTGGAGGTGGTATTTTACCATCCCTGGATAACCTTGTCGTAAAAGGCGAATAATTCGAGTGACCCCCGCTTGGTGGAAGGCACCATTCTGGGTCTGCCTGTCTAGCACCCATCCTTTCATATAAAACCTGCCGCCAGATATTACTGCTCCGGCGGTGATGCGTTACGGTACAAAATGAAAAAGTACAAAATGAAAAAGTAATAGGTACTACCTATGTTTTGTTTACTAAATTGAACATAATCAAATCTAAACATAATGTAATTGAATATTTTTTTCTTTTATGTCCATTTTTAAAAACTATTTGCGACCTCGATCATAGAATTACTGTGAGTGCTATTAGGTAGGCAGGTATCTACAACGCGCGCGCGTGACACTCGTCTGATTCGAAATCCGCTTGCGGAGCGCTTCGCTGTAGGTAAATAACGGATGTATCGCGCGGAGTGAGCCAGGCCTGGTTATACGATGCTGATTCTAAGTGCGAGAGTGGTAGAAGGTAAAGGTAGCCTATTTTTCTGCTGTCGTGGACTTTGTCGGCAAAGCTGTAGAGACGTACATGCAATGCAGTGATTGCGATTTTTATTTGGAACTTGTTGTATGTACAGAAAAGGAAGAACAAATATAAAATTTTAAGTAGGTACGTTGAGACGCGTTGTGCTAGATTTATGCGGGTATTTAGTGCGCCGAAGTTTTTGTGCGTCGCATCTGTTACTTTATCAAATTGCAGTAAAATTTTACAGAAACTAAAAACTGCATCACGGATAGTATTTCGTTTGTTCTGCATCAACATTATTTGTGAAGTTCCAAAAATTTCCATATGTGCTCCTATTTGGCACATCCTCTATTCCCACATCTACACTTCTGCCCTTCGCTGCAGCAAGGGACGGCAGTACGTGTGACGCGTCTATTGTCAAGTGCGGCGGTCTCCCGCAGCCAGCGAGGGTGTAGCAAGTCACTTGCCGCTGTCCTACGTACACTGCTCGGTGTAAACAAGACTGAGATTTTCTAAGTGTGAAAGAGGCGGTAAAAGTTTTTTTATCTAGGTGGGCTTTAATCAGAGAATGAAGGGCTTTGAATGGATATGTAAGAACACGCTCAGGACATTCCGAATCAAACAAAACAAACAGGCACGCTTGGAAATATCTTTCAAATACATGTCAAAGTTTTACGCTCCAGAATAAATGATCGTGATTGACTGACAACAAAGTTTACTGATACTATTAATGTTGGGCAAGTAAATGCTTACTAGGCATATATTTTTTCATTCCTCACTAATAAGAAAGATATTACCTGAAAGATAATCTACGTTGAATTTAACTAGCAGCTTTATCCGCCTAACTTCTGATCGGTAGGAATTCCTTAGTAAAATGTAGCCCTCAAAAGAGGGACTGTCAAGTGCAAAAGTATGTTTTGAAATCCAACAAGCAATATCAAAGATTATTGTGTTCGAATGTACATTACTTTTCTTTGTTACATGACTAGATATAAGTAGATGTTGACTTCAAAGAAATATTGATGTTGTCAATTATTGTAAATTCGAAGGAAGCGATCGTCATGGTGCTTTAATTAATATAGAAATGTAGAAGAAGAAGAACCTAGCTACAGGAAGAAAATAGTAAACCTCAACAGGCTACTGCAATTCCTACTCAATAAAATTCTTTCACGGCGGATTTTTGTCAATTCCGCTGGGAAACGTTTTAAATCCATGATAACAGTTTCTTTTTTAGTAGAATAGTACTGTACCTAACGTTTTATATGACTTCAATATAAATATTAAAAAGTGAAATAATGGCTATGATACACAGATGATGAAACAAACGGGTAGGGGGAAAAATAGTTCCACCAGTATTTTTCTAAAGTACCCGCAAAATTGTCGATAATTAACTTTTAAAAACCGCAGTATATTACGTTAACATACGCTATTGTAAAAAAAATACTCATGAATAAATACTCCAGTTTACTACAATTTGTTCCAACTAAGAAATTTTTGGCTTCAACTAGAAAATAGTTGAAGATTTCCAGCTGTCCTACTTTAAAGAGCCTGTAACTTTACACTATTCTCATGCAACTTACACTCGTAAACAACAAAGAGCTAAGTTATTTACGTTTCAGGTACCGAATAGACAATTCGTGGCCGTTGCCATAGCGACGACAAGATGGCCGCCGTCTGCTGTGGTTTCGAAGTTCGACTCTAGTTCCAAATTGTTCTACGATTTTAGAGCAATGTATGTATGTGAGATCGTGTTTAATTACGTTATGTAGGTACGAGGGGCTATGTACGAAACGGCCCCACTAATTACGTATATGGTTTGCAAAACAGTTTGACGTAACATTTAATATATAACTGTCAGATTGGGGGACGAAGTACCTACATTTGCGATAAAGTTACGAACTATGGGTAACTGATAAGACAGCTGTAGAATCTGATATGTCACGAAGACAGTTCAAATATTCATTTTAGATACTCACGTCAAATTGCATGTATTTTCACTACCGGGCTTCGTTGGGAGTAAATAAATGTAGGTACCTACAGCTGTTGTGAAATCTCAAAGTGTAGGTTCTACTCCGACTTACTAAACTTTATTGAATTAAGTATAATTTATAGATAAACCTCTGATGAAATCGGTTTACATATTTAAAATTCGGCTACATTTTATTCTGATTTTATAAATCGTATAATTTTTAATTCCATTATTACTTATTTTCGAAATGTCAATGACTTAACGTCTTCGTTTTGTGCCTGCTGGCTGGTTATAGATATCATTTGCCATGCATCCTGTCAGGTTTCTGAGTAATATTGTCTTATTCTGCTAGTAAGGCTTCTTCCACTTCATGAAGCATCGTCAATAAGGGATTCCTTTGATGTACCTACACGTCGTCTTACTTCGTCTCATGCAAGCTTTTCGGCTATAGGACTGCGTGAAGTGATTTGCATGAAGTCAAACACCATCTGAGCTCTATGAGAACGAGTGATGATGACCGCTGTGGCAATGGGGTAAACATTGAAAGTTTGTGATCTTTTTTTTGAATTTCATACAGGTTCAAACACAAGTTAAAAAGTTTCGTTTTGTTATTTCTCTAACAAATTGAACGTGCACTTCAAAAATCTAAAACATTAAATAATTTAACAAATATTTCTGATTCACATCAATTTCTTTCTCACCCATTACTGAAGCTCAAGTAAGAAAAGCTATTCTCTCCATGTCGTCAGCTGCCGTAGGTGATGATAAATTGTGCTCAAAGATGATCACTATGATTCTACCTACAATATTGCCCATCCTTGCCCACATTTTTAACTATTCATTTACAACCAGTACCTTCCCATCCTCCTGAAAACGAGCTCACGAGATCCTAAAGATTTACCTAAAGTTTCTAATCCTACTACATTGTCACATTTCCGTCCAATATCCATACTGTCCTTCCTTTCTAAAGTCCTTGAGCACATTGTCCATCATCAACTCTCTACATTCCTGACTACTAATAAAGTCCTCAATCCATTTCAATCCGGGTTTCGTCCCAGTCACAGCACTGTATCTGCTCTGGTAAATGTGACTGATGATATTCGCTGGACTATGGAGAATAGATCTCTTACACTGCTTTTTTTGCTTGACTTCAACCTTTTAATGCCTTTAATTCCGTTGACTTTGATATCCTTCTTGCCATATTAAAATATATTGCTGTTTCATCTCCTGCAGTCGCTTTGTTTAATTCCTATATTCGGGGGTCGGTCTCAGCGGGTTTACTCTGACTGGTAGGACCTTATTGCGGGCGTGTCCCAAGGTGGCGTTCTCTCTCCGTTACTTTAACATGTATTTATTAACACCATTACTACAGTTTTATCCTGCAAATTTCATTTATATGCTGATGACTTGCAAATTTAGATATGATCAACGATTACCTTTCCTGCATAAGTGTCTGGGCCCAATCCTATGGATTGTGAGTAAATCCTTCCAAGTCTCAGGCTATGTTTATAGGCAGCCGACACATGCGCTGCAACCTTGATTTGAAAAATTTGCCTCCAGTTTAGATAGACAATACACCCATTCTGCTTACCGATGCGGCTAAGAACTTGGGCGTAATAATGAACGCAGACCTGCCATGGATTGTTAACTTTAATGATATCAGTCGAAAGGTACACCACTAATTCCATAAATCAAAGTGTCTTCAAAGTTTCCGACCCTTAAAGAAGAAGATCTCTCTGGCACAAATACTCATTCAACCCATCATTGACTACGCAGATGCCTCTTATCTAGATGCCACAGAAATGATTTTAAATAAATTGCAACGCTTGCAGAATTTGTGTATACCTTTTATTTTTGGGTTCGACCGTGTTACCGAATTTCGGAAAAAACTACAATGGCTCCTGATCCGTTTAGAAACACCCGTATCCTCTATCTCTTTTTTAATGTATTGTTAAACCCATCCTCTCCTGTTTATTTATGTGAGCGGCTCACTTTTTCTAATTCTAAAGATGCGCTTTGTAGAGCACATAAGCGTACACTCCTAGTAATGAAGTCGTATAGAACCGATTTCTTTGCATATTCGTTTACTGTCCATGCTGTCAGATTGTGTAATTCCTAACCCTACGAAATCCGTGAGTTGAGTTCACTACATATTTTTAAAAGAAGAGTTAGAGAACATTATCTCGCCCAAACATAGGTCTTTAAAATTCGGACGAGTAAAATTCAGGTGAATCGCCCACTAACTCTAAAAATTATTATATGATTTTGACAAAAAAGTATTTACTTCGTTTTGAATTCTCATTATTTCTTTTACTCACTTAAGAAGTCAAAATCATATAGCTGTTGTTGCTAACGCTACTCTAGAATTTAGAAAGACGGATTTAAGAAGAATGTGCCGGCTTAGTGTTCCACGAGGTCTAACTCTCGTCAACTTGATCACATATCGGTATTGATATCTTATTAAACGATAGCGCAAAATTGATTTTACTTAGATCATCTTAGTGCCTTTTCTTTATACTTACGTGCACACAAGGTGACCGATGTGATTCTAACATGTGCTTAACAGTTAGTTTTTGATTTTACATCTGGAGAAAAGAGTTGTTTTCATATTTCAAGAGTTCTAAGTTTGAAAAACAAAACAGGTTCTAGGTACCTTAGTATCTTAAAACTAATTGGCATTGAGTCCATTAATTGGTACCTAATTAAAGTCAGAAGATGTCTGGTTTATACTTTTTTCCAAAAAGTCGTTGTTTATAACCAAATAAATAATTTTATAATTTGGAGACTTTTATTCAAACGTTAGCGTCGGAGATTCCCGACTAGTTTCGGACTCTTATGGGAGAGGCAAGTTAAAAAGAAAATAGACTCCTTCATCTAGGGTTTGGTGCAGGCGCGACTTTGTTTCGCCTAGCAATCATACAAGAATTACACTAATTACTTGCTATGATTGTATGAAGAGATGACCCATTTAAGTCCAGCGTCTTGAGCTGGTGTTGCATCTTCTATCTTATGCGTGTTTAGATCATAACAATGTTAATATACATACATACATAAGTAACGTTACGCCTGTAACCCTTATGGGGTAGGCAGAACACCAGAGGTTACAAGACCATCTGATGTCACGTTTGACAAATTTGGAGGTACATATTATAAAGATGCAGAGAGACTATTGTAGTGACAGGCGGTCAGCCTATCACCGACAAAAACGCCTTTAAAATCTCTGTCCCTTAACTGACTTTTACAGTATGCCCGGGAAGAGAAGCAGCTGGCACATTCTACGTTTTTCTTTCACTCCCAGTCCAGCATGGAAGACAATGTTAATATCTAATAAAAAAATATTAGCAACAGGTGTGGAATAAAGATTTTGCTATTGTATTAGTTTTTAAATCCCTAAATTAGTTAATTCCCACGAGATTCTGTGCTCTCTTTAATTCTTTTCATATTTAATGGGATCAAATGCAGTACCGACATAGTAGAGCTTATTCGCATTTTACACACTCACCGTATATCATTTAAAGTAGGCAAAGAATAAACCGATAACGTACTTATCTCCGCAGCAAAAGCACCAGGTAGTTTAAAAATGGGAAGATCGAGTCCTACAGGGAAAAGTGCAAGTGTAAATGTATGTTTAGGTATTAATATTAATGTTTTGGTATTCAAATCTCATGGTAAATGTAGAGTTACAAGAATCGTACTGAAGAAATAGAAAGTAATAAGGTTAAATCTCATTAGAAACTTAAGTAAACGTTTTATGATATTGGTGTGTATTGACGCATGACTTATGTTAGTTCGGTGTTTGCTTAACTATATTTAACATTTTGACTGGACGATTTGGCGTCATTACATATCCCGTGATCAGAAGAGTAGTCGCTGGAAAGAGTGAAAATGTAAAATAAACGCGAAAAAACAATAAAAAATTGTTTTATTTAAAGTAGCCAACTTTTATAGCTCCATATTATTTTATAGACTTACAGGTGATTTAAAATAGGCTCCTTAGCAAAAACCGTCGAAGCTCCGCCCAATGTTTGAAGTATCGTGTTCTGCAGTATACCTACAAACCCAATCCTTAACTCCATTGCAATGCAGTACGTTTAGTGATTTCCTAGTGATAGATAACCTACATATAATATGCGCGTTTCACTCTTGGTTTAATATAAAAAACGTAAACCTGACATTTAATTCACCGGTGGGTAAGTTTTACAAGGCGTTCTTGCTTGAAGCTTTCTCTAACATGAAATTCGGAAAATAAGAAGAACTCGGGTTGTCATTGAAAGATACAACATCCTAAATTGAGACGTACCCTTTTGGCTGTATGTAGGTCAGTCACAAATTCCGCTGAAATATAGTAAGTCTTTTAGATTAAAACCTGCAATAATATAACAAATGTCGGTAACCCATTCTCTTTAACAGAAGTTTTTAGAATATTGTTTGACTTTACTTCATAATCGAACAATCCTTCACATGCATTCAGTCTTTCACAAATCATTTTAAATTCAATACCTTCAAAAATTTTCTCCATTTTAATATACCGTTTGAAGATTGAAACCAAGCACCATTAACCCATAGAAACCGCCCGGAAATTGGCGTCCCGGCCGTCAACATACTCGATATCACTGATACCGGATACCATAGTACACGGTACTAGGTGCGGTATTTGGTATCTCTGACAGAGTACGTGTCACAGGATGCGTTATATAGGTTTGCGAAGTACGGATATTGTAAAGCCTTTGGCGTTTGCAGGATATTACAAGAAGGTTTTTAGTTATGGGGTTATTATGTGGGTTAATAATGTAGTTGGACGTTGATGTAGGTACCCAAATAGTGAAAATAATATTTTCATTTTAAAGTTATCAAATGGTTAAGTGAATATTTGAAATTTTGGGAACGCGAACCTCTTTAAGTAAATATACGTTTTATATCATTCCTAAAATTGTTTGTTTATTTAATTTTTTCGTTTCAATGTCGGTTTACCATCGGTTTAATTAAGGCTAAAAGAATTTTTAATCACCAATAAAAAAAAACTCCTAAACAAACTTGTTCAACACTCATTTAGTCTGCTTTTTAATTTAATATCAAAGCACTTCAATGTAGGTACTATAATAAAGTTTTCAAGTAAGACATGCAAGTCTACCCAAAATTGTTGGAATAAACCAAGCTGATATTAAATAAAACTACATCATAATAAATCCAAGCCTTAGAAACTAAACTATTCAAACGCACTAATGAAAAGGGGCGAACCTAATCCAACCAAATCTTAAACAAGTCTTATTAATACCCTGTACTTATTCTCTGTCAAACACACGTATCTAATTTATCCCTTAACAAGACGCTGTCCGTAAACTTCGGGGGTATATACCACCCTAGTAAATAACAGTTATATAGTCGATACGAGTATATACACAGTTAAGCCTTTTCAAAGTAGCTGGCAACACATATGAGAATCACGCACACATGTTTGGCAAAGCCGCAAGGCACCGACACATAAGGAGCTTTGAAATTAATTTAGCTCGGAACTAGCTGGCAAATGGATAGACGTGAGCTGGGGTGTTTTAGACCCCCACACGCTCGGGGGGGTTAAGAGCTCGTGTGTTGGGAAATTCGGCGTTTAGGTAAACCTTTGTGGTAATGCCCGTTGTGCCGGTAATTGTTCCCCGTGCCCTCGTTAGCGTGTAGGGTTAAAATTAATTTAATTGTAACAATTATGAGTGGGTTTTTATTGTTCACTTTAGTATTTAATTTGTTTATCTGTTGTTTGTGTCATGAGATATTTAGCGGTGTATCTATAATATTATGAAACTAGCACTTTTAATTTATATTATTATTTTATTATTATTATAATGAATAACAAGTCCTAGCTTTGTCTGGGTTATAAACTTGTATCAGAACTCACCAGAAAAAGATCTAATTGGTTTACCTACTCCATGTTTGTGGATCCATTTAATTCGATATCGTTAGATTACCTACTATACTTTTTTATCAAATTCTCACTTGCTTGGACTTCAAAATACAAAAGTGAAACAATTCAGTTAAAAAAAATCGAGAAATATGAATACAAGCATCGTTATTATTTTTTTTTGCACAACAAAAACTATTCTCCAATTAAAAAACAAAAGCCGTTCCAAATTTAAAAACAATTGACCACAGTGACGGCCAGTATTATAGGCAAAACAAAAAGCTATACAGCCTATTTTACATATCCATTCGGAACTGTCAAAGCCCGGTTATACAAATCGCGACTGACGATCAAAGAAATAAACCAAGATTAATTTTCGCCCTCTCAAAACAATGACATCGTGCATTTAGTATAAAGGGTTAGCACAAAGGGTAAATCCAAGTTAGTCTATAACTCTGCATGTGACTTTGCCCTATTGTTTTAATCTGAATTGCGGCATAAAACAATGGCCATCTAATAAAACAAATTTGCGCCCTGGTTTTAATTTCATTTTTAAAAGTATGTTAACTTAAATTCATATAGGCACTACATTTTAAATCTGATCCAAGTTAAAGAGAATTTGATGCGATAAAAATGAAATGTAAAAGCCAGTCTTATGTTAAAGAGCTTATGACATAAAATACTTAAATAGCAACGAGCGATTTATGATATGAGGATAAAGTTGAAGTTAGTAGTAAAAATGCTATCAGGGTTGGTCTTTAGTAATAGATAAATAATTCTTAGTTCACTTTACTAACTAACATTAACTAAATATGATACTAATTATTGAGAATTTCTACAATTTGGCTCTGATGATTTTACAAAGAAGGATTTCTTAAATACATTAATACCTAACATGATAAAAAAACTTTTACAATAATAAAATATATAATGGAGATAGGCAACCCTGAATCATTGCCAATGTCGTAAAAGAACAATTTCAAAGAGAACGTGATTCTCCAGTGAATGCGCTAACAAGTCCTTTGGTAAGTAAAGCATTTGACATTCTATTTTATCTAAAAGGTTCCTATTTCTTCTATAGAGACTGAGATTTACTCCTAGGTAACTCTAATTTTATCTTCTCTATTTTCTATTGTAGGTTTATTTAATAGCAACAACCAAAAATAAACGTAGCTTTAATATAATTTCATAAGTTATTTTTTTTTTGTTGGTTCATATTTTTTTTAACAAAAAACTTACAAATTAGTGAATAAACTAAATTGAAAAATTAAACTAAATAAATTAAAACATATGTCATTAAAATACAAAAGACCTCTCTTAGTGAATAAATATATACAAATGTAAACCTATTCTTGTAATTGAAGAGGCCTCCCCGAGTCATACCGGGCGCAAAGTTACCTATCACACTAGCCGCATTGCCTCTCTGTACGGCAACCTCTGCGCCAAGTAAGACCCAGAACGGGCATCTAAACCTCTCTCGCTCAATCGACACCCTATATAAGTTAATACTATCATAACATTATTATATTCAAAATCTTTACCTATCGTTTAAATTTACATACTAAATTAACTACTTCTACGTAATTTAATAGATTTATATTTCTATAAACCGAACTTCTTTTAAATAATAATATCCGTGTGAATCTAAGTCTATACTTACACCAAAAACCCGCAATATCGGCGACACTATTTCTTTTTTTTTGAACATGGAACACTGAGGGAGTTTTGATTAAACTTCGGCACAGTTCAATATGTTACCTCTATACAGGGTGTTACAAAGAGATGCTGATTGCTGTGTTCTGTAGGTATCGTCGCGTTCGCGTGGTGTTCGGTAATTTGTATGGCACGTAAATTGTACGGTTGTAGATGTATCTCCGGAGACTTGGAGACATATTACTTTATATTTTCATCATTGTTTTTTGCTGTGCTGGAATCAAGTACGATTAGTTTTGGTTTTCACCTGAAAAATAATACGATTATTGCAATTTATTAGAGCAATTAAAGCGACATGAAAATAATTTTTCACATTTTGATGACGATGGGTATGGCGTTGCTATTACGCTATCTGCTTCAGATGTTAGTGGTCCTTTTCAATGCAACCACTAGTGTGAAGTCAAATACCTAGTTGTTTGCATAGTTTCTTGTGTATGATGTTTTGTGTTTATAATTAAAAAAAAAAACAATAGCATGTTTACATGATTACTAACAACTTGATTTAGAGTCAGTTGATGCTGTGTTGGTATACGTAAAGTTAAAAAGATTTTTTTGGAACTCCACTTATATGATAAATTACGAAATCATAAAAAATATCTTCGTAATTCAAGACATCCAGTTTTACTGTAAAAATAAAAACAAACTTCTCAAATAAGTCACCTGGAAAAGCGTTTAATAAAAGGACCTAATTTAAAGCCTTTGAAGCGGAAGGGAGTAAGTATTTCATACAAGTGTCTATATGTGGAGCAAGCCTACGTATGTGATGTATGTGAAATAAAGCTTGAGACCGTGTAGCTCGGGGGCTCGTCGAATGTTCCGAAAGTCACGTATGCTTGGCCTCCCGATGTTATTATCCACACGCACTCGGGGTTGCCAGGTTCGCGTTTTTTGAATTGATTTATGAAAAAAAAATGTTTTTTTTTTGTATGTTGCCTGATAGTTAAACAAAAAAGGTTGATTATAAAAAGTTTTAGATTAGTTTTGATAAGACGAATAGGTCGTTTAAAGATCAAATTGAAAATTATAACGTATGCTTAGGATTTAACGACGTATTTTAAATGCACTTTATTATTTCTTATATGTTTTTAATTAAAAAATATTTGTAATGTCCTACTAAGTATTTTAGAATATTCTAATAAGGCTCTTTTTACATTTAATTATATGGCTGCGTAATCTACCAATTTTACTTCTATATTCCAACCTATATCTTATTAATAAAAATAAAATATATTAACTCACAACTACTGCGTCTTAAAAGATACCAAACAAAAAATCTCTATTTCTCACGTCGAACAAAAAACCCCTAAAACAGTTTTCATTTTTCATCCTAGCAACACCGACACGCACTAACACTTACGCAACCATTATGAGAACACTCACATATGTAGCTGTACATAAGCAGGTAGGCTTTGCCCGGGCATCGCGGCCCACACGACCCCGGCCGAAGGGACAAAGTAAAACGGGTTTGTCCCAAGGGAAATTCAATATTCGGGACTAAACCTTAACTCCCCTTAAGACACCCCGTCTACCTCCCTAGAATGCTTATATGGCCACGAGGTGTATCGATTTTCTTGCCAAATGGAAGATTGGTGTCGAAACGCTCTCAGCGGACGAATGAATGATGAATTGAAGTGGCGAGTATTTTACGTTAGGTTCCATTATGGGATTTGAATATGTGAAACGTTGGTATGTGAATTAGGAAGTAATCGCAAGATTAGATTTTTTGCACTGGCAGTGTAGGATCATATGTGAGACTGTTTACCAAAAGTCTGTGAAAAGAAGTTTGTGGTATTGGCTTTTAGCCGTTTTTATATCGTTCCTAACTTTCAAAAAAAAATGGAAAAAACTTATAGATAGAACTTATATAAATAATGACATATTTTAGTACCTATTTAAAGTTTCATGACAATATTTTTTGGCGCTCTCGTAATGAAAGAATATCGCCGTGACCATGGCGTTTCTGTCCCGTTCCTAAAGTAAATTCGGATGCTATATTTCCCTCATACAGCATGTTTACGTACCTATGATTTTTTTATAAATTAAAAACATCTTTCAGTCTCAGATTTCTTCTGGTAATGCGTAAGGGTGGTTTCTTTGAAGCCAATAATGTCTGGAATGTTCTTTGAGGTGACTGATTGGATTCCGCTACGGTTCCTGATGCCTTGTACAGCATAGGTTTTGAATTTGGGGAGAGGTCCCAAATGAATTCCGTATACTTTTTTCTAATAAAACTTTGGAGATATGTTTTTTATTTAGAGCGTTTTTTAGAATGTTGTTGATTTTGTTTTTAGGATAGTATAGCTTAATAATAACCTTTCCAATATTTTATTTAAATATGCAAACCTATGGTTTTAAATATGGTTACCAAAATTCTGTTAAAAGCACAACTGAGTTTTTTTTTAGATAAATATAATTTTTTTTTTCATAAAGTTTTTAAAATGTTTTGTGTTTTGTTAGTTAGAATGAAGAAGAAAATTTTCAGAAAATATGAAAAAACGAACTATTTTGTTAAAAACTAAAATATTCGAGTTTCAATAACCATTGCTTTGTAACATTCATAATTTACTAATAAAAAGTTGAACGCACGCGAGAAAAAGTACAAGTTTTTGCATCGAAACTTTTCTTGAGCTTTTGAAGGAAGGAAAAGCTCAAAGCTCGGGTGAAAGTAAAAGTAAAAGTTTATGGGTCGTTGTCCCTACTGCGAACTTTATGGCCGCGGACGACTGTGTGAAGCTGATTTTCATTTTTTTTATTACACTCTTAGATAGGGACTTGTAAAAGGATTTTTATTTACAACTTTGAGTGCCTTAATCTTGACACTGTTATACTGTTACTGCAGGTATTCAGGTGGTGTGGCTGCTCTTCGTGTCCGAATACTAAGATTATGGTTGTATAGTCCTTATTGTAGCAATAAGTATAAATAAAAAAAAATCCCCAGACAATCACACCAACTACATGGCCCCAAAGTAAGCATAGCTTGTGTTATGGGATACCATATAGCGAACTAGGGGGAACCTTGAATATAAATACATAAATAGATAAACACCCAGACACGAAACATTTTTTTTTTCTGGTTCCGTGCGGGAATCGAACCCGCAACCACGTGCGCCTGAGGCAGATAGGTTTACCCCAACGCCAAAGTGGTCGTCATTATTTTTAAAGTATCTAGCTGACATTTTTCTTTTGGTTATTCTTTTTGTTATTAAAATCGTGGTTGAATATTCTGGCGTTCATTAAGCGTAGGTGTGTTATTTACCTACAGTGAATTTTAATTTTATTTGATTTTTGATTTTATAGTTTTATGATTTATTGTGTAGACCATATAATAAAATTCTGACGTGAAAATAATATGTTATTACAGATGCTATAGTTTCAAAAAATCACAATTACCATCTCAAACACATATTTCATACCTTAAAGTTACAAGTAATTATAACAGGACGTCTCATTTTCTTAAATACAGTAAAGTTACTGTCAACTAAAAGCAATAATATCAACAACCAAAATCACACATGCAAGGACATTAGTATTAGCCGTCGGCCTTCCAAGCCCCTTAAAGCGGGGGTGAGAGGGGAGCGTGGGCGGGGGGAACCGAACCAAGATGGCCGCGGCCCGTGCTGGCCATACGGGTAAAATAGCGGTATATATTTGTACATGCTGTATATGTATTGGTCAGACGGGATTCTAGCTTTGGTATCGATTTTGGCGTCGTATTGGACGCTGTGGTGGGGATGCGGGTAGATTCGAATTTTCGTGTTGTGAAAAGCTGGGTGTTCAGTTAATAAATGTTTTTTATTCGGTAAGTTTAATGAGAAATAAAAGTAAATGTTTTGGGCTCGTTTTGGTAATAAAGTGGCGGTTAAAGTAGATTGTTTCTTGGAGAAAGTTATATTGGGTACAATTTAGTTAAGTAGGTTTAAACGGCGGACTCTTCATAGTGAGTGTTTAAGGTACAGAAAATAATTGAAGACTTTTATTCCAAAAGTAGTTAAGAATTAGCCAGATGTCTAGACAACAGAGACATGGCTACTTTTACCTGAAATCTTGCTAAGCTTGAGGATATTCTAGTAAACAAAAACCCTATTTGTTAAATAGATATGTTAGTATGGTTAGTTTACTAAAGTTAATGTTATAGGTATCTAAAGGGTGTCCCGTAAATACTGCATTAAATAAAAGGACATTAAAGAACGATGGGTTTCAAACTTACAGTAAAATTGTTATTGACGGTTGAATTTCTGTTATCAAAATATTACCTAAGCATAAAAATATATATTTTAATAAAAGCAAAAATTATACACCCTACAGCAGCTTCGCATGGTTTTTCGATTGTTTCATTTTATCCCGAAGGAATTTAGCTTATTTTACATTAAAAATGAATAATCTAAGCTTTGAATAAAGTTTCAGTGTCCTGTTATAGCGTTACTTCCATCTGAAGCCCTAAAACAACAGTGTCATGCCCACAGGAGAAAGAAGACGATCGTTGCAATGCTAAGTCAAAAATGTAGAAATTTCATCAAAACGGACGAAGGTACTACCAATAGGTCAAAAGTCTTTCGATACAAACCATTAAACCTATTTGAGCTTAATTTATAAATATACTTTCTAGTTAGTAGGTATTTCTAAAAACTTCGTATCATACTTTGATTTAATCCTTAAAGCAATAACAACTATCCGTCCCAATTTTGACACTTTCAAACGTAAAATGTAAAACTGTTTCTTAAGTTTAAACAAAACCATACTTAGATCACGTATTAATCCAAGAAAAACACAAAAACCGAAACAAAGTACTACGAAATATCCTAAATTCCTTAAGGTTCAGTCCAGAGCGAAGGGTTCTTCTAGGTGTCATAAATTATAGGGCTGTTTATCCAAAGGGAGGGAGGCTACCCCCGCGGTTTTGCAGTTTATCGTCCCTCCGTATGAGCCCTACGGAGGGAAAATGTAATGTAGTGAATTACAATACTGTTACTCAGCGAAATGCGCCCTTAAAGTTTGGGGTAACCCCCTGGACATGGGGCCTAAGTTATGGGATTACTTAGAGATGGTTTTGATACTAGAAGATTTGTTTGTAGTTATTGTAGAGTTTCTTTGAACATTACGAGAATTTGTACGGGGTTTGCTTCCCTGTGAAGGATAGGTACTACCCCATTTTTTATCTTAGCTATATTGAGAGCATTAAAAACCAGAATGTGCTCATTCATATTAAGGTTATTCTGCATAATAAACCAAGAAGCTATAAATGAGTTTTTCCTTTTGGGGGACTTTGTTCAGAAATCGACCTACTTAGTTAAAATTAAATTTATAGATAAGGCTATTTTATAAAAACACACATGACCTTAGAGCTTATTGGTAAAATCTCGAAAATGCATGTCTAGCTAGAAAATATTTCTGTTAGATTGAGTATAAAAAACATATTTAAATTATATTAGAATTATACGTAAATTTAAAACCTTTTCGTAATTAAAATTAATTGAAGCATATTTTCAAAACATGTAGTTTAAGTCTAAATAAATTGGTTAGTACTTTTTTACCAAATTCTTGAAAAAGTTGCATTAGTAAAGTATCAAGTTGTGTTGAGCGCAGTATAGCTCAGTTTTGTTCGAAGCGCGGTCAAGCGGAGTTGTAACATAGAATAACGTTTTTTCTTTCCAGATGAGATTCTCCATAGTTTCAAAAGAAAAGTGTCAAACATTATTTTAATTTTTGGTAGACTGATTTTTGGTGCTTGTTCCAGTTAGGGTGGTTATTATAGATTCCTTTATAGGGTGAGTACTTACTTAATACGAATCCCCGAACGAGAACTTTCGTATTGACAAGCATACCGAGCGGCTGGTGTAGCGGTAACATACATTGCCTTCTATGCCAGAGGTCCTGGGTTCAAATCCCGGTGGCGGCGGATATTTGTCTGATGAACACAGATATTAGTCGTAAAGTCATGGATGTTTATATGTTTATTTAAGTTTATTCTAATAAAAAATATGTATTTCTTCAATATGTATGTTTATATATTTCCTAAGTATATCAGTTATCTAGTATCCATAACACAAGTTCTTTAGGAAACTTAATTTGGGCTAGATAATGTTGTGTGAGTGTAAGAAATATTTATTTTATTTATTTATATTCAATCATGCTTGTTAATAAACAAATAAATTCCATTATGTCGGCGCTAAGCTCTTTTTTCAGTATTTTAATTTAAAGAATTTTGATTTGATCGTAGCCTAAATGCTCTAAAACAAATAGCTATTCTATAAATAAAATCCCCAGCTTTTTGCATCCGCGGTCTTTTGCTTCAACACATTGACACGAAAAGTTGTCAATGAAAAGAGAACTCAATCTTTATTTATTTAATTAAAGGACAGTTTGTTTTGTAAGCTAAAGTTATTTAGGGTGTACTAGAAATTTACATCAAGCCAGCATCGGGTAAATTGAGTCGTTACGAATGGACAATGTTTTTTGCTAAAATTTCGGGCCTTAAGTTTTTCACTCTGTCAAGGTGTTTATTTTAAAATATCAATTATTAACTTCGCTACGATTCTAAGGCCATGATAAAAGATTTACACCTTAATAAATAGTTAAAAAGTTAGGTTCAATACTTTTTCTTCATAAATTAAAATAAAACGAATATTTAAGGCACATAAAATGAACATGAATGACTGTGACGTTATGTTACTCTAAAATAATTGTTCCTAAGTGCTCCAAAATATACTTTACGACACTTGCTCAAACTTACCCAAATTATATCTTAAAAACTATAAAGTCAACATATAATATCTCAAACAAAATTCCTTGCTCAAGGACCAAAACCACATCGAAGAAGCCAGAATAATCACTCAACTTTAGCAACTATTCAGACCATCTTATCTATCTACATTTCGGGGGTAACCGTTGCTCTATGGTCGTTTGACAATATAGAGGTGCGGTCGGGGGGTAAAGGGGAGGGAGGGGGTTTCTGACACAGGCTACCGGTCACCGTTCGTATTGATTTGTTGTATCGCTCGTCCTGCAACTGCCATCTCCCTCACACGCTGCATAACCTCAATACGAGCATCTCTCTCATACGTCCCACCCATGAACACATATGTGATTCGTGGGAGAGTGTGGGTGGATTACTTACTATGTGTTGTGTATGTCTGTGTTGTCCGAATATTATGTACAAGTTGAAAGCAATGTTCGAATGTCTGAGTCGAATGAGGTTTTATTTGTCTCGACTGTTACTTGATTTAATTTGGAGGGTTTGTTTTAGGTATTAGGGACAAAATCTCATCTCTGATCTCATCCATTGCATCACTCTTTATTTTCGAAGATTTGGAAATCACTTGTCGTTTCAGAAACATTTTGCAAAAACGGGGCTGTATAAATTTATCAATTATTATTCCTGTGATTAATAAAGCAAAGATATTGTTATAAACTTTAATAACTGATTTTCTTTTCAAGTATGCTTTAATGTCTTTTAGACTTAAAGAAAACTTACACTTTAAGTACTATTAAAGCTTTCTAAGATTTTAACTCTATTTAAGTTTATATTTTTTAAAAGTTCTCTTTGAAGAATTAAACGCAAATTTATGCTTAGTCATGATCAATGCTTTAAAAATCTTTTCATTATTAACCTATACTTTTCCAGTAGGTAAGATCAGAGTGTTTACTCAACTGCTTAAATTAGCTATTATGGGAATGTAATTTTTTGTTCGAATTTGCATCTTAGTTCTTCAGCAAACTCAGAAAATTCCTTAAAGTTTGATTTAAGAACAATTTTTATTTCGTATGTGTGATTTTGTTAGCGACCAAATCCCCTCCGTCATGAAAAATGCAACGTCCTTATGCAAAGATGGTCTCTACGAGCAGGTATGTTGTGATTTGTGATCGCCAAGTGTGACGAACCCTCTTTTTTATCTAGCAGTGCAGTGATTGATGATTTGAAGCAAAATAAACCTCTATTAAAAATATAAAGTCCACCAAATAAACTTGATTCCAAGGCACCATTGGGGAATAAAACGAAATCTCATAAAAAGAAAACCAATAGGATCAGAGCTAAAATCCCTTTGAGATAAGGGATAAAAAATGGTTTTCACAGCCCTACAGTCTTTGGCAAAACCCTGAATTTTTCACGTAACTAGTGTAAAGTAAACACTGTAATACAAAGAGGGAAAGTTTGATCGTTTTTCATCCTTGGGGTCCATCAGACCCCATGGGGATTTTGTTTGAATTTCCGATAAAATAATAGCATTTTTTATTAAATTTGGAAATTGCATGTTCGATAACAGTAATGGTTTTGGTGTGGGTCTTCAGTAGAGTTAGTTAATGGATTAGATCCTATCGATTGAAACTGGTGCTTTCTTTAAGATAATGTCTTGTTATAAAAATGTGTTTCAAGCATTGCTTAATAATCTTTAGTGTATAGTTATTTTTCTATTTCAGAGCAATAGTAGTTAGTAGGTAGAGAGTTTTTATGTTACAATGTAAGAAAATAACAGTAAAATTTATGAATCTAGTAATGAATCAAGTTTATTGTATTATTATTGTTTTATATCTTATAAGTAATTTAGAATTATGGACATACATACCTACATACATAACGCCTGTATCCTTTATGGGGTAGGCAGAACACCAGAGGTTTCAAGACCATCTGATGTCACGTTTGACAAATTTGGAGGTATTATAAAGATGGAGAGAGACTATTGTAGTGACAGGGGGTCAGCCTATCGCCCACAAAAACGCCTTTAAAACCTCTTTTCCTTAACTGACTTTTAGAGTATGCCCGGGAAGAGAAGCAGCTGGCACATTCTACGTTTTTCTTTCGCTCCCAGTCCAGCATGGAAGCAATTATGGATATTCTTAATTAAATTAAATAAATCTTAAAGATGCTTAACTGAATTAAAATAATTGGTAAATATAATATTTATTTATTTACATTCTCAAACCACTTATATCTATCCTTATATGGGGGGAAGGTGAGTATAAGATCAGAGGTAGAATAAATATTAGGATATTTTCAAATTAGCAAAACATTGTGAAAGCCATGATCCAATTTCCCAAAAAATACCTCTTTAAATGAGTAATAACTTGTATTAGACATTAATATAAGATTTGGGGGTTTTTTTAAAAAATAATGTAAGTAATGAGTGGAATTTAAACCATAAAGTTACTAAGCAATAGTAAAAAGTTAGTTTCTTTAGTTGACTACTGTTTGTTTTAAAATATTTCTTCATTCTATGCATATGGCAATAAAAGCGTTTGAATTGAATTGAATTGAATTGATTTAAGTCGATTGAAAGAGTTATCAAGTACAAGGTTTATTCTAAGTCAAACATAGGTAATGCGCAGTTAAAAATATTAAAATTCAGAACCGATATCTTTTACGCGATGATTATAATGATTTTCCCAAATATATAACCTCCATAAACGTATTCATCAGGACTATTTTTAATGATCCCATAAATGTATTGTAAGTCTCCTTGTCTGGATGTTGTGAACTACGAATGTTTTCGGTGCCGGGCGGTGGATATCAGTAAGTCTTGTACTAAAAGTACAAAATTTCTAATGATCTGACAAGAACCAGCAGTGCGATCACAGAACTTTATCGAATCGTATATTAACGAATGTTTACGAATGCTCGTATAGTATGGAGTCGGTTGCATGTTTTGAGTAACATTGTATATTTTTATTTTACAGAGATTTATGAGTACAACATGTTTACAATCATTTAAAATTAACAAGGCACACATTTATTTAAACTGGCCGTGCGGCAATGGATAGATTTCAATTTTTTCTTAAAAGCCGTCTCCATACTATACGAACATTCGTTAACAAACGATTCGATAAAGTTCTGTGATCGAACTGCTGACGTGTTATAATGCCCTCTGAAGTACGGTACTCAAATTTTAGTCGATTAAAACGAAAGATCATTGTTAAAACTGAGCTGGACGTTCTTTGCGATGAGGTAACACTGAGACGACCGCTTTGGCGATGAGGTAACACTGTCTGCCTCAGACGCCAGTGGTCGTGGGTTCGATTCCCAAACAACAACACGGAACAAGAAAAAAAAAATGTTCCGCGTCTGTGCGCTTATCTATACAGTGTGGCTGGTGGGTCACTTTAGAAATTCAAGGGCGTGATAGTTTAAGATCATATATAACAAGTAAAAATATAATTAAAAATAAATATTAAATATTTACCGAGTAAACTTAACCGAAAGTTAAAGAATTGATTACGCAACGCATGGTTACGGCAGCGATCCGCGTGCCAGGTCACGTGCCGCGATTGACTCATTATGTAAAGTTAACAGTAACATAGTAGTATTTATTTATAGGGAATTCTAGTAAAAAATAAGGACTACTTTTATTATATAATAATGATCAGAATCGAGTTCAGAGTGCTCTCCTTCAGTACCTATCTTAAATTTGTCACCAGTCACCCTGTATAACTATTTATATTCTAGGTTCCCACCTTGTTCGCTACATCGTACCTATCCCATATCACAATCTCTGCTTAGTTTGGGGCCATGTAGTTGGTGTGATTGTCTGGTGTTTTTTTTTAACCTGTTATATCGAATTATGTATACATGAGCTGATTTACCGAAATTACTTCAGAAATATATTTGATGGAACTGGGCGTGCGTGACTTTGCGGAAATCAATGTTATGGTTGCACTGCTGCACAACGCAACAAAATCCTGCATTACTGCATTAGTATTTTGGAGAAGAGTTGCGGTATTTGCAAAAACCTTGGTTTAAGTATTACGAAAATATATTATAAGTTCTAGGTTTTTTTCAAAGATGTCGAAGATGAAAGCACACGGGTCTAGAAAAGGCTCTTCATAAAATATTTGGTTTTGAAAAAAGGTTTGAAAAAATCTACAAAGCTAAGATTTGAGCTAAATTCTATACTAAAATCTCTGAGATTATGCGGCATGGTATTAAAAACAAGAATGTAAATTAGTATAAAAACCAATACCATTAAAAACCAAACATTTCTTTTAGTAAGTAAAACTTATTCACAATTTTCAAAAATAATTGAGACGTCCTTAGCTATTTCTTTACACTAAAAAGAAGGTTTGAACTCGTAACCCCGTATTAACCTTTTAACAAAATACACGTGCACGCCAAGAAACTCAACTTAAACGTGAAATTTTCTATTAAATAACCCCAAGTTGTCAATAAACTGGTACCTATTCGACCCAAGCTGCGAAAATATTAAAACTTTTGTACATAATGCAGAGAACACGAGGGGTCAGTTGACGATCGCCCCTTCTCTGACTGACCCAAGCGCGCGTCGGTCAATTCCCGATAATGAAATTCAAAAAAGGAATGTGTTAGCCCGCCTATAAACAAACCATATATCATTCTTTATTCAAATATATTTTAGTGAATGGGTGACCCGTGAGTCCACGCGACCATTTGCTGGTTAAATATTTTCAGTGGGCAAAACCGACCGCTGGACATAATTTATGACTTGTAAATTGAAATAAGATTGTTAGTTTTGGACATTTTGAAGTGAAATAATATAAAATAGATGTTCAATGTAAAAATAAAATAGTACCAAACTGTTATGTTCACGATTCATTTTATTAAATAAAACGTTTTTTTTTATCCGGATTTCATAAATAAATAAAATATCATACGCAATTAAATATTGATACAAAGTCATTCACTCATGACCACCGGATCTGAAAAGACTGCAAAATATAATAGCGTAGAAACCTTTTAATTTAAAGCATAATTCTATAGTTAAGAACATTTAAAAAAAAATGATTGAAAAGCCTTTTCCCACCCGACATTAAAACGCAAAACGTAAAAACAAAAATTACACATCAACTCAAAAGAAAACCACTTAATTGTACTTTAACAGGAAGAAATTGATGAAAATCATAATCATTCATAATCTTTATTAACAAAATGTTCAATAATTAGGTAGGGGCGGCGAAAAAATTGCCGAAAATTGCATTACGTCGCCATTTAACACTGCTTTGACGCGATGTTTTTCTCCCCCACAATCATAATTGTATTAATTGTTATGTCTGGAGGGAACTTTATTATACAAGGCGTGAGACGAACACCTTCCCTTAATTGATAAGGTATTATTTAAGAATAAGATTCAGTACTTAATTTGATATGATGTATTGTGGGAAATATTTAAAAATACTCCGTTTTTGTGTATAATCTTAGCTAAGTTTAAGTACGTACCTACTTATTTGGATAGTTAGGATAAAATATTGGTTCTTGATAACATATAAATAAGGTATGTTAATGTTATTTTACAGAAGATTTAGTAAGTATTTTAAAAAGTAAAGAATTTAGGTATGCACATCTGAATAATATCGCATTTTGGTTCCTTTCAAATTATTATACCTCACATGCACCAATAACGATATTATTTCGTAAGAAAAAAATATCGTTATTGGTGGTATCGGTATTGGTTAATTAAAAAATGTAGCTTCCTGAAATGCAAATATTACCTGTGTAAAGGTATATAATTTCTTAAAAGGTTTCTTTTTGTATTTAATTGTGTTTAACAAATGTATTTACAACTTTAATATCAAAAGCAAAAACAGAACTATAAAATCCATAAATTAAGTCAGAAAGAAGGGACAACATTCAAATTCGAATACGGAACATAAATTTCAAATATTACCTATATTGAATCGGGTTTGATTCTAAAATTAAATTTTGCATGCAGAATGGCGTTCGTCGCCGAGGGGACTAGACGCTTTATTTGGTAGGCGTATATAATTTTATTGCAGGGCCCAATGGCTTGCGAAACATGTCGCGTATATTTTGTTTAATGTGCCATAACGGTCCTTGAAAGAAATATTTCGATAGAAAAACTTAACAAACAATAAAAGCAGAAGTTTGGTACTGCTAAAATTAATTTGGAAAAACTCATAGGTTACGTTATTTTGTATGAAAGCGCCTATACTACGCTTCACGACAGATTCTCCTGGTAATAAACCATAATACTTCATTAGTTTCTATACTTTTTCAGTTTTATATAAAGTTTGAACATAAAATACGTAAAATTAAAGACTCAGTATGAAAACATATATACAAATATCTTTTTCATGCTAGCGCAGATAATAAAAGTTGATGCATTCATCTTTTTACCAAATTAGATTATCAAGGATAACTTTTTAAGATTTTCATTAGCCTACATTGTTAAAATTGTGGATTGTTAAAATATTTTGTTCCCTAAGTTCCGAATGAAAAGCATTTATGTTCGATTACCTACAATTATAAACGACGAAGCATTTTGATATAGATACTTATTTCTAAATACCTCACCAAAACTCCCTTTCCCTATAAGATTCCTTATTAATGTTTTTCTAAGGCTAAGCGAGAGTAGGTAATGGGTTTTTCTGAACGTAAACTCGATAGATCAAACGAATGCCTCTTACAAGGCAAACGAGGGCACGCATCCTTTCACTCTAAAATAATAACATATTATGTCCTTTCAAAGCGTTTGGGAGTGCTCTTGAAGCGCGTTTCACCTCCATTACCCCCCTACCCCTTAACCCCTCCCTGCTTTACAATGCTACACCCTCACATGGTCATAACGACTCCCGATAAGGGTCTCAGAGACCCTCCGTAAATCACCCTGTATCTAACATCTGGGGCGACACCCCCGCGGGGTTATGTACAGCTTAAACCGGTACATAGATAGGAGTTGGACATCCAATTTTGTGGTTGTTCGGGGATTCGTGAAGGGGATATTGTTTCTGTTATATACCTAGTGAGTTTGTTGAAATGTGTTTTGGTGATAGAGTTCGGGCCTTGTTGTTTGTTGGCGCATTGTTAGTGAACTCCATAGAAATAAACTAAATTTATGTTAATTTACTGAATTGTAGGCTATTCCTTCAAATTTATGCTTTAATTTCCCTTAAAAGAGTTGTTTAAAAACTGAAAATATTTATTTTTAGACAATGTTTCTACTCTACATAGTCTTATATCAAGAAGGTAACATATTAAAACAAATACACAACTATCCTACCCACGAAGTTTTTTCAATTCAGAAACCCATTTAACCTTTACCACACAATTCCCGTAAGAACACATCAAAGTTCCATACATTAAACATTGTGTAGCAAACAAATATCTGACGTGACGTACCCTCAATAGAAGATAAAAATATTTTTACCGGAAAAGGGGCATCCCTACGGACAAAGTTTAATGTTTTTTTTTATGTCATCACGTTGCGTGGCGTATACTTCGAGTGGCTTCTGAGACCCTTCATCGATTTTCTGTAGATGGTAAAGGTTGTGAGTGGTTAAGTCAGACCCAATCACATATTTAGTTGTGAGATTTTTTCGAGGTTTTTACGTTGCAAAACATCAAAATATTCATTAGTCTAGGCTGAGAGATTTTCTTATGAGCATAAAAATAACGTTTTTACGGTCAACGCTTAACGTTGAATTTAATATGTATCAAGAAAAAGTACTCAATAAATATGAGCAGTTTCTAACTCTGACAAAACTGATATGGACAATTATACTCGAAGTGACTTTAGGTACCTTCTTTGTTCAATCCAGTAAAAAACGATTTTTTTATGTAATATAAGGTAAACAATTATAAAATCCGAAAAATCTCTTAGACACTTTGGCGTTCCTCATTCCGTATTTTTTCCATGCAAACTCGATGGCTTCATTATTTGGGATCATGTACCTAACAAAATATAAGTATTATATCATTTTGTCTAGTCAATATTTAAGCTTATTAAACAGAAACAGAATAGGTACATAAATAACTAAATTATGATTCTTCAAATATCCATATTTCATCCCCAATTTTGATGCAACTTTGGGCGTAGGTAAATCATTAATATTGCTTAGCAATTAGAAAATATCATAATGATACACCATTTATTTTAGTTAGTATATTTATGGTATGGAAATTTAATAATTTCATCATACGGACACACACTCCCAAAGCTTTTTAAAATATTTTGCGCGAAAACCGAACCTGCGCTTAAAGCTGTGTGAAATAGGAACACGTAGCACAATTTTATTTTTATTTTACGCAGCATTTTTCGTAGCACTATTTTTTTAGTACTGAATCCAAAGACGAGTTTGGCTTGGTGGAGTGAGTAGGTACTCTTAAAATTAAGTAATCATAAGAAATAATGGGTTCGATTTGCTAATTTAAAGTCTCTCTAATGTGAAATTAGGAGATGTCAAATTCAAAAGTTGCTAACAAAAACGGATTTAAAGCTTTACTTAGCTAAGCTTTGCTTAAAAAAAAAAAGGGAAAACATTCAAATTCGAATACGGAACATTTTTTTTTGTAGCTTCTTACTTTAATAAATTATAAAGTAAGAAATATTAATTAATTATTTACTTTGAAGCATTACGTTAAATATTAAGCCACACAATATTAAGCTAAGGAGTCCAAAGTGATAGTAGGTCTGAATACCAAACTCCTTTCACATAAAGTCGTCCATTTTATTTATTTAGTTTTATTTAAGGCCGTCTTTTTAAACACCTCCGGGCTTAGTGACCGGGCACAGTTGTCACTAACCTAGAATTAATAATAAGTCCCCGGACTTCCTAGACGGGACGAAACGCTCAAGAGAGTACCCAAGAGACTGCAAGCTTTTGTTGTATGTCTTAATACTTTGAAGGTTGGAAAATACCTCATCAATTATCGTCTTTGGACGAAAACGCTTTGAAAACCTCTTACCATTAGTGAAGTAGATGTCGGAATGCCTTAGACCGATCAGCACAGGTTGTTGCTTCCCTCGAATCCATGTCTTGAATTGTTTAGGTTAAAATATTTATTTATGTGCCCTTCATTGTTCATGTAGGTACACAAAAGAGAAAAAAAAAACATTAAAAAAAAATATAAAACACGAATTGGAAACCTCATCGCTATTGAACTTAAATATTATAAGGTCCTATCTTTCCTATCTATACCTTCGTTTGGTGAAATTAAAAATCTTCACTCACATGCTGCGCATGCGATCATTTGCCAGACGTTTAATAATTATTGCAACTTGTGTGAAAGGAAATTCAAACCTGTGTCTTCGTCCTAATGCTCACCTAGCATCAAGTGAGACTGAGGTAAAACGATATCTTTAAATATATATTTCCTATATATGATTGCGACTATACCTAATTTTTCTATAACAATTATGTGTTTAAGTTCCAGTACACTAAATTTATGGGAAGTAAATGAGTCTTTTAAAATGAGTTCAATCTCGCAATTTAATAAAAAATATACCTACTTCAATATTTAAATAAGTATTGGTAAATAACAAAGGAGTTTCTCTGAATATACACCGCACCATAACACTCTTGGTGCGTACAGATTGCTGTACCTAATGGAACTAGTAATGTAACATTCTGCGCACGTTGCGTATTTGGACGTGTTGTGCGCAGAATGTTAAATAAATAGTTTGATTACGGCAATTCTTTACGCACCATTATATTAATACAAAGTTGCCAGTAAATATAAACATTTGAAAAAAATCAGTAGAAACAAAATTAACTTATTTGTTTGCTTATTTTTATGTTATGTATGTTAAAAACCGATTATTATTTATTAGGTTACAACCTGAGTTTCAACAAAAGTTATGGTTAGATAATTAAATTAAACAACTTACCTGTAAGGTATATTTTTTATTGAAAAAAAAATTTGTCCAAGCTATTTTAAAACAACATTTAAAAATAACTTAACCTTAGTAGGTTGTTAGGATCAACGTTGAGACTTTTTTACAATATTTTAAAACTATAATGTACGAACAATATCTTAGCTTTGATTTTAAACGAATTAACAAGCATCTTAGCTCTCTCACCACCGAAAATTTGAGAACTAGGTAACCTATGCGCACTTTTTTCACACTTATCATGTTTTCACAACCTAAGACAATACCTACTTATCACTTCTCACTTTTACCAACTCACAACTAAGACATTACCTACTCATCACTTTTTACCATCTCACCACTAAACACATCACAGAAATACATTGTAAACAACTATTCTAATCAAACATTTGTAACACACTAATCGTAGTTTGGCACCCGAAGTTAATAAATTCAAAAAACTCTATTCAATCTTTATAAAAAACGTTAACCCTTCCGTGTGCATGGAAATTAGATCAGTAGGTAGCGCCAGTGGCTGTCAAAGTGTTTTGAATGTTTCGATTTGGGTTGAAGAAAAATGGAACTTTATGTTTATGGATATAGACATTATTTTTGATAATGAATGCTTTTGTTTTTGATGTTAGTTTGACATTTGACGTCTGGTTACTGAAAACCAACCAGTAAGTCCACATTAGTCCCGTAGATATTTCAATATTTTATAGCGATAGCTAAAGAAGTCATCGTTTTTTTCCCTGATGGTGACTACTAGACAGGATGTGCAGTTGTAAAAATGTGATGACTATTTTTTCAACAATTTTAGTAGGTTTTATAAAGCGAAGTAGTAATTTAATGTTCAAAATGAACCTACCTAGTTTAAAAAAACAGTACAATGTTAGTTTAGCTGAGTTCATATAAAGATAAATACAGGGTCAATTTAAATTAACGCATCACGTCTTGCAGGCAGCCTCTCTACATCAATCCCAACAACATTTGTTCTACAAGTTTTTACACTTCTTCATAAATAACACAAAAAATTAAAAGCGATTGCTCCTAACTCTAAATTTTCTAAGAAGTGCCTATTATTATTATCTAAGAAGACAAGGTGCGTGGCATACCTTACGCTCAGAGTTAAATTTAAAAAAGTTGTAGAATAAATATTGTTGGGTTTGATTTGGAGAGGCTGCAAGAGCTAATTAAAATTGACCCTGTATACTTCGTTAATTATTCTAAAGTTTAAACAGTATATGTAAAAAACATTTAAGGATTCATTTGTCCAAATTTTTAAGATAAAAATATTTTATTAAATTTCAAATATTGAATATACCTTACTAAATTATAAAAGTTATGTCGTATCATTTAATGTTAATTCCAAGATAGAATGTTTGTTTACTCATCTAAGCGCACCAATCCTTCAAACACTTTGAGAACCGGAACAAAGATCAAATATCTCGATTGTAACTTTTTTGCAGACGCTCATTAATTTGCAGCAAACTCGGATAACAGTACGTAACCCTTCAGCAGCGTGGTCTCTCAGACCATTGTGGCATTAGTGCAGCATTTGTGTTTCCGGGCGCTTCGTTTTATTATGTAGATTAGGGGTACCATAGACCCGGATTAGATAACATTTGCATCGAACCTTTTATTCGCATGCAAACTTTTTTCTATCTCAATTTGCATTTTCGATCAGTTATTTTATAACTTCTATATTCAAATTTGCAGTATCAATTGAAATTTTGTTGCTTTTTTGTCTTTTATTGTAACGTACTTTGTTTTTAAATATCGAATCGAAATTTCGAAACCAAAAGTATATTATAGAAAAATAGAAGAATGCCCACTAACTACCAATTGACATGACCAATCATGCGTAACTCTATATCAAAATGAAAATAGCAGTCAAATAAATCTAACAAGGACACTCACATCTGCATGTCACTAGAATAAATCAAATCACTATTGAATGCATCCGTAAAATATTTTCTAACTATTTTGAATGCACTTTGTTCGACACATTAAAAAAAGTCCCTCAAAAGTTAACCCGTTCTGAGTCACGTATAAAAAAAGTTACACCCATATTTTGCACTTCCTGAATATCAATAATAGGGTGTATTTATGCATTTCCGATAAATGAAGAGTATTTTTTACTTCTATTATAAATCAAAATGTATTATTTATCTTTAGATATCGGGAATCTGCATCCTATTGTTATTCAGGATATGTGGTGTGTCAAGGGTTATAATGTTTTATGCGTCCTGCATTGTACGTCGTTACTTTTATTTTATAATAATAAAAGTTATATTTTAAGTAAGCGTAGTAATGTTGTATTGATAGCGATTTATGATGCTATCATTTTATTAATATCATACTTCAGTTTTCACATTATTTTTCTTTTTCTTTTAAGTATGTATGCTGATTATTATGTAATAAGTGTTGCCAGAATTACGTATCTTTATGTATAGAAAAACCGCAATATACTAAAAACCCTTCGCTATAGTGTAAATCACATTATACACGAATCAGATTTTATCTCGTGCATAAATTTAAATGTCCGCCATTTTGAATGTTTTGTCGGAGGGTCTCGTCCAAGGGGCAGTAATTGTTTGATTGAAGTCAAGAGGTGGCCTGCCGAGATCTGCCCGGCTCGCATTGTTATCCCATGCCTACATCTCACTTTTGAGCACTCGAGTACCTACACATTATTTGGGCATTGATAAAATATTTTAAATTCACACTCGTGGCACTCCAAAAGTTAACCGTCATATTGGTTTTGAAATTGCGCGCTTTTTAAGACAAATAACTAAAATTCAACATTCGAGTATTAAACACATTTGCATAAACCAGGTATATTTTTAACCCTTCGTTCGTATTCGATACAATAGGTACCTAAATCGGAGCTTATCGATTGAAGCAATCTCAGATTCAAACACCAAATGCATATTATTAAAAAGTTTCGATGAATGCTGAATTCAAACATCTGACAGCACAAGGTGACAGGAACACCATAAAAAACGTCACACACAGTATCCTTGCGACCCTTAATCCGTTCTATTATGCATATAATTATTATTTCCGATACTGTATTAAAGAAAATAACAGTTCTTTTTGCATATGCGTTTTTGTCGGAAGTGTGAATAAAAAATGTGTCACCCTCAGGTAGAAAAAGGGTGACCCAAAGAGTTTTTTCGAAGCGTAATATGAGATGTAAGGACTCTTGATTATTATGCGCGAATTCTCAGGAAGATTTTGACTAAATATGTCGCCTTAGGCGTATGTGAAGGAGATGGATTTATTTCCTGAGGGTCCGAAGTTATGAGGCGGGTTTGATGGTTAACGGAAATCTTAAAAAAGAAATGAAAGTCATATTACGTTTGGGATTTTAATGTTGTGAATATTTCTTATCGGCAGCTACTCTCATACAGCTAGCGTTATGATACAGATAGATTAAAGTGAAAAATGTTTTCCAAGAGCAAACTATTTTTAAAACTGGTATCTAAACTTTATTTTTAAAAACATTACGAAAACATGCAAATAAGTGAAAAACCATCACAATTTTTATGATTAAAAACGAAAAATAAACCAATACTCATAAAACACACTGAAGTGCAAGAGTTATCAAAGCACCTGTTATTCCAAAAACACTTTTTGATAGAACTGTTTATATTTTTACGTTTTCCCATATTGCACAACAATGGGTGCCGCGTCGCGTTATTCGTTTTTTTTCGGGAGCGGCAAAAAATGCCACCTTGCCGACCGAGGGTTAACTATTGTGTTGTTGTTTGTAAATTTTTTTGTCTGTTTTTTTTCGAGTTTTAGTCCAGGTAATCCGGTGTCCTCTCACTGTTGGTGAATACGTTTTGACATGTAAAAGGATTATTTTTTAATAGATAATTAATGATGGTATTGGGTACAATGCCGTTCTTGTGTAATGTGGTGGATTTGTTACTTTTCTAGAGTATGTATACAATGTTACTATGAAAGTATACCTACTAATACTCTACACTATATTACCTTAGCATATTTAAAATTCGCATGATTTTTCTAAGCTTTCAAAGTGCTTACGCTTCTAATATTTATTTAATATCTTCTTAATAGTGCACGCAATTCTGCAAAAACATTATCTCTTTATAAAAAATCAACTCAACTCAATCGCAACTCACCTAACGAAAAAAAAAAATCTCCAAAACAAAACAAAAGACAGCTGAGCTCAATGACCTACGTCAACGTGGCAACTTTCATTCTGAGTAAAGTTAGTAACCTACTTTTCATTAATAAGGAGAGCTAAAAAAATGCACGAAGAAAGTATCAAAGATTGAGCGGAGAGCGAACTTCGCTAACAAGTGACGTAGCGAAAGAAACTTGAGGATAGGACAGGAATGGCTATGTAAGAATCTTTTAGATATCCTTTCACATTTCCTTAATGTTTGGATATTTTTTGTAGGTATATGAGGTTGTGTGTGTTAGTAAATAATCTCGAATGTAAGCATGATCTTACTTGATGGTAGGTACAGAAGGCAGCAAATTAAGCGTTTAAAATCTAGCAAAATTTGATTGAATCTGAACTCTATGCCTTCGACATTAAGTTAAAAATAGGTTGGGGAAACTTTACAGGGTTGTAACACTTGATCTGCTGCCTTCTTCGCATATTGCTAAGATCCAAAATTAACTGCTTGCTAAGGCAGTCGTTTTCGTTATTTAATTTTGTATTTTTTAAAGCAGCTTATTTTTAAAAATTATTTAAAAATAAGCTGCTCAAAAAATAAACATAAAGTTTTTTCACGGTTTAACAAAATCAACAGTTCTACGGTGGGATTAATAAAATTACACAGAAACGTCGAATTAAAATATATACCTAATAATATAAATCCATTAAAACAAGTTTCTTGATTAATATAATAAATTGTAAAAATTCAAACATAATTTCAAAAGATTTCAAAAAAATTAAGTCTCATCCACACTAAAGTTCTAATTTTTTCCCAGTTTCCCGCCAGACGTCGAGACGCTAAAAAAATAATTAAAACGCGCCCCGACGAGAGTGAAAGCGCGCCGTCTGCCGCGTAATTAGTACAATGGACTTTCCTGACTTTGAACTTCCAATGTCTTTTTTATTCATCTTCCAATTTATTGTTTGTTCTGATAGGAGATCAGTTGCTCTTTGACTTTTAGAGTGGAGCGCTTTACTTTAGGTTGTATTACCTTTTTGTTGGTAAACTCCTTGTTCGAATTTGAAAAAATAAACAGATGTATTGGTGCTTGTAGTTATTTTGTTTTTATATGTAAAGAAGATTTTGAAAAAATATCTTTCGTTAATATATCATATTAATAAAGCTGCAAGATTAAATAATGAGTGAGATACTAAGTTAGATGTGTAATACTTATGAAACTCCACATACTGAAAATAGGTCACAGCTTATCCCTCCACGCTATTAAACCAAATTCCCGCGAAACCGTATACCGGCTTTAATTTTGATCGAAGCCGCATTAATACACGGGCAACATCCGAGCCAATTTTTCCTCTCCATATTGAAAACTTGCAAATTAATTTCATCACCTAATTTCCTCCATGTGAAATATGAGGTCGGTTTGAACGCACACGCGTGCGTCACGAAAATTTCGTTACGTCGCCATCAGTAGGGCTGCCGAAACTACACCCCTCCCTGTGGCATCAATCTTCACCCCCCCTCACCACCTACGACCGTATAATATAATAATATATGTCTAACTTTCGGACCGGCCCTGTAGGTAATTGCTTCTCGCTCCTTCTTGAGTGGTACACTCGAGTGCGAGTGAGAAGCGATGAGTGGGGGCGTCCTAAAGGGTGTAGGGAGTATGTAGGGGTGCTATTGAAATTGAAGCGGGGTTTAGGCGCGGATGACGCCTGGCTGGAGAATGGATGGAAATTTCCTCAATTTAGCGTTTTCGCCAACAAAGGACGTTGTTTAATTTTTGGTTTTATCCTGACGTTTAAGCATGCTTACCTGTATGTGGAGTTACCGATCTCTTCGTGCGTATTTATAGAACTATGTGAATTGTATGTTTTGTTATGGAAAGATTAATCACCGTTGATTAATTTAAAGATAATTTTTCATCCCTTATCTATGTTTGTTCCATGGATAAAGAAACATTGTGGGTTTTAGTAACAAAGGAAAATAATTTGTTTTGCTATAAATTCAAAATCATAATGCCTTTAAAATTGCGGTCATCATCATAGTTATTTTATTTATTATATTAACGTTCAGTTACAGTAAACCCTTTTTGACTAATTGGAAAAAAGTGTTTGTCTATAAGTCATCGCCTTCTAAATTCAAACTATCCCGATAACCGATTTAAATGTTGTTCCATTGAAAATAATTAAATTTTCAAACTTAGTGAAACACGTGCAAGATGGGTAGAGCCCTAAGGCCGTACAGCAGAACTCAATTAATTAGTCGCGCTAAGTTTGACTGCACCCATTAATATTCCACTCTGGTACGTTCGCTGGTAATGTGGACGCACCTTTACTGTTGTTTTGAATTTAGAATTGCTGAACCCGCAAGATTGGCGGGAATGTATATACATAGATAAGTATAGCTTAAGTTATGTGTGTGTCAAATTGTTGTGAGGATTTTGTTTGCTTTGATGTGATGAAACCTTGCCAAAGTGTTTGGGTTATGTCAAGTATGCGTACAGTACTGTAAATAAATTGATATGTCTTTTTCTAAGTGGGTTAAGTTTTTTCAAATAAACTCTTTGACATACATACATACATACATACATAACGTCACGCTTGTATCCCTAATGGGGTAGGCAGAACACCAGACACTATAAAACCATCTGATGTCACGTTTGACAAATTTGGAGATATTGTGATGATGGAGAGAGACTTGCAGTGATAGGGGGTCAGGCTATCGCCCACGAAAACGTCAATAAAACCTCCGTCCCTTAACTGACTTTTACAGTATGCCCGGGAAGAGAAGCAGCTGGCACATTCTATGTTTTTCTTTCGCTCCCAGTCCAGCATGGAAAAAACTCTTTGATTTGTCGAAATAATATAGTTTGAGTATTCAGGATTTATAAATGACTTTTTTTACCGGATTTCATCGAGTTTTACATTGTTACTCGAAGTTTTAGAGTCGACAGTTCCGGTTATGATTTCAAAAATAAATACTTACATTAAACCTATAGATGTAATTTGATTTAAAAACCTGACATCGAGCACTGAAGCTTACTGATGATAAGGGGTATCCGTTCTCATGGTATTTTTTTGTTGGTCCTTTTGCTTAGTAAATGTGGCAGTATTAATAGTAAAGACGATAATACTCATCTGGGCGATTCTGTAAAGGAAACATCAAACAACATCAAAGCCTTGTATACCTAGAAGTTCTTTAAAGTAACAATTAAATAGATATCTTGTAAATATACATTTTTTTTCGTCCATAGTATTTCAACCATGATCGCATTTATTGCTCAAAGTGCTCATTTATTTTACAATTATTAAAAAAAAATGTTACCAGCCAAGTTTGTGTAGGTACCTTTTTTTTATATTGTAAGGATAGGACGTTTGTCTTCCATGCCACCTGATGCAAAGTGCGCATGAAGACTATGGTGTTACACGTCCATCCACGAGAAACCTATTCACTCGACACTTAAAAGTTCCAGGACTGTAGTGGTCAGGAAAAACAGACGCAGGCAGATTGTTCCACTCCTTGGCAATCCGTACCAAAAAGGAACTATCGAAGCGTTTTGTTCGACTTCTTGGTAAATCCACTAAAAATCCTACGTACCTACGTACATAAATATATCCAACATTGCATTATCCGAATTTTCAGTTTAGAAGAATAATGTTTGGATACTGGCAGCCAAACCCAAGACCCATGTAGATCCAAAACATCCAAATCAGAACATGTTTAGAAAAAAATATATCCCAAATTTGTCCCTGTTAGGATTCGATCCAAGACTCTTATGGTGCGTACAGATTGCTGTAATGAAACTAGTAATGTAACATTCTGCGCACTACACATCCAAATACGCAACGTGAGCAGAATCTTACATTACTAATTTCATTACAGCAATCTGTACGCACCATTAGAATCAAAGCCAGTTTTATTCCTGATTCCGTTAGTCCAGTCCAAACATCCAACTTTCACATTTATAATAATAGACAGAGTTTGGCTAACACAGTCTATGAATATTTAGTGTTGTGAACAAAATGACGACCGGCTGGTGTAGCGGTAACATACATTGCCTTCTATGCCAGAGGTCCTGGGTTTGAATCCCGGCGACGGCGGATATGTGTGTGATGAACACAGATATTAGTCGTCAAGTCATGGAAGTTTATACGTTTATTTAAGTTTATTCTAATAAAAAATATGTATTTATTCAATATGTATGTTTATATATTTCTTAAGTATATCAGTTATCTAGTAGGTATTCATTGTTGTATATCTTATATATTGTAGATGTCGCTTTAATGAAGGATTGATTGAACTATGGTTCCGTCTGTCTTGTCTTTGGTTTTTAAGTTGAATTGAATGTCGTCCGTCAAGAAGTGTCCGAGCTGTTTGGGAAATTAAGAATAAAAGATTCTACAAACAAAATAAAGTGTTTTTATTAAAGAAGCCTACAAAACATGGTGGCAGCGGTCAATGGAAAAAGAAAAAACGATTAATCAACAAGGATTAAAATGGATCAAGTGCAAGTTATCAAGCCGATGAGCCTGGCACGAGTTGGTCAAGATGGAAGCAAATTTTCGAAAATTTCACTATTGCCATGCAGTACGATAAAGAAAATGATGATAGGAAAATAGCTATCCTACTTCATTTCATGGGTGAGCAATGTCTAGATATTTTCAACTCTTTTCCAAATGATTGCAAGAAAACGTACTATTCTGTAATTGATGCATTTGACCAATACTTCATTCCTAAAAAGAATCTATCCATAGAAAGACACAGATTTTTTAGTCTAAAGCAAGCAAGTAATGACTCACTAGACACGTTTCTAACCAATCTTAAGAAGGCTGCTTCAACTTGTGAATTTGGTGATCTCGTGGATTCACTTGTTCGAGATATGTTTATTTGTAACATGAATAGACGACACACACATCTAAGAGAAAAACTTTTAGCCGAGAATGACATTGGATTAGACAAGTTGATCACAATTTACAAATCAATGGAAATGTCTCACAGTGGAAACACTTATTTAGAAAATGATGATCAACAAATATATCATATACGATCTAATCATAGAGGTCTTCAACAAAGAAACTTTAACAAGTCAAAGTCATCACAAAGAAGCTTTAACAAGTCACCTGACAACACCAAAGAATGTACCAGATGTGGACAACTACATAAATATCGATGTCCAGCACAAGGCGTAACATGCAGAAAATGCAGTAAGAAAAATCATTATGCTTCGATGTGCAGAACAAGATCGATTTCCCGGCAAAGACACAATATAAACAATGTGGAATCTAATATACAAGGGACTAGGATGCTTACCGAAGGAGTGTCATCTGACAGTTAGACCAGACATACAACCTAAGATAGATGCACAACGGAAAGTACCTTTTTCTCTACAGTCAAGATTGAAAGATGAACTTGACAACATGACAAAAATAGGAGTCATAGAACCAGTCTCAAAACCAACTGAATGGGTTAGTTCCATAGTCATAGTTGAAAAACCTAACAATAAATTACGCATATGTTTGGATCCCAGAAATCTGAATGAAGCTATTCAAAGATCACATTATCCTTTACCCTCTATAGAAGATATAAGATGTAAATTAAATGGTGCTAAAATATTCTCTCACCTTGATGCTTATTCTGGTTTCTGGATGATAAAATTGGACTCTAAAAGCTCTGATCTCTGTACTTTCAACTCTCCTTATGGAAGATACAAATATTTACGTCTACCTTATGGTTTAAACTGTTCGACAGAAATCTTTGCTAATATTTTAAATGAATATTTCTCTGATATTCCTAATATTATAATTTATGTAGACGATATTCTTATTTATGGCTCAGATGAAAAGTCTCATAATGATACTCTAAGAAAAGTCTTGGAACGAGCTGAACTTATCAATTTTAAATTTAACAAAGATAAATGTAAATTTTGTTGTTCAGAAATAAGATTTTTAGGTAATGTATTTAATGCTCAAGGAATGTATCCAGATTATGATAGAATTAAAGCTATTTGTGAAATGCCTGTTCCCAACTGTCAAAAAAGTTTGCAAAGATTCTTAGGAGTTATTAATTATTTAGGTAGTTACATAAAAAACTTGTCATCAGAAACAGAAATACTTAGAAATCTTTTAAAAAAAGATGTTCAATGGCAATGGGATGCAAATCATGACAAAGCGTTCCAAAATCTCAAAAATATAATTACTTCAACTCCTGTACTATGTCATTATGATTGTAAAAAACCAATAACTTTAAGTGTAGATGCTTCACAGTCAGCTTTAGGCGCAGTATTATTACAGTCAAATAAGCCAATTGCCTATGCTTCAAAAACTTTAACAGATTGTCAAAAAAGATACGCTCAGATTGAAAAAGAATTATTTGCTATACTATTTGGTTGTCAAAAATTTCATCATTATGTTTATGGTAGAAAAGTCAATGTAGAAACAGATCACAAACCATTAGTCACACTTTTTAAAAAACAGTTAAGTTTAGTTCCCAATAGACTACAAAGAATGATGTTAGCCTTACAAAAATATGATTTAGATGTATCATACATTCCAGGTACAAAATTGTACATACCAGATACACTTTCTAGAGCCCCATTATTAGAATCTGAAGAGCATGTCATAGATCAGGACATTGCGATACATAGTATTCTGTTCATAAACTCATTAGCAGTGTCCAAGTCAAAAATAGAAAAGATAAAGTCGGAAACAAAAAATGATGAGAGTCTACAGATATTATCACAACACTTTTATGACGGTTGGCCTAAACATAAAAGTCAAACAAATGTTTTAGTAAGATCTTATTGGAATTACAGGTCAGATATTCATGTGATAGATAATTTAATTTTTAAAAATAATGCTTTAATTATTCCAAAGTCCATGTATCAAGAAATGTTAAAAGATATTCATATAAGTCATTCTGGTATTTCTAGAAGTAAAAATTTGGCAAGAGGAATTATGTTTTGGCCAGGTATGAATAAAGAAATAGAGCAGATGGTTGAAAATTGTTTAATATGTTCAAAGTATAGATCTTGTAATCAAAAAGAAACATTAATTTTGTCAGAAAACCCAACATTCCCTTGGGAGAAAGTAGGTGCAGATTTATTACAATTTAACAATAAGAAATACTTGGTAATTGTAGATTATTATTCTAAGTACATAGAATTAGCTTTCTTGAATAATGATTCAACTTCAAAAAATGTAATCATACAATTTAAATCAATATTTGCACGTCATGGTATTCCAATGATTTTGTATACTGATAATGGACCACCATTTGATTCTAAAGATTTTAAATCATTTTGTCAAGAATGGGACATAGAACATGTAACTTCAAGTCCTAATTTTGCACAGTCGAATGGTCAAGCAGAATCAGCTGTGAAAATTGTAAAGAAAATATTACAAAAGTCTTTTGATGATAATAAGGATCCATATTTAGCTTTGTTACACTATCGCACTAATGAAAAAGAATATATGAAGTCACCGTCTGAATTGTTAATGTCAAGAAAATTAAGATGTAATTTACCTATGTTAAAAAGTTCATTGAAACCAAAAGTTGTAAGATTTGAAAAACATACCATTGATTTAGATAATCATAAAAACAAATATAAAGAGCAATATGATAGAAATGCTAAAGATTTGTCAACTTTGAAAGTAAATGATTATATTCTGTTTAAGAAAAATCCTCAATGTAAATGGGTACCAGGTATTATTAAAGAAATATGTAAAAATTGTCCTAGATCATATATCATAGAGTCTAAAGAAGGAGGAATATATAGGAGGAATAGAAAACACATTATTTACAAAAATTGGAATGATAATACATTAATAACTAAAGAAAATGTTAAACCTAATTGTACAAAGTATGTAAAAGATATATGTCAAGAATTAACTATTTCAATGCCTTTAACCAACATAATTAAAAAACTATGTATACCTAAATCAAGTGATATAAATATGGAGAGTACAGAATATTTGTCAAGCTTAGAGTCCACAACAGATCAGTCAGATTCACAAACATTATGCGAGTACCTCTCAAGTTCATCTTCCAATTCAAACTCTACAGTGAATGAAAGTCTATCTGAAACAGAGCTGTCAGAAGGTACTTCTTCTAATAATAATGATAAATGTAAAAATAAACTAAAATGTAAGAAGAAAACTCTTAATAAAACAGTATATGTAACAAGTAAAGGTAGAAAAATTTATAAACCAGATAGGTTAGATATTTAATAAAATTGTCATAAAAACAAGTTAGTTAAAATAATTTTTTTATTGTACAACGTAATATTTCATGATGTAAAATGATATTTTTCATATTCACACTTGCATAAATTAAATTAAATCTACATAATATAAATAAGTCAACATTGTATTAAATTGTTATTGTCAGAATAAAACTGTTAATAAAGAACAAAATCTAAGTTATCTCATATTGAATCACAATGTAAATGATAAAATTAGACTTAAAATGTAAACTAAACTCGTGTAAACTTTAAGTTAAACAGTAATGTATTCGCAGATTAGATGGATATACTTTAATGTATTGTAAAGTTATTTTTATTAAGAGTAACAATAATATTGTCATAAGGCTTAAGGAAAGGGATGTTGTATATCTTATATATTGTAGATGTCGCTTTAATGAAGGATTGATTGAACTATGGTTCCGTCTGTCTTGTCTTTGGTTTTTAAGTTGAATTGAATGTCGTCCGTCAAGAAGTGTCCGAGCTGTTTGGGAAATTAAGAATAAAAGATTCTACAAACAAAATAAAGTGTTTTTATTAAAGAAGCCTACAAAACATTCATAACACAAGTTCTTTATGAAACTTAATTTGGGCTAGACAATGTTGTGTGAGTGTCAGAAATATTTATTTATATACTAACCAAAAAAAGTAGAGTTTTCTCTTTGCTTGCCGTTTCCAAATACAAGTCACAACTTAATATGAGAGCTGTGGCGAAAAGGGTAATTTTATAACGCAAAGGGTTATAAAATCTGGCTCATTCGCAAGAGATTATTGAGACATTCGCTTTACGACTATGTTAGTAAAGATTTGTAGATCAGCCATAGTTTGTTTTTATATTTTATACAAGGAATTGGCAAGATAGCAAAAGGTTGAAAATTACATATTTCCTCATAAAAAAGCATTGCTAACCGTAATTACTTTAAGGGAAGTCATTTTGTTCATAAAACAACGATAACTTTTTTTTTTTATATTTCTGACACTCACACAATATTATCTAGCCCAAATTAAGTTTCTTAAAGAACTTTTGTTATGGATACTAGATAACTGATATACTTAAGAAATATATAAACATACATATTGAATAAATACATATTTTTTTTTAGAATACACTTAAATAAACATATAAACATCCATGACTTGACGACTAATATCTGTGTTCATCATACAAATATCCGCCGCCGCCGAGATTCGAAACCAGGACCTCTGGCATAGAAGGCAATGTACATTACCGCTACCGGTCGTCAAACACTTTTACTTATTCAGATTACCCATACAAAGACAGTATGTATAACATGATTAATCAACTTTGTTTTTTTTTTATTTACTATGTGTTCTAACTATACAACATTCGAAATAACCAAAAAACTAAACCTCTCATTCGACACCCAACCCGGGCTCATTCCGTCCCACACGCACTATTACTCTAAAACACAGTCATAACCGCAGTCGCGCCACATCTCCGGAGCCTTATCTTCCATCCCAGGCCATATACTTACGCCCCTAGGGGTTACTTCAAATAGGAATAGTCGCATTAGGCCCAAAATTACAGTCCACCGTTCACTACCTAACGTGCCACCTGGGGGGTTAACCACCCACTTGGAGTTACCATACACCTTAACCCGTTGTGTGTAGGCTGCTTTTTGGGTGACTTCGGACTTTGAGTATTAGGTTAGTGTGACCCCACTTCGTATTTTGGGCTCGGATAGGATTTACAGGGGCTGTTTTAGTCATCAATATTGTTAGAGTTATCTGAGGTGGACATGTAAGATTTTGTAATGGGAAATCGGCTGAAACTATATTTTTGTTGGATAAATTTAGTAATGTTAATATTTTCTAGTTTTTGTGGAGCAGAAGTGCAATTAAAGAATTATACGAGTAAACTAGTAGTCGTGCACCTGGAAAAATTAACTCTAGTTTAATAAAAAAGGTTATTCCCGAAATAAGCCGCATTCTCTATTTAATTTTAGAACTGATGCTGGTGTTTTATAATGTCTTAAGTTTTCACGATTCATAATTTGAATAAAACTACTTTTTAACCGGATTAATCGTGTATAATCACAAGCAACTGAAGTGTCAGGCGTCAGATTGATAGTGGAAAAAATGTTATTATTAGTCGCTCGTGACCACGGGGTCTACAAAGACACCAAAACGGCGAGTTAAAATGTAAAATTTAAATTATACGCGATTGATCCGGTTAAAAAGTAGTTTTATTTAAACGCAGACGAAGTTAGGCTGATATATTTACTGCAATATTTTTACAAATTCCGTTTCGTAGTTTTTGCCAAAAGGTAACAAACATCCAAGCATTTTCACAATCTTGCACATCAAAATATTGTTTAGTAAATAATGCTATCCTTCTTGAAGTCATATCCACAGTAGTCCACCCTCACCTACTCTCGGAGATCAATCAAATCTGACAGTAGACCCTCAGCAGAGGGCGCTGCTGTCACTCCGGACAACAAGCCGCTGTCTAATCAGCAAGCATGGCCGTCAGTGATGGTGGGAATTTGATTTTACTGTTATCAAAATATCTCAATATGTAAAACATACAAACTTGGCCATTTCGTACTATGCGTAGAGTGAGCCAAGAAAGTGGTCTTTCAGTATTAATTGGTTTCCTAGGCAAGGAATTTTTTAAGAAGGTTCTAAATAGCAGTTGTCAGACCGATCTGCAAGCGAAACTAATCTTTATCAGCTATGATTCTGCAAGCTGCAATCAACCTTAGGGCGGTACACCTCTTTTTAAGATGACTGTATGTACATTATTTAAAAAATTACATTCGACAGTTGTAATATTTTACTTCTTAATATTAAAAATGTGAAACTTTGGATGTATGGATGTTTGTTCCTCAATTACGTTAGAACGGCTCAACGGATTTGAATAAAATGTGGCAAAGTGATATTGTGCAGTCTGTAATAGCACATGAGCATTTTTATCTATTATTCCTGGGGGAATCGAAATTGCTAAGTATAAGAAAATATCCTTTAAAAACTCGTGTATTAGAAAGGATATTGACCTCTTCGACCGATGTGGAGTGGAGGTGAAATCTGGTTTTAGCCAAATCAAAAATAAAAAACGATTCTAGTATTATCTATACATATAATAAAATGGTAGGAAAGTCAAAACTGTACATTGAATATTTTTTTAAAAGAATACTTGGGGTATGATCTACAATCGAAACAGAAACAAAAAATATAGTTTTTAGAATTTTTGTCTGTTTGTCTGTTTGTCTGTTTGTCTTTCCGGGATAAACTCAAAAAGTACTGCATGGATTTACTTCAAATTTGGCATGAAGATAGTTAAGAAGTCGGGTCAACATATAGGCTACATATTATCACGCTAGCAGTGTTATAATCGTAGGTGCGTTTGGTGCTGCATAGCGTTCACGCAGACGACGTCGCGGGCAGCAGCTAGTACTTTATATGCTGAGTTATGAAAATTTTAGACAATTTTGAGTGTAATCTAATTGGAAATAGGAATTAAATTCCTATCAGCGTGATTTTCAGGCTGTACAATATTACAACTAGTTATTTGTATGAAATTTATTTGACGGCGCAAGCTTCTATTTTGAAACTTTTTATAAATTTCTTTTCCCAGGAAACCAATTAAAATAAATATCTACTGCTCTATACGCAAATAAAAATACAGCTTGATTTAGCTTACTTAATTGAATAATTTTTTAATAAGCTATTAGCTAGCTGCTAGTACATTACCAACATGGTAGGTATATCCATTCCGATACCTCCTTTTAAATAAAAGCTGTTTACAACCCACACTTTCTGTAGACTTTGATACTTTACTATTGTATATTTCACATAATATGAACACATTCTAACGAGATGTTATATTTGTCAAAAGATATATGGCTGATTTATGGTTTCTCAACACACTTAATACCCATTGACACACACTTGCTGATATAACGTTTTATCTCAAGCACAGTTTTGATTTTGATATACGTATGCCAAATAATTTGAAATCTTCATTTTGTAGAGAAGAAAAATAATCAAGCGGTTTTACTAATATTTCAAAAATCTTATATATATATCCAAAAATGTTCCTGATTGAGATAAATCAAAACATTTTTTTTAGATTCTTCAATTTGTCTACGAATGTGCTACGGCGTAGTAGCTGTATGTTTGTAAAACACTGCCATCTATTTTAAGTACTTGAAATGATAGTTTTAACACTACTCGACAATAAATGTCGCTTTGGTATCGATCTTGTTGGAAAATCATTTCACTTATTCTAATTTTATTAGACTATGAGCCAATTCTTAGGTAGAGATTACGTATATAGTTCGTTGATGATTGAACAATACTCTCTTCTGACTTTATTAATCCTTTTTTTGATACCTAGAATAAAAGGCTGCGATGCGATACTTTAGTAAAAACAAAGTTTCTTGTTTAGTTTTGCATTTGATTTGTATCACAGTATGTTTTATTCTCGTACTTAGACTTTTATCAGGTTGGTAAATCTGCTTTTGATTTAATTGTCACCTAATGGTAAGAAACGATAACAGAGCACACGTACTCCTCACCTAGTACCTCCTAGCTCTTCGTAAAATAATAGCGGATGAAGTCTGGCAGCACATTTATAATTAAGGGCTCTTACCACAAAGCAGGGATGTCGTTAAGGTAGCTCTTTAATTTCATCACAATATTTTTAATGAGTTCACTGCATGAATATAAGTAGCACCTTTCAGTGACGCGGAGGAACCTTGAAGCTGGACCAACGATACTCGGTGGATATCAGATTTTTTAAGGCTCGGAAATGTTTTCAATTGAACAGTTTTTGGGACTGAATGCTTAAATTGCGCCCCCAGTAAAGTTGCTCTTTCACCGTTCTTATCTACTAGCTACGTGTATTCTAAGGAAGGCTTTATGTTCATGGACAGAATAGACATGAATAATTATAAAGACAGCACATCGAAATGTTTTTATTTAAAATATTTGCACTTTAATACGCTGACATAAGGTCGCGTATTGCATAGAAATCGCTCACATATTGAAATGGTTTTAATGATCGATAAAAATTATATGGTAAATGCTATGCAAATTTTGAGCAACCAAAGATCGGACAATAATGTGAATATTGTATTAAGTTAATTTTAGGCATATGGATTTTATAACTACTTGGTAATTTAAGAAAAAGTATTTTTTTAGATGTGATTTCGAAAAAAAAATCTGTGGAGTCAAAATCATTCAATCATGTTTTCAAGCAACCAAAGTATAGATAAAGATATGAATTTACACATATCAAAATTTCTGATCCGCTCGTCTTCATAGTATGCGATGAAAGTCAATAATTTTTTTCAATATGTCGCCTTAAGTTATATCGTCATTTAACTGGAAATTATTAGGAATCTTAAAAGCATTATGTGTCGTTCTCTCTCTTATCAACATAAACCGTAACACTATTACCACGAGGCTGTATCCTTACATAATGAGATGCACACAGCCCTCATATGTCGAAATCGACTTCTACATGGGCAACCATTCTCCCTAGCAACTAATGCGGGGTAGCTACCTTCGACTGAGTGAAATATTACACAAAGAGCAGAGACATTTCTAGAGAAATACACAGCAAGGGGGGGTTGGGTTATCTCCACAGGTGAATGCCAACTGTCAGCGGCGAGGGATGGACGAGTTGTGCGGGAGTGGTGTAAGGCTGAGCGGGTGACGGTTTTTCTTTATGAGAGTGTTATGTTTTTAAAGGATTGATGAAATTTTGTGGTTGTGAAGATACGCTTGGGAAATATCAAAAGGTTTTTCTTTATTTTGTTATGTCTACTAGTGTATTCGTAATAATGATGATCCAGTAAACTCCTCTATCTAGCCCGATTAATTGCAAGATTAAAAACCATGATAAAGACAAAGAAAAAGTAACAGATAAATGAAAACGGTATTTTTTCAAATATTTCGCGATTCACTATAAATAAAAAAAAAACATTTTCAAATAACGTGGCGTGACAAGTAGACACCGAAACTTAAAGTTACAATTTAATATATACATGATTATGCGCGATTAAAATCGAAAAAATCATTCTTTCAGGAGACTAGTAAAATTTAGTAATTTAACTAAATATTTTAGTTTATCTTTCAATGAATCATGAAAACAAAAGACAGTGTAATAAACATAATAATATACTTCATATACCTACAATGTAAGATATGCTCTACAAATCGCTCAGCTTCTTTCTGGCAGTAACTTTCGGTGTCACCCTAAGACTGGGGGGTAGGGGGTTCAAGTCCCTATTTGTCTTGCGAAGACATGTGCGATCGCTTGCTTTCTCTGTTTATTTGTGTTTAGAATGGTTTAGAGCCAGTCTAGTTGTGGGTGTATCGCAATTTACGTCCTCTCTACAAGTTTGCCGCGAGTCTATTTGCTGGCTTGATTAAATACATGTTTGTTAAAAAGTAATTTAGAATTGGTTGGTTTTCATCTGTGGAGATTTTATATTTGGTTGCTTTTTATTTGTTTATTGGAATGATATTTTGAAAATAAAAATTTAGAGCATGTGTTGGTCTTTATTTACCGCCTGCTATAAGAAGATTTGTTTAAATTTGAAAAAAGAATTATACATATACCTCTGAGCGGGACACTTGAAATACTAGTAAGTATGTAATAAAAGATAGAAAATGTACCTACAGTGTCGAGTTTTTAAATAATACTCTCAATGTTATCGATGGATATGCGAAATTTTTGATTTGTATTATATTCTTAAATGTATTGATACGATTAAAGATCATAAAGTACTTGAATTTAAATTCTATGCCAATAAGAATATGGTTTAAGAGGATTTTGCTGCAGTACAAGTCCTCTCATTTTAAGATTAATGGCCGACGCTGCGTCACCCGTGTTTATACAAAACTGCTACGTCCGTACCGTGCGCGCGTACGGTATCTCCCATACGCGCGTACCGTACTCGCGTACGGGCTTGCTCTCACGTATGCTACACGCCCGTACAATCATGAGCAATAATATATGTATATAAGTTGTCACGTTTTCGAAAATATCTAAACTTATACATATAAGTCCAGAAAAAAGTGTACGACAATTTGTTCTAAATTCTAACCATTAAATGTAATCGATACAAAAATAGCTCCACACTTCCAATATCATTTTTAACCATCCATGTAAATTTCAATAATATGTATACAATCATTATGTCATGGATTCATTAAAATGATATTTCCAACAAACTAGTGTGGTTCGCTGTAAATAGCTTCTTGTAAAGTATTTTGAAAATAAACTACGTTTTTCTATAAAAGTAAAAAAACGACGCAATAAAAGCGTCGTCAAATATTTGATAACCTGCAAAACACTGATTAAATAGAAGTTTTTATATTATTTTTACATAGAAATAATAAACTATATCAAAATATACTACACATTTTTGTCAAATTTAAATATAAATTAAAATTCATGTCGCAACATTAAATCACTAAAATAAGTAGGTACCTATTGTAAGCAATGATCAATAATTATGTAAACGCTGAATTGTGTCTAAATAAGCTGTACATAATTTTTCGATTGAAATCGAAGTTTAGCCAAATCGTAAGAGGTTAAGTATTCCATTGACACGACTATAAAGTATACTCATGAAATTCTACTAGCGAAATTGCGTCACGTGTGCCGTACGCGCGTACGACACGGACGTACGGTCTCGGGTAGACACATGATCCGTTTTACTGGATATCTTTTTGTATACTGAATATTGTGCTGTATGTGAAGTCGCTCATACAACTCCATGCGCCTTCGATGAAAAAAAACGTGTCCGGTAAAACGTATCCAGTAAAACGGACACTGTGTGAACGGGCTGTTAGAGTGCTGAAAATTCAGGGATGGATTACTTTGATCACATTCAGTCATTAATAAAACATATACCTAATTTAATCTAAAATATTTTATTTTTTTGTTTTCATTGTAACCTTTTTTATTCTTTTTTTTTACAATTCAAGAGTAACTGTGGAGTTGACGAGTTCCATCATTGTAGCAACATGGCGCAAACACCTCAAACCTTGCCGTTATATTCGGAGTGAACGACCGGTTATTGGTTTGAGTGTTTCCGATCGAGAAATTTTCCTATTGTCACTGTAACAAGGAATTATATTTGGTATTGGACGGTTACGGAATTCTATCTATTTGCGTCAAATTGTAGCTTCATAAATGGGTACCACTACAAACGCAATAAAGTGTGAGTTGCTTATAAGACTTAGGAGCGACGGTATTTTGAACTTCACTATTGCGTTAGCATGTTTTTTAGAGCCTGGTTCAGCATCTAAGTATCTTGCTAAACGAAAGCTTACCTCAAGAATAGATAACTACTACTGTTTGATGGTCTGGTGCCCCAATAATTCGTCACAGTCACTAATAAATAGCACCAGCATTACTGCAGATGTGTACTGCACTGGATAAAATGTAGTGTTTTTTTTTAATCATCGTTTAACATTGGTTAATAGCTCTTCTTCACTGCCAGTTCGTGACAATTCTTTACATTACACGGCTTGAATAACTGTCTCTAATCTAAAAGAACCTAGGTGGAAAGTTCTTCGTCAGCCACCGTACTTATCGAACCACACTCCAACAGACCTTGTAGGTGTATCAGAGCTTATACTCAGGTACAGATGATTGGTAGAATTAACTTGAATAGCTAAGAGGCTGAAAGAAAACCGAGAACTTTCGTGCTTCAACGGTAAGTTTAAATCGGATGCTTGTATATACTCGTACTTGTCTTGTTCGAAAATGCTTTTTTTTTTAATAATAATAATAAACTCTTAACTGTAAACCAACAGCATGAAAAAAACTTAAAAAATGTACATTTTAATTAAGTATTGTCACAAAGACGTCCATATTGCTGTAGAGCGATTTCTTCCAGACAACCGAGTCTTGACAGGATTAGGTAGTGGGAATTAGGATGGGCGTTGGGTCACAAGCTATAAAAATAGACTTCATTCAAATAATTACTTAGACATACCTACATATTACTAACAAATACATATAAAATTAAATAAAACATACTTATTCATTCTAATAATACATACACATGACATATATACATATTGATAATCACAATGGGAGCGTTAAGATGAACAAGGACATGCTGTTTAAGCAGTCTTGTCAAGGTATACGTCTGCGTTATCACGTAAATATTAGCGATCAGCTATAATGGCGTAGTCATCACGCCATGGACAAGCGATCCATTGCTTTACATCGTATTATGTAAGCGATAGCTGTTCAATCGTTCGTTGATCGCAGAATGCATTTATTGCTACGATACTAGCGTCAAAAACAATTTGGTAGCTAGAGAAACTAATAAAATGTGGAACAGATGTTTGCTTTTAAAATTTCGCAGAAAAGTACACATGAAAAGTATGAAAGTCAAATCGATTATATGCACTTTTAGTACGTCGGTTGTAAGATAGAGGCACCACAATCGTCGGATTGCTATGGCTTTATTTTTGCTGTACCGTAATACGAATTAATTCTTTTTTAGCAAATCTTGCGCAATTCATGCCATCGCTTTGCTCTTGCAAGTTACGTGATAAGGCAGCGGATTGCGAGCTAGGCGCATCTCCACTGGCAGCTCGTTCCATAATGACACCGATCGGACAAAAAACGACTTGCCCAAAAATGTGCAAGTATGTGATGGTGTAGTTAAAAGGAGATTTGAAGAAGAGCGCAAGTTGCGATCATTATTGTGAAACCGATAGTTGATGCGATTTTTCAAGGTAGTGTGTGACTGCACCTATAAATAAAATATATAGTTTTAAAATATCCATAAGTTCGATATTATAAAGTTGAAGGTTTGTAACTTACATACATACATACATAACTTCACGCCTGTATCCCGTATGGGGTAGGCAGAGCACTAGAGGTAATAAAACCACCTGATGTCACGTTTGACAAATTTGGAGGTATTATAATAGTGGAGAGAGACTATTGCAGTGACAGGGGGTCAGCCTATCGCCCACATAAAAGCCTCCCATAACACCTCAGTCCCTTAACTGACTTTTACAGTATGCCCGGGAAGAGAAGCAGCTGGCACATTCTATGTTTTTCATTCGCTCCCAGTCCAGCGTTTGTAACTTGTTTGATTGAATTCGGAGTCTAGCATTCAGAGCTGAAAAAATATTTTTGAATTTGATAGTGGATACTGTATGAACATTAGATATATCAAGAAATGACTACGAGAACATAAAGTTACTCGAGACGAGTATAACCGCAGCTGCTTGTTGTATATTATATTTAAACACGATAAAATTTGGTTAAAGTCGCATTTTCATAAATATAATATGTTGTGAGAACTTGGAAAAATACTAAGTAGCATATTTTCCTTCTGTTCATTATAAACAAGTGTAATAAACCTTAAATCTATACCTTTAGTACTGAAACTTGCTTGATTTGTCGCTGTAAGTGAAAAACCGCGACTGTAAAACTAAGCTCATACGAGCAAGCTGTTACTTGGTTATGGCCTAAGGAATTGCCGACTTGGCAAACAATACATCACAGTTTTATATCTTAGGGCTGTCAAGTCAAAGTTATAGAAAAAAGCTTTTTAACGTATATTTTCGTTAAAGAACTCAAACTGATTTCTTGGAAAAAATCATATCAAACAGTGAGTAGGTAATGAATCAATAGTTTTTATTTCGCGGTGAATGCGTTTGGTTATGCATGCTTTTTAGATGATAGATTTTAGAATAAAAAATTAAATTTATATTTTGTTATCGTTGCCAACCCTAAATTACACAGGTTTCTCAAGCTAACCTCACAAGTTTTCCGTTTATTGAGCTATAAACAGTAGCGGCCTAATTGTAGCTCCAAAGCGTCCTCTACCTTAGGGAGTTCTTAGTGAAACAATTATACTGTAGGTAATCAATGAAAGGTACAAATAAGTTTACAAATCGTATTGAATGAAAGATTTCTAAAGGAAAATTAGGTGATGATTAATGTTCAGTATTCGACAAAATATTGATCCATAGAATAGGATCTTAAAATGATTTCTATGACATCTGTCGTAAGATTAGAAAACCTTCTCAAACTTTGCTATTCACCGCTAGATGTCACTACTCTTATTGATTTTATGTGTGAAATCTTATTGGATTTTCGAGTTGCTTTTTACTTTGTTCATATTAGGTTTGGAAGTCGTCGTGGCGCCGTGGTTAATATGCATTTCAAACGATATCGCAGGTTAAGTGCGCTCGGTGCGGCCGGTATTAGGATGGGTGACCGCTGACCATTCATTTTCTCACGACGACTTCCGTACTTCGGACCTTAAGCAGTCGGTCCCGGGTGCTTTATACTTGTATACAGTAGTCGTTAGGGTTTGTCAGAAGCCATTTCGGCACCCTGAAATATCTGACATCCACCAACCAGCACTCAGTTTGGTAGATTACGGCCTAAACCTCCTCGTCACCCAGAGGAGAGACTCGTAGCCCTGCAGTGGGCTCATTACACGGAGATGTGATGATGATGATATTAGGTTTCATCTTAATCCTGCCACTGTAGGTGACAATGAGGCAGATATTGGAGCACAGTGGTATTGTAAAGACTGAATTATTGGCAAACCAGATAGGCAGCAGAATTGAAGATGTTTGATCGAGAACTTGTATGTATAAAGACCCATTGATTTTTGCACGGAAGAACCTGATGGGGTCCTCTCGACAGCAGTGGTCACTTGCATTGATTTCCTTTCAAGATATGCTTATCCAGGTATGGTCGGTTACTTTAAGTAAACATAATACGGACATTTCATCATGACTCGAGTCAATAGAACCTTCCGAAGGTAATAGTGGTTCAAGATTAAATAAATAAATAAATATTTCTGACACACAACGTTATCTAGCCCTAATTAAGTTTCTTAAAGAACTTGTGTTATGGATACTAGATAACTGATATACTTAAGAAATATATAAACATACATATTGAATAATACATATTTTTTATTAGAATAAACTTAAATAAACATATAAACATCCATGAGTTGACGACTAATATCTGTGTGCATCACACAAATATCCGCCGCCGCCGGGATTCGAACCCAGGACCTCTGGCATAGAGGGCAATTTATGTTACCGCTACACCAGACGGTCGTGCCGAGAGTTTGCAACTGTATCCTTAAAATAGAATAGGTAATTGTAATTAAACATTTTTACGACCAGTGTCCCTCTGTGTCTTTTAAGATACCCAAACTTCTAGTTAAAATGTAAAATATATTTAAAAATGATTAAATTGTGTTTTTTTTTGTATAATTATGACAACCAGTGAAATTCTAAGGTAATATTAAGGTGAAACGAACCTAAAATTTTGTTTTATTCCATTTGCCGCATGCAGTACTTTCAGTGCCCTACATTTCAACGCTTAAAAGGAAATATATCTACCGACTGTGCCTGGAACCGACAGGAATATATTGGCGGACGGACTTACCGGCTTTAATCCGGATCAAAAACGGTAAACCGGTAAATGCGACGGTATCCCGGAACCAATATCTCGTTGGGATAAGTAGGTATTAGTGTGCAATCACATTTTGAAAGACGAATTTCACGATATAGTTTTGTACCGATTAATGAAAGTGTTTTTTAACTTTGTAAGAAAACATTGCGATTTGAAAACTACAGCATTTGAGGGTTTAGATTTAACTGTTTAATGATAGAGTCTACTGTAATAAGTACAAATTAAAGTTATCGTGCGCTATAAAATATATAAAAGACTTCGGTGTATTCAATTCTTTAATAATTACCTACTATGGTATTGCCCACGAGAGAAAAAATAAAACGGCATTAACTCGACTTCTACCAAGTTTTACACAAACTCATACGATACTCATACTTCTACGATACTCATGTTTTAGTCATTTACGACATATTTGCGATAATTTCCATACACTTTTTTTGTGTCGTTTTTACAAATAGGGTACATTGGTAGAGAGACGTCAATGCCCTTTTATTTTTTTTCTCGTGGGCCATACTTTAGCAAAAACATATATGGTCTGTAATTACTCTTAACGTTGGATTGTTTATAACGTAACCGATCTAAAGATATGAATTCTAACAACCCGCTGACATGTACACAGAAACATAAACGGAACGAGTCAAACACAAAATGGCTGACACAAATTCATAATCATAAATACCTCAATTAATACTTCTCAAACTAAAATAATTAAGCCGCCATTACCTCGTCAAAGACGATACACATAAGTAATTTTTGCCCTAATCCCCCTTTAATTATCCCCAGGGTGGTCTAAAGTTACCCCATCAAGACCCAGAGTAGTTTGGACTTAGTTTAATGTATGCACATTATCTAAGCAAGTTGTGGGGGGTGGTTAGGGGTGGATCTACCCCCTGCCCCCACTTAGTTACGTGTGCCCAATTTACTAGGCATCTTAGATGTACGGCGTATATGGGTGCAGTGTTGTACTGTACCTATTTAGGAAGTTAGACTAGTATTGATTTTCTGTTCTGCTTGAGTAAATTCGGGCTCTTAGGAAAGTGAAGTACGTAGGCTTAGAGTTAGACGGTGTCAGATTTTCTTAGTTAAGTAATGGCTTATGAATGAAGAAAATGAAGACTAGATTTATTGATACCATTTTTAAAGTTGGTTGAGGTTTAAGTCAGCAAAAACTATTTGTTCGAAGTTCGCTATTTAAGGGTATGAAAATGAGAAAACTTTTATTTTTATCGCAGAGTTCAATGAAAATGAACCCGCAGTCGACCTCAACCTCGGCTATAATAACTGACGATAATGTCAAAGACAAGGCTAGGGAAGGTTGGCAATAAGAGTCACATAACAGGTCAGTGTGAAGCCAAAAAAATAATCAATTAATACTTAATAAGTGAGGTTCTTAGAGTTAATTATAGATTTAAAAGCATAACAAGATGTATCTGTACTGAATAATGAGTAGGTACTTTTTAAGGGTATAAGTTCTATTTACAATACAGTCTCGTAAGGATTAGTCATGATTATTTTGCCGCTTTGAAAATTCTTACATGCCCATTATATCCCTTTTTAAAGTTAATTCAGAAAGTATTGCATAATTATTTACAAACATTATTTACTAAAAAATGTTTTATTGGTCTTAACTTATTTTGAATACATCGCAAATTATCCTAACTAATCCACTTATTGAATACTATTCCCATTAATTTTAATATACCTACCATTCCTATACGCTGCCGACGCAAGGTACAATCGTTAACAAAACACTAATAATAAGATTATATAAGCTTAAAGGCTTAGAACGTACAATCTGGAGTAACAAAGGCCTTGGAGCGAAATCCTTACACAGTATATAACTGGAAAAGCCTTGCTCGTATAGTCCACGGAATACATAATGTAAGATAAACAAACCGCTACATAATGCCAGCCGAATTCGGGGATGGTTGGTGCAAGGCATAAGATACTCTATCTGTTGATGTTGAAAATATAGATTCGATATCCAATTTGACAGATTAATACTGATCAGAATCCCGTGGTCATATTTATCCTTCCATGGGAGGTATGGATATTTTTGATATGAGCAGAGCTATGTGGTGTCAAGTCATCACTCATCAGGTGTTTAGAAGAGTGTTTGCGGAGTAATAATTAACATGAGCAATTTTTCTTTTAAAATATAATCGCCAATGGTACAACCGAGATCAGTGTTTTGTCTTGCTGTCCTCACTTGCAATATGATAAAATATGGATAAGTGTGATAGATACTTAAATTTGAAAAATACTTTCAACCCTTAAATACTTAAACCTCTCCTGCCTTCTATCAGAATCTCATCAACGGTATTTGGCGGTGGAAATAATCAAGGTAGTTGCAATGACGGTAAGACTTACAAATACCTAAGGGTACCCTGTGTACAGAATTCTAAGGTCCGTGTAGGGTCGTTAGCCCTACCACCCTTGGATGAGCGTGTCGTAAAAGGCGTCTAATTTGAGTGGCCCCCGCTTGGTGGTAGGATCCCGCTGCCTTATCACGTAACTTGCAAGAGCAAAGCGATGGCATGAATTGCGCAAGATTTGCTAAAAAAGTACTAATTCGTATTACGTTACAGCAAAAACAAAGCCATAACAATGCGACAACTGTGCTGCCTCTATCGTACAATCGATGTACTAAAAGTGCATATAATTGACTTTCATACTTTTCGTGTGCACTTTTCTGTAAAATTTTAAAAGCAAACATCTGTTTCACATTTTATTAGTTCCTTTTTTAACTACCAAATTGTTTTTGGCGCTAGTATCGTAGCAATAAATGCATTCTGCGATCAACGAACGATTGAACAGCTATCGCTTACATAATACGATGTAAAGAATGGATCGCGCGTCCATGGCGTGATGACTGCGCCATTATAGCTGATCGCTAATATTTACGTGATAAGGCAGCCGTTAGGTTCCAACTGGCTAGCGACCAACCTGCAAATAAAATCTGCCACATAATACTACCGCTCCAGCGGTAATTTGTTCCAGCAATATTTTATGAAGAGCCAGTTCTTTCCTAGAAAAATAGCGGGCTTAGTCTTAATAAAATGCTCTCAGCTCTGATATTTTTCAACATTTCTGACAACTTAAGATGCTTCTTAGAAGTAAAAGTGCTCTATTAATAAATACCTAACTGCTCCTTGAGCTATGTTCTACTAAATCGCTTTTCGAATAACTTTAGAGCACCCTTTATAACTACAAAGGCACATTTCAGCGCTCACATTCCGTCCACCGTCTTGTTAGTTCACACGCCACAGACCACGAGTTTCTGCTACATCACATTTCTATACTCAACCCTGTTAGGGAAATTTTTAGACAGATATATTATAACTTCTTAGAGCGTGAATATGTAAAATATTTGTTTTTTTTTTATTAAATTTGGATTGTGCTGTTTTTCCAATATTTTGATTTTGAATACTAGTTCAAATTTTAGTAGTTAAGGTTAATAATTTCTATTTAGTAGATTTTAATTCTATACTAATGCAGACGTGGTCTGAAATATTTTTCTATATAAGGCATTTACATCAAAGTAAGTTTTAGTTTAATTGTTCACCATATTTATTTTTTACTAAGATCTAAGGTTGGAGTACCCCAAGTTAAGGGCCCTTTGATTTAACAATCTACGTTTAAAATGTATGTTTATAGGTTTCAAAATTGTAATTATGGTCCTAATTAGCCACAAGCTTACCTTGTTTGTTATAGATATTATCACAGTAAACTTGAAAAGGGTTTTTCTGTCAAAGGAGTCATAATAACCTCTACTATGTGAAGAACATAAAATGATTTGCTCTGGATCCCGCAAATATTTGCTTTGTTGAACTTACAATTAGTGATGTGCCGTTTAGGAGTAACATTATTATTTTAATACGAGCAATTCAAAATTAATATTTACGTACTACCTAGCCTAAAATACCTTATTTGAACTAGTTAAAGCAAAAAATAAAATGGATCAATTTAATTATGATATTGTAAGCGAATGCATTTTATTAACAAGATGGAATAATCACTAGGCAGTTACTTAGTACCTACTGAATGTGTGAATATTTGTATGGTTCATTAAAATTAATTGATTAAGTATTTTTTTAAGGCACATTGTCAACAATTGCTTTGTATTAAAATGTGTACTTTATTGTTTCAATGATATAAAAGGCGATATAGTAGAATATGATTTGCTCGATAAATCATACTGATAATAATAAAAATATACCTAGTATACGATTATGCTTTTAAGTTCATTATCATTAGGTACGATTTTATTTTAGTAATATAAAAAAATATTTCCGACAATTGCCATTTTGGGATACCTGATGCTTTCTGTGCTTGACTTACATACGTACAGAATTAAATAAGTAGTAAATTAGTTTTTATTTCTTAAAATATGGTTCATTTGTAAGCACTGCTTTATTACTAAAATAAATAAATAGTATACATATATGTACAGAGACGATGTGCAATAAAATGTACACGTACCTACACACAAACTTTTTAAAAAGTACAATTTATACCTTCTATTGAAATAAGTCCAAATATAAAAGGAAACATGAAAACTAATACACTTCTATTCGCAGTAGTAAACATTCATTAAGATTTCATCGATATTTTCCCCTCCCTAGTTACACTAGACTGCTTGAAAAGCAAAACCGAATTTCCGAAACGTCTAATAAGTCGGATGTTAACTCTGACATTACTATATCTACATGAAAGGCCAGATTAATAAGACCTGCCACTCCCATTCGTTCTTAAGCTAGTTTGTACTAAAGCGGATGTTCTAAGCTTTTTGGTAGATCTTGTTAGATTGGTGGTTGTGGTATAATATGCGAACTCTAGATATGTAGTAGTTAGAATAAGGTTGTATGTACGTTTATGTACTTCTGATATCTGTGGTTAGCATTATTTTGATGAATAAAATATCATACTTTGGTTTTTATTTGAGACTTATAAATAATTCAAAGATAAACAAGGTTGTCATACAGTATTGTTGAAACACTATGTACGGTTATGTAGGGGAGGGCGGGGTTGGTTCTAACGGGGATAAGAATTAACAAACTCATTCCTGCCAAACCTGAATTGATAAAGACATGATGCTCGGTTTAGGCAAACTATATACTAAGCCGAGTGTATCCTGACAAGTCAATTGCCAGCCGGTTGCAATATGGAATAGTTATACGTTGTGACCCAGGATTGACAGGTAAGTGAACTTTTCTCGCTTTGCAATAAATTGATTCGAAACAAATTTTTGATATTACTTAGCGTTTCCACTAATTTGAACTCTAATTTTGTGGCAATAAACTCATGTCATTTGTTTATTATGATTTTGATTCGTTTATTTTTTATATTTTTTAAGTGACTTTTGGGATAGCGTTAACAAATCAAGAGGGGTAAATATTACCCCACACTTACCCCATTCGGATGTATTAATAAACATCTATTTCTATATGGAATGTTAATAGGCAGACGAGCTTGTGGATACCTGATTTTAAGTAACGACCACCGCCAGTGGACATCAATAGCATCAAAGTAACATGCAAATGGATAAAAGGAAAGGAGAGGCATATAAAAAGGATTAGGATAGGAAAATGAAGGGACTCGAATTATTGTCCGGCATGCTCACACACCGCACCAAATGCAACAAAAACTATTATTTATTTATTATAGAATTAGAATCTTAAAAAAGAGAAGTAAAGGCTGGCAAGGATTGATTTGCAGGATTCATGAAGCGCATCGTAAAATTGACAATTATTTCTGTGGCAGTCAGCCTAAGCAGGGCAACATCTTTTGACCATACTAATGTTCACTCATTTGTCAAAAAGTAACAAAAAGTACTTAAAAGATATAAGTTACTCTCAGTTGAATCTCAGTGTTGACGAGACTGAGGTCACTATGGTGCAAAAGCCTAAGAAAGTGGTAGCTCAATGAGGTTCTAAGCAGGTAGGAGCACTTCTGCAGAACGGGTAGCCTTTTCACTATTGCAACAGCAGCGGCAAATACTCGTGCTATTGGTAATTTTGTTCAATTTCATAGACTGTTCATATTTTTGCGCCTGTTATATAGCAGTTTATTAGTCCCCCTGAGTGTATGGTGATGTTACTGGTGATAATTTATGGATGTCTGAAAAAGATTTTTAAATGATTACGACCCCGTCACGAAACATGTAAAGCCATCAGAAAGTGATCCAGTGTTACTGTTCTAAGATAATCAATACCAACGCAAGGCAGACCATACTTTTGTCTTTACCTCCAGCCTCCCTCCATTTGATCTCCCTGAAATTGTGGAAGATGCATTTCGTCTGGCATTTACTCAAAGCATCATTTTAAATACATTTCGATTGTTATGAATGACGTTTTACTTAAAAATTTAACCACGTTTAAGGCTTTGTTACTTCTTGCCCCATACGTTATAACTTGCCCCGGCTTTGTTAATAATTGCCCAACTGACTTTTTTGGTTTTGAGGGCTCTGCTTTTAAAACTACTTACGAAACTGATGGTTTTTGTAACTAATATAATAGATGAATTATCCAAGAATGCTTTTAAAGAAAAATAACATAATAATGTTTGTTAATATCGAAGATAATACAAAATTTATTAGTACCAGCCCCGCCCTCCCCTACTCTTGATATCTGTGGTTAGCATTATTTTGATGAATTAGATATCATAACTTGGTTTTCTAAGACTTATGAAGAAATCGAAAATGAACAAGGGCTGAAAGGAAGTAAGAAAGAACTGTCTTGTCATATAGTATTGGTGAAACCACAAAGCAGATGGTGAAACACATCATCGCCTTAGTCACAATATTTGGCATCCAACTATATTTTAAGAATATTATTTAGCCAGGCGTTTGCTCTAGGTGACTCTATTTATTGGCGAGAACTGTTGTTTGCTTACTATAACTTCTTATCAATAATTTCCTTAAAAAGCGATGTAGAGTAAATTAAGAGTATTTTACTTGAGTTTTTTTATGTAGGTAATCAAAGGCGGCAAAAAGAATCAGTTTTACCTTAAACATCATTATATAAAAACACGAATATCATTAATTATAGAATAAATGCACACCTATTGTTTCTCTAATTACACTGGCTTATTTTTCCCTTAGTGTGGACCATAACTTTACGACTCTTAAATGTGGTTGTTATAGTTTTTAAGTAGGGTCATATGGTAGGTCGAACCCAGGAGATTCTACATAGAAAAAGGCTGTACCAGTAAAACTACTTAGGTATGTATACGTATATACGCTGATGATTGAAGCCGAACAGTGGTTTTAGTCACTTAAAAAACAGCAACTTGAAGATCGTTAAGTTAAAAATATTCCTGGCTTTGATGCCTAAGTAGCTCACAATGCATTGGTGCAAGCACAGAACTTTATCGACTCGTGTGTTTGCGAATGTTCGTATAATATGGAGACTGGTTTGTAAGCAATAATTAAAATCTATCCATTGCCACACGGCCAGCTTAAATAAATGTGTGCCTTTAATTTTAAATGTTTGTAAAGATGTTGTACTCTTGAATAACTATAAAATATTAAATTATATAACATTAACAAAAGCTTACAACCAGCTCCATACAAACGAACATTCGTAAAGATACGAGTCGATAAAGTTTTGTGCTCGCACCGCATATTAGAATATAAACCCTTCAACAATGGCGTGAGTCTGCGTAGGCTCTATGATACATTGTAGTTATGTACTATTTTCCCTGTACCTAAGACAGGCGAATTAAACTTGCAGGCTACTTAGGTAACCGTCTAGCCAAAATTAAGTTTCTTAAAGAACTTGTTTTATGGTTACCAGATACCAGATATCGGATAAATAAACCTAAGAAACGTAAATATTGAATATAAATAATATGTATGAATAATAATATTGAACTTAAGTAAACATATAAATACGAGTACCTGGCTAGTTCATCACACATCACTAGTTCATAACACAAACCCAGGTGCGTAGAAGGCAACATTTTTACCGCTACATAGTTTGATTTCAAACTCACTAATTCAATAATTCAATTCACTCAAACCAGGGTTGTCTGGAAGAGATTGTCTGTAGATGATAAGGCCGCCTATTGTGCGCTGTACCTACCTTTATATTGTTAATAAAGTTATGTCTTACTCTATGTGTACAATGAAGAATAAATAAATAATTTAATTATAAACCAACAATCCTTACAATTATGTGGTGACTTATAAAAAGATTACCGATTCAATTTATTTTGAAACCTCTCCCTTTGCTTATTAAAATATTTCCCCAGTAATCAGTTTAAAAGAATCGAATGATCAACTAATTAGTGGAGAATTGGCGGCAAAAGAACCGTTTAGCGTCTCAGACAAGGCCGCCATTTTCTTTTCGATGTTGGGGAAGGTCGCGGACGATTTTTACTTCAGTTTTCTGTTCTTGTTTGAGTATAGTCTGTGCGGAGTGCTGTGGCATGCTGGGTAGGTATTTATGTTGTGTTTGAGAGTTGCGTCTTTTTATTATTGATTGAAAAGTGAGTTGATTAATTAATATATAAAATTAATTTTATTTCTATAAAAAGGTATGATGCAATACTTTAATTATGATTGTTTAGTTACTTCATTGATGCATATAAATATAAATAGATATATAGATCTATTTATCAACAGATTATTAAAAAAGAAATAAGCTGTATTTATGTAACCTACACGTAGCTGACTCGGTATGGAATGTTTATACATCATATCTCAAACATTGTCGTTAATCTTTCTTGGCGCACAGCCCATCTGAGCGCAACCATTTATAGAAAACGGTGTCTCTACAAATATTTAGAAAGCTAAATTATAAAAAAAAAACATCATAACCATGCCATTGCTCTTTGCACTGACTGCCGCGAGCTCGCGAACAGCCACGTCGGGCAATCATAATGAATATTTTATTTTATCATAGCTCCCCCCTGCAACGTCACTTCACCCCCCCGCCGCAGCCATGAACTTGACACCGCGGGAAAAATTAGTTCACAAGGCGAAAGTGAACTTTACTGAGTTCGCAGTTTTTGAACGAAGACCTAGACTGAGATAAAAAAGTTAACTTTTAAACGAGCCGCCGTCGTCGCGACTTGAGGCGAGCGATGGGTCTGAGTTGTACAGATTCTTCTTTGCGGGATTAATTTTGTTAGCTACGTATAAGACTTCTGTGTTTTCATTTTCTTGTTTATTAACTACTACTCGTAATAAGAGCTGAGACTTGTTTTGATATGGAGAGTAATTTAATGCTGTAAATAAATAATAAAAATACCCCCTTAAAATCATCCGCCCAGAGTTTGTTATTGAAATATAAAGAACTTCTGCACTAAAGGCATACCTACATAAATCCATAGTGTTTGAGCCGTCGGCCGATGATGTTTCAGCATGTAATACCGTCATGATTATTGTTAATAGATTGACTAGATAGTCATGAACCATGTTTTAAAGGTAATTGAACTAACTTTTTTGTTTTTGGTAGTTTAATTAAACATTAGCTTATAAGCCAAGGGAAATCTTACGTACAACACTAGAGTCACATGTCTTGTTTAGAAAATAGCAATAATACACATTGTTTTGAGAATCCGAGTCCGTGGGGTTGCTGGTTGCTGGGTCTGCTACCTCACAAGATCTTGTGAGGTAGCAGAATTGAGGTCCATGATGCGAAAAAAGTCAACAATAAAAATAAAACCGAAAGAGCATAGTTCTTCTTCTTCTTGTTTAAGTTTAATGGCAACCAGCCGTCGATACCAGGCGACGTGCTATTACTGCCAGTATCACGTGATGAGATAGACACGGTATTAGAGGTGATGTTTAAAATCAATTTAAAAGAGCATAGTTATCCACTTGTTGCAAAATAACAGAGTGAATATTTGATTGACGTATTTGACTTTGAAGTTTTGTTTTAGGGATCCCATTCTAAAATAAAATAAAAGTCACAAAAAGTTATAGTTGCAATCGAAATAATGCATTGCAAGATTATAAAATTAACATTATTATGTTTTTAATATGCTTTTGATATTATTTATTTTATTTTAAATGTTTACTTTACTGTTTATGAAAAGCTTTATGTATTTATCTTTGAAATAAACCACCAGTACATTGAATCAGTAGCCCCAACATTGCGCAGCTATTGTATGGAGACTCCTCACATTTGGTTTTCTATAAATTATGATTATTTTTATTGGGAAATATTCTAGTTCTGATACTTCATCATTTTATTTACATAAATCATACAAACTATCGTGCATTCAATTTGTCCATTAAGTGCTGAAACATGAAGCTTACTGACGGCCTGTAATGGACGTAGGTATTTGGTCCAAAACTTATATGAAACAATTACAAAAAATCTTGATAAAATGATGATAATGATATAATGATAAAACCGGTTACGTTCTATACGAGCTTTTTCCCGCAATTTCGTACGCGCTAAACTACCCTCCTTGTGGGAAAATCAGAAACTCCTTCCAAAATATAACCAGACATTCATTGAAAGAACCTTTTTACCAAGTTTCACATCGGTGCATTCATATTTCCCGTTCCCATGAGTCTCAGCACCTTGAGTATACTGCTTTACGTGCCCTCAGAAGCACTAAAACCCTCTTGAGCCAAGAGAAATAATATATATTTTATTATAAGGTTCAGTGGCGAAATGATTTGAGTATGTTGTCAGTTGGTGAAATGTTTACCATATTGGCTCTTGTCTGGGTACATGCTAGACTTACCCCTTGTTATCTTAATCAATATTGCAGCCAGACGGGGTTTTTATCCCGTAAGAATATCTTGATAAAATAAAGCTTTTTACTTTCCTCAGGAGCTGAGCTATCGAATGCAAAAATAAAGTTTTGAATCTGACTATCAACTTTCAATAATAATGCGTTCAAAGAAACGAATATACCCTTCACTTTTATTTGATCGCTAAGTGTGATGCTAAACTGCTATGTAATGTATAATTTCGAATCCCGCTGGAATTTCGGGACAAAAAGTAGCGTATGAGCTGTTCTGGAATGTACACTATCACTATGCTAAATTTCATCCATATCCGTCGAGCCACACTCCCGTGATTGAGGAACAAACATCCATACATCCAAACTTTCACATTTATAATATACTAGCTGTTGCGCGCGGTTTTACCCGCGCAATATCGAATCCTGCGGGATTTTCAGGATAAAAAGTAGCCTACGTGCTATTCCAGATTACACTCTAGCACTACGCCAAAGTTCATTAAAATTCGTTAGGCCGTTTTGGCGTGATTAAAGAACAAACATCCATACATACAAACATTCACATTTATAATGTTAATAAGATTTCACAATTAAGATTTAATCGACTTTCCTTTACTTATCTTATACAAGATACTTTGAGAAACTTCTCGTATGAGTTTGGTAAAAATGTTTTAATGTCATACTTAAACAGGTTTCATAACTTACCAATCGTTTACGCGTTTGATTAAAGATATTTATTTTATAATATGAACGCAACCCTTTTTAATGATCTAGTCTGGACTGATCTGGTTGATAAGTAGGTTTTGGCTTTAATCCATCAAGCTGGTTCCTGCAGGTGGCTCTCAGAATTTTCAGTGCACCGAAATGGTTTCTAACAAAACCTAACGATACAGCACAGAAGAAACAGCTACCGGGACCGAATGCTTACCGTGTCCTCCTTATTTAAGTTCATTAAACTGTATTTAATAAAATTTAAATATGATAAGTTTTAAGAATCAAATAGCCGTAAGATTTTTTTACCAATTCCAGTTAGAATTATAATCAACATTTCAAACTAGACTTAAGGTTTTTCTTTTCAAATAAAACTAAAATTAGTCTTAAAATATATTCATTTAATTAAATTAAAATACCGCATAAAAAGCATCAAATAGCTTCTACATAATTTAAATTAACAACAACTCAACGAAAGGTTTATAAAAAAGTTCAGAAACCGCTCAAGTGGTCCACTTGTAAATTAACATACTTTACTCAAAGCGACCAAACTAACCGGCTTTAAAATCCTAACATATAACCTCTTACTGCATATGAAGCTAATTAAAAAACTACAGGAGTTGATTTCACGAGTGGCACAGTTCCGCTACTCGCCGCAGTGAGGCGCCACTCACTTTGACAGCTCTATGTAAAGGAATGTTTTTTTCATTTTTAATGAGTGCTTGGAATGAGCCAGCTACGGTTTTGTATGAAGAACGCAAAGGGCGGTTTGTGTGCGTATATCAAAGACTTACATTGAAGTTTTTTTGCCTTTTTGCTCATATTCATAACGGTACGGTTATGGGAGTGATTAGGATAGGCTTATCAAAGTTGGTAAAAGACTGCTTCAAAGGTTTTATAGCGACGAGATGTGGGTTATACATAGCTAGGGAATTATTACTACGCAAAGTAACTAGGCGGAATTCAACATGGCATTCCATAATTTAAATTCTATCAACTTTTGTAGCTGGAGACTTCAAATCAGTATTCATTTTAAATCAACGCAATATTCATACAATTAATAATCTATACATATAATAAAATGGTAGGAAAGTCAAAACTGTACATTGAATATTTTTTTAAAAGAATACTTGGGGTATGATCTACAATCGAAACAGAAACAAAAAATATAGTTTTTAGAATCTTTGTCTGTTTGTCTGTTTGTCTGTTTGTCTTTCCGGGATAAACTCAAAAAGTACTGCATGGATTTACTTCAAATTTGGCATGAAGATAGTTAAGAAGTCGGGTCAACATATAGGCATATTATTATTACGCTAGCAGTGTTATAATCGTAGGTGCGTTTGGTGCTGCATAGCGTTCACGCAGACGACGTCGCGGGCAGCAGCTAGTTCCAAATAATTTAAATTAAGTTATGCTTACTTACTGGCATACGACCACGGCCATCCTTTAAATATATCTCTATCAAAATGACTTATATATAACCAACCCCTAGAGGGTTATAAAAGGGTTATGCATAAACATTTCAGCAGACACTATTTCCTTGTTTCTTACTTTTAAGAGTGTGATTTCAGTAATCGGGTTTTAGTTTTTTAATTTATTTTTCACTTATTTTGGAGTTATAGTATTCACATATTTGAACAGTGCTAACAACGCTATTTCATCTGTTACGCCACACGAAGCCGTCAATAAATTTTGTTTTAGTTCTTAGCTTTATGTCCCCTAGAGGGCGCTGAAGACAATTAAACTATAATCAGCGGACAATCAAGACGCTTCCAACGACACCTCATTTGTCTTATAATGATAACTAGTTAAGAAGTTACGAGGAAACAGATGAACATCCATACTCCACATACATACATTCAGGTCTAAATCATAACCCTTTTTGCTTCGCCGTAGTCGGGTAATTAATGTTTAACATCTATGAGGATGCTTTATTTGTCAACGGTTTTGATAATGCTGGCCTTACTTAACTAATTGGATATAATTTTTTTAAACTATCGCGGTTATTTTCACTTTGATTTAATGTATTTACGGGATGTACTTACCACGATTTTCGATTTTGACTGAGTTCCAGTAGTAGCAGATCAAAACGAATAAGAAAGCGGGTAGATCGATATATCTGCCTCTAACTGTCATCGCCACCTACCTACATCTGCCAGTCCACGATCATGGTGCTTGTAACAGCATCGAAATATCGGACGTGCGAAAAAAAAAAAACGAAAATCGTGGTAAGAATCCCGTAAATACATTAAATCAAACTAATTGGATATACATGTAAGTTTCCTACAAGAACTGGATCCCCATGATTCTAAGTGGATAGGGACATCAACTTAACTGTGTTGGGCCAGTAAAGAATAGCGAATAGCCTTTCGATAAGCACATAGTAAAAGGCGACTAATCCGAGTTTACTTAATATAAATTCTGTTGCCAAATATTAGCACTATAGCTTTGAAGCATATATTAATAAAAGCAGTTTAATTAGAGCCAGTTCCTCAAAAACGGGTGTGAAAAAACTACACTGCAGGGCTAGCATGCAACCATCGATAAATAGTCGAATCGAGAAGATAAATATTATTTCGTTATTTTATCCTATTATGTAACCTAATATGCGCACCATAATGGATAGAATTACTCGATTTGATACCATGATTAAGACCACAGAACCAAATCTGTCATAGTCTTAATAAATTACATACACTAAATACCATATTCTAGGAAAATATCGATAAAAGGCCGGATTTATCGTTGTCGACGTTAGCATGCTAGCCCCGCTGGGATAGTATACCTTATCGATGTCGTGGTTTCTAGTCCTGAAAATCTATGAGTAATCTGGTTTTAGAATTAATAGTCCATTCATTCTAGATTTCAATGTATGGGGAAAGCGTCAAAATTTTTACCTTTGTTTTGTTGCCGCTATATTATACCATGAAGTGCGTATATTACAATATACAACTCTCCCTTCCCCTCCGGGTGCAGCTTCACCCCTTCCCCACATGAAAAGTGGCCCATTTTTCAGTTTTTTCCAATTTTCAGGAAAACTATATGAGCTATGACAAAATGTGTAAGGGTAAAATTATTCATTAATAGATTCCCTAGAGACAAATTCTAACAGTTGTTTCAAAAGAAGTTATAGTTTCCAAGATACAATGTGCTAAAGTTGACAAAAACATTTAGGTACTATATGTTAGTCAGTCAGTCAGTGCTGAAATTTACGACTTTTTGACCTTCATATCTTTATAACCGTTTGACCTAGCTTCATGAAATTTTGATTTCTACATGTCTTTATAGATATACTTAACTAAACACACGTTGCTTTATGTGTTTACGTTAAAGAGGTTTTGAGTTATTGAAGGGTCAAAAGCTAATTAGCTATTGACAATATACTCGTATAGCGGATATATTTTTATTGTTTTAATATGTTTAATAGTTAATTTAGAAATAACAAAAAAAGGCATTACCTAAAAGTTACTGTTAATTGAAGTTAAATTTTTACCCATTAAAGATGTGTTCTTTAATCAACTTTGACCCACCATATCTTTGAAACCATTAATCCTATCAATATTAATATTGAGACTTATTTGTAGGCAATTTATCAATGAATAATTCAGCTTTTGACAATACCTCTTAGCTTATACAGTTTTCCTGAAAATTTAAATAAACTGAAAATCGGGATACATTTTAAGGGGAGAAGGGCTGAAGCGAAATCCGGAGGGGGAGGGAGAGTTGTATATTGTAATGTACTCACCTCAAGGTGGTGATAAACAATAAAGTGGCAACAAAACAAAGAAAAAAAAATTTCCGCTAAAAATCTAGAAGGACTTGGCTATAATTAGTATTTGAATTAATATTAAAATTGATTTAAAAATATAAATATGTTAGCGTGCTGATTGCCTCATGTGAAAATGTGGTCTGCATCTCAGTCTCAAAGGATTCTGGAACGGCTGTAGTTGTTTTGTAGTTGTTTGTAAGGATTCGACTGACGTCTGGCACACACTTTAGTTTATAATTTGTATTATCACCCCTATTTGTAATTCAAAGTCAAGTTATTTTTCGAGATGTTTGGTGCGAATATAAAAAGTTATCTCTTACGGCCGGTCTCAATAACTTACCAAACAAGTTAAGTGATAGTCAAACCTGTCACATATCTGTCATTTGAACTCAAGATAGTATGGGAATTTCTGTCTTTAATGGGGAGTTTTCTGACAGCTCATAAAAATTAGTTCAAAAAACCTCTATAGATGGCACTTTTAAAAAGCCGAAGGCGTTAAGTCTGTATACTACAATGTAGGTAAGTGGTATCTACCATCTATGGTTATTTATACGTTCAATTTCTGATACAGACGTCAATTAATTTATTTCACTTTTAAAAACAAAGTGTGGAATAAATTCTTCGCATTCGCCTTTTGTAAAGCGCCATCTATCGAAGCCTTTTGTACCAATTTTGTACAGTTTTGTTTTTTTAATGAGCTGTCAGAAAACCTCTCATTCAACTTTAACTGCTTGGTAAGTTACAGCCCGTTCACACATGATCCGTTTTACTGTATACGTTTCACTGGATACCTTTTTTGTATAGTAAATACGTATACTGAATACTGTGCCATATGTGAAGTCGCCCATACAACTCCATGCGCCATCGATGAAAAAAAAAACGTATCCGGTAGAACGTATCCAGTAAAACGGACCATTTGAAGAGAAGTGGTCATGTAACAAAGTTATAAATTTTTCGTCGTATTGAGAAATTAAGATCTAAGTTTTGCTTTTTGCAGTGTTTCAAACATATATTTCAAGTTGAGTTTTAAGTACCGCCCTCCATTAGCTTATAAAGTTTAGCCGTCCATTTCCGGGTGTATACCTATTTTCTTAACGTTCATCGAAGTAATAGAAAGCTACTTTTATAATCAGCAGCATTTCTATTCCCATAGAAAAATAAAAAATGGACTCGATAATTTGATTTCAGTTTCTCGATATGACAGATAGATGTCACTAGTCATGTCACATCAACATCACATTAAAACCATCCAAGTTTCGACATTCTGTGTCAAAATATTTGAGAATTGGAGATTTGCTTGTATTAAAAGCATTATAGAATTGGATTCACTGCTAGCAGCATTGCAAACTAGACATAATATTAAAGTTAGTTCATTTTATACGATATGTACATTTTTAGAATCTATCATATGTTTTTCTAACATAGTAGGGAACAGTTTCTGACAAAAACAGTGATTCCATTTAAAGCCGGAGGACTCTAATAAGTAAATAGGAATATTTTTGAGATTTTTTATCTCCATGAGAATGTATAGTGGTACCACTACCCATCAGGCAGTATAAATATTGACACTATATAACGCGCAAAATAGCATACAACTTGTGGACTCCTCACTATGTTGTGTACTGCAAAGCATCAGTGTGGATCATGCATGACTCAAAGCAAATATTCGTTGTCGATTCTCAATAGAGACGTCTCAAAAAATCTATAAGTACTTAATCTACACTCAAGTTTAAGTAAGCTTTCGTAATTTGACCCCTAATATTACCTAGATGCCTGACAGCGCACAGTCATAATTCAATGTTTATATTATACATAGTCCGTAAATGAGCGTGTGCAATTTAATTACCTAATTAGTAGGAAAAAAAAATTAAAAGAATGAGAGTGAAAAAAAAACATCAAATTGTACCAGCTGCTTCTCTTATCTCGCACACTGTTAAATTCAGTTAAGGGACAGAGGTTTGAAATGCGTTTTTGTGGCTGATGACTGCAATAGTCTCTCTCCATCGTTATTATAACTCCAAATTGGTCAAACGTAACATCAGATGGTTTTAAAGCCTCTGTTGTTCAGCCTAACACATAAGGGATAAGGCGTGAAGATATGTATGTATGGTAGGACGTTTGTCTTCCTTGCCTGGTCGAAAGCATGAGCATGAAGTCTATGGTGGTACACGTCTATCTATAAAAAATATTATTTATGAAAAATCTATTTTGTTGAATAATAGTTTTTATGTACCTAGTAATAATTTTTTTATGAATTACTAAGAAAGAAGAAGCATCAGAGAAGATACCTTATTAGAAAAGAGTAGGTACGTGTAGAATTTTGAAAAATCTAATGTGTGTGAAAGAAAGACATATAGCGCTGATTTATTATCCAGTGGCATCCAATTTATTCGCAAGAATAGTGTAGCATTATCAAATGGTTTGTTTGTCTAAAGAGGTTTTCCCCCACACAAAAAAAATAAAGAATTAAAGTGAAGTTCTAAACATAAATGCCAAATATAAAACGCTGTCGGCTTGACATTACCGCTCCACCAAAATAGATAGAAAAATACATTAATTTTGAAATTAAAATGAAAAAATTTTGGTGAAGTATTTTAAATTCAGGTTTAACCAAAATTTCAAATAGTGTATAATGTTTCGGTTTCGGTATTCTTTGTTGTTTGTTCTACTTCTGTTGTTACCTTTAAGAGCTGACCCAAAGTCTGAAAAGCCCGAAGAATCCGAGAACGAAGACAGCGAGTGAGTTCTGTTTTTCCAATATCAAATTTTAATTATATAGTAATAAAGCCTATTTCAGTCAAATTCAGAAAAGTGTATAAAATACTAACTGTATCTTGATCGTAATGTTAAAACTTCTGAGAAAAGTGACCCATTCGGAACTAGATTTGGTAACGGCTACTATGTTAATGTCAGTACGAGTGATAGTCACTTTAACATATCAAAAATCTACTTGAACATGACATTAAACATTATAAATAAACTCTGTATTTAAGTATAAAAGTATTAAATATGTAATAAAGTAGTCTTCGGCACTACATCTTATAAATATGACATCCCATCTTATCTAAATGTTCCTCAGTAAAACTAAATATACATTTCAACTTCTGCAGTCGTAACGAAGATAGCGATGATGAAGAAGAAGACGAGAATGAGGATGAGGAAGGAGGGCAGGAGAAATTCGGACATCACGCCGCTAGAAGTACTGTGGTCCACAAGTCTCTACTCACAAGAACTATGAAAAGGAGACCACTGGAGTGCTATGTGTGTACCTACAAGAATGGCGTTGAGCTGAAATCCTGCTTGGACCCTTGGAAGAACCGGTAAAGTGTAATTACAGGAAAAAAGGTCTTATCAACTGAAGCCTAGGGTCGATTGCTCCATTGATTTCTGCTTTAATTTTTTTGAACCATAAAGTGCATTAATTGTTCTTATCTTGTAGCTTATACATATTATTATAAAAAAAGAAAAAAGACATCTTTCACTATTATTTTTTCAATATTGTCTTTTTCATGAACAAGAAAGCTGACAAACGAATAAATAACAATTTAGATAATGAGTTTTATGCAGAATTAACTCATACTATGTATAGTCCTTGGGTAATATGCCATCCTTGTCGGTGTTTTTCCAACATCTTTAACAATCATCAAAAATGACATTTTACCCAAATTTACTAGGTAGTACCTGATCAACATGGGTTATACTTAACCAGTAGTAGTTATCTTCATGGGTTAATTTAAACTCTAAGCCCTACATTAATCCGATCAGATATTTTGTTTTTCAACTTGAGTATAATTTGTATATCATACTTGAAATATATCACACTCGCAAGGAAACGCTTAAGAATTTATTAGGTTACAAATTACAAAACCATTTAAAAAAAATAGATTATCTGTATTGTTCAACTATGTAGTGCTTTGCTAAAGATTAAATCAACTCTTCTTATGATTGAAGGAATTCATTATCGCCAAATACAATGAACCTAAAATTTACCTATCTTGAAGAAGTATTTGTGTTCCCTGGTTCTCTTTATAAAACCCCATCTTGGTGTGAAGCTAGGTCTAATGGACAGTGGAGCTCTGAGAACGAAGTAGCTTTTCCTAAAACTTCTTTTACACCTTTTTGATTCACATACTATGTAGGTGGTCACTAGCAAGCGAAACTTGTAGGCATATTATTATTGCCAAAAAAAAAATACAGAAAGACCAAAGAAAATTAAAAACACAAATTTAGGACAATGTGGGCGTCCTTATCGCTTCAAGCGATTTCTTCCAGGCACAAAAATCAGAATATTAACATAAAACAAAAATCTTTTTCCTTTCTGTCAACTATCTCTTTCCTTTCCAGAGTGCACACCATGACCTGCCCGAACTTGGACGATAAATGTTACACCTGGATCATCACTAGTGGCACAACGTACGACACCGTGATGCGAGGCTGTCGAACCGGCTGCATAGGATCTGCGGACACTATTTGTTGTGAGGTGTGCACTGAAACAAAAAAATATTTTTTAAACAAAGCGTTAAATTTTCACACGCATTTTTGGCCAAACATACTTTTTTGTATTTATGTAGACACTAGCTGTTTCTCGCGGTTCGACTCGCAGAATTTAAAGTATCGCGGTAATATCGGGATGAAAAGTAGCATAATATGTGCTATTTCAGACTGTACACTGTCATTATGTCAAATGTCATCCAAATCCCCTGAGCCGTTCTGCAGTGATTGAGGAACAAACATCTATACATCCATCCATCCATTCAAACTTTCATATTTATAATTTTAGTAAAATAAGAAGTTGTAGTAAGTGAGTAATAATATGTATATTAAAAGCTCTTTATAAAAATCTCTTAAAATATCACAACGTATTGAAATAGATCATATTTTGCAGCAGATTTCATAAAGGGTTGAATGTTAGTTTTTGGTATCAAGATATGCTATTCTAAGCTTTGTTCGAGTTTGGTGATCACCGAATATTTCTAAGCACTAGATATGATAGATATACAGGGTCAATTTTAATTAGCGCATCACCCTCTTGCAGGCAGCCTCTCCACATCAATCCCAATAACATTTGTTCTACGACTTCTTACAAATCTTGATAAATAACACAAAAAAATAAAATCAAAGAAATTTTTGCTCCTTACTCTACATTTTGTAAGAAGCACCTATTATTATTTTGAAGCGATATTTTACTGCGCAAGGTGCGTGGTATGCCCACGCTCAAAGTTAATAGATTTACGCCTCTAAACAGAGGCTATAAATATTTTTTGTATGTTAAAACTAAAATTTTAAAAACTGTTAATTTTAAAAAGTTGTAGAACAAATGTTGTTGGGATTGATGTGGAGGTGCGCTTATTAAAATTAACTCTGTAATAATAGGTGTTAAAGATTAAATATTTAAACCTGAGGATTGATGTTGTAGCATCATATTTACCGTTTACTGCCGAAAAATAAAAAGGTAGAGCAAAGATTAAAATAGCACGGACTCTTCTGGTCTGTCTAGATACAGCTGGTATATTTTTAATAAAAATTTAGTGACTCTATTCTAGAAGTAAACGTCATCGTGGCGCAGTGGACGAATACTATAATCATTGATTGCTCAGAAAATATTTATCATGGGCCGAGGTGTTCTTATTTTGTAACTATATCCTCGTTTGACCTTAATCTCACCTGATGGTACGGTAAGATAGAAGAAACTTGTCATAATATTGTCGGTATGAACCTAGTCTTGCCATAAATACTGTTAACAAAGAAAAAAATATTTTTCCATCGAAAATTACATTCATCACTTTTACAGTTTGTAAGTTTAATACATAAATATAAAACAATTTAAAACATAAAAACCTTATCAAATTAGTCTTCATTGGCTGCAATACATTCTTTTAAAAACGTTGAGGCCAGTTATCAATAGAAGCATGCACTCTTTCCATAGGAAAATTCTTCACTTCCAATCGTATGGATTGTTTTAGGAATCCAAATTATCATGACGTTTAGGGCAAACCGTACTCTCTAAAACTAACCATATATCATAATCTGGCGGATTACAATCGGGACTAGACGACGGCCAGTCTTCAGCTCTGATGAAACGTTCGTTTTCAACCAAGACTGCGTGGACCGAGGTTTATGACCTGGAGCCGAGACTTGCTGGAAGGACCATTCTTGATTATTGAACATGATGTTGTTAAGGGGCTTAAATACCTTCTCAAAAATGGTATCTTGATACACTTGTGCCGATGTTTTGATACCTTTTTCACAAAAGTATGGCTCACTCAGTCCCTCATAGCTAACACCCCACCAAAACATCAAAGAAGTCGGATAGTGCCCACGTTGCACTCTGTCGACTAGTTGGGTTGCACTCTGTCGACTAATTAGAAAGCTTCCTTAGAGCTTTGAGCATAAGTACGTTCATTTTTTTGTTAAAATGTTGCTCAATTGTAAAAAGATTCTCATCCGTCACAAAATTTTTCTGTGACCTCCCTTTGCGTACCGCATCAGTAGTTGTTTCGATTTCACCACCCTATTCTTTTTTAAATTATCAGTTAAGAAATGACCAGTGCGTCTCTTGTAGACTGCAAGTCATCTTTAAAATAGGCGACATGGTTCTAGGTGCTTCTCCCGAGATAAAATCTTTTGCAGGACAGGATTTCTTCGAATTCTTTCCCTTACTGATTTGACCACCTTTTTCGTACGAACACTACGTGGACGTCCAGATCTTTTCCTGTCACAAACAGAGGAGGTCTCATTGTACATATTAATAGCCCGGTACACAAACATTTGACTAATACCAAGCTTATGAAGAGTTTTAAAAATTGCATTTTGCTCCATACCTACTTTGTGTAATGCAATCACAAGGATTCCGTTCTCTTGATCACCCCACTCCGTTTTAATAACGCAAAATATTGTACAATGTATTGGCGCCAAAATAAGAAAAGATAATGAAAAATTATACAGGGTGACTTGTAAGTCACTTTTGAAATTCAAAGACGTGATAGTTTGAGAAGAAAAATTACAGTGTGACTGGTGACAAATTTTAGATACTGAAGGAGAACACTGTGTTCGATTCTGATCATAATTATGTAGTAAAAGTAGATTATTAATTTTTCACTAAAATTCCCTATAAATAAATACCACTATGTTACTATTTACTTTACATACAACTGAAAAATAAATATTAATTATTTACTGAGTAAACTTAACCGAAAGTTAAAGAAATGATTACGCAACGCATGGTTACGCTAGCGTTGGCAGCGATCCGCGCGCTAGGTCACGTGCCACTATTGACTCATTTGTATATAAAGTAAATAAAACATAGTAGTATTTATTTATGGGGAATTCTAGTGAAAAATTAAGTAACTACTTTTATAACATAATTATGATCAGATTCGGGTACAGAGTGCTCTCCTTCAATATCTAAAAATTGTCACCAGTCACCCTGTATGAAATGACAGATTCCCAATTCAAATGTAATATTTTGTTTATTTTTAATTGTTAACAGTATTTATGGCCAGACTAGGTATATCCAGTGGTATACTGGAATAAAATTTGGCGGTAGATTATATAAGTGGTGAGCCTCTGCCAGTGGGACCCTGAAGGGATCTTACTCCCGAGTGCCACTCAGATTAGTTTCCTTATACAATACGCTTATCCAAGGGAGGCAGGGCAATACTACAAAAATATTCAAAAAGTGTAACTCGTCATTGTCTAGGGATATTAATACAATGACTATTTTTGTTACAGTTCAATCGCTGCAACAACCAAGCCTTTACTCTACCGACGGACACGCGCCGTCAGGGACCAGCGGCACCCTCTGGTGACACGAAACGACTACCGCCAAGCGTGGTATTCTTTGTCACTATACTTCTGATCGTCCAAACCGTCGCCAGGGTTGCCTGCGTTTAAAATAAACAACACCAACTGATATTATGTTGCCATTACGAAAAATTCTCAATTGGCACTAAAATGAGGCAAAGAAACAAAGATTAAAATAATGAAAGTGTAAAAATATTTTGCGGATAACAAATATTTTTAAGCTATGTAAGCAATGGGTATCAGAAAACTTTAACATTATATTAGATATTGGATAGTTTTATTTGTAATCAGTCGAGTGATTTGTCGATTATTCATATTTCCAACAGGTATAGAATTTTGGAAGTGTGTGTTTAAAATGTTTTGTATTTATTTGCAATAAAAAACTTTTTTTATATTTGTTGTTTTTTTTAATAACCTAGAAACTACTACTATAGTTCGGCCGTTCAGAGAATGCGTTCCTGACACCTATCAGTTAGTCACGACTAGTGATGGGCACAACATAACACTGAGTTCGTTACCGTTCCTCCAAAATGAAACGCCGCGTTATTTTTAAGATTATTTTCGTTTTAAATTGGCGGAATCATTTAAAATTTGTATTTTAGTAATTTAAGTGGAAACCAAGAAAAGGTAATATTAATATAATAAAATTGTTTTATTTATTTTTTGTTACAAAGTTACAAATCTGTATTTCTATGCAATAAAGTATATTGAATTGAATGTGAGTACAGAATATTAATCAGACTCCGATTCGCTTGAGGAGGTAGTTTCTTCATCATCATCTTCGCCTACATGTATAATTATTTTATTATCAATAACAGTTTCAATCCTAATATCTCGGTTAAAATGTTCCATAATCATCATTGTTCCATCATCTTTTTCGTGCTGAATGACGGGGAAGTATTGTGGCGGGCGGCGTAACCTTTTATTTGAGCCCAGATTAGCTCAATCGCGTTATATTGGCAATGATACGATGGAATTCTTAGAACGCAATGACCGTACTCCAGAGCCAGTTCATCGATTTCGTATCGCACATTTGCCGCTTTATTTTCTTTAACTAATTTAATTAGCTCTGCTTTTAGCATCTGCATGTATGCCTTTTGCTTGTAACCAATTTTTTTTCGCGCATTCGGTTTGGTTTTAGTTTTATTTTTTAATTTAATAAAAGTTATCTTATAGTCCATTATTTTCAAATGCTTAAAAAGAAAAACGAAACGTATTATTTCACAAAGTATACCTGTTTAAGAACAGTTTACGATACTGTTATTATTAGCACAGCACTACAAATATAAAGCTTTGACATAACCTTGTAATAGCGCAGTATAGATTTTGAAAAATATTGTTTACCAAGTTATTTGACACTCAGTTTGGCACAAAATTATAAAATTCATTGATTATTGATATAATAATGTTGTTTTAATGCTCATCAATTTTTAAAACGGTAAATAACCAGCAAAAATATTTTTTATCGTAACTGCAACGCCATTACAAAGTTACGTCGTCAGTCCAATCGCGATGTGTCAGGAACGCATTCTCTGAACGGCCGAACTATATGTAGTGAGGAACACTGCAAACTAAGTGAAAACAAAAAATAGTACCTACCTACAGTAAATTAAGTATAGCTAAATTTAGTTGGCTGTGAACGATCAGCTTAATTGTTGAATTTTTGTTTTGTTATCACTGGCTTCACTGGGAAGACTATGTTGGCACTGGATCTATCTGATTTATTTAGTTACTAGCTGCTGCCCGCGACGTCGTCTGCGTGAACGCTATGCAGCACCAAACGCACCTACGATTATAACACTGCTAGCGTGATAATATGTAGCCTATATGTTGACCCGACTTCTTAACTATCTTCATGCCAAATTTGAAGTAAATCCATGCAGTTCTTTTTGAGTTTATCCCGGAAAGACAAACAGACAAACAGACAAAAATTCTAAAAACTATATTTTTTGTTTCTGTTTCGATTGTAGATCATACCCCAAGTATTCTTTTAAAAAAATATTCAATGTACAGTTTTGACTTTCCTACCATTTTATTATATGTATAGATTGGCATCCTTATCGGACTATATAGGGTGGTGTCGTTAGTAAGGGTAAAGTCTGAAACTTAAAGACATAGGTAAGATGATCTGTTCTTAGGAACCATGTCATCAATTTTAATTTCAAGAAAAAACTACTTACTCACAGAATAAGAAAACAAACTTGTAGCTACAAATAATAGGTACCTATTAAGGTACTAATATTAGTACAGTCAGCTACAAAAGTTGATTAACACATTGAAATTTTCAAAGTCGTTTTTCACCATATTGTGCCTATATAACGACTTATATTGATTAAATTAAATATGTATAGTTGTAATAATAAAACATAGAATTTAGTCAATATTAGTAGGTAGTTATATGGGCACAATACTGTGAAAAGCGACTTTGAAAATTTCAATGTGCTAATCAACTGTGATGCTGACTGTACAAGTAAAATAAAAATACATGAATGATGCTAAATAAAAAATATTTTGTTTTATTATTTAAAAGTTCCGGGTTTGATTTCCGAGCTGTTTTTAAATCTATGAATGCAGGTTTCCTAGTTATCTAATTCAAATATAAAGGATCGCATTTGGGACCTTTGCTCTTTGTTATTTTCATCAATGACCTCATCGAATGTTTATCATGCAACTGTCTTTTATATGCTGATGATCTCAAAATTTTTAACCTAATAAATTCCATAGACGACTGTGATATGTTACAAAAAGACCTTCATACCTTATCAGACTGGTGTAAATCAAATAACATGTTTTTAAATATTAATAAGTGCTTTGTTATCTCATTTTCAAATAAAAAACATAAATTGCATTACGACTACACGATAGAGGCGCACAAATTGATTCGGTCCTGTAACGGTAAAGACTTAGGAATTGTGTTTGATGACAAGCTCTCCTTTAGATCTCATTTCAAATATATTACCACGAGGGCTAACCAGCTTCTTGGTTTTGTTTTAAGGACTACCAAACATTTTAAAAAGGCCCAAACAGTAATTTATTTGTTCAATTCATTAGCCAGGAGCATCTTGGAATATGGAAGCTGTATCTGGAATCCCTATTACAAAGCTCATGTTGACGACATTGAAAGGGTACAGAGAAAATTATTGAGGATATTATGTTATCGTCGTGGTCTGGGTCGCTCAATTCCCCCATATGTAACAAGACTAAGTTTATTTAAAGTTCAATCGTTACAAACTCGTCGTTCATTTTTTGATTTAATGTACCTCTACAAGATTATTCATTCAGTTATAGATTCCCCGGAACTATTGATGCAAATGTCATTTAATACAAGGTACAGCGCGCGTAGGTCGAACATCACTAGCCTGTTTGCTCTGAACACATTTAGGAATAATATCTCTTATTTCAATCCACTCGTACGAATGGCTCGGCTATATAACGACTTAGGCAAAGAGTCCTTAACTCTAGATATTTTTGCCGATAATATTAACGCATTTAAACAAAATGTTAGAGCTCTCCTTTACTCAGATTTAATGTAATTTTATTAGATTTAATTTCATATACTTATACATTATTTTTTTATATAATTTTTAATAATTTTTTATCTTGTTTTTCTTTGATGATATTTTTGTTTGTGATTTCGCTTTTGTTTGCCTTTTGAAGTATAATGGAATTGTTTAAATTGTAATGCATTAGTCTCATATTATATTGTCCTATTTAATGACCTAATAATTTTTTTCTGATTTTATGTTAATTCAAAATTTATTTTCTTATTGATTCATTATGTTATCTCTAATGTTTTTCTTTAATTTTAATTTTTTATGCTGCCTTAATTTGATAGATTAATATATTTGGATTAACAGTATATTTATTTGATCGCCTTCGATATGAGATGTTTTAGTATTAATTTATTGCTTTGTGTTTATTGTCTTCTTATTTTGATTTATATATTTGTATATTTTTTTTTTAATTTTAATAATTCTGTTCAGCCCAAGCCTTTTAACTTTTATTTTTTTTAACAAATGCTGTCTTAAGTTCTTCATATCTTTGTAATACTTATAATGATTGTTGAATGCGCATGTATTGGGTTACAATTTAGAAATGAAACTAATATATATAATATATTACTTTACATAAATTTATTATAATTGTAATCTGTTTTGTGCATATATATGAATAAATAAATAAATTGAAATTCCATTAACATATGAGGTATCCCTTCCTTTTATAAAAAAATTGATGTAATACTTTATTTCTTAATTTTTATATGAAAATGAATATTTAAATTCCTACATTTCCAAGATATCAGAGACAAACAAATATAAATCTTTCATCTTATTTGGTTAAACGATTAATTGTCGTTTTAATTTGTCATTTTAAGTAAACTGTATCTATGTTCTTATGAGAATTAAGTTCTTTGAACCTAATGTTACTTTGAAAACACATTAATTTTGTGCAGTTGACGAATTTGAGATACAGAAGCAGAGCACTCTGTACTCGATTTTGATTATAATTATGTAATAAAAGTAGGTATTTAACTTTTCACAAGAATTCCCTGTAAATAAATACTACTATATTACTATTTACTTCACAAAGAACTGAGTCAGTCGTGGCACGTGACCAAGCACGCGGATCGCCGCCAACGCTAGCGTAACCATGCGCTGCGTAATCAATTCTTTAACTTTCGGTTAAGTATGCTCAGTAAATAATAAATATTTTTTTTTGTATTATATTTTTCCTCTTCATGTGTGATCTCAAACTATCACGTCTTTGATTTTCAAACGTGACTCACCAGTCACCCTGTATAGAAAGCCTATCAACGATAAACGAAAAATCTAAAATACTTGTCGAGAGATAAAGCAGGCACTAATCTCTCGAATAGATTTACATCGTAAAGTAAGTAAGCAAGAAACTCCGACATATCAAGCCTTTTAACACCAACCCTCAGTCTTCAATAAAGTGCGGAAACCGCTCGACAATTTCAAGAATTTACCCTCAACAACCCTCAAATTGAGGGTGTCCAGTATGTTAAGGAAACACTTGTTTTCACTCCATATGGATCAGATTTATTTAGGGACTGGACTTCGAGGCGAAGAACTCAATTTAGACTCAATTGTCGGGGGTATAAGAATTATTTTTGCTCTGGTCTTGTGATTGGCTAGGGGATGAAAATCTCCTATATCCGGAGCGGATGTGTGGTGATTTTTATTGGTTATGAATAAGGGTGTTGTGTGAATTGACCGACAGGGGTTGAAAGCTGTTTGTCGGGAAAGTTTGAAATTCTTTGTTATACCTCATTTATTGAAGGTTTTGTTTTGAAAGTTACTTATTAGTTAGTTAAGTTAATTATTCGAAAAATATTTATTTAAAAGTTTATATTTATAGTTGTACTTCTTTGAAAAGTTTACCCAATATGATAGGTTAACACGTGCTAATATTAGGGACAGCATTTTTTTTCTAATCACCTGGTCATGTCAAAAATAATCTGTTATACTAAAATAGTACTAAAAACGGTAGAAATAAGAGTCAGTAAGCTTCAATGACTAGAAATGTCAAATAAATGATCGATCATATTTTTCGACACGCTCCATCGGTCAACAGTAAGAATTGTACAATTTTGGTTGTAGTGATGTGCCAGGTTTATCGATGCTGTAAAATTTATCATTTGGCTATAGGTTGTAAAAGTGAATTTTGACTCGCTACTAATATAATGTCTATGGTAGCAAGATGGCTAACTCAAAAACTAAACTAACTACTTAAAGGTAAAACAAGTAATAATGACTTCCTTGGTCTTCTTTTCTTTCTTTTCGTTTTATTTTTTGACTATTTAATTTAGTATTTATATAAGTATGCTACGTAGTTTTATGCCTCGTATCTATATTTTTGTATCGTATATATGTTGACTTTTTTAGCTTTTAATATTTAATAAAGTACTTTCATTCTGGACTGGGAGAAAAAGAAAAACGCTGCTTCTATTCCCGGGCATACTGTAAAAGTCAGTTAAAGGACAGAGGTGCTATGGGAGGTATTTTTGTGGGTGACAGGCTGACCCCTGTCCCCTGCCTCCAAATTTGTCAAACATGACATCAGATTGTTTGATAACCCAACTCTTGAGGAAGGTTATTGGCTATATTTTATCCCGAAATTCCCACGGAATCAAAAGTCACGCGGGTAAAACCGCGCACGGTGGCTAGCCAGTAATATTTGTTACGTATTTTTTTAAATGTATTACAAAATGTTGCAGTAGTTCATATAATTTAGTCTTAAGTTTTCGCGATTCATACTATTAAATAAAAAACTTTTTCACCGGATTTATCGCGTATATTGACATTTTAAATTTTAACTCGACTTTTCGGTGTCTTTGCAGATCCCGTGGTCAGTCGCTCGTGACAAAAAAAGTGTTTTATTTAATCATATAATTTACTTTCCGTAATATACTTCATCGATACTTTTAATATATTCTCTTCACTTTTCCGCTACTGACAAGTTTAATACGCATTATTGGCCAAGTGATCAATGATCCACGGTTATATGGATCAATAAAATTATGCATAATCATCTCCGCATTGTCAGGACTATTGATATTGACCGTTTGTGTGATTTTTTCGGTGTTAAATAGGAATTTTGCGTATTAAATCGCTGAATGGTACTGCGAAAGTTGTATTATGTCTGGCTTGTATTTAAACTTATGCAATGTCATGTAAGAATAACGGTTTGAATTTGGGATGCTATGTTTTACGTTTTTGGTTTGCGTTTAGCTATTTTATCTATACTGTGACTAGTTAAACATACGCTTACGGTTGTACTCTGAATACTCTGATGGACATTGATAACGACAAATTGTCTGTCTTTTTAAGTAAGTCGCTAAATGTAAGATTGGAGTAAACCTATTTAGAAAGGTTCAATGCAAAATGAAAACACGTAACACTCATGAAATAAGGGTTAAATTCGATTTGATTATTTATAAAAATGATACTTAGGTACGTTGTTAAAAATGTTTTTTATACTTTAAGACCTTAATGAGCTAAAACTTCTTGAGTACAATAACAATGACGTCCTTACAAATAAAAAATGCAGAATGTCAAGCATGGCCGTAACACAACCAGCACACAGTTTAAGAGACATATGGGGAGGAAAGTTGAAAAAAATTATACGAGTTCCTATAATGATACTTATTTATAGCCAATTAAAAGGTAAATTTATTTGACGAATAAACTGCAATTTTAGAGAAGGTGCTAATTTTTTGATAGTCACGATGTTCAGATTTGGAAGAGACAAAGAGTGCAATGTGTGAGCATATTTGCGCGTTTATTGCCCCGCGCGATGACCGGAGATTGGGCTAGTTTCACCTTTGACTGTTTGAGTGTTCTAAGACAATTTTTGTTAATTAAATTTTCAATGATTTTTACAACACAGGTTAAGTAATTTGGTCTGTTCTCATTTTATTCATAGAAATTATTATTTTATCTGATGGTGGGATGTTTTGCGTTTCTTATTTTCGTATCGTTTTCTGAAACTCAGAAAATCCGCAAAAACTCAAGTATTTCTTAAGGTACCGATACACGGTGACACTGACACCAACACTAGTGTCGACACAAGTGTCAGACGCGTCCACACGGTGAGCAATTTTTAGTGTCGACACTAGTTCTGAGATCGAGTGTCGCGGTCGAAGTGTATTGGCCGTCTACACGGAGCGATGCGCAATTCAGTGTCAGACATTCCATCGCCATGAATCGATATTTACGGACTTAGTTAAAATTAAGAAATTAATATCTACTATTAATTTTACATAACCGGGAATCGAACCTGGTAAAAATATCGTTTGCATTTATGAAAAGGCACATTTTATTTAAAATATGACATCAGTTGCAAAAAATGAATTCCATTTTCAAATTTCAAATGAAATGACACACCCGCTGAATAAATGCGTTCTAATTAACCGACTTTTAAAAAGGAGGTTATCAATTGGACCCGTAGGTATCTTAGTCCCTATGTATACTTAGATCTCTAAATTACGCAACGGATTTTGATGCGGTTTTTTTAATGGATAGACTGATTCTTAAGGAAGGTTATTATGTATAATACATGCATAATATAGTAGAGAAACACTGATATTAGATGTTTCTAATGTGATGTCGTAAATAAGCACGTTCTTTAGCGCTTATATTGCAAACGCTGGCTGAACCCTATGAGATAGACCAAAATGATGTACTACAGTATTGTCCACCTTAAAAAGTTCAACAAAAAAGTTCGCGATGGTATATGTCTATCTCTTAGGGATAACCCACCATAACCATTTTTATCCTTTACTAAAAAATTGTTATTTACGAAGTAACTTTAAACAATACAGCATTCATTCTTATCCAATTAAGCAATTTAATAAATTGTGCATTTATTATAGATCAATATGCTTTTTACAGCATGTAATTTAAGTGAATATTTCCAAAGATATTACAAATTTAAAATGTGCCGCCGCCATGTTGCTCTAGCTAAAAGTTTCGCGCACGACCGAAAACCGCGACACTGGTCTCAGACACTGCGCTCGTCGCGTCTACACGGCAGCTAGAGCGACACCAAGCTAGAGCGCCCCTAGAGCTGCAACCGCGTGTCGCGGCACATGACACACACGGACACTCGGTGTATACACTGAGTGTCAAGTGTCAGGTGTCGTCGTGTATCCGCAGCTTTACATTTTTGGTCTTCGTCTGTGTTTTTAGCCTGTGACTTTCCGGATATCTCATTTTGTCATCATATACCCGATGTATTCGGAAGGTCTTCTCTTTATAATCGCAGTTGACTGATATCGCGCGCGCCGAGACTACCGCAAACGTACTCACTATATTAAATTAATCATGACTGTAACGTTTCATAAATAATATTTTTTGCTATAATTCACACAACCATTATTAAGCCCAAATTAAGTTTCTTAAAAAAACTTTTGTTAAGTACTGAAAAATAAACTTTACAAATTAAAACATGGTGGACTGGGAGGGACTGGGAGTGAAAGAAAAACGTAGAATGTGCCACCTGCTTCTCTTCCCGGGCATACTCTAAAAGTCAGTTAAGGGACAGAGGTTTCAGAGGCGTTTTTGTGGGTGATAGGCTGACCCCCTGTCACTACAATAGCCTCTCTCCATCTTCACAATACCTCCAAATTTGTCAAACGTGACATCAGATGGTCTTGTAACCTCTGGTGTTCTGCCTACCCCATAAGGGATACAGGCGTGACGTTATGTATGTATGTATGTAAATATGTAACAATACATTTTAAATAGATATATGAATATTAGAAATAAGAAAACATACATGCCAAAATTTGTGTTCATCACACAAACATCTATCTTGGTATTTATTATATAACCAAAGAAAGCTAATAAACTAAACGTGCTTTTTATTTTGAGGTCTGTAAAATTATTTCGGCTATCATTATATTTCTATTTATATTTTAGAATCATACTTGATATTCTTTGGTTTGGGTTTAGGAAATTTTAGGAAATCGAAAACAATGAAAATAAGCTGAACGTTTATTTGGAACAAAATCAATTTCTTTCATACAGTTGTAGTGCAAATGCAACCTGTGATTTTTGAGTGATACCCAAAGTTCAAAAGCTCATCTTTGCACCGACTATCATGAATACTTTTTCATTAAGATACAATATAAGATTAATAGAGATTACTAGGTGGTCAGAAGTGGAAGTCACCATTGGTCGGTCAGACGGGAGTGTATTTACGGACAAGACTTTTTTTTTGTTGGCGCGTGTCCAGATGACCGCTACTGTACATACCGGGCCCGGTAAAGCTGCGTGCATAATGAAGGTGCTTTTTAATAAGCATTTAAATTAATATAATAAAATAATTATTTCGTGCAATTAAATGAATTAGGACGCTTTGCTTGGGTTGCTCGGCAGAACTTGGTCTAAGCTTTAAAGTGCCTTTATGTGTCTTAGTGTGACTTCAAGAACTCAAGATCTGTGCGATAAGTATTGAGAATGTATCATTCTTGAAAACAAAGATCTCAAAATTTACTTAGAAAGTATATATTATACGCTGTAATCTGTTAGCTCTGTAGTTTTTCTATCAATGATAGTTTAATTTTGAAAATACTGAAACAAACAATACATTAAATTGTTATATAGATAAACACCCAGACACGGAACATTTTTTTTTTCTTGTTCTGTGCGGGAATCGAACCCGCAACCACTGGCGTCTGAGGCAGATAGGTTTACCCCAACGCCAAAGTGGTCGTCAAAGATGTTAGTATTCTTCTTTACGCTGGTTCGTGTCGTAGTCCGTACTCCTTCTTGTTTACCTTCCCTTTTACGCGTTCTACCTGGTAGCGCTGCCGTATCCCGTCGCCCAGAGGTCTGGGTTGTAAATCCAGGATAGCTTGAGGCTGTTTTGAGGGGGCTCCGGTACTCTTATCACAATGAGGCCCTGGAGGCGATGTCTACTGACGATCACCCAGGGGGATATAATTTCACCCGCTTCGATGGGATAAATAAACTGTTTGCGTTATACCGCGTATGTACGGTTAGAGAGAGTCCGTTAGTCTGTCTGATACTAAAACTTTAATGGGGGAGAGAATATAACTTAAACAGTGGGTAGAAAAAAGTTCTCATTCTAATTTCGTTTTTAAGGATGCGTTCAGTATAAAACTGTGTCTATTGGCTGCGCCCGTAAATTACATCTAATATTGATGTATCACATTGTATTGTATAATTTTAAATCAAGTAAGAACACTATGATCTTTTATTTTAATTTTGATATAAGCTTCTTTTATCTGAAGAGTATACTCACGTTTTTTTTTGTTTTATTATTATTTTTAATTATTAAAAATATTTTTTCCTTTCTTTTATTGCTTCCTCTCGGATCTCTGTAGACACTTTGCACCTACGAATGAATAAGTTGAGAATTTTAGTAAAGTTAAATCTCGTCAGAACAATTACAAAATGAATTCACATATATTTTGTGTAAGTTCCATTTAAATTTTAATGTCTATTATTTCGCAACCAATATGAATGCAGTCTTACCACAAATTCAGTGATATGCGACGTGTTTGAATATAAATAAAGCAAATGAGTTGTATTGATAGCTTTACGACTCGAATTGTAAGCGCCAGAATACGGTAAGTCCATAAAATCAATAATTTATCTAAGTGAGATTGAATTGTTGAGGCTATAAAGGATTTGAATTAAAGTTTTATTGACCACCGCTGCTTCAGTGAATATCTTAATTTCATATCAACTTGATGAAACATCACCTGGAATATTTTAATACAAGTATAAATTAGTTCATAAATCATTAAATTTTATCTTCCTGCAATCTCTTTCTTTATGAATTTAATGACGAAAATTTCACTTTGTTCCGTTTAGACAATGGGCCAATTTGAAATTAGACTCTATAGTATTAAGTATCTCTTATGTCAATTTGTCAAATTAGGGGACTCTTGCAGCGATAGGGGGTCAGCTATTGCCCACAAAATTTTCAAAGAAATGCAATGACAAAACGTAGTACTGTATAGTACATATTCACTCAAATAGATAAGCTTGTGTCGAGATAAATAAAATAATTAATAAAATCCCCAGACAATCACACCAACTACTTGGCCCCAAAGTAAGCATAGCTTGTGTTATGGTATACCATGTAGCGAACTAGGGGGGAACCTAGAATATAAATACATAAATAGATATTTTCACACTTTACTTACAAACAAAACCTAAGAAGACTTTGTAAATACGCTGCCCGGGAAGAGAAGCAGCACAGTACATTCTATGTTTTTCTTTCGTTGCCAGTCCAGCACGAAAGCAACAGTTTCTAACAGAAATAGATGTTAAAAAGACGTAAAATTAGACGGCGTATATCCCATATTACATGTTTTATAGTCGATATTTCATTAAAAATAGCAAATAATCAACGAATGCAGAGCAATAAAAAACCAACTTTGCGTTAAAACTTTGGCTGAGTTGAGAATGTCATCAACGTAAACATTCCCCAAAATCATATATATTTTTTCAAAAGTTTGAAACAATAATTTTCAAAATCAGTTCATAATTGTACGAAATATAGTGTAACAAAGACACAAAAAAAACATACAGATGAATTGAGAACCTCATTCTTTTTAGGAATTCGGTTGAAAATGCAAAATACATTAATGAGTTTAATCAAATTATGTATTTATTAGTAGCGTTGGTAGTAAATAGTAGAACAATTATAAAAAATAACCTGACCTTCATAGTGTAGTAAAAACTTAGAGTCAAAATATTTAACTATTACTATTGAAAAAATATATTAAAATTCCGTAATCGGCCTCTTTGAAATCAACTTCTGCTTTAGCAAGTTTAGAAGTTTGACTAATGTTACCCGTAAACAAAACAATACTGCATTATTCGAGTATATTACCATAGTGAACAAATGCCATATATTAAGGTACGCTAAGGGCTTGACGCAGGACAATAAGCTAATTACAGGTTTGGCCCTTATGGACTAAGTTACTGAATTAATTAGAGTATATTGGTTTTCTGTTGTTTGTTTTAAATTAAACTGTTTAACTGGGTAATTTAATAATAGCCTAGGTACTTTATGTTCTAAAAACGCGGTGCTTTATTAAAAAAAATACAGATAATATTGGAATATTAAAAAATGTTTATTCTCTCTATTAAGTTCAAATGTATTAATTATTATTATTAAAATTATTAATTAAGTTCTTGAAAATATTATTTAATCCATCTGGTTAAGAGAAAAAAAATCTACAACAGACTACGACTAAGAGTCGTAACTTCGGTGCTATTCAACATGAAAAAAAAAGTTCCAAGTTGGGTGTTTATCTATTTATGTATTTATATTCTAGGTTCCCCCTAGTTCGCTACATGGTATCCCATAACACAAGCTATCCTTACTTTGGGGCCATGTAGTTGGTGGTATTGTCTCGGGATTTATTATTATTATTATGCATACTTATGACTACACGCCTTTCGGCGGAAAAGACCTGACAATCGGATCATTCGGTCGGGTATCAGGGCAAGAGAGAAAGAAACCGGCGAACGATTCAGGCAGTGTCGAGCAATACCGCTTTCTGCATGCGTGCTGGAAGCGCACCACTGCCAATTATTATTAAATAATAATAATAATAATAAAATGTATTTATTATGGCATCCTGGCCCAATTGTTAGCATTACAAATATCTTAACAACTATGTTAGTAACACCTTTTATATTCCAAATTAAAATTATCATAAATTCAAATAGTACCTATGTCAAAATTCGTATCAAATGTCCCTAGTAAAATTAACAAGTCCAGTAAAAATAATAAAAATAAAATACATTAATTAATTAAAACAAATCCTAATAATGTCTAAAATAAAATTAATCTATGTCTTATTATGTCTATTAAAACACAATATGATTTGAAATAACTCGATTGCTGTTAGTCTACCATTGGATGTAGTTGTTGATTGCAGTCTTCTAGTTATGCGTCACAAAAAGATGCTCAATTTCCAATTGGGTTGAGATAGACTTTTTGTTTATGAATTGGAGTATAGTCACTGTCTTAAATTTTCTCACATGAAAACTTTTAATGCACAACATTTAAGGGAGCAAGTTTAAGGGCAAACAGGGACATTTGAACTTTGATCCCGATACAAATATAGTTTTTAATGTTTTTGCCTCATTGAATGAAGAAAAAGCTGTTTTCTTTTAATTAGGTTTTCATACCGGTGTATCTATAATCTGGTCTAACTTTCTTGCTAGATATCACTTTAGTAGCCTAATCTAAATTGAAGTTCCTTCTTTTAACGCCAACCTACGCGGTCAGAATTTCCATCGCCACCCCCGCTTTAGCCAGGCAATTGTTCCAGCATATTAACCCATTATTCAAGTAGTAATTATCATAATAAATGCTAATAAAGTCGCAACACTGAGGCTTGTAAATCATGTGACGGCTCGCCTTGCTATTGGTTTTGTTGTCATGTCAATTTTGTTCTGGACTGCGGTCTGTAGGCAATGTTGCTCTACTTGAAATGAAAATGAAATATGAAAAGTTTTTATTCACAGTAAGTATGATAAATTTACTCTTTATGATGTCAAACGTTGAACCTTGAGGGAGGTGGCTGTCTAGCAGTGTGCGTACTTGATTAACAATTGGTACAATTTTAAAAAAAATTTAAAATTGTTGCGTTGGTCACAGAAGATGACCTAATTGTTAAAACAGTATTTTACGTATTAACACGACATCTAGTGTCTTTACCGTCCGTGGTCACGTGACTGTAATTATTTACCCTAACTGACTTTCGCCCACACATTAATAAATGATGTGATGACTGCGAATTTATAAGGGAATTAATGTTTGTTTTGTTAAATTATTGGCTATCGAATACCCTTCATATAAAATCTGCTACCATATATGTATATGCCTTCTGTATTCCATATTCGTGATGCATTCCGGTAACGTTTAATGAAGAGCTAATTCCTTCCTGAACCCGCGTGCTCTTTTCATTCTGTCTTCAGCCTCATCTTCACTTAACATCAGGTGAAATAAAGGAGAGAGACGAATTTAGTTCCCGACAAAAAAGCCTACTTCCATTTGTTATTTTTTATTAAAGAATGAAACTATGTCATATAAAATCCAATAAAAAGAGATTTCAGACTTCAGACAATGACAAATTTAATTGAAGTGGAGTTACTTTCTCCCACAATAGCACCGTTACATAATATGCCCACGCGCCTACGCCTTACCCTGCAGGACTCACAGGACGAAACCTGTACACGGTTTTTATTTTTATACAGTAAAAATGATTTTTGTTTCAATTATCATACAAATTATGAATATTTAAATTTAAGTGTGATATTTATTGTTGAAATTTGAAAAACAATGAAAAAAAAAACGATATCTCGAATCGAATCTCAATAAGCACCTATGGTTTTACTGGATTTAGTTTTTATGTGACCGATCAACTAAATACATACACTTCATGCAAAAAACTACGGTATTAGATATAAAAAATATTAATATAAGAGACATTTTAATGAACGATGTACCTATTTTGATTTCGAAATAAAAGAAAAGGTAAAAAAAGTATTTTAATTTTACTAATGTCTAGCTGTTTCGTGCCGGTTTTACCTGCATAATTTCTAACCTCGCGGGAATATTGGGATAAAAAAATACCTATGTTCTATTCCTAGCACTATCACTATGACAAATTTCATCCAAATCCGTTGAGCCGTTCTGCCGTGATTGAGAAACAAACATCTATACAAACTTTCACATTTATAATATTAGTAAGATTGTCACAGTTAAGTAGAGATAAAAGTATACATTTATACTCACCATTTATAATATATAAACTTCAATACCTCGTCACATCTACTAATTTAAAGAAAAAATACAAAAATCTTCAAAAAGAAAAAAAAACACAAATTTCATACAAAAATCCCCAACAACCTCAAATATCCACAATTGTCAACTCGGTATGATCCCTGCGAACTTTAGAGCATCTCGACACAGTTGCCGAGGTCACGACCCATCTTCCAAAGGCCAGTGTTTGACCGATAACGACTCCGGCCTTAAGCGATCAGCTGGCCCATTGCACCATGCAGGTTGCCATGGGAACCGGTGTGGCATTTTCGCGGGTTTTATGCTATGTTGGGGGAAATCGAAGGTGTATTTGATGCTAGTATCTGTAAAAGTTAAGTGTAGAGGTAGGTAGTTGAATTGTAAAAGGAAAGTGGATCTGTAATGATATTAAGTTTGGTGTCCGAATGTAAATTTAAGTTTTTTTCATTTCGTCGAATATGTTTATAATATAGAAATGAAATTTTATTTAAACGTATTTATAGGTCTTTGTTTGTATAAAAACAATATATGAAATAAGATGAGAGGAGTTATACACCTTATGGCTGCGGTTCGGGGCCTGTAATGACACCGAAAATTCGTGTTAAAAATGTGAAATAAAATTATACGAGATAAATCCGTATAAAAAGTATTTTATTAGATACCTAAATGAATTGTGAAAAGTAACTCATCCTTTTTATGATATTATTTGTAAACTATATATACCAATATTGAAACAAAAATGATTCAAAGTACACTTTTAAATGACGAAATAACCTAATTTGAACTGCATTATATTTCTTAAGATTTTGCATAGATTTCAAATTACAAATGAGCATAAATCAGTCGACCAACCTATTGAGTAATCCGTCAGCCGACTAACTCAATTTATTGATTGAAAATCGATCGCTATTCCTTTAAGACACTGCGCACGAAATGCGCGACCTTTCCAAGATTCCCACACAAAACTGTTATTATGAATAAAATATACGCAATAAGGGTAAGAATATAATATTGAGACAATAGGCTTCATGTGAATAATGACCGGTACGAAAACATTAGAATTCAATAAGAAAATAGTATAAGCAATAAATCTTCAAACATGGCTATCTGTATAGGAAAGATCTAGTTTAAGACTTGTTGTGGAGTCATATAAGCTAAGTGGACCAAAGCCTATTCAAATAGATGCCCATAGCGGCTGAACAACAATTTGCGCGCTGTTTTGACACCTTCATACATAATAATTCGATGCTTAATCGGTAAGGCGCTTGGTTTAACGCCACAGTGCTGTTGTCTGTAATAATTTCTGTATAACGTATTCCCTTGACCGTTTTGAAGTTCTATATTTTTGTACATTTAAAGTTTTGTTGGGGGGAGACGTGGTCGCTAACTATGGGCCTTATAAACAAGCTTAAAGTCGCTCAGCGGGCAATGGAAAGGGCTATGCTCGAAGTTTCCCTGCGGGATCGAATCAGGAATGAGGAGATTCGCAGGCGAACCAAAGTCACCGACATAGCCAGAAGGATTGCAGAGCTGAAGTGGCAATGGGCAGGGCACATAGCTCGCAGAACAGATGGCCGGTGGGGCAGAAAAGTTCTCGAGTGGCGGCCACGTACTGGGAGACGCAGCGTAGGCAGGCCCCTCGGACGATGGACCGACGACCTGGTCAAAGTCGCCGGTAAACGCTGGATGAGGGCGGCGCGGGACCGAGCGACGTGGAAGACCTTGGGGGAGGCCTATGTCCAGCAGTTGACGTCTACAGGCTGTGGATGATGATGATGAAAGTTTTGGACTATAATATAACATTAATCCTTCCCTGCCACTGTTAGAGCGTCGTCGAATTGCCGATATTGTGTTTTACGTAAAATTTGCCTAAGCAAAAATCGATTCGTCATATCTACTCACACAAATCGGTTTGAAAGTCTCTACAAAACTCTTTCTTTATTAGATCTCCAAAGCTTATTAACAATATTTAATATTTAAGCTTATAAACAACAATTAATTTAAAATGTATGTTATTACCTTTCTCTGTCTTATATCAATAGAGCATTATTCTTTTTCTACCTTAATTTGACATCTAATTTTAAGTTTATTATTAACAAGCTATTATTTAATGTATCGATATGATTTAAATCAATTACAGTCAATTTTGAAAACTTTTTTGTATAAATATTGAAAATTAAATTAAATTAAAATTATTTTTGTATAAATATATAGACTATCTATCTAATAATAGACTATCTAATAAATGAGGCACCAAGCAAAGGGTATTTTGGAAATAAGCGTCGCCTCCCGGCAACATTCATGCTGAAAATGCCCATTTGACGCATATACTTATATTTTTTTTCCATTAATTTCAGTCTAATGTGTTCAAATTGTGTCAATAAATTATTTTTATTTATTTATTTATTTAATATGGTTGACTATCCTGAATTTGATTTGTTTACCTCTTCTTCCGTTATCATAAGAAATGCATTAGTAAAGTGTTGGATGAATGCGTTCCCTCATTAATCCCTTTACATATATATATATATATATATATATTTGTTTTTCTTTCTAGCATATTATAAATTTTTGTGTAATTTTCTGTGTCTTTTCCTCATCTTAATAATTTGTTGAGTATGTTTACTTTAATATTTGATATTGACATAGGTGCCTTCTTTGTTCGTTTTTATTACTTTGCTCTTTTAAATATTTTTATTTGTTCTTTTTGATTTCGATGTTTACTTGGATACTTGAACTTCTATCTGTTGAGATTTTATATGCGAAAATGTTTAAATGGTGTGCAGTTTTTATTGTTTAATTTTTTAAAGATTTAATTCACTGTATGTTTTCCAAAAAAAATAAAAAAAAAATGTTTTGGATCCTTATTCATATGGTCTCTGGGTCTCTGTTTTTTGTTTGACCTCAATCTCATTGTAAATAAAAAACGTATACCCCGTTTCTAAATCAAAGTCTTATATCTGCTTACAATTCCAAACCTATTCTCTAAGAACGTATAAATAAACAAGAATAGAAAATCAGAAATATCTACACGAAAATGACGATAAGCACGCAAAATACGTGTCTCCAAAGATAATCTAATAAGGCCACATATAAAATATGAAGTAACGGTGTATGTTAATTACAGGCAAAGTTTACCACCACAATACAGACGGAGCACACGACGTACCTATACGATATAATTGTTCGTTGGACTGACGCAAATAAGGGTTAAAGGCCAAGAAAGATCCATAACTCTTGAAACGTACAGAAATACTAAACCACAGAGTAGATTTGAGAGTATCTGTAAGTTTAATGAATAAGCAGTTGTTTGTTAAAGTTGTAGTGGTATTTTTTAGTCTGTGGTGATTTGGAATACACGTCCCCAAAAGGGCAGGAGCGTCCAGGGTCATGGGTGAGTTAGGGAGTAAGGCCATTTTACATTGTTATGGAGATGGTGACAAAAAATACTCACATTGTTGTTTCTATTGTTGCTCGATGGAAATATGAATGGATTTCTGAGGTACTTTAATGAATTATCTTTATTTTGTTTTGTGAGTTAACGTGAAGTATTTAGTCATGTTTTTTTGAATTCTGAGGTTTTTATGCGGATGTTTTGGTTCAATATTTAAGAAACAGAACATTTAATAATTTTATGTTTAAAAAAAGTGCAAACTTGTAATAAATCCGAGTATTGTTCGTATATTTCGGCGGACTTTATACGAAAAGTGGCCACAAGCCAGGCGGAACGCGATGGTATATAAACAAGGGTTCAACATATCATTTTGGCATGAGTGGAGGTAGTCAATCCCTGAAAAAATATGTACTGGTTTTTCACTTTTTTAACGTCCCATACGTGGCAATAAAGAAACAGACTTATTGTTTTGTTTACTTGCACACAAGTATTTTAATTAATTTGTACATTAAATTATACTTTAAATTGCAAAAATACTTTCCCGTGGGACACAATACGATCATCTCCACAGGGTATCACGGACAAAGCCAGTCGTCTCATACATGTCTATAAAAGGTTAGTTCTTATTACAAAGTATTTAGATAACTCATAAGTGAAGCAAAGAAGTGACGTCTGCTTTATTTTCCGCGTTTCTTATACTCAATTGTTGTATTATAGTGAACTATCGAACGCGAACAATAAGCAAAAAAACTAGAAAGTTCTACATACGTTCTCATTAACTTGTTAAGTTCACGACATACTTTCTAGATGTCAACTCTTTGTGCTTATGTTATGACTTAGTTTGTGACGGATATGCGGTTAATCCGTTGACTTGATGATGGTAATACGACATTGATATGTTAGTTACATTATCACTGAATTTGAATTATGAAAATTGAAAATAATTTTGAATTATAATATTTTTTTTTACCCTTGGATCCGTGATTGCCTAATAGCTTCTTTACTTTTGTATCATAATTTCAATTATATAACAAAATGTCTTCTAAATGAAAATTGATGAAACCGAAAACAAACACCTACTCTAAAACAAAATTATTTATATCGTAATCTATTTAATTGATATCCCTAAGGGCCCACGCTGCGTTCTCGTCTGTCTATACGCGTAGGTACCGTACGTCCGTATGATAATAATAATAAAACTCTTTATTGTACACCAACATAGTGACACAGACTAAATTAAAATAACAATCACAATTAACATACAAAGGGCGGCCTTATCGCCGAAGCGCGATTTCTGCCAGGCCACCCAGCGTTTGACACGCGTGACGCAATTTCGCTGCAAAAATTCATTGGTGTGCTTGCACAGACGTTTCAATGGAATACTATATGGCTAAACTTCGATTAAAATCAAAAAACAATGTACGGGCGTGTAGTACCACGTCCCACGCGCGCGTAGCCCGTTCCGTACGTCCGTAGGTAGCGCACGCGCGTAGCTACGTCTGTAGTAGTTTTGTACGAATATGCGCGTAGCGTGATGCAGCGTTGGCCCTAAATGCGTGCTTAATACTGTAACTCAATCCATATCATAAGATACAATTTTGGTATAAATTAAGAAAATTATTCAGGATGTCCCGCAAACCCTATATAATACCTTCACGGATGTATTCTAGTACCCATGAGGATTACAGAAAATATATAAAAAAAGAAAAAATCTAAATTTATTTTTAATTTTTTGTATGAAAGCAATAAATTTCGACATTATAAAATTTTCAATTTTTCTTTTTTTATATTTTTTTTGTAATCCTCATTGGTACGAGAATACATCCGTGAAGGTATTATATAGGGTTTGTGGGACACCCTGTATAAACACTTAAACATCCATGACTTGAGGGCTAATAACTGTGCTTATCACAAAAACATCAACCGCCACCGAGATTCGGACCCAAGACCTCTGGCCTAGAAGGCAATGTAGCATACATTACATACCACAACACCAGCCGGTCGTCGGTATTTAACATATTTGTTCTAATTTCAAATAATTCTACGTCTTACATCCTAAAATTGTAAACTAATTACTCCTGCGCAGCTTAGCCATCCAGCCGCAGTTGTAATCAGTACGTGCGATGCGTTATCAGTGAGTTCCCATGGCCAGGGCAGCCGTCGTTGAGGTCGCCGATGTAGACCTGATGGTCATCTCGGAAGCTCAGGAGCGGAAGTGCTTTATTTTATTTGTACTTTTTTGAAATATATACTGATATCGAGGAAATCATATGCTGAGATTTAACAAACCGAGCTTTTTGAGTAACAAAGATTTTAAGATAAAACGTAAGCTCAATTATATAAATAAATAAATATATAAATATAAATATTTCTGACACTCACACAACATTATCTAGCCCAAATTAAGTTTCTTAAAGAACTTGTGTTATGGATACTAGATAACTGATATACTTAAGAAATATATACACATACATATTGAATAAATACATATTTTTTATTAGAATAAACTTAAATAAGCATATAAACATCCATGACTTGACGACTAATATCTGTGTTCATCACACATATATCCGCCGCCGCCGGGATTCGAACCCAGGACCTCTGGCATAGAAGGCAATGTATGTTACCGCTACACCAGCCGGTCGTCGAATTGTTTGTTTATGCTTAAGCATAATGTATTTTTTATGTGTGTTTGAAAATCAAAACTGATATAGTAAGAAATAGCATATTTAAAAACGAGGAAGATGATCTTTGAGGACTTTGAATTTGAATTTAGTAGAAGGTTGGATTCGAATAGATCTATCACCCCCCGGATAGGTGCGTCTCGCTTGACAGTGTTAGTAAGCCACCAAATATCACCCACGCGGCGATTATGTCTTTCACTTTTGTCGGCCTTAATTCACTTACTATCAACTAAAAGCACAAGTCGGTCAAAATTATAAGATTTTTTCTATTAAAACGATAATTGACGTTAAGTTGAAACATTGCCATCAGCAACGCAGTCAGCTCTCGATTACTTAATATCATAACCCACATACTATTCTGCACTAAATAAAATAAAAATATACGTGCACAGATTTCAGTAAAAGTATTGAACTTACAATATATTCATTTACCAAAATACTTTTATGTCCATCTGTACCGCGCGTAAAGATAAGAAATAAGAGCTTTTTAGCAACGTTTTGAGTAAATGTGAAGTAGACAACGGATGTTAGCGTTCCAACTTGACTTATTGTTCATTGTGGCTTCTAGATATAAATGTTCAAAGATCTAGGTTCATTCCAGCCTACGAGCTACTGAGTTTTTTTACTAAGAACTTAACGGTGTTTAACTACGAAACCATCTGGTATCTCTATTTGCTGTTCATTAAACATAAATATATATAAGAAACATCCATGTGTTTTATTTCATATCGTGATCATATAAGATAAAAAAAATATCCTCTTTTTGCTTTTGGCCAACATTGTTTGTTATTTATATTTTTTTAAATTTATTTTTCTCAGTAAATTGGTCTAGTTTTGTTTTCTTTTGTAATGCTGATTTTATTTTGTTTTTATATTACCTATGATCAATTTAAGTTCTGACATTATTCGATACTATCAAGTATTTGTTTCTCATAAGAAGTTCTCACTGATAAGTTTGATTTGAATATGTTGAAATTATATCTGTCACTGCAGTTGGAGATTATTTAGAATTATACTAAACAGATGCTATTAACAGTATTTGTGTTTCAGTTGACTTGTCAATAAACTGTATAAATGGAAGTTAATTCGACATTAAATTGCGATAAACTGATAGATTAGGCCTACGTAACTCTTACGTTGTTTCTACTTAGTCAGGTTTAGTAGGTAATGTATAGTCAGCGTCTGTTGAAAGTATTTTGCGTACGTTGTTACGACTTTCAATTGTTTTTTTCAGAACAAAATTATACAGAAATCACGTCAATTACTCATATCAACGTGCTACTCAATAAACATGACAATGGAACCGTGTCTGGGTGCTCATCTGTATACGGTTCTCTTCTTAGGTTCTTATCGAAAGTTTTGCTTAATTTGGGGCCATGTATTTGGTGTGATTCTCTGGGATAATATTTTTTTTCAACTAGAAATTATCCAGACTAACTATTATAGGGCCTCAAAGTAAGCTGAGGTTACTTGTCAAGGAACATTCGGACCTGATGTGACTATAACCGAGATCCTCTGGTGCATTAAACAATCTTTTTATCATAGAGTCATATATAGCAGTATAATTCGAGTATGATAAAGCAAACGATAGATTTCATTCATTAATGTAAAGAAAAGGCAGGTAAATCCACTCACTTTACTAATAAGTACAACCAGCAGGGCTAGCATGCAACCATCGATAAATAGTCGAATCGACAAGATAAATATTATTTTGTTATTTTATCCTATTATGTAAGCTAATATGCGCACTATAATAGATAGAATTACTCAATTTGATATCATGATTAAGACCACAGAACCAAATATGTCATAATCTTAATAATTTACATACACTAAATACCATATTCTAAGAAAATATCGTTAAAAGGCCCGATTTATCGTTGTCGACGTTAGCATGCTAGCCCCGCAGAACTAATAACTTTCGTTATTAAGAGACGACAACGGGTGTTGAGAATCCATAGCATAATATATAATTTTATTTCAATTAAAATATTTACTTTCATTTACTGTACAGAATGTATTGACCATCCAGTGTTTGTAATAGTAAATCTAATTGAACCCACAGCCTACAGACAGCGATGACTCACAAGTTCTTACCAACTCATTGATAGGACCGTGTGAATGAAGTGTTGCGTAAATTAACAGTACGCAATTATTTTGAATGAAACTAAACATGTGGTTAAACGTGTTAGAGCTATGCCTAGGTAATAAAAAATGACAATCAAAACAAATACATGTGTTGCATCATAGAGTTCCAATAAAAAGTTGCTTCATATAAATCGAAGTTAAAGCAATACAAGAAATGTTACTGACAGATCGACGGTACCTAAATCTATGAGCGGTCAAAATGTCATCGACCCAGATGTTGACGATAGTCGATACCTGCTGATTTCTCGCGGTATGTTGGTTGTGGTGTTCTTATGCCCTGAAACTAAATAAAAGGTGGTTAACATGACATTTGTTACGTGTCATATTTGTCACAAATGTTTACGTAGTATACCTATCGTCATAACTACAATGTGATATATTACAAAATAAATAAATTTATTCTGCCTCCTCATGTGATATGCGTATTTGCTTAATAGGTAGAGACCATAGAGAGGGGTTGATGAAGGTACCCGCACAGAAACGTTAAAATTTTAGCGATTGGGTAGTCTTAGTCCTAGCTAATCGCCCTCTTCTTAAGCACGAAGACTTCTTACGATGACTCGTAAAGAAAATAACTTCATAACAAAATACATAACTTCATAAAACACATAACTTCACGCCTGTATCCCTTATGGGGTAAGCAGAACACCAGAGGTTACAATACCATCTGATGTCACGTTTGACAATATTGGAGGTATTATAATGATGTAGAGAGACTATTGTAGTGACAGGCCTGTCGCCCACAATAACGCCAATAAAACCTCTGTCCCTTTACTGACTTTTACAGTATGCCCGGGAAGAGAAGCAGCTGCTACATTCTATGTTTTCCTTTCGCTCTCAGTCCAGCATGAAAGCTATTCTAGCATGAGGATTATTCTAGCATTCTAGTAATCTTATTGGTGTGTTTGAATGCATGTTATACTCAACAACTCACAAGCAACAAGGATGAAATTCGGCCGGAGTGGGTCCAAGCTTTTAAATTTATAGGAAGTTCCACGCGAACTTGCAAAAGCTAGTTTTAAATGTTGTACCGGTAAAGATAATTAAACAAACAGCAGCTTCATTTTAGCTGCAAATTTTTTGATTGCAGTATTAAAGTTTATTTGATAAATATTTGTCGCATGGTAGCATACGATAAAATTTAAGACACTTCTGATTAATTCAAAGTTAAAACTTGAGATATAATGTATTATAATTAGTTAATAATGTTTTTAAGTGAGAGGAAACAGGAAGATTTAGGAAACAATTAGGGTACAGTTTCCAATATTGTACCGGTTAGTGAATAATCCAAATTTCCCTCGACTTTAGAGGAGTTGGAAAGAAATAAATGAAAAAAATATAAAATCCATCTATTAAATGACATAGTTTTTTTATTTCAAATGTCATTAAACCTTTATATAATCTAAAAATTACAGTTTTTTTTAAAGTCCAACGGTCCATTTAAAGCAACCAGTCTCTTTAATTGTACCAAGGGGTCTCCTTTATTGTACTTAACAAAAATAAAAATCTCAACATGATGGATTTTTGTTTTAAACAATCTAAAGCCCTCTCTAAGTTTTCTTTTGACCATTTATAATATTTTTTCTCCTTACCAGACATCTGAAAAAAATATATACATATATTTAATACTTTAAAAAACAAGCTCCTAAATTGTACCAGTCCTTAAAGGATACTTTAAGTTGTACATTTTAGGCAATACACTTACATACATTTAAAAATTCCGTTAGGAAAATAACCTCAAACATTATGAATAACAATGTTTACTAAATAAACTATAAAGTACAGTTACACAAGAATATAAATCATAAAACAATATTGTACTTACTATTAAAACAAAAAATCTTATCAAATATGACAAAAAAATAACAATAAAACGTCGTTTTTTTTGTTTTCGCTCCTGAAATCTTTCTTTTGCAAACACGGCGAATCAAAAATGGCAGCTTCATTATTATGTTGGCAATATGATTAAATAGTGCTGCACGCTTAAAAAATATATTTATGGTTTGGTAGATTTTAAGGTGGTACAATTAAGGAGCCAGTCCATTTTACGCAACTCCACCCTACCATTATACAGGATGTCTCGTAAATATTGGACCAACGGAAAACCGGAGATACAAGGGGTCGTCTGGAATCCGAAACACCAAATTTTTTTCCTAGGCTAAGTAGTTTTTGAGATATACCGATTTTAAATATTTTGTAATTTTTCACCTACCGCGTATAAAAAATGTGTCATATTTTTTTTTTCATGCATTTTTTGCAACTTTTTATTTCATAAGATAATTAAGAAGAGATCATTATTTTTATCCAATGTATTAATAACGAATATTTATCTGCAAAAAAAATAACAACGAAAACGTGTAGATTTTTTTTTATTCAAGAATTTCAAACTTGATTTTTAAACTAAGCTGGTGTAAAAAAAATATATGACAACCTAGTTTTTTATTTTAAAAACATCTACAACTCATACAGATTTAAAAAAGGTTTGTTAAATCTACAAAAATATTTAAAATTTATTTTTATCATTACTCAGATTGGATCAGAGACCTAATTGTCGAGGTAAAATAAAATGAAAGAAGTAAAGTAAACTTTTAATATTTATTAAGCCTTATTTTATTACATTAAAATATGCTCGAAGTGTCTACCTCTTGCTCGTACACATAGTCAGCATCTATTTACGAAATTTCTTTTCAGTCTTCTAAGAGCCACTCCGTTATTTTTCACCAATTCAGCTACATGGTTTAATTTTTCACGTAACGCTCTCTCATTGCCATTTACTGTTTCATACACGGCTTCTTTAAAATAGCCCCACAGAAAATAATCAAGTGGATTTAAATCCGGCGAGCGTGGTGGCCATGCAATTGTACCCCCGCGTCCTATCCATCGGTTCGGGTACGACTCGTTTAAGTGATTTCTTACTTGCCATGAATAGCGTGTAGGCATACTATCATGCTGTAGCCACATCCAATTGTGAACTTCTTCTGGTACATCGTTTAACAAATTACTAAGCTCTACTCTTAAAAAAATTAAATAATGAGCTCCATTCAGTCGTGGTGGGAGTTCGAATGGACCGATGATTTGTCTGTTTTTTAAATGGATAAGTTTTTTTTTTATTTTGTTCCTACTATTTTCATAAATCATGATTTCACTAACTAAAGCTCAGTTTTCCCTTACCTCAGCAGACATTAGGACCACACTCTTGAAAAGCTCAGTAGACAATAAGTCTTCAACCCGAATTACTCCCTCTGGAACCTATTTTGGCGCAAAGTAATGAATCGTCTCGCAGGCCGAGGGTTTCATTACCAATTTGACCAATCAATTTATTTACAAAAAAATCTAACCCTGAATTGAAAAGCAAAACTATCTGTAGTAACCCATAGGAAACTATAACCTTGCAAAAGTCAATCAAATTTAACCCGATGAAAACCGCATTCCCTGCTTACTCACAAACTCGCAACTTTTTATTGAAAAGATTTGTAATATTGCAATTTGATCAAAACAATGGAATGAGTAGGTGTCGGTTATTAAGAAATAGTGAATTATTACCACCGATGAATGGAAGAAGACAAATTGTGTACCACTTTGAGCGCTTAGCTGACTAATTTTGGTTATCTTTGATCTGCTGAATTACGAAATATTTAAATCACTGTTTAGTCAGGGATTTCATTAATAATTAAAATTATTATAACCTGAGTTCAGCTGAACAAATTAACATCTTTTGCTGAATATTGAAGTGGCGACAATGCTGGTACTAAGACCTATTTAAGGAGAGTAGCAATGTTATTCTTAGGAATAAATATCATCTGTTTAGGTGTTAAGCTGTTTTATGAACAAGAACAAGATAGTACAATTTCATCACTTCAATTTTATTAAAACTTACGAATGAGTGAGATTAGGTTAAGCGCGAATTTAGTCACAAATATAAAAAATATACTAAGTATCTACTCGTGTTAACCAATATTCTTGCTTATCTTTCTGTTTAAGAGTGAAAATATAAAAAAAATACCAATATACCTATTTAATTACGAACAATCTGACCGAACACTTCAATATGAATTTATTGCTTTTGCTTGGTGGTAGGATCCCTTCTGGGTCCGCCTGGCTAGCGACCACCCTTTATATAAAGTCTGCCGCCAAATGTTACCGCTCCGGCGGTAATGTGTTCCGGCAATATTGTATAAAGAGCCAGTTCTTTCCTAAACCCGTGTGCTTTCATCTTCGACCTCATCGTCACTTACCATCAGGTGAGATTGAGGTCAAACGCGGGTTTAGTCACATATAAAAAAAAAAAATTGCCTCTCGAATAGGCCAGAATGATTTGAACTCCAACTGCTACACTCAAAGATCAATAATATACAAAGGCGTCAAGTAGCAAAAGGAATACCTCTAATCATATCTCAAAATCTTAGTAATTTTCAAATAAACAAGGTATACAAGCAACTGTATAAGGGAGAAAGTGGCAAGAAAGATACAAATAGTCGCTCTGGGCATAGGTCACGCGTGTGATGCGCAAGCGACAGTTTCTGTGATTTCTATGATCAAACATGAGAACATTCTATAAGTTTTAAGAATTTGTAACCGAAATAAATATAGGTAGACGGCGTAGAATTCTATATTTTATCATTCTGTTATTATTACTTAGTCATAATACTAACTCTACGTGTTTAGTATTATTAGGAGGTTTCACGATTTGTTTTATTAAAAATTATTTTATATTAACCTTTCACAGTAAAGGCACGGTAACTTCTAGTTAAAATGTACGTACTAAATAATTAAAGGCGATTTTCGGTAAGTATCATTTTTTATTTATCTTTATGTTTAGTTTTATTCTGAGATTTTTTGAATATTGCCATTCTTGAACAAAATGCGTGGTGTTGACTGTTAACTGTTAAGACCAGCAATCTGATTAGGCAAACAAATATTTACCAGGAAGGTACTGGCTACGCACACATACACTTACCAAGTACGCTTTACTAAGCTCCTATAATGTTCCATGTTCCACCGGCGCATAGTGCGACCGGTGGGAGTTTGCGTTCCTGACAGCTGTCAAAATCATAGCTTTTTTAACTTTCGAATCGAAAATAAACTTTATTCAGTGGCCATAAGGAGCTATTAGGAACACATTCCCACAACGGCCGCACATTTAACTAACTTTTTTATTTTGCAACTAGCAATTCAGACTATATTATTTTTTTATTCCAAAGAGCTGTCGAACTTTAGACGTTATTAATTTACTGATCTATTTATTCGCCTATATTTGTTGTATTGTCTTTGATAGTTACTTAAAGTTCCCTATCTTATATGGCTGTTTTGCTAAATAGAATACTGTGTAATAAATAATCAATGAAAATTCCTAATGTTGCTATTGAACTTTGGTACTAAACCAACATACACATCGTATAGGGTAGGCAGAACACCAGAGGTAATAAAACCATCTGATGTCACGTTTGACAAATTTATAAACCAACAATCTTTAAGATATCCAGCTACTATTTCCAGACATAAAAACACCCTAAACAGGTCCTAGTAAGCTGAACTATAACAGTCTCACATGAAACAGTTTCTCACATTCACAATCCGGTTTGCACATCGCATCGGTCGGCTCACGCGCATAGAACACGCGCGCCCTACGACCTGCGCCGCCGCTAATTTGTCTACGTCCCATAGTGGGGAACTGGGACGATGGGTATGGTTTTTTTATAACAGGTTTGTGTATGAAAGGCTTTATGAGATTGAACTTTGCCTCTGTATAGAAAATGTCATTTTTGATTTTAAGTAGGTACTGTTTTTTTTATGACTGTTACAGGGTATTTTGAAATACAGTAAATGGTTCTGAGGTGTTGAATCTATACTAATATATAAAGCTGAAGAGTTTTTTTGTTTGTTTGTTTGTTTGAACGCGCTAATCTCAGAAACTACAAGTGGGATTTGAAAAATTATTTTTGCATTTGATAGCCCAACTCTTGAGGCAGGTTATAGGCTATATTTTATCCCAAAATTCCCACGGGATCAAAAGATACGCGGGTAAAACCGCGCGCGGTGGCTAGTTTTATATTAGCAAGTAGGTATATAATGTATATCCTTGGTGTAGTAGGTTTTTTAGTAAAACGAGATACTGACTTAATGTTGAAAGCTTATTTGGATGTTAACAACATTATACTCTTTAACAGTTGCCTTAGATTATTTATGTTGATTAAGATACCTACTTCAGCAGACAAAAGTATTTAGTTTAGTACATCGAAAGATAGGAAACTTGTTCAATCCTACAAATAAATACTTGTCATAACAAAAGTGATATTTTGTAAGTATATTACGAAGATTGTTACTGCAAGGGGAGACAGGCGTGAGGTTATGTATGTATGTATGTATTGTTACTCTTTCGTATTACACAGGTAGACCTAACTGTCACTTTATATGTATTAGTTTATTTATTCATTTACTAGTACAATTAAAATTCGAATCGTGAAAGTTTTAAAACAGGTGGACTTGTCCCAGATGAGCACATTTTTATAGGCGTAAAATACTCACAAGGGAATAAAGCTCTTATCAACCGATTATAAGAATGCTTTTGACCAAGCAAGCTATCCTAAATAGTTTTAACTGTATGTATCATTAACTTGTTAGAAGCTGGCGCGGGCGCATAATTCGCAATATAAAATTAATTGCTGACAGTTCTAAAGTTCAGCCGGGACTAATTGAATAGCTTCTGATGTTAATGGATCATTTCTGAATAAATATGCCCTTTTAAGATGTTTTACTTCGAAACTTCTCATTATATTTAAGACTAGCTGTTTCGCGCGGTTTTACCCGCGCCATTTCAAATCTGGCGGGAATATCGAGATATAAGGTAGCCTATTTGCTATTTTAGACTATAAACTATCACTATGCCAAATTTCATCCAAATCCATTAAGCCATTTTGCCGTGATAGAGAAACATGCAAACATGCATACATCCTTCCATCTAAATTTTCACATTTATAATGTACAAAATTTTAGTTTGCTTTTATTCGATAGATGTCGTTGTACGTCGATTAAATCGCGCAAGACGAATGACTTGGCTATATTTACTTTGTAGACTACTTTTAATAGAATAGAATAGAACAGAATAAATATTTATTGTACTTTGAATCACAAGCTTAAATCTTAAGAATACAAATCAATAGCAGAGCGCTGATTTTCAGTTGCTACCTGTCAGTCTGACCAGCTACCATTATAAAAGTAAAGCAAAAACAATTAAAATACATAAAGAAAGTAAAAGAAAAATTAGTTTCACCTTATAAACTAAGTCACAAGTTGTTGAAATTTACCCAACATATAAATTGAATTTAAATTATAATTAACATGAAATGCAAAAACGAAATCTAAAATAAGTCACCGCTACATGTTCATCTGCTCAATCAATAATAACTCTTATAATTATTTTTAATTTTTAAAAGTTGCTGTTGATATTGGACGCTTCGTTTCACTTTCACAAATATAATATTAGTAGATTTAATTAATCTAGGTTACAGCCTAATATGGTAAATTATGTCAATTAAGTTTAAATTTTGTAATCGTTCTACTTATAATCGATAAGTAAATCGAAAAACATATACATTTTTGACATGTAGGTATATGAGCTTGAATGAAAGATAAGGGCTTGATGTTGCAATACCTATTTCTAATTTCAAGGCTTTCTCAAGTTTATTGCCATCTGTCATTATCAGACAATTATAAAAAGATCGGAAAACAACTTTATTCCGTCGAGTAATACCACCATTATTCCTCTTATAATTTTGATCCGACGATTGAAAAATCAGATCATAATGACTTAAGTAAATAAATAAACGTGGAAAAATAATTCATTAATTTTAACATCTCTATATCTGTTTATTTAAAATATATTTCTATCAATATGAAATATCTTGTGAAGTGTTGGCACTTACGTCGGTGCGAAGATCACGACGCTCGCTTACGGAACACCGCGATTATAATTCTAATGTTGTGTATTAATATACTAGTGCTGATAATGTTGTAATGGCGGGTAAAATATTATGTATTAGCTCAGAGTTCATAGATTCATTTGCTTGAGGAACTGTTTTAAAATTATTGCAAGTAACGGCCGGGAGAAAAATAAATTAGTTTATCTTTTGCTGTTTTGATGCAAACGAGAGCTATTAACAGCTGATCCTAACCTCTGTACAAACATGAGAATGAGATCAATGTAGTACATATTGTTACCTCATTTAGTTGTGTATTTTTTTTTTGTGCGTTTAAATTCATTCTCAGGGAATGGAATTTTTGTTGATTCTGATAAAATGAAACGCCAAAACCCATTGAGCTGAAAAAAAACATAATATACTTAATTGCGAGGCCAGACCAAGACTTTCCAAAACATTTAAAATTTGTTTCCAAAACCGTATGTTGGCTTTATTTTACAACAAAAGTTTGTATGGTTGTAACTCCTTCATGCTAAAATCACTAGATAAATTTGAATGAAAGTAGTAGTTTACTACTAGATTAACACGTAAGCTACATTACTCTTAATAAAATGCAAGTGCTGCCACATCCAAACCAATTATTTTAACAATTTGCATAACTGCAATCAATTATCAGCCTAAGGTTAACGAACATAACAATAAAAATATATCATTACCATTCACAGTTACATCTCCTTATCCTGCAATATTCCCAACACTGACCGTGTGAATACAGGGTGCACTGTAAAGCTATTATTCCGAAGCGCGCTTGCAAAGTTGTACGATAATAACCGCGTGTGTAAAGACCGAGGCAATGAATTAATTCTGTCAAAGATAATCGGTTCGGAGCTATGCGAGAACATACATACGCGCGGCGAGCAGTCACGAGTCGAGCACGCTGTAGATAATCGAGTGTTAATGTGATTATTTCAGTTTGTAGTTTAATCTTGGTTAAATTATAACTTAATTAGTTTAAGTTATGATTATGTTGGGGTAATGAAAAGAGGAGTTTGTTGTCTTGGTAGTAGAATCGATATTTGATGTGCTTGAATAAAAAGTTTTCCTATTTAGTAAAAAATACTTTTACCTGTAATTTATTGCGTTTCATTTTGATAAAAATATGCTCAATACAATCATAGAGAGAATTGAGACAATTTTAGGTTTTGTATATAGGTATTTATCTCATTCCTTTTTATTATTAGCTGGATAAGAATTTTAATTTTGTTTTATACAGAAAATATTAGGTAGTTATTTTAGTAAATAAGTTTTTAGTTTTGAGCCCATCAATGTGTTAGCTCAGAAGGATCTTTCGATTCAAAAATATATTAAAACTATTAAAACTATGTTGCTAATCGAAATATTGAAATATTTTCATTTACCAGTGAAAAAAATTCAGATACACTTTATATAAAGATTTAAACTTAAAATCAGTCAGTACCAAGTCTTTCAAACGATCCAAAAGATGTTCCAGAACTTTACAGTTTACATAGCAAACAGATTTTTTTGATGTATCGCCGGTTTTGTGGTGACATGGTTTGAGAATATAGTTTTTGTATGGGGTACGAAACCTGCGTTTGACCTTTACCTCACCTGACGGTATTCGTACAATGGGCTTGAAAATGACAGCATACAGGATTATTGAGGAACTTACTCTTCATAAGCGTAAATGGAACATATCACCGCCGGAGTGGTGATATTTAAGATGAAATGATGGTTTGGACCTCGACGATACTGAAAATAAACAAACAACAAATAAATATATTGCTTCCATGTTGGACTGGGAGTGAAAGAAAAACATAGAATGTGCCAGCTGCTTCTTTTACCGGGCATACTGTAAAATTCAGTTAAGGGACGGAGGTTTTATTGGCGTTTTTGTGGGCGATAGGCCGACCTCCTGTCACTGCAGTAGTCTCTCTCCATCATAATAATACCCCCAAATTTGTCAAACGTGACATCAGATGGTTTTATAGAATCTGGTGTTCTGCCTACCCCATTAGGGATACAGCGTGAAGTTATGTATGTACAAATAAGTATCACATTTTTTCAGTCGATTAAAATTAACAACATAATTGTCTATATTCTTTTCGGACATTTCACAATTCATCATCATCATCACGACTCTTCAAAATTCGTATTATACGGTATTCAGTAAAATCTCTTTTAAACAAGCAACTTTTACTGACACTTAATAAATTCACCTAATATTTCAACTCGACAAATTCATACAGATCAATTTGCAAGCAAAACCTGTGGTCGTGCGCAGTTCGACAGGTCCTAACTAAGGCTTTATTTCATAAGCCAAAGTAATTCCAAAATCGACCTTATCACATATATAATAAGGATATGTAATATGAGGTATTGGTAGAACGAAAGTCGTGTGTTTTCGGTTGCCATGGCGACCGAATCTGTTTGGTGCAATAGTACACTATTTGCGCGCACGAAGCCACGAACTACCTTCGAAGTTGAGGTAGGTACGGTTTATTGAGTAGTTAACGAATCGTTACAAAATCGGTTTTAAGTTAAAAAGCGGTTAGGTTAAGAATTAATTTCGTTTAAGTATGTTTAAATTGAAGGACAGGTATTAAATTTTTTTTAAAACGGATTACCTAGCACGGAGTTTTTTTTATCATTGAATACGAAAAGTATGGCCATCTCAAAATTGATTATTATTTTAGGTAGGTACAGAACAGTTTAAATTAAAACTTCCTATGATTTTTATAACTGCGAACGTAGATACAACGTAAAGGGAAAGACATCAACGCATGTATCAGCATTTTTCTTACAATCTTAATGTTACGGACAATATATTTGCTGTTGCTTCAGTAAAGCATCTAGGAGTAGAATTTAATTTAAAAAATTACAAAAACAAAGAATTTCGTGTTTATACTTCATAAAAAAAAAACAAGTACACATACCCACATTTCTGAAACAAAAATTTAGCAATTCTAAATTCAAAATAACTTAAACCGTTTCTCAAGACACCGGTCCCCATCACTACTCCCGCGGTCGTGTCATCCGCGAGTGACGCAAGCGCAGCTAAATATCAGTCGCTCAGTCGCACATCAGTGACTAATGACTTACGAATATTTCACTTACAGGAAGACATGTTGGCAAGCTTTATTCGTGTCATAACTGGGACATCTTTGCTTTAGTGTGCTTGAATTGAATTTATTATTTGTCTCGTTCCTACATATTGTAACTGACTGCAGATCATTTATTATATGTAGGAACAAGACTTTCAAAGTATATCCTATATATTTTTTACTATTAGAATAAATTTTGTGTAAGTATAGATGCAATTGAATTTGATGCTAGAAAAACTGTCTGCTTTTAAATCTTAAAACATTTATTGACTCGAATTATGTAGTTGCCTTTTTTGCCACGCTTATCCGAAGAAGTTTATTGTGTGATTAGAAAACCAAACATATACATTGTATACACATAAGACAACTAGATTCTAGACAATATAGGTTCATCATTCATGACTGCCAAAAAACTTCTATTTTACGTAGGTATCATACTACAAGGGAAAGTTTTGGCAGGGTTTCTGAAATATTTGGCCATACATTAACAATTCATACTACGTTGTATTCTTTATTTTGGAAGATTTTTTCTTTGATTTCAAATATAACAAATAATTAAAGGACAACTATAATTACTTCAGTTCATACGATTTTACAGGGCTCGCGCTCATAGAGTTTTGAACTAATTGAACACTAAGCCAGCCCTAGCCCATATGCGGGCAAAATAAGTTGAAGGCACAATAAATGTGATTGCACAGATGAATTAGTCAAAGAATGAAATTTTGAGAACTACCCAAATTCTTTACTTCACAAATAAAAATTTAAACAAAACTATTCTGTTAGAATAATTATTGTGCGTTGCCTAAACTAGCAAATAAAACCAATCACGTTTTTATCATTTTTAAAGAAAACAGCTAGGTGCTAAAAGACAACAAACGTCGTGTGCCGCCTTTCAAAGAAATTTTGTTTGAAGTTACTCTTCCATGCTTTTTTCGTTCACTTTCCTGCACAGGTAGCCATATCCCTAATTTATTCGTCTGTCCAAGAACGATCAAACGCAGCTTATGTCATATTAATCAGTATTATACGCCGGACACTTCTTATTTACTTATTTTTAAAAACACCAATGTAGTTGTAATCACATAAATTTTATTTTGTAAGAGGTCAATTTATTACCTTTCGATATAATTATAATTTATATTAATTCATACATACATACTTCACGCCTGTAGGCAGTAGGCATGTTATGGGGTAGGCAGAACACCAGAGGCTATCAAACCATCTGATGTCCCGTTTAAAGAATTTGGAGGTAGGTATTACAATGATGGATAGAGACTATTAAAGTCAGCCTATCACCCGTAAAAACGCTAACAAAACCTCTGTCCCTTAACTGACTTTTACACTATGCCCGGGAAGAGAAGCAGCTGGCACATTCTATGTTTTTCTTACGCTCCCAGTCCAACTTGGAAGAAATTCATCGAATAGAAATTGATACATGGACCATTATGTTCCGGCAAATAATAAACGGACGCGCCATATGAATCAGGAGAACCAACTTATTTATTTTTAATTTTTATACCTAGGCTACATATATTGTAAAAATATAATTTGCACTAGTAAGGGATTAAGCTAAACTACACAATAAAAAATTACATACATTTATGCTGGTTGGTTACAGAAATATATCCAAAGACGTCAAAAATTTTGTGTTTAGAGAAATACCCATTTATAATATTCTGAAGCTAAACTCAGACTGCTGTTGTGGAGCCTTTGAATGTTATGCTTAGTCAGCTCATACGGATAGATTACGTGACAAGGTAATGTAGGTATATTTCAAAATGATTTCACTATATTGTATAATTTTACATTACTTTATATAGTTCCCTATCATATCTGTCTTTTGAATGTTGGTGCTTTTTATTTTATGTAAAGTTTTTACCTACCACTATAAAAACATATCATATGGAGCAAGACGGAAAGACTTCTTTATTTTCTCCAATAAAGGTGATATTGATATATCTGTAATGAATTTACTAGATGAAAAACGACGATGGGTCCGAAGAGGTTTTCTGTCAAAAACAGCTGCGACACATAACTACAGCATTAAAGCTGTGATATTCGGCAGCGTGCTTTTAAATATGGTTGGTCGCTACTCATTTTCATAGAATCTTTCCTCCATACGAAAGCTATTCCACAAAGCGCACGCTATGTTTGTTAACGACATTAAACGGATGCCATTTAACAAAATATTAATTGGGATACTGAATCGATTATGAAATATAATTTATTTATTGTTATTGGTATTTATTATTCCACAAGGGCCGGCCTAGGCGAACGTATTTCGATCAAATTGGCGACATTTTGAAAAAGGGCCTAGTCAAAAATACCCGTAACCGGCGATCATGTATGAAAAGATTGATGAACGTGGAAGAAGTGAAAGAGGTAGGTATGTCTGGGTCGCGGCGATTGGTGTTCCCTTGTCTCTGCCTACCCCAAGGGAAGTCAGGTCACGCCTGACTTGTTATGTATGTGTGTACTTATGGTATTTATTTTTAGTATGTATTAAAATATGTGGTGGTAATATCCTGAGATATTTTTTATTAACGCTATCCTATCGCGGTCTTTCTTAATTAATTGATGACAATATGACTGTCATTGACATGCTTAGTTTTAAGCATTTTCTCGTCATTTAAAATACATCTGAGCATTAGACAATTAAATTTGACTGTAAACTCCCTAAATTTATGTCTCTCTTATGTCAAATTAGGCTACTTCAATCTAAACAGCTGCTGACAAATATGGATTATGAGGCCTCTAAGTCTGACATCAGATATACTTAAAATTATAGAGTGTAATGTTGAATACGGCCCAATGTGTTCTTAATTTAAAATTATTTTCTTACGCCTTCCCTTCTAGTTTTAAACTAAGCGTTATCAGTGTTTAAGTGCTTCTAATAAATGCTCTAAATATCGAGTCACCTCGCGTGTGTAGCGCCGGTACGAGATTTTCACACGGATAAGTTGAATGTAAAGAGGTGGCATAACATATCCAGTGTATTAAGTTATGTGACAATTTATCCGAAGGCTGTTTGGTTTTATTGAATTTTAGTTTATAATGTTTTTGTTTTTGTTATTTGACGGAGTTGACCTCAATAAAAATGGAGTTGGTAAGGTTTACATGGAGAATTTTTTGAAAAAGTTACCGAGTAGATCCTTTGCATCTATTTCTTGGGTTTGTTTTTAGTTAGGTGACTGAACCCTTAATATTTAGACTTTAGAGGTGGTACTCATAAACGTCTGCTTAATTTGTCACCGCACTTTACATGAAACGTTGAATTCATTTTGTATAGGATCTAAACAGATTCAAAGTGAGGAAAATGAGAAAACGAATGTATATAAGGAAGTGATTGGTAGTTTAAAATATTTAGCTCGAGGAACTCGATGGTTAAGTTATTCGAATAAAGTTATACTACTCGCGCTTGGCACAAATAATACTTGGGTATTTTCAAATTAGAGGGGTCCTAATATAATTACTACTCGAGCGAGCGTTACTCTTCTTTCAGGTTACACTTACGGGTTAGCTGTATTAGCCATTGCATAGATCCATGGCGGGAAGAGAAAATATCTGGTTAATAAGCAACTACTTATTATGATTGGATTTTATATGTAATATTTATAATCGCGTCAATATTTTGTTATGAAAAGACCCCAAAAAACAACTGTTACTTTTACAACAACATTTCAGCTCTTTAATATTAAACACACTATTTGAGACATTGAGTTCGATTCGCACATTAAAAGAGTTTTCAGGAGTTTGTGAAATTAAAATCATGTGGATTTTCCCATACAAGATAATGGTTCAAACCTGTGTTACCGTTGTTGTTCCAGGTGAGCCATTGAGATTTATCACAATGTTCCTTCCGAAGCGTAGGCATATGCGGATAACAAAACAAGTCTTTGTATCCAACGAAAGTATGTATCAAGCTCACGTCCCTAAATCTCCCCTATATTTAACCTAGCAATAAACTAGGGCTACAATACAGTAGGTTTTGTCTTCCAAACTCTCTAGCCTAGCAACTAATTAGACATATTTATGTTATTCCAAATCATGAATTCAAGCACAGGTAGTATTTCTGGAGCGAGTCTCAATGGGACATCAATATCAGTGCTCAGGTCGTGAGACCGGCCAATCCGTGGACGTGGGAGCTTATTCTGGGTCGAATGAAAGTTGTAGTTCACGATAAAAGTACGAACTTTCGATATTGTATCAAGGATTTTCTTGAATTGCTGTAAATACTTTTATAACTACATACCTACTGTGATGAAAAGCTTTAATTGTATAAGTATATTAGCTTAATTGTTTGCAATTACATTGCATACCTTACTTGTATACTTGGCCAGCTATTTTAACAATAACTAAAATAATATAATATCGAGGGCGCTCTTTATTGCGACATTATAATATTGCCTAACCTATTAGAAGTAAACGATGAGAGTTTCTAATATCTCACTTTTTATGAACTACTTAAATTGAATTAATATATCTGAGTAGTTTAGAAGTTTTGAAGGAATGACGCGACGGATGAAAATACGCACGGGCGAAATCGTAGCTCTCTCCTTTTATCATCGTTGTGGCCGGATAAAGGTATTGTTATTTTTTGAAATTAACAACTAAATCAATAACAATTGCAACAATTTATTAGTATCTAATTAAATTGCCTTTAATTTTCAGATTAGTAATGCTTCTAGCTATGCTATATTTGTTTTCCATAATCTAACGCAGTCACCTTCCTAGACGAAAAAAATAGGTATATCTACATAAAAAACATTTGTGAATACTACTTGTAACTGTTCACTTTTCTAGATTAGATAGAAAATTAAATATTTTTATTTTTATAAGTTTTTGCAATGTTCAGTAGGTACTCCAGGATAGCCGCCTATTGACCGGACACTTCGTGAGGTGCGCCCACGCAGCCCAGGTTACGCCTCATCGCATTCTCAACTTTGTACACATCCGTTATTGATCGAATGCCCCGCTCCTTCTAATTCATATTTTAATAATATTTAGCATTTAATATCTTGCATAGAGTTACTTAATGTAATCAGCATAAATAATATTGGATGTATTGGTGTAACACACAACGCAATCTAGCCTAAGCTAAGTTTTGTTAAACTAAGTTTGAGTTTGTAATATGGAAACTGGATGACGTATGAATGCTTTAAACTTTAAAATTCGTGTTTCACGTTTTTTTATCTGCCTAATTTTTGGTAAAATTTTATTAAATAAAACTGTTCTGTTACTGACTGAGTGACTGACAGACAACGCACAGCCTTAACCACTGGGCGTAGAAAGCTGACATTTGGAACATACATTCTTAAAGGAGTGTAGGGACCACTAAGGGAGGAATTCCCACGGGACCGGGAAATATTGTACGAGTGCACGGATGTGATACTTACTATAAAGGTTTTTCAATGAGTGTTTGGTTGCATCGTGAAATTTATTCCCGAAATTTCCACGGGAACGGGAAATATAGGATTATTTAATTTGTATGAAAAATATTATTCCTTGAGTGCACGGATGTGGGACTTGGTATAAAAGTTCTTCAACGGGTACCGTTGTACCGTATTGAAAGGAATTCCCGAAATTCCCAAGGGAACGGGAAATATAGAACTTTTTAGTTTGTATGAAATATCTTATTGAGAGCACGGATGTGATATTTAGTTTCAAGGTTCTTCAATGGATGTCTGTTTTATTACGGAAGGAGTTTCTAAAATTCCAACAGGAAGGGTAGTTTATTAGCGCATACGAAGTCGCGGGAAAGAGCTCGTATGATATAAGATGAAGTCGAATACGGCTCATTATGTCTGAAACTGTCTTCTAGACCGGGACTGTCCAACTAGCGGCCCGCGAGCCGTATACAGCCTGCCAAATTATTTGTTATTCATAGTAAAATATGCTCGCGGGGGAATAAATTTATTTATTTTTATTTTATTTTGCTTGGTGGTAGGATCCCTTATGGGTCCGCCTGGCTAGCGACCACCCTTTATATAAAGTCTGCCGCCAAATGTTACCGTTCCGGCGGTAATGTGTTCCGGCAATATTGTATAAAGAGCCAGTTCCTTTCTAAACCAGTGTGCTTTCATCTTCGACCTCATCGTCACTTACCATCAGAGATTGAGATTGAGGTCAAACGCGGGTTTAGTCACTTATAAAAAAAAAAAAATATCTAAATTTACATACATACATAACTTCACGCCCGTATCCCTTATGGGGTAGGCAGAACACCAGAGGCTATAAAACCATCTGATGTCACGTTTGACGAACTTGGAGGTATTATAATGATGGGCAGAGACTACTACAGTGAGAGAGGGTCAGCCTATTGCCCGTAAAAACTCTAACAAAACCTCTGTCCCTTAACTGACATTTACAGTACCTATGCCCGGGAAGAGAAGCAGCTGGCACATTCTATGTTTTTCTTTCGCTCCCAGTCCAGCATGGAAGTGTTATCTAAATTTATGTAACTGAATCACTATTATTATATCAAATTTATTTTACAATGTAAAAAATTTAATCTAATTTGAATTTAAAGAGTACCTTCTTTGTGTTCTTCTAAATGTTTAGTTTGCGTAACTTCACTTGACCTGTCTGAACACATTTTATTTATCTTCTTGGCCCCCGAAACATTTGGTGAAAAAATATGGCCCGCGGGCTATGCTAAGTTGGAACGTTTTTCTATACGAAACATGGCCGTCTGTCAACGTCATTGTCCTTTCAACTAATGACCTTTAACTCTATTAAACAATAAACGTAAAGTCAACGGATTGATTATCATTGGAACGAGGAAGCTCATGCTATAATAGTGAGATCGCCGCACAATAACTGTCCAGTATATGTTAATTTGCGGGTACATTTCTCAGCTTCTTTTCTAGTGTATTGTTCGCGCTTTTCCTCGTGAAAAACTTATAAGCAGGGCTATGTTGCACTGAGAGTCTTTTATTTAAGTATAGAATTAAAAAAAAACATTTTATAGATTTATTGAGTTTTTCAGCTGAGTCAATTAAATATTATAACGCGATTATAAGTTTATTAAAAGTATAGTTATTAAAAATCTTAAATCAATCGTACCCATGACAGATTGTTAAAGATGTGTTTAATTTTAAAAACTGCAAAATAATATTAAGGTTTTCAAAAAGGAACAACTAATATACTAATTTTTATTAGCTTGCAAAAATAATTGTTTAAGTTTAGTTACGAATAATTCTAGGTACCAATTTTTTAAATATCATATCTTTTTTTTAGTATGCAATCAATATGTTAAACATTAGTCATTACTATACGCAGGAATTAAGACTATTTTAATCGCAGTACGCCAGTGCAGTCCGCCATTAGTCGCAAGCTCGCATGTAATTGCGTTAGCGCAGTCTTTCAACCGAAAAACCGTCTATGTGTCCATTGTTCACATCATTTCTCCCACATTTCGTTGTTTACAGTTACCAGCCAGACTCTTCCTACTACAGCAAAAAGCGTATTAATAGAAATTCTCTATAGCCTCATACTTGTGCAGTTTTTACTTACATACGAACGATATTAACGTAGTTAGATAATTCTTGGCGTGAGATTTAAGTTTTTTTTGCTCTTTTGTGATTTGCTAGATATAGTTATTTTATTTGTGAGCATTCATTATAATTTTTATCTAGATCACGTGTCAGAATTAAAAATTATAAGCTTGTTTTTATATGTGGTTTTGTGAGTAAAGGGTTGATTAAGTTTTTTTTTTGCGTCATAACAGTTTATATAGCAATCATTAAGATTACAACCTACTATTAACTATAAAGGCCCATCATGGTTATGTTAAGTTATGTTGCACTTCAAGATTTTTATTCCATACTTTTTTAGTTACTGGTCGTATATTATTAGTATATATAAATAAAATGTAACACTGAGTATCTAATACAACTTAAAACATATAGAGTTTTTATAAAGTTATCAAGATGAGTGTTTGAACTCCATTTCACCTGATAGTAAGTAACGGTGAGGGCGAAGATGAAAGCACACGGGCCTACGAAAGCCTTAATGTTTGGCGGCCATAATATTTAAGGGTAAAATGAGATAAGAAATATTTCTGCTAATTAAAACACCAAATCTCCGATTTCAGCCACAAAACTATCATAGAAACCTCAACCAGTAAACCTAACCTAACCGATAGCCATACCTTACCCGGAGTTCCGTTTGCGACATCCAAAATGCCAAAATAAGGTCAAAGGTTATAATTGTTGGCTAAAAGCCCCGTGGCATTCCTGTGCCTGATTTATGCAGGAATCTTCTGAGATGATGCGCCTGATTCGCAATCTGACATTAGCTGTTAAAGTGCATGCATTTGTTTCGATTATTGTGTTTAAATGCTTAATGTTATTTACCAATTGATTCCGGATTTAGGTTTAGAGCTTCTGATAGGATCTGTTTGGGGATTAAAGGGTTAGTCTCTCATTGAGTCTGTTTGTTTGTTATTTTAGAGACAAGTATAATAAAGATCAATGTCAACTTCATTATAACAGACAACTCGATCATCTAATATATAAAATTCTCGTGTCACAGTTTTCGTTGCCATACTCCTCCGAAACGGCTTGACCGATTTTTATGAAATTTTTTGTGCTTATTCGGTATCTATGAGAATCGGCCAACATCTATTTTTTTTTATTTATATGGCAAAACAACGTTTGCCGGGCCAGCTAGTCTAATATATAAAATTCTCGAGTCACAGTTTTCGTTGCCATACTCCTCCGAAACGGCTTGACCGATTTTGATGAAATTTTTTGTGCTTATCCGGTATCTATGAGAATCGGCCAACATCTTTTTTTTTTTTTTTATATGGCAAAACAACGTTTGCCGGGTCAGCTAGTTGATTTATAATATGTACTTATTGAAGAACATTAAATGAAATGGCTGGATGCCCCCATTTTTTTTACATTCGTATTAAAGAAGAGTTTATGAAAACATTTAATGTTTAGTGCACAGTGTATAGTGCATTTTTAGAAATCATCCGACGATGTTGACTACCACACACAATATCTATAATTTTATTTTAAATTAAATCTCATAAAAAAATATCAATTTATTTATTGACACTCAATAATAAATATAACGTGATGACACTAATAATCGACATTTTCAGGAAGATCCTTACTTTGACTGAATTTTAAAACATAACGTATAAACTATGAACTATGCCTGAATACAACATATCTTAAATAATTAATATTGCTTCGATTACATATTGTATTTAAATGCTTAATGTTGTTTACCAATTGATTCCGGATTTAGGTTTAGAGCTTCTGATAGGATCTGTTTAAAGAGGTGAGGCTTGTGAGAGTGTTGGTATGTCTGTTGTTTCGGAGCGGTTAGTAGGTTATATAGATGACAGTGTCATAATTGAGATACGCATAATAATGCCCGTTGCTTAACTAAAAATAACGAAAAAAATTGATAGATATTTGGTCAAATGTTAACCAATTGTGTTCTTAATTTATATAAGAAAATATAAAAACGTTTAATTAAACAGGATTGCCATCCGTATTATTCACAACCACTTAAACATCTTAATATGAAACAAATAATATGGCATATGACGGTTTTAGTCCTGAAATCCTACGGGATCAGAAATTACGTAAATAATACTGATGCTAGTAGAATTTGACTTTCTTAGCATCCTGAATATATGTTTTGCAGTTCAGGTGAATTTGAATTCATTCAAAAAATTATGATTTACGAAAGTATGAGTTTTATTGATAATTATAAACGGTATTAGATTATATAGAAAATATAATTCTACTTCATCTTTAAAATCTTTGAACCAGACACATACGACATATTTAATTTATTTAATTTTTCAACACTTTCTTCAGTAAATAAACTTAAGCTATTAAAGAGAGAAAGTAGCCCGTACAAAAGTATACAACAGTTCTTTGCAATAACTGTGGTATCTATAAATAAATATATAATGACGAAGGTCTCTGCCTGCGCGGCACTGGGTCACTGAACCAACGCCCGTCTTCCCGGATAAGGGCTCTTAGGGTCGTGTTTATAAAGCTATCTTAACTCTGAGAGCGAGCTTAAGTTAGTTAACTTCAAAAACTAAGTGGAACTTAAGGTTGATTTCAGAATTCTACAACGTATCAGTTACGATGAAAAAAACTGAATCAGCAACATATACCACATATGAAAATGTTGATAATAATTGCAAATGTTTCTCGAACTAACTACGAGTATATTTTCTATATAGCTAATTTATATTCCATGCTGGACTGGGAGCGAAAGAAAAACATAGACTGTACCAGCTGTTTCTCTTCCTGGACATACTGTAAAAGTCAGTTAAGGGACAGAAGTTTTATTGGCATTTTTGTGGGCTGACCCCCTGTCACTGCAATAGCCTCTCTACATCATTATAATACCTCATTTGTCAAACGTGGCATCAGATGGTCTTATAACCTCTGGTGTTTTGCCTACCCCATAACGATACAGGCGTGAAGTTATGTATGTATGTATGTTCTAAGAAATTTTACTTTACCTGCAATCTTTTTTCATTTTACTTAATAGTACAAGGCTCCACGTGTGTGCATTTTGGCGCTATCATTGCAGCTGAGGCAGTCTATTCAAATCAATAGGTTCGATTTTCTTGATATAAAGCGTGATAACTTGGCTCATAAGTAATGTACCTATCGTGAAGTTTTATAGTCAGCACGTTGATTACGACCTCGTGGACTGATATAAACCAAATTGAAATGTGTTGAGTAGTCCCGAAGCCGTGGTTACTGTGTATATCATACGATATCGCAGGTTGGATGGACGAGTAACACCATAGTCTTCATGCGCACTTTCCATCAGGTGGCATGGAAGACAAACGTCCTATCCTTACAATATAAAAAAAAAAGGTTAAGCAACGTTCCGCGCGGTCGGTACTTGGATGGGTGACCACCGACCGTCCATGTCTCACAACGACTTCCGTGCTACGGAGGGCACGCTAAGCAGTCGGTCACGAGTCCTGTATACTTGTATTCAGTAGTCGTTAGGGTTTGTCAGAAGCCATTTCGGCGCCCTGAAAATTCTGACATCCACCACCCAGCACTGGGTCAGCTTGGCGGATTATGACCTAAACCTCCTCATCACCCGGGGGAGAGACTCGTGCCCTGCCGTGGGCTCATTACAAAGAGTTGTGATGATGATGAGTCGCGAAGAATACCCCGAACATACAGAAAGGCAGACGTCCCTTCATTAGACGAAGATTTTGTTGAAATTCATAATAAATAATAAAATATGTACATACCGACGTCGTATTTTTTATTTTATTATAATATGTAAGCCAAAGTGTTTTCACTATAGTAAAAAAAAAAACATGAACATGGCGCATGTAAAAAATATAAGGATAAAGATTTCTTAACTTATCAATTTTCACTGCTATGATATGGCCCACGAAAGAAAAAATAAAACGGCATTGACTCAACTTCTACTAAGTTTTACACAAGTTCTACGATACTCATGTTTTAGTCGTTTACGACATATTTGCGATAATTTCCATACACTTTTTTTGTGTCGTTTTTACAAAAAGGGTACATTGGTAGAGAGACTTTTATTTTTTTTCTCGCGAGCCATACTTTAGTTGTGTTGATTTTTGAAGTAGAATTTGGGAAAGTGTTATTGAAACCGCTAAAAGCTGATAGTACCTAATAAATGTAAGCAACAGTGAGTTTTCTAAGAAAATAAAACTTTATATACATTTTACTATTCGAGCAAATGAATTTGTTACAGTTAGCGCGATTACAATTAATTGATAAGACGTGGTATGTAGTTAAACCGAATGCTTACAGGAACATACGTTGTTAACTCTCAACCAGTAATGAAATAAATTAAACTATTTAAACTATCATCCTAGAAAGGTTTTATGGCTTATTACATCGTGCCAAGTATAAATTTAGTTAACGCGATAGGCTAGTCAACGTTAAATTTAATTACTTAACGTTAACTCAGGTTAGTACTGCGCTAATCGTTCAGGAGTCCAAGCGCTGTCCGTTCGCTCATTCAGCTCTTCCCATGACATTATTTCATTTGTTCAATCCATAAAGACTACAATCCATATATTTAATTCTAATTCTAAACTTTATGCATACAGAATAAGGATCAGTTTATAATGAAAAGGATCTGCAACATATGTTGTTCTAATTTACATTTTAAAATAGCGCATCTTAGGCACCGATGGCCTTTGAGATGGACCTCTCGTTTTATTTCCAGCGAGGAGGACACGACTTTTGTATATTCGACGTTTCCTTACACATGAAAAATAATTTGAACTTTCAACCTTAATTCTAAAGCCTTAAAGTTGAAGAGAAGCTGGGTTAAAACATTGCAGGATGCATAGGGGAAAATATGGCCGTAGGTCCATCTGTATTTCACTAAAGGTCTCGTAGGTCGCTTTGTACGGACTTTATTAAACTGTTACCGTAGAATCGTGATCCGTGACTTATGCAGATGGAAGTGGCTGAGTGATGGGTTCATGTGTACTAGTGGTCGTTTTTCATACACGCTGGTGGGTCGTGGCTGAAATTAGCTGATTGTGGCTCTATTTAGCTCTCCGCAGTCATGGGAAGTTGTAATAGTATTTGTGATGTGTAATTTAAAAATTAGTTACGGCTGATTGTATTTTAAATGTGGGTTAGTTATAACATTCAATAGTTCATCGTTTACGCAGTAATTTTTAACATTTATAATGCACATTATATTTTCTACTATAAAACTCACAAAAATATATTTTCATTCTTAGTTCTAATTGTTTTTTTTTTTAGTATGTTTATGAACTGACATTAAGAGCAAAATTATCATGATTATATCAACCACTACGATGGCTATCTACATGTAAGCATGGTAGTATCCAAGGTACATCAGCAAATACAATAACAGGAACTATTTTTGTTTGTAAAGTTGTTGGTAAGCCTATCATTTATAAAATATCATCTAATGAATCTAGTGCTCGTTTACAGTCGTTCGTAAAAAAATAATTTGCTAAATGGTTGACAGTTTACACAATTGAGACAAATGATTATAGAAGAAGTCTGAATATTTTTGATTGTTTCGTAGAACGTGATTGACTACCTATTAGATATTTAAGGCCTTGAGAATATATCTTTAATCAATAAAGTTTATTTAACGAAGAAAATATGATTTAAGTAAAGAGTTGATTAAGTTAATGATATACAAATAACAGAGTGATAAAACCTGATCCTGTAAACTATTAAGTGCTCCTTCAGTTTGTTTAAGTGTCTATCGCCATTAGTTTAACCTTATTAAAGTACAAGTTTCTTTCCCATAAAGTAGCCTCGAAAACACAGCAAAAAAATATTCATACGTTTAATCATGCTTATATTCTGGCTCGATAGTAATGTTAGATTTTATCTAAGTGTCAAGGGCTTACAAAGAAATATCACAGAGAAGCGCATAGAGAAAATACACATTTCTAAGCACAACAAAAATGACGCAACCGTCACAGATCACCAAAACGTTTTATCTAACAATGGAATCAAAACAACATCAAAAGTTTACGACCTTTGCGCCATTTTAAATATTCAGCATTGCAACACTGGGCGAATATGGCAATAATTTGAAAATATTATAATTGTTTAGTTTTATTGTGTTGTCTGCCTGTCAATCAAATCACTTTTAAACATTGCGATCTATATTGCTTAGGATAGTTTCATGCACACATTAAATACAAGTCGTAACTTCATAATAGATGTGCGCAACAGTTAAGAAAGATTTGAAACAACTTTTCTATCAATATTAAATGTTTTCAAAACGACTAAACATTCACTTTGTCTTCATTCAATTCAATCAGTTCTATTCTCCGTATCCGTTTGTATTAAATATTGTGCGATTCTGAGGTTTTCATTTAAGTTAGCTTGTCAACAAGTGAAAAATATAAAAAACCTAAAAAAATGAAAATCAAGATAGAATGGGGAGTTTTCTGACAGCTCATAAAAATTTGTTCAAAAAACCTCTATAGATGGCACTTTTAAAAAGCCGAAGGCGTTAAATCTGTATATTATAATGTAGGTAAGTGGTATCTACCATCTATGGTTATTTATACGTTCAATTTCTGATACAGACGTCAATTAATTTATTTTACTTTAAAAAACGCAGTGTGGAATAAATTCTTCGCCTTCGCCTCTTGTAAAGCGCCATCTATCGAAGCCTTTTGTACCAATTTAGTACAGTTTTGTTTTTTTAATGAGCTGTCAGAAAACTGCCCATTCAAAGCTTCATCTAAGAAGTGTAAAAGTATATGTAACTCGGTAGTATATTAATGGCACGTCCAATGAAAATGCTTAGTGTCAACGATTTTATTACAGTTTATAACATAGTAATTAAATAACATTCTAATTAAGAACATTTCTAATATGCTATAACTTCACTGTATCTTATATTACATGATAAATTGCAGTCATAAAACAGATTTTTTTTACAACATGGTTCTCCTTAAAATCCTACAGTGAGTTTAGAAGTCTAAGCCTAGTTCAGTTCACGATTGTGAGATCTAAAGGATATGTTTCCGTTTCTTTGTATCTGGGGCTAGAATGCGAGCACAAGGATATATTGAAGAGAAAAAGTATTCAAACAAATAGTAATCACTCAATTTTAGATAGACATCGTATTAAAAAAGCACAAAATTTATTAAAAATCGCTTCTCCGTACATGGACATTCCATTCCTCCTTACTTCAAGTGATGGATTTGTACCAAATGACAAGACAGATAACATGCCAATGACAGTTTTGACCATAAAAACAGTATCAAAAATGGCAAAATGTGAAGATGAAGCAAAATGTGAAGCATGGTGGTTGCCGTTTACATTAAACTTAAACATTTTTGTACGCCATTGATTAAGCTAATTCTAATTTTTCGATATTTTTATCGATACCAGCATAATTTTAGCTACGTTATGGTCTAGTGTTTATTAAATATTCCAATTAGGAAACATTAGCTTTATTAAGTTACACTTTTATAGTATGTATTGTTACATTATGTTAAAGTGTACTTTCATAGTCTGACTTGTAATATTTCGTATGCACCCATCCAGTGTCGTCCCGCGGTATTTTGTCAATGGATCGCGGGTGGGACCGCATTATGCCGCGCGTGATCGATGGGTCGGCCGGCGCTTGCGCAATCAGACTCGTTACTAAGCCTCAAATTTAGTAAAACGGTAACGGTTCTATAAAAACTGGCACTGAGCCTGCAAATTGTAAATCTGATTAGGTGCTAAACCTTCATGATATAATCTTAATTCTATCAAAGTTATGTATTTAAGGGTGTTGTTATTAAATAACATATTTTTAAAAGTTTTCAAAGTGATCATGACCCACCCTTATCTCAGGGTGGTATCTCAGAATTTAAAAAATGTGCCTTTAATTTATTGGTTACCGAAGTTATCTCTAGTTACAGTTCAGTCATGATATCACTTCTGGGCCCTGAGTTCAAGACACTTTACGTGACCCAGGTGTATACAAGATTGACAGCGGCTGTGGGCTTTCCTATATGGTCAAACTAAAAGAAGTGTATCCACCCCCGTTAAAGAACACATAGCTGTCATTAAAAACCGAAGAGTAACCAAGTCTGCAGTTTGCGAGCATTCCATAGACAAGCCCAACAACTATTTAAGGTTTGACTCTGTGAAAGTTCTATCTAGGGAGAAACATTACATACCTAGGATGATCAGAGAAGCCATTGAAATTAAAAAACACCCCGATTTCAACAGAGAAGATGGTTGAAAACTATCACCAGCATGGGACCCTATTCTCAAAAATATTAAATCAAACATCCAACAAACAGCACGACCTGAAACTCAAAACACTGTCAGCTCATTTTGTGTTAACCCTGAACGCTACGCTCGAAGACTGAGAAATAGATGGAGATGATGTTAACTTTTTCCACTATCAATCTGACGCCCGACACCTCAGTCGCTGGTGCGTGACCACGTCGAGTTAAATTGTAAAATATAAATTATATCTTCATATTGTGCTATGCAGAAGTTTGTTAAGATCCTTCGATGTTTCCATTTCATTTAAAACTCAGACTGACTCAACGTTCATTTGCTGACGTAGTATTATAAAAACCATATAACAAAAGGGGTCAACTTACTTATTAAAAATATTTCTTACTCTCATGTTGGCCTATGACACAATACGCTGCAAATTATTTATCTTTAATTATCTAGTAAACGTTACGTTATTCAATAGGAAAAACCATTGGTTATGTACTTAATTAAGTGTCAATTATGTTGACCCCTGTTGTTTATCATAAAAAACAGTTTTACTTTTTAATATCGTTTGTCACAGAAAATGTCCTATTCATTACCTACTATAGGTAAAACTGACACGTCCAGTGGCTTAATAAAGAAATCAAAACAACTGAACATCGCCTACCTAATTTAAGTAGTTAAATTCATTAAATCATAGTGAAAATAACCGCGATATTTTAAAACAAATGTGTGCCTTGTTTGAATGTTTGTAAACATGTTGTACTCCTTAATAACTGTATAATAAACAATTACAATGTTTCTAAAAACTTGCAACTGACTCCATACTATACGAACATTCGTAAACATAGGAGTTGACAAAGCTCTGTGCTCGCACCGCAGGGTCGCTTTAATGGAGCGTACAGATTGCTAGTAATGCAACTTGTAATGTATCATTCTGCGCACCACACGTCCAAATACGCGTATTTGGAAGTTCCAATACAGCAATCTGCACGCACCATAAAATAGCTGTACCGCACCTGGATAAGCGTGCCGTAAAAGGGCATAATCCGAGAGACCCTCGTTTGATAGGGTTAACCTGGCTCCCAACCCCCTTCATATAAAGTCTGCAAATACCCAGCGATACTGTGTTCCATCTCGCACTGTTTTCTGAAGAGCCAGTACTTCCTAAACCCGATTGCAGTCACCTTCGACCTCATCTGCAGTTAACATCAAGTGAGATGAAGGAAAACCGCGAGTTTAGTAAACGTTTTTTTTTCTAGCCACAGAAGACTACTCCTCAGAATACCTATAGGCCTTGTACGGTCAATAGACCGTACAAGTGCTCAAAGAGGAGAGGAGGTTAATACTCATAGTACGAAGGGGCACTTGCCAGGGGGTTTAGTCCCCGGCCAGATGACCCCAACAGTGTGAGACTTTTACTCACTAAACTCCCCCTATGGTCTATAGCGCTATGGTCTTTTGTCTTTCTACCGACAATCTACCGAAGAACTGAGCGACAGCCAGTTGGAGAAAAAGGCTGCGCGTGAAGAAAAAGGCTGCGCGTGAGTTTAGTAAACGATAAAAAAAATATATAAAAACGTTTGAAACCGGATTTTAACGCGTTAATCTTTTTCGACGTATTCTAAACTCTGACTCTTTAGAGATGCCCAATCGTCGTCGAGTGTAGTATACCTAAAATTAGAAAAAGCCGGCTTATTTTCTTCGTCTATCATAAGCGTCATATAACGTGTTCATTTAAAAACGAAATCCATTAAATATTTTTACCTTTGATTTGGTTAAATTAGAACTGTAATTCTTAATTTTGTTACACATAATTTTACATACAGGTCATCTTTCCGCACTCCTTCTTTAAAGGTGGACGATTATTTTATTCACATAGTTTAAGTAGATAAGGATAAAACCACGCAGACACAACCCTACTTCATTTCAGGCCTAACAGATAAATTTCCTATATGACACTACAATAGAAGTCTTGGATCTGATCGTGATGGTCTGACGACGGAGTTTCTCACGAAATCGTATTTAGTGATTTGGGGTCTTATTGAAGGATGCCACAAGCTATAATTTGTCTTTAATCGGATATGGATACTTCCTCAAAGTATTGTTTCAATGTTAAATTAAGCGATTTTGAACCTTCTGACGTTAATAGACATTGAAGTCTTGTTACAAGTACATAGGATACAATATAATTGACTTAAGCTCTATTTTTAATGGTGCTTACATCCGATTTTCACGAGCATTTTAGTAGTTTTTATTTTAAAAGCGGTGCAACAAAAGGCATACCTAGATAGGTGTGAAAGGATAGTCGGCGTTTGTGAATCATTGTTTCAATTGCTTGCAAACTTGCGTTCGCGTTGTGGCTTAAGAAGACCAATGTTCCAGTCCCAGCTGGATCGGCTATGGAATCTAACTTATTGGAAATTGACTGAGTCTGGATGAATACTAGAATTCTCCCTAGTTTTGCTGTGTGGTCCCGATTTAACAAGGTTATTTTGGAATAGTCAGTGTGTCAGTTTGAGCCAAGGACTGTATACCGGTATGAATTTCTGTACAATTTTTTTCTGTATGACGTCATACCGTTAAATTAGGTGTATTTAAAAATTCAATTTTTCAAAAAAATTCAAAAGCAGTACAGGAATTCATACTGAAATAATTCTTGTACCTTTTTTATTATTGTAGCATAACTGATTTTTTTTTTCAGTTAACTGAAATTTTCCGGTATTAATATTAATATTAAAATTTTATTTTTAAATAACTGTAGAATGTTCGTTAGTTAAGTTGAAGCCTATGAAGCGTAGGTACATATGCTGACCTATACATTTCGGTACAGAAATTAAATAAGTTAAAATATTTCTGTACTTAAAACATTTACAGAAATTAATCCGGTATACATTATTTTGGTATTGATATAATTAATTTAGTTTTTAATAACTTGTACAGTTATTGTGTTTGATGAAGCAGTACACTAATAAGGGTACTGAAATTTTACTAGTACTATTTAAAAAATTTATACCGATATGCAGTCCCTTTGAGCAGTTTTGAAAAATGGGTAATTCTTGTAGTTAAATGCATCAGCGAAATTTAAAGTAACTATTAGAAGCTTTTATTCTATTGTAGCTAAGAGACACGGATGAGAAGTCATTACTATCGTGTATCAGTGCTTTCCCACTGTTTGCAAATACTCCAAAAGTAGGTAAAATGAAATATAAACACACACGGAGTGCTAATCCGCGGAGATCCGTGGGAGCGATCGCTGACGGACGTCGTGATTAGGGTGGCCAAGCTTCTGAGGTTTAGGGAACAGATATAATAAAATTTATAATTGAGTTTTTTTTATGCATTTCGAGATTTCGTAGATCTCGTAGTTGCAACAATAATTTTATATTTCATTAATTTGCAAAGAATAATAATATCATTTGTGGGCACCAACCATAAGGTAGTAGAAGGTATTGGGAGACGCAGCATAGGTAGGCAGGCCCCCCGCAAGGTGGACCGACGATCTGATCAAGGTCACCGGTAAACGCTGGATGAGGGCGGCGCGAAACCTTGAACCTTGGGGAGGCCTATGTCTGGCAGTGGACGTCACCAGGCTGACGACGATGGCGACGACGAATTAAATCATCTTAAAGACCATCACAATAAAGAACCCGTAAAGTACATTTTAGCTAGGTAATATAGTAGATCACAGAAAACGACATAGCAAAGCAAAAAAGGCAATGATAAGTACCCAATAGTTACAGTTTCATATTCTTTACTAGCATCAAAAACGTTTATAAGCCGACTTAACTCACAGTTTCTTACAAATTCGACTGACTCAGCAATTCCTTCACTCATGTGCACCCTACTCGGACCATGCACACGAGTGGTTGAAGCCAGCCTACATACGGGACACGACCACGCAATTATTTGTGCAACTATGCCTATTTCGGCATTTCGCTAATACTGACGGTTGGCTTTGTCGTGTTTGACAAAATGTAAAGATGCTTCGTACAAAATGTAAAGATACGTCGTTTGTATAACTGCCTGTCAGGAGAGACACTGCCGAGTGTAATGTAATCTTTATGTGCTGTCCTATCGTAAGGTCGTGATAACCTCGATGTCCACTTATTTGTAAGGAATAAGTTGAGATACGTATGAATAAAAATAATCAGATTTAGAAAAGTTTCCTTTTTAGGATTTTTTTAACAAAATTATACAAACAGCTAAGTACTATAAGAAGTTACCTTGTTAATTCTGCGACGCGTTATAGTAGTAGTCATGGACTTCCGCAATGTAACACCTGATTCAATCAATTATACATACCTACGGCTTTATATTGAAAGAAAATGTGTACAAAAAAAGGTCTAAACAGAAATTATTTTTAATAAAATACGTAAGCTTAATTTGCTACAGTAAAAATTGCTTATTATTATTTTAAAACCAATAAACAAGAATAGTAATCGAGAAATTTGGAAACCAATGATAGATTCTCTGATTTTCGCACGCTAAAAAATCGATAACACATCGAAATACTCTCACCAGCACCTGAAAGAGAAATCCTCAACAACTCAATTTGTCGACACTTATCTTGTATGCAAATATTTACGTAAACGAAGCAATCGTCCGAAACGTTCAATAAAACGCCGTACAACCGCGCGGTTTACGAGCGTTGTTGATTTCGCGTCATTTGCAATAAATCAGTAGGCCGACGTGTGTCCGGGCTGTTTTGTGGTGTACTAGGCCTGGACAGACGGGCGTGGATACGCGGTTTTAAAATTTAATGTTGATTTTTTGTCCATTTTGTTTTGTTAATAGGTATGTTTTAAGTGATAGATTTCATTACCTATAAAAAGAAATGTAATATCGATGTTGAACCTAATGAAGATTTTTTTAAATCTATGATAAATTTTACGTGCTATTGAAAAACCAGCTTAAATAGTATGTATAAACATGGCGACTGACCTTAAAATTTCGCCGTATTGTAACATTCGTGACGAACGTGTTGTGTTGTGTTACGGCATTACCTGACTAACCTGTATTTTTGGTTGTGGCGCTTGCAGACTTATACATTTCTCTGTCTCGTTAATGAGGTATTGAGAAAATTTCTAATTTCAATTTAATTTTTTTCTATTGCTCAATAAAATATACGAATAAACGGTTTCTTGATAAGTATCACTATTCAGAAAGACAATAAATAACAGACCAGAAGAACAACCATCATATTTTAGTTTAATCGCTCGTCTCTAATTCCCAATAACGGGAAAAATCTCTCCGGCGCCGCGCCGTCCGCTGCATGCGATTTGATTTTACTGTCAATTTGTGAACGTCTCAATTTGGACTAGCACCACACGAAATGCTGGTTTTTAATTTTATTTCACGGAAAAGCCTTGTGGTGGGTTTTCATTTTGTGAGAATAGGTTTGTTCATTTATAAGCATTTTAGATTGTTGTCAAGTGATGAGATAATACTTGACATGTTTGCGAAATATTTGCGAAAATTAATTTACACAAAAACATACTTTCAAATACTTCCTGTTACAAGAAAGATAAAAATTTAGGTCTTGCTTTATCAAGGTTTGATTATAAATAACATATTAAAAATACATTCGACAAATTCGAGGTGCAAGTAAGTTAAAAGCTTACCTTGTTGAAGTTGTCTCGCAAATAAAAACTTTTGTCTATAGACAAAATAAAAAAGACTCACAATAAATAAAAAATCTTTCACACTTATCATTTTGAAAAAACAGCTACTAAACTTATCACCTCATGAAACAAAACAAATCAAACCTACTTAAAACCTCATAAACAAAACACTACAACGAAAATTTCGCTCACAATGCATTTAAATACCGAACACAATAGCCCTAAATTACCTGCGTCCAGTCCAATTTGTGCGAAACATAGAGCACTGCCTCTTAAGGTTATCAAAAGCTCGTACGTTCTCATTAGAAGCTAGACTGAACGCATACGTAAATTCGCGGAGTTAGCGCCCGCGATCCGCGATTTTCACAGTGAGTTTATTTACTGCTGTTTCTTTTATTGTGTTTAGTGTATCTTGCTAGTTTAGCTGTTAAGATTTATCTGCTTTTGATTTAGTTTACTGTGAAGGAGTTAATATGTGTATGTTTGTTTTTAATTCTATTGTTTTTTTACTGTTGAGCGCATTATTAGTGAATCTGTTTTTATTCTTTGCGGCTTATAAAAGTTAGAAATACCTAAAAAAAAAATCTTTAATAAGCTTAAGGTATTTAAAATTTAAGATTTTTTGTCGGTGGCTAAACGCGGAAAGTTTCGGAAAGAACTGGCTCTTCATAAAATCTATGTTTCGATGGCTAGCTAAAATCATACATTAAAAAGCAACATAAAAATAATGTTATTGCGATATATTTATCCTTCATTGTATCTAATGTTTTTTAAATTTTGAAAAACTGTTTTGCTACTCCAATCTTTATTTTAAACTAGCATTATTAAAATTTTTGAGCATATTTTTTTTAGTGCAAACTGGTTTTGTTATCAATAAATAAAAAAAACCAGCTGTATTGGCAACAATTATTATGCGTTAAATTGAATCCTAGGATTATGGATCATAAAACTGTTAAATTTACCCTTCAAGACGGGTAAATTTAAATTTTCTTTTCAAATATTTATTTATTTGTTATTTCAAGAGTTTTATTCCATTTATTCCGTTTCCTATTTTTTCGTAAGATAGTACTTTCATCTCGCATCTATATAGAATTTCCTAAAGAAATCAAATTAAAGTTAGATAAAAGTTAAAACATCTATTTAATTATATCAATAACCAGGTGCAGGCTATCTAATTGGCCCCAGCATAAAGAAGATAATCCCTATAAAGCTATCGAATTGATATTTAATAGTGACGGATAGACGGACAGACAGATTACGCGGATTAGTGGACTTTCCGCATCGCTGGATGGACTTATTGTATTTTTTTATGGTAATACTATACTGACCTATGTTGCAAGATACACAGTAATTTTATTGTTTTATGGAGAGCGTTGTATCGTTTTTTTTTCCGCGAAGGATATGATTTGTCACCTTATAGAGCAAGCTCTATAAGGAGGAGGATGAATCCTGATTACGAACGAAAGGGTAATCTTAAATAAATGAAAAATGTGATAAATAAAAATTACCCGACCAGGAATAAAATTACCGGGGCCTCTGAGCTACCGGGCTACCGCCAGGCCCCGGTAGCTCAGTGGAAGAGCACTTGTCCGGCAAACGAGAGGTCCCAGGTTCGAATCCTGGTTGGTTACTTTTTATTTATCACATTTTTCATTTATTTAAGAATAATTGAGCATTTTAAATGCAAAAACTTTATTGAAGGGGTAATCTATAGATCTGCTAGACCGAAGAACAGAGCAGCCACGGCTGTACCTTGACATCATGGAGACCGCGTAAGCAGGCATGAGACTCCTCAGTACACTGAGTGTACCTAATAATTACACTCAGTTTACTGAGTGTACCTAATAATCCTGGTCGGGTAATTTTTATTTATCACATTTTTCATTTATTTGAGTGTACCTACTTAACATCCCCCTTTGCTAATCAAGCCTTTCTTTGTATCGGTGAATGATGATGTAATCCGGCCGATTTCGACCACGGTGACTGTCTTCAACTCCGGTTTTGCCGTTGGTGTGCTCGCATGTGGCTTATGAATCGGTGAATACATCCGCATTTGACCCTAATCTCACCTGAGTGAAGGTGAGGTTGACAATGGCAGCACACTTATGGCTTAAAAGGAACTGGCTTTTCATAAAATGTTACCGGACACGTCACTGTCATCATGATCATTCAGCTTGGAGACTGGACACAAGGTTCTTCACACAAATTGGTCCCAGAAAGGTGATATTTGGCGGCAAATTTTATGTTAAGGATTAGGTGTTGGTAGCCACGGGCAGTACGGCTATTCTACTCGACTATACAGGTATAGTTTGTCTTCTAAGTCGAGTAAAACGACAATGTCACCCATCGCTAAAGTGGTCGCCACTGGGTCACACTGTCTACCCCAGACGCCGGTCGCGGGTTCGATTCGGGAACAAGAAAAAAAAAGTTCCGGGTCTGGGCGTTTATTTATATAATGTGTTTATACCCTAGTTCGTTGCATGGTTAGTAAGAATTTGATAGCCAGCTTCCTTTTTCATAAAAACAACGTATCAGTAAAAACTAGAGAGTAATTTATGCTGAATTTTATCTTAAGTAGATATTACAAATTAGAAATACTGACAAAAATAATAAACTACAACTTGATTTATAAACTTGTAAGCGATAGTGTTATCTGCAGAAAAATGGTACCCCTAAGGTACAAAATTGATGAATGGGGTAATATTTTAGGGTTATAGGGAAAATCATATAAATGACCTAGGGGTCGATAAGCCAGTGTTTGAGCCTCTTTGCACGTTTATGTATTTCCGTATTCTCATTTATATAATTATCTTCTTAGAACTAACAAGCTCATCACAAAAACAAAGTATAGTCAGAATCATACGTTCTTGATAGCTTTTATTTATCAACCGACTTCCAAAAAAGGAGGAGCTTCTCAATTCGTCTGTATGATTTTTTTGTGTCTTTGTTTCATGATATTTCGGACAATTATGAATCGATTTTGAAAAATTTTGTTTCATATGATAGAAGATACTTCATTGTTGGTCCCATATAAATTTCATCGAAATCGGTAGAGTAATTCATTGAAAATTTCATTTTGAAGGAATATGTATGATTTCGAAGAATGTTTACGTTGATGACATTATAACTCAGCCAAAGTTTTGACGTGAAGTCGGTTTTTTAATGCTCTGCATTCGTTGATTAATAATCAGTCATAGTATTAAGATTTGACGATTCAATAGGACTTTCTTAATCGGTTTTTGATGCGTATATATTTCACAATTAACTCGACGTTCCGGTGTCTTTATCCTGTGACTGGGAGCGAAAAAAAACATGGACTGTGCCAGCTGCTTCTCTTCCCGGACATACTGTAAAAGTCAGTTAAGGGACAGAGGTTTAATTGGCGTTTTTGCGAGCGATAGGCTGACCCAGAAATAGTCTCTTTCCATCATTATAATACCTCCAAATTTGTTTAACGTGACATCAGATGACTTTATAGCCTTTGGGGTTCTACCTACCCCATAAGGGATGCAGTCAGGCGTGCAGTTGGATATGTATGTACCTATGTCTTGCATATAATATTTTCCTAGATTCCAAATTTTTTTTTTTTTATAAGTTATTAAACCCGCGTTTGACCTCAATCTCACCTGATAGTAAGTGACGATGAGGTCGAAGATGAAAGCACACGGGTTTAGGAAGGAACTAGCTCTTTATACAATATTGCCGGAACACATTGTTACCCAAATGTGTACACCAAATGTTACCGCCGGAGCGGTAACATTTGGCGGCAGACTTTATATAAAGGGTGGTCGCTAGCCAGGCGGACCCAGAAGGGATCCTACCACCAAGCAATAAAGATAGATAGCTCGTTAATATTAAGATAGCTCGTGTCTTTAGGTACTTGATCGATATTTTATGCAAAAAAATAAGTCAAGTTTTGTAGTGAGAAATAACACGTTTCATTTTAGTATGGACGTCTGGCCAGCACCTGTGCCAAAGAGAATAGTTGTGGAATACCATTATGAAAACACTTAAAATAACAGTTAACTAAATTGTTAGTTACTTTTCGTGTACATTACGAAAAACTACTTGAATCGACAATGACCACAGGTGACTGACGACGCCATATTTTTGCTGACATTCCGATATTTTTAATTTCTGCCTGGACGTAAAATATGATTTCAATAAAAAAAGTAGAAAAGTAAACTGAATTCATAAAATATTGTGTATTTTTGATAGATATTAGTAGTGGTGAAATGTCACTTCCGTACATTATGTATTTTGACCTTTCAAAATCATCTCTCATTAACCGTTTTCTAACTTTTCGTTTTAAAACTCGTATTCTTCGAAGTAACAATATATTATTTAAGTTTTTATTATTTTTTTATAAATTCTTAGAAAAAAAGACATATTTCTATAAGTTTGGAACACATTTTATTGATAGATTGAGTACGTACATACAGTAAGTACTTCCGGCCATTTTGGATAACTCTGGAGATTAACGGATTGCCATAAATCTCCACAGTTATCCAAAATGGCTGGTATTGACCGTCGTTTTGTTTTTGTGTTTGTACACCTAAATTACTGATTCAACTTTAAATGTTGTATTTTTGTTTGGTTTGTGAATAATTTCCACGATCCTAAAATTTGGCACAGTTTGCAGCCAGGAATGCAACGGAACATTTGAATTCATAGTAATCCCAGAGTGTCATATCACAATCCATTAGCGTATAAAAGTGTGAGTACTGTGACAGGACGGGATTGACACGGCGCGGCGGACAGTCGCACAACAATTGTTGCCAATATAGCAATAGGCCAATTGCCCTGCGCCCGCGCCGCGCGCCGATGGTCACACCATTATCACTTTACAATGCAGGACAGAAATATTTCTCTCTACAAATAATTTATTTAATATGAAATACTTAGTATTCAAAGGGTATATCAACTTAAAATTGCAAAGAAACAATGATTTAGTTAGAAAAACTTTGTCTAAAAAAACAGATTATTTCTGGAGAAAAAATTGCTTTGGAAGCTGTGGTTTACATTATTAAGTAAATTTATCTTCAAAATTTTTACATTAAATAAATATTTATACATATTTTGTTTACCTTTTCATCACTAGTTTATGCATCTAGCTGATTCTACTAAGATTTGTGAAAATAAACGAAAATATCAATTTCTTATAAGAGTCTTATCCCAAAGTATAATCAAAAAAATTTTAAGCTGCATCCTAATCATCCTGATTATATTCAATATAATTTAACAAAAAGTACCTTGTTCATTAGATATCTTTCTTTTCTAACTGCAAGCATAGAAAGTCCGGTTCACTAGTTCATCTCTATATTACGGTGCTGTATCCCTATTTATTCTCAAAGTATTGTATGTATATCACATCATATCTAGTACTCAAACTACTGTATTCGTTATTTTGTCCGCAAGTGTACCGTGTCCGCTGATCAGGACGTCCCGTCGGAAACTCGGAACCCGGGCCGGCTGCCGGGAGCGCGCTCGCGCAACCTGGTTTGGTGTCATACACATCGGTTAGCGGCAATTGACTATAGATCGTGTTAGCTTTTGTAGACGTGTAGATAATTTTGGTCGGAAGTGTAAGGATGATATGTTATGTGCCAAAATCAAAGGTAGATACATTTTGATTGATTTCTTTTTGGATTTGATGCCTACTTGTTTTTCAACATTTTTATTTTATTAGTCATTAAACTCAAAGCTAGCTGTTATCTTAAACATTATTATTATTATATGCAAATCAAAACAATGAGTAATTAAAAACATATATTTTTTGGTGTTATTTAGGTAGTACCTATCGAGCTTTTTTATTGGATTTCTTTCGTAGTAGGTAATCTATATTTTCGGCGGCATGAAAAAGCTCACACATTGTAGGATAAAAATCCGAGATTGACGATTGAAATTTAAAATTGGTTTTAATTATCAATCAGTTTAAATTGTTTCAAAAAGTAAATCAATTCATTTTTGATTTGCATCAGAAATTTACTTGGAACAGATATCCAATAAGATTGTAGATTACAGCAATTGAAGCAAAATTTAGTAAGAATTTCATATTAATAAGTACATTTTAAATGACTGATTTTTGAACAAAATTTTTATATTGCATTGTATCGTGATCACGTTGTTTTAAAAGACCCCGATATATAATGAATTAACGTGTTAACATTATATAAAAGTCTCATTCAAATATTGTATGTAGTGTACATAATTTCGTTCATACAATAAAATTATAATACTAGTGTTAAACTGGATCTTACATGAACTAGAATTTTTGTTTGTTTTTAAATAATTTAGATTTTTACTCATAACACTGATGATTAATTGTTTGAGAAACTTTAAATTAGACGCTTGTTATCATAGCCAAGCAAGGACCAAACTATACGCATCTGAAAGCACATATTATGTACCTACCTATATGTCGCATTTAATTATAAAAACTAGGAATATCTATGAACATCATCAGTAGTATACGTCTTCATAGTATCCGATTATGAAGATTAAAATCACGATTGTTTTGTTACAATATATTGAAATAAAATTTGCTTTTTTTTTTTTTTATAAAATATGGATGGGATGTTTGTCTTCCATGACACCTGATGTTAAGTGAACATGAAGACTAAGGTGGTACACGTCCATCCACGAGAAACCTATTCACTCGACGCTTAAAAGTACTAGGACTATACTGGTCAGGGAAAATAGACGCAGGCAGTTCATTCCAAACCTTGGCGACCCGTATCAAAAAGGAACTGTCAAAGCGCTTAGTTCGACTTTTCGGAATATCAACCACATACGGATGGAAGTTCTGTCTGCGTCTAGTAGTCCGATGGTAAAAGGGTGAGGGTTCAATTTGCTCAAACAGAGCACTCATAATTTCATAGCTTGCAATAATATATAAATAAACCAAGAACTTACAACATAATTTTGTCATGAGTTTTCATATTAGGGGAAACCTGTACAAAACCGTATAGCGTAAATATTTTCGCCAATAATCCAAATTTCGTGCTCAAAAGCCGCTCAGAGGTGCCTACCAATCAATAATATTTGTAAACAAACACTTGTCGCTGTAGGCTACCGCAATTTGGAGTTATTTAATGTCATTGTTTTACGGTAGTCTTGAACTTATTTTCGTGAATATACAAGCACTGATTCTACCGCGCTTATGAAAAACGCATTAACTACCTTTTAACAAGTTCGAAAAAGCGGGTTCAATAAAAGTATTGAAATGGTCTCTATGTGAAACTTATAAAGCATATTTTCCTGATTGCAAAATTGAGTTTGAACATATTTGAAATCAGGAAAATCGAGCTCCATTACTTTCCAATCGTTATTTTTTTTTCAAAAATATGCTACTTGTAATGGGTACCTAATGAGTGTGGCTGAATATATGTATATGTCGATTTAATACCTTATCGTTTTGAAACGGTTGAACTACATGCCCATATGCTTAGCTATACGGCTTTGACCCGGTCTCCCTATCTTACAATACTTTTTAACCGGAAATAATCGCGTTATTATAATTTTACATTTTTACTCCACTTCAAGGTGTCATCAGAATCCGGTTAAAAAGGTTTGTATACTTAAATCATTTGGTTTAAAAGTAAAATAAAACTAAAAAGGCCTCCGGTTTTTTTTGAAATATAAATTATAATATAATGTTCTTACCAGGTTGATGCTTCATTATCAAACATCCCTAACCTATCTACAGACTTCATAGAACATGACGTCTAAAAACCTTAAGAACTTTTCTTTACATAAGTAATAATCAACGAATGCAGAGCATTAAAAAACCGACTTCACGTCAAAACTGGCTGAAGTATAAGGTCGTCAATGTAAACGATCTCCGAATTTATACATATTTGAAATTTTTCATGAAGTACTTAATCGATTTCGATTAAATTAATATGGTATCTTCGATCATATGAAAAAAAAATTCAACAAAATTGGTTCACCCAGTCAAAAGTTATAAGGTAACAAAAATAAAAAAATACAGACGAATTAGTACCTCCTTCTTTTTTTGAAGGCGGTTGAAAATTAAAATAAGCACATAAGTATCGACCTTTTTTCTTCACAATAGTTTCCCGTTGTCAATATCACCTTCTTGCTCGCAGATATCGGTCAAGGTGCAGAGAGGAGATGCTTAACTATAATGAGTTAATCCAACCCACACCTCTTATTGTTCTAGCTGCGTCCATCTACATGTCATACTATGGAACTAATATGAATAATTTGTACCGATTTATACTTGCAGTTACAAACACCAACTTTACGCAATTTTAAACTTTATGACTTTAGGTTTAAGAGTTGTTTCTATTCCAATAAGGATGTTTTGTTCATGGTTGTAAAATATTAAATGGGCTCATTGTCAGTGAATGAATTTGCATGAGATATGAAAGTAAGATATAAATAGTATGGAGTATACTAGATCTGTAGGGCGTTGAAAGGTTATTGAAATCCATTATAGGAATGGCTTAAGAAAAATGCATCTAGAAGTTATGCAGGTCCGTCTAGGTCTTTTGATTATTGATGTATTTAATTTAATTACTTTAACTTTTTTTTATTTGAAAGCAGTTGCAGATACTAAAAATATAAGGTTTAAATGCAATTCAAATTAGCTTTTTTTTAAATATACAAGTGACGTTTTGAATATTGGATTATGAGTAAGTAAATGCTTTGTTAACCAACTAGTTCGTTACATGGTATCCCATATTACAAGCTTTGCTTAGCTCGGGGTCGTGTAGTTAGTGTGATTATTTGGCTTGATTTATTTATTTATTATTTTTAAATAAATTTGCATTTATGTATCTCATCCAAGATTTAAACAACAAAGTAAATTCCTGCAACTTGGACATCACTTATCATTGGTATATGCGCTGAACCATATGCTTAGATACCATCGTCTTCCATATTTCTTCCCAAAAAGTTTACAGCTTACAATGGACAGAATAAGAACTTACCCAGGGTTGTCAAAGTACAAGATCTGTAAATTCCCATTGTGTCTAAAAAACTTCTGAAACAAAGTTTATTTTTATATACAAAACAAAACTGTTGGTTTTCTGTTTTATTTTATGTTATTACAACTACTAAAATAAATATTAAACTATCTCCGTTAATGTTAATGTTTAAGTATTAGCTACGTATTCCTAGACTACAATCGCTAAGCACCTAATAAATTCCAATAAGAATATATTTTTGTCTTCACGATTCATATATTAAATGAAAACTTTAGCCGGAATTTGTCACGTTTAATTTTACCTTTCGCTCTTTTAAAAGATAAATGAATATAATTATAAAGGGTCTTTCAATAAGGACGGGTCGATTTTAAAATGGCATAAAACAGGCTGTATGCGAGATATTAACGAAATTATTCTTTTATTTGAAAGAGCTATTCATTTTGTTTTGATTATGACATCATTCAACTGCCCACCGCATCTTGGGACAGTGCCACAAATCTGAGAGGTCTAATTTTCAGCTGAATCAAATCGCACGACCTTGGTAACAAACTCACATAGGCCTGCCTGAAATAACCCCTTCAAATCGTTCATTTAAAAAATGATTAAAATAGTTCTGTTTGTTGATTGTTGTCTGTCTGTTGAAAATTGGACCTCTCAGATTCGTGCCACCGTTCAAGATGCGGCGGACAGTTGAATGATGCCATAATCAAAACAAAATGGCACAAATAAGTCTTTCGAAAAAAATAATAATTTCGTTAATATCTAACACACAGCCTGTTTTATACCGTTTTAAAATCGACCCGTCCTTATTATTATTATTATTTTAAATCCCCATACAATCACACCAACTACATGGCTCCAAAATAAGCATTACTTGTGTTATGGGATACCATGTAGCGAACTAGGGGGAGAACCTAGAATATAAATACATAAATAGATAAACAACCAGGCACGGAACTTTTTTTTTTCTTGTTCCGTGCGGGAATCGAACCCTCTACCACTGGCGTCTGAGGCAGACACTGTTACCTCAGCGCCAAAGTGGTCGTCAAATATTATAAGACCCTTTAGTTAGGAATATCACGCTTTTAAGCGTATCGGTAAGCCGTGTTACCATTGTGCTTCGGCGGTGATGTGTTTCAGCATTTTTTATGAAGAGACAGTTCCTTTCTTAACCCTTTCATCTTCAACCTCATCTACACTTACCATCAGATGAAATAGAGATCAAACTCGATTTTAGAAACCTTTAAAAATTTAATTTTATTTATGTAACAACGTATTTTTGCGTCATCAAAAACGTACAAGATCCCATTTCAGTAATTAGATAACAATAAGTGCACTTCGAACATTGAATTGAAACATCACCGAAGATTCAATAGAGCCTATAAATACAGGGTGATGCCTCTTCGCCCACGCCTTCCGTTTTGCAATGCATCTATTAGTGTTCTGATAGATGGCGCTGTGGTGCTACTAACAGCGGTTGAGTTGGTAACACTGTAAAAAAATGAAAATTATTTTACGAAAAAAATGTAACACCCTGTTTTTTAAGCAAGTCCGCCTTATACTAAGAAATGTAACTTAGACTGCTGTTTTAGTGAATTGATTGCGATCATTTGGAAATTAGATTTTCATCAATTTACATAAAAAGTAGCTATTAGGTGTACCATAATGTACTTGAAACGATACAATTGTGTTCTTATTTTTTTTTGTTTTAAATATGAAAAATATTAGAAGAAAACCAATTTAATTTTAAGCTCGGACAAAAACATCATCGTTGCAATCATCGTACCTTAGAAATTATCGATTTTTTATTACCTACCAACTAATTTTGCATTTAATAAAACATTTATTGATAATTAACGAAGAATATAAAATGATCTATAAGACTATGATCAATTATAATTATTTTTGCTTATTTTGTTGATGATTTTCAGGACAATAACTCGGTCACACTGAGTCCGCACCTCATGACTCACCCCGCCCTCGCTTTCCTATGCAAGTGTTGATCATTGATTTTAAACATTTTGAAGGCACCAATATTGAGTTATTGACCAATCCGAGAAACAAAACAATGAGATTATCAATCAGTACTTATTCAATCACAAAGGATGCCTACATAGTGTTGAAATATTAATTTAATTAACTGATGTTAGTTCAAGTTTTGTAGTTACGAAATGAAAGCGTATGTAATATCTATGCTCATTAGATTCTTACTCAAATTCAAACTTGATTCTGCTTGAATTACTTTGTTCGAATTATTTATTTTATGTAATGCGGTATTGGGTGGACACGTAAACACACTTCGTCTGAATTGCCACTGATATACCTACAGGTTTAGCAAATGAAGATTTTTAGTAATATGTTTTTTAAATCATTTTTTCCTCTTTAATAAGGATGAGACGTTTGTCTCCTAAGGTAGTAAGCGATGATGAAGATCAAGGTAGTCCAATTGTTCATCTATGAGAAACCTATTCACTCGACGCTTAGGCAGTTCACTCCAGACCTTGGCGACCCGTATCAATATAAAATAATATGTTTATACTAAACAATTTAAATAATAAAATATGGAATAAGAACAATGAGAAATCCTGTTAAAAATGTAATTCCTTCTTTGTATAGTAACCGTCGTCGTCGTGGCGCCGTGGTTACTGTGTGTATCATACGATATCACAGGTTAAGCAACGTTCGACGCGGTCGGTACTTGGATGGGTGACCGACGACCATTCATTTCTCACGACGACTTCCGTGCTTCGGAGGGCACGTTAAGCAGTCGGTCCCGGGTGCTGTATACTTGTATACAGTAGTCGTTAGGGCTTGTCAGAAACCATCTAGGCGCCCTAAAAATTCTGGCATCAACCACCCAGCACTTGGCCAGCTTGGTGGATTATGGCCTAAACCTCCTCTTCACCCAGGGGAGAGACTCATGCCCTGCAGTGGGCTCATTACGAGGAGTTGTGATGATGATGATAGATTGTGCGAATGCTCTGTTTGAACGAGTTGAACCCTAATCTCTTTACCGTCAAACAACACGGCTCAGAAAGGCATTTCACCTCTTCTTGTACGTACAGTCAGCTTTAGAAAAACCGTTGAAAATAGTTTTCAAGAAGGTATTAAGGTAAAATTTACACTAAATAAAAAAAAAACGATTTGTATTTTTACTACGAAATTGTTTAAAACATACTAAGTTAGCTAGCTTTTTGCTTAAATTTTTTTTTGTGATTTGCTTCATAGTGTAAAATGCTAGCAAAGTTTCAAGAACACAAATAAGCTCTGACTCTATAAGCAAACAAGCTAATTCTATGACACTTTTTTATATCAGCAACCGTTAGATTTGAAACTACTTTCCAAGCAGTTTTCAAGAAAGCCAAAAGTCTTCCGCTGTTTTTCGCTCAGCATCGTGGAAGCATCATCCTTAACAGATCCCTCTCATATCAGGATCAGATAGATACAGGATCATATATATTTTTATATACTAGGATTATTGATAGCCTTTATTGCTGCGGCTTAGCACCAATCAACGAAAACCATTTATAGCTTCCGCAATTTTCCAGTCCAAATCCAACTGAAGCCATACCGCTTCTCATAGGCAAAGTTATACCTAGAGTAGTTCTATATGAATAACGTGTTGAAAATAGTTATATAAAAATCATGATTGTCACGAATTGGCTCGGAATATTTTTTTGAATACATGCCATATTTTTTTTATCTAGCAATCTTTGACCACACAGTAGTAAAACTTTCGAACAATCTATGATTATCATCAATCAAGAATATTCGATTTCACGACAAACGGTATGTCAGCAATTTGTCGAAGAGAAAAAAACACAAATAACGGGACAGGAACATTTCAATAAAAAGCATAAAAATAGGACAATGCAGCTGCTTAGTGCACGCATTCGATATTCAAAAAAACTTTTTTTCTTTCATCATAATGAGTGGTAATATGACTACGCGGATCAAATGGCTTGCATCTATTGAGTACGTGTGTAGGTATTTGTCAATATGCCTGTTTTAGATCCAACGGATAGCGGTATTCGGTTTTTTTCTGACAACTACCTACCTATTGATTTTGGAACAGTTTATTTACAGTTAGTTCATTCAGATACAAAGAATATTTAATTAAACTTTAATCTTTTATGTGTATCATTTTCATTTTTCCTTTTCATAGGGACCACATTTTGGGTTTACGGCATTAACTAGTATTTCATGTTCCAAAAACAGAAAACCTACTGCCACTGCATTAGCTGTCAAGTTTTAATTAAAGAAAAGACGGTTTTGACCGAATCGCGTTTAATATTATATTCCATTTTATCTTAAAGTCTTTGTGACAGAGATCATATACGGGGGTTAAAAAGTCTGTTATTTAAATTTGTAGTAATCTTTACATTTTGGACCTCCGCCAAAGAATGCAAAATTTTACCACTAATCTAGCAAAATCAAAATAAAAAATACAGATCAGTTTACCAAATTATCCTGTTTTGGATTATGTTATGTAAGTAAGGTACGGTGTTTTTTACTGCCTTCGAGAGATTATATCATTGGGGATTATGATCTGCTACCAGTTGCTATCCAATAAACCGATGACATTTAGTTAACCGCCCGCCGTTCACATCATAATTATCATTACGTAGAGTTAACCTGGCTATAATATCAACAGAGCATTAGCAAAACATAAGTAGCAAACGAAAATATAATAACTTATATATGTTATATGAAAAGATAATAGATAATATGTTATATGAACAGGAAAACGAATAATTTGGTTAAAACTTAATAGTTTACTCAAATATATTTGTTCATTAGTTACTACCTGACCATAATTAGAAGAAAATTAATACTGTGAAAACGATGTTTACAGAAGTTTTCTTTTGTAGCGGTGTTATAAAAGGAAACCGACCTTTAGTCATTTTCGTGCCTTTTGTGTGCTCTTAGTAATGTAATTTCAAATGAAAATTAAAATTATCTAAAAAGTGTAACCAAGCAATGTAGAGCAAAAATATGCAAATATCAGATTTTTGAATCCTATATTTTGACCTTTGAAACCGTCTGAAAAAATCCTGCTTCACGTAAAAAAACAAAATGTCACAGCCGAAAATAAATAAAGAAAAAAAATGTATCAAAGGAGTTATTTAATCCTTAAATTAAGTAAAATTAGATATGTTTTGTAAGTGTGCAAAATTATTTCATTTTTTTAACTTATATCAGCACAGACTTCATGATCAGCAAAGATCGTGAGAAAACAGTCTTAGAACCATAAATCTCTTTTGTACTTTGATATAATGTCGATTAACTATGCATATTATTCAAAACTGTCCTCAGCTTAAAAAAACACACGCGGCCTTTTGACCCCACGTTTTTTTACCCCTCAAGTTTTAGACTGTAATTTTTTTCTTATTCAAATTGAGAATTGCAATCTTACCCTCAGATTTTTACCATTGTTTCTTTTGAATAAGTTTTTTAACGGTCTTTGCCCAGAAGTTGCAATAGCCCGAGGTCAAAGGATCATGGGTGTTTCAGGATAGTTCGCATGTTTTTTAAATACAGTTTCTTTTTATCGTGGTACATCTGCTTTGGCATCTATTGTCCAATGTCTTGGGTATTGATAGATAAAAAGAGGAAATTCGCGTGGGAATCTGTGCGGATTATGAGTTTGGTGTTTTTTTATCGGTAACTTAATTCGCGGGTGATCGAAATCTTACCTGATGGTAAGTGACGATGATCCCAAAAATAGAAAATGCGGGCTTTACGGAAAATAAAACGTCAATGCAGATTTACTTTTAAAAATTGCTGATAATATGGTAGTTTAAAGTATCAAAAAGTTCTGTTTTTTTAAAGTTGCAAAAATACACATCGAAAAAACCTAAAGAGAACAGGTGCAAGACCGTACTCTCAACAGGTATGGTAGGTAATTGGAATGTAAATACAATTACCACAACCAAGACCAACCTCCTCTTCTGAATTGAATGATGCTGTCTCGCCATACTACAGTAACTGTAATAAATAAGCGATCAAGTACCTAACTAATTTGATAGTGAAATAGGTGACCTATATTAAATTTAATTTAATAATCCGTAAATAAGATTTTCTCAATATAAAAAAACACACATCTAAAATCGGTCCAAATTTTTTAGGCGTTCACAAGCCCACCTAGAACCGCTCATTACGCGGCAAAACAAAAACGCATTGTCCCATGACGTCATCCCGATAACACTTTACGACTACCCGCATGTACGCAAAAGAGGACAATGGCGACGGCTACAGATAATGCTAAACGCGGACACGTGTTTCAATGAGCATCGTTTTTGTTTTATGCTCGGACATTGAAAGGGTTAAATTAAACTTTTTTGATAAGCTTCGTGACAACAACACAGGAGGGAAAGCTTTGTTTATTTTTTTTGATGGCCAATTTTGGGTTAGACAAGTTTAATTTGATATTTCAAAGCGAAAAACATTAGATTTTGTTTTTATGTTACCAATTAAAACCACGGGATCGAAGCAGTAGTAATGTACTTGTACGTAAAATTTCAACTAATCTAGTATCTAAAAGCTACTCAGCTACATTGCTTAAAGGTTATTGAAAAAATGTAGTTGGTAGATAATTATAATAAAGATTTTTTCTGAAAAATAACTCGGTTCTAAATGTGGCTAGCTTAATTTTGTAATCTCTAATTTTAGGACAAAGTTTCAGTCTTCAAAAGCATACGTTCTTAGTCCGATTTGAATGTCTTACATGTAGTAGCTCTACCTTAGAGATACTCAAACTAAGTTGAAATTGGTTTTATTCTACAAGAAAGAAGTTAATTTTATTACCTATTATTTATTATTTAAAGGTAATGGAGTCATCATCGTTATCATCGTCATAGTTGGTAGATAACTCATGTAGGGTCACATCAAACTACCTACGTACGCCTTATCCACTACAAGCTACATAACCTTTTTTTGCGCAATCTGTAATTTAGAACCAAACAAAGAAACAAACCGTCCTTTTTCTATCAACAAAGCAGTAGTCCAAGCGTTACACATGTCTTGAAGAAATCGCTAAAAAGATAAAGGATTAGCCGCATTCTGTCCTTAGGCAAGGGTTTTTGGACAAAAGCTGCAATTTTTTTTACTGGCAACACCTGGTCGAATTTTTTAGCATCATCACGATAGAGACTATCAATAAAAAAAGTTTGGGAATCATCCTATTCGCGTCCAATGAAAGGACATGATAAAGGGTGATTTTAAATTGAATTTGATCGCCGGGATCTTGCGATTTCGATAAGCTTTTGTTCTGGGTCGCAGTCGTGATTTGTGGGGCTGTAGATTATTTTTCAATATATTTTTTAAGGACGCGTTATTGGAAATTATTTTTGTAAATATTTATAAATTCTTATAACTGTTTAAGATACTAAATGTACAGTAGAAGATTTTTAAATTAGATTTTATTTTCTATGATTCAGAAAACATGTCTTTTTTGTTTGGTATTCCATAACATACTTGTTTATTAACAATTACTGATTGTGTTTAATTAAACACTATGTAATTCACGAAATTCAATAAAAAACACAGAATATTCTGGTTACTCTTAGAATTTTCTCGTATCCCATGGTCTCTATTACATCAACGGTTTCTAATCATCGTGCGAAAATATTTGAATATCGAATGTTACATCCCAGCATTTTTTTTAAACGGTCGTGCATTAGAACTGGCCAAACAAGTCTGTGACCCCACGGCAAAAAAATCACACCCCACGTTTTTTTATAACCCTTTATGCATATCCCGTATACAATTTCAAGTCATATTTAAATAATTTATGCTCATAGTTCGTTAGTGACTATTTTTTACATCTGCCCTGTCATAGTGGCTTACATGTTTTTAAGAGATTTATGGGTCAGATTTTGAAAGTAATTATCTATAGATAGATTCAATAGTTTCCAATGGTGTATTTGTTTTGTGTTGTTTTGCTGAAAGCAATAAAAATTCAACACAGTCGTGTATGAATAAATAACGAAGAAAGTAGTATTTTTGCAAGTTACTGTATTTTTTATTACAATATCTGTTCATCTAAAAATATGATTGACTTAAAAATGAAATTAATTTTAATTGCTTAACGACTAAACTTTGTAATTAATGAGCAAAAGCTCTTCATGCTACTGTTTAAACAAGGTACCTTTTGCACTATATTACTTAAAACAAAAGTCTGAAAAATGTTCTAAAAAGTTTGATTATCTAGATGTTTAGTCCATAAATCTATTTTAACGGCATTATTCGCTTGTCATAAAGCCCAGTTAGAAAATAACAGCTTGTCAAACTTTTTGTCATTGTTTTTGCTCACCCTTTTAATTTTTTCATCCCCGTTTCTTTAGTTTTTTTTTTAATTGGCTGTACTTTTGTCATCTAGTTTATATTAAATTACTGTTTTTTAACTGTAATGCATATGCGGGGTACATTAGCATTTTTTCATTGTGTTTCTAATGAAAATGAGCTAATATTAACGCTGAGATTTTTTACAAGGTTATGACGATACAGCTGGGCACCGAGATGTGGTACATGATACGTTACCTCTTTTTTGTATTTTTTTTTTATTTCAGTATGTAATGACTTACGGGCTTCAAGCAGTTGATTGAAAAAAATAATTATAGTCTTTCAAAAGAAGAATCATTATTTTTCAAACTATTTCTCACTTTTTTTTTATTCATGTGTAGACATTTGACCAAGCAAAAAGTTTTTACTCCCTGAAGAAACATACTGGCAAGCTGTCAATTTACTTCTTTTCATTCAAAAAAATACGCATCCACTCGGAAATCACGCTGATCGAGTGAAGCGCAATCAACAATTCGAATTTCGGATGTATCTACCCACAGATCAAAAACACAAAAGTACGCTGCGTGAGAAATCTTAAAAAACTATCTCACATATAAAAAAGTGCACTTACATAAATATGAAGCTCTCGAAATGTCCTTTGTATAGCACACCTTGTGATTTAGCCGCACATCGAAGATGCATTTTAAAAACTGTGCATCTGTTTTTTATAAACAACGAAGTTAGGATGTTGAAAAAAATGAGGGGTGCGTGCGATCTGTATACAGGGACCTGTGGTTCTCAAAGTTTAGTAACGTCCAATGGTATACATGTAAAGTCATTTAAATTGTTATAGAGAATTACTATTTTATATGATACTATTTTACAAAATTAAATGGACATTTTCATTCAAAGTGAAATTTAAAACAATACTATTTCAATCTTAAAGTTTAAATAATATATGGTTAAATGAAGAAACTATAGACTTTGTTTATCATTCGAAGAAGTTATATTAAATCACAAAATTTCAGAATATAAACAGAGTCATAATCATTATATGAAAAGGCGTGGGTCAAAATGTTATAAATATTGAATAAGATTTACTAAGTTTGACCCTAACCAAACTTTGAGGAACACTGTCAGAAATAAACAAATTCGGTGGCTATATGAAAGAAGTTTTTTGTGAATTTTCTCTCCACGAGATCGAGCTATAATTTTTTTCATATCAAGGCGGAAGTAAACAGTTCTTTGCTTCCGGTGTTTTTTTCCTTTTTTGAAATGGGTCGTTAATGTAATTAAATTAGAGCCTTTTTATTAGTGAACCGTGAGTATAGTAATGTGCTTGATAAGATTTATGTTCTTCCACGTTATATTAATTTAAAGTGTGATTTATAAAATGGTTGATTTGTGATTTTTAGGTGTGACATTTTTGAAATATCACAATTTTAACAAAAATTGTTAAAAATGTTAAACAAATTTACATGATCATATTGAATATTTTAGTTCTTTTCAGTAGCACAATATTTAAACGATTTGAATTAGATTTTTTTGCCTTTAAAATATAAAAATACAAAATTCATAAAATGTATTTATAAACTAAAATTAAAATGCTTCGTGTTTATTATTTTTTGTTATACTTCAGTTAGAGTAAGAACAAAATAAAAAAATTGCACTAAAGTTGTCTAAAAACGCATTCCAAATGAAACAGGAAAGTACTTTTTACAGCTTGAATATCAGATTAATTTTATTGAAAATAATGCAAAACAATACTTCCAGTAAAATTCATATACCTAAGCGTAAAATTTCTTATAACGTTATAAAAACATAGACAAACAAGAACTAGAATCGTCTAGTTGCAGTAAATCTCTCCATAAGCACGGTGCACGCACGATATTTGCTTTCAAAAGCTCTTCCTGTCTTAGTTTTTTAGCATTCATGTAGTCCCGGTTCCCACAGTTTTTTATAGTTTTTTCAAACAGATAAAATAACGGTAAAAATCTTCCCCCAGGGATAGTTAATTTATTTCTTTGGCATAACAAAAGATGATGCGGTTATCCTTGTCTGCTAGTCACGGTGATGTTTGAAGAAAAAATTGCAAATGACTTTGATTTGTCCGATTAAATGCTATTGAGAAGGAAGCTGTAGGTGGTCGTAGTTTAATAAGTTTATGAATTTTATTTTAAACTAGCTGACCCGGCAAACGTTGTTTTGCCATACAAATAAAAAAAAAATAGATGTTGGCCGATTCTCATAGATACCGGATAAGCACAAAAAATTTCATCAAAATCGGTCAAGCCGTTTCGGAGGAGTATGGCAACGAAAACTGTGACACGAGAATTTTATATATTAGATTACCTATATGTGTAAAAACGTGTTTGCGAAAATTCGCACTCTCAGACTCTTAAATTTTTTATTGTCTTGATATTCAAAAAAGTATTTAGTCACATCTTTAGTAGGTAAGTACACTGATATTTTGAATTATTAAACAATTTTTTTTATAAAAAGGAGTAAACGAACAAAACTCGTTCTCAACTTGTAACCTAAAAAAAAGTTTTTGCACAAAAAAAAATATTTATCATCTCAAGCAACACTAGATATGTATACGATTTGAATATTTTTTTTACAAAAACTACTTTACAATAAAATTTACACTAAGAAAAGGTGCATAAATAACAAATATAATTACTTTTTTCTGACAACCGTGTAACGAGCCGTTGTTTCCGCAAATAATAAAATAAATAGAAAAAACACACAAAATCAAACCCCAAAGGGTTCTTCAAATTAAACCGTCATTAGAAATTTTCATAAAACACCCTACACGCTAACGTGAGAAAATTAAACCTGATATTTTTTTACCTCCAAAAAACTTTGCTTTCCGTTACGTCTTATTTGCATATGTTTTTTAATTAGAATTTCGAATTACTACTTTTTTATACTCTATACAAGCGGGATGTTGGCTGACACCGTAAAATTAAAAAAAAAGTAGGCATAGACTATGTGATCTTTTATTCCGTCAGGTAAAATGCATAAGTGTTGGGTACAATAGCTCCGGATTTCCTTTCTTTAATACAAGGTCCGACCTTTGCCTCACGTGCAGATTTTAGAAGATGAAATCAATGATTTTTCATGGGCGTGATCGATTTTTATCGCAGATGATTGCATCCGATCTTATTCTGTTTGTGTTCTTTCAAATGGCTGTTGATATATCTCTCTAATGTTTAATCACATAATAACTGAGTTTCATACATCTTTTACTCTATCAGCGTTTAGCGTCTATTATAATGCATGTAAATATAAAGTTCAACAAATAAAAACAATCTAATATGCTATTCAAGTAAGGCTAAAACAAAAATTGCTGCTCTAAACGTATTAGAGTCAACAAAACGGTCATAATTTGGAGCGATTATGCAACGCCACGGCTCAAGTCTTCCTGAATCCGAGGCCATAAATTTTCTCAAGCTGCAAGGTGGTCTGACAAATTTGCGGCCGCTTACTGTTGCTTCCACCCTAATAATCATACAAACTTTTTCTGTTTACCTTTCGGCACAGAACCGGCATAAATAAAACCTTAATACTTTTTTCAGGTAGTGTAAGTGGCCAGTGACAAAAAAAGTTGACAAACTAAAAGGCAAACCATTTTTTTTTAAACTACATTCTGTCATGATGGTCAAAGAATAGTGTTTGTTTCTGAACAAAGCGTTGTTTTGACTGTTTAATAGTTTACTGACTACCGATTGAGTTTTAAAAAGATGAATTGCGTTGTAAAAGCGTTTGTTACTTTTGTAAATAACTGTGAATAGTTAAAGGAATGATAGCTTGTCACACAAAGTTGGTAAGGCAATTACATTAGTTGGTAATAGTTTAATATAGTGTATTATTTCAGTAATGTAATAAAACCACAAACTTGAAGAGATACTCGATGATTTCTAACTGGAAAATAGTACAGGTATTGTGTTATGGTTTATGTAAGTACCTATAGAAAATTATGATAAAGGTAGTCAAACCTAAAAGTCAAAATTAAAGTTGTTTTATGAAAATTACTGAACGCACAGTGCAGGCTTTTTGACGTTAACCAGCCTATAATTTAACTGAAGGTAAAAAGTTTAAAACCCAAAGCAGATAAATTATTACAAAGGAGAGTAAGCGCATTCCTTAGCTTCTTAAAAATCAGACCTACACATTTAAAAAAGAACTCCAAACAATTAAGAAACAATTTTCGCGATGCAACCCGCGCATGCGGTTTGCAAGTCGTGAGATCCCTCCACGCCATAGCTACCCAGTAATTGATGTCATAAGACAGTAGGTAGTCATTGCGGCGGCTCTATGAGGTCCGTCATGCTGAGTGGATCCGACTAGGCTCTATGGTTAACGGTACCTTTGCCTTTCCACTTTCTTGGAGGTTAAAAATGTTGGTATTGTGTGCTTGAATTTTTGCGGTTAGATGTCAGATGTTGCTGCGTAATTTAATAAATGTTAGCTTTTTATGGGTTATTTTGATATTAGTCTCAAGTCAAGTTTATCGATAGGCCTATATGAGATAACGACCAACGCTATACATAGGTTCTTAGTGGATAAACATTTAAGTAGAGCCATTGACTCCCAAAGAAGAAGATGGTGTTTGACTCAAGCTCATTTATATATTAAAGAACAGGCTAGGCCTCATTGATTGACTACATTCTTGCCATGACCATACTTGCATGCGGGTTAAGGAAAGTACAGGCTCTTCATAAAATTCTGTCGGAATATTTCTTTAAGTAAGGTTATTAAAAAGAAATGTTCAGGGAGACACGTTTTTTCTTTATGCAGTTAAGATTGGGCATGCGTAATAGAACCAACATCGTCTGAGTGAGAAAAAGTTTCATAGAGTGGAAGTCTACCGATGAAATCTTGCCTAGTACAAAATCAGGACTATTAGTAAAAGCTGTAAAAAGAACATTAATCTTCACATAGTCACACTGCCGCAGCTCAGTGTCGCAGTGGGTTCATTCCATAATATTACTATTAGATTTTTACTATTAAACGACCACTTTGGCGATGTATGACGTGTATGCCTCAGACGCCAGTGGCTGCGGGTTCGATTCCCGCATGGAACAAGAAAAATTGAAAGGTTCCGTGTCTGAATGTTTATCTATTTATGTATTAATATTTTAGGTTCCCCGTAGTTCGCTATATGGTATCCTATAGCACAAGCTATGCTTACTTTGGGACCAAGTAGCTGGTGTGATTGTCTGTTTTATTTTATTTATTTATTTTCAGATGTTTTAAAAATATGTAATCACAGAAATATAACATTGCTAGGAAAAACATATCAGAGAAAATAGAGTGCCATAAAAATTAACTAATAGTTATACTTATGATCAATTAGATAAGTACTGATACTGCGTGTGTCATCTTCAATCTTATCAATCCATATCATGGTGATTGACATATTCAGCTCTTTAAGAAATCAACCTAAAACCCGAATCCCATAATGCCAAACTATTGCTAAAATATCCGTAAATTTTTAACCAACCATGCCAAGCCTTACGGGGCGTAGCGCATATCTCAATTACCAACACAAATTCAGTACGTCACGTATTCGTACCGATCGGTTCACTTGCTAGCCATGTCCCAAATGCATGCATAATCAAACAAGCATATTAGCTATCAGTTTCCTTTGTTAGATAGGTAAATTTGAACTAAATACGTCAAATTATGCGAAGGAAACCGTTTAAGTTAATTTCAGTGGTTGGTCCTTTTGTGTTTTGGTGACTGATAGTTTTTTTCAAGTCTGGATTTGAACCCTGAGATATTGTCGGTCCATGCAGAAGCTATGCTCTCTCAACCACAACAACTAGGCTCTAGATTTTACGTATTCTTAAATAATTACCTACTTATCCATTTTTAATAAGCAACCAAAATAACCTAATAATACTTTGTCATTATAAGCTGTGAGTTTAAACAATAATTGAAATCAAATAAAATACTTTTAACCGGATTTATCGCGTATATTTACATTTTAAATTTTAACTCGACGTTTCGGTGTCTTTTCATACCCCCTGGTCACGAGCAGGCGCCAGTGTTTTATTTAATAGTATGAATCGCGAAAACTTAAGAAAATAATTGATATGACGTAATGTGTAATATCTGATTCAAAAACTACTCAGTAACAAATACTAAATAATTACACAGAGCAACTACAGGTATCCTAGTATTCACAAAGACACAATACACTTTAGAAAAGTTCGTTTATGAAACTGACTCGGCTATAAATTGAACTCAGGAAAAAGGAAGTTCTTCTTTTGAGAAGCAGTTAGTAGACTTCTCACGCCGCCGTAGTCAAACACTCGACCGATGCACCACATATTCGAACAATTACATCATAAAATAAAAACATGCCATTATAAAATAGAAGCTACATTCAAATAAACGTAACATATTATACAAATAAATTAACAATGATCAGTTAAGTAGTTAGAAAAATCTACTAATCACTTCCTTAGTAGAAGAGCTTACTTATATTTAAGAAGTGTCTGACTATGGCGGGTTTCAATATCATTCATACAGTATAATTCACTTGAGAAATTCCTTTCTATATTCAAAATTTTGATATCTAAACCACTGCTTACAAACTGTTTGACTGTAATGGGTTGCTAGGCAACATCGTTACATTTGGCCATTTACAAAATAAGTCATTTTATCTAACCAACGACGATGTTACAAGTTATTAATATAAACCAATGTAGTTAAAGGTGGCATGGCGGCCTGCTGTGGCTAATAGCGAATTAAGTTTTCATTACGTATGACCAATTACAGAATAAGTCATTTTATCTAGCCAATGACGTAACAATTTATTAATTTAACTAAATATCCTATCAAATATCTGTCAATATATGAATAATCCACTTTTCTCTTTCTAACTTATCTATAACAGGTGTTGAAAAAAAGGACGAGTATCATTGAATGACATAATATATCTTTTAAATATTTAATTTGACGTCAAAAAATGTTATTTAACCAATGGCAAAATAAGTCCAAGGATTGGCTTTCGTTTTACGTAAGCAGTTAAACGCAATTATTAACAAAAGCTCTAAAAACATACTATAATATATTTATCTAATACCAATTAATAGCAAGAATAAATTGCATAAGTTTATACATTTATTTAGTTCAAATATCATACAAATAATTTGCGAATGCGTGATATTCTATAAATCACATATCGCCTATTTTCTTGGAAGAATGTCATGTAAAGAGGGCCCATGCCAAATTTGAGAACTTAAAGCTCGTAGCTAATAGATATTGTGAAACGCTATTTTTTTCTACCAATTTTGAACCTGCATCGGTTACTCATACCAGTCAGTTGAATATTGAAACCCGCCACTAGAGATTAACAGCTCTTAGGTACTACAAAATAAAGTCTGAATGAGATTAACTTGGCGCCGCGCCGGCGTAGTTTGAAAAGTTGAGATAGCTTTTCTGTCAGTGGAGAAATCGTATCTAACATAGCATAGGGAATTGAAGAAAATCTGAATAGACTTTACTTGTATTAAAAACATATATGGCCCAACAATCCTATGGTCAAATTTACAAAGCCTAAATATTTCGACACAGACATATAAAATTTACTCATTTGGTATCTAAAACCACGAAAAACCATCAAGAAAACTCAAATTGAAGGTAGCCTCAAGTTAAAGTTTTCCCAAGCTGTAGGTAGGTATTAAGTAAGTAGGTATAAGAACCAATCACGTCTAAAATTTTGGTTAAGTGTCAAATTGTATAACGTTTTAGTTCTCATATTCGCTTTCGACCAGGTGACATAGAGGAAAAACGTCCCATACTGAAATAACCGAAACAATATTCAGAACTTATTATGTAAAAAAAAGATTTTGCGACGACCGCGACAAAATGTACTATTCAATGAAAATATCGTATTCTCTAACCGCCTGTATTCTAGAACAATACCTTACCGTGAATGTACACTCAAGTACTAATAGGCTTGGTTGGTGACAGTTATTACCTTAAATAGACTACGGATCGATTCTTGAGTTGAGCGTGACTTAGAAGATTGCTGCAAAATAATACGAAATTTCGAAATATATTCTACTTTGATGTGACAAATTGGTTGCTAAGGTCAAAGCATTATAATTAAAGTAAATTATGTCAAGCTTTTCTATACAGGGTTGATTTGTTTATCGGCCAAATTTTAATGTTAGTTTCTTTGATACGATATAAACGTACCTGCATATTTATTTTAGTATAGCTCAGTACAAAAAATAAAGATAAGGCACCACAAACTTTTATGTAAATAGTCGCTGTTGATGAACATAGACACTACGACTACCAGATGTTTTGTGGTATCGCGTAGTTGTCTTTATTTTAATGGTGATTCGGAGTACACCATGGTTTGCTTAATATGTTAGGGGGTATATTTATGTCTTTGCAAAAAAAAATACTTTTTTGCAAAAATCGTTTCTACAGGGTTCACTTTCAAAATTCCAGGACGTGATACTTTAAGATCATACATGAAGAGAAAAAATAAATTAAAAAATAAATATTAATGATATATTCTGGATAAACTTCTCCGAAAGTTAAAGAATTAATTACGCAACGCATGGTTACATTAGCGTAATATAAATACTTATCGGGTGGTGGTGTGCGTGTTGACTGAGGCAGCGGGAAAAGTGTAGTTTAGGTCTCTTTATTTATTCGTAGGGATTTCTGGTGAAAAATTAAGTACCTACTTTTATTACATAATTATGATCAGAATCGAGTACAGAGTGCTCTCCTTCAGTATTGCAAATTTGTCACCAGTCACCCTGTATAAGTTATACTTATTGTGTAAAAACAATTTGGCCGGTGACTACAAATAAACCCTGTATTTATTATAAATGTGTTACTAACTTGCGACCGGCTTTTCAAAAAATAACGTACCTGGGGGAACCTAGAATATACATACATAGAGGTATAGAAATCTATATATGTATTTATATTCTAGTTTCCCCCTAGTTCGCTACATGGTATCCCATATCACAAGCTCTGCTTAGTTTGGGGCCAAGTAGTTAGTGTGATTGTCTCGGGATTTTATTTAAGTATTTATTTTGTTCGTGTGGGTAAGAAAAATGTTTTTTTCCGACATCTTCAACAATCATTGTTATAATTCAGTTAATTTCACTAAAGCCTTAATAAATTATACACCGTATCTTAAATCTCTTTATAATTCATATAGTCTAATTTATTGCTTTCATATAGACGTGTTAAGTACTTTATTTTGTAATAGGTACAGGAACGAACCTTAAGATAAGCCAGCCAAAAAAACATGGGTTCGATCCCCAATCGGTTCGAAATTATTTAGTATTTTTCTTATAGAAAAACATAATTAACAAGCAAATATCGAAATAATAGGTACTACCTAAGATATAAAGAATTCGTGTACATTGATTTTCAATTGTTTTATAATCAATCGTAAAAAAAGTTTTTTGCTTGGTGGTAGGATCCCTTCTGGGTCCGCCTGGCTAGCGACCACCCTTTATATAAAGTCTGCCGCCAAATGTTACCGCTCCGGCGGTAATGTGTTCCGGCAATATTGTATAAAGAGCCAGTTCCTTCCTAAACCCGTGTGCTTTCATCTTCGACCTCATCGTCACTTACCATCAGGTGAGATTGAGGTCAAACGCGGGTTTAGTCACTTATAAAAAAAAAAAAAAAAAAACAACAGGACATAAGGCATTATAACAGGACATCAGGATATCTTGTATATTCCTACAGGTACACATATTCGTCATTTGCTACAATTTTCCATTAAAAAAACTAAGGCTCTCCGCGTCCAGCTACGCAATAAATGAAACAAATTAAGAAAAGGTAGGTAATTACAAGAAGGTTGTAGCAACAGTTCAATTAAGTACTGGATGACTGCAATAGAAGTCGGACTTAATCTTAGCTTAATGCAGTCTGTGGTCAACCGTTGATAACTTCTCAAAACTTAGGGTAAATAGCAGGTAATAATAATATGTTGAGTAACTCTATGGCCAAGAAGACGGATGTCCATAGAGAATAAGTTGTGAAAATAGTAATGAAAATGATAAAAACTCTATTAGAATAACGGAAGAGCTTTACGAAGGCATGACCTGTATTATAAATACCTAAAAAGAATGAAGAATTATAGTCCTTGGAAGAACACAATAAGGCCTGCAAATTAAAATTTATATCTAACTGAATTTCTAACTCGGAGGGAGTTAGTCTACAATCTAACAAAATAATGCTACAGTTCTAACGATACATTATACAAAAGATATTTTTCGTTTGATTTCGTAACGATTCACCAATCACGATCATCATGTTGTTTGAAAAGCTAAGTTACTGTCTTGTAATGGAATTGACTTGTAAAAAAAAAACCAGTTAAAAAATGCTTAACCACTTAACACACTATGAGTGCGTACTTATGTGATTCTTTATTTATCCAACTTTGCATTGATTACTCTCAATGTTACTAATTCAATAATGAAATTTCATTAATCATTAAATTAAGTACTTTACCTACTCTAAAATTTTACTTTTATTTAATAAAATACTTAAATGTTGCCAATGTCACACTCAAATAAAGAAGCTTTTTTTTTAAATCATCATCTCAAACTGTTGACGCCACAGTATTAATTAAATAGAGTGTTATCTCGTTGGACTATACAAACAAAGGTTGATATCAAACTGTAGGATTGTGTGACCGTTGCCAGGTAACAAGAAAACTGTATTATTTGAAATGTTTGACTTTAAGTGAAGAGTTTGAAGTTTGATTGTTTTTGATGAAAGGCAAGGAAAGAACTGGCTCTTCATAAAATATTGCCGGAACACATCACCGCAGGAGCGGTATTATTTGTTGCCTGATTTTATGTGAAAGGCGGTCACTTGCTATTCAGTCGGGCCCCTGACGGGTTCCTACCACCAAAGCCACTCACTCATATTAGTCGCCTTTTGCGATACGCTTGGGTGGTAGGGCTACGCTACGCCGCGCCGACCCAACACGGACTAAATTGGGAGGAATGAAACTGATTAAGGGAGGAAGTTATTGGCAGTTGAGGACTTATAATAGACCAATTAACTTTGTAGATTAGATGGTACTTTTACAGGTTGACTGGTGGGTCATTTTCGAAATTCCAGTACGTGATAGTTTGAGATCATATATGAAGAGAAAAATAAAATAAAAAATAAATATTAATTATTTACTGAGTAAACTTAATCGGAAGTTAGAGAATTCATTACGGAACGCATGGTTACATAAACGTAATGCAATAGATACTCAGCGGGTGGTAGTGTGCGTGTGGGGGGAAAACTGTTGTGTGCGAGTTGACTGAGGCTGCGCGTCGGGAAAAGTGTTGTAAGGTCTTCTTAATTATTCATAGGAATTTCTGGTGAAAAATTAAATACCTACTTTTATTACATAATTATGATCAGAATCGAGTTCAGAGTGCTTTCCTTCAGTATCTAAAATTTTCCACCAGTCACCCTATATAACAATAGCTATACATATATTTCTAAGATGTATATTTCTTTCTTATTGAAAATACATACATACATAACTTCACGCCTGTATCCCGTATGGGATAGGCAGAACACCAGAGGTTATAAGACCATCTGATGCCACGTTTGACACGTGAGGTATTATAAACATGGAGAGAGAGTATTGCAGTGACTGGGGGTCAGCCTATCGCCCACAAAAATGCCAATAGTCCCTTAACTGACTTTTACAGTATGCCCGGGAAGAGAAGCAGCTGGTCTGGTACATTCTATGTTCTTCTTTCGCTCCCAGTCCAGCATAGAAGCAGAACCCGCGTCTCACCTCAATTTACCATGATATGATGTTGAGTGACGATGAGGTGAAGGATGAAGGTGCAGAGTTTATGAATAGGTTTTAGGAATAAAAAAACGCCAATAAAACCTCCGTCCCTTAACTGACTTTTCCAGTTTGCCCGGGAAGGGAAGCAGCTGCCACATTCGATGTTTTTCTTTCGCTCCCAGTCCAATATAATTTCTATAACGGAAGATACAATATTGTATAACAGATGGCAGATAAATATGAATCTATACGAAAGTCATTAATACGAATTTGTATATGGCCGAATAAACTGATCATTTGCCAATAACAATATATTAATCGACTAAATAGTAGATAGAGAACCTTGTTTACGGGCAGTAGAGTTCATTTTCTGTAAATTGCCATAATGATTCTGAGATATCAGATTCATCATTAGTTTTGTATTAATGCATTAACTGTGACATCGGAAAAGCGGTCCAGTGGGAACCGAAATTACTAATATTCTTCTAGTAAGACTTTATTTTTCTTTTCTGTTTCTACGTAATCTTTTTTTTTGCTATATTTATAACCTGGCACTTTTTATGTATAAACGCGCATAGTACTAAATCCAAAAACTTTAAATGTACAGTCGAGAAAAAAACAGCTTCGCAAAACCGCCAAAAATCACGAACGCATCATTACATTCGCATCCAAAAGTGTTTAACAAAAAACCTCCATTTACGTAGGTGGTCTCATTTTATAGTGTAAAATAATAAGGGCAACTATATGTTCTATATAATAATGGGTAGTGTTCTGGGCAGAATAATAGATGGCCAAGCGATACTGGGTGGCCGGATTATAAGTAAAGCCCTGGATTAAACCACATCGACACGTGTACTATAAGAGCTCGAGTGGCTTTGAGCAATTGTGCGTGATTGTACTCTGACATAGCTAAGTTAGATGAATTGCGTAAAAACTCTTAAGATGTCTTAATGTAGAGATTAGTGTAGCGAAAAAAAAACACATTTATCTCGCAAGTTTTACAATTGCAAAGCAATCGTTTAGATTTTAAGATTTAATATGATTGCACAAATCTGAAATATAAGTAATTCTAGATAATTTATGAGATTAGTCAAATTGATTTTAAAGACTCTATATTATCTCAACGCTATCTTTTGTAAATAAAGTTAACAATATGCGCACTTATCAATGTGGCATATCTACCTATTATTTTAAATCAAATTGTTGTTTTTTTATCAAGCAGTATGAATTCTATTGTTTGAAACCAACCCACACGCGCACCTGAGTAAATCTTCTAGTCCAACAATACATAAAAATTGAAAATAGCCACAAAAATCTCGTAATAAATCGAACGTTCATAAAACGCCTACAAAAGAAAATCAAATCTTCCAAAAATCGTTTCGGCTACCGTAGATTGTGTTAACAAGATTATTATTTTTTACAAACTTCAAAATATTACTTTTCCTTAAAGCAATTTAAACCTTAGCAACTTATATCTTAAAGTTCAAAATTCAATGCATAACCACCTCCAAGCGTAAGTACATTCACAAATTTCTTTTCATAATATGAAACGAACCGCGAATAATTTCTGTCCAAGCCATCGGCCATGTTTGCTCTGCGGCCGTTTCATCAAATTCCTTCAAAAAATTATAAAAAATGAATAATAGTGTTAAATTTCGCAGATCTCAAGATATGATGAATTTGTCGGCAGATCTTTGCGGTAGTTTATGATTGAAGACGTGCGCAAGCGACTCGCTGGGTCCTTATTTTGTTTGCTTAATAAACCTTATTGTTGCGTCGATCGATCTAGTTACATTATATCGAATATGTGGATCAAAAGATTGCCGAAATCACTTGAGATAATCGATATTTGCCTTCAAATCTGGATTGCAAGAAAAAGTTATAATATTCTCTACTTGTAGCTGTGCAAGTAGCAAGCTATTTTGATTTAAAATTACTTGATAAGAAAGAACCAATAATTTTCAAAAATTCTCAAATATTTTCGTATCTAAATCAGAAACTGGTTAATGTAACATGTGCTAAGTAGATATGTTACGATATGTCATTATTGATATTTTAGTCATTATTAGCCATATACTAAAACCGTTAATATTCATACAGTAAAATATAAACTTCGCACATCAAACGTCATGCTATCTACCTATTAACGACCACGCTGAGCCGTCAATCAGGTTCTTAGGGTCAGGGTGTAGGTAATCATAGCCAAGGTTACCTTGGCCTACGTATGCTATATGACACATTATCGCATTTTGACATAGAACAATTTGCAATTAGCTATGGAAATAACGCGAGGCATGCCGTACGGCGCGTGGACGTTAAAGAGATGTTCTCTGTTCATGAAATACGTTTAATATCGATATTTAAGGATTTTGTGTAACTATTATTATTTCAAATAATATTTATAACAGTAGAACCATGTAATGCTATTGTTTATTGATTAATTATTGGTAAGTATTAAAACAAAGATCAAAACTTTAATCGTCTTAATATTATTTACTACTTCAATTAATTATATTTTTTACTTCAATTAATATACAGGGTGTTTTGTACACAGTAGGCCAAATTGAAATAGGAGGTAGGTGGGCCTATTCTGAACATAGTTGCTTCGAGTACTACTAGCCTATTTCTTATAGTTTGATAAATAAGATAGTTTTTCATAATTTTCAGGAAAAACCCTCACCTTCTCATATAAGTAACTTTTGTCTTGTATGTATAACTTTTGTAAAATAAATATTTATTAGTATTTTAGATACAGCCTTATTACAACTAAATGAGTATTTGATGCAAAAATTTCAGAAAAAAAAAGTTATAAGGCAACAAAGTCTCGAGGGCTAGGCAATAAGAAAATGAAAAGAAAAGATGAGAATTTTAAAATACTTGTAAAAATTTCTTCGGTTTATCCTCTTTCTAGTGATATTCTACACATTATTACAAATTATCAAAATCATGACATTTTTGAAAGTACTTTGATAACTCCGAATTCTTAATAATGCATCATCGAGATAAAAGGCACTCCATTGATGTTTTTTATTCTAGACAATGATACAATATGGTTATGTTCCTTTGCCTTCTCCTATATGAGCAAATTCAATCAAAAATACGAAATAAAATCTTGAAATATCTTAAAAAAATATGAGTTTTTTTTAATACTACGATTACTATTCTTAATAATGCATCATCGAGAAAAAAAGTCATTTAGATTAAATGGTGAAAATATGTTTTTTTTCTGAAAATTATGAAAAACTATCATATTTACCAAACTATAAGAAATAGGCTAGCAGTACTCGAAGCAAATATGTTGAGAATAGGCCCACGTACCTCCCATTTCAATTTGGCCAACTGTGTACCAAACACCCTAATTGTACTTTTCATTCAAGAAATACGTAATAAAGTAATCTCTTTGTCATATAGTTGAGATAAAATTATCTTTCAACAATAAACTTGAAAGTGTGCTCAATTATTTATTTACAAACTGTAAAACATGAGCACTTACTGTAAATATGGGTTTCCCGCAATTCAACATTAAAATTTTAGTAAAGCTTGTGTTATGTATGAAGTTATTGGAAATGGAATAGCTCTACGATATATTTGGTTTTACTTTATCTTGAAAAACCTTAATAAAGGAAGATGGAAGTTTGAGTAGGTAGTCGCTTGTTTTTACTAATCGTTTTATTGTATTATTCTAATTCATAGCAAGATTCAAGCACAGCTGTGGTACGGTTATCAAAAAAAATCAAGAATCAATTTTTTTATTTACTCCGGGTATAAGACGTAGGTACTTAATGAGTTCATTAAGGCCTATAAAAGTGATGTTTACCAAAGTTTTGTTTCTAGTGCTGCTGATCATATAATTTATTTGATGAATACAAGAAAGAACTATCATCAAACAGACTATCGATATTTTTGCTTAAAACTATGCATCTCTTTTGTAGTTTCCCAGAACGAACCAGGTGATCATTAAGTAATCTAAAGAGACTGGGCACCATGAAAAATCTTCCAGGAACTTCATTTAAAGTTATCTTTAACATCATATTTGAAATTGTAAAAATAATCGATAGGATTATTATATTCACTATTTATCCATCAAATCTAAACACAATATGAAAATTTGTATGAAGGGGCGGTCTTTGCTTTGTAAAAGGTTTTGTCATTATTTCAAACAAGATTGCTAAGAAATCTTTTAAAGCGAGGTTTTTACTCAATATTTTTTTTATATTGTAAGGATAGGACGTTTGTCTTCCATGACACCTGATGGAAAGTGCGCATGAAGACTATGGTGTTACACGTCCATCCACGAGAAACCTATTCACTCGACACTTAAAAGTTCCAGGACTGTAGTGGTCAGGAAAAACAGATTGCTGCAAGAAAATGAGTTAAACTAATGAACTGTAGGAGTAAGTAATGAGCATTGATCCAATGTCCATTACTAATCAAAAGTGCCGTAATAAACAACTTTAATTACTAGACTTCTCTTAATCAATTGTTTTATCATTTCAATCACTATTTTACAATTTAACCAGAACTTTTTTCAAGTAACGGGTATTTCTCCAAAATTTTATTCTTTGACTGATTCATCTGGATAAAATTATATTTCAGTTTCATCTCTGTTGCACATGTTTATATGAAACTAGATATACCACATTCATATTTCAATGAGGGAATCGTTTTGCTTTGGTAGTTTTTGAGTTTTTGCTAAGCCGTACCAAAAACAAATGAATTTTAGGTAAGCATACTACTTACAATAAAATTATATAGGTACGTACCTATGCAAATGCTACTTTTACTTAAATTAATTCGCATTTAGTTATATTCGAAATGTTAATTATGAAAACTTGTTTTTGTGTTGTAATTACCATTTTTATTGTTTTTCTATTTTATCGTGGAAGAGCAAACAGGTATTTTTAGGGTAGGTATTAATTGTAATACTCTGACAAGTAAATATTGGTAGCGTACAATCGGTGTATGAAATGTGTATTGAAAAAGCATAGGAATCATAAAATAATAAAAGTATCTTTCACATATTACTAACCAAAGTTCATAAGAATAAAAAAAATACCTACATATAAGGTCTTTTTTTATGAAGATCAAAATATTTTAGGAGAAGGTTAAGAATGATCTGTGGATTCAATTTATATAAAAAAAAATTTTTTGTTAGGTAAATTGATATTTTATAATTCCCATAAGTTAACTACATTTTAGTTTAATCTGTTATTGACGACTTAAAAGCATTTTCCAACAATTTCTATTAAGAAATACGTTAAACATAATAATAATAATAATAAGCCCCCTCAAATCCAACCTTTCGTCCGAGCTAAACAACGAGCTCACGTGGGGGGCGGACACGTGTACTATTGAAACTTACACGGCTAACAAGGCTATGGTAACCTCGAAGAGAGTAATATGGAAAGTCAACGTAAGAAATATAATTTGCGGTCGCTTCCCGGGGGTCGCCGGGGCGTATCTGGAGCCGACGCTGGATACCTCAGCATGCGAACCGTTGGCGACGGGGGACTGAGCAGGCGGGTTCCCCTCGAACAAAATACTACAGCCGATACGACTTCAAATCAGTCATTAACACCCTCATCATCATCTAATAGCTTATTTCAATCACCCAGCTCATCACCGCATTCATTTTCCTTACCATCCCACCCTCAATCAAATGAATCATCACCAATGTCTGCTGATGTTATGCAGGAGGCAACCGCCGCAAACCTTGCATCCGTCGCAGGCACCACACGGTCACGAAAGAAATGGTCTGAAGCTATGAATAAATTTATATGGCGTACTTACCTTGTCGTGACGAAACTAGAAACATCTATCAAGGGTTATTTAGACCCACTACACCAACAATTTAACGAGAAATTTCCGCACATGGAGGCATCTAAGCAAAGGGTAGGCTGTCAACGAAGAGCTATTATAAATAACAATCTTCTCTCTCCAAGTACTTTAGATGAAATAAGAACCGAAGTTACAACTTATCTTAATAACATTAATCCTACATTTACACCTGCATCCCTTATATCAAACGGGACTAGACGAATGAGATGGTCAGACGCAATCAATGAATCGATAATTAGAATTTATTTTGAAGTAACTGATAACGAAACAAACATGACTGCATATCGAAGTAAAATGTATCAACAGCTTATAACCAAATACCCCGAATTATCCCACCTTAGTGAGCAAAGAATTGCTGACCAACGTAGAGTAATTATAAACAATAAACTAATCACCCAAACTAAAATAGACGAAATTCGTAGTTCTGTCTTTCCTGAAAACCAAACTCAATCTGACGAGAGTAATATGGAAACCTTAACTACACTCGTTCACGGTATAACAGCTTCACCATTAATCGATGAAGAAACAACTCCGTTATCAGAAGAAGTAACCAATGTGTCTGAGACATTAAACAGAGCTGATAATCAATCACCAATACTTAATTATTTGCCCGAGGAGACTGTAGAAAACATACAACATATATTTAACAACACTTTTGATACATTTAAAAACACATATCCTACATTAAGACCATATTTGCCGAAACTAAAAACCTCAAAAAAATTAAGTGCAATAATCTATCATATAAATAACCACGTGCTCCCTAATTTTCTTTCTGCGGATGCGAGCTTTGAAACCACCCATTTAATAATTTACTGTGCGGCATATACAACAGCTAAAATTACTGGAGCCAAAATTTACCACTCATCATCTAGTGTGACAAAATGTGACAAAACACCAGCTTGGCAAAGGCGTTTACAGAAAAGAATAGCCGATCTTAGAACCCACATCAGTCGTGTCACCGAATATATGAGAGGCAACAATAGTCGCTCCCTTACAAAACACGTAGAAAAAATCAAATTAAAGTATTCAATCCACTCGCAACACGAAAATAATAATACCGAATTACCACATTTCCTCGATACCTTGAAACAGAAACTAAATACACTTTCAAGCAGATTACGCAGATATAAACAAACTACACTTCGGAAAACACAGAACAGATTATTTCAAAACAATGAAAAAGGTTTCTACAGACATTTACAAGCTCCCACACAGACTCCTACTACTGAGAATGTCTCACCTACACCTGAAGACTTAAGTTCTTTTTGGTCAAATATATGGTCCAACCCGGTTAATCATGTCAACGGTGCTTGGATACAAAACTATGAGCAAAAATTTTTGAACCTACCGACAATGAATTATGAAAGTATAAGTATGGATTTGTTAAAAATGGTTATTGATAAAACCCACAACTGGAAGGCTACGGGCTCGGATAAACTGCACAATTATTGGTTTAAAAAATTCACCACCACTCACGAAAGACTATTAGAACACATAAATAATTTTATAAAAAATCCTGAAACAATTCCACATTTTATCACAGAAGGCCAGACATACATGATTCCAAAAGAAACCACACCCTCCACAAATCCTGCTAAATACCGCCCAATAACTTGCCTTCAAAATATATATAAGATCATAACCTCCTGTATCGCCGAACTGATCTCAATATATACAAACACTAATAACATAATTGCCGAAGAACAGAAAGGATGCAGGAAGCGAACCCAGGGCTGCAAAGAGCAACTTATTATTGATAGTGTGATATCTCGGCAAGCCCTTAGGAACAGACGCGATATATATACGATGTATATAGACTACCAAAAAGCCTTTGACTCGGTGCCTCACTCTTGGTTAATTCATGTTCTCAATATATATAAAATAAATCCTATAATAGTAAACTTTTTAAATACCGCTATGCAATCTTGGCGGACTAAATTAAAACTCCATAGTCAATCCAGTGCCGCTGAAACTGAATTTATTAAAATCCGACGAGGAATTTTTCAAGGTGACGCTCTGAGTCCACTTTGGTTCTGTCTAGCTTTAAATCCATTGTCCGAACTGTTAAACAACACTGAAACAGGGTTTCAAATTCACACCAACAATAGCTCCCACAACATTACCCATTTAATGTATATGGATGACATAAAACTTTTTGCTTCCAATCCCACAGAAATACACAAATTAGCTGAAACCACCGAGTCTTTTTCTACTGATATAAATATGCAGTTCGGAATTGATAAATGTGCCATACAATCAGTTCACAGAGGAAAAATTGTTGAAGTCACTCACACTTTATCTAGTCAACAACAAATAGCACCACTAGATGTATTGACAGGATACAAATACCTCGGTTTTCATCAATCCAAGCAAATTCATCAAAAAGAAACTAAAAACTCACTTCTTCAAAAATTCAAAGACAGGCTTCATAAAATTTTAAACACAAACCTTAATTCGCGTCACACCATAAAAGCCATAAATTCCTATGCCATTCCGGTTCTTTCTTACTCATTCGGCACCATACAATGGTCTCAGACAGATATTAAAAAGATGCAAAGAATCATTAATGTGCTAATGACTAAATATAGGAAGCATCACCCACGAACCTGCACCCAACGCTTAACGTTACCACGGGTAGAAGGCGGTAGAGGCATTATTGATATCCAAAACCTTCATAGCAAACAGCTTACTTCTCTCAGGACATACTTCTATAACAGGCAATCACACTCAAATTTGCATAAAGCTGTAGTCAACGCTGATATAAAACTAACACCATTAAATCTAACTGATACCACATACCAACCTCCACAAACCACCAAAGAACAGAAAATACAACAATGGTCACAAAAATCACTCCATGGCCGACATCGAGCCGACTTAACCAACCCAGCCGTTGACAAGGTTGCGTCAAACGCTTGGTTAAAGAGAGGTGAGTTGTTCCCGGAGACGGAGGGATTTATGTTGGCCATACAAGACCAAGTAATAGATACCAAAAACTACTGCAAGTACATTATACGAGACCGCCTTTTACACTCTGACCTTTGCAGAAAATGCCACAGTAGTCCAGAAACTATTCAACACATAACAGGAGCCTGTAAAGCAATAGCCCAGATTGATTATAAACACAGACACGACCAAGTATCAGCAATCATCCATCAGCACATAGCCTATAAATTCAAATTGTTACAGGAAAAGATCCCTTACTACAAATATAAGCCAGATGTTGTCATTGAAAACGCCAACGTAAAACTATACTGGGACCGAACTATACTCACTGACAAAACAATATCATGCAATAGACCAGATATCACCCTCCATGATAAAATCAACAACACTGTTTATCTTATTGATGTAGCTATACCTAATACACACAACCTCCAGACGACTCATACTGAAAAACTTAATAAATACATTGACCTGGGTATAGAAATTAAAAGGCAATGGCGTGCTCATTCCGTAACAACAATTCCGATCATACTCTCATCTACAGGCGTAATTCCCAAAACACTCCATCAGTCACTTAAACTATTAGAAATGCATCCACTATCTTTCATACAGCTGCAAAAAGCAGTAATAATGAACACTTGCCGACTTGTGCGAAAATTTCTCTCAATATAATTCAGTTATAAGCATCATGTCTTAGCCAAAAGCTCGCATAGATGTTCCATCTTTAACCCTTAGTCTTTTTGACTAAGGTGAATGTAAAGCATAAACACATAATAATAATAATAATAATCGTTTATTACAGATATAGGCATCACAAAAAACAGTAAAAGTTTTACAATATTTGATTAATCTAAGAATAAGATAAACCCCGATTTTACAACAGTCAGAAAAATTTGGTCACCTAAAAGAATTGTAAAATTTCAATTTAAAAAATAATTATATATAGTTTTTTGTCATAAACTGAATCCACATATTATTCTTAATCTTCTCTTAAAATGTTTTCATCTTCAAAAAATTTACCCTGTGTACAAACCAAGAACATATTTTTAAAAAGCAAATTTAGGTATTTTCATATGATATGATGATTCAATTGGAGAAAATTTTCATACATATTACCTACACACGCACATGACTTGACGCCTGTATCCCTTATGGGGCTGACAGAACACCAGATACTATAAAAGCATCTGAAGTCACGTTTGACAAATTTGGAGGTATTATTATGATGTAGAGAGACTATGTAGTGACTATGTAGTGGTCTATCACCCACAAAAACACCAATAGAACCTCGGTCCCTTAACCGACTTTCGCTCCCAATCCAGCATGGAAGGGAATTTTCGTAAAGGTATTTACGTTTGTGAATAATTTAATGCGCCAGAAAATATTTTTCAACACACTTGCTCGTAAAGTGAGCGTTATTCTATTGAATTTAGAACTATAAACTGGGCTATAAGTCACACGTGCATAATATATTATACCCTAGTGCATAATATAATGAATCCTACAAAGTTGTGCAAATTAAATGCGAGTAAACAGAGCATATTTTATTGATCCGCGTTATACATTAATTTTTTTCAGAAACAACAAAGAGGTTTTATACCACTTCAAATCCATATACATTTTTAAATGTTTACGCCTTATATTAGTTAAACAAAATTGTATATCAAACAAATTATTCACAATTTACAATAATCAAAATATTTGGATTTACCACTCCAAATTAAATATTTTCATGTAAAATAGGCTGTATATGCTATACAGCCATTGACACATTTGGCGGAAAAAAAAACCTACGCGCATGCGCGAAGTTCGGCGCCATTTTTCAATCACAATTCACAGCTTTGTTATCAAGTGTGTTTGTTATTTTATGACCACGTATGTCTGTCTTTTACTCACAAGTGTGTTGAAAAACGTCGTATATAACTCGTGAGCGTTGCTCATCGACGTTTTTACAACTTCGCTCACTTAGTTACATAATATACTATTGATGCGCCAGGAAGGTCGAACTCTGTGTATTTGACGTTTATTTTTATCTCAAATTATACTTTTATCCCATCTCTACATATAGCAATAAAGAGTATGTATTATTATTATTAACACTTAGAAAAGAGCTTTAGAAATTTAGGCCACGACATTACATAATTAAAGTAATTGTTATTTTTTATTCAATTTTGGTCTTAAGTTTTGAAAATTCATTATAATTTGTGAAGATATTGAAACGTCGAGACGAACTGTAAAGTAAAATTAATCTATACTTATAATAAATCTGTAGAGAGGTCAATTCTGTACATGAAATATTTTTTCAAAATAACTATCAGGGGGTGATTAGTGATCGATACTGATGCCAAAAATGCAATTAGTAAAATTTTTGTCTGTCTGTCTGTCTGTATGTTCCTTATAGAAACAAAAACTACTCGACGGATTTTAACGAAACTTAGTAAAATTATTCTTCATACTCCTGGGCAGGTTATAGTATACTTATTATCACGCTACAAACAATAAGAGCAGAGCAGTGAAGGGAAATGTTGGAAAAACGGGAGAAGTTACTTCATTTTTTAAGCTTCCGTCGCGTGTGCAGCCTTAATGGTTACAGCTACATAGAAATCATGTATGACAGAAATATTCTTCATAAAATTATATAAAAAATATCCCACAACAGTATATGTCTATATTTTATGGTTGACTCACAATAACACGTGTAAATCCCGATAGCTTAGCAGTTCGGAGCTTTCTGATTATATTTGTTTACTCTTACGTTTATAATACTCTCATTCATCCCTAATTTAAAAAAACTAACATTATTACCTATTCAATAAAAAAAGAATCATAGAAATCGGTATAGAAACACCAAACTTATACATGAAATACGCTAATAACCCATCGCGCGTGAATACTGAATGATATAGGTATTATTTTTGCGCAACGGTTGCCGCGCTCGACGCGGCTCGCGGCGGTAGGGTATAAAAAGGCGGGAGGCGAGCGCAAGCTTTTGCGCGATTTAATATAGGTACGTACAGAAGGAACAAGCGTCGAATTTCCCCAACCAATTTTAATGTGTTAACTACTATACCAAATTACATTAATATTGGCTTAGCCGTTTGGCAGTGAAAAGCAGCCATACATAATTACTATAGGTAGTATTGTATGTACACTGATAATGGCTGGATGGATGGATTTTTTCTATTCTTTCACGCAAAAACTACTTAGCTTTACCTAGAATAACAATAAGCTAAGTATAATTAATGAAGATATTGCATGAATTAAGTAAAATTGAAGGCATTAAATAAAACACTTTTTAACCGGATTAATGGCGTATAATTTATATTTTACATTTTAACTCGACGTTTCGGTGTCTTTGCAGACACCGTGGTCACGAGCGACTGTTAAAATTTAAAATGTAAATATACGCGGTAAATCCGGTTAAAAAGTGTTTTATTTAATAGTCATACATAATAGTTATCGCGAAAACTTAAGACAATATTAAAATTTAAGGCACTTTGGCACCCGATTTGTTTATAACGCTATGTGCCTTTGTAATGTACCTAATAGATAGTTACCTACCTATGTTTGTGGTTAGGAGTTATACATATTAAATAAAACTACTTTTTAACCGGATTAATCGCGTGTAAATTATATTTTACATTTTAACTCGACGTTTCGGTGTCTTTGCAGACCCCGTGGTCACGAGCGACTGTTATACATATTATATGGGCGAAGATTCTTCATTTTTATTTTTGTTATTAAAGATAGTTAGGACCTTGGAGAAGAAAATAACCTACTCGAAATACTAATTCAATACAGACGAAGTCGCGGGCATCATCTATGAGTATGTAATATACCTACCTACCTATACTTTTTCACAAAACCTAGGTGAAACTGCGGATCACTGATTTGTTGTAACAGTTTTTGAAGTAATTCTGTCTGTTTAGCTATCAGTAACGCTTTCACAGCTAAACTACTGAGTCGATTTTCACGAAATTTAGAATAAGGTAAGTTTTAACTTCAAGGAGGATATAATAATAGTATTTATCCAACTCTAATAAACGGTATCCACGCGGACGAAGTCGCGGGTCACAGCTAGTCAATAATAAAATCCCTTCATTGTATATTATTTCTACTTTAACTACGTATTTTGTTTCTTCCTGTACCTGTGTCGTACTATGTATGTATATCGACGTTATAATTGCCGTTGCATTGGTGTTGCTCAGGTGGCCTTTATCTTATCTAAAGAGGACGTGCGGGCTTTGAGGCTATACTAAGTAAAAATAAACTTTATCACCAACTGTAAAAGATCGAATATACCGTAACACTGAATAAATTTTCCCTGCATTTTTCTTAAAAATTGTAACATGGGATTTTGAAACGTATAGTGGTTTACTTAAGGTTGATTTTATGATGAAAATGTAGTTTTTTCCGGTAGTTATAATGTCGAATGACAGTAGGCCACTTGTTAGTTGATAGGTATGTAAATGTATTGTAGATGGATGGTCACCGACTATGTTATTGCCTGATAAGCTGTATTGACACTTTGTTTTAAAACAGTATAACCTTAATAGGTACGACAATGGGACGAGGAACATACAAAATTTCACAATGGATAAGGAATTATATTTTTTACATTAGTTTTTTATTAGGGTGTTTCCGTGTTTGACCTCAATCTCACTTAATGGTATTCGAAGATGAGGCCGAAAATTTCAAGGGTGATAAGGAACTGGATCTTCATAAAATATTGCTGTCACACATCACCCCGAAGCGTTGATATTTGGCGGCAGATTTTATATGAAGGGTGGTCGCTAGCCGGGCAAACTCTGCACCACCTCTAAGTTTAAAATATAATTTACCAAAAACCAAAAATTTATACGGTCAAAGAATGTTAGAGTTCATGCTTCCAAACCTTCTAAATAAATTGCCAGGTCAGGTATTCAAAGTATATATTTCAAACACAAAAATAAAAAATATATTTAAAGAATACTTCTACCAGTCAAAAATGTAAGCGGTGTGCCTACAATAAGAATAATCTTGTTTAATTTAATTATTTTTAATATTAAATATTAAACTGTATAAATGTGCGGCCCGCTGACACACATAAGCGACAAGCTTACGTGACAGCTACAATTTTTTTATCATCATCATCATCACAACTCCGTGTAATGGGCCCACTGCAGGGCATGAGTCTCTCCTCTGGGTGACGAGGAGGTTTAGGCCATAATCCACCGAGCTGGCCCAGTGCTGGGTGGTGGATGTCAGAATTTTCAGGGTGCCGATATGGCTTCTGACAAACCCTAACGACTACTGTATACAAGTATACAGCACCCGGGACCGACAGCTTAACGTGCCCTCCGAAGCACGGAAGTCGCCGTGAGAAACGAATGGTCGGCGGTCACCCATCCAAGTACCGACCGCGCCGAACGTTGCTTAACCTGTGATATCGTAAGATACACACAGTAACCACGGCGCCACGACGACTTCTATTTATATTAATGTAAAATTGTTATCGTGGATAAATAAATTAAAAAAAAAAGTGGGTGTTACTAGGACTAATCGCCTTCTACGCCACGTTTATCTAACGGAAGTAGGGCTATTCTAAGCCAATTCTACGCAGCTAAAAGATATAGTAATAACTGTAAATGTAAAATCCGCAAAATCACTCCTATCCTTTAAAAAACTGCTTAAGTCCCACTATTTGTCAGCTTTTTTTTTTATAAAATATGGATGGGACGTTGTGAAGTAATCTGATCCTAATATTGTACTTAAATATATAATATGTATGTATGTATATATGTATGTATATTTATTGACATATTTATTATATCTATGTGTGTATTTTTTATGTATTTATATCTGTAATGTAAGTATATTTCTATTTAGTGTATATTATATATAGTAGGTATGCCTTTAACCCCAAGCTACATATACTAATTTTCTATATCCATGGTTGTCTGGTAGAGATCGCTTTCCAGCGGTAAGACCGCCAATTGTATCTCAAAATTGTTATCATGTATTTCCTTTTTTTTGTACTTATTAATGGCATACAATAAAGTGTAAATAAATAAATATAATATAATCAAAGAATGCAGAGCATTAAAAAAAACCGACTTCACTTCAAAAATTTTGGTTGAAGTAGAAGGTCGTCATGGTCAACGATCTCTGAATTAATATATATTAAAAAAAAAAAAACATTAAGTACTTAATAGATTTCGATGAAATTCATATGAGACCAAATACGAAATATCCTTCATTATAAGAAACAAGAATCAATAAAATCGGTTCACCCAGTCAAAAGTTATGAGCTAACAAACATTTAAAAAAGACATACAGACGAATTGAGTACCTCCTTCTTTTTTGAAGTCGGTTGAAAACTAAACATAATGAATCTTTGTTTCAGCATACTATTCTCTCAAATTGCCATAGATCTACTTTCTAAATTTGAAATATGTTTTTTGCATTTCATTTCCTGGTTTTGTATGAAGGTTAGGTATGGCGGCTAGAAGTCTTTTTTGTATCAAGGCATAAAGAAGTATCGTAATACTTTCATCTTATGTATAATAATAATTAAAATATTGTGATAGAAAGTTTGCATTACAAAACTAAAGAGTATTTTTTTAGACTGGATTGAACGGAATTGAACCCAGAAACTTCTATAACTATGTTAAGTGAACAATGAACTAATAAAGTAGTATATTGACTTATATACTTCGCTTTTTAATACTATGTTATAGTCCTTTAGAACAGGATAGTCTTATGAGGCTCATCTACTACGAACTCGGTATGTTCATAGATATAATATTACATTACAGATATATTTCACTATTAGCGATTTCTTCCATGGTTGTCTGGATAAGCGATAAGACCGCCAATGTTTACATTTTATTCTTTTAAGTTTTTATTTGTACCTTTTTGACCAATACACATCACAGCTCTTTGTACGCCCTCTGCAGGGCTATGAGTCTCTCCTCTGGGTGACGGACGAAGAGGTTTTAGGCCATCAGCCACCAAGCTGGCCCAGTGCTTGTTAGTGGATGACAGAATTTTCAGGGCTCCAAAATGGCCTCTGACAAATCCTAACGACTAAACAAACATAAACAAACATAACTGCACGACTGTATCCCTTATGGGGTAGGCAGAACACCAGAGGTTTTTAAACCATCTGATGTCACGTTTGACAAATTAGGCATTATAATGGTGAATAGAGACTATTGCAGTGACAGGGGGTCAGTCTGTCGTCCACAAAAAAAAACCTCCAATAAAACCTCTGTCCCTTAACTGACTTTTGCAGTATGCCCGGGAAGAGAAGCAGCTGGCACATTCTATGTTTTTCCTTCGCTCCCAGTCCAGCATGGAAGTTAACGACTACTGTATACGAGTATACAGTGTATACAGTATACGAGTATACAGCACGCGAGACCAACTTCTTAACGGACTGCTTAAGTTGCCCTCCGATCCGAAGCACGGTCACCATTAGGTACATGAAGTGTAAAATAATAAATATCATAACTAACACCTAATAAATTGTTAACTAACTAATAAACCGAAGTATTTAAATAAAATTTTCTACATGTACTGTTGTCTGGGACATATCGGATATACCTGAAACCGCCGTTTATACTTTAATTTCATCAGTTAATTTAGTTTTTTTTCTTTCCTTTGTATTTTCCTTTATATAATTTGTCTTCTATGCTGGACTGGGAGCGAAAGAAAAACGTAGAATGTGCCAGCTGCTTCTCTTCCCGGGCATACTGTAAAAGTCAGTTAAGGGACGGAGGTTTTAAAGGCGTTTTTGTGGGCGATAGGCTGACTCCCTGTCACTTCAATAGTCTCTCTCCATCTTTATAATACCTCCAAATTTGCCAAACGTGACATCAGATGGTCTTGTAACCTCTGGTGTTCTGCCTGCCCCATAAGGGATACAGGCGTGACGTGACGTGACGGAAGCAGCTGGCACATTCTAAATTTTTCATTATGATGAAATTCAAGTATACTTAAACATAAAGTCTAAGTATATTTTAATTTCATCAGTTAATTTAATTTTGTTTTCTTTCCTTTGTATTTTTTACGTTGTTTAATAAAGTATAAACAAATATGTCTGACTAAAAACACAAGAAATCATCCGCATGGTCGTCACTCAATATCATACCTTAGTCAAACAAGAAATTATCACCAACTTTATTACCATAGTTTCTTCGAACCCTACGAGCAGCGGCCCCTGTAAAACAAAAAGAATCGGTCTGGTAGTGAAATGGCGCGGGTCGCCGGTTCGAGTCCCATGCCGTACCATACAACGCTGACCGTGCCGAGCCCCTTGCGACCTTTCACCTTATGGAACAAGTTTGACTGTGGAGTCGACTTTTGGAAATAAAAATTTAAATATATTAAAGTAGATATAAAATAGAAGTAAATTTTATATTCGTGTCTTATTCATGAAAAAGCATTTGTTCTTAATTTGAGGTAACCGTTTCTCACTTAACAAATATGAAAAAATGTATGAATTAAATATTAAACATTTTGTATATTCAATTAAAGAAGTATGGCAGGCGCGTATGAGAATTCTGTATCTCTTTCTGGAACTTCACAATTTTATGTCAAACATGTATATTTTAGAAAAACTATAAATGTTCAATCATGAAAAAAGTTTTCAGATTTTTAGAAGTTGGGATTTAAAAGTTATTTGTATTTAAATATTGGCATCGTATTGTTAGAAACCCTGAACACAACTTTTAAACGTGAGCGTGAGCTTGTGATAAAAATCGTTTGTCAATGTCATAGCTAGATGTCAAAATAGTATATTTTACTAAAATAACTGTTACTGTTTTTGTTGAAATGAAACTAAAGTGTACAACTGTAAAATGCTTCGACGAAGTTTATAAAAACACGTACGAAAAGCTTTTACACAGACGAACTCCAAAACGCTATTGATTGATTTTGATTGAATGAAGGTGGGTGACGTAGATGAGTTGTCACATTTAACACAATAAAAGTTTTCGTTTAGTTTATTGTCTACATTTACGTTTCGTTATTGAATTTGTGTATGAAAAACAAAAACTATTCAAATTGCGATTTTCTTGTCTCCGGACTTCTAAAAATGATCTAATTGGTGAAAAATGAAGATAAGAATTTTCTTATTCAATAGTGTAAGTTTGGTGCCAAAACGTTGACTTAAACAGGCGCGCGGTGCACCATCCCGCATTCTTCTTTCATCCCAAAACATCATGCAGGGATGATGCGAGCAATGCTATTGAAAAAAAAATCTTTCGTTCACCCGGGTGATTAATTTATTTTTGGATCATCGCCTCTTTCCATCGTGTGAAATAAAGGTTAAACGAGAATTAAGTAGGTAGCTAATAAAAAATACTATGTACCGAAAAATTACATTTATATAAGTTAAGCACAAGAACTCAGTAGATATTAGAGAACTTAATTTCTTAGCTAACAAAATTTATATGCAGACAAAAATCTAGCGACTCCACAGCTTTCACTCCATAACAAATCCTGCAGTACAAAACTGTCGCAGATTATTCCAATTGATAAATAGCTAAATGGCACCAGCCAAACGCACACGAAAAAATACCATGAATAATAATTATTTGCTTCAGAGTCGTTCGTATCACGGTTCATTGCTAATGGTTCTAGGGTACAGTTGAGAACAGAATCTTTATTGGAGAGTAGCAATAGTTTTTAAATTTTCGAGTGGAGGGAAAAAGATTTGAGTAACCTGCCATATTATAAAAAATATTTACTAGTACTTATCAATGGTTATTTACAATAATTTAGGAAAGATCAACATTAAGTAATAAACGTACAATTATGAATACGTTATTTTAAAAAATGCAGTTATATTTAAAAACTTTATTCTTCTGCTTTTACGAATAATAATTCGTAAATCTACATAAATTTTGACGATGATTGTACACTGACCAACGAAGGGACTCTTTATTACATTTTTTCGAAAAACGATTAATGCAACAGGCCCCCGATTTCCGGACAATAGACCGCATAAATTTTATTGGACAAACAATACTTTTATATTGATATGCATAAAACTTATGACTGTTTTTGAAGGGAAGATCTGTGACCATGGTCACATAGATTTTACTCCAAATTGTAATAAGTTATCATAGATATCAATATATCACTGGAAAAAGTCTTTGAAATTATGTTATTAGGTTTTTTACATGTACATGTAGGTACCTTATCGATATTCGTGCGTGAGTTCGTATATTATAACACGACTACTAAAATTGATATGTTATCGAAATGAATAAGATTTTTTTCATGAGTAAGTAATTATATTCGAATAGTAATATATATCGACGACTGACTGGTGTAGTGGTAACAAACATTGCCTTCTATGCCAGAGGTCCTGGGTTCGAATCCCGGCGGCGCGGCGGCGGATATCGGTGTGATGAACACCGTATAAATACGGTGTATGTTTATATATTTCTTAAGTATATCAGTTATCTAGTATCCATAACACAAGTTCTTTAAGAAACTTAATTTAGGCTAGATAATGTTGTGTGAGTGTAAGAAATATTTATTATTTATTTATTATTAATATAGGTACTATAAATATATGGCTCTTTGTTTTAAATAAACAGCCATTTCTTAAGAAAAAGAAAACAATGTATATTTTAGAACAGCTTCAATTTCTTTGCCAGGAAGAGGCACCGAATAAAATAACAATGCTAATTCCTTAATTCCACAGCTATTTAAATTTGTTCTAATAAAACATGAACTCAGTGGAATAAACCACTGAAACACAATAATACCTTTACGACATTATACAGATTCATTGTTTCATAAGAAAATATCATCAAGTTGTAACGCCACATTTATTTAATTATGACAGAACAAATACACTGAGCCTTCAGGACCTGTGTCCGTTTTGATTGCGCATGATTAGATAAGACAGTCTTATTTGTTTCATGCGCTGTGGGAGATTTTGGGGTTGGTTGTCTGTTCATTGGTCACTATAGCTAAAGTCTCGCTATAGCTTATGTTGCGTACAGATTGCTTGTAATGCAACTAGTAATGTAACATTCAGAATGTTACATTACAAGTTTGACGACCACTTTGGCGTTGGGGTAAACCTGTCTGCCTCAGACGACGCCAGTGGTTGCGGATTCGATTACTACACGGAACAAGAAAAAAAATGCTCCGTGTCTGGGTGTTTATCTATTTATGTATTTATATTTTAGTTTCCCACCTAGTTCGCTACATGGTTTCCCATAACACAAGCTATGCTTACTTTGGGGCAATGTAGTTGGTGTGATAGTCTGGGAATTTTATATTTATATTAAGTTCCGTTACTTCAATCTGTACGCACCATTAGGTCTCGCTTATGCACAGCAGCGTGTCGCGCGGTGCGTCGTGCGTTATTACTAAGAGTGCATCGCCGGCTTTAATATGAAACCATCTGCAGGTTTAGAGTAAAGCCCGCGATGTAACGCTTACAGATTACTAGTAATGTAACATTTTTCGCACGTTACGTGTTTGGACGTGTGGTGCGCAGAATGTTACATAACAAGTTCTATTACAGCAATCTGTACGCACCATTAAAGCGTCTTCAAATTAGCAGCGTCTGCAGCGCGACTGCAGCACAACTGCAAACTCTGTTTCCGCGCGATTGTTTCAAGGCAACATTTCTGTTTAAACCTACCTTAATCTTAATTACACCTGTACATCATTTTAAATAAAAATCTTTCCCAAGTTCAGTTCTGATCTTCTTAAAGATTTGAGTTTAGAAGTAAATTTTTAATGTGATGCTGTGAACTTACACTAAGATAAGGTCAGTACCTAATGAAGTTCTTTAATGATTTTCATGGTAATATACATTTTTCGTTTGTGTCGTTGTATTTGTGGAGATGTCAGATGACTGCAACGCTAAACGAAATAAAAACCCAAAATATATATTAGACATTTTCAATAATACACGTCTTATAATATTTAGGTCTCTAAAAATTGCTTTTAGTAGTAATCTTTAGTATAATTTGACTTAAAAATACGACAGACAAACCCATAGCATCGCATACAGCTTATTCTTGAGCCAGTCTCATTTGTTAGTTGAGATAAGAGTGTAAATTATAGAGGCCAGTAAAGCCTTCCATTTTATGATTATTTAATTTGTTGATTCTACAGACGCAGTCCTGTTTGACATGTAAGATAATTATTGTTTTATTTAAACATTGATTGCGTAATCTACGTCGAATGCTCTGTCAGTTACATATTTAAACAGTTTGGTCAGAAGAATGATTTAAAATTGCTGTTTATAAGTAGGGTTTACTACGTTACAGGTAAAAAACGCCAATACATTAAATACTTATACTCTGACAGGGACATTTGAAAACGTGATACGTAGTTAAAAGTCATTTTGTTTTACTAAATAAAACAACATTTGGCGATGGGGCAAAACTATCTGCCTCAGACGCTAGTGGTTGCGGGTTGCATTCCCACACAGAACAAGAAAAATATGTTCCGGGTCTGGGCTTTATCTATGTATATGTGTATTTTTTTATTCTAGGTGTTTTACCCTAGTTCGCTATATGGTATCTCATAACAAAAGCTTTGCTTACTTTGAGGCCATGTACTTAGTTGGTGTGATTGTCTGGGTATTTTAATATTATTTATTATATTATTTTGAATTAGTTGGGTATTTCTCCAAAATGTCATTCATTGACGGATTTCAGTTTTATCTCAGTTGCACATGTTTATATGAACATAGACATACCTATATACAGAAACAAGTGAAGTAGATACTCCTCTAGTATCAGTAAATTACTATGCTAAACGTTAGAATTATTACTCCTAGTTACTTGTAGTTTCGTCTGTGAAGATAAGATTCGAAATGTATAATTAACATTAGGTATATGTTTTTTACGTTATAAGTGACTGAATTTGCGTTTCACCTTAATCTCATCTGATGATATGTCCAAGACACCAAAGCCATAGTTTATTGGGTTAGGAATGAACTGACTTTTCATTGAACATCATGGTCTTTAACCAAGCGAGCTCCGAAAGGATGATCCAGCCGTGTGGACCTACATATACCTAGAATAAATTACCACACGCGGGTATGAAGCATTTTGAGTATTGATTACACGTATGTCAAATATTGTTATTTTGATTGCAAATTGAAGACGGTATGAAAATAATTATGCTTCTACTTAATAAAGAATCAACATAGCAATTTCTCTATCTCTAAATCAGCATCACCGCAATTACATCATATGTAACCTTCTATCTTTCTCGGAAGCTTTGGTTGGACAGCGTGCACCGTAAGTTGTCATGTGCCAGAGCACACCAGGGCAATGGTCTTGGTCTTGTCTGAGGACAATTTGATGGCCATGGAGCGTTAAGATCGTTAACGTCACATCATTTAGGCTTGGACTGGAGATAATGGAGCTTGGAGCTAATGTCGCTGACGGTTTGGTATAACTGTGTCTGTAAATGTTTTGGGTTAGATGATCTGTTAGTATTTTAGATGGTTACTCAAGCAGGGATGGACATAAAAGGTACCGCTTTTGTGAATAAACACATAGTAAATTATAAGTTTTTATATAAGCTGTTGTCGTGGAGATCACACAGCAAAATTAGGAGTTAAAAAGCCTAACTATAACAATAAATTCATCTATCCAGTTTTAAGACTACATAAGTATATTCAGACTGTAGATTGACGGTGGTCGGCCCCACTCTTTACCCTCACTTATATCATTTAGGATATGTTTCAAACTATGTAATTACATACTGGCTCCAGAACTTAATTTCTATTTTTATCTGGGTCATCAAATAAAAGAACGATAGTTCTTCTTAAGAAGCCGTGATTATAGACAATGGTGTCTACAAAGCACCAGAAAATCCACGTTTATATCCATCCTATTATAAAAAAAAGGTAAACATAAGGTGCCTTTCGAAGGAATTTACTTTTTAGGAAATGGGCAAAGTGTGACAATAATTGACACGCTTATCGATCGCATTATGAACTTTCTTAGTTCAAAATTGGCTACCGCTCATGCGTTACTTTAAAATGTTTTAGCTAAATGGTAAGGATTTTTTTAAAAATAACTTTTGAATAAAAAGTTTTGTCTCCGGTTTTGCTATCCAGTATATTCAGGAGATATTTAACCGACCCAAAAGTCATCAAAAATAAGACTATGACCACCTCGCCCAGGATGATCTAATTCTTCCGCTTCTGTTCACGAGACAATAGACCTTCATCTGTAACAGACAACTTCCCGTGTGTGACCGGCGGACACGCGTCTCTGGCGTTTTGGTCAATTGTCACACGTGAAACGTCACTTGAGGTGAAGCACTGAGAAACCGTATCACGTTGGTCGTTTTGTATAGATAGCCAAAAATTTTTTGGCTATCTATTGAACTTAAAAGATTTTTTTTAATGAGAAACTGTGCAACTAAAGTAGATAAAGGTACACAATTTACATTGTACATATAGATTTGAAACTCAATTTGTATATTTTTTTAAATATGGTATTTTTGTAGTTATCTTGTAATAGATTGCAATTAAAGAGTCAAAGTTTTTCAAAATTGTACAGAATTCAAAAAGGGCATAAAGCTAGTCAGATCATCTACAATAGCCGTTTTACAAACGAAACCAAGGTACGGAACCAGACAGCAATAAATTAGAGATCAGCAAATCACAAAACGGTAAAGAAGATTGGGGCTCGTTAGAACAAAGTAATGGTCCAGTCAGTTTTATTCAAGTGTCATCTTTTCTACATTTTTGTGCAATTTTGAGATTTTGTGTTTCTGGTCTGCTGGACTTGAATCTGTGGCATATGTTTCTAGTTTTGAAAGTAAATATTTGTTAGGTGTAAGGTCAACTTACCCGTAGTGTTATTTGTAATTGGTATTGTACCTATAGTTTACAATCGCACATTGACTGAGTGACTTAATAGTTTGTTTTTTAAATAATAAGGAATTAATGTTTGTCCTTCATGCCACCTAGTAGAAAGTAAACATGAGGACTAAGATGGTACTCATCCATCTTCCTTCTCAGAATCCTTATCTTGGGCAGGAAAAGCAGACGCGGCCCGTTAGCTCCAAGCCGTGGCAATCCGTTATAAAAAGGATAAACAGTCAATTGCTTCCTCTTCGTCTGTTACTCCGATTTTCTGAAAAATATAACTTCATTTTCTTAATGAATTAATATTCAAACTCTATAAAATAGTTTTTAGTAATTAAAATATCAGAATAATTATTCACGCAAAAGTGTAATAAAGTATATACGCAATTTAAAAAAAGTTCTATTTAAATCATAATTTAAAGTTTAAAATAAAAAAATATGAGTTTTTAACATACATACATACATAACGTCACGCCTGTATCCCTAATGGGGTAGGCAGAACACCAGAGGCTATAAAACCATCTGATGTCACGTTTGACAAATTTGGAGGTATTAAAAATGATGGAGAGAGACTTGCAGTGATAGGAGGTCAGCCTATCGCCCACAAAAACGTCAATAAAACCTCCGTCCCTTAACTGACTTTTACAGTATGCCCGAGAAGAGAAGCAGCTGGCACATTCTATGTTTTTCTTTCACTCCCAGTCCAGCATGGAGTTTTTAACCTTTTAAATATATCATTACAAAGAACCATACACCGATGTAAAAAAATATATAGGTAGGTATACTTTCTTTTGAACATTAAAAATGAAATGAAAAAAAGTAGAAAGCGCAGTTAGAATATGTCAGGTGGCCCCATCAGGTAGAAACATGGCACGTGGTTCCTTTTTATAAAGTAACAGGATGCAAAGGGTTATTAGAAATTTTGGAATTTGGCCAAGTTTAGCATTAGAACAAAGCTAACATATGTCAGTATGAAAAAGGCAAGTACAGAGGATTAAAATTTATTAGGTTCAGAATGACCTTTTATACAATGTCGCTTAGAGGTTAGATGTCCAGTAGGGAAATAATACTTTTTGTATGTAAATAAAAGGCCAGCTAGAAATTTAGAGCAAAGACTGTATTTTAAATTATTAATTATAATGTGCGGCCGCCATGCACAACTTGTAGAGAGGGAGAGGAAGAATATGGCGGTGCTGCCAGATAAGAAAAACGTAGGTAATAGAATTACCAGTAACAAATTAGCCTTAAAATTAAGTGTACTTTACATAATGTAACTTGACTTGAGAGTTAAATTTTCATGATAGATATTTATCACTTTTCATAATTTAATTTCATTCCGTAATGCTTAGGTATATAATATTTTAAATTGAACTATTGATAAACTTGATTTTTTTTAATGTGTATGTCATGTCATAAATTGTTTAAATAAACTATTTTTTGCTATTACAAATACATATTTATATCAAAAGTAATACACCCAAACCAATGCAAATGAACATGCACACAAATATTTGCATTGTACGGTGATCGAACCCACGTCCGCTTGGTTCTGAGACAGTTACACTATCGCCAAAATGATCGTCAAATAATTTTACTATACACAACGAAAAACATTTTCTACGATACATTCTTAATGTTTGTATTCCTTACGAAAATAATTAGTATATCAAGAACCACTATGATGTATAACTCGGCCTGTCTATGAGTATATCCATCTATCAGTATATCCATCACCGCCACATTTCAGGAAACTATATAAACTTAAAATGTATGTCTAAGTGCTCTTCCTTTGTTTGTTACAAATATTTTAAATTTAAAATAAAGATATTTTTAGATAGGTGCGGATATTGTTGGTCGGTTTGTCCTATTTTTTTTCTAAACAGGGTTTTTCTCAACTATGAGTAAACTTTTAAAAGAGTAAATTACAATAATTAGCAAAACCGATATACCCAATTTAAGCCATAAACTATTGACTTTCTTTCCATTAAACGTCTTATTCCAACTTAGGCACGATTTTATTTCACTGGTTGACAAAAAGATAAAGGACTATAGGTAGTATATAAGTAGTTAAGATCGTGTTAACTAAATCTTATGGCGGCGCAGTGAATGCTCGAATGATGATAGTCACTGCTGCACCAACAGCGAAAAAAGTTAAGTTCAGCTTTCAAAAGTTAGCTTCCAGCGTATGGCATACTAATAAAATATAAATTAGATCTCTAGATATAAATCTGATGTCTTAAGAAAATTGTTATTACGTATTTTAGAACTTAATAGCTGTATTTATACTGAAAGATTTATTTTAGTCATCCTATATTTTTAATAACAGGCTAAAACAGAAACTGCCAGCGCGTCAGTTTTTTCTATACCACTAGCGCTTAGCATACTTCAAATATTATACTTTCAAAACGTTATTTTCGTTGAAGTTATGGGCCGAGGTAAAACAGCATCAAAATTTAACACCTGTTTCATGATGCAGGTCTATAAATCAATTTGTATCAAAATATCCATCTTCTGTTTTATTAATCTATAGTTGAATTTATTTAAAAGGACAAATAGATGATGTTCTAAAAAGTAAAGTCAGCAGAAAATTTGAACGAAGTCTTTATTTTGATGTATATTTTTGTCAATACAATCAGTATTTTAATTAAGAAGGTTGAAAATATTGCGGATAAACAAAGTTGTTTATCTAAATCTTTTAATGTTTAAATCATAGCAGCTATTCAATTACTTTATTTTTGTTGCAATATTTAATGAATTTAAATATAAAAGAAGTTTTTAAAATAAATAAAAATGCTATCGCTACTTGGGTAAAATGTGGGCACGCACCATTTTTTATCCTTCAACTTCACGACCATCTGGTATAGATTTTTTATACAAAAAACCAGCGTTCTGACCCTTTCTTACCTTTTGTGCTGGCCCTCGTTTTTTTAACCCACCCAAAGAAGCAGACCCCTTACAATATTTTGAATTAGCGTATTAGTAAATTTCTATAGACTTGATGAAATTTTTGATTGAGCCAGCTAACGGATTGTGTCTTAACGGTTAACTTTTTTTGATAGATTTTTTAGTCTGACCATACTTTATACTAGTATGATTATATTTTCAATAATCACATCAAAATAATTTAGTTTTTTTTGAAGCACCTGCGTATAACTCATTGAATGAAATTGTCGTTATTCAAGTATGAGTGATTGAAAATATTGGAGACTACAGTTTGAGGAACGTAATCAACGATCATTATTAATTGAAATTTCGTAATTCTTGAGTTATTGAGTTTGCCTCTGTAGTACCAATCAAAGTCCTCAAAATTCCCGGTCGGTAGTGAATGAGTGAGTGAGTGAGTGAATGATATCAAACCGCGGATCTCTGTGTTTATTGTATAAAATACTGCTGACAATGGGCAATATTGAATAAATGCGTTGCGGGGGTTGAACTTTGGAATGTGGTTTATAGAAATTTTATGCATTTGTGGCCGAGTGGGCAACATTTAGATCGACTATCTCGGCACCGAAATTATGGCGGATTTTGAAATTTGTGAGAAAGGATTTATTTGATATAATAATGCTACTGGTTTGAAGGATTTTACGAGGTAATTTACATTGATAGTTCTAAGATCTATAGTTTGATACAAAATTCATGGGCTATGTTGGATATTTTGTTTATTTTTACAAACTGATTTTAACAGTGACACTGTAATTTTCTTTCCAAGTTAATAACAGAAACGTTATTAACTACGTTCTTGTTATTAATTTAGCAACTTAATTATTTTAAACACTTCATAAGTAAAATCCCATGACAATAACACAAACTACCTACTTGGCCCTCAAAATAAGCAAAGCTTGTGTAATGACTAATGAGATATTTTTAGTGAATTTTTTTTGTTCCGTGCGGGAATCGGAACATGGAGACCGTAACATAGATAACAAAGCTGAATAAGAGCGTCGTAAAAGACTACAAATTCGACTGATGCCCGCTTGGTGGTAGTGAGTGTCCCATATTCTGGCTAGGGATCACCCTTCACATAAAACCTTTCACAAAATATCAATGATCCGGTAATGTGTTTCGGCACTGTAAAGAGCCTTTTCCTTTCTACGCTCAAATCTTCAACCTCATCTTCACTTATTATCAAGTGAGATTAGAGTCCAGAGCGTGAAAAATAAAAGCTTCTGTAACCTATTCAAAGAACTTTATTCATTTAAAAAGCCGCATTAATAAAACAATAAAAAGCTATTTTTTATGTCTAGTCATTCAATACATGGGTTGTCTGTAAAAGTAGCTTATCCACAATACTGCGGCTTGGAATTGGACAGCTCGACCAGGGGGTCACACGCGAGCGTGGAGATATCGCCACCTTGCGCTCGTCTGCAGGCCACCGGCTCTGCCAAGCTACAGATCGATACTGTACATAAAGTTAGAAAAAAATATTAGGCCGGTTAGTTTTTTTTTTTGGTGTGATTTGTTTGTGGCCAGCTAATTTTCATTACGTTTGGGGGTTGGGAAAAAGTATTAGGCCGATTAATGTTTGTTTTTTTTTTGTGTTTAGTACGTCTACGATTTGTTTGTGGCCAGCTAAATTCATTTGGTTTGGTCCTCGATATTGTACTACATTAAGTTAGGAAAAAAGAATTAGGCCGATTTACGAGTACTATTTGTTTTTTTTTTTTTTGTGTTCGGTAGATAAGATTTATTTGTGACCAGCTAATTATTATTAGGATTGGTAGTTAGGTAAGAATATTCTTCGTATTTCACAGGATACTCCTTATTCAAAAATACAAGATGCGAACACCATATTATTATGTTACTACAACTTTGAGGCTCGTGTTACAATTTCCCTAAAATAGTGTAGAAAGAAAGTATTAAAATTCAAGAATTCAAGACAGATTCACAGAGATGGGTATAAAATATTATGTAAGATTATTTTTTAAATATTGAAACATTTTTTATACCTAAAAAGCGATGAATAATCAAATAAATTTATATGATCTTCAGCTAAGAGGCGTTGAGGCTGAACTTGGACTAACATGGAACTTATTCAATATTGCGAAGCCAAATTTTCCTTTAAGTACACGATCGCATAGTGTGCAATGAACTTGCCCCCAAGTCACGTTCGGGAGGTCACGTTCAATAGGTCTGGGTGGACATCATCATCATTCCACAGTTTCGAAACACTTCATCATTGAAGCTACGATGATGTGACACTAACCTATAAGCCTTTATAAAGAAATCGACATGCAGATTTTCATAACTCGAAAAACCAATGGATATTAGAGCGATAAGGCTCTCCACTGGTGACCATGAACTGAAAGACAGACCGTGGCCCTCAAGACGGTGATGGAAGATGGAATATGGAGCTATACAGGAATACAAAAATCCCTGAAATAGGCTTATTGTCCACCATTCATCTCATTGGTTTGACTTTGCAACTTTGCAGAACAATGTATTTAATCGATATGTAACTACTCCTGATATTCACTTGCATGCAAAAAGAAGAAAATCTGGAAATCTACTTTTCTGTGTAACATATCTAGTTAAAAAAAAAATCAAATACGAGTACAAACTAGTGTCTATATTCGTAAGAGGTATAGAAGACAATACATGAGAAACCTATGAATTTATATTTATTAAATGATAAGAAAAGACAGAGATAATTCTATCTTTGGAAATTATGCGGGAAACCACATCGTCGCGTCGCGTCTGGTGGCATTCAAATGCTCGGGTATGAAACCCGCTAGAATTTACGCTTATACTATTTATTTATATTTTAAAAGTTATATCTTTAACTTTCATATCTTATACTTAAGCGTAGTATGAACCATTTCGTCTAGTTTCATATGATAACGCTTTTTCCTTACCTCCTTATTTAATTTGCTGTTAGCTAAAAGTTTACAAGTTCTACAGTACCTCAATGCTTATTGGGTACCTAAATTACGAAAAATAACTCGTGAGTTAATGTAAGGTACCGTAAGGTCAGCATAAACTCATAAATATCATTAAAAATAAATCTCTATTTAAACGTGTTTAATATAATAAGGTTATCATTTCTTATCGAAGGAAATAATACAACTACATCTATATACTTTCAAAAAGGATTGCTATCATAGAACAATCATTTTACTATTTGAAAATTACAATAAATCACAAAATCTAACTACAAAACACTACATACTGCGCAAAATACAGTTGCCTCAACCCCTGGGAGTGACCAGGGCGGAGACGGCACGGCCACTCGTGGTCAGGGACTATCCGCCCGCCCTTCGTCACGCCATCTAATGGGAAACAAAGTATACTAAGATATACTAGAATTTAGATTAATGGTGTCGGCACGTAGTGATTTTGAAAGAAAGCAATGATAATGAATGTAGTGTTTTGCAAATTTGAAATTCGAATGATTGTCATGTTATATTGTGTACGATGTGTTGGTTTCTCTAAATCAATTCTATTATACATTTTGGTTGGAAAAGAAAAAGACTTGGTAATTACGTTTATCAATGTATTTTTAGACTATATTATGGTTTGCTATTTTTCTTGCAATGGTTATGTAGAAACTTCTTTTATATGAAAAAGTCGTATAGATAAAGTATAGGTAGGATAAAGAAATTGATTTAAAGCCGTTACGTAATCCTATAGATCTTTGACTTCAGACATCAATGAGTCCGTATATATTCATAATTTTCACCGGTTTATTTGCTAGTCATTATACCCAAAAAGATAAACATGTAAAAAAAATGACAGTAAGATTCGTATTTTGTGAGTTCCGTACCTCATAACCTTTAGTGTGATCTACATGTCTAATAATTCCTTAGTTAATGTAAAAAAAAATCTTTAAAGAAACAAAATTTGCAAGAACACGTTTTATTAATATTTACATTGCACCCTGTATATTATTGTAACCCATAATGGTAGCCCTTTGAAAGCACAGACGTTTATTGTATATTAGTAATAAGCCCCTAAACAGAAACCAAAAAATATAAAAAGGAAACAATTTTAGCATTTTACGCATTACTTTAAAATTACTATCCAAATCTAGAATCTTAATAAACATAATCTTAAAAAAAATTAATCTTAAATAAAACAAGCAGTATTAAAGCCATTTATAACTCCTATATACTTATTCTGCCCTACATAGCAACTAAAGGAATACCCACTTACCTTATGACCGTTAATTAATCATGAATTACACAATAATACGCACAAAGATTTCGACAAAGCCTTCATCATATACACGAATATCAAATTAGGGGACATATTTCATACCTAAATAGCCTTGTAGAGTCTTCGGCGCTTTATTCTTTTGTATCAAATAGAGTATTAAAAAGAATTATTACTCTGTTTGTCATAGACAATGTAGAGTGGATTTAGTTCACGTTTGTATTATCTTGTTAGTGTTGTTGTGATGTCTTAAATTAGTTATAAAAGGTTTATTTCTGTGGGAGTTTTACCTTTTAAATTTATCTCGAAAATATTTTAGTTTTGTCTATAATACCTTGCTAATGAATTCTGTTGTAGTTAGAGTTTGTGTGGGTTTCTATTTTTTTATAAAAAGAGGTAAACACGTTTTTTCTGAGTAAACAATATTTAGTTTATAATATTTTATAAACTTACTGTAGGTAGTTAATAAGCCGATTATAGGAAATTGGAAATTAATTGTTAAGTATTGCAAATAATTAGCCGATAAAATAAAATATAGTTTATTACCAGATTTCGGAGAAGTCGAAAGAAGGTTGTATCTGTGCATATTCATATGACCTCGCATAACTCCTGAACTATCTATCATATTATGCAACAATGAAATATATTCGGTTATACGCTATTTTATTGGTCTTTAATTAACGTCGTCGATGTTGCCTTATATGTATAGCTGATGTAGTGCAAGAGGTCCACGTAGGCACCTTTATTAAATCTATGAAATAAACTTTTTTGAACTGATCCAGGTCTAAATGTAAACACTAAGCTTATTTTGAATACAAATAATCATCGTGTAAGGCTAGAATTTTGTCCCAATCCAACTAGCAAACCTCCGATTTCGAATCCGAAAAATATTTGGCATGCAAACTATTTGCAGAAAATGAAGAAAAAAAGCTTTAATTCGATTTTTGAATTTATGTTGCCAGCACAACTTCGTATTATTATCACATGTTGCAACTGCAAGCAGTTGTAATACTCAACATATCACGTAAAGCTACCGAAAACTATATTTCGCGTGTTTGTACGTTTTCTCGTTTTTATGTGCTTATCTCATGTGATAAGTTTACAGGTTGAATGTACGTGTGATAAACGCCTCTCGTGTGATGGACGATCGTGGTAAAATACATTTTGATGTAGAGTTAGGAAACATTTAGTGGTTATGTGTGTGGGTGTTCGTTTCTTATTTATTACAGTAAACCTAGTCTTTGAGATATTTACTTAAATTTTAAGATATTTAGGTAATATGCCATTATTTCTGTTAATCAGTTACGGGTGTACAATTTTTATAAATTACTTCTACAGCTAGCGAAATAAACTTAAAAATACAGAAATCGTTTATTACAGGGTACAAATATGAATTCCAATAAATAAATCGATGTTGGTTAATTAATTGTATATTTGTGTCAGAGCGTATATCATTTATGAGTTTATTTTAATCAGATTTCACTGAGATATTAAAAAAATATTGTTTAGGTATATGTGAATATCATTATTGGCGCTGAGGTTTCGATTGACATTTATCATAGTGTTCCTTAATATTTTCAAACACTGTAGACAATTTATAAATTGTAGATACCTAATTAATAAATATATGTTTCTTCCACGCTGGACTGGGAGCGAAAGAAAAACATGGAATGTGCCAGCTGCTTCTCTTCCCGAGCATATTGTAAAAGTCAGTTAAGGGACAGAGGCTTTATTGGCATTTTTGCGGGCGATAGGTTGACCACCTGTCACTGCAATAGTTTCTCTCCATCATTATAATACCTCCAAAGTCAAATGTGACATCAGATGGTTTTACAGCCTCTAGTGTTCTGCCTACCCCATAAGGGATACATGTATGTATGTATGTTTGTATATATGATAATTTAAATAAAATTGTCAAGTAGTCGTTAAATTAATATTTTAGTTTCTCTCATTTCTATGCCGCCTCTAAACCTTCTTAGTCCACATGGGCGGATATTCTCTGATAATGCGTCTTGATAGAGATTGATCACATCTCGCTGTGTGTAAACACACCTTTATGTACCTCACCGGACCTGGTTACGTGGTTACGAACCTGACTCAACTCTTGGGTAACGGAGCAAAGGGTTAAGTTTGTTTTGAATTCATTAGTCAGTCGCTTGATTTGTGATCCTGACTGTACCTTGTGTAAGATTTTACGTGGACGATCTCTTTTGTTTTTTATTAAATAACTAGCTTTATCCCGCAACTTCGTATGCGTTTAACTACCCTCTCGTGAAAATTTCAGAAACTATACAACCAGACACCCACTGCAAAGAACCTTTATACCAAGTATCACACCCATGCACTCAAGGAATAAGTTTTTTTCACACAAACTAAAAATCATATATTTCCCGTGCCCGTGGGAATTTTGGGAATTTTTTTCGTCACACAACCAGTCACTCTTTGAAGAACCTTCATGCCAAGTATCACATCCGTACACTCAAGGAATAAGATTTTTCATACAAACTAAAAAGTCCAACCCCTTCCCGTGGGAATTTCGGGAATTCCTTCCATAATACAAACTGACACTTATTGAGGAACCTTTATATCAAGTATCACATCCGTGCACTCAAGGGATGGGATTTTTTCATACAAACTAAAACATCATATATTTCCCGTTCCCGTGGGAATTTCGGAAATTCCTTTCATAACACAACCAGACACATATTGAAAAACCTTTTCACCAAGTTTCACATCGGTGCACTCAAGGAATAAGATTTTTCATACAAACTAAAAAGTCCTATATTTCCCGTTCCCGTGGGAATTTCGGGAATTCCTTCCTTAGTGCACCCCTACATCCCCTAAAGAATGTATGTTCCAAATTTCAGCTCTCTACGCCCAGTAGTTACGGCTGTACGTTGTCTGTCAGTCACTCAGTCACTCAGTACCTCAGTCACTCAGTCAGTAACGGAACAGTTTTATATATATTGATGAGTAAGTAAGTAGCAAATAATATATCTGCTATCCTCGGATACGCATATTGTCTAGACCTTTATTAAAAGTCTGCCATCAAATAGGTACACGTAGGTTTATGTAAAGAGCTAATGAATAGTTGTTTAATTAACCTCATGATTTTCTTACTTTAGAAATAGTTTATACTAACCAATGTTAATCATTCTAAACTTTGATGATTTTAAGAAAATTATCAATTAATCTGTTATTTTTGTGTGTTTTAAATTCAAATGACGATACAACTAATTTCACTGTCATAAGTTACCTTTTCTACGTTACCAACCTGAATCTGAATGAACAGCTTTCACCAAAAGCCAAACGGACAAGCACGTCTCAATAATATTTCGTCTTACAACCTCTGAAACAAAGAGAAAATCTCCCCAATAATTTCATCAAAGTCACAGAATTCGGTCGGCAAGTGTCATAAATACGGTGGTGTAAGGTTCAGTACGTGACCCGCTGAGATGGACGTGATCAGAGGAGCAACAGAAATGTCAAGGTACCTACATCGTGTGGCAATTGTCAGGTTGAAGCTATTCGGTTTGTTTGTGGTAAACGGGATTTTGAACTATTAATACCTATGAGCTTTACCTTTTGTCCACTTGAAAAAAAAAACAAAGTTTATTGACAATTGCTGAGAAATAAGCTGAGATTTTTTTTGTATTGATCATAGCCTCGTTTGTCCTCAATCTCACCTCGTTAATGCAAATAGGAGCAAACCTTTGTGTGTTAAATTAAATTTATTAAATTTAATTAAATAATGTGCACTAACCATCAGGTGAAATGGAGTACAATCATTTATTTATTACTTGGTCATTACTAACCGATAAAAAAACACACACACCAACTACATGGCCCTAAAGTAAGCATAGCTTGTGTTATGGGATACCATTTAGCGAACTAGGGGGGAACCTAGAATATAAATACGTAAATAGATAAACACCCAGCCAAGGTACATTTTTTTTCTTGTTGAGTGCGGGAATCTAACCTACAACCACTGGCGTCTGAGGCAGACAGGTTTACCCCATCGCCAAAGTGTTCGTTAAGAATTATCTTTATGCTTCAGAATCTATTTAACTAAGATATTAATTCGTAGGTATAAAAGTTTAGATAGAGAAAATAGTTTGTTAATTTCGTCATGAAATCGTGGCAAACTTCATTCTTAATATTTCTTGCTATAGGTATAATGGGCTTGTATTGTTAATTATCTTATCGGTCAAACAGTAAATCAAACATCACACATTTCGTCAAGAACTCTAACAATGTTCTAATACCACGCTAATACGAAAGCAAACATTTTAATTAATAAATTATAAATAAAAAATACCAAACATCCGTTTGCAAACCAAACTTAGAATAGACCACAAAAACCAAGAATATTCCCACATGTGGTTACTTTAACCAAAATAAAAAAACCTTTTATATGACCTTTATGTTCTGAGCAATAAGGTATCTTTTCCATTTTTTGCATGAACCTAAGGTTTGTTACACATTAGGCGTTTTTTCATCTCCGGATAAATAGGTCGCAGGTTATTTACCGTTGCAAGGTGCAAGCGTACCCTAACGGAAAGCTTGCTGCCAAAATAAACGAAACGATATTTGTCGTATTGGTGCGATGAGATAAAGGAAGCTTTGTTTTTGGATGCAAAGCTGCGGTCTGTTTGCTTTCATCCGGTGACAAGTTTTGGTGAGAAAACGGTAATATGATCGAATACCGTTAGATAAGGTTTTGTGGATTTTTTTATAAGGGAAGTTGAGGGCGAAGAGCTTGTGTATAATAGCCTTCATCATTAATAAAATTCAGAAATCAAGGCAGATATAGCTTGCAGCTTAAATAGTAAGTATCTACTTTAAAGTAGGGCGTGTTTTTTTTTTAAATGGCTGACTTATAATGTTTATTAAAAGTAACTAGGTTCTTCTCGATGTAACTTTAAATTATTTGTTTCAACAAAGAAAGATAAGTGTTTAAAAATCATCCACGCTGTTTTTTTTATGAACCACTTAATTAATTTAATACAAAAAATCCACATAACATTTAAATATCACTGTCATAATATCTGTCTCTAAACTGGCAAAGGATCTCGACTTCACTTCATTTCCCACTATCCTTATAATATTGTTAATCTATTGAACATAGACTGTACAAGCATCTGTTTTAAAACTTTGCCTTAAGACTATCCTAATCTTTCCATTTTGACCCACAACTTTACTTCGCCATATGGCGTCTACATGGACTTAGCTAAAAATAACCCCGAACATGGACAAAAAAATACTCAAACCTCATGTGGGATATTACGCAATATGGTTTTTGACCCTTAACCGACGGATATTTGTTTATAGTTATCTTATCCTGTGGGATGCAGAGGATATTACCGTTAATGTTCCCGTGGAATGCTTTGAATTTCCCCAATTATAAGAACTTTGGATGTACACCTGACTTTTTTTAATAAATTAAGCTACAGACTCTTTCTCTTCCATTTGGTCAGTGAAAATGATAGAAGCAAACGAATGAATATAGTTATATTATGTAACTAATTAACTAAAAGGTCATGTTTGCCATTGAATAAGAAAAGCTTGTTTTAAAAAGAGTTATCTTCTAGCTTATGATAAGGTTCAATTTATAAACACAGTATAAAAATTCGTTGGTTTTTATACTTGGACATAGGATCTCCTCAGGATCCGACTGGCTAGCTACCACCCTTCACATAAATTCTACCACCTTATATCAAATCTCCGGTGGTGATGTATTCCAGCAATATTTTATGAAGAGCCAGCTATTTCCTAAGCTCGTGTGCTTCCACCTTCAACCTCATCTTCTCTTACCATCAGGTGAGGTCTTGGTCAAACGCGGACGTAGTCTATAATAAAAAGTAGGTTTATTTGAAATTCAATGATCTTTGGAAAACTTGTACGCATCTAAACCTAACCAAAGATAAAGAAGAAAATGACCATTTAAACATAACGGTGAACTGCAACAAATTACACAAGAAAGCTTTCTACCAAAACAATGACACATATAAAACACATAATGAATGTGTGAAGAATCATTTCCCTGATAAAAAACCTATAATAAACGCTATCGATTCCCATTGAAGAAACTACCGTAGTGGGTTCCGTATCATTAGCCATATCTGCACGCAATGTTCGTAATTATGAGTTTCATTATGGTTTCATGCTAACAAAGCAGGTCTCTTATAGCCCACGTTTTTTTTGCTACTCAGGTCAGAGGTAACAGTGTGAGAGCCTCAGCCAGATGTACCGTAACGGGATTTCAGTAGGATTTTTTGTCTGTGCCTTTATGACGTTTGTGCCAGTGTGGCCAGATTTTGATTTGATAATGAATTTAGTGAAAAAGTCGATCCATAAGTACAAAAAGTACTGGAAAGTGGGGTTTTTAATTGCTGAATGTTTTGTCAATTTCATCCAAATTTACCCGTCCTTTTGAACGTGGTTAACAATTATTTATGCATCCTCTCAAATTTTTTCATGTATACTTAATACGTACTTTAAGGGAAGTATTAGTAAGACTTATTCATTAGATATTCTAATTTTACCCGCTGGTCGGTTGAGATAATTAATTCTTCTCAACCACATGTTCAAACAAAACATTAATATAAGCTACACAAATATATGAATATAGAAAACTGATGTCCATCACATGGGCTATCCAGACATGTGCGGAGGGACGACCACGTGTGGTCCCTCTGTCCCTCTTATAGAGGCTCAATTTGTGCTACCGTGTCTTGTACGTTGACATTATATTGAAATAAATTCATTTAAACTTGCTAGATTTGAGTTTAAAAAGCAAGGTTAAGATTTTTTAAACAATTACTTTTCATTTTAAAAGGGTGCTGGTATAACAGAGCTTTCTATCTAAAATAGATTTTTTTATAAGCACAGCAAGACTCAGTTAAACATTGTAATGTTGATAATGTTTGAGCATCTTCATGCAAGGCAAACTTCAGATTCAAGTGGACGCCATTATCTCGAGTTGCAGTGCAAAATATACGAGATAAGGTTTTAAAGTTTTTTATTTGAGATCTTCGTGATAATGTAGATTTCTTCTTTCTATGAAAAACTCATGAAAAGTCTATAAGATATAGAAATTTTCTATTACCTAACAGAGCTAATAATAGTAAAAAAGTAAATTTTTATCAACTTCTCTTATTTGATATTTTTGAGCAATCTCCGCATTTATTTTTATTGTAACCGTGGTGTATCAAATGAATCAATTGCAATCAAATTTTAACTTTTAATATTTGTAAACCTTGACAAAACATATTAATAATTTATCAATCTCGCAGTCAATCATATTTTCACGTCCAAATAAACTTTAATATTTCATAGAAAACACAGTTTTTATAAGATTTTGATGCAACTTGTGTGATATCAGTTTCTATACAAAGGTCCACATCTGTTGTCGTGACAGGTTATTCTTATATAAATCTTGGTCATCTACGTGGGAACATTTTATACGAGGAATGACCCACGTTTTGACGATACCAGCGAAGAGAGATTGATAAAAAATGTGGCAAAAAGTGGGCCTTGATTGTGATCTGCGGGGTGCGGGATTTTCATTTTCTGGCTTAATGCGAGTTATATTATTAACGTGTTAGTTTGTATGTACAGATGTTTGCAACTCTTTCACGCTTCAATTTTGAAGTTTTGCACATAACTGGGACATAACCCAAATAACATCATAATACCCTTTCTGTCTCCTATTTTACCAATAAGGTTTATTTTGAAATAGCTGGTAGTGAATATAAAACCTTAGTTTTTTAATCTTAACAATCAAATTCCAATGATAGTGTAAGGGGTATTCTAGGATATGATCATCTACGAGATCATAGCAAGCATTATCTTATTTATCATTACCGAATAATCATTTTAAATGACGATGTCAAAAGACCTTTTATTTAAATAAATCTTGTCGTTTTGATTCAAGCTAAATCTCAAAGATCAAAAATCAGATTAGGTCCATACTAAAGTAACTGAAGGGTCATTTGACACCCGCACGAATGTAGAATTAGAATTAAGAAGGAAGTTAAATAAAGTTTTAATATTTCTTCAGCATCAATATCTCTACGACATCCCGAAACCGTTGGTTTCCAAAAAGGACACCCAAAAAAACAAAACAAAAAGTTTACCGTTACCTTAAATTTTACACTCCACACGCGTTTTGCATAAATCATTTCAAGTGGTAGCTTGTGGTTAAGATTTTTTTGTCATTTTTTTATAGTTGCGACCACGTTGCGACATAGTTTCTTTGGTGTTACTGCCGAAAAATGGGTAACTACTGCATAAAAAGCCACAATTTTGGCAAAATTCACTTTCATTTCGAAGATCCTTACTGTTTGGGTACAGGAAAAGGTTTTGTGCTATATAGGTTTCCATAATGTTACAATCAATGACTAAATAACGGTTGAAATGTTTGAATATGATTTTATTAATTTTCGGGACATTACATAGCACACACAGTTAAATATTACGAATTTAGGATTTTAGAATTCATTTCTAAATAAAACAACAGGGAAAACAAACTTTTTATTTTTGAACTGACAGTACAAGGCTTAAATGAGAGAAAAAATAAAGAAACTGCGACAATTCGTCAGGGATATTTCTAAAATTATGATGCGTTACTTTTTTCTAAAAAGTCCAAAAGCTCATTAGTTTGCGCAGCATATGCTCGCAGATAAAATCTACAGCGGTTATTAAAAACAATGTTTATTACATAGATTTTGCCGAAAACAAACAGGTACAAATGATGGAAGATATCGAGGTGACCGCATCGTAAACAAAAATGTTTTGTATTTTTTTGGGAGGTCGAGGGCGGCCAAGGCAGAATTGTCCTGGTTGAATTAAAATGTAAATAGGTACTTAATTACATACTGCATATTGAACTATAATTTAATTAAAAGCGTAGAATAAAATCAAGCCCCGAAAATGCAAAAGTACTACACTATTCCCAGTTTTGTAGGAAGAGTGGTCACTAATCTGCATAAGGTTTGTATTTGGATTACGCAAACACGACCACATATCTGAATTCCGCACTAATCTCAAGTGGCTTCCTGGTCGCCTCCGCCGGAATACTCACATTCTTTCTCTAGTCTACCGTATTCTGTACGACAAAGCGTGGATAGACTAGAGAAGATGCGTATTCTGTATCGTAAAGACCGCTTAGCCTATCGGTGCAAAAATAACGACCGTAACTTGCGCTCTTCATCTAATTTACTCCTTGCGATGCCATGTAAATCCGAATTCCATGTACTTCAAATTTTATGGTAAGTAATTTTTTGTCCGATCGGTGTCGTTATGGAATGAGTTGCCGATTGAAATCCGTCTAACAAACACACCACGAATTTTTAAACGAGCGCTTAAACGACATTACCAGGTGAAGTGAATCTTAACTATTTATATATCTACCTACTTATATATTCATTTTATATCGATTGTATTATATACATACATAGGTACATACATAGCTTCACGCCTGTATCCCTTATGGGGTAGGCAGAACACCAGAGGCTATAAAACCATCTGATGTCACATTTGACAAATTTGGAGGCATTATAATGACGGAAAAGACTATTGAAGTGACAGGGAGTCAGCCTGTCGCCTGCAAAAACGCCAATAAAACCTCTGTCCCTTAACTGACTTTTACAGTATGCTCGGAAGAGAAGCAGCTGGCACATACTATGTTTTGCTTTCACTCCCAGTCCAGCATGGAAGTATTATATATGTATGTATGTATTTATTTATTTATTAACACTTATGCTACCATTATTTATTTATATAATTATTAGTAATTAGTATTTATTATAAGCCGTGTCATCCACCTTAATTTCCCATAATGCGTAGGTTGCCTGGCAGAAATCGCTCACCAGCGATAAGGCCACCTTTGTACAATAGTTCTTTTGTAATATTAATTTAAGTTTCCCTTTGTAACTATGTTGGTGTACAATAAAGAGTTTATTAATCAGGTTGATCTCTAAAGGACCTTACCAGTAAGTTTACCCACATTAGTTTCCATCTACGACCAATTTATCTAGAGGTTGTAAGACTCATGTGCTCTACACAGATATAATCAGTAGTAAACATGAGAGAGAAGGCCTCGACCTGGTGAAGTAGGCTATATGATAACAAAAACAGTCAATAGCGATGATTTAAACCTTGTTCCTTCCATTTTTAAATCCACGATTAATTCTTCGACCATCTATCAATCAACTCTTTCACAATTCTCATAGAAAAAAAAAAAACAATATTTCAAAACTAGTGGACAATAAGGTCTTAGTCTATCAAACTAAGAAGGTTTATCAAAAGGAGATTACAACGATAAGAAGCATCAATAGATGTGGGCGTTTAGAAATAGACGAGAAAAAAAACTAAGAAACATGAACCAGAGAATTATTCGCATCAATTCCTTCGAGATCTTATAAAACCGTTTTTTCCTGCAAAAAACTATAAAATGAGGGTGTATTAAAAAAAAACTTGAAAAGATAGTGGACAAAGAAGCGCATTTTTTGACCATGTTGATTTTTTAAAACATGGGTCTGATTTATTCTACCTGTATTTTGATTAGAATCTAAATAGGGATACATGAAAAAAGTCCATGAACGTAATATATGGACTATTAAGACTACTGTATTAAAGAATTGTGAATATGGCTTCTTCAGTTCGCAGTTCTTTATTTTTGTCATTTAATTTATTTTACCAATAAGAAGGAAATGCATATCAGGAAAGTTCCTTCAAATTTAAGCAAAGACATAATATGTGTATCAGATAGCCATTATCTGACTGTCCTACGGAGGCTATCACAGGTATTGAAACGTTTAGATATGGAAACATTTCCTCATTTAGTAATTTTACGTATTACCAAGTAACGGTTTCTTAATCATAACGTCGTCACCATTGATAGTCACAAAATGCTGACAATTATAGGGCGAGGAGAACAGATCGCATGTATCTGAAGCTTTCTAAACTGTATGAATCAAAAATAGTTAGACACATTGACGACTCTAAGTTAACTATTAACTGGACAAATTTAAGTTTATCAAGGAAACAACTTCGCCTTTAGTTTAATGAAGTTAAATCCAACACTGTAAGTTACCATTTGAAATTATCTCTTCTATAAAAACTTGAATATGCTTTACTATCGTTAATGAATTTAATAAATGAACTCTAGAAAACAAACGCAAAACGTTCTAAGTACAATTACGTACAAAAGTGTTTAGTTCGAAAGCTTGCGCAACAGCACACGCGTCGCGTCGCTCGCATCGAGATGAACACAATAATTTGAGTGGAACGCGCGGGGGGCGGCCGCGACAGATAGCGCGCGTCCGCTAATGACAGGCCGACGGAGATCTTGTGTCCAGCCCGCGCCCATTCAATGCAAATCTAGTTGATGAAGCCTGAGGAATGTTTAGAATTATTAAAAATATGTTGTGTTTATTAAAAGTTTTGATAAAATTATCTAACAGCCAAATTCTATGAAAAAAATGTAGTTTTTACATACATACATACATAACCTCACGCCTGTCTCCCTTTGCGGTAGGCAGAGACAAGGGAACACCAATTGCTTCGATCCAGACATACCTCTTTCGCTTCCTCCACGTTCAATAATATTTTCATGCATGAAAATATTATTGAACCGGTTACGGGTTAAGTAGCCGGTTACGGGTACTTTCAACTAGGCCCTTTTTAACTTTTCTTTTAGGTTGGTATATTCTGTCTGGAGCTTTAGTAATTATAGTTAAAAAAAATGTGTACTATTTTGTTTAGTTAAATTATACAATTTGTACCTTTTTTCAATCGACCTATTTAATACTCTTAAATATACTCTTAAAAATAATTTAAATGTCAAATATTAATTTTAGTGTACTGGTAAAATATTATATCGTTACGTATTTTCGTTGTAATATCTAAATGTTTTTATATCTACGAGTCAGCACACAATGACCGTATGATGACAGCGCGCCTGCCCACGCGCACGCTCGTTCTAATCACACCTATCGAGCTTACAACGTCCATTCATGCAGCTCTTTTTTTACTTTCGAGTAGACAAACGATTACGTTAAGTCATCAATGAAACTGTTTGATTACATTTTTTATGAATGGGTCAGACATATTGCTTAAAGTTTTTGATAAGTGACACGCTACATTTATTATTTTACTGTGATTGCAAAATGAAAATCATAACAAAGGTTTTTAAAGCTTCAATTTCATTTTGTATTGTGCATCCAAGTAACATCAGAAACGAAAGGGTATTTAGCAATTTAAATGAAGACAGAGGTGCGTCCATACATTGGCTAGTATGCTAATTTGTAACAATGTGAAATGTCAAACATGTCATCTTTGTTGTGTTGATGACTGTACATTTCTGTGACCACACCCTTTTAGTTTTTATGATGTTTTGATATTTTCAATGAATAGTTATGTCTGTTGGGGATGCTTTCTTTTTATTTTAGGATTTGGTGTAGCATGGGTTGTGTGGTAAGAAATATTGTTTTAATAAAACTTGGTTTAAAGCCATAAATAAACATATGATAGTGTTACTGTTTCCTTATAAACAAAGTGAATCCAAAACAATATGAGATTTAGAATATTGTTCAACATATTGATATACTTTACGTATGTCAAATGAGAAGATATCTTTTAACTGCAACGATTACTTTTTCCACTACAATAGCCATGATATATTCTTCACCCACAAAAGAATTTAAGAAAAAAAATATCATGGGTTTTTGCTGCGTCCGAAACCTTTTTTTTTTCCTAATTAATGTATGGATGTTTGTATTTGATTGTACCTGTCAACTTTAAACTCCACTAGCCTACGCACTAAGTGGGCACACCGAGTTTTCGTTACAACTAACTAATAAATGTTCAAAGACTGTAACTTAAAGAATCCTCTATACAAAACAAAAAAGGATAGCACTATACAAAACGGTATTTGCGTCCCTCACTAATAAATACTATAGTTTCTTCAAGGTTCAACCTTTCATTATTTGAAGCTCCCATTAATTAAACACACTGTAGTACTCATTACTAATAGGTGAAACTAATTATACCTTTCATAATAGTCTTGATATTTATAAATAACAATGATTATTATTACACAATGGTCGTTTTTTATGTATCTCCTTACCTTACCTTAATTATCTTTGATTTGCTACTTTTGGAGGTATCTTTTCTTACAGTTTACAGTTAGGATGGTGCGCAAACGCTTCAAATAGATTGGTTGGATAAATGAACCATCAGGCTGCGATGCAGAGGCAGATAGACCATTGCTACAATCTAGCATCGGTTATAAAACTAGTAACTTCATTTCTAGCACTTTTAAATGTCGAGTAATTAGTTTCTTATGGATGGACGTGTACCATCTCAGTCCTCATGTTCACTTTCTAAGAGGTGGCATGGAGGACAAACTTCACATCCTTTCTATGTAAAAAAAAATGGCCAAGCTGCTTTGATAGATACTTCCATACTCAATTGGCAATACGAGGAATTTATGTTAGTGTATATTTTTCTAATCAATGTAGTCCTTGGGTAAGCTCTGGGGTTGGCACCTCATAGATGTACCTATAAATCAAGCCCACCATCTGGTATCGGCCATTTTGTACTTACGATAATCAACAATACGACAAAAACATGTGAAAGCATCGCATTTCAATCAACAAAAATTGTCAATTTGTTAGACTTACTGACCACAATGCCCACTGAAGAACATTTGGTTCAAATGAAATGTACTTACAATACTCAACAAAACTCAAGAAATGCATTTAATGTATTATATATGATTTATACTAGTCACGAAAACCAAACCCATTAGGAAAAGTTTTTACCACTACACAAGAAGGCTATCGAGTCGAATACGTATAGTTGATAAAAATAATAAGTAGATCTTCACAAAGCACGTCAACCACAAAGAAGAAGGATAGTTACACGTTAACTTTGCCTTTGCAATCATAAAGCATTATTTATATTTAAATTTCAGTTCTGTCAAAATAAAATGAGCAAACATTTCAAATGCCTTTTTCAACGCCTTCTGTCAAATTGCCAAAAGAACCTCAAAACATGTGAAAGCATCGCATTAAAATCAACAAAAATGCTCAATTTGTTAGACTTACTGACCGCAATGCCCACTGAAGAACATTTGGCCTAAATGAAATGGTTTGCATTAAATTGTGGGTTTAGTTCACTAATATTGTGTACCTATTGATGAAAAGATGTCATAATGAAAACATTTTTTTTTATTTGGCAGGTGCAATTATCTATAGCATTTGATAAGTTATAATATACATGTACATTTGATTCTTAGCACAAGGTCATCTTAAAATTGAACTATCTTCACTTTGTTCGGGTTTATACCTTCATAAGAAACTATCAGAAAATATGAAAAAACCATTAGTTTCCTTACTAATCGATATTTAATATTAATATAATCACGTCATGGCCATCTTATGTAAGTTTCTTACAATTATAATATGTACCATCATTTCACTTTTTTACAGCTACTTTTATTTGTAAAGTGCTATTGATATTGACCTTCCTATATTAAATAATATTTTATACAACATCCTAATTGCTTTATTGACAAAACGCCATCAGGCCTTAGCACTTAACTTGTTCGAAAGGATTAGGTATGTATTGGAACAATTTATAATGGAGCATAAATATGTACATTTTTTTGAAAACTTTTTGTAAAATATTTTGTATTTGATGGCACAATTCTTGAGGAATGTTAGGAATGTGAGGGATCTTAAGAGTTGGAGCTAGTCAAAAAAATAATATACCTAAACGAAATATATTAGAGGTTTTAAAGGCGTTTTTGTGGGTGATAGGCTGACCCCCTGTCACTACAGTAGTCTCTTTCCATCTTTATAATACCTCCAAATTTGTCGAACGTGACATCAGATGGTCTTGTAACCTCTGGTGTTCTGCCTACCCCATAAGGGATACAGGCGTGACGTTATTTATTTATTTATTTTATTTATTCTAAACGAAATAAAATAATAATTATTACTACTTTAACAGTGAGATAGAAGAGAGCTTTGCCTTCCAAATGTAGCTTATGGATATTTATTTATCCAAACTTATATGTATCATATGTCATATCCAATGCCGTATAATTATTAATTTTAATAACATACATATGAACACTTTTTCACGATCAATGTTTATTTATTTTTTACATTTTTCAATATTAAAAAAATTAAGTAAGTACTACTCCATGGTAGTTTTGTGAACACCACAGGTTACAGTAACATTTGGTCGAACCACGCAAACTGTGTGGTCATCATTGTTTGACATACACGAAACACGGACCTCCTCATTACAAAATAAGTTATCTTTTATTTAATTTTTTTACTGAAAAAACACAATTGTACCAATTGTATTGTAAAGCTATGAAGACCTTATTGTAATGCGGACAATGACTATCATAAAGAAGTAAAATTGCAGCGGAAAAGCCTTTTGTTAAGATATTACGGTTACTTGAAATTAATAAATAAAGCAATTTAGTGGCTTAAGTGGTCGGATATTGAGAAATTAACCGCAGGAAATTTAACTAATTTGAAATGGATTTATAAAAAAATAAGAAACTATTAAACAAACATATTAGGTATTTGAATGTATGGTGGAAAACAAATCTCTACAGAACATAAAAAAAGCATAGCCGACGTCAAATAAGGACGAGGTCAAATATACATGCATTGTCTATAACACTCACACATCTTTCGCACTCAAATTGAACTCTACCATCTGGATTTAAAAAAAGTAATTAAAGATTCGAACTTTAAATTCAAATGAAGTACGTAATGACAGCTGACCTCCAGCCCACATGCTCAGCCCACACCACCAGTAATTTGCGATTCGGGACGCGTACCCATTGTTTTATTGAATTTCGAATCCCCGATATTTCGACAGCTTGAAGGTTCGTCATACTCCATCTAATCGTCAATCTTAACACGAGCCGCGCAAATAATACAAACCGTTAAATAAACAAATACATTCCGAAGTTCAATGTATTTTGGTTCCACGTATGGTCACTTGTATTAAAATGTTGGTACTTTCCCTGCTGCTTACTGATTTCAATGTCGCAATGGTGGACACCTTGGCACACGTTCAAATGTCCTAAAATTCTTGACAACGTGTTATTACTTATATCCTTAACAAAAATGTCACTTTTCCTTTTCGCCGTATCTTACGAAATATCTGGTAGTTTTTGTATATTTTTTGTATTCCATTTAGTGTCAGCATTGATGGGCCAATTGTCCTTTAAGTAACTCAATATAGCGCAACGGACTTTTGTCAAAATATTTACTTTACCCATCGAGCTTACACAATGGCCCTCTTAACACTTATAATGCTATTGGACGTATTCAAAGCCCATACGCCTTGTAATTGTCATTTTAATTTAGACTGTTCTTTCTGAAAGACGTGTTTTGTATGAAAATACACGTTATTTGAGTGTTAAGGATCGAATCTTAAGCGAGATCTAGAGATAGTGATGTGTCGAGTTGCGAATTCTATGTTATATTCTTAATTCGATACCTTTCATTTATACAGCTGGCTGTAACAATAGGAATCGTGGGAGTATTCGGAATAAACTGTAAAACATCTTTACTTTCAATAAAAAAGACAAACAAAAGAAAAGTTATAAAAAAATACTAAGAGCACATAAACTTATAGGTAATACCTACACGGTCACTTATATTAATTCATTTATATGGAAAAGTCAATATGACGTGCGGCCTTGACAGCGAAGTCATCAACAACGCGTCAACTTGCTCTTGACCAGAGTGCAGAAGTCAAATGTCAGCCATGATTGACAGCTTAGACGACAGTGTTTTTTGTCGCCAACGGTTTTCCTACCTAAGTCGATAGTTTATTAAGTTTGTAGTAGGTATTCAAAGTCAGTTGGAGGTTAACCTTTTTGTTTCAATATTGAGGAAAATTCAATTAGTTGCGTGTTTAAATGCATTAAAAGACATAGAGAATATTTTCAAAGTATAAGAAAACGGTTAAAATTTACTCCAATGAAATGGAACTTAAATGTAAATCTGTGGCTTCAAATATACGGTCGCCTTGTTACTTGCGCACTTACGCCATGTCGCTCGTTTGCTTAATTATTGAAAATAAAAGTACCTACTGAAATTGGAGTACTTACTTATTTTAATAAGGTTATTTTTTCATTTCAACTGTATTTTCTGGATAGAAAGCCAAGTAGAGGTGAACCAAAATATCACATGATAGTGACTCCGAAGTCCTTCTCTAAAAGCAATCCAACGAACTACAATAACAAGATCAATGAATTCGTGATCCCTAATTCAAAGCATATTGAACAAAATTTGATATTACACCGTCTAATTTTAGGTATTCATTATTTAAAATTAATACCTAACTCATAAGTTGCTTACGAAATCTGATATACAGGGTTAATTTTAATTAACGTATCACCTCTTGCCGGCTGACTCTTCACATCAATCCCAACAACTTTTGCTCTACAACTTTTTAAAATTAATATTTTTGATAATTTTAGTTTTCCCATACAAAAAATATTTATAGCCTCTGTTTAGAGGCGTCACTTTATTTACTCTGAGCGCAGGTATGCCACACTCCTTGCACAGTAAAATATCGCTTCATGAAAATAATAGGTACTTCTTACAAAATGTAGAGTAAGGAGCAAAAATTCTTTTTGTTTTTATTTTTTGTGTTATGTATCAAGATTTGTAAAAAGTCGTAGAACAAATATTGTTGGGATTGATGTGCAGAGGCTGCCCGCAAGTTGTAATGCGTTAATTAAAATTAACCCTGTATATATAGAATCGTGTGTTTTAAATTTATAGATTTATATAAAGTTGGTGATAGGTATATCATAAAAGAGACACAAAAAAACTCCGCAAAAAACATCCAGTGAGCAAAATTTCTACGTTCTTAGATATTTACTACAGATAATAGAAACACCAGCTCCAATATCGTAAATAAATATAAAACAGCACAAATCGCGTGATAGTGTTTATCATAAAAAGTGGTTTTCTTTCGAACTGGGGTCACCATTTCGTGCTAGTGTCTACGGTCAATACTTCGGTACCAGTCAGTGCCGCACGGTGCACCATCCTCACAGTTAGGGTGGCACTGGCCATGAAGTTCACCCCTAAAGTTTTACCATAATTGTGTCATTTATAGGGCTGACTCATGAAATATTGTTGATAGAAAATATGTAGGAATAGAAGATATGATATACAAAGAAAAATCATCAGTAGGTAAGTAACATTTGCTATTGTTGTTTTTTAGTTTATTTAAGTCCAATTGATGAGAAATGATAGCACTGAAGATGGATCGCGTTAATTCAAGGAGAATTTCGCCCTTCATTACTCCAAAGTAGTGATATTTAGCGGCAGAGTTTATATGAAGGGCAATTACTATCCAGATGATCCTTGAATATATTCAACATTACGTCGCGCAGATACAGTTTATATTCAGAAAAATCTTTATAGTTAAAGGCATGAGAAATCTTTTTTTAACAAAGTGAGTTGGCAACTTTCCCTTTTAATTACATTTTGAATGACTAATCTAAACGATGATTGCTCTATATAGGTACCTATCTTTATCATCACCACCACTATCATTCAGCCAAGAGATGATCACTGCTGGACAATGGCTTCCATGGTTCACCACATCGATGCTACCCGCATCCAGAGAGATCTTAATATGCACATCAAAATAACCTCCTAAGAAGCTTTTAATATTTATATACAGAAAGTACCTTAATTAAACACTACTAAAATATACTTAAAATTAATTTCCAAAGCTTGTTTTATGAACTCCTTGACGGCTACAAACCATTTTGCAAAAAAACTTCCAAGGCTCGTGCATAACTTAATAAAGCACAATTTGTGGCTCTACGGCCGACGCGACGGTCAATATTTCTGTGCTTGCCTGTACCAATCGCTAGATTTTACTGATACAGGGTGATTAAGTGCTACGATTATGAGGAATAAAATTGCAAAGTTAAATTTGACGCCGAAATGTTATTTTATTGTACGTAATATTTTGATTTGTTAAATCTTTGAGCAAAATTAAGCAAAAACTAAAATTTGTAACACTAGAAATATTTATAGCCGTTATATTATGTGGTAATTTATTTATTTTTACTTTATATTTGATACCTATATTGACAGTGGTGCCTGGCGTATTTCTCAATTAATCAATTTCAATAGCAAAGCATACATTAAAAAACGTAGGTATTTCATGATCTTAGGAATAAATAACATTAGGAGAGTAGGAGTGCCGTTTAATAATGAGTTATAATATCTACGTAAATCAGTGTACAAAGTACCTATGTAAATCTGTCTTAAGGATTATTGCTACTCTATTTCTTATTTTTGATTTTGTAATTTTGTATATTTTGCGCCTATAATAATGTAGTCTTTATAGTGGAGTCCATCGTAGTTTATCTAGTTACAATGTAGGCATTGTTATGTTTTTATTTTCGAGTTTCAGAACTTAATGGTAGACAAGAAAAATGTACATAATGATTTTCATATTTTTCATTTTTCTGAACCTACATCAATAATATCTATAATAGTACAAATATTTTTCTGATGTTTTTTAAATCTATTAATATCAACAATAAAACTGACAGGTATCCACAAAAATCACCCTGTATACACCCGTCAATACAATTCCGAAGTAAAGGGTAGCATAAAACTGATGTTATCTATACATTTTGTGGTCATGTCGTCGTTTAGACCCGCGCACGCGCCTACTTAACCAATTGTTTCCGAATGGACCCTTTGTTATTGTTTTTTTTTTCTAGTTTTTTCGTACTCTTGGGTTCTTTTAGAAGACTAAATAATTTCAATTATGCTATTTGTATAATTCTTGTAAGCATTGCTTTTAAGCCGCAAGTAGTTGATGAATAACAAATTCTTGACATTTTGAACGATGCATTAGTCGATTTTCATTGTATGAGTATGAATAGAATCTGTTTTTAAATGAACCTTTAACCAAATATTTAATATTTATTAAATTAATTGTATTTAACAGAAGTACCTTTTTTGACCGTGGATACTAAGCCTACATCGAGCACAATGTTGATGATAAAACAATGAGTAGGTACTAGGATGAATCAAATTTTCATTGCTGTTTTTTTTTCTCAAATTTCCTGCAGTCATTCCTATAGTGGTGAATTTATAATGTGACCAACATAGGTATCATCATCATCATTCAGACTGGAGACGTCCACTGCTGGACATAGGCCTTCCCTAAGGTTATCCACGTCGCTCGGTCCCGCGCCAAACTCATCAAGGGTTTACCGGCTACTTTGACCAGATCGTCAGTCCATCTTGCGGGGGCCCTGCCCATTGCCACTTCAGCTTTGCAATCCTTCTGGCTATGTTGGTGAAATTAAAATATATCTGAGCAGCCAACAGTTACAAAAGCCTCTCACAAATCTAAACCTTTACCTTTAAAAAACTAAAAATAGTTTAACCCACAGACTTTCAAACCAAAACACCCGAACAAATTATTTCCCAACAGATGAGTCAGGCTATGAGAATATTGAGTACCGTGGGCGGTGGTATTAATGCATGCTCAAAGACGAGCCGGGTTCAAAATTGCATTATTGATTTTGTATAATTTGGCATTTGCGGCAAGCATGTAAGTGTTTATTTTGGCTGAAACTGTTTCTTTAGCGACTGATTTACGCTGAGCTGCACAAACGTTCGTGAGCTTACTTCAATAAGAAGGGTTTAGGGTTTGAAAGGGATAGTTTTAGGAATTCGCCGTCACTTGTTTCTAAATTTATGTTTAGTGAGTATGGGGTCAATTATGGGGCAAATGGGAAGAAAGTGTTCTGCCAAATCAAAAATGAAGTTGTGGTTTTTAGTATTTAAGGAAGGTTTCTAGGCAGGCAAACTGCGTTGTTACGTTCCTACTTTCTAATGTCCTTGACAAATACTGAAATAAACCAAAATGCAGAAAGTAAATAAAAATGAAATTGTAGCGTTCCACAACGTCACGTGATTTTAAAGAAATTCACAGCTGGACCAAGCCAAAACCGAACGGGATGAAAAGTGACATAAAAACTATGCTTGGAGAGCTTTTTTCATTTTTGTATGATGGCCTTCACCTACAATGAAAGATATTGCTGCACATCCTGATTTCGAATGCTTTAGTGAGCTTATATTAGGCGATGTCTGTGGGAAGATATCAAATCAATTACTTGACTTTTATCTCAATACATTGTTAAAACGTTAAACTTAAAAAAATAAAATGGTTAGAAAAAAGTTGATAACTGAAAACATTAAGTTGTATTGAGAATGTCATCTGATGAAAATTTTACATAATGCTATGTCTTGTTGATTATTATATACTTATCGTAAATCATCATCTCTTTAATTTAAGCAGTGTTTTTGAACACTATCTACGATCTTAACAAGCTACTGCCCAATAACTTATACACTTGGCAATTCGATACACTAGTGTTGTGCGAGGTTTTTCGTAATAAGTACTATCATGAAAAGAAATAAAATATTATTGACATTATTTCCCTTAACTTCATAAAACATAGCCAAGCTTTTAATATTACATTCTATAGGCTCTGACAGGTAGCAATAAGCTGGTTTTAAATCTTTTAAGTTATTAATGATTCAAATAGTTAAATCAAAGGCGAAAAGGTATTTCTAAAGGTAAACTTTAGGTCCAAGTCTTCAAGATCTCAATGCACATACAGAAGGCTGCAGATCAAGCGTTCCAAATCTTTAAAATTTTGTTACAGAATCTTAACTTTATATCCTCAACATTAAGATAAAAATATTGGCGGGGGAAAGACAGATTTGTAAAGCTTTATTTGGGGAGGGACGACAAATCACGAGGACCTATCCCTTCGTAAAACGTTGCTGGACATCATCAACAAGGTGATTTTGGCACTCGGATAGGCCTCATTTTCAACCGACTTCCAAAAGTAGGAAGTTCTCAATTCGTGTGTATGTTATTTACTTATTGACACTTTATTGCATAGTTGCAGTACCACAATTGGCGGTCTTTTCGCTAGCAAGCAATTTCTTCCAGACAACCAAGGGAACCATTTTCTTTTTTTTTGTGTCTTTGTATTTCGGATAATTATCAATTAATTTTGAAAATCAAGGGTATTTGATAGAGGGTACTTCATAGTTGGTCCCTTATAAATTTCATCGAAATCGATTTAGTACTTCATGGAAAATTTCAAAATATGGATGAATTCGGAAAATGTTTACCTTGACGACATTATAACTAAGCCAAAGTTTTGACTTGAAGTCGGTTTTTTTAATGCTCTGCATTCGTTGATTATACGATACTGTTATTGATATCACTTGGACTATTCCCAGCCGATTCTACTCTACCAATACTATATTTCCATAACATTTTATATATCAATACAATAAAGTATCTACTAACTATCATCATCTCAAACCATTGTAATGATTCCACTGAAAAGCAATAAGTGTCTCCTGAAGCTGACGAGAAAGTTTATGCCTCAAGCAGTGATGGTTCGTAAAAAACACTGAATAAAAATGCAGCAAATAAATCACTTATTTAAAGATATAAGTAGCTACATAATATAAGTGAGTAGTTTACATCACTAGGTACCGTGATAAAGGCGCTGCCAGACCGCGAGGTGGCGAGTTATTAGGCGTCACCTGATTGCGCGGCGCATCGTAGGCGCACGTTGAATCACTGCCAGGTTTCCTAACATTCATTCTAATTAGTGTGCTCTTTGTAATAAGGTATATAATATAAACCAAATGTAACGTATTTTGGACACTCTTTTAAAACTTAAAATTAAATTTAAGTATTTTTGCCTTTTTTTAAACGATATAAGTACATAGACAAGAAATTACGTCCAAACTGACAAACCAACTATGTCTTAAAGATTTGTTACGCTTGTTTACAGAGAAAATAGGGTGTAGATTATAATAATACAGACCCAAGCCAGTTTTAACAATTTTTTTTTCCCGAATTTTCATTGCATAATAACATAATAGGTTCATTTATAGAACCGCTAAACTGTATTTTCCGGGAAATATTCAAAACCTGAGTATCTTGAAAATATCAAATATGAAACTGCCTAAACTGGGTATCGCATTCTAAACATTTTTGACATCTCTGTCTACCTTTGCATCAAGATTAAATTAAAAACAAAACTTTTCCTAAACTTTCAAAATATTTTTTTCAAAAATAGTCAAATAATGTTCAAAGTTAAACATCTAGTCTTGCTCATTTTGTTGAAAAGCACGTCTGTCCAATCATGGGTTTAAAATAAAATGTGTCTCACGCACCCTCTTGAAATGTATTTTTGTCAAGGATTTTGTAAAAATCAATTATGTTTGTCCACAGCTTTATCTATAATGGGGAGGAGTGGACGTTAGCATGAGGTAATAATCTTTGGTTTAGTTTTAGCTGTGACAAAGAATTTTAACGTTGATTGTGACACTAAAGTTTTAAATTGATTCCATATAATCAATATATATATTTAAATTTAATAACGTCTATAATTAAATATACACCTGTGCAATTCTGTGCGGTCATGAGGTAACGACGCCGATGTCGACCAAAATGTAAAATTTAATGAAAATCCGTTTGCTACCTTTTTTGAAATATAATAAAACGTAAAAACTCAAGAAATAAAAAAAGGAGTTCTTAATTCTACAATATTATTTAAAAGTATATAAGAGTTCTAAATTCAGTTTTATTTATTTGACAACTGGAAGCTTAGAATGTATAGTCAGTTAAATTAAATCAGCTTAAACCATACACACTTAACCTTCGTTCGTTGGAAGGACCCCTTCAGTGGGCTTGCGACTATCCTACGTATAGAATCTGCTGGCAAATATAACCGCTCCATATGTTTCGACAATGTTTTATCAAGAGAAAGTTCTTCCTAAGCACGTGTACTGTCATCTTCCACCTCATTTGCACTTAACACCAGGTAAAATGGAAGTCAAAAGCGCGTTTAGTGAGTGATAAAACAAAAAGTTCACGGTTGAGTTTTAAAATCGTCTTTTATTTTACCCACACAAACCAAAAATGTATATGTAAAACGAGTTTCTACATACATATGTGTATTTGTGATGATTTAAATCAATTATTGTGATCATTGACGACCACTATGGCGATGGGGTAAACCTATCTGCCTCAGACGCCAGTGGTTGCGGGTTCGATTCCCGCACGGAACAAGAAAAAAAAATGTTCCGTGTCTGGGTGTTTATCTATATGTATTTATTTATGTATTTATTTTCTAGGTTCCCCCCTAGTTCGCTACATGGTATCATATCACAAGCTATGCTTACTTTGGGGCCATGTAGTTGGTGTGATTGTCTGGGGATAAAAAAAAGATAAAAAACATTTGTGTATTTGTGATTATTTAAATCAATTATTGTGATCATTAACACTTTTTAGTGGTGCCAAATTCTCCATATCCAATTCTTATAATGCTTTTATAAAATACATCAATGTCAGGTAGGAATATGTAGACAGGAGCCATTTCTTCGCCTACACACGTGTTCTTTTAAATCGGTAACACATGTGATGTCTCCGATGTGTCCTTGAGAGGGAGTGTGTGAATGTCAGGATATTTTAGTGTGGGCGGCTTTCTTTGAAAGTATTTAGGACTTTTTTACTTTTAATCTATTTAGACAACAAGCCTACAGACTATTCAAGATGTATTTTTTACTTACTCTAGATTACGTATAAAGTATCAATTCCTCCCTTTAGGACTAAGCCCGCGTTTGACCTCAATCTCACCTGATGGTAAGTGAAGATGAGGTCGAAGATGACAGCACACGGGCTGAGGAAAGAAGTGGCTCTTCATAAAATATAGCTGGACCATATCAGCACCATTCTTCTCTGGTGGTGATATGGTCCGGAAAAGATTTTTGAACAGCCAGTTCTTTCCTGATTTATAACTAAGCTACTAAGTTAATTTTAGAGTAATAATGTTTTTAAGTTTTTGCATTTATAATGCTCAATTATTCTTAAATAACCGTCGTTTTATTTACGTTTGCGTTAAAATGAGAACTTCACGTATTCTTTTTTCAAAACGTAACTTTAGTCTATGTTTTCGTCACTCGCAATTTTTTTAGTAACACAAACGACACAATGTCAACAGAAATTACAAAACGTGATACTTTTACAGATATAACGTTACATGTCTCAAATTGAGCAATTTCGTGTATCCTGTCCCACATCTGTCTCATACAGCGGAAGATAAAAAAATATTCACTGAAAAACATAAAATTAAGATTTTAGACTATTGCTGAGTAACTTGATGTTTTTAATGAGACGTTTTTAAAGTAAAGTGTTTCACTTGTAAAATATATTACGTAAGTGTAAAAGATTGTAACTGAGTAGCAATAAGCTAGGCTTGTCGATATATTTTAAGCTCTATCGAAGTAATTACTATCAATCAAGAGATAATTTTGTCAAAAGGTTTCGCGATTCATTAAAAACCTTATGCCTTATTAAATAAAATAAAAAACCGATATATCGAGTAAAGTTTGTAAAATATGCGCCATGAAATCCGGTTTAAAATATTTGTTTTATTTTCAAAAGAGTAAACAAATCCAACTAATTGTAATCTTAGGTAATACCATTACTTATTCTGTGGTAATACCTAAGAAACATTTTAGTGTTGTTTGACGCATTTTAGTAATTGTTTGACACATCCCTCCAGTCTAAATAACATAAGTTTGACATATCATAGGTGCTACTATTTTTAGAGTGAGTATTTGTGTGGATAAATGAAGTGGGTCTCAGTAACCGTTTCATGCAATAACATCTGAACTAATTTCAAAAGAAAAATTATATGAAATTTGGTTACTTTGGTGGACGGCACTCTAGATTATTACATATGAAGCTTATCTATCATTCTAGTAATACGAGTAGGTAAGTTCTGACGGGAAGATTTTTGGATTTTGCGAGTACGGTTGTAACTACTTAGTTGACTTTAAGTACCTATTTACACAAAACTAATAGGTAGGATTAAGTGCTTCAACAATACAATTTGAAATAGATGAGTTGGTTATGACAAGAACTATGAAGAAAATGAAGCCGATCTTTCATTTTTGTATTTGGAATCAAATTTAAGTAACTTAACTAACTCTTTTATGGGCCGAAGAAATATGAGCAGTGTTTACCGTACCAGAGTTATAATGAAGCATATCTGTAAATACTGTACTAAATTTTTAAGTTATTAATCACCAGTAAGTACCTACCTAAATGGGTATTAAGATTTTGTAAAATAGCCTTAACATTTAAATCAATCACAAATATTCATACCGTTTCGGAAAGTTTATTTATATCAATGCCATTCCAATACACAAATACTAAAGAAAATGGAAATGGACCGAGTTTTCCACGCGCCACCTAGCGTCGAGTAGCTAGAAGAAAACACCCCACACCTATTTCACCTCATCCCTTTCCATGCACCCACACATTCTAACATATGAGGGAGACAGCTATACATATATCGTCTCACCAGTTTTCCACGCAGGAAAACCAACAACCCTTTACGTGTCTCAATTTTCACGTTGAAAGCGTATGTGTGGGAAAGAGATAAAGTCATTTTTAAGATTTTTACGTGTTGGACATAGGATGACCAGTATTTTTCAGCCTATAAGGTGAATGTTTGGTCAAGAGAGATTAATTTCAAGGTACCTACTTATCTGATGCTTATACTTGTATGACATTCTTTTTTAGAGTAGCAGTATTTTTTATTTGGCTTTCGATATGAATAATTGAAACAAAGTTTGGAATATTATTTTGAACTGCAACTACTAAGCTAAAAGTGAATAGAACTTTGTTTATAATTAATTAGTAGAGTTCATAAAAACAAAAAAAAACTTAACTAAAATTATCAGAGAAATAGAAAATCAAACTAAACGTAATAAAACAGTATAAAAAAGCGATACAAAGTACAAAAAAGAGTCAGAAAACAATTAAACAAGAAAAGTTAGAATTTTTCTTTAAGTCTCGTCGCTCATAAAACTTATTAAAGTCAAGCACCGAGTTAAGTTCGTCTTAAGTAAAACGGCGATGAAAAAATGTACCGCCAACTTTGAGAGGGAAAGTGAAAATGCTTTCAGAAAGTTCGCGAAGCTTTTCTTGAATGAATCTCTGGAGGGGGGACTGATAGTTAAATGAGCTTTAGTTAAAAATATAAAGTTGAGTCCTTATCGTAGATAGCTATTTGACAATTTGAGAAAACAATGTTTTATGTCAAAGGCTTTTACATGTAGCTAGTAAATGATGTGGTATGTGGTGATAATGAAACTTTACTTTTAAAATGTTTAAGTAGATTTTTAAAGCTACGTCTTACGTAGCGCGCTTTGTAGTTACGCTACGGATATAAACTAGAGCAGTATTCAATTTGTAAAAAATGAATTTATGAAAGAACTGAGCAAATTTAAACAATAAGTCATTATAATATGAAATTTATAACGTTCCAAATTGTTTTGAAAGTTTAAAAGAGTTAAAGTGCGATCCTTTTTTAATTTGTCACCAAACATGCTCTAAAATCCTACCGCGCGAATTAAGAAGTTGACAAAATATACAAGTGACCGCTCACTGGGTCCGTTCAATTAAAAATTCCATCTCCTAATCGAGTCATGAAATATGCAAGCAAATATTATCCCTTTTCTTTTGTACTGCATCTTCGCCCCACCCGCACGCACACCGACGCACTTACGAACTGTTTCTTTCTCTGTCTGTTGGTTGAGAAACGTGCGGGGGTGTGTGTTGTTGGCCCTGTCTATCTGCCGAGTCAGTGACGACCGCGAGTAACCCCTGGCTAGTTCGTGTGGACTCGCACGCGCCGCGCTCGGCCTCTAGAGCGAGACGGAGTATGGCCAGACCGAGCAGCCCTCGCGCGAAGGGACACGGGACAGACGCTCTCGGACATCGGGCGAGAGCGGGCGCTCGGCCGCGCACCTGCTCATAACGCTCCGTATACGCGATCGCAACACGAAATTTGTAAACACTATCTTATACGAAAATTTAACTTGCGTTTGAAAATTATTCCATCAATTCCACGAACAGTTTCTGTCATAAATATTTTAAATGTGTTTTGTTTTGACCTAAAAAGTGAAGATTTAAATCTTTAGTGTTTTTATCAAATTGCAAGATCGCCACTAGGTGTGGATAGATTAGATATTGGACTGAGACCCTTTCGAGTGTTGATTACATTTGTATGACTAGCCGTCGAATTTGGCAAGTAAATATTCTGCCGATGTGCAAATTGACTGATGTAAACATGAAAAGAAAAAAGTAAAAATTATAATTTGGCTTAAATCATGAAGTACAATTTGGAAATATGAGTAAGAATTTTCTGATAGTTTTTAAGCGTCGGACTTTAAGAGACAATTCAGTGACTTTTCGACCTGTGTTATCGCAAAAGGTTTTAACAAGAGAACGATAAGCCGTGGACCGACGGCGGCATTAGTGAAGTGAACTATAAAAAACTGTCAGATACTAAGATATACCTAGAGATAAATATTTTGAGAAGATAAAAGTTGTTGAAATACAAAATAGGTGACCAAATCAAAATGAGAATCAAGATGCCAGCTGTACGCATCGCGCAAGGTGAGTCCTACGATAAACATTTATTAATAAAATAAGCCTTAATTTTAGGTACTCTACAAATAAAAATGTTTTTAAATAAATACACGTAAAAATTATACCTTCACAAAAATTATGCGTACATAAATTTAATAGAACAAACTAACATAGAACAGAATCCTCATTACAAATTACAAAACTGAAAAAAAAAACCAGTCATAATTTTTATTCCAAAATTGAAATCATTAAAAATAAAAAAGTAGCCAAAACAAACAGGCACAGGACGCCGGCTATTCAGCCTGCAAACGAGCTACTTACGCCCGGGCAGTGAGCAAATATTGACAAGACTTGGTCATCTAACTTGCGATTGTCCACTGTAATCTGAATAGCACGTCTGACACTGTTTATACTCTAAGGGAAAAAAGAAGACAAGTGACTCTTGAACCAAAGAGGTTGCTTTTATTTTTCTCATTCTTAATTCAAAATGAAGAAGGAATACTGCGGAAAATTTTAGCAAGATATTCTTAAAAACTATGTGAACTTCAAAATGTTTAGCAAAAATATATGAATGGGCTACAAAAATAAATAGGTAAAGCAATTATTAGAAAATCATTAAACATAACTAATTATTGTACAATAATGTAAACTTAAAAAATGAAATAATACTATTTGTTTAAATTATTTTTTTCAGTTACTGCAAAAAAAAATACATCAGTTTCATTACTTTGACGAATGAAGAAATATGCTTTACATTGTAATCAAAAACGTGTATTTTACATTAATTGTTTATGGTAGAAACATGAATAATAAATATAAACTTAAAATGGCCAATACTAAAAAATAATGACCGAATAGATACAATATCAGTAATTTTCACGACTTATTAGATAAAGATTATTATGCTAACTTCCCTTTTACGTTTTTAAAAACATTGAGACGTCTATAAAAATAAATCTTTTAAATATTTAATTCATTATTAATGTTAGTGCGATGTTAAGATCAAAAGATCAATACCATACTGTTGACAATGTAACATTTTGTTAATAGAAGACAATGGACCGTCGTTAGAATTTCCATATTATATTATATGGAAAATATTTTCAAGGTAGTGAGGTCAAGAATTTTCTTTGAGTAAAAAAATATCTTCATATGTTTAGTAATTAAGTATTCGTTAACATAAGCTTAGATTATAAAATAACACCTACCGACACTAATTTTTTTACACATTCTCGTGTTTATGGGCCTTTTACACGAAATGTTATTCTAAGTGGTAGATTTGTCTTTATTTATATTAAAACTAATGTCCCTGTTACATACGTTTGATAGAACTCTATTTCTTTATTTAATTAAGTTTTCTCGATTAAAAATATATTTTGATTCAACCCCATTTTAACGCGCAAATTTATTTTTAGTATTATTTCAGACACCATGCTTACGAGCTACTGACCAAAAATCCGGTTGAAAACTCTTTTATTTAGCTGTGTATTTATACTCTAACAAAAAATGTAACACCGTAATAATTAAAAATTTAAATTTCGAACAAAAAAGTCTCATACACGTATGACCGACTCACGCGCATCTACATCTCCAAACATTATTGCACACATGGGCAATTAGTTCAAGTTGACCGGCGGCAACGACCATTGCGATTGGTCGGTGAAACAGTGACGTCATCGTCGTCTGCGGCCGTCGCGCCTGATTGGTCCACACGCGTCATTTCGTCGATGACACTTTTGTTCTTATTTTAAACATAAGAAGCGAGAAGTATGCCGCTTTTGTTATAAATCACAAAGAGACCCCCTCGTATGTAGCTTACGTAAAGGGTGGAAATAAAATTGGTACATTCTAAAACTGGTCTGGAATTTTGTATTTTGATTGCTTCTTAAAATACTAGTGAGGTTACAGAAGATATTTTGATGTCAAGCTGTACTCTAATTTCATATTTAATTATTGTTCTACAACAAATAACAAATTAATTAAAACACATTTTTCCACTACTTTTAAAAGTAAACAATCAAAATCATACTAAAACAGATAGACTACTCTAAAACTTCAAATTAAATTAATGCCGTAATACTAAACTTTCTTTCATGCAACAAAAAACACGTACCGTTCGTTCTAACACACAACCCAAATCACGTGTGGGTCAAAAAAACTTTTAAAACCCTCTTCAGAATTAGAAAATCGTCAAATTGCTTTAACAGATGTGAGACAGAGTACCTACTACGGGAACCGCGAAGCTAACTTTTCGAGTAACTTTTAAAAATCTAAGTTAACTTTTCTAAAGCTTTTGCACGGGACTAAATAAAATATTTAAGGCCGTATCTCGTTTCTGCTTTTCAAACATTTGTTCCTAATTGATATAGGTTTGTGCTGTCTGTTTGAATTTTAATTTAAGTTGTATTTTCTATAGCTTTTTCTCACTTTATAAATTATAAGTCTGGCGTTTATAAACCCATTATTATTATTACCAGCCTTTATATTTATCAATGTTGTATGTTCATAAATAGTTTATATCAATTAGGGCGTCATCTACATAAAGAATTCACTATTATAACTTTTGCTTTATAATTTTCTGCTATTCCTAAAAAAAACACAAACTTTTCTGAATCCTCTTTGCATTATTAGTTGCTAATAAAGATACTAAACAAAGCATCAAAACAGAGCGGCTGCATTGAAGAGAGTCACTGTCAGTTTAAACTTTGCCTATATCATGTCTTTCGCTGCTTGGCGATTCAATATGTCTTCATTAAGAGGATATCGAGCCACTGTATTTAAAAGCGGAACTTTCAATCGTTTCTTTCGAAAATCATCTCCTTAACATATGTAACCAAATTGTCTGTGTATTAATTGACTTATTACTGGATCCTTGGGATTTGTTAACCAGCAGCTTAACTCTAGAAGAGAATTTTAGAGTTTTAGTAAAATCAATTGATCTCAACACATCTGAACGTTGTAAAGAAATGAAGATTTATTAATATTTCTAAAAATCAATTATAAAATTTAGAGTCTTCTTAAAAAAGCCAACAAAACATTTATAAAACAAGGCATTCAAATAAATTGTAATAGCTAGCCACAACGTAATTATGTGAATGTATTTGCGCTGCTCCCGCAGTCGCCGTGGGAAAGAATCAAAGTCTTATCTCTAAATGAGCGCAGAGTAAAGACGAACTCCAATAAATTGAATTCGTCAACTGAACATATAAATTCGCCAATTGACATCCTTCGTCCATTAGAGCAAGACGAAAACAAATAGAAAGAGAAAACTGATCAAACGAATATATCAAGTATTGGCAGCCGATATTTAAATTATGGGAATAAAGTTAATTTTCGTATTTAGAATAATGATTCTGCGGACGACGGCCACCCGTTTTGAATTTAAAACTGGACTGGCTGGTTTTTTTAAGATGTCCGTATCGATCGGCATTTTGCGATTGTGATTGTTAAGATAAAGACGTATGAATTTACATATGTTATGTCAATGGAGGTCCGTGGAACATTTAAATTGGATTTATTAGTCCGGTCCTATAAAACAGTAGATGCGATGCGACGCAGGAGGCTTTAATAAAAGGGTACATGCAGATTGTTATACTTCGAAGGGAATTATTTTCTTATTATAAAGATTTATAGTCAAAATCGAGTTACTGAAAAAACCGCTAGAAAAAACTGGCGCCTGCCTTAAGGCTAAATATTAAATCCTTTATGTAACAAAAGAAAAAACATATTTACAATAAACTCAACAACAAACTTTAAACAGAAGCTCACTATTGATAATCCTTTTGTGCTTAATATTATTTCACACCTTTTTGATGAAATTTAGATAAATGGACAATAGTTGATCCTTATGTTTATCTATAGTAAGTAATCTATTTATAGGCTACAAGATTAAGGCATATTAAAGAGATTTGAGTTTCGACGAAGAACTACTTCAAAAGTACGATATGTTTCTTTAGATTAAAAGTTCAATAATGAATTTGGATCTATTGAGAAGCTGATTAAGTGACCTTTTTAGTAGTATTTGAATTAAGAATGAATTTTACCGAATAGCTTTTGACCGCAATCCTTTCATAAGAGCTTAAAGCTCGTCGTTCGTTGGAGTACAATGGAATAAAAAATGTTCATAACCAGAATTAATTTATTGTTAGCGGTCCACTTTAATCGGTCGGAGTGTAGGTGGACAGCCACAGACACGTCTGTCTTTGTAAAGCCTCGCTGCCAATTTGTACATGTCAGTTACTCTTTAAAACTATGTTAGTATCCACTACTTAAAAAGCTTTCTTAAGACGGACCAATCATTAAAAGCATGTTCTCTATAAAATGATGACGGCGTCAAACAAAAACCTGCAGAAAAAAAATCTAAAGCAAATATCAAACTAACAACAGGTTGACAAAGACCCGAATTTGATAGAAGCACCTGAAACTCCAATATTTTCCCATGGTCAAACTGAGATAAACACTTCAACAAAAAATAATCCAGCTTGCTTTTGACAAACAATTGGTCGAAAAAGTTTTTTTTGACAAAACAGGCTCTATAGTTTGCGCCCACAACGATGAATGCTCGATAATATCGTTACAATGTACAATAGGGTAGCTGTTCGTATCGAAGGCAAAATAACTATTGTATGTCATTAAAGGACATCTTTTCATCAATTTCGTAATAAAAGGGTTTAAAAGTGTCACTTTCTACATTTGCTACCCTTTACAAAATATAACAGTTTTTTCAACATATAATTACACCGTTGAAATCATTTCTCTTTTTAGTTTTACATGGACAAATGCTCGTATTAATATGGATTCAATTTAATAATTTCCTATCAATCTAACTGTGTAATCAAATGCTTAGCAAAAAACATTCGTCTCGAGTTTAAAACCTACCTGGCTTTATATCAACCATCCTTCATCCAATATCTGTCTATCCTTGGGATTCGTGACCATTGTCCAATATCTTTTGATTCGCGGTGATTTCCTTTAAATTCCTTGCTTTTATATTTTTTTTATCTAATCGTCCGTCATGGCACAGATGTCAAATTGAATTCGCGGTATTTTAATAAAAGAATCTGGTTATGTTTTTCTTTTTTCTTCTTTTATTTTGACGTTTTCAAACTTTGACGAGCTGATGTTAATTTGTTAACCATCTGTGAAACTCGTGGCATATTTAACACCTCATTGCGAGTTTATATTTTATTGTTCTTCTAAAGTGGGTGTTAAGAATTGTAAGATCCTAGACCATTGAGAATGAGATAGACCGATATTCATTTATGATTTATGCTTCATAATGTTCATACGTATGTAAGTGTATTGTCAGTTTTGTCTTAGCGTCAAGACGTGGGCGTCACACTTGATTTATTGTAACAGCGGTAATTTACGAACCATAACAGTCTAGCAAGACCCTTATTAAAAATGTAGCACCTATTGAAAACTGAGGCAATTATTTTGTCGAGTGACCATTCTCTAAGAAGTGTCTGTCCAACAGTCCAACATTGCATTTCCGATTGCTCAAGTCCCCAGCGTCATAAGGTCGTATCTGCATTTGTATGCTGGGAGCTTTCCCATACCGGGCGCTTCGTGACCGCTCGGCTTGTTAACGCGATGACCCGGCCCGAGATTATGCACTTACATCCGTCTGAATGATGACTGCTTAATTGAGGCTATGTGAATTGTGGGTAAACACCGTAACTGTTAATGGAGACGGTCATTCTGATACGGTTTATGGGCAGTTCTTAATGTGACCTATTACTTGGTGCTAAGGCTTAGATTTGAATATCAGCCCAGTGTTAGGCTAGGTCAGGTCAATAAACGATTTGCATCGAATTCATTAACGTTCTTCATACTTTTTATATTGTTTCGGTAGTTAATGAGTTTTCATAGTAATAACAAAAAATATAATTTTACGCTTGTATTTCATTATTAGTTTATTTTTTGACTTGCACTTGAGCAGTAGACACATTTAATAGAGTATTAAAATGTATTAAACTGTGAATATTTTCGTGTATTTAATAACAAGGACTAGCTAATGCAAAGTAGGATGCCGCTAGGATATCTCCCGAACAACTAAGAAACGCAGCTTTCTGCACAAATATTGTTATTAAAAGTGTTACAAAATATAATATTACACTATATTAAAACACTAATTTACTTTATTTAATAAAACCTAATAACCGCACGCAAACAGCCACAGAGCAAGTAACTGTACATAGAAGTGAACGTTGTAATAAATTTGAGTAGGATGCCGCTAAGATCATGCCTACAATCCAGAGATAACCGACGACCCGTGCGAATCTGTACGCTGAGACACTGCATTGTAATACGAAAGTTGAAGAAGCCTGAAATGTAAATATTGATGAGGATTATAAAAATAACAAAACAGTATTTTTCGGCTCAATCCAATTTTCGAAATAATTTGTATCGAACTGGTGTCTCCGTGAAGGTGAAAAAAAAAACTTAATAAAATAAAAACGAATATTTTATTCAATCGCAAGGAACTAAGTTGATCAGCATTATTGATAAGCATTTTTAATGACTTAAGTATATTGCATAAACCGAATCCAAGCCTTTTGTACAAAAAAAAAACAAAGAATCTGTAAACTGGCACTGGTTCCACCTAAAGACGTAGTACATATCATTAGAAAAAATAATAATCTGAAATGAAATGATCAATCTTATTTAACCTGGTCGATACAACTATTATTTAAGTAACTTCATTAGCTACTGCTTTTTTCCTAACTTGTAAAGTGGGAAAAAAACTGTATTAGGTAGCGCCATAGAAAGACAATCTCCAAAACACTTCTAAACCAAATTAGATTATTAAAACAATGAATTTGTTGTTTTTGACCACTAAAATAGTACTGTTCTTTCGAGTGTCGAGTGAATAGAATTCTCATTAATGGACATACCTATAACACCTTAGTCTTTATGATCACAATCCACAGAATGACATGAAAGACAAACGTCTTATCCAATTTTTTCTACTCCTCGTCCATTCATAAAAGCATTTTTTTTTAATTGATACGTAGCGGCAATCGTGATTCGAACCCACGGAATGTCTATCTTGCAATTTTTTTATACCTCTCCCACGCTGTCGCGTTACAATTTTTTTTTTGTTTCAGTAAAGGTGTTATTCAACCCTTTTGATTTCGGCCTTTCGCTATCCTCCACAATGGTCACAAAAGGTTCCTTGACCAGAATTTTAACATGTGTGGGACACTTTTTTTCAACTAGAGTTATGTGGACTCTCGATATTTCTTTTCTTAATGGCAACGCAATTAAAATGTTTGAAACAGTAGTTAAGTTTGGTAAATGTTTTTAATTTTTAACTGCAAACTAATCTATAATTAAAACAGCTGTAATTTTAAACACAAAGATCAATGAAGTTGATGTAAAGCTAGCAAATACTTAAGAGCGAACAGAAAATGAAACCACAAAGTCGTGTGAGTCTCCTCCTCATCACTCCTTCACATCACGCACCTATTCAATACTTGCATTTTACGAGTTGCGGTCAAATAACTAAGTTGTATTCAGCATCATATAATGATTGCAAGGATGGCGAGGATCAATAATCTACAATTGTCCATTAGGAGGCATAATTATTTGCGGGTCGGTATACCGCACCTGTGGCATTATCACACGGTCAGGTAGTCCCAGTGCGTCGTAACCTCGGACACCGGATAACTGCACCATTTTTTGTCTTTTTCTTTGAAGTTTTTCAATAAGTTTCGAATTAGAAATAGTGAATGAGATTAGTTTGAGTTTTATTGTATCTATTTATAAGCAAGTAGGTAATTTGCTTAAGGGATCTAACTTGAGATATCTATAATTTCTCATGTTGGAAGTTTAGCTAGGGTATTCTAAATTGGCAAATAGACTGACCCATGTTTTTGCCTCTAAATGCTTTTTTTTTGTTGAATTGTGCAACCAAAGCATTTTGTCCCAAATATGTTTATTTAGGAATATTGCAACCAAAATCGCATGCCCAATTTGATCGCAGGGAAATCAAATTATACTGTTTATCAAAGCCCCTAATATTTGCGTCAGTCCACCAGATGTACAGTAGGTGTCAATCTTCTGTGTTTACCTAGAAACAACAAGCAGTTTTGTCGGGGTCATTTCCATCAATAATAATAGGCTTTGCGCTCATTTTGGGCCGAAAATTTGATTGTCATAATTTTATTATTCCGTAAATTTGCAATGCTTTACTCAATAAAATACGTATTGTTTCAGTTCATTAAAACAGTTATAATAGTCTTGTTTAATTACTGTAATAACATAAGACCATGGAAACATTATACTAGGGACTGTGACGTACTACGAGTATAATACCCATCAAACCAATAATTCATGCTAAATATAACGCGATACAATTAAAAGTCATCCATCTATACAGATCTGTGCAAAATCACATTTATTAACTAATACCATTTTCGGAATGACATGCAGTTTTTGCCATTCAAATGGGGAAGAGTTTTTTCATATGCACAATGGGACCATAGGCCCAGGTTCCGTACAGTAACGTGCATATTTTTGCACACACATATTATAAGGGGTGCCGTGTGTGAAAAAAACTGCTTTTATAAAATATATGAGGTGCTGAACAAAAGGATGGGAGAGCGATCGGGGTCACTAGGAAACGGCGGTTTTGATACGGGGTTTTTTTACCTGGTTCGCCTAGGGTGATTTTTTTAATTTTGGGTCTCGATTTTTAAAACGCTAGCCAGTCAGTCTGTGTTCATCTACGAAGATGTTCACATGGTCTATGACTTCAAGAAACATATCGAGTGCCCGGTGGTCTCTTGGACTTAAGTTCAGTCGACACAAGTCGTAGTAACTCTATATCGTGTGTACTGATAGACAGTTTGTGAGATTTTGAAGTGGCTAAGTTTCAAATTAAGAAGAAAATGGATCTGTCTTCGCGGAGTAAGTCAAGATTTTTCGACTCTGGAATCGACTTAAGGCGTAAGGGGACTTTCAGAGGTTAGATTAAAAATATTTATTGCACTCTTAGATGATATTTATGAAATATATATTATAAAAATATTACGTCATAGATAAAGATAGTATTCCGTAGTTTTGGATAAATACAACAATAACCAATATCCCAAACAAATTGGAAAGTAATAAGACAGTGAAAATGATATCTGGCCCCAGAAAATATCTTGAGTATGAATCAACTATTTGGCTTCCTTTCTATTAACATATAAATGAGTAAGTAAGTGGACTGAATGTTATATTTATGTTTTTGGCCCCAGTTCTAATATATGAAACATAAATTGATGTTGTTAATTTATATACGATACCCAGATATATTTTTATTAAGGTTTATTTTTCGTTATATCAGATATAAATCATAGATTGGTTGGATTTAGTGAGTTTCTGTACTTATGAAAGATTAAAACAAAACGTATTAAGAAACAGTAAAAATATTAGATAATATTAGTGGTTTGTAATTTTTTTTTAATTCAATGTAATATTTGTCTTTACCTTAGTTTACCCAAACTTCTTATAAAAATAAGAAGCCATAATAATGTAATAATGCAATACATACCACAAATAATTCTTATAAGACTTTTTACTTTACCAAAGTTTTTTACTTTTTTTAGTGTTAGTTTCGAAAGAATATTTTACAAAATTTGTCATCTTTTTAACCCTTCACTACCCTTATTCCGGACAATTCAAGAATTGCGGTATTCTGGCAACTCCGACCGGACGTCTCTTTATGGCCCTACTTTTATAGCTTTAGGAAAAACTATATTTCTCTTGTTTCATGCTTTTAGAAAAATACAGCATCGTATATGCGTTCAGCTCCCTCCATTTGCAATGTTGGATATGGGGAAAGTTTTAAAATATTAGTTTTATAATATGCACCGATGTTTCGGGTCGTCGACTTGTGTTTTACAGTTCTCGTGTAGACTAGAATATTATTATGATGCAGCCAATACATTTAATAACTATTACAGATCTTGTTTTGCGTATTTGTATGATTTATGTAACATTTTTATTTGGACTTTTATTAATAGCTCAAAAAATTAGTTTACACTATTTTATAAGAAAAAAAGAGTGATGGCCTAGACTAGTCATTAGCAAACCAAATAAAACTAAAACATTATCTTATTTAAAATTATGTATCATGAAAACTTAAGACAATAATAAAAATACATATTCGTTAATTCTTATAAACATGATTTCTGTACATAACCGAAATAAATGAGTGAACCGTAAAATTCAATCAACCGTATTGGTTGGCTCCTCAGCTAACAACTCACATTTATCGTGATCTGAACTCATCGTAAACATAGGTCTCTCTCAGTAATAGATACAGTCGTGTCGATAATTACTGCAGGGCAGTTAACGACAGTCTCTGGAATTAAGATTTTTGCCATAAACGCCCGTAAGAGTGATAAAACTGCCACCGCGCGCTAGGGGTTAAGTGCGCCGTTAGTGTTGTGCTAGCTCTGGGTTTTATCGATTGTATTGCTTTGTTGCAGTTTTTGTTCAGTTCAGTTGATTACCAAACTTTTTTAAAACAAGAAAAGCTAAAATATTTTATAAAGCTTTGATCACCACGTATTGCATACTGATTTACTTTTTTATCGTTCTTTAATCAGATTTTTAAATAGCCCTATAAAATTATAGGTCCTGAATGGTTATTAATAGATTTCACTTTGGGGATATTTCGAATATCTATTAGTAAGATCTTATTTCTACTATTTTCATCGTAACAGCACATCACTACTAAATAATATTGTATCGTAAGACAGTCCAGCGTGGCGGTTTTATTGACACTCGTAGTGACAAATATTCCAACAGAAACTTAGCGTTTCCTCTCTTAAGCGACGAATAAGGAAAAAATACGATCACATAACCGCTTTACCCTCGTAAGTGATATTAGAAAAATATGAGAATACAGAAAATAAAATAGTTTTTTTTTGTGTGGTACAGATTCATCACAAACAATTGCAAAACTATGAAAGTTAAAGCGCGAACGTGACCAGTGACCACAAAAATTAAATTACCTTTTGCTATATCAACTCTAACCGCAGTAATATAATCTGCCAGAACACCTAACACCGACGATATACAATTATAAAAAACGGTATAAATTTTCATTTTTTTTACAATTGGCATTTTTTTCTATTAAGGGCTATCCGTTACTGTCCCTGACGTATCGAATTACACACCTAAAGCAAAAATTGGAAAACGAAAAAAAATGGCGTCCCTCTAACGAAGAGGAATACACTAGAGGACTCTGTTTTCCTGCGGTTATTTCGAATATTCTTACCAATATTGGGTATCGGTAATATGATTACTGACCCAGCTCTAATTTGATCAGTCACCTTTGCTTTTTTCATCCCAAAGGAGTCTAGTTATTGGATCGTTAAAATTATCTCTTTTTGTGCAGAATTATTTTTACGGATTATCGTTAAAACATTTGATACTATTGTATCATTGGTTAGGTATTACTATAGATATTTTTTGATGTCAAGTGAAGATGAGGTCGAAGATGAAAGCACTCGGGCTTAGGAAAGATTATTTAAAGAGATGCGATTTGAATTCAAAAATTGCAAACTTTACTTGAGTTTTATGGTGCGTACATATTGACCTTTTGATCGCGACGGATTAAAGTGAATTTGATAGTAATATTTTTTGGTTAGGTATTACTATAGATATTTTTTTTTTATTAAAAAATAAGCCCGCCTTTTACCTCAATGTCACCTGATGGTACGTGAAGATAAGGTCGACGATGAAAGCACACGGGCTAAGGAAAAAATATTTTAAAGTCTTAGAATACTCGCGTCTTAGAATAACTTTTTAGAATTTTCTCGTTTATTTCATTTAATTAATACCAACGTCACAAACCATAAACAAAATATCTTCAGCACTCACCGTTACATTGATCCCTTTACCCAAAGGACGAAAAAACACCGGGATCAAGATAATCATCCGCTTTTTTCCGTTCGAATTAGGTGGGCAAGGAATTAGGCTGTATAATTTGATTATCTATTGGGAGAGTTGTCCCTTAAGTGGTAATCTTGTTTTACAACGTTTCTCTAAGCCTATTAAGGTGTTGGTGTTTTTGTTATTAGACGTATTTTTTTATGTTTGCTTTCTTTTTTCACTTTATGCTTAGTTAATAAAAAAAATATCTTACTTTTCATACTGAATTTGTCCAAATATAGACTCATATATAAATTTTATAGTTCATATAATATAACATATGCACTTCATGCTCAATTGAAAATAAAAATACATACTTTAGGTACTGAACAAAAGCGAAACAATAGCAATTATACATAGCAAGCAAAAACTAAAACCCCCCATTCATTGCCCGGCCTGTATATTATTTTTCAAAAGTAAGGGCTGAGTGGCCATATTGAGAGAAGTATGACGTCATTAGTACTGTTGACACGACCCGCCTTCCGCCATGAATGACAACACAGGACTGCCTAGATGTAACCAAGATGGAGGCTTTTCTCTATGTTATTATTCGGAGCACTCTGTATATGATGTTCTTATTTAAAAGGTGACTAAGTAGGAAGACAAAGGATTAATATTAATAAGATGTGAATGAGGAGATATGACTTGTTTATTAAAAAAAATTGAATTGATATATTCTTTAACTAATATTTACTTTAATGAGAATTCGAAAATATATTCATAACAAATCGAGAATAAAAAGCAAATGAATTTAAAAACGCCTAAAATTATACTGACCTTAAAGCTTTGAAGCTCAAATCAAAATACGCCGACATAAGGCTTTCATTAAAAGCTCTTTTGTGCAAAATGTCCATTTCCGACAACTAAGGCTATTCACACGTAGTTGTCAAAGAGGCCGATGGCAAAACTCGTATTTCTGCGATTAAAAGCTTGATCAGAACCAAACAGTAGTTAGGGCTGTAGTATGATAAAAAAAGAAATTAAATCTTCCCGTCTTTGTATTAAAATGAGAAAAAGAAACTAAATTTTATAGGAAAATCAACAATTTAATATCTCCCTATCGCAACTCTGAGTTGAAAACAGCCCGATACAACAATATCAACACCCCCGCATTCGATGCATGTTTATAATTATTTTTATCCAAAACCGTTGTTACGTAAAACACAGTTTTTCTAAGTCCTACACAAAAGAGACCCCACAGCCCACTGTGTCCCCTGCCAATTAACATTGGACACGGTGGTCGAGTTATGTCAAATTTGGACATATTTTTTGACACGTGAGGCAATCGACAGATCAATAATCAATCATTCACAGTTCGAAAATGGAAATTCGAATTGATAGAAATATTTATGTTTTTGTTGTAATAGAAAGACCAATAGCTAAGGTATCAAATATAAGCTAATAATATGACTTTTAGTGAGACAATTATGGCTCTTCATCAATATGAAACTAATGCATAGTGAATCAAAATACGCGATTCACATCATGCGCTTAAATCTACAATATTCAAGTAAATCTATGTAAATCGCGCAGTTGTTAAATTCCTTCAAAATGATGAACAGATCCACAAACTAAATGAAAATTACAAAATCCCTAATTAGAACTACATGAAATAATGACTAATTTATAATTAAAATGGGACTTACGAACTTCGGTTGACACACAAGTTTCAACACGAATCTGGCCTTTTCCGAGTGGAAAAAACAAAAACATAACCGGAATGTTTCGACGTATGTGGTAACGAGCTAATTTAAACTTTTGGGTCCTCTAGTACTTTTGGGGTGACTCCCCCTATTCTGAGCGACACCTCAGGCGTTAGTCTATCCTTGTGCACGCTTTCAATAAACCAGTACGATAATTTAATGTAACCAACACACAGAAGTAACCCTTTTGTTGCTTTATTGTGTTTCTTATTCTTATTACATTAAAATTAATTATGATTAAAGACGCTGCCTTCATATTGACAGAATTGCTTTTAATTTCTAATAAAAAAAATAGTTCAAATAAACGATAATTTAAAAGAAACTCTATAATAATAACACATAATTCTTGATAACTGTTTTGTAACAAGAAAAGGATGTTTAACTACTCTTTTACCTACATATCAAATTCAAGGTACCCTAATTGTTATCGACTTTAAATCCTCATATCCCAATAAATCAAGTTTTTGGAAACACAATACTTGTAGTGGGTGTCAATGTCAACACGGCGCATGTGACTGACCACTGTCCATTCGGACGTCAGTGGGTGTGGCTAACAGTTTGATCGGGTTCGAATAACTAAACTGATATTTGGGTGTTTCCGTAAACTGTAATAAATAGGGTTCGATTGAGCAACCTTTTACTTGGATACTTTGATTTGATTTATGTTCTGTAGAAATCGTTTTGCAGGAAGAGAATTTGTTTTTAGAAAATGTAATAGAATAGAGTATTAATCAATTGAAACATACCTTTTTTCCAATAACTTGTCTCTCATTATCAAACTTTCATACATTTATTGTTATTTTAATATAATAAACAATATAAACATAGTAAACAAGACTTTAAAATTCAAGTTAAATGATCAATTACATCTAACTATGCTTCCAACTAACTTAAGCAAATACGGAAGTGAGTTGAGGAAGCGATTAAAAAACAGCCATTTGCCACGAGCCAGAATGACTGAACAAATCTTTAAAAAACACGACACATTTACATAATAAACCCTCTGTGCAAACTAGGTACGACTTTTGTACACAACGCGGTCGAATCACGATATTTTTTTCGTTGCATTAATTTAGTGCTCAGGTTACTATATCCACCCCACGTTTACCCTTGTACATATAAGAAGGCACGATTTACAGTTCCTTACAAAGAAATCGAAAGAATAATAATAAGGAGCAGATTTGTAAGGGCGTCTGCAGTACTTATGTGAAATTAGCTCGCGAGCACCTTTGATGTACCGCCCAATTGTGCAAGGGCCGACGTGAAAGTACCTTTATAATTTCTTAGGTTTCACAAGTCGTTTTGTCAATAATTTCAAATGCTTTTTGAGTCAAATGTTATGTAAGAGTTCTTTGTATAAGCACATTTAAATGCCTTTGATACTTATACAACTCTTTATTCGTTCATATCTATCACAAGTTGATGCCTTACAGCGAAACTGGCCATGTGTCTTAACAGAAACACAAAATAACCCTTTTTGAAACGTGACCGCAAAATTTAAAATAGTTATTATCCCTTTTGTTGGGCCAACAGAGATAAGTGGTCAATTCTACATCTGACACCTTTCTTTTGAGGACCGTGACTTGTACAAGATATAATTAAATGCAATTTTACACTTAAGGGTTGCGGGTCTGTCATTGTCCATATGTTGTACGACACTTGGATACTTTGTGTAATTGGCCTTGGACTTTCGTATTTCATTATTTGTAAACACGAACCTGTTACTTATTCAATTATGGTGTCACTTGTCCGAAATATTAATAACCAGTTTAAATACATTTTTAAGAATGAGTCTATAGGGTTTATATTTTATTTTTATTTTCTCAGCGGATGCGGACAGCGCGGCTGAAGGTGGTGGGTCCCCTACTCCTGGGGTCCCAGCAGACACCCTCACGTGTGGGGCCTGCAGACGTGCCTTCGCCCTCGCTGACATTGTCAGGTTCATCCAGCATAAAGTATCGTCCTGTGATAAAGATCTCACCTCCTATCATTGCTACAGTGCTGGTAAGTTAGAAAAAAATAAAGAAGAACAATAAGCAAAACCTCTTAAGAAGCTAAATCTAACAAACTCATTTCTTTTTAATCAGGACCAAATTCAGATCCAGAAGACGGATCACGACCGGGTCAAGTATCCACTGCGAATTCAAGTGGAAGAAGACCTTCGCTCCTTACTGCTAGACGACCACCAAGCAGTAGAGTTCACACTCCACCTCTTGTAAGCCCATCCATCGCGCATCCAGACCTCTTAGAAGATGGTGGTGCTTCAAGTACTCCTAAAAGAATATTAGACGGTAAGTCAAAGAAACCTTTCGTACTCTTCTATTCCATTCTTACTTGAATTTGAAAAGTAAAATATTTTTCTTTAATCTATAGAAGCTGACGCCGATGTATCTACTCCAAAAAGAAGAGCATCAACTTCTCCTATGTCTTCAAGTTCACCTGAAGAAGATATTAAACCAAAAATCAAGCAAGAGCATATGGATACATCTGCTTCTCCCGAAGACCAGAAGAAATCACGAACGGAAGTTGCTGACGCGGAGTCAAACACAATGCATAGTGGTAAGTGTTAATAAGATCTTTAAATAATATCTACATGTTTATAAAAATGCCGCTGATTCCACGTCCGATTAAATTTTATACTGTACGCCATCTGGCGTAGAAGCCAAATATTATATGACATTGCAAATAAATTCTTAGATTCCATCTTGTTACCTTTTTCTTATGTGTAAGTCCAGGCGTTTAGTATTTTATTAATGACTGTCACAGATTTCTGACGTTTCAAAGGATACAGTTTTATCACCAAGTTGTTCCTTTGTAAAATTGTGCAAGATGCGACACCACAATGCTGGACTCAGTTGCCAGAATGCTGACGTCATCTGACATCCATACATTTTGGATTGGAGCTTATCTCGATTTTTATAGTAAGCCTCTATAAAGGGTGTTTCGGGTTTAATCCTAGGAAACAAATAAATAAATCCATAAGTTTATTGTTTACGAGAGGAAAAGTACCTATTTGTTAGTTTAATACAATATACCTGTATTTTATTGTGTTTTGATATTGAACACATAGAAAAAACTTCACACAATTTTGATTCTGATTTTCGTTAAAATATATTTCTGTAAAACTTTGATATTTGCAATAAGTCTTGCAAAAATAATTATTGAGAAATTTCAAGACCCAATCTTCTTGCTTTGGCGATAAAACTTGAGATATATTTTTGAACATCTGTATAAGCGATCTTGAGCGGGTGGTTCGAAAAATAATCTATCCGCCCCGTAACCCTTTTGTGAAAGCAGATGCGCTGTCATTTGACACTTTTGTATTAAACCGTTGCACAACAAAAGATTTCTTAAACCGAAAATTGTATGCCGTTCAAAATTTTCGACCCGCATTTTGTCAACTCCTTTGTGGAAACTACAACTTTTGGACAAGTAAAGTATTTTCGGCGATAAAACTAGAATACACGTAACGTGACTTCAAATAGTTTCGTGAGTCAAGAGAAACTTTGGCAGTTGGAAACCATTGTAAATTGACAAAATAGGAGCTGAAAATAAATTTTAGATTAGAAAAGAGCTTGACAGCCAAGTTTAATATTAGATTATTTGGTGAAGCTTACCTCAGTTGCGCTATCCGAGTGTCAATTGCAGGTTCTGCCAACACCAGTTGTTTCGGATTATTACATTTACTTTGCGCGTTAATATTACCCCTTTCGAGTGAGCTGTCAAACTCTATTCAATAATAGGGTTGCAAAAATATAATATCATATTATATTGATAAGCAGAAACAAAGCTTTTTTTAATATCGTAAATCTATTTGACTTTTAACCGCGTTCATAGAAATTGCTATTGTCAAAACAAGACTATAATTTAAACGGTGACAGTAAGTCGTGACCTCGTGCCAACTTAAAAAGGGATCTTAAATTTAATTGTATTATTCCGTACGTATTAATTAACCCTGCTATGATAAAGGGGATGTTTCGGAAGAAAAAAATTGTTTGCATGAGCATACGATTGACGTCCGCATTGTTATCTCTTGCTTTTATGATGACCCTTGTGTTACTCGTAATACCATTACTAATAAAACTGAAAGAAGATGCCCGTGCATTTTAAACTTTAAGGATTAAAATTTAAGGTTTAATTTAGAAATAACATTCTGTCCACGTTAATGACCTTTTCGAAGTGGATGGGAATGATATTATAATTGTCAAAGATGCTACCGAGTCCTATTGTTGAATTGCAGCCTTTTATATATTTTTTTCTATGATAAAAAACGTTTGTCGTGTTTATGACACGTGGTACAGGCATACATTGCCATGACCTATGGAAATTCTTTATGCAATACAATGGTTGGGGATATTTTTAGTTCGTACAAACGGGAAGGTAGCTAAGTGGCGGGATTTAAATAAGTGGGTTTTAATTTTAGACGTGACGTCTTTTTCTATGTTAAAGGTGAGGGGAAGATGTCACGTGTCTATCGCGTGGCCTTTCAAGTCAATTTTGAATATGGTAGAGAAAATCAGGAATTTACGGTTAAAATTTTTTTTTCTTAATATACATTTAAAAAATATTACTTTGTATAATGTCTCAGCTGTAAAGTTAAAACAGGAGGTGACACAATGTCCGTATTATCATCACAATGCATCAGTAACCGATGGGCGACACTTATTTGTATCAAAATAAATATTGAATCAAGTGTGGCTTTACGTCCACTGTTTGGTCTTTTTTGTTTACTTTATGAATTAATGAAGAATTGTCGAGCTATATTCCATTATTATTTAAATTTACTCAAACAAAATCAATGTCACGGCTCCTTTTCACAAATTCTTTTAAACATGAAAATGCTTTTGGAAAAAATCATTTATTGCGTAATTTGTTTCGGTCCATCCACAGACAATTATGCGGTTTGGACAGTTGTAGCCATATCGCTTTCGTTCAAGCCCCCTCATACACTGCCCGCAGATAAAATTATCCTTTAGAACTTGAGCGTGCATGGTCTACCGCATCGCAAAATCGTGCGGTTCAATGTGTCCAAATAACCGTTTGCTTTTCACTTGCCCACTCATGCGAGGTAATTGACAATTCGAAAGACCAGATTTGTGGCTATTCTTTCTTAACCTTGATTACATATTCATAGATATGATTGTGTTGTTGATAAATGATCGCCACGCAAAATGACTCCTCGATTAAGGTTCTTAGATATTTCCATATCAAGACATGTTTTCTTAAGGGTCGACCACAAAAGGGCCATCTTACCGCCCAATCTTTAATCCTATCTCGGGACCTTTGCGGGCGAATTTAAATTTCTTTAGAAATATCGTCCTTATTATGTACGTGCGGGTTCTATTCGTTGTGACTTTCGTGGGCGAGATAACATAAGTTAAGTCCGAGAGATTGTTGTGAAAAAACTACAGCTAACTTGGACGAGATCCCATCTACGTACTTTGCCAATACGATTGTGGTCTTTACTACTTAGACTCAAGTCTGCAAATCATGTGATAAGTGAAGGATTAGAAGAACCTTATTTTGTATATGAGGTGATAAGTCTTTATGAGGGGTCAACCTTTTCTATGGTGAACCTCACCCTTTCAGTGAAAAGAGTTCGTTGATAGCTGATTTAGGAATGGTGATAATGCATTCACTTTGTGTAAATATATCATAGATTTATTCTATGATAGATTACTTCGGGAAAACCGTTGGAGTAGTTATTTATGTTTTTGACAATGGAAAAATGAAGTGGTCGTCACTGGAAGGGTTTAAATTTGATGATATCCCCTAGGTCCGGAATTAAAAACTTTTGGCATATTTAGGACATAAAGGGTTGATAGGGTGGATGGCATAGTTGCTTTGTACAAAGGACGGGAATGGCCAGTGATTTAATCATAGGAATTTATTAATTAAAGTTTCGCGTTTGATTTCAAATTATAGTTTTATAGTCATATCTATATTTAAACCTACATATTTAGAATGTATCTAATTTGGAAATGTTATGAACCATTTTTTCGAATGCGTTCTCAATTCAAAATCAATATGGAGCAAAGCCCATCCCTCACTTGAAAAGTTTTATTGGTTTTCTTCATTTTTTCTAATATGTGGTAATGGTTGTCCCACATGTGTTGACAACGGTTATTATGAGTTTAAAATAGCGCCACATATGGCGGCCGCGAACCAATTTTGGAGATCACATTTTGTTTTCTCGGCTTTATGGGGCATTACCTTTGTCTTGTTCATGTGCTTGTTGTAATTTTTATTAGAAAGATAATAATATAGAGACTTTGATTTATAGAATTGAACTAATTGTGTTATTTATTAGACGTTTTCAATATTAATAGAACTTATTATTTAACTTTTCATACTATTTTAGTTGGCTTGCAATTGATCGGTATTCAATAAGTTGCACCCAATTTAAACTCAGGCGTCACTGATTTTTGTGGGAGGGTACTTTGAAAACAATTTGCTTAGTAACGCGATACTTAACGGGAATGGCGAAATTGACGTTCCTTAAGGTAGGGTGGCTTTTAGCGCGCTATTGGTTTAAGCGTTCTTCCATTCATTTAAAGTTCATTTTTTAAACTGTAGTCTTAGTTTTTTATCCACCGATCCGCATAGCATGGAACTTTTGCCCGTTTTTTGAATTTCGAACGCATCGGAGAGCAAGCTCATTTTGTTGCCAGCCAGCAGCATGTTTGTAGTTATGGGTCACAATTTGAGCCATTCTGGTTATTTCACGCCAGGGAAGGTGGGGGGGGGGTTCGGGAAGGGGAAGGCGGTCATTCAGAGCAGCGGCGCGACGGACATCCGCCGCATAACAAGTCGATGGCGAGTCTCGACGGAACCTTCGCGTTCTTATTTCAAAATTTTTTGCATCGGTTTTGTTTTGAAATTGGATTTTCTGATGCTCATCTGTAATGATTTTCTTTTTCTGTTAGATCTTTAAGCGTTTCAACTTGATAAATTAACCGAAAACGCACTGGAACGTTCATATTGATGGAACTTAATCCATAAAAATTAGGATAATAAGTATTAAAATATTGAAAAGAAATGTTTCATTTGGAAAAACATTTTGGGAATTCTATTTAAATTTTCTATTGTCAGAAAAAATGTTAAGAGTAGGTACCTTATCTTTTTGTTTACTTACGTGAGTATGTATTTTCATTAATAATTTGAGTTTTCGTAAAAACTTTATATTTTCTTACAATATTTTTCGTTAAGAGTTAAAATGATGTCTTTGTTTGAATCATTAATCTTATTAAATTGTTATTAAACATCAGGTTAAAATTAAATAGTTCTATGGTATTTTTTCCTTCATTGTGTTTTAAAATCTTGTCAACAAAATCTTTTCAAGTTTCGTCAAACTTAGGTTATACTTGTGTGTAGTTCCGTCCATGTCCATGAGAGGCGCTGGTGTGCGAACAACTGTTAGCACCGGAAGCAACGCCGCCGGCTTCCGGCCGAGAAAACTTCTGTATGGGCGGGAAGAATTTTGCATTTTCTTGTATAGTTTCTGAATATTTTCGAAATAAAATTTCTATTTTTTTAACGGTTTAAAGTCCGAATTTTTTTTAGTTAAACTTTGAATTCTCCAAATCGGTAAACATCTATCATGTACTTGCCGAAAAATGTAAATTAAGATAAACTTGACATACTTTGATCCTGTAATAACGACAAATATACTAAATTAAAGCGTCAATAACATTTCAATTCATCAAAACTTTTACCTTTGAAATTCAAATAGATACTTCTTCCTAACATACTCCTTTCTAATTCTATGCAGCATTAAAAAAAAACACCATAAAATAAATGTAAACAAAAAGTTAAACTGCCGTTTCGATTTCAAAGGCAATCGGTGATTACCCATTGTACTTAGAATCAGTGGGGGTGAAATTTTTAAACGCCACCCTGTCTGGACTACCCTGCCCTAGAACTCCCTACCACACACCCTTGACTACTTCTGGACCACCCTGTATACGGAAGGGATGATACTTAGGTTGATGATGTCTGTCCGGTATAAATTTAGTATGTTGGTATCTGATGATTTTAGATGATAAACTGTAAAATGTTGATAAATTACTCGCACTACTGATTATTAGTAGCTAGATCTTTTTTATTTATTTGGTTTCAAAATAATGCTTAAATCTACACAATATTTGAAAAAATCGTTTAATTTTAAATTATTCTCATAGCGTTGGTAAACTCATTCAAAAATATATCTTACAGTCTTTAAACTCTTCTGATTAATAAACTTAAAACTTATGCAGGTAGGTTATAATTGGAAAATAATAAAAAAAAAAGTTAACAATAAACGTACTTGATATTAGTTATACTATGTAAATAATATTTGGACCAACCGTTTTCAATGTGAAAAAGATTAATTATTTTATTATTCCTTGATAATATTATAAGGAAACGGACTCATTAAATATTCTAAAGGAATAGATTGATTAAAAATTGAACTGTTTGATCCACATATAGTTTTTCTTGTGTATCTTATCAGTTGTCTTTTATAGAACAGAACCACTCTATTTTTTAACTATAATTAAATTCTTTTAATAGGATTTCATCACGTTGAGTTATTTTAATTCTTCGTCTCGATGAGTTTGAGTCAACTGTGACTGACTATTACATTTACATTACATTTGTTTTAATTACCTGAGGAAAATTAAAAAATGTAATTACTTTAGTTGATGATTAAAACATATTGCACTTTTTTCCTAGGAAGTATTAAGTAAAGTTACAAATTATAAAAAATATTAAGAACTTAAGAACACAGACGTCATGTCAATATGTCATGCTTTTAAATTCATCAAACCCTCTTTGGCGTATCTTCAATGAACCATAACAAGTATGTCCCGACCCTAAGCCGCTGACCATAGATGGTAATCTTCACAAATTACTCGCTACTTGTAATCAGAGTAAGCTGCTGTACAATCTCGACGTCTCGAGCTTTTTGTTACTGACTGTACCGACGAGTTGGACGGTAATGTTATTTTTGTAGCGTTCGCAAAATAATTTTGGTGATTTTGCACGAGGAATTGTGAGTTTAATGACTGTTAGCGTTAGCTAAATAATACTTCAAAAGTTTTATTTTTCAAATAAAGATACAATTTTATAGTAATACAAAGAAACTATAGTATAAAATTAACATTTACTACGGTTTGTAATTGGTGTCGGTATCTTTATAAACTTTAAAAAAAAAACTTCGAAATTATTTTTTTGTGTTTATAACAGGTTTTTATGCAGTGAGTACATTACGATGACCAATAAACATCACAATGAACATTGCTTTGAATATTAAAGGTCACAATATTGATACCTCTGGCTATATACAGAGTGTTCCTGAAAAAAGTATATAATTGAGCCACTTTTATTTAATGTTACAGTTCCATATAGAACAAGTATAATATTGAAGCCAACTACGAGGCAAAAAATATATTACAAATGTAATTTTGAAAATTATAAGATAAAACCTTAAATATTATAAAAGTCAAAGGTATCTTCAAAACAAGGATTTAAAGTTGAAATAGTTAACTACTTAGAGTCGAGTTACGATTTATATTATGTCTAAAATTTTAACACGCTGTAGATTTTTTCCGGTCGACCACAATCCGTTATAATTCAATAATCGCCTTAACATTGAAGATCGATTATCGATTGTGTTTTGTGACACACCCACTGGAGACGCCACTATCAAAAGTTTTTATCGATTTGTAACATTAAATGGACTTGAAACTTTTTTACTTCCTTATATTTGAAGATGTATAAAAAACATGTGTAATTTAATTCTGAGTTTAATAGTTACAATTTTAAACGTAAAATTATAAATGTCCGCTTCTAGTATAAAGTCAAATTGACATAATGATTTATTCTTTAAAATAATAACGATTTAAACTAAAACAAAAGCTTACATACGTTATTTTTTTATCTTTTAATATTAATTTTAATTAAAAACCTTAGTTCACTCAACACGTACCCATAAGGTAATAGCTGAAAATCAATGATTTGCTCACCTGAGCAAATATGAACATTGAGCTATGACCTTTTGCAATATTACACACACTAGTTAATATGAAACGTTGCTTATGTTGATTGCAATCTATATATATATATTTTTTTTAAGATTCCTTAAATTATTATCTTAGTAATTATTGTATAAGTGTTTTAAATGTCTTGTTTTGTTTAGAGGAATTGTTTGTTTATAATGCATGCTGTTTTGTTTTTTTAACTTTAATTGTAATTTTTGTGTGTATTAATGCAATAAACTGATTCTATTCTATTCTATTTTAAAAATATTTTGATAAATTTCTTAATACTGTGAATTATTCATCTACGCTAAGCTCTACACTATGTAACATTATCCAAGCGTTTATTATAATAGTTATTTCCATATTTTTACGGAGCCATATAGTTTTCAATATCAACAGTCTTAACCCGCGCGTGCGTACGTGATTCAGACCCGCGTATATTTCATAAGATTTTAGAGGTGCATGAATCACACGAGACACGGAGAGGCTATCAGTCAGCACTGCCGACGCAGGGTACGCCTCGGACCGGCCACATTAGCATGCCAACCACGCGCGCACCCTAGCCCTTACATTACGATATGTGAGAGCTATTACTAGACACTTTGCCAGTGTTAATATTGCCTTAAATCTTACACCGAGAACCGCTTCCATCACGTGCTCCTAATAGATTGAAATTTTCAATATGCTTAATATGTTTCTCTTGTCCACAGAACCGAGTAACTACGTGTGTTCGACGTGCAAAGCTCGCGTGCATTCGGCGTGGAGATTGCTTCAACATGTGCAACACGTGCACGGTGTTAAGATCTACGTTGAGACTCTCCCGCAGTCGCAACAAAAACAAAACCATTCCACGTCAAGCACCTCATCGTCCAGTTCTGGCTGCTCCTCAACGGGCGCCTCCCTTCCACCACCCTCACTGCGTCATCATCCGCTTCTGCCACCTCCCGATATGCACTCACCATTCGGAGTTGGCAGTTTATTAAGAATGCCATTACCAGGTAGCCTTCCTCCAATGGCTCACCCATCAGTTCCGCAGGCACCACTGTTTGCACGTCCGAATCACCACGACCACAGATTTCGGATGGAACAGCTGGTGTCGGAACAGTTTCGTCATCACGGACTAAACCTTGCTGCTGCTGCTGCGGCAGTTGCAGCTAACTCGTTACCACCACATCAAGCATTTCCATCTCCAGCTGATAGACCCCCTGTCATACCAACATCTTTGTCGGGGAGAGAACGTCAGCCACCTGTATCGCAACCACTTTCTCTAGAACCCCAGCTGGATTTTTACTCGCAGCGCTTGCGGCAACTGGCCGGTACAACCAGTCCAGGGGCGGCCACAGGCAATTCGAGCTCTCCTAGCCCCAGGAAGCATTCGCCTCCGTTCGCTTCCCCGTCGCCTTCCCGAGTCGGTCAGACTCCACCGGTGGGCGCCGGACCAGGAACGGTGGACGCGCCTCGCGAAGCTACGAGGCCGCACAGTTTGACGCCTCCAGACCGTCGAACTGAGCCTTTGGCAGCCGATGCTCCTCCATCGGAACGGCCATCTTTAACGCCACCTGCCAAAAGAAATACTGATGAAGCTATTCATTCATGTGAGTTGTGTGGAAAGAAATTCCGTTACGAAAATAACTTAATGGTTCATCGACGAACTCATACAGGTGAGAAACCATATAAATGCTCTGAATGCGATGAAGCTTTTGAGAAATCATCAAAACTAAAGAAGCATATGAAAGTTCACCGAGGTTCAGAGGTAAATGGAGAGGAAGAGTCTGGTAATGATTCTGGTGAGGATGAATTTGATGAAGATGTTGAGGATGAAGAGCTTGATGCCGAAGAAGAAGAAGAAAATGAGGATGGTGATGATGCAGAAGAAGCTGAAGATTTGACGATATCAAACTCTAGTGCTCCTGCTGCCCCACCTCGAAAACAAACACCCATGATTCCAGCACATCCGCCTACTGCATCCGTAGTTGGCGAGCTAATGGATAAGTTTGGCTTGTCAAACATTGCACAATACAGCGAAGCTTTCAAACAAGCTTTACAAGAATCTGGAAATCCTTTGAAATGGCAATTAGCTAAAGACCGTGATAATAATAATGGTCCTATTAGTGACAAACCAAATGGTCTTCCACCGACAGCGGCATTACGCCTCAAAGAAGAGTTTGCGAAGATGCCACCTCAGCCTCATCCACTTTTCAATCCGTTTGAAAACCCATTTGAAGCATCAAAGCGGATGAAATTAGACATGGAAAGAGGCGAGGGCTGGTGGCTTCCTACGTTACATGCTCAAAGACCCCCAGATAATATCTTTGACGGGTTAAAAAATAGCGCAAATGGGCTTTTACAAAATCCACTATTAAAATCAAAAGAAAGTCGTCGCAATGATACATGTGAATACTGTGGTAAAGTGTTTAAGAATTGCTCAAATTTGACAGTACACCGTCGATCACATACCGGTGAGAAGCCATATAAGTGTGAGTTATGTTCATACGCATGCGCGCAAAGTTCAAAACTGACTAGGCATATGAAGACTCACGGTCGAATGGGAAAAGATGTGTACCGTTGTCGTTTTTGCGATATGCCTTTCTCTGTACCCTCGACACTAGAGAAGCATATGCGCAAATGTGTGGTGAATCAGAGTAACGGTGGATCCCTTGCGTTGTCGGATGACTCCAATGCATGTCGGGAAGAAGCATCGTGACTCTATCCGTGGGGCGGGCTTCAGCTGCCGCCGCCTGCACCACCGCCCAGTCAAATATTTTAAGTCCTAGCATTTGATGTTTCGTTACCTTTAATTTATAAATTAAAAAAGATTTGCGAAACTTTATGCGATATCAGGTCAAAATTTTGGTTGGCTTCTAGTCTTAAGGAGTGGTGGTGACATTTTAATTGCAATATGAGCCCAAATGTGCACCGAAGGGCATTAATTAATTAACGTTAGGACATATCTTTCTGAATCAGTGTTGAGAAGCTCCAGTTGATTTGTTGATGTTATTTTGTGATGGTTTTGTTTCGTTTTACGAGACTGTCGTCTTTCGTTTATAGTTTCTTGATCTTGTTTTTGACATGTTTTATTTATGAAAAAAATGTGGAAACCAATGCCAAAGTTAGCTATGTTGATTTTTTGTATCATTTTAATTTTAAGATTGTATAGTGTCAATTAAGATTTTTCCAGTATTTTTATAGGATCTTCATAGTTTTTACGTAGTACGTGTTTCAGAGTTAGTTGTTTCAAATTTTAGGGGATACGATGTACAATAATGAGTAAAATGTTTCCTATCTTAGATAAATCTTTTGTAAATATCGATGTAAGTGTAATGTGTAAATTGGGTACCGACCTATTGATGTTCATATTAATTTATAGACAAGATTTGTCTCACAAATTTTAAAATTTATTCGACAAATGGTTAAAAGACGGTGCGTTTCCTGTAATCGATAATTTTTGAAAGTGTAGAAACATTTCGAATATAAGTATAGGTGTTAATCGTGGTATCAGCTAATTTCAGTATTTAATTAGTGTTTAAGTAAAACATCTTTTAAAATATTCATATCTCCATGAGTGGGAACGAGTTATTTTATTAAGACTGAAGAATATTCCATACAAATTTATGTTCGTGGTTTTGTCTAGTGAAACTGTTCACTTGTACCTAAATTAGTCCAAACTAAATATTTCAGTATACGTACTTAATGTAAATTATAATAGATAATTTTAAGTAAATTATAAATAGATTTTTGTCTCCAAATGAAATGCCCTTTATTGCTAAATCTAGATCTTCTTCGAACTATAGCATGGTTGAATGTTATATTGACATTAGTCAAACTAACCTTGCGTGGTTCTGACAGGATCTAAAAAAGTACAAATAGAACCAATATCCTTTAAAATAACACGATTATTGATCACTGGAAATGGTCTTTTCCTGAAATTGATCACTTCTAGTCATCAATAATATAACAAAATGCAATAGATAAAGTATTATTTATAAATTAATTTAAAAAAGTTATCAGTAAAGGACATAAACAAGGAGACAAATAGAAAAAAAACTAAGACAAATTTTATTGTGTAATTATGTGAAAGAAGAACTGTTTTTATTATTTTTTATTTTTATTTCAATAAATATCCATGATTTGTTAATCAATATTTGTTGTTTGATTGAGTAAACCCAAGTTGTCAAAATGGATTTAGAAAACCAAAAAACAAAAGAATAAAACTTTGTTCCTACTTATTTACGTCACATTATGTCACGCTATTGAGTTTGAATCAATCTTATTACTCTCAAAATAAAGGCAAAAATATTTTTAAAACAATTAAAGTGATGCTGACCGTATTTTCACCTGATGGTAAGTGTCGATACGGTCAGATACCAAAAGAACTGTCTTATCTTTAAAAAAATCTGCAACACACCATGACCGGACTTAATATTAATTTACTTTATATGAAGGGTTTTTGGTCAAGCCATTTTGATGGTCTAACTACCAAGCGGTTACTTCTTGCAACTTTTCATTAATTCCTTTTTCAACCGACTTCAAAAAAGAAGGAGGTTTTTTTGTGTACACGATATTTCGAACAATTATATCATGAGATATTTATGAATCGATTTTGAAAATTCTTGATCCATATGATAGAGGGTACTTCATAGTTGGTCCCATATAAATTTCATCGATATGTATGATTTCGGAGAATGTTTACGTGGATGACATTATAACTCAGCGAAAGTTTTGACGTGAAGTCGGTTTTTAATGCTCTGCATTCGTTGTATTTATTCTACTCTCTGTTCTAACATAATAACAATTCTTAGTCTACTACCCTATTCACCCAGCACATACTACTTGTTATAATACAAAGAATCAATTGTTGGTTTTACTGTGAATATGAACTTCTTACATTTTAACAACCATAGCAACTGTAAGATAAAAATAAAATAACCAGGCAATCACACCAACTACATGTCCTCAAAGTAAGCATAGTTTGTGTCATGAGATACCATGCAGCAAAATTGGGGGAACCTAGAATATAAATGCATACATAGAAAAACGCCCAGACCTGGAACATTTTTTGTTGTTCCGTTCGGGAATCAAACCCCTCACGATTGCCGAAAAAGCTTCTAGACCATTACACCACGGAGACAGCGGCGCGGGCTGCGACGCAGGGACTCTGGGTCGTTCTCAATTAAGACATGCTAGCTTTAGGTTTAAGAACTTTATTTCTCATAAGAACATAGTTACAGTTCATTTAAAATGAGAAACAGTTAATTGTTTAACTCATAACTAAATAAGATGAAAGATTTATATTTGTTTGTCTCTGATATCTTGTAAGTACATGTAGGTATTTAAATAATCATTTTTATATAAAGAAAGAAAGAAAGTACATTGTATAAGTATAACATAATAATAGGAACAGATACATAGAGGTATGCTAATTGTTATTCAAATTTTGGAAATGGGTTCTTTAATATAAATTGTAATGTTCATAGCTGACCTGTCAGATTTTTGACAAGTCATGAAATGTATTAAAACAACATACCTATAGTGCAAATAATAACTCATGTTTGGATAATTCCGAATCATTAACTTATATTAGAAACCGCGAGAAACCGTTCCGAGCGATTTGTCGCGGTTTCATTTTTTCTATCGTGTCGCGGAAATCGCTGCCCGCGCCGCTGCCCACGCCGCTGTCGCTCTCGATGTCGCTGTCGCTGCCGTCCAGTTTGCAACCTAAGACCGATGCCACATCTTTGTGGCGACCGCTCCAAACGTTGAACCTGCAACATCGAATGATATAGGCACACAGGAGCCATTACGCTATGACGAATTCAAATAGCATAAATAAAAACCAGTCACAAGTGACAGATACTTTTGAATCTAAGTAAAAATAATAATAAAACCATATTTATTATACACTGACAATATGAGTGGAATAATGTGAGTTACAATCTTTAGCAAGAAGTGCATAGAAAGGTGAACTCTTCGATTCGCGACTGATTTCTTCTAGGCACCCTTGAATATAATACTTAGATATTTTAATATTTATAACGTATTACGTACCTAATGATGTAAGTGCACACTCGCGACTACCAGTGGTTAGGTATACTATGATAATGTGAGTTCACATGATAGTGCCAAAAAAATAGGTACCTACTAGAACGCTTTTTATATTTAAGTACTAGCTGCTGCCCGCGACGTCGTCTGCGTGAACGCTATGCAGCACCAAACGCACCTACGATTATAACACTGCTAGCGTGATAATATGTAGCCTATATGTTGACCCGACTTCTTAACTATCTTCATGCCAAATTTGAAGTAAATCCATGCAGTACTTTTTGAGTTTATCCCGGAAAGACAAACAGACAAACAGACAAAAATTCTAAAAACTATATTTTTAAGCTATTGCATAGATTCTATCGCGGGCCTTGAGCGTGGGGACCGAATCCAGAAATTCCGTAACGAAAAAATCTGCGCTTTTATGCGGGCTTTAATAAACAATCAGCGCCATCTATCGAGTGGCATCCATTCTAGGCAACATGACAATTTTTAGAGTTGACAGGTAAATAAACAATAGTTGGCTTTCATAACAAATCCTTTATTTCGCTAATCTGAGTAAATCGATGAGTGGTCGAGTGGTAACGTCAAAAGGTTCCCGGTCAAGAGTTACGAGTTCAAGCCCTGATAAATCGCATTGACAAGAATCCTTTTTTTATGTTTTCTTTTCTCCTTTTAAAATTATAAATACATTTTTTTTTAAGTTTTTTATATTGGAAGCTTACTTTGTTCTAAGAGGATTAAATAAAAGAAAAGGCAGTTCCAAACTAATTGATTGAATGACTAAGTTAAACAGAAATGATGACACCAAAATACGACATTAAAAAATTTGACAAATGTAAAAAGAATATATTGAATAATGAAAACCTGAAATGTATAATGAATAAAATAATGAAAACCTAACCTGAAATTGTAAATTAATTTATCACATAGAATGCGAAAATATTTCGACTCAAAGGTTTTATAATACCTTAACAGCTGAGCACAAAAAAAAACTGATAATTTTTTCCCGATCAAGAGTTACGAGTTCAAGCCCTGATAATCGCATTGACATGAATTCTTTTTTATGTTTTTCTTTTCTCCTTTTAAAATTATAAATATTTTTTTTTAAGTTTTTTTTATATTGGAAACTTACTTTGTTTTAAGAGGATTAAATCAAAGATTTAAATCCAATCTTTGAATTAAATAAAATAAAAGGAAGTTACAAACAAATTGATTGATTGACTAAGTAAACAGAAATGATGACACCAAAAAACGACATTAAAAAACTTAACAAATGTAAAAAGAATATATTGAATAGGTAATGAAAACCTGACATGTACAAATTGTAAATTAATTTATCACAAAGAATGCGAAAATATTTCGACTCAAAGGTTTTATAATACCTTAACAGCTGAGCACAAAAAAATGGCAGTGCATTAAATGTATACGGAAGTGCTCCAAGCCAAGAAAAAAAAGATAAAGCTAAAAATAAGCCGGGTACATCAAATAGCCAGATAAGTACCGTCACTACTAGGAGGAAAAAGGCTTAAAACCTCCGGCAGCCAAGTCGCCTAGCATCACGCACACACATTCATGTGAATCCCTGGATCACAATTTGTCTCTATACCCGGCGCGGCGAACCTTGATCCCTATGACACTAACAGTAATTTTCACAACATAACCTTGTAGTGCCGTCACCGTTACATTAGAATCGTATTGGAGGCTTCTAAAAATGGCATTTATTTATTTTACGTAGCTATATTCCAATAAAATGATATTCCGTTGGAATTACAACAATTCATAACATTTGCAAGAAATTATCTCGAATAATCAAAGAATTAGTAACTTTTGCACAACGTAAACGTAAAGTGTGATTGAGATAATTTCTTGCAAATGAATTGTTATAATTCCAACGGAATATCATTTTATTGGAATATAGCTACGTAAAATAAATAAATGCCATTTTTAGAAGCCTCCAATACGATTCTAATGTAACGGTGACGGCACTACAAGGTTATGTTGTGGAAATTACTGTCAGTGTCATAGGGATCAAGGTTCGCCGCGCCGACTATAGATACTATTGATCTTGAGTCTTGACACAGCTTCAAAAAGTTTTAATTTATCGACTGATATAAGTGCAGACCAAACTTGAAATAATTAATTTACAGAGGCAGTTTGAAAGCACGTACATGGAAATGGAGAATATTATAATTGAAAACATTGGCTTAAAAAAAGAAGTTAGTCAATTATCTCGACAAGTGCACTTACTCAAAAATATGTGCACCAAAACGCTTGAAACTAAAAACTCTACGAAACAAAACAAAAAGACAAAAAAGTCATCGGCAGACAATAGCTAATACACACAATGAAAACGTAGAGAAATTACAATCATTGCCACCATCACCATCGTACTCACTATCATCACCATTGAAGGAGAGTAACAAGGATTGTCTACGAGTGGAACCGGAGTCCTCACTACTAAAAACAAAAAAAAATCTCCAGGCAGTGGAAGAGGATAAGGTATTGGTGACATCTAAGAAAAATAGACATGAAGAACACAGAATCTTTGTAATTGGTGGACAGCAATGTAAAGGTAACAGATTAGTAAGATCAAGATTTAATAATCCTTACGAAAAATATGAAGTTATATCTTTTACTATACCTTACGCAAGCACTGAAGAAATATTGACGATGCTTAAGAACCAAAGAAAGAAAAGGACAAAATAATAAATTATTATTATTATTAATCATTTACTAAGTATCATATTAAGAATAAACATTCAAAGGTTAAAAAAATATACATTCAAGTGCAGATTATAAATATACTTCAACTACTACTCAGGGTGTAACTAAAAAGGGAACAGTTCCGTAATACTTTTAAAAAATGACTGAAAATAAAATAGACATAAAAATTGGACATTCAAATGCAAACTATAAATCTCATCCGAATACTACTCAGGATATAATTAAAAAGGGGACGATTTCGTTCTACTTTCTTAAAAAGACAAAAAATAACTTGGAAAATAATGAATTAAATTTTTTTCGTAAATAAAGTAAATTTAAATAATAATAATGATAGCAACTCAAATCAACTAAAAATATTTCAACAAAATATTGCGGGTCTTTTGTCTAAAACTAACTTGTTGGAAATTACCTTAAATGAATTACGGAAAAATCACAATATGCCGAATGTGCCTACTTTGAGACTTTTGTTAAATTTAACAATAGTAATTTATATATGCATGCCCTAAAAAGGTAAAATATGTATGACCTATTTTTTAAATTTTAAGTCCTAAATCTGTACCATATTTTATGCAAATAAATGATTGATTGATTGATTCATAACTTTACATGCGGGCTTTAATAAAAAATCAGCGCCATCTACTAGGAACTTGTGGACTTCATATCAGATCAAACATTACTGCATTAATAAGTAAATAAATAATTATAATTTCATAAGTTGATAAAAAATGCTATGCAATAGCTTTACCGCGGCAGTCTCCGAGTGCCACACATCTTTTTTGTTTCTGTTTCGATTGTAGATCATTTTTTTTTTTTTTTATAAGTGACTAAACCCGCGTTTGACCTCAATCTCACCTGATGGTAAGTGACGATGAGGTCGAAGATGAAAGCACACGGGTTTAGGAAGGAACTGGCTCTTTATACAATATTGCCGGAACACATTACCGCCGGAGCGGTAACATTTGGCGGCAGACTTTATATAAAGGGTGGTCGCTAGCCAGGCGGACCCAGAAGGGATCCTACCACCAAGCAAAACCCCAAGTATTCTTTTAAAAAAATATTCAATGTACAGTTTTGACTTTCCTACCATTTTATTATATGTATAGATATTTTATGGCAAAAAGAACAAGAGAAACCAGATCGCAATTTGCATTCACATTTACACGGTATCTGTACAAACAAACACATGCTTATTATAATACAATCTGTTAGTAAAATAATAATAATGTTCACTAAATGCGTAGTAGGTACATCAGAGTCGACATTGAATTCTCTTATTTTAGTTTTTTTTCATTTACTTTATTCAATATGTAAGATTTACATATTTTCCCGTAATCTACACAATTGAAACCTGTTAAAGTTTATTTAAGTGCGAGTAAGTCGCATTAAGTAGGTATGTACATTCTATTTTATATTTATAATTATGTTTGAGCAAACGTTTACATATTTTATGATTTTTTGTTAACTCAAAAGTTCATCGGGTATTGTATTTAATATATTAGGAAGCATGTATCTCCACGTCCGTTTCCCAGAATGAGAAAAAACAATTTTTTGTATGACGCTGTCACGTTTCACGTCGAAAAATTTGAAACTGGAGAGACTTAAAAATAAGAAAATGCTATTTTGAATACGGCCTGAATGCACTACATAGCCCGGTCAATTTAGACATTTGAGGTTACATTAATTCCCACCAAGCAGGAAATCGGTAAGATTGTTTGAAATATGATTAAAAATAAAACTTGAAAGTTCCCCATCTTTCCCCTGTATGGATTTTTTTTATTCAAGATCAAACGTCAAATAAAAGAGTTTCTTTAGCAATTTGCAGCAAGACGGTAAGCAAGCTCTATCATAAAAATGACTAGGACAAAATTGTAGATCATAAAATTATGTACATAAAATATATCATCATTTTTTTTATGCTAATCAAGTTATTTATTAAGATTATTGGCAGCTACCTATAGCACCATACTTTTTTTTGTCACAGAAGCTGATCAAAAATTAACACTATGAATACAGATGAAAAAAATGTCTAAAAACGAAAATTTTGACAATGTTTAACGTTAATAACACATAAAATTATGTTAAAATTAATTGAAACAAGTTACAACATAATTCAGCAAAAAAATACACAAAAATATCTAAATTTGAAGAAATGGCAGTTGAAATGAATCAAAGAAGTTAGGTTTATAAAAAGTATAAAAGTCTACGCTATTTTCATATGGTTGAGAATCCTGGCCTGGATTTTCTGTAGTCTGTATTTTCTGTAGTCTGATTTTCTGTTTCTGTAGTCTGAAAATCTGTAGGATTTTCTTACACAGTTAACGGGTTATCCATTCATTACGACAGACCCTGAATATTATTACAACTATAGAGATACCTGGGGTAATCATGCATATTATGTCGATTACAACTTTTTGAATCCTTATATCTCAAAGACGGTGGTACGTGGGAAAAATAGTAAATAACATTTTTTGTAGATAATTTTATGATCTACAATTGCGTCTGAGTTATTTTCATGATAAAACTTACCGTTTTGCTGAAAATTGCAAAAAACATTTGTTTTTGACGCTTGACCTTGAATAAAAAAAATCCACACAGGGATGAGGAACCGATTTTCAGCTTGGTGGGAATTTATGTAAATTTTCTCTAATTTTTGGTCTCATTGGACCAGGCTATACATAGATCCCGTTTGTTAATCCTAGAGTATGAGTGTTCATTTACATTTGTTTTTAGTGAATAGACCTAATTATTTATGTAGAGGCTTATACACAAATGAAAGTTACATAAACAGTGAAAGATAAGTTGCACAAGGATTAGTTTTGCTTAACAATATTAGATACTATACAACTTGCTGCACTTTTAATGCTCTCATAAGATGTAGGTCTGACTGTTTCATATATTTTTAACTTCGAAACCGTAACGAGCCCAACTAAGGGTGGTTGGACCTGCAGGCCAACTAAGTTCTTATCTATTGCGATAAGTAAGTTGAAGAAACTTTAGTTTGTAAGTATGTTTGAACGCATTTGTCACGGTAACTATCAGCCCGAATTGAAAAAAATATTTTTAAATGTAATGACCAGTTTCTTGAGAAAGTTTGTGTATTAATGAATTCCTAAAGGTACAAAATTTACTCTGGTAAAGGTACAAGATTTTTCTGGTATGTTGGTTTAGTTGATTTTATGACAGGTTTTTATAACATTAAAATTTCATTCAAAACAAATTACAAACAAACAAAAAATAAACACAGTAGAATACAAGTGAGAATTACATTAATAAATAAAGTTACAATTATATCACTACATTTCTCTTTTCTTCTTAAGCTTCATTGAACCAAAATATTATACAAAGCGTAATATCTGCGTAAACAAGAGTATCTTATTGTGTTTCTGCACAAGAGGGACATGGCTAATGCTCGTATATATGTATGTATTTTCTATTCTAGATTCCCCCTAGTTCGCTAAATGGTGTTTCATAACACAAGCTTTGCTAACTTTGAGGCCATGTAGTTGGTGTGATTGTCTGGAGATTTTATTTATTTATAAACCTGAACAGTCAAACATTCTGATATCCATCAACCAGCACTGGGCCAGCTTATAATACCAGGTTGTTATACCTACCTCCATGTCACCCAGGAGAGAGACCCACAGCCCTGCAGTGGGCTCATTACAAAGACTTGTCATGATAAATCATGAATAGAACCTTTAGATACAAGCGTATAAGCTGTATATAAAAACAGGATAGCTTTCGAAGGTTTAATAGTTAAGCTTTAGTCTATTGTCAGGAGAGTTCTAAACAAATAAACCTATCATAGTGAAAACTATAAACGTAAAACAATAGTTAGGTACTTTTTCAGATGTACTACTCGTAGCAGCCGCTCATTTATAATGGCGGGTTTCAGTATTCAACTGACTGGTATGAGTAACCGATTCAGGTACAAAACTGGTAGAAAAAATAGCGTTTCACAATATCTATTAGCTAGGAGCTGCAAGTTCTTAAATTTGGCATGGGCTCTCTTTACATGACGTTCTTTCAAGAAAAAAGACGATAAGTATGTGATTTATGCAGGGTGACTGTTGGGTCATTTTCGAAATTCCAGGACGTGATAGATTGATATCATACACGAAGAGAAAAAATAAAATAAATATCGATTATTTACTTAATAAACTTGACCGAAAATTAAAGAATTAATTACGTTACGCATGGTTACATAGGCATAAATCAATAGATACATAGCGGATGGTGGCGGTGTGCGTGTGGCGGGAACACTACCCAACAAGCAAAAACGTCATATAAGTCCTGACCTGTATGACGTTAAGATGGATAGCAGTCTTATAATAGTAATGAGATGACTGCTAGGTCGTATAGACATCTTTACTTTAACTTTTTGGTCGTGCGACGAATATGTCATAATAAACTGGTCATAGGAACGTTGGCAAGACTAAACTATACAACGTTCCATTAAAGTTTTAGCAAAAAGGTCTATACGACAACGCAATAGTCATACTGTGGTCATACTAACGTTACAGTCCATTAAACGTTTTCAAGTGACCAAATGAGGTGTTTGGAAAACTTTTATATGATGTTTATATAATGTAGCAGTTCCATACAAGTTTTACAGTGACGTTTATAAAACGGCGTCTATTTTGTTTTACAGCAATCAATTTGAGACACTTAAATGACTTGGTTGTTTATTTACGACTCAAATATAACATTCATATTACGTGATGTCAATTTAACGTAATGCCCTGACTTTAATCAACCTTTTAGTCACATTTGAGTCAAGTTATGGCTTTAAAACGTCTTGGCCGCCATATTTACGGGACGTTTGATAAAATTTAATACGTAAAATGGAAGCAAAAAATCGTGGAGAAAACTTAATCGTAGTGGTGCTTTCAAAAGTAAAGTAAATCGAAATTTCCTTTTATTAAAAAGTGCAACACCAATAACCGTGGAATTAGTCACAAATGTTGAAGAAGAAAAGTGTACAACACATGAACAACAAGAAGGTTCAGTATCAATATTTATTTTATTTACTGCAAAAAATTTGTGTTTGATTTTATGAATTCAATTTTATCACTAAATATTGAAATTATTTATATAAAAGTTAATTTCATTTTTATTACAGTTGACGTTGATAAAAGTGTTCCTAGTAGGTCCGATGTGTTAACGTATGGTAAGCTTTTTCGTAACGTATTACGTTTAAAGTATATTCATGTGAGTTTCTCGATATTTTTTAAGTTATAATACAATAATGATTAAAAATTATATATTTGTTTTTCAGATAACTATACTAGTGATCATTCAGAGCTGTCAAGCACAAGAGAATCAATAATTGAATCTTCAGATACAGACGACGACAAAGACAATAGGTTTTAGGAGGATTTGAAAAAAAAGGGCTCTTGAATTTAACATTTCTCAATATACCCTCAAAAGTTTAAGTGGAATCGTGAACAAAAGACTACATAACATTGTTCCTAACGATCCTAGAACTCGTCTCAGAATAAATGAAATATTTTTTTTTTCAGGTAGCAATGGTAAATACTGGCATAATGGCTTATCTTTGCATCTACAAAAATATTAGAACACATTGATGACGTTCCAAATATAGTTTCATTTGTATTTAACCTAGATGGTCTCCCTCCTATACCTATACTTTGTCAAACTTATGAAAAAAGACATCTTTCACCAATTGTTGTTGGTATTTATGAAAGAACAGGCAAACCAAGCGACCTGGAAGCTTACTTAACACATCTTGTGACGGAGTTGAAGGATCTTCTTCAAAATCCTATGGAAATTAAAATAAACAAAGGGCTTCAAAAATCTACATTTTTTAAATTAAAGCTTTTATTTGCGCTTTAAACCATGTTTCAGAGAACAGTTACTTGAATATAATTATTAAAATGTTTTGTAATCTGCACTGAACTTTTACTACGATCAGTTTTTACCTGAAATAAATTTAAAAATAAATTATTTTGGTGAATATTGGCAAAATCAAAAAAAGGATTTTTAATTGTTTAAGGAACCCTAATAGTCAGCGGCAATGGCGTAATGTATGGTCGTCAAATAACCTTAAAACGATATTTTTGTCTTAAATACGTCATAAAGAGATAAGTGTGTGACAAAAGCGACAGGTTTTACACTTTTAGAAATAAACATATTTTATAAATAGAAAAAACATCATTTTGTTAATATAAATTTAATGTTTTAATCCAAAATTACGATGAGGCATGAAAATATGAATAGTATTTACCCCGGTATATTGTCATAAAACTTACATTCCCAATCGAACTAAACGTTATGAAAGATAACAAGATATGCATGTAAAATAATAATCAACTTTTATTTCCTATTTATTTGAAACGAAACTATAAACACGATTCGAGTCACTAACAAGAAAATTAAAAATCAGTCTTACAGGTATTGTTATTTGACTCAAATAAAACCACAATATAACGAAACGAGTCGTTGTAAAGTTTTGTTGCGACTACTGAGCGATGACAGTGGTAATTTCTTAACGTTCACACGACTTTTGAATGACGATAAGTTCATCATCTTGTGACTTTTGTATGACCATTAAACAACAATGTAGGTCGTATAAATGGGGCCCTTTTCGCGTTTAGCAAACGTTATTATAACGTTAGTGTGACCTAGCTTTTGCGAACTGTGCGCTGTAGATTACGTTTACTAAACTATTGAACGACGTCAAATTGTTAGTTGGGTACTTTGTGCGTGTAGACTGAGGCGGCACGTCGGGAAAAGTGTAGTAATGTCTCTTTATTTATTTACAGGAAATTCTGGTGAAAATTAAGTATCTACTTTTATTACTTAATTATGATCAGAATCGAGTACAGAGTGCTCTCCTGAGTATCTAAAAGGACATTGGGCATCTTTGTATGAGACACTTACCTACGGCGAACTAAAATTAAATTAGTTCTGGTGGATAGGCAATTAAATCTAATTTACAATGGTAAAGGTCCCACATCTGTGGGTCGTGGGAATAAGGAGATAAAAAAATATTTAAAATGTTTGTTTTTTTACTGTTTTGTGCCATAATTAAAAGGAAAAAGGAATAAAAAAACATGTTTTCTCTTTACTTTTACTCCGCCGCATCCAAATCTAAAATAGTTTCGTCGAAAACCCACCAAGTTCAATATTCACAAGAATTATTAAAGACAACGATAATTGTCACAATCTATCGTTCCTGGGAAAGGAAAATAGGCGACGACTTTCACTATCCAAATTGCAAGTTGGAACACAACACTTACGGAATTGATGCATCGTGTAAGTTAGTCACTGTAACTCGTAGATAGCTAGCAAATGGATTATTAAGATCTCAACTCAAAGTTTTAAACCGAGGAGCAAACAAAATAATCCGGCGTCCTACAACTAACCACGAGAAACAAACAGCGAGCGACTTACCGTTGCTGACCTGATTGATCTGTTGGATGTCAAGAGGTTGATACTTTTGACAGTGAAAACAAAAACTTACAAACGACAGCAGCACCGTGTGTAAACTATGGAACTAAAACTGTCACAATCCTGGACTGCGATGTAGCTGCGCAACTAGCTACCTGCGCAAGCGTAACATTACCAAGTTTTAAGACAGTGGGCGAGAGCGAGAACAAAACATACACATCAGCTTGTCGGACTTAGTCAGGTTGGCTTTACGAAATATCACGTAGTGATATTTTAACATCCTGAGCGGTCATATTTATTAATTAGGAAAAATAGTCGACTTAAAATATGATTTTTAATTTTACTCATTATTTCCATTTTCCCGTTGTAATGAATTAAAATAACTACACAATATTCAATATGATTGGCAACACTATTTAAAATAGTTTAGCTTTATGTTCGCGACTTTCAAAAAAGCAGGTAAAAAACGCCCAATGTTCTTTGTCACCAGTCACCCTGTAGAATGTCACGCATTCTCAAATTATTTGAACTAAATAAATGTATGAACTTATTCAATTTATTCTTACTAAGTATGTTTTGGTATTCGATAAAATATTAGATATAGTATGTTTTAGAGCTTTTTGTTAATAATTGCGTTTCATTGTTTTTGTAAAACGAAACGCCAATCCTTTGACTTATTTTGCCATTGGTTTTTTACACATTTTTTATGACGTTAAAGTAAATTAGTGGAATTAGTAGAAGCAGCAGGCCGCCATGCAAGGTTTAAATTAATTACTTGTTACGTCGTCGTTGGCTAGATAAAACGACTATTTTTGTAAATGTATCAACGTTGCCTAGCCACCCATTACAGTCAAACAGTTTGTAGGCGAAACGAACAGTTTTCATGATATTGAAACCCGCCATTACTAAGGCCTGAATTTTCAATGGTCAAAATAAAAGTTAACAAATGAATAAAGTATAACTTGACAGTTCAAGCTCGTTCTGTGTCATTGTCATACAATAATAAAAAATCTATAACAACATAATAATATTTCTGACACTCACACAACATTATCTAGCCCAGATTAAGTTTCTTAAAGAACTTGTGTTATGGATACTAGATAACTGATATACTTAAGAAATATATAAACATACATATTGAATAAATACATATTTTTTATTAGAATAAACTTAAATAAACATATAAACATCCATGACTTGACGATTAATATCTGTGTTCATCACACAAATATCCGCCGCCGCCGGGATTCGAACCCAGGACCTCTGGCATAGAAGGCAATGTATGTTACCGCTACACCAGCCGGTCGTCAAGTCTCTCTCCATCACTACAATTATAATGCCTCCAAATTTGTCAAACGTGACATCAGCCTCTGGTGTTCTGCCTACCCCATAAGGGACACAGGCATGAAGTTATGTATGTATGTATGTACATAATTCAGCTGAATAATAATTTATTCATTAGATACCTTTTATCCGACGATTGAAAAATCAGGCCTACAATAAATCTGAAGTGTATATTTGTGTGAAAGACCTTTTCTCAAAAACTGGCTAGGAATTTATAAATTTATTTTATCGAAGTTATCAATCAATCAATATATATAAAACTGTTCCGTTACTGACTGAGTGACTGAGGTACTGCTGAGGTACTGAGTGACTGACAGACAACGTACAGCCGTAACTACTGGGCAAAGAGAGCTGAAATTTGAAACATACATTGTTTAGAGGATGTAGGGGTGCACTAAGGAAGGAATTCCCGAAATTCCTACGGGAACGGGAAATATACGACTTTTTAGTTTGTATGAAAAATCTTATTCCTTGAGTGCACCGATGTGAACCTTGGTGTAAAGGTTTTTTAATATGTGTCTGGTTGTGTTATGAAAGGAATTCCCGAAATTCCCACGGGAAGGGGAAATATATGATGTTTTAGTTTGTATGAAAAAATCCCATCCCTTGAGTTCACGGATGTGATACTTGATATAAAGGTTCCTCAATAAGTGTCTGTTTGTATTATGGAAGGAATTCCCGAAATTCCCACGGGAAGGGGTTGGACATTTTAGTTTGTATGAAAAATCTTATTCCTTGGGTGTACGGATGTGATACTAGGCATGAAGGTTCTTCAAAGAGTGACTGGTTGTGTTACAAAAAAAAATCCCAAAATTCCCACGGGCACGGGAAATATATGATTTTTAGTTTGTGTGAAATAAACTTATTCCTTGAATGCATGGGTGTGATACTTGGTATAAAGGTTCTTTGCAGTGGGTGTCTGGTTGTATAGTTTCTGAAATTTTCACGAGAAGGGTAGTTAAGCGCATACGAAGTTGCGGGATAAAGCTAGTTTTTTATAAAAATACAGCTACGGTGTTGAAAGTTATGCGGGTGAAAGGATAAAGAAGAAACGGAACAACCTGCCCTAGTAAATGCTATCCAGGCATTAAACGCGTTAGCAAACCTTGGTTGTCTCTAATTAAAAGCACTGGCTGTCCCTTACTTTAACCGAAAATATACCTATATTTATTATTGCTATGGTAATGATGAATAATTGACGAGGTCAAGAACAAAACCTCACTTTTCCACTTTTTCATCGTTTTGGTAAAACAATAAAAATTAATAATTTTAATTTTACACACTATGTGCCAATACTAAATTAAAATGTACCTTTTTTACTTTCTTTTTTATGCTGTTGGTTTACAATAAAGAATTTATTTATTTATGAACAAAAATTAATTATGCTATTTTAATTTTAGTTATTTAGACAAACATTATTTAAAGATGTACTAGGTATATTATTAGATTTAGAGATTTTTCATTATTAAAGTTCTTTTTTGATGAAAATTATAGAGTTTGAATTCACAGATCCGGAATAGACTTTATTAATGTTGCCAGACTACACACTTTTAGACACACTTTTAAAGTAACCTGGGAAATTTATCCCGTACCATAAACTGTAGAAAAAAAATTTGGACCGAACAACTCTACTCGGCTACATACCTACAACATTATCTCGCCCAAAATTAGTTCCTTATCGAACTTGTGTTTTGGATACTAGATAACTGATATACTTAAGAAATACATAAACATAGATTCTATTTTGAATATATACCTAAATTTTAGAAAATAAACTTTAACAAACATAAAAGACATGTCTCGATCGGAGCAGTTGGAATTTCTTAATTAAATAATAAAAATAAAAATACTATAGAAATAATCTGTATCTACCATTGTACTTTTATTTATTTTATACTAATTATAACAAGTATAGGATAAATAAAACAACTCTCTAAATCAAAAACAATCAACTTAGCATTTCGGCTCGTTCGACACCGTCTTATTTTCAACAAATAGCTTTTAGCGCCATCTGTTGTCGGATAGCTGTACTAAAAGTCCATTGTCATGACTAGACGTAGACTTCAAACTCTAATTAGAATCCCGGCTTATTCACAACTAAACCTAAAATAAAATATAATTTTAATGTATAAAAATATTTTTTAATTGCTGAAAATCCAATAACCAACCAAATTGTTTCGATATATTTTTTTCTTAGCTTCTAGTATCTATTGTGATAGGTATAACTTAAATGCTACCTACTTAAATAGGTCTTGTGTTCAATTTCTTCCTAAAGTATCAAATTCTTTGTTTAATTAGCATTTTGTAAACTTCCAATTGCAATTTGTAGTTAACACGATGTTGATTTAAAAGAAATAAATTATAAGTAGGTAGGTAGATTGTAAATAAGTTCAAATCAAATCAAACCAAATCATTTTATTTGTACGAATATAGGATACATAAGATGTTTTATAATGATAACATAAATTTAGCTCGTGCCATAATCTACCATTGAGGCGTGTTCATAGTTATTTTTAGTATGTCATTTTTTACAGAGTCAGTTACACAGTCATTTTAACGATTTGTGTATAGGTCCAAACATGATAAATAGGTAGTTAAAATACAATTTAATTCGTTTTTTACCTACTTGAATTCTTTGTCATTGATGTAGTCTATTACAGTATAATAACATTTGTCTGCTAAAAACCCTTTCAATCTGTATTTAAAGCTATTATAGTTATTAATTTCTTTAATGGATTTTGGTAATTTGTTATAAATAGTTGGGGCTATCCCAAAGAAACTTTCAGCAAACAGTGCAGTACTCCTGGAAGGAGCACAAATAGTATCCTTGTGTCTTTTACTATTCAGTTTTCCAAATAAGTTGAGATTCTTTTTTACAAATAGGGCTGTTTCCAGTATATAGAGGCATGGGAAAGTCAGAATTCTAAACTTTTTGAAATAGGGCTCACAGGATTGAGTGCTTTTCAGGTTATATATAGACCGTATACAACGCTTTTGGGCTTTAAAGATTTTTCCGTGGAATTTCCCCAAAATATGATTCCATATCGTAACACCGATTCCACGTATGCGTAATATGCCGATAATACGGATGTCTCGTTGACTACTTTCAACAATTTACGTAGTGCATATGAAAATTTATTAACTTTGCTACACGCAGTCTCTATATGCTCTTTCTATTTTAGATTAGAGTCAACTATTAATCCTAAGAATTTCGTACATTTGATTTCTTTTATTTCTTGTCCGCAAAAGTCAATATTGAATGATGTTGAGTTATTATGTCTGTTTGAAAATTTAATTATATTGGTTTTATTCACGTTTATTCTTAGATTATTTGTGTGCAGCCAGTTCATTACTTAAGTCAATGTAATTTGGATGTCATTTTGAGTTTATTTATGTCTTTATTGCAGAAGATTAAAGTACAGTATCTGCAAATAATACCATGGGGTGTGTAGTTATACTGGGGAAGTCATTAATGTATATCAGAAACAATAACGGCCCTAAAATACTACCTTGAGGAACGCCGTGTTTGACTTCTCTGTATTTGGAGAGAAAGTAAGTTTCTGTAAGAGAATGTTGGCACATTCTGGTTATTTTGGTAGCTTGTGTCCTATTCTCAAGATTTAATTTAAACTAGGTATAATTCAGCAGCAACAAACGTGCCGACGAAGCTCCTACTTTTTTTACAGTAATGTCTATTATAAACATAAACTTCATTGGGGGTAGGATACCGTCAGGCTCCGACTGGTTAGGGACCACCCTTCATATAAAAATATCTGCCGCCCAATATTACAGCTCCGGCGGTGATTTGTTCCGGTGATATTTTATCTAGAGGCAGGTCTTTCCTTGCCCCGTGTGATATCGACGTCGACCTCATCTTCACTTAAAATTATATAAAAAAAAATTACCTAATATAAAAAAAAAAAACAACAAACCACATTTATACAGGGTCCGCATATAATAGTCAATTATATTTTAATAGCAGATTAGGCATGATGAGTGGATATGAATTTCGAAAAAAAAGTTTTTTTTGAAATATTTTTCACAAATTAAAACTTCCAAATTGTTCTCTGTGAGTAAAATATACGATAAATCTACATTTTATAACTATACAAAATTGGATGGACACGTTTTTATTGCTTGTTGTGTAGTCATAAACTACAGATCAAACTTAAATTTTGATCACTAAGAAGAATTTTGAAACTTTAATTTATGAAAAATATTTTGGTTTTCGTAACTATGACCCACTCATCAGTCTTAATCTGCTATTAAAATATTATTAACTATTATATGTCAACCCTATATAGTTTTACCATCTCTTCAAGCTTGAAAAAAGCCAGTACGTTTTACGAAGGTATCTCAGATATACATACATAACTTCACGCCTGTATCCCTAATGGGGTAGGCAGAACACCAGAGGCTATAAAACCATCTGATGTCACGTTTGATAAATTTGGATGAATTATTATGATGGAGAGAGACTATTGAAGTGACAGGAGGTCATGCTATCGAACGCAAAAACGCCAATAAAAAGTCCCTTAACTGACTTTTATAGTATGCCGAGGAAGAGAAGCAGCTGGCACATTATATGTTTTTCTTTCGGTCCCAGCCCAGCACCCAGCTTTATTATGTTTTATTATAAAGTAAGGATGAGGTCTATACCTACTGACTCAAAGAAAATATCAGTACTTTACCACAAGAAAAGTTTGTTTGGCCATGCTAATCTCTTAAACTAATATTAGGATTTGTGGAATATCAAGTGACAATCAATATGTAGGTCTACTAAATTGGTTTATTTTTATTAAATGTGGAATTGCTGTTTTACTTTGAAAATACTGATGCTGCTCGGGTGATGTGTAAGTTCCTTAAAAACGTGGCCTACTAGATTTAAATACCAATTCAAGTTTGATTTAAAAAACCAACTAGATTCTTTCCAAAGGTACCTACAGAACACATAGCTTACTAGATCTTATATAAAATTACGAATATGAGTAGTACGAATCGTTTATCACTGCCTCAATATATAGAAAATCATAAATTGCATACCTACTTTTCTAGGAAATAGCATAAACACTAAAAAGTATAAATGAAAAACATATATAAGGCGTTCCAATACCTATATATAATTATTAGCTTCAACACTGGTTATGATTCTGTCATAGGTTCCAATAAGACCCGAATATCTTGAATTCACTGATTTAATGTGTAAAATCTTATTATACCTATATATATATATATATAATAAGATTTTACTTCCATGCTGGACTGGGAGTGAAAGAAAAACATAGAATGTGCCAGCTGCTTCTCTTCCCGGGCATACTGTAAAAGTCGGTTAAGGGACAGAGGTTTTATTGGCATTTTTGTGGGCGATAGGCTGACCCCTTTCACTGCAATAGCCTCTCGCAATCATTATAATACCTCATTAGTCAAACGTGACATCAGTTGGTCTTATAACCTCTGATGTTCTGCCTACCCCATAAGGGATACAGGCGTGAAGTTATGTATGTATGTATGTATATATATATATAAAATCTAATAACCTGGGTAACAAGTAGAAGTATTTCAATTTAAACAATTGTACTCAAATAATAATTTCGTTGCGAGCCATAATGCAACCGACAGATACACTTATGATATTTGCAACCTAGGGGTTACAAATTAATAAAACTTCATGAGATCATTTTATAATCTTTTTTTTATAGTCACTTATAAAAAAAAAAAAAGATCAAAAGTAATTGGATTTCATGAGGGCATCGTGTACGGTTTTAGATGATTTACTATTTAAACCGCCGTATTACCGTATTACTAGATAGTGTAGGGAAAAAAGGTGCAGTTTATAATAATACAGAGGAACAAAATATTTGTGCATTTCATCAGTTAACTTAAAATATTACTTTTGACCGTAAGAATTTCTTGATAAAATGTAAACTTTGAATGATCTCAAGAGCAGGGAAAAGAAAAAATAAGTACCTACTTTTTCTTTTTTTTACTTTGAATTTTTGACAATCTTTGTAATGCCACCACTACAGCTATGAGTCTCTCCCCTGACTGACGGCCAGGAGGTATAGGACATAAATCACCGACCTGGCTCAGTGCAGGTTGGTGGATGTCAGAATTTCCGACAAACCCTAACGACTACTGTATACAAGAAGTATACAGCACCCGGGACCGACTACTGTATATGCCCTCGTAATCGTGCCATTATAATCTAGGTAGGTACCCGAAAATATATGTATTTTCAAATATTTTTTCAGGAATTTACTTTTTTATTCATGATCAAATAATTCTATGACGTGATTTAAGCAAATCGTAAAAAGTACATGTGTATGTCCTTATTTTAGTATGTCCTTTAAAAAGTACCTATGTTCTTATTTTCCAAAGTTATTTTTAACGTAATTTTATTTTTCCTTGTTTATTCAAACGAACTAACAACGTTGTGTCATTCAAAAAAATATTAATTTCGCATTATGTCCTTTTAGCGCCATCTATTGGGGATTAGCTCATACGATCGATTTCACATAAAGAAGTACGCTTAAAAAACTCTAGGTGTCGTGATTAAAGCATCACAAGAAAACGGATAGATGTCACTGTTTTCAATTTGTTCAAATACAATTTCTAATTCGTGGAAATAAATTTTCTTGAAAATGTAGTTATTTTGACTTATTTTAGCCTATTATAATTACAGATTCATTTAAATTTACGTTTCTTAGGGAAAATTGCTTGAATTAAATGTAGAAGAACCATAAGTACCTATCTCTTAATCTGTTTATCCCAGTAGCGTATTTCGTCAACACTTAAATTTTACATAATTACCTAGATGGATGCTGAAAATGTGCAAAATAAAGTTTCAAACTTGTTGCCGTTACTGTTTACTTTTTTAAATTTATCGGATGGATTGCATGATATTGAGCATTAAAAAAAATAATCAGCAACGTGTTTTCTCTTGAATTATTAATAAGTCGACAAACTAACTAGGTAGGTACTTACACTCAAATACCCTTTTTATTAATATACCGGATTAAAATATCGACAGCTTTTTGTCAAACGTGACATCAAATGGTTTTATAGCCTCTGGTGTTATTGTGCCTTCCCCATAAGGCGTGAAGTTGTGTATGTAGATACAGAATATATATTTTATTCTGATATAATCTTCAACCAAATTAAATAATATAATATTCTTATTTGATTTGTGACCACGGTCTGCCTAGTCCGCCTGGCTTGCTACCACTCTTCATATACCTACAAGGTACTTTAGGTAGGTACCTAAAGTTTTGTTACTTTTATTTTGTTTATTTATTTTAGTGATTTATTCTAGGCATGAAGAGTCAGTTCCTTCCTTGACTCATGTGCTGCTATTGACCTTATTCGGCACCAACATGGTCAAAGTGGGTTTTTTTAGAAAAAATAATAGCTCAAACTTTTTGTAAACGCGTTTTAAAACAGTAGGGTAAAAAGGTAGGTAAAAAAAAGTACGATAAAGAGGCAGATAATTAGGTTACTAAAAATACAGTACTTCTAGATATTTATTTAAACTAATCGTAATAAACTAGTATATTTATTTAAAGGAAGTCGTCGTGGCGCCGTGGTTACTGTGCATATCAAACGATATCGCAGATTAAGCGCGCTCGGTGCGGCCGGTATTAGGATGGGTGACCGCCGACCATTCATTTCTCACGACGACTTAAGCATCGGTCCTGGGTGCTGTATACAGTTGTCGTGAGGGTTTGTTAGAAGCCATTTCGGCACCCTGAAATATCTGACATCCACCAACCAGCACCGGGCCAGCTTGGTGGATTACGGCCTTAACCTCTTCATCACCCAGAGGAGAGACTCATAGCCCTGCAGTGGGCTCATTACACGGAGTTGTGATGATGATGATGAATCGTATTATATATTTTACTAATCCTTCTACTTATATCAAGAGTTAAATTGAGTTTATCGGTCTATGTAGGTACCTACTTACAAGGTAAGGTAATCTGTTTTGAAAAGACTTTTCAGAATAATAACTGTGTTTCCGATAGTCAACGAATGCGGAGTACCTATTAAAAAAACCGACTCCACGTCAAAACTTTGGTTGAGTTGAGAATGTCATCAACGTAAACATTCTTCGAAATCATACATATTTTCTCAAAAGATTGAAATTTTCAATGAAGTACTAAACCAATTTAAATGAAATTTATATGGGACCTACTATGAAGTATCTTCTATCATATGAAGTAATAATTTTCAAAATCAATCCATAATTGTCCGAAATATCGAGTAACAAAGACACAAAAAAAAACATACAGACGAATTAAGACCTCCTCTTTTTTTTGGAAAAGTGAGCTCTCAAGCTTCTTCTTTACATTAAACATCAGAGAATATTGTCAAGAGTTGACGTCAAAGCACTTCTTCCTGTCACGTCTGTAGGACTTTAACGTTGACTAGCAACCACGGCGTCACGTGTATTGACCAAAACAAATTTTGCTATGCGGTGGCCTCAAGAACCGTAGCGTGGTGGACTGAGCCAAGAAACAGCTGGCCTGGCGGCTGCCTTGGAGTTCCCATGGACTGCATTCTATCGTGGAAGCATCAAATTGACCCTGTTAGAGGAAGTTCGCTGCAGTCGATAAGCTTAAGTGGTCAATTCGCAAGAAAACACATGTTCTTTACAAACATATAGAAAATATTGTCTTAAGTTTTCACGATTCACAATTTAAATAAAACTACTTTTTAACCGGATTAATCGCGTATAATTTATATTGCAAGATTGACTGTGGCTGTGGGCTTTCCTACATTGGTCAAACTAAAAGAAGTGTATCAATCCGCGTTAAAGAACACATAGCTGACATTTAAAACCAAAGAGCAACCAAGTCTGCAGTTTGTGAGCATTCCATAGACAAGCCCAACCGCTACTTAAGGTTTGACTCTGTGAAAGTTCTATCTAGGGAGAAACATTACATACCTAGAATGATCAGAGAAGCTATTGAAATTAAAAAACACCCTATTTTTAACAGAGAAGATGGTTGGAAACTATCACCAGCATGGGACCCTATTCTCAGAGATTCAACAAACAGCACGACCTGAAACTCAAAACACTGTCAGCTCATTTTGTGTTAACCCTGAACGCTACGCTCGAAGACTGAAAAATAGATGGAGATGATGTAGGTATAACTTTTTCCACTATCAATCTAACGCCTGACACCTCAGTCGCTCGTGACCACGGGGTCTGCAAATATACCGAAACGTCGAGTTAAAATGTAAAATATAAATTATACGTGATTAATCCGGTTAAAAAGTAGTTTTATTTAAACATATAGATATAAAAAAAGACCTTTAAATTTTCGTCGTAACTTTTAGGTCACATAGAAATAAATCTTTATCAAATAATATGCTCTAAGCGACGCTCTACATTCCTCTGATTTCTTTCATTAATCGAACAAAGTGCATGCAGCAACCTCGAATTTCTGACCATCTCAGAATTTCACAGTGCCAAAAACAATAGAATTTCTTCTAATTATCTGTATGAGATTACTTTAGACCCTAGGTTATATCACTTATTTACACATAATTAGTATCATAATATATACCTATTTGTACGGGATATTATGAGCATGAGTGTATTTTGCTGGCCGAGTAAGTCCAGAAAAATGTTTTTTGTATTTTTTAAGTAACAGAGAAAAAATGTTTTATCTAAATAAACAACGTCAGACTTATTTTAGAATAAATCACTCTGAGTTTAGATAAAATTTATTTTAATTGTAATGTTTTTCATAAAACACCCTGGCAAATAATTCAATGCAGTAAAATGACAGATCCAGTGTGATCACTTTCGGGAACAAAAAACAGTGAATGAATGTAATTATTTTTTAAATAATAATATCTTAATGTATGAAAAAAAAATATTTTGACTCACCAAAAATTTCTTTTTTATGGTGCTGTTAGCGAAGGGTTTCTTGAAATTTGATTTTTAACGACAAAACGACTTTAAAAACCAAGAAGTCATCAAATCGATTTTACTTCTACCCTAACCATTTTAAAGCACTAGCTATGTTTGGTTATTAATTATTTTCATTAAAGATACCTACATTCCACAACTCAAATTCAACTAACTGTTTATAAATTTCTTTAAATGTTTATGCAAAACGAATGGCAAATGCTCGTTCGTTCAATCACTCTCATTCAGTACCTACTTACACTGCGAAGTTTTTAACTGGTATCATTATTTTTCTATTTGACATTTCCAATTGTCAGTTTACTGCATTGCAGTATAGTTTACCTTAATATATGTAGGTATAACTTCTCGCCTGTATCCCTTAATATGGGGTAGGCAGAAACCATGTGATGTCACGTTTGACGCGTTTGGAGGAATTATAAAGATGGAAAGAGACTATTGTAGTGACAGGGGGTCAGCCTCCCGCCCACTACAACGCCAATAAGATCTCTGTCCCTTAACTGACTTTTACAGTATGTCCGGAAGAGAAGCAGCTGGTACATTCTATGTTTTTCTTTCGCTCTCAGTGCAGCATGGAAGAGATATTACTCTTATTACAATTATGAGGTGTTATGGTGTTATGGGAGGCTTTTTTGTGGGCGATAGGCTGACCCCCTGTCACTGCAATTGTCTCTCTTGACTATTATAATGCCTCCAAATTTGTCAAATGTGACATCTGATGGTTTTATTACCTCTGGTGTTCTGCCTACCGCATACGGGATACAGGCGTAAGTATGTAGGTATGTACAAATATTAAAATTCGGATGGATGTAGGTATGGATGTTTATTTCTCCATCACGGCAGATTGACTTAACGGATCTTGAAATAAAATGTTATTATACACAGAAATAGTTTAGTCTTAAAAAGCACAAAGGTACTGGACGATAGCGATAGCTAGAGCGACAACGGCGTGGGCAGCGACTCAGGCAGCGATATTCGAGACACGATAGAAAGTATTGAGTTTGTATGAAACCGCGACAGATCGCTCGAGCGCCCGCTGGGCGTCGAAAACGGCCCAGATTCCCCGCGTCACTGCCCGCGCCGCTGTCGCTCTCGCTGTCGCTCGCTGCCGTCCAGTTTGCAGCCTTACAGGCTAGATTTGTTTCAAGAATTTAATTTTACACTTTGACACACTTATTTACGCTATTGCTTTTCAAAATGTCTTCGTCAGAAGAGATCGTCTTTCGATGATAAGGCCTCATATGGTGCTCTTTATCTAAATAAAATTGTTATTATCTATAAAATAAAAACCAAGCAAGGTGTAACTTTTACCTATAGCTCGTATTTAAAACAAAAGAAATACAATGCAGAATTTGAAAAGTTTGCTTGTCTATTAATTTTTAATTTGATTTACCTACGAAACAATAAGATACGCCTACAAATACCTAACTGAGATATCAGACAACGTAATAAAACATGGAGCGTTTTCGCCTACTAAAGATTTCTATTTTTAGGGACAATGACCGAAAAACGACCATATGTATATAGACGCCATTTTAAGTAAGTCCCACACAAAATAATATCAAAACAAAAATATCTTTAGGATACCTAATTTAATTTATACTACTTACACCTAATTCGTTATATCTATTTCAGGTAAATATTTCTCTTTCACATAAAAAAAAAAACGATTGCAAAATTCCTATAAGAAATATTAACCTCTCATATCCCACCGGGTGATGATTCTACACATTTGAATCAGAACGTATATTACCCCCACGCTACGCTTGACCAATGGGCAGTAGTATCACGACGAAGCCCCGCCCATCGGTCAGTGCGAAGAATAGTCATACGATCACGGATTTTTAGACAAGTGTGAGTGTTAAGTGTTTGTAAAAGTGATCGGGATATTGATTTGTGCTTTTAGTCAGTTTTATTTAATGCTTTATGATGTTAGTTAACGAAGTAATTCGTTCTATTTCTTATTGACGGTTTGTGTAGGTACAGTGAACATTAACTATTCTTATTTTGAGAGTTACGTAGTTGTTTTCATGTTTGCTTGCAAGTAAAAATTAGTAAATCTTAACATTCGTTTACATTTATAAATGAGGACATTAACTGTTCCTAATTGCAAATTTTAGATACCTAGTTAACATTTGATATCCAAATAATGTCAAGAATAAAAAATACATACTTAAACAATAATATGGACATAACCAATAAGCATAATTTATACTGCTTACCATATTTTATATTTTTTACAACCCTGATGACTTACCTTGTTGTGAAATTTTGTCATATAGATAAGTTCATTGACCGTCAGGCCTTTACAAACATAAAGACTAACACATGCATTATTATTTTATATTATATACCTACGCATACGCACCATCACTTTAATAATAGTTTGACCATCTGCTATGAAATAACAATGCTATTTTTTGCAACTGCATTTTTGCAAAACATAAAGGGGCAATTTCAAGAAAAACTGGTTTGAGTTTTGATTCATAAATTTCAGTTGAGTGTTATCTTTGCATATTATATTTGCGAATTGATTTTTAAATGCTAGATCAAATTACAAACTGTACGTTTAAATTTATAAAGTGTAGGTAGATATAATAATAAAATAAATTTCTTTATACCTATGTGAAATTTCATATTGAACCAAAGTTCATTTCCTACTTAGGTATAAAATGTACTTTGGTGGTTGATAACGCAGAAGAGTAGGTAGTTGATAACAAACTCTGCATTTGATTATGTTATGGGTATTGCAGACCCGTTATTTTCTATACCTGTTATTGTGTTTGTCCAAAGAAGTTACAATTTTGGTTTTTAAATATTAATAAAGTTAAAATTTTGTTGATTTAATAGACTTATATGATTTTATCATTAGTATTAGAGTATTCAAAAGTACGTACCTATATCAATCTAAGTAATTAAATGTAAGAGAAAATACCTTCTGCGTGTTATAATATAAGTAGGTATATGTAGGTATTACGGTACTTTTAATCATATGTTTAAAATAGGTATGTTACTTATAGGTATAAAGTTTAAAGGATTATTACCTAATAATTGTTATCAAGATAATAAAATAACTATAATTTATCTTTTCCTCATAAAAATACAAAGAATATGAAAAACTAATAAAATATTCACAATATCGAAATTACCAGACAATAACTCACCGACACATCAACACTGACATAAAAATCATAATAGCCGCGGACATATGTTTCACAATAAATAATAAATTTTATTATCAAAAATACCATTTTTTATCCCACAATACACACGCGCCTCGCAAGGGGTTATAATTTTAAGGAGAAACAGGGAAATGGGTCAGATAGGTCATTTGGCCCGCTCGCCAGGGGAGGGTTAAAACGCCCTAATAAATGGTCAGTCCGACCGGTATTGTGAGTTGGAGGGTTAAAACTTGTTTTAAACGTAATATACAGCTCGGTTTTTACTCCATATAATGCAGTGTAGGTAAATTGCAGAATTATAATATTGTTACAAAATTATACTTTATCTGTACTCGTGCGTGATAGGTAGAGTCATTACTCAGATCTAACCATAATAAATAATATTTAGTAAGTACTTACAAAGGTTTGCAGGTAATGTTTGTATTTTATTAACTTAATAATATAATAAATCTGAAGAGTTTATTTGCTTATTTGAAAGCGCTTATATCGGAAACTAAGTCTGTTTTGAAAAAAATATGACTAATTGCGATGTTACTTTATACTCGTATTAAAGTATAATACCTTTATACATATAATATTAAATAACCTACAGGTCCAATAAGTATTGAAAAGATTTTAAGAATTTTAGAAGAAAGTTGACCTCATTGAACATTACCCAAACATGTCTGGTTAAACAAGGAGTCAAACATATTCATAACTGAAAGGAGTTTTATTCTGAGTAAAATAACTTTCAGATATTGCAACATTGTGAAGATAAAACCCAAATTACAGTGCTTTGATATCTACTAAGTATGCTCAGTAAAAAAAAAGTACTCTGAAAGTTAAGGCTAAGCTAGCAATAAAATCAAAAGTTGATCTCGTCTCTAAACAGCTTTAAATCACAAAATAAGTCCTTCATACAATAAAACTGCAACTAATTAAGCTTCTAAACACCCGACCAACACTTAACGTTCAAAATCTTCATTAAACCTCATTCAAGAGAATGTAATCAAAGCAATAGAACAAATAAGTGAACATAGTTATCTAAAAACCACCCTAAATTGAAACCCGCTGCCTCCCCTAAACTATAGAGATTTGTACAAAACGAGCGAAGGTGTAATTCGTGAGGGGTCTAAATTAAATGGTTGCGTTCCGTTACAATCCGAATCAAAATTCAAAACCAGGCGCTCTCTTAATCCTTGCTGAGGATCACAATAAAAGGTAATACATTTTAAGTCCTGCGCACCTGTTGAGAGATTATAGGCCTTATTGTAAGGAGAAAGGTTTTAGAATATCTTGGGATATGCAAAAATAAGATTATCCAAGCGAAAGTAGAAGGTGAAAGGGAGATATTTTGAGGTAAAGCTCTGTTCACAGTATGCTTCGTACTATGAATAATACGTTTTTTCGTTTTTTAAAGTATCTAAAATAATAGTAACTCTATTACGTCATAGCGTAGGTAGATTCCAGTAAGGGATATGTATAACAATTATAAGTATTTGCATACTATCATCTTTATTAACTTTTTTACCAGCTGTAGCAACCGGCTCCACTCAGGTGCTGTTTGGGCTGAAACTGTTGCTGTCTCGAGTTGAAGTCTTTGAAAATCGAATTGTTCACCGACTTCGTAAACAAAATCGTGATAACTAAAAAAAATATAGAACAATCAGAATCGTCAATAAACACGTGATTTGAAACGGGAGCCACCATGATGACGTCACGCGCTGTGTACGATGGGCTGATGCCATCCTCAAATTACTTATTGTGCTTATTATTTTTTGAATTTCTAAAATAGTAATTTCTGGTTTTTTACTTTATTTATTTATTTTTCTTTATTGAATACCATTACAAAGTGAATACAAACAAACTGGATTATATTATTTTTGAATAAAAATTGGCGGTCTTCCAGACAACCCGGTTTATAGAACTTGTGAAATTTGAGTTCGGATTAGATTTTGTGATTCTTAAAATTTTTTTGAGAAGGTTTTTTTCATTCCTACCTACGCGATAAACTCGTGTTAAAACAGTTCGTAATTTAAAATTAGGAGTCGTGTAATCTACAATATGATATTTTTGAAACAAAATGGTTTATTTTAATATGGTTTACCTACTCGCGTTCGTCTTTAATCTCACCTGATATTGGTGACTCTGAGGTTCTGAAGGATAGGTACCTATACTTTTTCTGGAACAGGTCTTATCTTCATATAGGTATCAAGAGTGATCGCTAGCCAGGCTGTCAAAATAACTCTAGGTTAAAAAATGTAAGTATTTCAGTTGATATCATATAACATAATATTAAATTTATAAAATAAATGTTAAAATTTATAGAAACCTGTCGATTATTCAAAAAATATTAAACATATTTTCAGAAATTATACCCAAAAAATATATTTATAATTTCTTTAAGTACCTACCTACGTACTTAATCCTTGTAATATCGACTAATTAAATGATGAATCGGTAAAATAACACAAATTTAAGTAGAGTGAATTTTTAGCATTGTAAATTAAAAATACTTAAGTTTCTTCTTCAAATAACTCTGAATATTTCATACAAAAAGCTATCGCTTCTTCAAAATATGCTTGAAAAAGGGATGTTTTACAAAAAAGTATAAATATAACTTAAAAGGTAGGTACTCCAAAGTTAAGCATAAGATATTATTTCAGGAACCCACTAAAAAGTTAGTCTAATTTTAAGAATGTTTTTTCCGATAGTATTTTCTCTGTGGATTTGATATAACACCTCCTTGACAGAGGTACCTATACAATTTTAATTGTGGTGAATTAAAATTTTCTAATATCATGTCCTTTATTTATTTTTATTTATTTAATTAATTCTCACAGAACCAACAGCACTTTAGATTACAATAGAAAGAATCAGATACATAAAACTTACTGCCAATAAAAGGTTCACAATTTTTAGACATATTTTTCCTTATACTTATTTGCTTGGTGGTAGGATCCCTTCTGGGTCCGACTGGCTAGCGACCACCCTTTATACAAAGTCTGCCGCCAAATGTTACCGCTCCGGCGGTAATGTGTTCCGGCAATATTGTATAAAGAGCCAGTTCCTTCCTAAACCCGTGTGCTTTCATCTTCGACCTCATCGTCACTTACCATCAGGTGAGATTGAGGTCAAACGCGGGTTTAGTCACTTATAAAAAAAAAAAAAAAAGAGTAACACAGGCAACAAAACATCTTAATAAAGTTCACACAGCCAAATACTGGTATAGACGTTAAATACGCCATTATAAATAATATAAAAAAAAAGGATTATATGTACATAAATGCACCACCTATGTATGGGTGCCACAGCCCATAGGCTATGCAGTGGATGGATACTTTACGTTACAGTTTTTCAAGTCTTTGATTGTATTGAAGGTGATGGTGAATATTTAGAATATTACAAAATTCAATAATTATATAACTATAAATTTACTTATTTGAATATAGAATGAAGATAAATTGTGTAACTTACTTATTTTTGATTACAGTATGCAGTTAATCATTTGTTTTTTTATTTATAAGCGTCATGATATACACAGCTTTACCACCCAGGTGATGGCCGGCAGTAACCTCTGGCCTCAGTCATTTGTGTTGGCAATTACCAAAGCGATTTGTCGAGCCGCACGTAGCGCGTCACACTAAACATAGCTAGGTAACCTCCCTTTGTTCATTCTCAGCAAATTATGGGGAAAATTAAGATAAAGTTAAATAAAGATGTTTTATCTGTTTTATTAATTGTTTAGTTGAAGCAGTGACCACGGTGTCCGTGAATATACTGGAACGTTAAGATGAAAAATGAAACGCGATTATATCGGGCTGAAGTATATATTTTTTTAATATATACTCAGCCCATCCATATTTTATAAAAAAAAAAAAAATATAATGTATTGAATATATTATATATACCTAGTCGGGTCATAAGTTCTGTCAAAAACTTTTAATGTTATTACTGATACACCTTTAGACAATTACTTAAAAATTATATATTAAATGAAAGGTTATTAAATGTACAATATAATTTTAATTACATTATTCGAAATGCCCTCCCCCATTTTGGACACATGTCCTTAATCTACGCGGCCAGTCATCGATCGCTGCACGCACCACATTCATATCTATTTCTGCCGCTGCTTTAACCAGAGATGCACGCAGAGACTCCAAATTTTGGTGAGGTTTAGCACAGACTTTCTCCTCCAAATATTGCCATATCTTGTAGTCCAGTGGGTTTAAGTCTGGACTAGAAGATGGCCAGTCTTCATGCCGGATAAAGTCAATTCCGCGGGCGGTCAACCAGTCTTGCGTGCTTCGTGCCTTATGAGCCGGTGCAGAGTCCTGTTGGAATGTCCAATGTCTGTTCTTGAACATTGTTTGAGAAAGAGGTTCCACTGTGCTTGTCAGGACAGTATTTTGATAAGCCACGGCACTGGTTCTCATACCTTTTTCACAGAAAAACACCTCAGTTATGCCTGAATATGAGACTCCAAGCCAAACCATGAATGAGGAAGGGTAATGGCCACGCTGGACCCTCGGAATACGCGCGCTCGCTTCTTCACTACTGTGGGCATACACCTTATCGTTTTGTTTGTTATAGCTTTCTTCAATGTTAAAAATTTTTTCATCCGAAAAAAGAATTTCGCGGTATTTTTTTCCCGCGTACCGTCGTAACAAAGCGCGGGATCTTTCTAGCCTAATTTTTTTTAAACGCTCGTTTAAGAAATGTCCGGTCTTTTTACGATAAGCTCGTAGTCCTAGGTCTTCATTTAGCACTCTTTTGACCGTGGTTCTGCTTAGCCCCATCTGGTGAGCTAGGATTTTCTGTTTACGCACGGGATTTCTTTCGATTCTCGCCTTCACTGCTTTGATGACCGCTGGTGTCCTAACTGTGCGAGGTCGGCCGCTTCTTTTACGATCTTCGAAGCTTGATTCTTCTGTGAATCGTTTAATATTACGATAAACGAACCGTAACGTTATTTTCAATTTTTGTAGAATATTGAAAATCTCTTTTGGCGCGTAACCGCAGCGGTGCAACGCGATAACCGCGATTCTATCTTCTTTACTCGACCACTCCATATTTGAAAATGAATAAAATATAATTTCTTTTTTATTTTCAACAATCGCAACCGTTCTATTTTTAAAATTAGTAAGCGTATTTCTGGCCAGTATTCGAAAATTAAAAATATGAGGTTTTGACAGAACTTATGACCCGACTAGGTATATACAGGGTTACTGGTTAAGCCGACCTAGATCCGTTAAGGGCGTGTAGTACCCGTCATTTCTATAATATTTCAATATAAAACACCCTACCCTAAAACTAACCGTTTTCGAGATAATCGACTTTTAAATCGAAATTATTTTTACGTCCACTATCGCCTATGAATTTAAGTCTTTTTCTACGAATTTAAAGAAAAGCCTAGATTGTTATACTTTGTTGGGTAGCTGACAAAACGTAGATGTTTTAACCGCTTCTGACGAACATCTTCCATAATATTTTTGTTTAGATATTCTTAAAATGGTCATAGAACATCCTAATCTGCATGTGAAAAACAAATAATAATAATAAAATAGGGCACCAATTTCAAAATATGACATTTAATAGCAAAAAATCGGCAATTTTTATAAAAAAAATAATTAAATGTTAGGTTTGGAGTAGAGTGTAAAGAAATAAGTTACAAAAGACGGGTACTAAACGCTCTTAACGGATCTAGGTCGACTTAACCAGTAACCCTGTATATGAAAGTATGCTATTACTAGTGTTACAGTACCTTATCCAGTGATCCAATGATCCAGTGAAAATATCATTGATCGTATTCTTTATTTAGATTTTGCAGTTTTATTAATAAGTAAGATGATTTGCGCGACTAACTCAAAGACAGTGTAGGTATACCTAAATACATTTTTATAGAAGCTTTAAAATGGTACTAGAAGGTACCTTATTAGTAATTAAACAATTAAAAGCCTTTTAAATATTTTTTATTTATTGGCATAATTCACGCTTTTTTCAGTTTACTCGATTCTTTTTTAAGCCTTCCTTTTTTTAAAGTTCCTTCTGTGAAACGTACTCAAGATATCAAGCGTAGCAGACAAACACAAAAGTAAACAAAATCATATTTTACTATCTTTCCTATCAAAAAATCTTATTTCCACCTACAACCACAAACAAAACGTCATACTAAACCAGCACCGTAAACTATTCCAACTCTATTAAACCCAGGATACAGCTACATTAATTACGAATCCTCGAGAACACATACCAACCCATTTCACTGTAAATAACAAAGAAAATATACAACAAAAGCTTCCAGGCGGTGAATGTGGACAATTTTACACGAGTATTTACTACCCCGCTGTCCAACGGTCTAGGAAAATTACCGACGTAGTGATGTACTGCAATGCTATCGATAATTTGTAGTATCTGCCTTTATGTTAGGGCTTCAACTGCAGTGCACCGTCGCGTCGTGTGCTAGCTAACGCGTTGACGTAATGCAGTCTGAGCTTTTAAAAGTAGGAACTATTCAAATAAGCTGTTTAAAAACATAATATTACATACAACTTATGTTACCAATATAAGTAGGTATTACTGAATACCTCAATTGCTTTTAAAGGATAAGTTATTTTTAAAAGCTAAGAACACTTGTTAGTATAAAATTAAATGGACGCTGCCTGCGCCGAGTTACTAAACCAACGATAATTTTTTTAAATCTGTTTTTTACAAGTATTTTTGATCTAAATCTTCTTTATTCTTCTTCTATTAAAAATACTATCAAATATACTATGGCATAAATAATTGTAAATAGTAAGGATAACGCTCATAGTAAACCCTTCATTGATAAAAAAATAAAAGAATATATCAATACAACTAGAAAATAAAATGTATTTCAAAACAGCAACAGTAAGAAGAGCTGCTATCGTGTTCTGAGTTATATATTGTTTTTACCTACTCAAATCCTTTTAAATTCATAATAAGTCAGCTCTTATAAAGACTTTTAGGATCTATTTAAATTGCTTCAAAAACTTTTCCGCAAAATTAAAAGACAAGAAATATTCGGAAACTACAGAGGCATTTAAAAACGTTTAACGTTATTTGAAATGAACAACTGTTATAGAAAACACAATTCAACTATAAACAGATGAAATAAACCTAAACAAAAATATAGAGTTCTGAGCGAAATAAGTATCTATTCATATAAATAGCCTACTATTTTATGAGAACAAAGCTGTTAGATATTTTTCGATGAAAAAAACTATGAATAAAAAAGAAGTAAATTGATTATTGTCATTTTAACAAAAAGGTATGTATTTTGAAGACGATTTATTAAAAAAGACACAAAACATTCACTTATCTATTATACCTAAAACCTATAAAAAATACATATAGGTTTTCAATTTGGTGTGATTATATTTGATTTTATATAGAAAAATCATGAGAAATGGCACAGTGCTATTTTTGTAAACAATTCTAACATGTCCTAGATTTAAAATTAATTTAAAAATACTACGCTTCGAAAATCTATCAAAACTGAAAACAAGACAATAATCTTTCTTATCTCTGAAATCAAAACATCAAGAATAATATATCGATGTCGATAAAAAGACTCCCTACAGCCATCATCAACACCGCATTCGGAAAATCTACACTTAACCAGAGAGCCAGCCCTCCCATTTATCCTTACACTCGCAGTGTCCTGTAGTGGGGGGTTTGTACCCCTCGGGGGGACTAATTCAGGGAGACGCAAAGGGCAATGGCGTTCCTACTAACAGCTAAGCGTTAGAAATTTTACACGTCTTTCTCGAAACATTTTATTTGTCTCATAGGTTCATATGTAATTATCTACAAAAATTTGTAAGTCTTTTTGTATATTATGTTGTTTTAAGAAAGAACTCTTTGTATGTAACACCTTTAACCTTTTCGATGTAAGAAAGCTAATGCAAAAAGGAAGCGCTATCTAAGGACTCTACTGTATTATTATAATATGTAAGTAATATATCTTTGTTTAGCATACAAATATTACGTACAGACATGGTAATGGAAATATATTAATAAAATCAAAACTTTACTTTCACAGCAATAACACCTACTAATCTACTTGCACCTTCTTTTCGCCTATTACAAGTTCTTCTCGGTAATAAAATTTTAACCCTTAACTGCACACGCAAAAAGTAGGTACGCCGATTACCCCCTCGGGAGGTGGGAGGCGTTCCGGGCCATCAGTCTGGCCAAGGCAATTCCGATGATGAATTAATCCAGCAAATGTGACGCTATCACTTAGCCCTAATGTAAGGGTATAATGTTACCCAAGAATCTGGCACAGCTTCACTTTAAAATTTTGTCTACTTTGTTATTTGGTGTAAAACGAATTTATACTGGATGTACTTAATATGCTATGTGTTATTGTGAAATGTGTAACATAAAATTGTGTTATTGCTGAATAAAAGAATAAATTATTATTACTGATTTATGATTATTCATTTTTAGAGTCTTTATTTGTGGTATACTTTTATAAAACTACACATATTCATAAAAAATGTTTCGAATAACCCAAATGGACCACGAATCAAATAACCTAAAACCTAAAATATTTTAATTGCCTTACATATACTTACTTAGAAGCATTAAAACAAAGTTTTTTAAAAATAATAAAAATAAAAATTTGTAAAAATCTGGAAAAAAAATATGTTACGAATGTGAATACTACACAGAATTAGTTAGAATAATCTTGTCATCTATTCTGTTATTTGATACTTATTTGAATTATTGATACAAAATAAATTTTATTTATTTTACAAGTTACAGCAGAACTCAACTCAAAATAATTAGTGTAATATTCAAACTATCGAGACTAAACCCTTTTCAAGTTTCAAAACTAAGCCAATAATCTTAGAGAAGAACACAAACCAAAAACTCGTTACTAAAACGCAACCGCACAGTATAAAGGTGTTGTTTTAATTACATTATCAGACGGGTACACGCGTGCCGTGGGGTGTTTTAGACCCTTCTCACTTGAAAGACATTCAAATAATGGCCGTTGGAGAAAAGTGGGACGTGTAGGTGTTAAGGTAATGTGGGGACGCGGAAAGTTTCGATTGTCATTCGACTGTCTTGGGTGGCTTGGTGAAGTGTTTATCTAGGTACTTTTTTATTGGGTAAATTACGAATGATTTTTAATTATTAATTTCTATTTAGAAACATAACATTATGTGTAAAAAATAATTGATATAAAAATAAAATAATGATGTGTATGTTTTTTTTTACTTCAGCCAGACTCTTAGTTCAAAAAGTAATCAAATAGTGCATCTATTAAAAAAGAATCATATTCTGCGATACTTATTGCATGAAGACCATTCTTTAAAAAAGTAGCAAAAAGGAACATTTGAGAGATCATATTATACAATATACAATTCAAAAATCTACTTGCTAACCCATCAAAACGTACTTTAGGAACACGGTTAGATGCGCTGAGAATTCCTTTTAAAACACTTTTGGAATATATTTGTTTTGTGATCGTAAGCATTTCGAAAAAAAAAACTTTTCAATCGTTTTGTAAGGCACTAGTGTATATTTCAATTAGTAAAATTCAAACTATAAAATTTTGCATTAATATTTATTTCCAACAATTAACCATATTTAGAACTCTATTTGAACCAAAGCTACGATTAATCTTTTAAATCAAACATAAAATCGCTTACTTCGCAGAATTAGCATGAAAACTTCATCGGCACACTCACACTATCACACACAAAATTCTCAGGGGTAGAGCTGACCAATAGCATGCATTTACCCTTACCGAGATTAGAATAGAGTATTGTTTCAAAATTGGAACGGCGGCGGCCATTTTGTTCATTTAAAATGGACGGTGCTACAATGGTCATATTGTTCTGGCTACGGCCGGGACTCTGCAGTGCAGCGAGGTTGAATGGACGATTGTTTTAATGCTTTCTAATACCATGATAGGTAGTGCAGATAGGTAAGGCGCGTAATATTTGTAAGTTGAGAGTTTAGAAACTGTGTTGGGATTTAATTTATTGCTATTGTTATGAATCAAGTCTTTTATTTATAATGATTTTATGTTTCTACTTTGTTATTGAAAATTTTAAGGTGCTTACTTTTAAAGACAACTTAGATTTTTGTGCATCCTAGAGAATATAAATTTATTTTATTAAGTTAAGGTAGGTACTATGTTAAAAATTGTTTCTTTTTGTTCAATTTTGAGATTTTTTGCTTTTTTTTAAATAAATTTGTCATGTTACATTTTTAGTATCATAAACTAATCTTAACAAAACGATTTTTGTACCAATGTTGGTATACCTTTGTTGCCTACAAATTACATTGATAAAGTTTTATAAGCTTTTTTTATTCAAGCCCAAAACGCAATCGTTAAAAGTTGAAAACATTGTCGAAAATCGAGTCCAAATCCCGTAAACCAGTATTTCAAGTTACCTTCAAAAATTAAATTCAAGGGTCACGGAACTAGACCGTTCCATTGTGTCGCCGACCAACTGCGCCGGGGCAACAAAAAAATATTACCCGATTTGGGGTAATATTGTCTAATTTTCGGTAATACAGTTTTGTCAACATGAGGCGCGATGTACCGCAGCGGGTATCGAAGGGTTAATATTGACAAATTATTACTTCATACTAGTTCGAATTAATGACGTGTTGAAAGCCGATCTTTTTGATAGTGATCATTTATTTTGGTAATGTGTGGTTGTTTACATAAAATAATGTTAGGTTTGGTTAATGAGTAAACAGATTTCTAAACAGCTTTCGTTGTTTTAGTCTAATTTAGATTTAGGTACTTACTTATTTACAGTACCTACAGTACAGTTATTTACAGTACTGTACAGTACTGCTAATACTAGGCGTAACTTTAATCCGAGTTTATTAATAAGAGTGTTAGTGTTTAAAATGACTTAATTTGTCACATTTACGCCGTTTACGACACGCTTATCAAAGGACTGTACGGCTATTTTAAGCCAATCCTATGCGTCATAGTATTAATAAATGATAGTTGAACAGGGACTGCATACCGGTATATTTTTAAATAGAAGATACTAGTAAAATTTCAGTTCCCTTGTTAGTGTAGGTACTGCTTCATCAAACACAAGAACTGTACAAGTTATTAAAATCTAAATTAATTATATCAGTACCCAAATAATGTATACTGGATTAATTTCTGTAGATGTTTTAAGTACAGAAATATTTTAACTAATTTAATTTCTGTACCGAAATGTATAGGTCAGCATATGTACCTACGCTTCATAGGCTTCAACAAAACTATCGAACATTCTACAGTTATTTAAAAATAAATTTTTAATATCAATATTAATATTAATACCGGAAAATTTCAGTTAACTGAAAAAAAAATCAGTTATGGTACAATAATAAAAAAAGTTAAGTACAAGAATTATTTCAGTATGAATTCCTGTAGTGTTATTTTTAAATACACCACGTCATACAGAAAAAAATTGTACAGAAATTCATACCGGTATACAGTCCTTGGTTGAAAGTGAGGCCCAAGGTTATTTATTACCAAAAATTCATAATCTTCTCAGACTACGTTTATACCTGTCTATTATATTAATTTGCCAATGTCAGATCTCTTCCATAACCATTACAAATTCCCATCTAAATGCCGAAACAAAATTAAAATAGGCACGTTAGCTGCCACTGTACGGATCTATTTGTGGCGCCATCTACCGATAGCCGACGTTAATTTAAAATGCAAAACCCTATACATAATGTATTCCATCAGATACAGCTGTAATGAAGAGGGTCTCAGTTGGAGGCTGAGAAGCCTTAACATGTGGAAGATTGGATTTATTGAACAGTTGTAGTACTGTGTCATATAGTAATGTGTAGTTTATTAACGTACCGGATAATACATAGATGGACGAAGGTTTGGCATCCTCTATAACCTGAAATAGATACCTACACAACATGTCAATAGTCAGAATCAAAATGTAGTTTGATATTTGATTCTATCGTAGGTTATTTAAGTACATACATACATACATAACGTCTCACGCCTGTATCTCTAATGAGGTAGGCAGAACACCAGAGGCTATAAAATCATTCCTATCAAATCATCACAAATTTGGAGGTATTATAATGATGGAGAGACTCGCAGCGATAGGGGGTCAGCATATCGCCCACAAAAACGTCAGTAAAGCCTCCGTCCCTTAGCTGACTTTTACAGTATGCCCGGGAAGAGAAGCAGCTGACACATTCTATGCTTTTGTTTCGCTCCCAGTCCAGCATGGAAGATTTTTTTTATTTAAATATAAATCACTTTTTAATTGAGAATATTGGATAATAAAGAATAATGTAAATAACTTTTGGTATTGGTAGGTATATTTCGTATAAAATATTGTAGCGTATGATAAAAAATAAGGTAAAAAAATATCTTATTACAGCAATTTAGCAGGGGTTAAAGTCACATATTTAACTGTAGTAGGTATATGTAATAAGATTTAACTGTAATATGGTTTTGTTATCTGTAAAAAATATCTTTTAATTCTTTGTTGATTTAGGTATCTAATTATAAAATTAATTTACTTACTAAGACAGCCTGTAGGTACGGTCTCTAGTCAATTTATTTACATTTGTTTTAAATTTTACTATTAATCATATGAAAACAGATTTACCGCGTTTGATATACAGGGTGACTTGTGACAAATTTAACATATTGAAGAAGAGCACTCCGTGTTCGATTCTGATCATGATTATATAATAAAAGTAGGTTCACCAGAATTCCCTACAAATAAATGAAGAGACTTTACTACGTCGCACCGCCTCAGTCAACACGCACACCAGTAGTGTTCCCGCCACACGCACACCACAACCCGCTAAGTAAGTATTTATTAAGTGGTTACGCTTGTAACCATACGTTGTGTAATGAATTCTTTAACTTTCGTTTATTTTTACTCAGTAAATAATCAATATTTATTTTTTACTTAATTTTTCTCTTCATTTATGATCTCAAACTATCACTTCCTTGAATTTCGAAAGTGACCCACCATTCACTCTGTATATCTCACATTTTAACTCGACGTTTTGGTATCGTTAGAGACCGTGGTTACAGGCAACTTCGTTTTTATATGAAAACCAAATCAGTCTAGGCTTCGAACCTCACACTTCTTTTATCCACAAACTCTGAGCTACACCTCAGAAGCCATACATCCTTTGTTTAACTACGAAATGTAGTGAAAAGTGGTTACTTGTAAGCGAGGATTAGCATTAGCATATAAACGACTGCACAACGACTAGACTCGACGCACAGATACAGATAAAGCTGCCCGTAGTAAGAACGCGATTTGCTAATGTTACTGGAGAGTTCAACCGTCTTATCTTTGTTTATTTGGTTGTGGACGTTTTAAACTTTCTTTGCTGCTGATGTTGTAAACGTGAAAGTTTGTGAGTATGAAGGATGTCTTTTGCCTTTTGCTTTTTGAGCTAGGCAAAAGCTAAAAAACTTAAAAAAGCTAAAAATAGTACCTACCATGCAATACCAGGTACTAAATACTGATTTAGATGCATATATTCAAATGTCTATATGTCTATAATATTCCATAGATTTTTCATAAAAATAATCTCGGTGACGCCAATTTTAAGACAAACCTAATAATGTACCTACCTACATGCATAAAATAAGCAAGGACCACTATACAGGGTAACTGGTGACAAATTTTAGATACTTACTGAAGGAGAGCACTATGAACTCGATTCTGATCATAATTATGTAATAAAAATAGGTATTAATTTTTCACCAGAAATCCCTATGAATAAATAAAGAGACCTTACTACACTTTTCCCGATGCGCTGCCTCAGTCAACACGCACACAGCAGTGTTCCCGCCACACGCACACCACCACCCGCTAAGTATCTATTGCATAACGCTTATGTAACCAACAATTTATTAACTCAAATATTAACTCAGTTAATAATTAATATTTAATTTTTTTAATTTTTACTCTTTATATATGATCTCAAACTATCACATCCTGGAATTTCGAAAATGACCCACCAGTCACCCTGTATTATCAAGACGTTTAAGTTGATAACTGTGTAGGTACATAATATAATATATGGTGCATTAGTTCATACAATGCCAAACATCAACTGTACTTCTCGAATTTAACTGTACTAAAAACCAGTATTTTCAATAATCTGAAGTAATTTTCTCCTGGATATCGTAGCTATCTACTAGTGAGTGTTAACATTTTTATAATCGGTCTTATCCATTACAAGAATCCAAACTTTCTAAACGTGTAACTTGATCCATACGTAAATTAAAAGTATATTTAAAATTGACGATAGACAGTAGTTATACCTAGGTGTCTACATAGCGCAATTCTAACCGAATGCTCTATCAACCAATTACACTGTTTTCAGAAAAGTGTTGATTGAAAAACGTTATCTGAGTAGAGTCGGTTTCAAATCATGGTTCTGTAGTGCTTAGTTATTTTTTTTGTATCCCATAACTATTATTAGAATCATCAGGTGATACCTAATATTTTCAAAATGTTCTATGGTCATACATTTAATGTTCGATATCTTTAGGTACCTATCTACCGACTCTCAAATGCATTCCAGAAAGTTACAATTACTTAAGCATTAAAAAAACATTATATTAAAATACCAACGACATATGTATTATTGCCAAATATTTAAAGGGAACACTTCTCTCAAAAATCCTACAGAGCTGCGGCGGCACACTACAATATAGGTAGGTACTATGTATACGTATGTATGTATGTACTTTATGTATGTATGTATTTTATTTTATCAGTCTACGTACATCCACACAATTTCCTAATCAAAACGAAACCAACTGTTGGTCTCAAAAATAAAGTCCTAGTGTACAACTGACCACTGAAGGTATCCCAGCAATCACTTTGGCCTGAAGCAATGGATTTGAAAATGTTTAGGTACCTACAAATTGGTCAAATTTAAAGATCAAACTTGACGCTAAAGTTCTTCATCACAATGAAGAAAATTGGTTGTGGAATTTTTTTTCATAAATCTAAGCTTCCCGATTTTTATATGCTATGAAAATAATTTTACAGACGACAAATAAAACCACAGGAAATATGAACACACACAACTTGTAATCTGATGATTATACAGGATGTTTGGTACACAGTTGGCCATATTGAAGTTGGGAGTAGGGGGGTCTATTCTGAACATACTTGCTTCGAGTAATACTAGCTTTTCACTTATATAGTTTAGTAAATATGATAGTTTTTCATAATTTTCAAAAAAATCCCAAATTTTCACCTTTTAATCGAAATAACTTTTTTTATTGTTTGAGTATCTTTTTAAAATAGATTTAATTCGTATTTAAGATACAGCCTTACTATAACTGAATGAGTATTTGATACAAAATTTTGAGAAATAAAATGTTATGAGGCAACAAGTTCTCAAGGACGAGGCAAAATTTTATCACCTATATTTTTTACATTGCAATAAAGAAATAAAAAGAAATGATGAGAATTTTAAAATACTTTTAAAAACTTCTTCGGTTTATCCCCTTTCCAATGATATGCTACACATTTATTGTTGAAAAATGTTCCAAGTCACCAGAGTTTTTATTATTCAGCAAAGTTATGCGTGTTCATATTTCTTGTGGTTTTATTTGTCGTGTGTCAAATTCTGCTGATCTGATACAATGTCATCTTTATTATTCTCGTACAAACTAAAGTGCTTTTAAAAATTTATGCATTTGTACTAATAACATTTACAAATTAGGTATGCTAAACCGTTTATTAAAGGATTGGATTTCGCTGAAATGTAACGGTCAGTAAATCTCTGAGTCCGGTGATATTTTTATTAACCCAATCATCAAAAAGACTGTCATAAATATTCCTTATAATATTTTTTGCACAAAGTACTTCTGTCCAAGTCCAAACTTATAGTAAATGCGTTAAACCTATTTTTTACTTTTCAAGGGTTTTTAGTCCGTGGACCCCTAAAACAGTCGCACCACAGCACTATAGCACTTTAATTAGCAGAACACTAGCAACACCGAGTGGTCGGGAATTGCCACTTTTTGCCGATATTGTGAGGATTTCCCCGGTTTTTTATACAGGGTGTGTTATCACGTGTACACCAATGTGCCAATTAAAACACGATGATTGCAATCCTGGATGGTATTTCAAAGGACCTGTTTACGAGAGTGACGGGAAATACTCCAGAACACTCTTTAGAATAACTTGGTGTTTGCAAAAACTGAAGTCGAAGCCGGTATATATTTTTCATTACAGAAGGTAGACTAATTTTTTCTCTTTGAAGTACCTACCTTAGGTATAGTATGGCTAATATCACTTCTTTTTTACAACATCTTTAAAGGTGAAGTCCACTGATGATTATTAATAAATCTTCTGTGAAAAGCAGTAGGTATTGTTAAAGTTTTATGTTTTATAAGAAAAGTAAGTTTCTTATAAAACATAAAACGTTTTATAAGAAACCTACCTAAAAAACTTACTAAAGTAACTTTTTGGCAGACAGAGCAAAAATAAACTAGTGACCTTTACCATTTTTATTTACCTCATACTTATTCTTTGAGAAATAAGAAAAGTTTTTTATTTATTTATTTTTTATTCATAGGTATACTTACAGCTTGGACTAAGGGCTAATTATGAAACTTTAATAAGCGATAGCAAAATTTTTCACATCTAGAGTTTTCACAGTTATCTTTATGTTTTACTTTTAATATTTAAGGGTCTTCAAATCCTACAATGCTTGCTATTTCCCGTTTATTTATATTTGGAGTATATGCAATCACAATGTAAAGTTAACGTTACCAAACAGCATAACAAACACTGCCCAGCCCAGATTCGCGATTGCGTTAAGAGATTTTTTCTAATTATTATTATATCATCCGTACTGTATTGAGTGACGACCACTTTGGCGATGGGGTAAACCTGTCTGCCTCAGACGCCAGTGGTTGCGGGTTCGATTCCCGCACGGAACAAGAAAAAAAAATGTTCCGTGTCTGGGTGTTTATCTATTTATGTATTTATATTCTAGGTTCTCCCCTATTTCGCTACATGGTATCCCATAACACAAGCTATGCTTACTTTGGGGCCATGTAGTTGGTGTGATTGTCTGGGGATTTTATTTTATTTTTAATCCAGAAATTATAAGTGAAAATTACTTAATGACACAATGATATTCACAATACAGACAAAAGCAAAATGTACACATAGGCTACCGCTAGTGAACGACTCTACCAAGCATTCAAAATTTATATCGAGTTTGTCAGTTGTGGATTTGCCCGATTAAAAAACACTAATGAAATTAGTGAGTAGAAACTAGTAATAGAAATGGTATTTATATTACTTAACTCTAATATGCAAAATGGCAAACAGACAGGATGTCTTATGTTTAAAATAAATAAGTAGTCTCACGTTGTCTTTAAAGTCATCAAATTCTCGTTTTATATCTTAAAGATTTTATGAAAAACATAGTTAGGAAAGAATGCCATCAACATAACACATATTCTTAAAAACCCGTTAGAAATAAAAATAGTGTACGTTAAAAGTAGTGATGTGCCGGATCGCTAAAAAGGTAGATCCGCGGATACGGATCCGAAAACGGATATTCGGTGTCAAGATCCGCGTATACGGATCTTTATTTTCTTATGCAATCGGTATAGGCGCTTGTGACCTTGAAATGATAGTTAACACTTTGCTTGCCGCAACGACACGCAGCACATGTTTCGACTTGCGTCGCACGGGTATTACCTACTTTTGTTTTGTTTGCCAAATATTTGATTTAAGAAATAAAAAGTATTTGAATAGATTTTAAGATTTTTTAGAATTCTATCTCATCTCCTTCATAATTATTTCATCATATAAATTGAAAATTAGTAAAGAGAATATCCGTAAAAGATCCGCGTGAATAGTAACGGATACGGATACGAATACGGATTTTTTTACCCGTCGGATATGCACGAATACGGATACGGATACGGATCTCCGGAACATCACTAGTTAAAAGCACTACAAAAACAGAAATCCAGCTTCATTTTAATGCTCCGTTTACCAACAATATTCCATCGGTAGGTACCTAGTTTGTCGGGAAAAAAATGAACTATCCTGGACAGTAATTAAAAACCAGACGACTACAAAAAATAGAGGAAATGGCTTGAGCGATACTCTACCCGACTGCTAGTAAATTACTGAACGATTGCAGTAAGTACACGAAAACTACGCGAAATATGAATTTTTGGTTTGAGAATTAGTTGTTTGTGCTTATAGTATTGGTAAAATACAGAGAACATGTATTTTTACCGCTATTTCTACTTAATCACCGATCTAGCTTGCGATGGGCCTACATACGCTGCGTCTCCCAGACCGGGGTTGATCACACTCTTTGGTCATAAACCTTTGTCTTCAGATACTGCGGTTTTTGGCTCAATTTGAGATTAAACTCTCTAATTACAGGTCTCTCTAATGTCAAGTTACACGTATAACAGTCGCGATTTTGAAGCCACTGAGACTACATTACTACTAAAGTCGTCGTAGCGCCGCGCAGTGGTTACTGTGTGTATCATGCGATATCACAGGTTAAGCAACGTTCGGCGCGGTCGGTACTTGGATGGGTGACCGCCGACCATTCATTTCTCACGGCGACTTCCGTGCTTCGGAGGGCACGTTAAGCTGTCGGTCCCGGGTACTGTATACTTGTATACAGTAGTCGTTAGGGTTTGTTAGAAGCCGGCACCCTGAAATATCTGACATCCACCAACCAGCACTGGGCCAGCTTGTTGGATTACGGCCTAAACCTCCTCGTCATCCAGAGGAGAGACTCATGCCCTGCAGTGGGCTCATTACAAAGAGTTGTGATGATGATGATGATGAGACTACATTAGAGTGACTAAAAATTTGTCTAGTATGTATATTCAGTAGTTGCTCAATTATTCGATATTACACTCGATAGTCCGGTCAATGTAGGCATTCGAAGTTCGTTAATTCCCTCCCACCAAGCTGAAAATCAGTAAGATTGTCTAAAATATGATTAAAAATTAAATTTGAAAGTTCCCTATCTTTTTTCTGTATTGATTTTTTTTTAAATAAGGTCAAATGTCAAAAAAATAGTTTTTTTGCCATTTTCAGCAAAACGGTAAGTTTTATCATGAAGATACCTGGAACTAAATTATAGCTCATAAAATTATCTACAAAAAATGTATCAGTACTTTTTCCTATGAGCTACAGTTTTTGAGATATTTTATATAACGATTCAAAAAGTTATAAAAGTTGTAATCGTCATAATATGCACACGTTTCCTCGCCCTCTGTGAGATAGTTCTTTGTGTGTTTTATACGTGGTTTCCCCAGTAGACCTTTACACGGGTCAGTTGTGATACTGTTTAATTTGAAACTATTACAAAATAGGATTGAAAAGATAAAAGCAACTCAAGTTAAAAAAATAAGTGATAAAACTTACCGTTTTGCTGAAAATCGCAAAAAGCTCAGTTTTTGACATATGGGGAACTTAAAATTTTTTTTTTATTCATATTCTAAGCAATCTTACCGATTTTCAGCTTGGTGGGAATTTATGTAGCTTTACTCTAATTTTTGGTCTAATTTTACCGGACTATTAGGTAAAGTTTGCTATTATCATATTATTATTTCCATACAATTTATATTACTACTAATAAAGTATTTATTTACGAAACATCAAACAAACGTGCTTTTAACCCACCGTCGCTCGTCGGGGGTACAAAACGGAAAACGTTTAAATATTTGAATGTTACAATCATCGGGCAAAGCGATCGATCCGTACCACAGTTGAACGCTGAGTGGAAATAAAACCACGTATGGTTTTAAGAAGCGAGCAGCACTTAAGGTTGGATGGTGGTATGCAATGCAGATCGGCATGCAGATCGGCCGTATCTCTTTTGGTTTTATAAGTGGCGCAAGCATAAATTATTTTTATAAAGCTATCATAGTACAAATGTAAAAGTATAAGCAAAAAGTACTAAATACAAATATTTGTAAGAAGAGCATAGCACGAAAATGTGAAAAACCAACCATCCAACGACTGAAATTAAGATCGAACTTATGTGTTTATATTTTATGCAAATAATAACAAAACCATTATGCTTGGTATTTGATACTAAATCAATAAGGGTAAAAATCACAAGGCTTGTCGAATATTTTTGGAATCTTAGAGATAAAAATGTATTGTATATAATATTGATATAGCCTACATTTTACGAAAACTACAGTGAAATATCTAAAACAACATAAAAAAATCGTAACCTTTTTAAAAGGAAAAAGTAATTTGAAAATTATAGGTAGGTACAGTGTCTTTTTAATTTTCTTTCCATACCTAACTTCCTAAAAAGACGTGACAAGTGTAACGTACATTTAACTGATTTTCTGTGCGAGGGTAAGTCTTTAAAATAAGAACATACAATTTTATAGCAGTAAACCCTCCAATCAGCTCAGCTAATGAAAAAAAATGCGCCGCCAAAGTAAACTTTATGTATTTGACATGCACCGTTTCGCTTACCATCGTCCACACTCGCGGGCTGTCATTAAAAGGCTTTTAATTCTTGATGCTGGGCACATTCACCGCTCCACACAAAACAAAATACACTTTCTTATGCATGTGACAGAGCTTTTCTAATACCTACTTACTTAGGTACTTAGCGTAGTGCTTTTAGAAAAAATAAACGCTACTTTCAATAAATAAAGAGTCTGGTTTTTGTTTTATGTTTTTTGTGTTAGTTATGTGTTCATTATTTTATATAGATTACTTGAGAAATCTGGTATAGAGACTGATTAAAATCAATTCAAATTGCTTGGAAAGCACACAAAAAATTATGTAACTTTTTTTTTTTTTTTTGTCAAAATTATAAATAATAGTTGTTGGTTTCTTAGACCCGGTTTTTTTTTATATTTTTGATCAGAATATGTGCTTTCGAAAGATGTTAATTTTTGTAGTTACGTTACCTAAAGTGATGCAGAAGACCTTTATTGAACGGCTATTTGTTATAAGTATGTTATTCAAACGTTAAAACATTTACATTCTAAAAAACGTGCTATGAAGTCCAAATTACCCTGGAAATGCCAACATCATCATTCACCAACAAAATTTGCATACAACATGAGAAGCAATTCATCTTATACTCAAAGTTGATCATTAAACACACAACAGCCTTCAAGCCTTTATGGCAAACTATGAAACCGTTATGACCATACACCATTATACATAAACGCCAGGAAAACAATGGTAGCAAGAAATTAATATATCATTATGTCAGATCCATGTTTCACTCAGCCTTTAATACATCTATCTTCTTCTTACTTAGTTGTAAACACATCTTGCGTCTCAAGTTTCATGTGAATATGCGAATCTTATACTGTGATCGGGATTTGTTAATCTTCCGTCGGGATTTGGGAAGTGAAAATTTTAATGTATTTGGGTTAGTTGTTTGTTTGCTTGTTATTTATGGTTCTTTTAGATTGTAGTTATGATGGTTTGTGTGTTAGTCATAGGAGTTGTTAGGAAACGAAGATACTTTTTCGTATTTTTTATTAAGTAGATACCACTGGTATGAAACCCCCCTGGTATGAAACAGCGAACTCCCCCTAGTCTGTTTGATTTGAATTTAAATTTGACTATTCTGTGTTTAGTGCTTTGATTGATTATTTTGTGATATTCAATCTTCTATAAGCAAAATTTGTAAAACATATACAGGTTTCGCTTGGTGGTAGGATCCCTTCTGGGTCCGCCTTATATAAAGTCTGCCGCCAAATGTTACCGCTCCGGCGGTAATGTGTTCCGGCAATATTGTATAAAGAGCCAGTTCCTTCCTAAACCCGTGTGCTTTCATCTTCGACCTCATCGTCACTTATCATCAGGTGAGATTGAGGTCAAACGCGGGTTTAGTCACTTATAAAAAAAAGGGTGAAATTTTTGAATGCCCCCTGGATGAAAAGTACTCTAAATAACAGACATAGCAAAATTCACTCAAAAGAAACATTCCTTTATTTTGGAAAAGAAAAAGAAATAAAACTGCATTCAAAGATGTTCGAAAATTCACTCGCTTCACACGGGAATCGAATCGACTAAAATCTGTAAAAATGACACCCTGTAATTTTATTGCATCGATCGTTACGGTCAATCACAAGAATGAAATCTCTCTAACATACTAGGTTTATTTAATGAAAGAAATACCATGAGATCTTCATTTTTGAATTTATTCGGTTCGATTTCTGGGTGAAGCAAGCAAATTTATGAAAAATATTTGAATGCACTTTTATTTCTTTTCTAAAATAAAGGAATGTCTCTTTGGAGTACAATTTGCTAGATCTATAATATAAAGTACTTTCTCTACAGGGGGCATTAAAAAACTCCACCCTGTATACATGTACGGTAAATATCCCGCTCGAGCTCAAAAAATATATGGTCACGTTAATTATACCGTCAATTACCAAAATTTTAAATCAAAGTTGCAATAAAATTACAGCTAATTATCTTTAAATCAATCCAAATAATGTTTCGCACAACGCTTTTAAACTGTACCTTTACGCTTAAAATATTAGTCACGTAAGAGCTTTGAAAAACTCCACTTCGACTGCTAAACACAGCGGAAGAGCAGCTAAACACAAAAAGCAGGGCAACGAATCATGTGTCGGGTTCCGCAGCTCTCTTAACTCTGAGGCTAATTTCGTAGCAAGCCGCCACAAAGAAAAATGCGCTAATTAAAAAACCCGACGTCACAGAGTGTCATAGTAAACGGGACTAGGGAACGTCAACGTCGGTAGAATAATAGAGGAAAAATGACAGCAGTAAGTTGCAATTGATGCAAACAAACGCCTACTATTATATGTATTTATATATTATATTTATATGTATTACGAAATTATGAGAATGTATGCAGATGAGGGTTAAATATTTAGCTTATTTTTGTTAATATGTAGCTCATTATAGTTTTTTTCTTTCTTGTTTATTGTGGCATAGTTTTCAATTCAGAAATTGCATATTTCATATTTGAATATACTTTTTTGCGTTTGCATTACTTTAATCAATACTTTATAAAAGTTATTATTTGATTTTACAGAAACAAATTTTTAACAATACTTGTGAACGCTAACCCCTGTAAAAACATTACTTTTGTTTAATTAAAATCGATTGCTTTCAAATATCCGATTTAATATGTACAAATCAAAATATCCTATGGCGTGGGCCAGATTTGAATAAAACACTCCATATTCAAAGTCGTTAATGATGTAAACTAAATGATTTTCATGCCTCTAAGTTTGACATTAGAGACTTATAATTAGAAAATATTACGTCTAATATGACCCATAATCACTTTTTAACAGGGTGCTCCGATATATATCATATCATGATATATATCATATCATAATATATATCAATTGATTTTTCCTGTCATCCGAACTAAATATTTTGGAGATTAATGTTTACCTTGGCAACACGTAAGGAAAAATTACAATTCAGAATAATTTAGATTGTTTCCCAAAATGGCAAACTGATTTAAAGTTGGGTAAATTGTTCAATAAAAAAATAATTGATTATATATAATAAAAAATTAAGAGTAAGTAAATCTTTTGTTACTTGTTAAAAGTTTTTTAAAATAATAAATGTTGTAGTAATGTAGCAGTTATTTCATTTTACAACTTCCTTTTAAAAATTAAGCTTGTAATCCCCTTACAGAATGAAATTCGCTTCTTTATCTTAGATATATAAAAAATATCGGATTTTTGATATTTATTATTAAAATCGCAATTTTTCGAACCCTGCTTTTTAAATCAATTCATCGCCACCCACCTGTTTGGTTACCATACTGTTGGTATACTATCACTATTCTGGCACTGAATAAGGCTGTTGTTTCTTTGCCGTGCATGTTGGCTTCAATCCTATGGAGATTAAAGGCTAGTTTGAGAGTTTGTGAGCTCGATCTTTCTGTTTGAAATCTTCTCCGTGAGGGAAATGATGGAGTAAAGGGTATGCTTAATTAAAACAATGTTTTTTTTTGTTCCATATTAGGGTTTTTGTAAGTATTTTATTAGAAATGGTTTTAAATAAATATTTGTATATAAATATGTATGTAGCTCCCCATATTAAGCATATTATCACATTAAAACCCCAGATAAAGATTTAATATAACCCCATATCAAGTAAAAATATGGAGACCAGCACTGGGCCCGCTTGTTGACTTATGACCTAAACCTCCTCGTTACCCAGGGGCGACAGTAGCGGCTCAGGGCTGAGCCTCCGTGGACTCATTACAAAGAGTCAGATCATTGACTTTTCAACTTACAGTCTACCTATAAACTCACACATTTGGTGTTACTAAATTCAGATTCAAATAAACAATGTAAATAAAATAAAATAATAAATAAAAATAAAATCCCCAGACAATCACACCAACTACATGGCCCCAAATTAAGCAGAGCTTGTGATATGGGATACCATGTAGCGAACTAGGGGGGAACCTAGAATTTAAATACATATATAGATAAACGTCCAGACCCGAAACATTTTTTTTTTCTTGTTCCGTACGGAAATCGATCCCGCGACCACTGGCATCTGTGGCAGACAGTGTTACCCCATCGCCAAAGTTTTAGTCAATGTAATGTATTTATAATCAACGAATGCAGAGCATTAAAAAAACCGACTTCACGACAAAACTTTGGCTGAGTTGAGAATGTCATCAACGTAAACATACTCCGAAATCATACATATTTTTTCAAAAGTTTGAAATTTTTAAGGAAGTACTTAACCGATTTTGATGAAATTTATATGGGACCAACTTTGAAGTATCCTCTATCATATGAAACAACAATTTTCATAATCAATTCCTAATTGTCCGAAATATCGTGTAACAAAGACACACAAAAAAACATACAGACGAATTGATAACCTCCTTTTTTGGAAGTCGGTTGAAAATGAAATCTAAAAGGACAATTTTCTATAGTATCATTCTGCAACATACGAGTACATTGACTGCACAAGACTTTTGAGGAAAATATATTTTTCTGCATTGTTTCATAAAATTACTGGCATTTCAAAGGAAATGAACAAGGAAGCACTATAATGAGCTACTCTTATGTAAGATAATTTTATTTTAAACTTCAAAATTTCAGTTAAAATGAGACGGTTACATATATTTTAATCATAGCATCCTTTTCTCTCTTTGTGAAATCTTTTCTGAATTGGGGGTTTACAAAATAGTGTAGCTGATTGTTTGGTTTTTTATAAATGAATGTAATGCTACTTTAAAATAGATTCCAAAAATATACCCACGTATGATGACGTTTATAAGGAATTTCAAATACTTATATACCTATATTTCCCTTCTGTTGTCACTTTTCATTATAATTTATAGTGCGACCGGTGGGAGTTTGCGTTCGTCAGCTGTCAAAATCATAGCTTTTTTAACTTTCGAATCGGAAATAAACTTTATTCAGTGGACATAAGGAGCTGTCAGGAACGCATTCCCGCAACGGCCGCACTCTAGTTAACTTACCTGCTACTTTAGTCCTAATCATATTTTTCTAAGGACTTCAAACAAAAATGCAGTTTAATTGAATAAAATGACATCCGTTACAAAAGTCCTTCATTCGATAAAACTTCCCTGACTAGATTAAATAAAACACTTTTTAACCGGATTTATCGCGTATATATACGAGTCGCTCGTGACCACGGGGTCTGCAAAGACACCGAAACGTCGAGTCAAAATTTAAAATGTAAATATACGCGATAAATCCGGTTAAAAAGTGTTTTATTAAATAGTAATTATCGCGAAAACTTAAGACAATATTATTCCCTGACTAGAGTTTACTCAGCCCTACCTTACTCGCATCTTGTAGACCGTAGGATTTGAGTGTCTTAAAAAAGGTGAGATACACTTAACCAGGCGACTAGTGATTGTCTTTTTTACTTCGCTTTAACGGTTATACGTTCAGAAGCATTTCAAATTGGTGAAGGTATGGTTAAAAATAACCCTACTGACTCAAATAATGGAGGATTAAGTGAAAGTACAAATCATGGTTATACCTATACATACAGCGTAATGTTTGAAATTATGCATATGGGATCAATTCCAAACTCGATGATATCAGCTGGGCTAGCATGCAATCGAAAAAATAGTCGAATCGACAAGATAAATATTATTTTATTATTTTGTTATGTAAGCTAATATGTAAGCTAATATAATTAGCTGAAGCTAATAGGTCCAGTAGTTTTTGAGCCTATTCAATACAAACATACAAAAATACAAAGGTTTCCTCTTTATAATATTAGTATAGATCGACTGAGGTGACTGGTGCCAAGTTAACAGTTAAAAAAGCTACAAATCATCACTTTCATCTGCAGGGCTAGTCGCGTATCTAAAATAACAGCGCTGTGTTCGACGACGAGTTCGTAGATGAAAGGTCAAACAGTTCGACGAATGTCAATTCTTACTCACGCCCCGTCATCGGCGGCGAGCGCTGGGGTCGAATTTTGTGTTGAATACCAATTATGTCACTCTTCGCCGATGCATCGATGAACTCGACGCTGTTATTAAGGAGTATAACCCTGCTGTTTCTCAGTCTACAAGCGTAGCGGTCATACCTATGGCTGCAGAGCCAAACAAAAACTTAAAAAAGGAACCTCTCGGTCTAGGTAGGGTTCTACTTTCATTTCGTTTTTTAAAGCCGAAGAAAAAGTAGTAGTAGACAACACCAAGACATTGGTGGATAATGGGCGATCATTATCTTCATGAGCCGAGAGATGCACACTTCTCGACGGAGGACTCCCCCAGGATTCGTCATGTCGTCCGGACCCGCGCCGTCCTCATCTAGCGTTTGACGTTCGTAAAGTGTATAAAATTACCTACTACGAATAAAAAGTTTTCATTTTCATTTACAATACACGTAGAAATCCAAGGTTGCATTACAGTTAGATCAGCTTATGTATACGCACCTTAATAAAACAAAAATTCAAAATTGGAAGCGATGAATAAAGTTGGTCCGCCCGCCCTCATCGACACTCCGCCAGTAATGAGCGTTTCTAATCACCCCTGTGTAGTCACAGCATATGGTGTGAAGATTTTATGCAAGTCATGCCGGGGGAGTGATGTCTTTCTTCTTTTCTCTGTTGGATACTTTAAAATATTATATATGATACTTGACGGACTTAACGGTTGGCTTGCATAGCGATAAAAACATTGCCATCTATAACAATGGTCCTGGATTGGAATCCCGGTGGAACGGATATTTGTGCGATGAACACATTATTAGTCAGCAACCCATGTTTGTTTTTTATAATTCTTAAGTTTATTTACCCTTTATACATAACAAAAGTTCTTTAAGCAAGCCAATTTGATATTAATGTTTTTAATTTAATAATATTTTAAAGTTATAATAAATAAATAAATAATAAATAAAATCCCCAGACAATCACACCAACTACATGGCCGCATTTCAGTTAAAATGAGACGGTTACATATATTTCAATCATAGCATCCTTATCTCTCTTTGTGAAATCTTTTCTGAATTGGGGGTTTACAAAATAGTGTAGCTTATTGTTTGGTTTTTTATAAATGAATGTAATGCTACTTTAAAATAGATTCCAAAAATATACCCACGTATGATGACGTTTATAAGGAATTTCAAATACTTATATACCTATATTTCCCTTCTGTTGTCACTTTTCATTATAATTTATAGTGCGACCGGTGGGAGTTTGCGTTCGTCAGCTGTCAAAATCATAGCTTTTTTAACTTTCGAATCGGAAATAAACTTTATTCAGTGGACATAAGGAGCTGTCAGGAACGCATTCCCGCAACGGCCGCACTCTAGTTAACTTACCTGCTACTTTAGTCCTAATCATATTTTTCTAAGGACTTCAAACAAAAATGCAGTTTAATTGAATAAAATGACATCCGTTACAAAAGTCCTTCATTCGATAAAACTTCCCTGACTAGATTAAATAAAACACTTTTTAACCGGATTTATCGCGTATATATACGAGTCGCTCGTGACCACGGGGTCTGCAAAGACACCGAAACGTCGAGTCAAAATTTAAAATGTAAATATACGCGATAAATCCGGTTAAAAAGTGTTTTATTAAATAGTAATTATCGCGAAAACTTAAGACAATATTATTCCCTGACTAGAGTTTACTCAGCCCTACCTTACTCGCATCTTGTAGACCGTAGGATTTGAGTGTCTTAAAAAAGGTGAGATACACTTAACCAGGCGACTAGTGATTGTCTTTTTTACTTCGCTTTAACGGTTATACGTTCAGAAGCATTTCAAATTGGTGAAGGTATGGTTAAAAATAACCCTACTGACTCAAATAATGGAGGATTAAGTGAAAGTACAAATCATGGTTATACCTATACATACAGCGTAATGTTTGAAATTATGCATATGGGATCAATTCCAAACTCGATGATATCAGCTGGGCTAGCATGCAATCGAAAAAATAGTCGAATCGACAAGATAAATATTATTTTATTATTTTGTTATGTAAGCTAATATGTAAGCTAATATAATTAGCTGAAGCTAATAGGTCCAGTAGTTTTTGAGCCTATTCAATACAAACATACAAAAATACAAAGGTTTCCTCTTTATAATATTAGTATAGATCGACTGAGGTGACTGGTGCCAAGTTAACAGTTAAAAAAGCTACAAATCATCACTTTCATCTGCAGGGCTAGTCGCGTATCTAAAATAACAGCGCTGTGTTCGACGACGAGTTCGTAGATGAAAGGTCAAACAGTTCGACGAATGTCAATTCTTACTCACGCCCCGTCATCGGCGGCGAGCGCTGGGGTCGAATTTTGTGTTGAATACCAATTATGTCACTCTTCGCCGATGCATCGATGAACTCGACGCTGTTATTAAGGAGTATAACCCTGCTGTTTCTCAGTCTACAAGCGTAGCGGTCATACCTATGGCTGCAGAGCCAAACAAAAACTTAAAAAAGGAACCTCTCGGTCTAGGTAGGGTTCTACTTTCATTTCGTTTTTTAAAGCCGAAGAAAAAGTAGTAGTAGACAACACCAAGACATTGGTGGATAATGGGCGATCATTATCTTCATGAGCCGAGAGATGCACACTTCTCGACGGAGGACTCCCCCAGGATTCGTCATGTCGTCCGGACCCGCGCCGTCCTCATCTAGCGTTTGACGTTCGTAAAGTGTATAAAATTACCTACTACGAATAAAAAGTTTTCATTTTCATTTACAATACACGTAGAAATCCAAGGTTGCATTACAGTTAGATCAGCTTATGTATACGCACCTTAATAAAACAAAAATTCAAAATTGGAAGCGATGAATAAAGTTGGTCCGCCCGCCCTCATCGACACTCCGCCAGTAATGAGCGTTTCTAATCACCCCTGTGTAGTCACAGCATATGGTGTGAAGATTTTATGCAAGTCATGCCGGGGGAGTGATGTCTTTCTTCTTTTCTCTGTTGGATACTTTAAAATATTATATATGATACTTGACGGACTTAACGGTTGGCTTGCATAGCGATAAAAACATTGCCATCTATAACAATGGTCCTGGATTGGAATCCCGGTGGAACGGATATTTGTGCGATGAACACATTATTAGTCAGCAACCCATGTTTGTTTTTTATAATTCTTAAGTTTATTTACCCTTTATACATAACAAAAGTTCTTTAAGCAAGCCAATTTGATATTAATGTTTTTAATTTAATAATATTTTAAAGTTATAATAAATAAATAAATAATAAATAAAATCCCCAGACAATCACACCAACTACATGGCCGCAAAGTAAGCATAGCTTGTGTTATGGGATACCATGTAGCGAACCTAGAAAATAAATACATAAATAGATAAACACCCAGACACGGAACATTTTTTTTTCTGGTTCCGTGCGGGGATCGAACTCGCAACCACTGGCGTCTGAGGCAGATAGGTTTACCCCAACGCCAAAGTGGTCGTCAATCGAAGTTTTTTGCAATCAAATTTATTTTTTGCAAAAAAAATAACATTTAGCTGCATCTGTGGTCTTAGCTACAAAGCTATACCATTATATGGAGCTACGTTAGCAACATAACGTAAAAAAAAAGGATTCAGTAATTTCGAGGCGTACCGCCGCCAGGCCCCGGAAGCTAAGTGGGAGAACACTCATCCGGCAAACGCGAGGTCCCAGGTTCGTGTCCTGGTCGGGTGATTTTTATTTAACACAGTTTTTCATCTATTATTTTTAGTTTATTTATAAAATAACAACAATTTTACGTTAATACATTAACATAAGCCAATGTATTTTTAACCAACGAGTTTTGAGTTAAGATTTATTTAAGTTAATCTCTTTATAGCTCTTAATAATTAAGTATTAGGATTAAAAAAGACATTGCGTCACTTATACAGGCAGATTATATTTGCAATTATCAAAGTTTTCTACAATCTTACATTTCTCTATGTTATTTAATTTTAACTGGACTTTTGTTTATACAATAACAATAAAGCCTTACACTATTTTAATTTTTCCTTTAAGATTTAATGACAATTTAATTTAAATTTACTTCAAAACTGAAAACTTAAAACATAAGTATCAACAGTTCACACATTATAAAAACAATCAAATCCCCCGACTGTCGTGTGCGCACAAAACAAACATTACGATATCCAACTTAACATATTAATTAGGTACAGTCGCGAGCAAAACATATCCGCACGAGATATATTTCAAGAGATATCCGGCATTTCTTATCCCCAACCCCACTTAAAACAACCGAAGGGCAATGGGTCCTCAGAGTGTCATTCATCACAACTCTCCCAACTTTGTATATACCTATAAGCTTTCATTATTTGCCACCCCAGACTATAAAATTGGACCAAACGTGTTCTTGTTCACAAACGAAAATGGAATCTTTTTCGAAAAGGATAAAGTCGAAAGTTGGTTGAGTTTATGGTATTAGGACGGTCGTTTTAAGACATTAATTATCGCTACGTAGACCCCTGTGTTATAGGGTAACCCTTTTCGTGCCTACTGGTCACCCTTCGAGGTCCAGACTTATGCCTCCAAGTCATTAGCAGGGTACACCTAGTTATACATAAGTGTAGATATAGGTGGATTGGTTTTAAAATATACAAAGTTGAGTGGAAATTCGGATTAGAAAACAGGACAATCAAATTAATTGGGACGTAAGGAAAAAATTGGAAAAAGATTTTTGGTGAATTATTATTCTCAATACTATCATGAGTGTTGATCAAACATTTTGAGGTCGTTAGATAAAAGTTTATCTTTAAAGCATTAATAATTCATATTTGTAGCTTTTCAGTTTACCTAGTCAAATGCATATAGTGAAAAATCTTGTCCGAGTGTTTACTTCGTTTTAAATTTACAATCGTAACAGTGTACCTAATCACTATTTAACATTTCGTTGTTATAATCTGAAGTCTTTAGTTCAGTATGCAATGCCTGTGTTCCCAATTTCACAATTCATTACCTACATCCACCAGTAGGGTATAGATGAACTTTAGGTACTTCATTTCACTATACTGCCCAAAAATACAGGTAGAATCATCTTCTTGGCAGCCAAGATTTATTTAAGCCAGGATAAAATAAAAACTGTTGTTACTGGACAGTGACAAACAAATAACAATAATGCAAATAAGTAATTAAAAAGTGTTAAAATAAGATATAGAAAATATGCCATATACTAGGATTGAAAAACAATAAAACAATCTAAAGGAATAAAATAATTTATTTTCAAAACAGTACATGTATGTACATCAAAATAATGTTTACCTTAATTTCTAAGTTATTATAATTATTGATTGCTTTATTATACTTACAGTCTAAATTAAATGAAATGATTTTTTTTATCCCTCGTATGACCATCGAATGGCCGCTTAATGACGTCACAATTTTATACTTCGGCTTTAACAAGGTGTTGATAGTTATTGAATAAGATATTACTGTCGACCAAGAGACAAAAAAAGCCGGCGGATAAAAATATATAAATAATATAAATATAATATTACAGAACGGTTCTTATGAAACCAAAACCTTACTTCTTTACCAGAAATATCACGATATTCAAGATCATATCTAAAAGTACATTTCTATTTGTTGTTACCATGCAAATAGGGTGTTCACACGTTTATACATAATTAGATTTCCAATACAAGAGAGCCACGAGCACCGGTTCCTTAAGCCGTATTAGCTTATCTTTACACTTGGCACGGTGTAAATTGGTCAAAATCGCGTTGGCTTCTTGAGTTTGCTTGTACCTCGTGGTAGGGTGACCATAAACTGTCTTGCATTTGTTAAACTTATTGCCATTAGAAATTTTATACTAGAAAGTGAATTAGTTTAGTATAGTCATAATATAGTATAGTTTACAAATCTCTTTTACAAAAGAGAGTTTTTATATCTTACAGTGAAATTTTATGATGTAAAAAAGTATTCTAGTTGAAATTTCAGTGCATTTAATTGTCAGTTGATGCTTTTCAGGTGAATTTTTAGTGGTTTATGACACCATCCACAATGGAGCTTACATAAAAATTACTTTTAAACCTAGGTAAAAATTCTTTACTTACTTCGATGTTAACTTTTTATTTCTTAATAAACATGGCCATAAGCGGTCATAATACAAGTACATTTTTTATTTTACGATCAAATGTATTGTAGGTCTAATTTAAGTTAGCTAGACTCGTATCAGATGGCTATCCATTTCGCATCCTCCAATAGGTTGGCTATCTGAAAAAGAAAAAATATTTTATAGTATTCATAAAAAAAAACTAATAATAATAATTTTTAATTTTTATTAAATTGATAATTGGCAAATATTTGATCTTATAAATTTGTATATTAATTTATATAAGTACCTAATTAAAAGTTAAATAGAATTTACGTAGAAATTAATAACTTATGTTGACTTAAATTAATAACTTATGGATACATTACCAAACGCAACCCCGTATCACAGTCCCACTGTTCACTGGTTTCAAAGATAACTATCAGCAATAGTTATACAATATGTTATAGGACTGTCACATCAGATTACAAGTGATTTGTATTATGTACTCGACTGTACATGAATCGAGTTTGACGTCGAGTGTACTTGTATTAGAACTCAGCGTGTTTCAAGTTTCGATAATGTTATTGAGTAATTTAACTTTGTATTTGGGGCTTATGGTGAGGGTCTGGCACTTTTTTTTATCCATAACTACTAATATAAAAAAGGAAAAGAATTAGTTTCTTTCTTTCTTTCTTAGAATTCGCTAGTGTACTTATAGTACTGAATAGTTTTGCATTTGATAGGGAAACTCTTAACTTTATCACGAAATGTATCTAATGGGTGAAAAGGTCTACTTCCGCGTCCTTCTTCCTGGAGTGGTAGTAAAGGAAAAACAGAGAATGTGCCATCTGTTTCTCTTCCCGGGCATTCTGTAAAAGTCAGTTAAGGTAGAGGGGAAAGTTTTTTTTGTGCGCGATAGGCTGATCCTCTGGCACTGCAATAGTCTTTCTCCACCATTATAATGCCTCCAAATTTTTCTAACGTGACATCAGATGGTTTTTTAACCTCTGGTTTTCTGCCTACTCCATACAGGCGTAAAGTTATGTATGTATGTAAAATAACTAAGCATTGTTTTAATAAAAAGATGTATTTTTTGACTTTCTTTAATGCAAACTATAAAAACAGATTTCAAGTCCTAAGAGACAATCACTATATTATTTCCTTCTTTTTATTTTATCTATTTGTAACTTTTTCGAGATAAGGGCAAAATTAAAACAATGGCATTGTTAGATTATAATTCTTATATTTTATTCATTTTCGTCACCTAATTTCTTGCATACCGACACTCATTGGCACTGGCTTAATTTTAAGACCCTTTTTTAATTTTATGCGTCATTTTAATGGCAAATAAAAAAGGTGAGAACGGTGAGACCGTAACAAAGAGAATTTATTGAAAAAACAAACCTATACCCTATTATTTCTCAAAGTACTTTTCTATGCCACAAACTTAGTAACTCCAGCCACCCCAAAACCAAGTTGCAATCAAACTAAACTCAATTCCTCAGTGTTGCCGAACAAAATCTAAACTAGCAAAATGTCTTATAAGGCATACCTAGATAAAACCTCCCTTACCACCCTAACGTAATCTTTACACACACCCTGGCAACTTGAAACAAAGTTGAAATAACTTTTGAAGACCAAAGGCTGTTTAGAAAGGACCCGAACTGGGGTTCCCGAACTTGAAATATTAATGTAGTTTCATGGAATCGTATATTACAATAGTACGCCTTCTAAATGTTTGTTAATAAGTTTGGGTAAAAAGTTTAAGACTGTTTATTTAAAGAGAAAATTATCTGTGAAATTTAAACAAACATTTGTTGGCACTTAAATTTAATGGGGAGTTTTCTGAGAGCTCATAAAAATTTGTTCAAAAAACCTCTATAGATGGCACTTTTAAAAAGCCGAAGCCGTTAAGTCTGTATACTATAATGTACGTAAGTGTTATCTACCATCTATGGTTATTAATACGTTCAATTTCTGATACAGACGTCAATTAATTTATTTTACTTTTAAAAACGCAGTGTGGAATAAATTCTTCGCCTTCGCCTTTTGTAAAACGCAATCTATCGAAGCCTTTTGTACCAATTTTGTACAGTTTTGTTTTTTTAATGAGCTGTCAGAAAACCTCTTATTACAAATTACCTACTTTCAGTATTTTTTAAACCTTTCATTCGGTTTATGCTTAAGGCCGATGTTAATGTAGGTATGTCGAAAAACAATCATAGATATATTTTTTAAAAGTTAGTTAAAGTTTCATTAAAATTTATACAGAATGTTGAGATTGAGACCTATAGCACTTTTCCCCATTCAAATTCAATAGTCCAAGTAGTGAACAAAGCGTAAGTGAACGTATTTCTGGTAATATCAAAATCTTGTTTTTAGTATTCACGATTATGATTCTCACTTTTTATTTTTGATATATATCGCATATAATTTATATTTTTTCAGTGTGTCACTGTGGTCAGTCGCTCGTGACCTTTATTTTTATTTTTATAAGAAAATCTTTAATATTTTTATTATTTTATTACTTTGCTTTGATTATGCACGCTTCTTCTGCCAGTGTTTATACACAATAACTTTTACAATACTTTTTACGCAATTTTACTGACTTGAGAAGGAAATGGTTCAATTTTTAGATATTTTTTTTTTATTTTATCGTGTTTTTTAAGCCATATTTTATGTTTTATCTGAAATAAATACCGCATATTTACGAGTTTCTACTCTTTTCGCTGATATATTGACTTCTTATCTTCACCACAAGAAATCAAAAGCATTGAGGTAAAGAAAGCCATATCGGATTTTTTAAAGAATATTAATAATAATATTTCGAATATTTCAAAAACCTAGGTCATTTATTTATAAATCACAGTGAAAAATTATAAAAATATTTGTGTAACATTGAAAAAGAGCCATTTATTTCGGCTAAAAAGTTATCATTAAGTACAGTTAATTTGATTCATAATTTATTCTAAAAAGTTCCCATTATAATATGTGTAGTTAATTTAATTGATCACTGGTAGATCAAAATTAAGCAGCTAATATTATTTTGACAGTTTATATTCTGCAACTTCGCAGACAGGACTTCTAAATTCGGAATAGACTGTACGAAATGCACAATTTAGCAACTTGTACTACTAGTGAGTGTGACCATAACTTTATACGGTAAAGGTAGTCTCACATGATGGGAATATAATTTATAACTTCAATTTTTCTCCTCAGTTTGATTTTTTTCTTTTTAGTAGCTTTACATTCGGAATTTGCTCATTATTTTGTCCTAACTCTTTTGTGCAAAATTTATGTACCTACAAATATTATAAACGCAAAAATTTGTATGTATGCAAGTTTGGTACTCCTTCACGCAATAACAGGCTGACGGTGATGTGTTTGGCACATATTATTTAGACTATAGACTGGAAAAACACAGAGCATACTTTCTATCCCGATATCTCGCAGGGTTAGACATTGTAAGGGTATAACCGCGTGAAGAGGCTAGTTTCAGTTTAATGAGAGGTTTTCTGACAGCTCATTAAAAAACAAAACTGTACAAAATTGGTACAAAAGGCTTCTATAGATGGCGCTTTACAAAAGGCGAAGGCGAAGAATTTATTCCACACTGCGTTTTTAAAAGTAAAATAAATTAATTGATGTCAGTATCAGAAATTGAACGTATAAATAACTATTAATGGTAGATACCACTCACCTACATTATAGTATACAGACTTAACGCCTTCGGCTTTTCAAAAGTGCCATCTATAGAGGTTTTTTGAACTAATTTTTATGAGCTGTCAGAAAACTCCCCATTGGAGTCACAACTTACGTATGAACCGTCACTGTAACAGTAATGTCATTAAAATTTGACATGATTCATTTTTCTATAGTTCAAAGTCTTAATACGCAAATATCCGCAAAACAATAATTAAATTTGATCCATATCACAATCGTAAAAGAAAATTGCTCTTAAAAAAATACCATGCACGAATTCATATCATGAAACTTACTGCCTAATGTTAAAATGGACGTCACTGCGTGCACACATGCAATGCAAAATAGACTACACGCACACAGACGAAAATTGCGGACAAATTTCAACATGGCGAAGCAAGGGTTGGTCTACACTCTTGTCCTTCCTTTTGATAGCAATTAATTCGGATGCTAGGGAGGGGGGTGGTAAAGGGTTCGGCCAAAACGCAGGGACGTACTCGGCAAGAGTTATTGTTGTTCTCAAGTTTTGGGTTACCAATGTTAGGCAGTTTTCATTTTTCGTATTGTTGTTTGCGGTTGACATAAGTTTATGTGGTTTTTGGGAATTTCAGAAGTTGTTGATTTTGAATTCTCCGTTTTGGATAATATGATTGTTTTTGAAAAATACATAGAAATAAATTTTCATGATATACTATAAAAAAACCTTCAATAGTCAGTTTTTTGCGTTTTTTTTCATTTTACATTTGAACTAGACACGTGACCATGGTGTCGAGATATGGGGTTTATTTAATACACTATTTTAGTTTTCTGATCACTATCACATACCTATAATATAATTTTTGTAAAATTAACTGTCTACCTTGTTTAAATATGGAAAAATATATATTTAGCATACCTAAGGCTTCAGATTGTAAATAAAATCCATCTCTGTGTCTTGGTCTACACGGCATCATAAAAATTCTCAGACGTTTTATCAACCCAGTGTAACGTACGTATAGAGGGGCTACTTTTTTATCCCTTTCTAATTAGGTACCTTTTGTTTAGTCCAGTTCGTTGAAAATATTTAAGCTTATTTCGTATGACGTAGACGTAGATGTGATTATTTCCTGCCAGAAAAAGTATCGATAGTTTATTGTGCCTATCGGAGAGTCCATTCTTTTTTTGCAAAATATGTAATTCACTTAAACATCTGTAAAAGTGTTTTTAATGTCTCACTCAAAAACAGTTTATGATCATGTAAATCTGGCAAAATTGCGAGTTTGAAGGCTTTAATACTATTTAACTAGAAATATAGATATGTAGATGATAAGATTGAGGTAAAGAGTTTTTTATGAACTTAAAATTATTGATGGTCAAAATCTATGACAAAACTTCATACATTTCCCGTTATAAATAAATGAGCCTCATAAGTAACGTCCTATGATATAACTGAATTTTAAATATGCCTTAATAGTACCTTTAATTGCAATTATAACTTATTTAACAAGTTACAGTATAAATAAAACAAATTTCTTGAGCAATATAATAAGAAGGTACCAGGACTTCAGGAGCTGTCAGCAAGTTCCTCAGAGTCAAAGTCGTATGCAATTAGAGAGTTTCTGAGACGAGCGACGTACTATCATGTATGAGAGTATCAGACCGTGTCGGTCTTTATTACAGGTCTCACAATAGATAGGGTGCCCATTTTTGTGATTCCCATTTTGGAATTCATATAAAATAATTTAAAACGAACACGACTCGTTTGACGAGTCGCATTTAACACGATTCAAAGGAAAACCCTACAGGACACTTCTAAACTTACATCAATAACTTAAGTATTCAGAACAGATTTGAAATATATCAAACAGCAATAATTTATCATTTTTTAAATGTAATTCCCAGTATCTCTTACAAAAAATATAAAATGAACAACATTAACCTTCAATTAATAAAACATGTTTATTAACACGGCAAATATAAATACAATTGACATCGAAACATTCCAATTATCATACAGTTATCCCACATCATAACCGGTTATCGCAGCATCCCCATCTCAATTTAACCTTTGACCGGGCACGAGTCAATGTCGTGATCTCTGGACAAAAGGTTGACCGATGACCAATACAGTCACTGGACCAGTTCTCTATATGATCTGTTGAGCTATAAGTTTATCCTTTGATTTGACCCCTTGAGTTAAATATAAAAAAGATATAACCATCATGATATTCTACTTGAATCGTTGTTTCGTGTTCGTGTAGTACTATCTAGTCTTTATTTTGCACACTTTTTCTCGATTTACCAATTTCAAGTAAGCCATCGTCATTTATATCAGTTATTTCAGTAGGTACTTGAGATCATGTTTATTAATTTTATTTTCGGTTTGAAGTCTCGTCACACCCTTTTTATGAGCCCACTGCAGGGCTATGAGTCTCTCCCCTAGATGACGAGGAGGCTTAGGTCTTAAACCACCTAACCGGCGCAGTGTTGAGTGGCGGTTTTATAAGGTAAGATTAAAACATTTGCAAAAACACTGTAAAATAAAATAAAAAAATAAATAAAATCCCCTTCTATGCTGGACTTGGAGCAAAAGAAAAACATAGAATGTGCCAGCTGCTTCTCTTCCCGGGTGTACTGAAAAAGTCAGTTAAGGGACAGAGGTGTGACTGGAGATTTTTGTTGGCGATAGGCTGACCCCTTGTCACTGCAATAGTCTCTCTGGACCAATAAATTACCTCCGAATTACTCAAACGTGACATCAGATGATTTCATAACCTCTGGTGTTCTGCCTACCCCGTAAGGGATACAGGCGTGAAGTTATATATGTATGAATGTAATATCCCCAGACAATCACACCACCTACATGGCCTGAAAGTAAGCAAAGCTTGTGTTATGAGATACCATGTAGCGAACTAGGGGAACCGTGAATATAAATACATACAAGAATATAAACACTTATAGATCAACGCCCAGATCCGGAACATGTTTTTTGTTCCGTGCGGGAATGGAACTCGCGACCTCACCATTGGCGTAGTCGCGTCTATACCACTGTATCACGGAGACCGGCAAAAAATTGTCAAATGAAAACATTACATACATACATACATAACTTCACGCCTGTATTTCTTATGGATAGGCAGAACACCAGAGGTTATAAGACTACCTGATGTCACGTATGACGAATGAGGTATTATAATGATGTAGAGAGGCTATTGCAGTGACAGGGGGTTAGCTTATAGCCCACAAAAATGCCAATAAAACCTCTGTCCCTTAACTGACTTTTACAGTATGCCCGGGAAGAGAAGCAGATGGTACATTCTATGTTTTCCTTTCGCTCCCAGTCCAATATTGAAGCAAACATCAATATTATAAAATTAAGCAAACGAATCCAGGGCGCCATTTCGTTTCAAATCAAAGCTCTCTAAAACTTCCAACTTCGAAGTGCCGCGGGCCAGCAGTTCCCAAGTAACACAGGCACACACTTACAAACATTTGTTTCAAAATATTGTAACATTTGTACACAGATTTGTTGCAAACTGTAGTTTTGTGAGGACGTGACAATCTCAGCTTATTAGTTTTGTATTGTGCATTAATTTTCGGGAATGAGGAGGAGCTGCCCTCAATTTCATAAGAACAATGGAAACTAAGAACACGTTAGTTTGCGTTTTACGTTAATTATAGTCATTGCTCTTTTAGCCCTTTTAAGAAAATCTAACAAAATCAAATCAAAAGTTTTTTATTCACTGTAGGTATGTATATGCAATCGCTGGTGGAACATGGAGAACTCAAACGCAAACGTGGAGAACTTTGGGATAGACCTTTGTCCAGCAATGACCATCCCCGGCTGTTAATCATCATAAATCAATAATAACAGATTTACAAAACACAATCCAGCTGGATATAAAAAAAGCCATCAAAAAAAACATAAAAATAAAAAAGAAACAAACTTTTTAAAATTAGAAAACACAGAGAGAAAGTCTGAAATACATAGTATCATTTTAAAAATAAATAAAAAATAAACTAAACTCAAGAAAACAAAAATTTAAAACGAGAAATTAAGGAAATAACATCTAAATTCTCTAAAAACCAATTTTGAAAAGGAAATTTCCTCAGAAAATAACAGTAAAAAATAGTCCTGTAAAATGAAGGTTATTTATAGGTTATTTACTGAGCTATAAAAATGTTTAGGAATAATTTCTAATGTTTAGAAATAGATTTAATGGGATACATAGAAGAAATTTATAAAATTGGAAAATATAGAGAAGGATACAATCGTCCGATATTTATTGAATTAATTAGTAAAAGAATGAAAAAGTATGTTCTGAACCTTAAGAATAAGAAAAGTTACGTCGTTGACGAAATTTCACCCCATCTATTGAAAAAATGCGCAGAACACCTAATATATCCCTTATATTTATTAATAAATCAATTATTCAATATTCATCAATTATAATAATTATTCAAATATTCAATCAAGGCGTCTTTCCTGACTTGTTAAAAATATCTTTAATAAAACCTATACATTAGAAAAAGAAGAAAATTGATCCTAACAACTATCGGCCAATTGCACTTCTGCCTACAGCTTCAAAAATATTTGAAAGAGCCATGTGCATCCGCATTTACAAAGTCTGTGTAAAATATAAAATATTTAACAATGCTCAGAACGGTTTTAGGAAAAAGAATTCAACTACCTTAGCAGTTTTTAATTATATACAAAAGGCTTTAAATATAATTAATAGTAAGAAATATTCCATCGTTAATACTCCTTGACTTGAGCAAAGCAAATGATAAAGTCAAATATAATATACTGCTTAAAAAACTATACAACATAGGTATCCTCGGAATAGCTCATAACTGGTTCAAATCTTATCTAACAAATGGGCAGCAATATGTAGAGATCAAATATTTTAACAGTTCAACCCGAAAAGTTCAGAATGTTAAATCTGACTGCCAAGCAATAACAGCATCTATACCTCAAGGTAGTGTTATCGTCTGCCTTTTTTTTTGATCTGCATCAACGATTTTCTAACAGTGATTGACGAAAAGTGCGTTTTATTTGCAGACGATATCTCCTTATTAACATCTTGCCAAAGTAACTTAGCTCTAAATGATATATTAAATTCAATGCTTAACTCAACAGCCTATTGGTTTTAAGACCACAATTTAGAAATCAATTTAAACAAAACAAAAATTATGACATTCCAACCTATCAAAAGTCTCCTTTGGATATAAATTTTATGTATAATAACAATAAAATAGAAACAGTTAAATAATTTAAATAAAGATAACCAAATCAAGTGGAAAACTCATGTTAAATCATTACGATTGAAGCTAGCAAGATTCGCATACGCTTTACGGGAAATCAGGAAAACTACGGACATGAAAACTGCACTCGTTACATACTACGCATATGCTTATGCATGGCTGAGTTACGGCGTATTCCTGTGGGGGGGCACCGTAGATGCGTCCACTCTTTTCATAACTCAAAAAAAACTTTTAAGAATATTAGTAAATATTAACAACACAGATAGTTGCAAACCGCATTTTATTATTCTCTCACTACCGTGCATTAACATATTAAAAGTTTTCAAATTCATAAGAAAATACTCAGAAAATTACACAATACGTGATGATATTCACGTATTGTGTAATTCACGTTCTTTGTGTAATTGTGTAATCACACGTTCATCAAGAGTTTTGTGAAATTCCTAAGATGAATAAAACTTTTTGAATTTTGAATTTTTGAATTCCATTAAAACAATCCCGGAAAAATCAACTCATTCTACCTACTTCAAAACTAAATATACACGCCTCCGGCCCATTACCCATGTCTATTAAAATTTACAACCATTTACATTTAAAATGAAACTAAAGATAATATTTTCACAAAAATGTTTAAACAAATTATTCTTAACAAAATGTAATTATTCGACTGATGAATATCTAAAAGAAAAATTTAAGTAAGTAACTTACCAAATATTTTAGTTGGAAAACAGTAAATCCCTCTCTCTCCTTCCATTGCAGTTCCTATACTAGGCCCATAAGATGACATTGTATAGAGGAGCGTTACAAATACTATACTTAAATGTAAAAAATATTATCATGTAATTTTTATGGAAGCAATAAAGAAATAATAAGAAAAAAAAAACAAGAATAAAATGCCAAACTAACAAACACATGGATGATATCAGCATCATTTGCTCATCTGACAAAGGTAAATTGTCAATCTTCGACTATCTGAAAATATCTAATATATAAAATTCTCGTGTCACAGTTTTCGTTGCCATACTCCTCCGAAACGGCTTGACCGATTTTGATGAAATTTTTTGTGCTTATCCGGTATCTATGAGAATCGGCCAACATCTATTTTTTTTTTATATGGCAAAACAACTTTTGCCGGGTCAGCTAGTATGTTATAAATATTGCTGACATAAAAATCTATCCTGACTGAAACAACATTTTGACAGGATTTACATTCATACATACATACATAACTTCACACCTGTATCCCTTATGGGGTAGGCAGAACACCAGAGGTCATAAAACCATCTGTTGTCACGTTTGACTTTGGAGGCATTATAATGGTAGAGGGACTATTGCAGTGACAGGACCATAAAAAAAAACTTCTAAGAAAACCTTTGTCCCTTAACTGACTTCTTCAATATTTCCGGGAAGAGAAGCAGCTGGCAAATTTTATGTTTTTCCTTTCCTCCCAGACCAGCATGGAAGAATGCTCACAGTCCAACATGGAAGGATTTAATGATCTGATAATATATATTGGTAATAATCTTTTTGCTATTTACCAATTTAAGTTTTTGTAATGTACAAACGATATATTTTGTTAGAATTATCATAACTTATATTTCTTTGCTCATTATGTTAAGTTGTAAATGTATTTTTTCTCAGTAAGTGAATTTCTTGTAATTCTTTTTGGGAAAATAAAAGTTCTTAAGCCTTAATTCAGGTACATAATGAGTTCTTCACATCCTGAGTTTCTTATTTGAATATAGAACTCTGTTTATTCGCGAAGCATTCCTTATATTGACGATTGTATAATTAGAGTAGTTAAGCGCGTTCGCTGAGCCATGAAGTCCAGAATATTCCTGCAGAATTTATAATTTTCGGTTTGTAAAAACAAAACTAACAGAACTAGTTATACAATGAGACAATAATTTATGTTCCAAATTGTTCAAAGTTTAATTTTATAGCAAGTTTAATTTGTATTTACCTTAATTTACAGCTCCGCTTGATACATTTTACGCTCATATTTATATTTTTATCACCTCATACTAAAAGCAAAAGCTATAAAGCAATTAAACCAATTTTCATAATTTTAAAGTGCATTTTCACTAAATGAATAACCACCTAATTAGGGTACCTTATCTTTTTTCATACAACAATTCACAATTCATGCCTAGAGACTTTACATCATGTCCAGACAAAGTTCCGTATATAACCATACATAACCCCTCAGATTCAAACCGCAATGGGTAGGACAGACCATGCATACGCTTTAACCCTTCAGGTCCACGCGACAATTACTCAAACAGAATAGTTTAGTAGAAAGGATTGTAAGACCCCTTAATAATGACTAAAATGGAATAACTCTTTCAATGTCATCCACGAATTTAGACTCTAGCCAGGTGATTTTAAGCTTATTTTGGTGTGATAGGTATTAAGTAAATAGGACAGTGGTATAAATTAAAATTTGAAAGCAGAATTTCCGTATATTTAGAATATTTATATACTTATCTAAGGGGTAGATTATACGGACATCGTCGTAGGATTAAGTACGATTTTGGAGATTTTAAGGAAATTAGTTTACGTCCATTTAATTCTAATGGTATTAATCATATCGGGCATAAATCAGCTCGTGTTTGATTTTAAAACGTTATTCTGTGTTTGCTGGCTCCTCTGGATGAATCTGAAAATAAAAAATATGAATTATAAATTTAAATTCTTAAGCCCTGTAGTTATAAAGCTGCAAAGAAAACCAATTAAGTGTGACTTTGGTTACGAATGTCTAACAAAAAAAAATGAGGACTTATGAATGAAATGTGCAGTTTTGAATTAACTTAAAAATCGGGATATTTAACATGCTTTTTTAATTTGTTTGTGCTGTCGATGTTTAAGCACATGCAAGCGCCTTGATGACGTGCGTAGGTACTGGACATGGTAAATATGCCGTTTTATTGTTTAGATTAAATGTTCAACACACATAATTTAAAAACTTATAATACCTATTAAGTTTTTCTTGGAAAGAATGAAGGATTATGATTATTTTTATATTAATGACGATTCTCGGTACGTCTCCAATACGCCTCCTATCCGATTTATCCAGGCTAGTTCGGGAAACAGACTTTTCAAAATAGTTTTGATATGGTGGTCGTCAAATTCCGCACTGCAGACTTATTTAGGCTTACTTTCAGACTAAAAAGTTTGTTGTCAGTTTGGGTAATTTATTCACTATTTAGGTCCAATTATAGTGATATAATATTTAAAAAAGCATGGCCATCTATGACGTAAAAAAATTGTCTAGAGTGACAAAAGAAAAATTTCAATCACGATAAAATAAAAATTTACTCAAATTCTATTAAAAGTAAGATACCTACTTATTTTAGAAATGTATTTTTAAATTGATGTTCAATTGTTTTTTTATGTTGTCACTAGACGCAAAAAAATAGGTACCCACAAATTTTGTGAACGCGATCGTAGTTACGTACGGTCGGCGGCATCGGGTAGGGTACTGCATCAGCATGATCATTCGAAAATTTAGCAACAAAAACCTGATTTTCCTATTATAATTTACCTATCGGTAGTCGTTTGTCAGTAACCATTTCGGCACCCTAAAATTCTGACATCCGCCAACCAGCACTGGGCCAGCTTGTTGGATTACGGTCTTTAACTCCTCGTCACCCCGAGAAGAGACTCATAACCCTGCAACTCATTACAGAGTTCTGATGATAATGACTTTTACAAAAAAAGAAAACATATTTTTAGTTTCTTATCTATGAGTTCACTGAAAAACCTAATGTTTAACCCCTGTGTATTAAAATGTTTAATCAATTGTATGTGTACTTTAATAAACAGAGTTATCTACCTATTAAAAAAGCATAACATACGCAGGTATAGGTACCTACAACTCATACGACACGGAACCCAAACGACAATAAAAATGAAGCAACCTCAAAAACACGTTAAAGAACACATAAATGCACAGAATAAACAACATACTCGACGTAACTCGGGAATTTCCATTCCGAGTAACAATTCCGCATACCAACGCTGGTCCAACGAATTTTCCAGCAAAAACAATTATACCCCGTCACCGTACTACTGGAATTATGACTCAAGGAATGACCAAGCGGAATTTGAGATGCCAAAATTCCTGGCCTGAGGAGATGGGGCATTTTACCCCATTCTCCTCTCGGTATGTGTATGGTATGGGAGGAGCGGCGGCAAATTTAGAGCGATCATGATTTTGAGCGTTTTGTAAGCGCTCTAGGTTTTATGTTTTTGGGTGTTGAGGTCGGGTGTGAGTTTGGGCGGGTGTTTATTTTTTATGTCAATTTATTTTTTAATTTTATTCATTTAATCATTTAGTAACAAGCAAAAAAAACAGTTGAAGTGTCTACAATGAAAGAAAAATCTTTCAAGTATTTGGTATTTTTATATGTAATAGATTATGAACTTATCTTTATGATTTTAGAATAAAAACACAGAATTAAAGCCATCTAAGATCCTTTATAATTAAGAAAAGTAGGTATATGGGGATATTTAATTTTAATTAAAGGTTGAGAAGAAAACAAAGATTTATTTATTTAATTAATATTTTAAGTGAATATGCTGGTCAGGTTACGCACTGAATGCAATAACAGTAGGTAGTTTATAGAAGTTTGCAACTGTTGGTTAATTTTAATTATATAAAATTACTAGTATCCTCGTCCGATTTTACCTCTGTAACAAATGAAATCGCACAAATCTCTTGTTAAAATATCAGTTTAACCATCTTAAGAGCGGGCTACGAAACAAAAAAAAACTCTTACACTTAATTTGTTTATTACATATAGATTTGAATGTATCCCGTATACAAAAAAAAGTTTGTTCCTTTTAAGTAGGTTGTAAAGATAAAATAAATATTGATTCTAACAAAATTGCTTAACCTGAATGAGCTTTAAAGTCAAAATACAGGCTTGCTTTTAGAAACGTTTTCTTTGAAAGTGGGACCCCACGCAAGAGTATTCATCTACTACACATATAACACTCAAGCTTCAGACTTTATGCAAGTTTAACGTCTGTTTTATTATTAGGTAACAAAAGGACCAATATAAACTTTTACTACTGAAGATAATTGAAACTACTATTTTCTAATAAAAATATAGTAAAACAAATAACTTTCAGTCATCTAAAAACGACTCCATATTCTTTATGGTTTCAGTGTTTTCTAAATTAATCTTTAGTTTAGAGGATATTAAGTTTGATGTCTTAATTACTTGCATTCATTATGATGGTTCATAAAAAATGTGAGGCTGGAATGAATATTAACAGAAAATAAAAGAGAAATGTGCCTTAAAGTTTACATGTTATAATAGTCTTACCAACTATCCCCTCCAATGCGACTATTGACACTGACAGTGACATGAAAGGAAGTGCAAACCTCATCTGGGCCTCTTGCTCACTTATCTTTTTGCTCTTCTGCGCGACGTTTGTGTGTTTAAAACGAATTAGTTACTTTTTGGCGGCCAGACTCAGAGCCGAAGGGTTTGTTGCTAATTGGTGAGAGCTTTCCTTATTTTACTACTTTGTGATTATTTTATTTTTGTATTTTGTGTAAACTGAATAAGCTCTTTAAGGTTAGCTAAGTGTCGTTATTTAAAGTAAAGTTATGATGTTTACTTATCTAAATATTTAAAGAGTTTCTTGCCAATTCTTCTCAACTGGAACTCAATTCCAATTCTGAATTGGTGGTAGTTCATATTAAAGAATGTTCAATACATCGATTTGGTTTCTTATTTAATTACTCCATCCTTTTAATAGCCCACATTGATTCCCAAGAATAGTTTTAATAGAACTGCATTATATATTTTTATACTTACAGCTCAGTCATATGTACACAACATATTTTAAATAAAAATAATTATACAATATTATTAATGAATAGGTAGCATTATGCATTTCGTCACATAATCTTTGTTGGTGTTAAAAATAATTTTATGGTCATAATATTAGTATAAAGTCGACTGAAACTAATTACTATTATATTGTAATCAACAGTCCAAAATAGCAGGTATTGGCATAAACATTAAATAACAAACTCAAAAAGAAAATCACGAAACGAAATCCCTAATCAGCAAAACATTCAAAAAACTTCGCACGACATCACCTACCTTACCCCCATCTCCCCTCATAATATATGTAAATACAATATCCCATCAATTTCCTAAGAGCGCGTTCAGACTACGTATTAATCATGCGATGTAGGTAGCGGATTTTAGGCCATTAATCATTAGGCCGAGTTTCCCCGCAATCTGTAGGGATGGGCCTTTTTGTTAATTAATCCAGCCTATGTATTGTGTGGGTAGCTATGTGAAGTTATTTTTGGGTTATATTAATATTAATAAAATTGCAATACTTATTTATATAGATGTTATAGCTATGAAATATTGTCTTAGATTTTCCTTTTATTCAATTTTAAATTTAAATATTAGTGTCCGAAGAGCGACTGTAAAGGAAGTAATTTGAACAAAAATGTGTATCTAAAATCACACATTTTTTTAATTATTGCAGCTAAGAATAAGTTTTCACGAATAATTATATTAATTAAATATACATATAGACGCATCTCAAAAAAAGTTATTTAATAAATGTTCAGAAAGCGTAATACCTATCACATACAACAATATAGGTAAACACTACACTAAATAAAGGGTGGAGAACCAACCAAGTCGACAAACATTGTTAACTGATGTTGACCTAGATAGACATTAAATTGAAATCGCAATTTGAAGACATCAGTAATTCAAAACATTATTAAGTTATTTTTATCCATAGTAACGCGAGTGTTGCCACAGGATCAGTTAGTTTCAAATAAGCTACGCGGAGCCATATTTTGTTTTGTGCGCCGCCATTACAATGCCTTTACCTTTCTATTTCGCAAGTCCCCCTCTATTACTCTCGCACTCATAGGAGTTCGCTCATTGTCCTTTGGGCGGACATACTTACGCGTTTCTTTTAATTAATGTACGTGGGTGTTGAACTCCCTTTATATAAGCCCTTGTTTTTTCTAAGCTGTATTTACCCATAGCGAATTTATGATTCTACAGACAATTAAAAAACACTTTTAATGTTTAAATAAAAAATGTTCAACTGTTTAATTAATATGAACATAGGTTTATCGTTACAACAGTTTAATAGATAAAAATAAACATGACTTTTGTTAGTTACCTATATCAAATGAGAAATAATAAGTCCAGCTACAGAATATATTTTTTGGCCAAGCCACGTGATCAAGCTTCTATTTTAATAACTTAGCCATGAATAACTTCTAATTGCGAAAAATGTGTCTTGAAGCAATTTATACTATATAATGTAATAATTATAATATACCTAATAATTTATTCACTTAAACAGTTGAACATTTTTGAAGTCGTCGTTGCGCCGTGTTTTTTTTTTATTTTTTTTATATAAAATATGTATGGGACGTTTGTCTTCCATGACACCTGATGTTAAGTGAACATGAAGACTAAGGTGGTACACGTCCATCCACGAGAAACCTATTCACTCGACGCTTAAAAGTACTAGGACTATACTGGTCAGGGAAAATAGACGCAGGCAGTTCATTCCAAACCTTGGCGACCCGTATCAAAAAGGAACTGTCAAAGCGCTTAGTTCGACTTTTCGGAATATCAACCACATACGGATGGAAGTTCTGTCTGCGTCTAGTAGTCCGATGGTAAAAGGGTGAGGGTTCAATTTGCTCAAACAGAGCACTCGCGCACTCACCAAAATGTATCCTGTAGTACACGGTTAAACAAGCAACCTTACGACGATGCTCTAGGGTCTGTAGTTTTTTGGTCGTAAGGTCGACATTGTTCATTAGATTACGGGCTCTTTGGTCAACGGAGTCCAGCGCTTCTAGTTGATATTTGGCTGAACCATCCCAAAGATGACATCCGCACTTGAGCTGTATATAAGTTAAGAAGCTGTGCAGGGCCGAAGTACCGCCGTACCTTCGACATGATTCCCAACTTTTTCGAAGCTACTTGAGCCATGGACACAATTTGTTGACCGAAGTTTAAACTGGATGTTATAGTTACGCCTAAAAGCCCTAGATGGTCAGTGATGGGGACAGAAACATTTTGGAAAGTGGGCGTAAATGTGAAGGTGCTCTTTATTGCGGAGAATAGACACGCCTGAGTTTTGGACGCGTTGAATTTGACCAAATTCGACTCACCCCAATCGGATACTTTTCGTAAGGTCAAATCAACGCGCTCAATCATTGACTTTCTTAAACTCTGGATTTCACGGGGGCTCGCTCGCGCATTGGATACGTATCTCTCTACAACAGTGCTGTCATCAGCGTAACTAATAATGCCCGGTGTTAAAAGGTCATTAATGTGCAGCAAGAATAATGTTGCAGAGAGAACAGAACCTTGAGGTACCCCGGCATTAATTGCCATTTGGTCGGAGGAGAAGCCATCTAAGACTACTCGAATTGACCGTTCCCTGAGAAAATCAGATATCCAGTCGCAGAGCCCAATCGGTATGCCATAAGCTGGAAGCTTACTTAAGAGACCATCATGCCAGACCCTGTCAAAGGCCTTGGAAATGTCTAAGGATACAGCTATTGCTTCACCATGACCCTCCAAGGCCTCGCTCCATAAGTGAGTGGCATACACGAGAAGATCGTCGGTCGAGCGCCCGTTGCGGAAACCATATTGGTTATCGCATAGGAGCTCGTTGGTCTCGAGGTATGCCAGGAGTCGATTGTTCAATACAGGTTCCATGACTTTGCAAAGTATGGAGGTTACTGTGTGTATTATACGATATCACAGGTTAAGCATCGTTCGGCGCGGTCGGTAGTTGGCTTCCGTGCTTCGGAGGACACGTTAAGCAGTCGCCCCGGGTGCTGTATACTTGTATACAGTAGTCGTTAGGGTTTGTCAGAAGCCATTTTGGCGCTCTGCAAAATTCTGGCATCCACCACCCAGCACTGGGCCAGCTTGGTGGATTATAGCCTATACCTCCTCGTCACTCGGGCAGAGACTCGTGCCCCGCTGTGGGCTCATTACAAAGAGTTGTGATGAAGATGATCGCGTATAATTAATAATGCGAGGCGCTCGTGACCACGGGTTTTGCGAAGATACCGAAACGTCGAGTTAAAATGTAAAGTTTAAATTATACGCGATATATCCGGTTCAAAAGTGTTTTATTTAAATTATGAATCGTGAAAACTTAAAACAATATTATTAAAATATATATTTTTAGCACGCAGGTCCGTAGGTCCTTACTTAGTTTCCCACGTAGCTCCCTACGCAACTATTCAATATGATTTTTGAAAAGGTCGAGGATATTTGTGCCAGCCTTGCGTTATGCTTCTTACTACGGGGTCAAAGTCCGCGTCGATGCTTAAATAAGAGACGTACCTATGCTGGATTTTCGTAAGTAGATTACATGAAAAGTGAACCGAAATTTCAAGGACTTCTTTAAACTCTATACCTAAAGTATATTAATTACCATTATTATAACTAGCCCCATGCCTGATGCTTTAGTATCAGACTACTAACTAAAATTTAAGTATACTCCAAACCAAAACATATTGAAATGCAATAAAACGAATCCACTAAAAACATATGTCATCCGTAAAAACACATCAAAGTCTCCAATATTCCTTTTAGAGACGATCATAATATAACAACGATGTCTTCAAAAATAGGCATATTACACACTCGTACATCTTTCAACAGAGTAGATAACTTGAAAGTAAGGCCCCTTACACACGAGCGAGCAGAAATAATGAGTTCACTACTCGTTCATGGGCACAAAGACAAAATATGTACCTACTGGAATAAAGCCGGGATCGGATTCTAGTATCGCTTTTGACCGTGGGTTTTATCAAAGCCTGCAGAATTTTTATTATTTATTTATTTATTTATTTATTTAATTTTAAGGAAAACTTACAGCTAGGAGATTTTATACAATAAATGTTTAGAAACAGAAGGCCAGATAAAGTTTCCACATATAGACATTTTAAAGATTAAAAAGAAAGAAACACACACATATATGCAAAAAAAAAGTATAATAATATTTTAATAAGTATGTAAAACACAAACAAAGCTTTTTTTTTAATTTAATAAAATGAATATTAAAAATGTTTGATTGAAGCTTGCGTTTCCTTACAATGCGAGTAGGTACACATTTATTTACCGCATCGTTATCAAATTGAGATATACCTACTTAGACTTATAGATAATTAGGAGAACAACTGTTGAAATTTTAAAAGATGCTCCTTATTATATTGCTCTATATCCAAATATATAGTCAGTTAAAATTTTGAGATAATTTACAATCTTTTTGACGTAATATAAATAAATAAATAATAAATACACTTAAAATTCACATCACATCTTCTGGCTCAAATTAAGTTTCTTTCGGACAAATGTTATGTGCTATCAAACTTAAGAAATATATGTAAATATTTAAAATAAAATTCCGCGCTAAATTTGTGAGATTAACTATTTTTGTTATTTTAGTAAGTTTGATTCCAAGCGGTAGCTTGTATAAAATAAACATAGAGATTAAGATGCATAACAATATAGATAACCAAGCCAACATATAAATAAACCGAAAACTCAATACATTATCATCCAACCCATCAATCATTCTACGCAGCAGCACACATCAAAACATCTCTGTCCGATAATCAATCGTCTAAGTCAATCAGTCAACCGCCGCCGATCAATCAGGTTTGCGAGTCAATCGACCGCCGGATATAGGAACGCCGCTCGCATAGCGCCGCCCATTTTAAATGGTGACTAAATAAGTTACTGTCCGCGGAAATGGAGGTGAACTACGGTAAGGTAAAGGTGACTTTACATTGCTTTTATATTTATACTAGCGGGTAAAACCGCGCGCTATTTCGAATCCCGCGGGAATTTCAGGATAAAAACTAGCCTATGTGCTATTCCAGACTGTACACTATCTCTATGTCACATTTCATCCAAATCCGTATGGCCATTCTCCCGTGATTGAGGAACAAACATCTATACATCCAAACTTTCACATTTATAATATGTATTAGTAAGATTTTGAGCTATAAGTAAAAGGTACGAACCTTAAATAAAACAAAGTTATCTGAGTTTTTGTATTGAAATATGCCACTGATAAGCAATTCCAATTAGTATTCAAATTATATTCTTATGAGAAAAATATGACTATATGTAGGTGTTTTGATTATTCTATTCGTATACCAATTGAAATTAGAATCTTCTGCTTAAACATACTCTTGTTGGATTTATAACTACCTATATCTATTAGATCTTTTGACGACTTCAAGTTTTTGTTTAAATTGTAGTTCGTTATCAATATTTCTTTGTTATCATAATTTACATTTTCATAGTAACTACTTACTCATGTAAATTCTTCTTAAGAATGAGTGACGTAAACCTATTATTTAATAGTTTATTATGTTTGATAGCAATATTCGCTTTTTATACAAATAAAGTGCTATTTAAATTTTGTTAGATACTAATCGATTCTCAAAATAAATAACTTGTAAGGTTTATTTTTACTGGGTGAATATAACCAATATAACCATATTACGTATATAACCAATAAAATTGCCTATTTAAATTGCGATTAAGATGGCGCATGCCATGTTCATCAATTCTCATCGGTTTTATGGAAATTAAATAAAAGGTAAATACGGTCAGCATCAAAAGTTGATGAGCACATTGAAATTTACAAAGTCGCTACTCTCCTTATTGTGCCTAAATTACGACTAATATTGACTAACTTCTATGTTTTATTATTACAACTGTATAGTTGTAATTTCACTGTGTTAATCAAGTTTTAATGCTGGCTGTACTGTACCTATGTTGTATAGTTTCAAAGTTCAATAAAACATATCTACTTATATAAGTATACTATTTGGATTAATTCAATAAGTCGGTATATAATTGGTAGATATATTTCAGTAATATAGGTAAAAAAGACGTTTTCAAAGGATTTTAACATATTTGTAGACATTATTTAAATGAACAAAACTTGCACAAACTTTGTATTAGATGATGAATCTTTAAACCTTTAAAAAATATTGTATTTTAGCTATACGAGTATAATTTTTTTAAGATAAACACAATGTTGAATATTTTTATCCATTGACTTGCAATCCTTTAATAATTTAACATATAAAATGAATTACATAACGTAGAAGTTGTCATAATTTTAAATAAAAGGTCTTAATTACACGTAAGACATGGCGTAAACTAACAAAATATATGTACATAGAGTAGTGTAACTCATACTATTTAATATAAGAAAAAAAAAGAATTTATTGAGTCAAGTCATCATCATCATCATCACAACTCTTTGTAATGAGCCCACTGCAGGGCATGACTCTCGCCCCTGGGTGAAGAGGAGGTATAGGCCATAATCCACCAAGCTGGCCCAGTGCTGGGTGGTGGATGCCAGAATTTTTAGGGCGCCTAGATGGCTTCTGACAAACCCTAACGACTACTGTATACAAGTATACAGCACCCGGGACCGACTGCTTAACGTGCCCTCCGAAGCACGGAAGTCGTCGTGAGATATGAATGGTCGGCGGTCACCCATCTAAGTACCGACCGCGCCGAACGTTGCTTAACCTGTGATATCGTATGATACACACGGTAACCACGGCGCACCACGACTTGAGTCAAATATGACAGTGAAACTTTAATTATTAGTTAGTTGAAACCATTGTGTATAACATTAGCACAGTGTGGGGTAGCTCAGCGTCAGCTCCTTCTTACTTTTTCTAATGATTGCTCAAATTCTTGGCGTCTTGATAAAGAAAAATCGCTAATTTCAAAAGCAAACACCTGATTCAATAAAATTTCGTAAAAATCAAAACACGTTCAAGAATCAAAACACTGTTTAATATTCAAGAAATACTTTTGTAGTTTTCGATTTCAACTGGATGTTGACATCGTGAAAGGAAAAATACTAGGTGAAATGTAAATACGCTTAATCCATTTCAAATGCTTTGGGCGTAATACTCTTGAAACTAGTATTTATGATCGGAAAAATAATAGGGGGAATATGAGCAATAAATATTAATGCAAAAAAACTTAAAAACATTATTAAAACATTGCAATGCTTCACTTTAACAGGGATTCACAATTTCTGTAAAGAAATTGATCTCGGGTGGTCTTAGCTGCAAAGCTTATACCATTAGATGGAGCTACGTTAAAACAACGAATAAAAAAAAAACGTGGTAAGTAATTTCGAGGCGTAGCGCCAGGCCCCGGTAGCTCAGTTGGAAGAGCACTCGTCCGGCAAACGAGAGGTCCCAGGTTCGAATCCTGGTCGGGTAATTTTTATTTATCACATTTTTTATTTATTTCATGTATTTAAATACAAAAGTATTAGGTATGTGTGGATATATTTTCAGTATTTATTCCATTATATCCACGTTTGCCTGTAATTTTGTTTAACATCTCGTCATTTATCTGAGAAATAAGTAAAGAATATTAGAGCAAAGCCTTCTGAGGCAAAGTCGAATGTTTATATTCCCACTGCATTGCAAGAGCTATGTTTATTTAAGAAGATGTAATTTAAAAAAATATGACAGCGATTAAGCTCGTTCATAGTACCCGCTAGCTGACTTAGCTTGGACAAAGATATTTGGCTATTTATTTATAAGTTGTGTATAGAATTAAAATAAATCTCGATTGCACTGCTCTTGTGGGCATCAATATCGTTGTATTCTCAAAAATATTACCTAATACTATCATAAAATTTCACAGCGTATTTAATATGACAGTGGAATACGAAAATTCAAAGCTGTTATTCTTACAAGAAGAAAAAATACCTTTTCGGAACAATACTTATAAGTCTTACTCGCATAAATGATTTATTCTTATTGGTTTATCAAACTTAAGAAGTGCTAAGTCATTTCTATATAAATAGGTATGTGATAAATTTATGTAATGCAATTTTAATCTAAATATTCGTTTAATTATTAGTAAATTTAATTTCAGTTATGTACAATTTAATTTTGATTTTGACTTTGATTTTAATTTTGTGTTGTATTATTTTAATAAGTATTAATTTGAATAGAATTTCACATAAATTGTAATTTTGTAAATGTCTCTAATATTAAATTAATGTTATTATTATTATGCCTACTAACACTAGTCTTTAAGTTTCTACAATGTTTTACTAACAAACTATGGATCACTGGTCTGAAAATAAACGTTTTATTATTATTATTATTATTATATCCTAAATAAATCAAAAATCTCCATCAGAAGGTCTATCAGATAAAAATTACTTTAAAAAAATCCCATTGTTTTATGGTTTACGAATCTTTATTTCTCATAAGAATTACATTATTCGATTACTGAGAAACATTATAACGAGAATGCTATAATCTTAGAATATAATATTTTGACCATTATACAAAACAAAAACAAAAGAAAATATAATTAAAATAAAAAGTGGGTAATTTAAAAAAAAGTTGAATAACAAACGTTGAATGCTAAAAAGACCTAGCGGAACACAGATCTAGAGTAAAATTACGTTCTTAAATAAATGAAAAATGTGATAAATAAAAATTACCCGACCAGGATTCGAACCTGGGACCTCTCGTTTGCCGGCTCTCCATCTAAGCTTATACCATTAGATGGAGCTACGTTAGCAATATAACGTAAAAACAAAAATGTGATACGTAATTTCGAGGCGTAGCGCCAGGCCCCGATAGCTCAGTTGGAAGAGCACTCGTCCGGCAAACGAGAGGTCCCAGGTTCGAATCCTGGTCGGGTAATTTTTATTTATCACATTTTTCATTTATTTAAGAATAATTAAGCATTTAAAATGCAAAAAAAAAAAACTTAAAAACATTATTAAAACATTGCAATGCTTCACTTTAACTGGGATTCACAATTTCTGTAAAGAAATTGATCTCGGGTGGTCTTAGCTGCAAAGCTTATACCATTAGATGGAGCTACGTTAGCAATATAACGTAAAAACAAAAAATGTGGTAATTTCGAGGCGTAGCGCCAGGCCCCGGTAGCTCAGTTGGAAGAGCACTCGTCCGGCAAACGAGAGGTCCCAGGTTCGAATCCTGGTCGGGTAATTTTTATTTATCACATTTTTCATTTATATAAATACAAAAGTATTAGGTATGTGCGGATATATTTTCAGTATTTATTCCATTATATCCACGTTTGCCTGTAATTTTGTTTAACATCTCGTCATTTATCTGAGAAATAAGTAAAGAAAATTAGAGCAAAGCCTTCTGAGGCAAAGTCGAATTTTTTTATTCGCACTGCATTGCAAGAGCTATGTTTATTTAAGAAGATGTAATTTAAAAAAATATGACAGCGATTAAGCTCGTTCATAGTACCCGCTAGCTGACTTAGCTTGGACAAAGATATTTGGCTGTTTATTTATAAGTTGTGTATAAAATTAAAATAAATCTCGATTGCACTGCTCTTGTCAATATCGTTGTATTCTCAAAAATATTACCTAATACTATTATAAAATTTCACAGCGTATTTATTATAACAGTGGAATACGAAAATTCAAAGCTGTTATTCTTACAAGAAGAAAAAATACCTTTTCGGAACAATACTTATAAGTCTTACTCGCATAAATGATTTATTCTTATTGGTTTATCAAACTTAAGAAGTGCTAAGTCATTTCTATACCCTAAATAAATCAAAAATCTCCATCAGAAGGTCTATCAGATAATACTTAGTTTAAAAAAATCCCATTTTTTTATGGTTTACGAATCTTTATTTCTCATAAGAATTACATAATTCGATCACTGAGAAACATTATAACGAGAGTTCTTTAATCTTAGAATATAATATTTTGACCATTATACAAAACAAAAACAAAAGTAAATATAATTAAAATAAAAAGTGGGTAATTTAAAAAAAAGTTGAACAACAAACGTTGAATGCTAAAAAGACCTAGCGGAACACAGATCTAGAGTAAAATTACGTTTTAAACATATAGGTACCTTCTAGTTTTATGTTTTTAGGGAGTTAATTTGTTTATTTATCTTATGATGAGTATATGAATAATATGTGGTGAATTCAACAAGAATATTCTTTCAAGTAATTAAAAAACATTTTAACTTAGAAATAATTTTGACATATAAAACCAATAGAAAGAAATCGAGTGAAAAGGAAGAAAATAATAAAGAAATGTGTGAATTTATATCTGTAAGCGAATAAGAGTAAGTATGTAGAATACAAATTATAAATAAATAAAATGGTTTTTCGATATTTTTACTTCGAGGTGTGACGAAAGTCAATTAATAATTGAACACTTGATGCAAAGGAAGGGTGTTTGAAATGTATGTTTGGAACATCGCTGCTCCGAAACGAATGAACCAATTTAAGTTTTGTTTTTATCTTAAAGTATATCTTTCAAGATAGTATTATCTTTCAAGATGGGTCTTAGCTTAATTCGTTGGAAATGCAAGAAAAAGCTCACAAGATGCCTAGTGACTTGATTTGAGACAATATTAAGGCTAGCATATTTAAGTAATAATTATGCTAAATTATTTGAAACAGATGGAGCCAAAGAGAGCTAGGTGGTGATCGCAGGATGGGAGTAGAGGACCAGGAAGACCAGCTCGAAGATGGAGAGATTATAATGGTCGCAGTAGCTGGAAACTTTGGTCGAGACACGCTACCGGCACAAACCGGAAAAAGACAGAGCCAAACCAGCAATGTAAATAAACCATAACAATTTTCAAAATTTCATTTGTAATATAATAATAATTTTTGGGTAGTTAATATTGTCAAAAATTAATAAGGATTGTTATTTTTTAGAAATATTTTTCTTACCACTAACCTAGTGAGTTCTGTGTGTCTACCACGAGTGAAAATGAGTTAATATAAAAAGAACTCTTTTGTATAGGGAACGAATAACTACATTAAAAATCTGATGTAAGAATATAGAAAATAACATGCATGCCCCGAAGATTTGAAGACCGAAGACGTGTATTTTATTACTTTTAATTATTTATTTTTAATATTAAGTCCAATAAGTGGTAGACTTAATAACGTTACTTACTTAACTTATTGTCATAGTATTCTAAAGCCTTTATGAAAATGGTTTCCAAAGCCATACAAGTTTTATTAATAAAAGAAACTTTTCATTGAAATTTTGTACAAAGGGTTGTTGCCAAAATATTAACTTAATAAAAGTAGAACTTAGGGTAAAAATCGTTTGGACGCAACTTTTATGTTATATAAGTGATTGGCTCTGGCTTAGTTTAGAGTCACGTGAAGAAATTGTGTTTTTCGAGATTATACAGTAGATATGCTGTGTACTTATACGTTGTGCATTTCTTACTGTATTTTTATATAATGGGTATATGTATTTTTTCTTAACTTTTGATGTATACAATGTAGTATAAATAAATAAAATAACTATAAATATAATAACTTCCATGCTGGACTGGGAGCGAAAGAAAAACGTAGAATGTGCCAGCTGCTTCTCTTCCCGGGCTTACTGTTAAAGTCAGTTAAGGGACAGAGGTTTGATTGGAGATTTTTTGTGGGCGATAGGCTGACCCCCTGTCACTACAATAGTCTCTTTCCATCTTTATAATACCTCCAAATTTGTCAAACGTGACATCAGATGGTCTTGTAACCTCTGGTGTTCTGCCTACCCCATAAGGGATACAGGCGTGACGTTATGTATGTATAAATAAATAAAATAACTATAAATATAATCAACACAGATAGATCTAGCTATAGTACTATGGCGTAGGCGCTAACTGTGGGCCTTTTAAACAAGCTCAAAGTCGCTCAGCGGACAATGGAAAGGGCTATGCTTGGAAAACTTTGGCGGAGGCCTATACAGAGCAGTGGACGTCTCCTGGCTGAATGATGACGTTGAGATCTAACTACATCCATGATGCATTGGAAGAGTGTTCACTTGCTGCATGAGAAGGCCTGACGGACACGAACTTTCTAAACTGGGTTGGGTCTGGGATACCTACCCTATAGGTCTGCTGTTTGAGCTTCATAGCACAAGCTTATACAGGGTGACTGGTGACAAATTTTGAATATTGAAGTAGAGCACTCTGTACTCGATTCTGATCATAATTATGTTTTAAAAGAAGGTAATATTTTACCGAAATTCCCTATAAATAAATAACCGTACGTTAAGTCGTCTATACCTACCTATTCTGTGATGATAGCGCCGTGCGTACGTCCGTGGTAAGTAGCAGTGTAACCATGCGTTGTTTTACAAATTCTTTAACTTTCGGTTAAGTTTACTTAGTAAATAATTAATTTTCTTCTATTTTTTCTCTTCGTGTATGATCTAACTACATCCTCGAATTTCGAAAGTCAAACAAGCATACTTTGAGCACATAGTTTCAATAGGTAATTTATTTATTTATTAAGTACCAGAGTGTACAATCAAATACTTTGAGAGTTCCATTTTGATATAAGTAGCCATTAGTACTTACCTATCTAAAGGTTTTTGACAGTTTTCTTTGAATATATAGGTTGTTTTTTATGAAGATCAAAGCATTTTAGGAGAAAGTTAAGATTTTTTTTTATTCTCATAAGTAAACAACATTTTAGTTTAATCTTTTATTTACGACTAAAAAGCAAAAAATAAAAGCGTTTTTCCAACTATTTCTATTAAGATATACGTTAAGCATCGATTTTTCAATAGTCAGAAAAATTTTATCATTTAAAGGAATTGTAAAATTTCAATAAAAAAGAAATATATACATTTTTTTGCCATAAATTGAATCCACGTATCATTTTTAAACTTCTCCTAAAATATTTTGATGTTAAAAAAATCACCCTGTATTTAAAAAAAAGTTTACGTACATTTTACAGCAGAGATAATAATTGCATTCTCTAACAATAGTTTTTATTTTTGATGTTTTCTTTTTTTTTACTAAGTGTGATTTGATTAACACAAAAAATATCATTTTTAGTTGGAATTCGCTTATGAAATCTTTTCCCATTTCAAAGCTTTTTGCTTACGATATTATGAGAAATACTCATACCCAAGTATTTTTTTCGGGTTCAGAAGCTACAAGCAAAGTGACATGCTGGTTATATGCTGGTTATATAAATTTTATTGAAATAAAAAATTCTAAAACTTTCAGACAATTTGGGCCACAAATAAATTCTAATATTTATTTGTAAAAGTAAATTTAAGCTTACAAAAAAAACACGCAGAATAAACCATCCTATACAAGCCTATAAGAAAAAACAATTTCTTGAAGATTGAAGCAGTAAATGTACAGTCTAGAACTCTCACTCTCGTACAAAGTTTGTAACATTTTTCAGTCGAGCCAACTTTCGCGGCCAACTTGTAGATTTGTTTTTAAATTCCATTTTTCGCAAACTTTTCGCGTTTTCACCTGTTTAAGCAAAACACGTTTAAATATACAGAACATGCTGTTTTTAATTGAAGAATTTTATTAGTAGATAATAATAAACTATGAAGTTTTATGAATTTGATATTTACGCGATATTACGGGATAATATTTTTTATAATTCAATAATGAATATGAATGTATTTTTATTGATGTCATATAAATTTTATTTATATTTATTATAAATGTACGTTATTATCTTATTCGTAACCGCACTCAATTTATTTATTCTACAGATTGTATACATTACATATGTTTTTTTATTGTGTAAAAATACCATTCAGAATTACAAACTTATACATTTAATAAATTATTCAAAATAAAGCAACATCTGTTTAAAAATTAATATTAACAAAAAACAAAGTTATAACTCCTTTCAATAGTGACCAAATAAGTATGATAGTTTACTAGCGCCCTCTAGTTGAAAACGTGCTACTAATTTACCGCAGCTACTCCACGGTAGATGTCGTTTCAAAGCGTGACTCATTGTGTTCGAATTGGCTAGCATATTTCTTGTTTTTTTTATTATTTTCACAAGATGATAGTAAATTTACATCTATATTATCCTTAACATATTTGCAATACCGGCTACACAAACATTTGTAGTTTTTGAAATAACAAAATTAATTTCCAACTTAACTTTTCTATTGATAAAAACTAACTCTTGTTGGACAGTGAAAGTTCAATTTCTAACAAGACGTGATTAAAGAACTGCATACCTACCTAGAAATGAATTCAATAATTATTCTATTTTACATCGGTAGATAGAGATTTATTTAAAAACTTGCTTTGGGAAGTGTAGGCATAACATTGTATCAATTTATGTTTGGTAATTAATTGTTTTTTGCAATGTTTTGGAGTCTTACTTAGGTGACGCTTGGAAGTAGAGGTTCAGTTAGGAATGTACATTATGAGATGTATTTATAAGATCAGCAGCCCTATTTATCGGATCACAAGAAAACTTATAACTTTCTAATAACTTTTTGATGACACTAAAAATGCTGACATTACCAAAACCTAAAAGTATAAATTTCAAACACTCACAGCCTTAGGACTAAGGTTGGGTTAAAGTTTTCCCTGAGGCTTGTCATGCCCTTTACATTATCCTCTTTGGCTTAATATAAAACAACAAAATATTTAAAAAAAAAACAGTTATTACCTACTGGAACAAAAAATCTAAAATGTATTATGTAAAGGAGATGATAAGCCTCAGTGAAAATTTTAAAAATGAACGTAACTTTAGTTCGACCTTCGTGCGAGTTCATTAATAAGGCTGTTAGGTATTATCTACGCATGAAGACACCGAAACGTCGAGTTACTATTTCAAATATAATTTTATGCAGTAAAACCACTCTAAAATTGTGTTTTCTAAAAAAAATTGTCATTTTATGAATGAATCGTAAAAATAATTAGATATTGACATGGCATTCTAAAATAGCACAATGCTAAAAGTCTATTTTTCTATTTTTCTTGATGATAACATAGAAAAATAGACATAGTAAAGACTTTGAGGCTGGGATCCCTTTTTGCCAAGCAAAGTTGTATTGACATTGCTATTGCTAAAAAAAGAGGTGGTGGTTAATCACTTTCCGTTTTTCAAGAATAATTTTCTTTAACACAAGTAAAAAATAAATGGTTAGTTTTGGTTCAACAAAAAAATATCATCTCGTTTTCTTAATAGGTAGTAAATATTAAAGTAGCAATTACTAATTTGAAACCGTACAATGAGTGACGCACTGTCAAACTTTAACATGGCTATTACTATATCTGTGGTCATTGTATTCTAAAATATTCAAAAACCAGAACTTTGGTTAGATTCTACGTATGTAGAATATAAATCTCACGCCAATCTTAAGTTTATAGATAGCTTACAATCTGTTGTTTCCCAAGATAACCTATACCTGAATAATGTTAACAGCACTTACAAATTTTTGGTTTATGATATTTATTAGTTACTATTGCTATGTTTAAAGTTATTAAATAGGATATCAAAGTTATTCATATTTCATATAATTCATAAACTCTAATTTGGAAACCTAATGCGCAAAACTGAAATACGAAAGAGGATCTTTTCCATGTTTTAATAGAATGTAAAAATAATGAGTCATTACGAAATAAATTGTTAGTAGACACACAATGTCATAAACAAGATATTATGTTTATGTTTCACTGTGTATTTAGTTCCAAATTCACGAATGAGAATAGCCAACGCGTTATTTATTTTTATATACAATCTCTAGAGTTAAGGAATTAAATGATGTCTAACTAAGTTTTTTCTATTGTCGAATTAATTTTAAAAAAAGCTGTCTTATCCTTATTAGTGCATAGCTTTTTAAATAAAGATTAAAAAAAACTATAATTATGTTTCATTTAGATTTTTTGTTTCAATGTTAAACCTACCTAGCTGTTGTTAGATATTAAATCTTATGGATTTCTTTATGTAATTCACAAGGAATATTTTTAAATGTCAATATAACTACTACAAACGATTCTAATCTAATTAAAATAAATCCTTAATACATCGCCGCGTCAATAGAAATCGCTCACCTAAAGATTTCATCCGTTCCAAATTCAAAACTGTTGCAAAATTAAATTCGAAATTTGAATCAGAACTACACAATTGAGCCACAGTTAGCCAGGGGTAGTACTTTGTCCATCCCCCTGCCTTTGTATTCATACTGCCCATGGAAATGAAGCTAATGATTTTCGTTATTATTTACTAGGTGATAAGGTTGAAATTGGTGTGTTGTTGTGTAGTGATTTAATGTTTTTTGCTTGTCTGCAGTGTGGAGGGTAGACTGCCCACGGTGAGGGGACTGGCCGCAAGGGTCGCCTGTATTATGCTTCGTTTGAACGTACTGGCAAGTTGGCTAGCTATAATTTTGTCTTTAGTTTTCACGATTTAAATCGTAAATTAAACACTTTTTTCGGATTTTTCCTTATAATTTTTAACTCGATTTTCGTCGTCCATCGACAGATCAATTAATCGCTTGTGATGATGGGGTTTGTACGCTGTGATTTAAAAAAAATATACATTAGGAAAATATACTTTTTGGAGATGTTCTCTTAAATTATTACATTAGGTATATTAAATTATTAGAGATTAACTAAACATTGAAATGCGAAATGACACATATTATTATAAGTTCAGGAAGCTTATTTTTTTATGTTGTTGCTCGATCGAATTGTCAAAGCGAATTGAATAAATGAATTGTATTTTAATTTAAATTAGTAGGTATGTACCTATTTTATCGAAAAAGATAATTACACTAACACTTTCATTACCTGTTAAACTTGCGAAAGTAAAATAAAGTTACTCTTTTAAGAAAAATTCTTGAATTTTAAGGGTATTTCTCCGAAATTTCATTCTTTGACTGATTCATCTGGCCAAAATTATATTTAAATTTTATGCACATGTTCATGTGAAAATATGTATACCAGAAAACATATATTTTAATGAGGGACTCGTTTTGCCATGGTAGTTTTCAAGATATCAATGTTTAAAAATTCTAAGTCCAGATGAATCAGAATTTGTTAACAAATAGCTGTATTTTTTATTTTCAGGCAGAATTTTGTGTGGTTTTTTATGAACTTTTGATTTGTTATCATATTTTTAAGCATTTTAACTTGTTCTGGCAGTTTTAGTAACTCTTTCTGACTTTGAATCCAATTGCAGGTCTTTATGGTAAATTTACTGACTGTACTAAAAAAAATCATGCATTTATGTTCACTACTTACCTATAGAAATATACCCAAAGACATGAAAATTTTTGTCTTTGGAGCAATTCTCTTAAGTGGTCGAGTGTTCGCGAAAGTTTTTTTTGCTTTATTATTTCAACACAGTTCCTTGACTTCAAGTGAACCTGAAGCACAAACACTCCTCGAAGGAAACATCCGCTGTGCATACATTACGCACAGATATCTTTAAGTGTATCTTTCGCACTAAATCACTCATTTGTGTCCTCTTTATTGGACGTTTGATTGTTTTTTTGTCACTCACATGTTCATTGAACACTGACCACTAATAAAACTAACACATCTAATTTAAAAAAAAGCATGGTTTTTTTCTCTGATCTGAATCTACCACCCGGCTCTGGGCCAGCTTGGTGGATTATGGCCTATACCTCCTCGCGACCCAGGGTAGAGCTGATAGCCCTGCAGTGGACTCATTACAAAGAGTTATGATGATGATTTCTCAGAGGTACCTAGGTGTAATTGATTGTGCCAGAAAATTGGCAAAAAAATTTCCGCCATCAACAATCTTTTTTTTTTACCGGATTTTAAGGCGTATAATTATATTTTATACTTTGGTATCTCAACGTACCCCGTCATGAGTGACTGGTCTTTTTTTGATTACAAAATGCATAAATTATTTTTGAAAAAATTATGGATTAACACAAATTTAAACCGTATTCCTTATTGTTTAAGTCAGAAGTTTAAGCTAATTCCTTATTAGACCATCGCAGTAAAACCCAAAAGATGTATAATATAAGTTCTTGTAATATTTATATTAGACTTATTAATGTTCTAAGTGCCTACTTATTGAAAAACAAAAGGGTACCCTCTACAACAACAGTTGACCGAAGTGAATCATTCGGGACCTTTTTCATTTCCTGTAACATGCCGTGTTTTATTAAAAACAAACTCATCGTGGGTCAGAATTGTTCCCTTTCTTGTTTCAATATTTACTATTGTATTTTTATTTGATATCCACAAAATAAGATTTACTTATCTAGGCTTCTAAAAGTATGATAGTTACGGTCGATTTTCGAGTGATTCGTTTGTTAAGTTTAATCGAGATTGTGGATATGTTTTTCATTACATACCTATAAAAGATTTACAGTAATGTCACAACTATTGAGGAGTTAATATTAATTCAAAGGAACATATTATGAAATCACCAAAACTCATGGGAACCTGCAACTTCATGGTAACAACTGTTGCGTTATGGTGCGTACAGATTGCTAGTAATGTAACATTCTGCGCACGTTGCGTATTTGGACCTGTGGTGCGCAGAATGTTACATCACAAGTTCTATTACAGCAATCTGTACGCACCATTACGTACCCTATGATATTATAAACAAACAAAAACATGTTTGTTTCGTAGTATTATATTATACACACTCTTAAAATAAGACTAATCTGGTAAAACAGATACTAAATGTGATTTTACATGAATCCTTTTGCGACTGTGAAAAAAAATCTTGCATTAAGAGACAGGAATATTTAGTATCAGAAATCACATGACATGTAAAGCATCTCCAACACTTGTAAACCTAACTTAATAAACGCAAAATTTAGTTCAAGCTATACATTCTGACGCGAAACACACCTTGAAGAAACATAACTTTCGCAAAGTTTGAAAAAAACCGAAATTATTTTATACCTATTAATTTAATATACTACTCTGTGTAAAAAGTATCGGGAATATGTCAATAAAAAGACCCGCGTAAAAGAGGTCGTTCTAATTTTTTTACTGCATGTTGGAAGCACTGTACTGATTTAGCGCGCAAAATTTGAGCGGGATCTGCCATTTAATTTGTTTTAAACTACACTTCTTGTTGGTCATAGTTTTGAGTCCTCGGCGATTTTTACAATGGAAAATATTGTTGAACAAAGAGTGTGCCTTAAATTTTGTGTTTCGAATGATATTTCATGTGGCGAATCACTAAAAATGTTGCGAAATACCTACGGCGAATCGTGTATATCGAAAACAAGGGCTTATGAATGGTATAAGGCTTTTAAAGAAGGCCGAGAAGTAGTAGTAGACTTGCCTCGTTCTGGTAGACCTTCAACCGCTACGACCAAAGAAAACATCGACAGAATCAAGAAGCTAGTGCTCGAAAATCGACGTTTGAGTCTGAGAGAGTTGGCTAGTGAGGTGAACATATCTTTTAAGTCCGTCCACAACATTCTCATTGACATTTTAGGCATGAAACGCGTCGCCGCTCGACTAGTTCCAAAAGAGCTCAATTTTGTTCAAAAAGCGCAGCGAAAGCATGTCGCTGAAGACATGGTTTCCCGAGCTTCTACGGATCCGACCTTTATGAAACGTATAATAACTGGCGACGAGACATGGGTTTATGAGTATGACATGCAAACAAGCCAACAATCTTCAGAATGGCATCTCGGAAACGAGCCGAAACCCAAAAAACCGCGGCAAAGTCGCTCCAAAATCAAGGTGATGCTGACAGTTTTTTTTGACTACCGTGGTGTGGTTCACTCCGAATTCCTTCCAGAGGGAGAAACAGTGAATAAAGAATATTATTTAGGCGTCATGAAGCGTTTGCGTGAGAGTATCCGCCGAAAACGTCCAGATTTGTGGCAACACAACTCATGGATGCTGCACCATGATAATGCACAATCACACACAGCCATTATAGTGAAAGAGTTTTTAGGGAAAAATTCAACAAAAGTTCTCGACCAAGCACCGTATTCACCTGATATGGCTCCGTCTGTCTTTTTTATATTTCCCAAGTTAAAATTACCACTTCGAGGAAAACGTTTTGAGTCGATAGAAGCCCTAAAAGAAAATTCGCTGAATTAGCTAAAGGCCATACCGCAAATAGCCTATGAAAAATGTATGGAAGACTGGGTGAAGCGGTGGAGATGTTGTATTGTAAGCGATGGGGCTTACTTTGAAGGCGATAAAATAAATTTAGATGAATAATTAGTATATTTTGTTTTATTGACAAATTCCCGATACTTAGTACACAGAATGTAAATATATATTTTTTTTCAGATTAATGTTTAGTTTTTCAACAAAAATTAACGCAAACAAAACTCTTCATCGTCATATTGTATTAGTACCTATAGATAAAAACATCCAAAACCAAACAAAAATCGAAGTAATTTCTTGAACTACCCTCGTCTAATACGGGAGGTAAATATAAGTCGCAATGGACACCACGGTTGAATGTGACCCAAACCGACGCGAGCCTGTTATTGTATCGGGAGGTAGCCTGCTGCCGGGCTTAACTGCCTTAGAACCATAGAGTTACGAAACCATAGACAGAAATACATTAAAAAGTTTAAATAAATATATTTTAATATTGTCTTAAGTTTTCGCCATTCAAACAATTTTAACCGGATTTATCGCGCAAAGTCTCCCGTGGTCACGTGGTCTCCGCCAGACGCTGGGGTCCGCAAAGACACCGAAACTTCGAGTTAAAATGTAAAAATAATTGATATATGTATCTGGTCAAAAAGTGTTTCGCTTAAAATAAATTATACACTCACTATCCAAACTGGCATATAAACCATGTGTCTCCAAAGTAACCTTTTATAATTATATTATTATAAGGAAACTTCCTAAACTGGCCTGGCTACTCGAACCCGGGACTTATTGCTACAATTAGTGCGGCCTTTTCTACTTTAATTAAACGGACAACTACTATGTTATATCAAAGTTGAGTTAAACGAGCTAGTATAAAAAAAGACAATCACTCCAAAAGACAATCACTACATAGGCCCAAACTAAGCAAAGCTTGTGATGTGGGATTATGTTATTTTTTACATTATTTTTTTCTTGTTTCATGCGGAACCCACGCCCTCACTTGCGTATGTAAAGAATGTAAATGTTCAATATGATTTTTAAGTGAAGATTAAAGATTAAAATAATTGAGTACTTTTGTACTTATGAATATTGCTACAATAACAAACCATAAATAATTTACTCATTTATCATCTTTATTACAATTACAATATACATTCCCCAGAATTTACAGCAAAACTATTCTAATAAACCTCGCAATAATAATAAAAGTAAAATCATCAATTTCACTTAAAAACTTTACGAAAGCTATTAAGACGCGGTACTTTCTAGCATTTCTTAACTCTAGGGTCACATTTACAAATACAAGTATTGCTTGACTACCCATGTCCTAGCTTTAGTCCCTTACCCACACATTGGTAAAGGGACAAAGGTCATTGGGATCCTTCTTATATTTGTTTAAGACGTGTTTGGACCCCGACCGTTATTTTGTTATACATTTACACATGTCCGTATTATGTACGAGCCTTCGGTATAATGAAATGGGGTCGTGCTGTTTTATTTTTGGTATTATATGTTTCTTGAGCTCTTAATTACGAAAGTTAGTGTGAGATGAGGGCTGTCTATGTCTTTTTCACTATTAAAAGTTAGTCTATATGTGCATAGAAAGGTTTTAAAGAAACTAGAGGCAAGGATTTATTTTAGAATAATGCTTATAGAACTACTTTAAAGTTCTGCAATCGAATTGGAAGATATTAGGCGCTCATCATCTTCATGAGCCGAGAGACGCACACTGCTTGACGGAGGCCTCTCCCAGGATTCTTCACGTCGTCGCACGGACCTGCGCTCCTCCCTCATCTACTGTTTGACCTTCACTAAGTGTAAATTTTGTTTTACCAAAAACTTTTTGAATTTTGAATCTTTGAAAATTTATTGATAGTTTGCGTCTGAACTTTATCGGTCTTGACTTATCCATATGGGTTGCAACGGTCTTGGTTTTCTACCAACAATAAATAAACGAAGACAAACTTGAAAGCATGCCGTAAGTCATATTAATGTGCTTTAATCAAACCAATTGATTAAAGTCAACAGTTTATATTCAAAGATTACAGGATAATTTATCAATTAACCGGGTAGACATCTAAGCACCTGTCAAATTACTAAAACAAACACTTACAAAATCAAATCCTCAATGAAGGCGTAAGTATGTGAAGTATGCTCGCGTAGGAAAGTTCTTAACTTGGATTGGCTTAACTTGGCTTGCAAATATTACATGCTAGGAGGCTGATCTAATATCTCCAGAGGCACTCAAACGTTCAATCAAAACGATGGCTAATTCAGTTACAGAGCTGCTGGACGAATATCGTGGTACAGTCGAAATGAAAAGCGCTTAAGTCTGGAGTTAGTTTACTGGGTACTTTGGTGGTAATATAAGTAATTAATTATAAATAATCTAGTAATTGAGTTGAATTATTTAAAAAAATATATCAATGATCTCTGCTGATAGTAAGTGAATGCGAGGTCGAAGCTTGCGAAATAGTTATAAATTTAACCATGTATGACCTAAGAGTTAAACGGTATTCAAACGAATATTGTGTGCAGTTCATTTTCAATTTGTTACTCTTCCTATAGGATGTATTTTTACAGGACAATTATTTAAGGACAACTCATTGCATTCTCTAAAAGCAAACAATCTAACTTTATTGATAATAATTTTGCCCAGCAAAAGCACCAACCTTACGGTCACTCCAAGGTAGAATTGTTAATTTTAGTAACATGATATGGGTCTATGACAGTTAAACGTAGCAATTGACCATAGTGCTAAGTAAAATACAAATATTATTTTTAATTTAAAATAATCAAACAGCAACGTATATTTTTGCCTGTTTTCATACATGAACTAAGGTACACATATTTCTGTTCTCGATTTATGCTTGACCCAATATAGGTTTCAGGATGCGTAGTCCATCTTCATTTCCTCATTAACCGCGTATCGCTCGTGGCTCACGCCGCTCGCGCCCCCAGTGGACGACCGAGGAAACTCATTTAATGAAACTATATTTGCTTACTTGCTTCGTTTTCGATAGTCTCTGATTGCGATATGGTAATCTTATTTTCTTGATACTAGTTCAACTAAGTTTAAGTTGGTTTCGGAATTCGAATTTCGTAGTTCTTTTTTTAGTTTGCCAGCACAGAATATTTTTTTTATTTCAAAAGTCGAAAAGGATGCGTTTTTAAAATAACAAATTGGAATGTTTTCTCACCGTTTTTACAGATTCTTAAATTATACTTGAAATAATTATTCTCAACTCTTGCAGATAGTTCTCGTAGCTAATACGATAAACAATAAAGTATAACAAAAAGTAAAAATATGATTGGATATTTATTAATCACGTATTAAACAGTAAAAAAAAAATATTAAAAGTTTTCAAATTATAAAAATACTAACGAGCCAAAATATGGTAATGGTAATCTCATAAGGTTAAACGAAAAGATCAATATCATCTATCACTCTTCATCGAAAATTAATATTCAATATTGTAAGTAAATTTTAACCCCAAGAGACAGTCAACTCCGGCAAAAAACAGGAGTTGGGTCTGCAAGGCCCACGGCCCACGACCCAACAAAGTTAGAAGGTAATCGATACGACCTTAGGGCTTTGGGTATAAATTAGAGGTTCCATCGATCACAAGCGCCCTTTGCCCATTGGATCGTAGATTATTTATAGTTAACCAATACTTCGTAGTTTACCTTAACTGAGAACAAGTATTTTGCTTTCAGTACGACTTTGCTTACTGTTAACACTTTCGCGGTGTACTGTGTAACGGAACGTTTATGGCCCCGCTGAAGATAATCAACATAAAACGCAATAACCACACCAACCATACCAACAGTTGTATAAAAATAATCTAATTAACTAAGATTAGTCGAAAATGACTAAAGAGTCTGTTAGCATTGTGTAATATTTTTAGAGTACGCTTCAAAGTCTGGAGGACCCAGTGTGGGTCAATTTTTTTATTATAATTTAATGAGTTCAAGGGATTCTTACCAAGATTTAAGATTTTTATTTCGCGCATCCGATATTTCGATTCTGTTACAAGCACTTGCAACAGAATCGAAATATAATATGCTTGTGCTTGTAATCGAAATATACTTGTAATTCATTATGCATGGTGATTCATTAAATTATAGCGAAAATAACCGCGACAGTTTAAAATAGTTATTCTTTTTTTTGTTACTAGGCAGGTACTACTTTTATAAGATTACTTTAAATTCAATCTGATTTACCATACGTCTTATATTTGGGAATGAAAAGGTGGAGAGACGTAAAGTTACAATATAATGTAATAAAACCTGATTAAAGTCAATTAAAACATCTTTCTTGATATGACATCGCTAAAACTGTAGTTTTAATTATTTTATATTTAACCCCATGCAGTTTATTTATTTCAGGATAAACTTTAGGCAGCAGCAGTCAACGTGTTAAAATAATTAAATATTGTGCGTGATTACATTAGGACAATATTTCTATAAAACTATCACAAAATGTAAGAAATGGATTAAATCATTTACATTTATCAAAATGATAGAGTATTTGGGTAAATATATATACCATACTTACGCATTGTATGTATGTTGTTTTAATAATGTCAAATGTAAAATAGTTGTTAAAATTTTGTACATACTTTAATGTATTTTACATTGAATTAACTAAGAAACATATGTAAAACAGACATAAAAAGGGTTAGGTTCGAAGGTTTACCTGAAGTGAGGTACTATGAAGTCGTAAAGTTTCTAAAGTGTACATTATTGAGGGTCCCTAAAACAACATTTTTTACTTCCTAACCGTACGCATATTTTATTGCGGGTTCTTGGATGACCTTTGGATAAAAATTCATAGAGTTAAGAATATGACAGACACGAAATTTGAAGCTCCTCTTATTTTGACCATTGTTTTAATTGAAAACAACGACTGTATATAGACTGTTATTGTGATGTCATTTTATTTTACTTAAACTCATACAACTTGTTACTATTTAAGTAGTTTAAAGTTGGACTTTCCATTTTAAATATTATAAATCCAAGTACAAACCAGGTCTAAAAGAGAAAAATAATCTAAAAAATAATGCCTCTTGAATTTTTTTTCAGAGCTTGTTAAATGTTAATCTAATCTGGTTTTAAAGTTAATTATTTTAAAGTTTTTACCATTAAAACTTGGTCTACATGACTGAATATACAGGGTGACCGGTGGGTCACTTTTGAAATTCAAGGACGTGATAGTTTGAGATCATATATGAAGAGAAAAAATATAATAAAAAATAAATATTAATTATTTACTGAGTAAACTTAACCGAAAGTTAGAGAATTGATTACGCAACGCATGGTTACGCTAGCGTTGGCAGCGATCCGAATGCCAGGTCACGTGCCGCGATTGTCTCATTTGTATGTAAACTCAATAGTAACATAGTAGTATTTATTTACAGGGAATTCTAGTAAAAATTAAGTACCTACTGTAATTACATAATTACGATCGGAATCGAGTACAGAGTATCTAAAATTTGCCACCATTCACCCTGTATACCGGGGCGGACTTAATACATAACAATTAACTATTTTTGATTTATAATTTAAACTCACCTTAAATTCAAAATAGTTTATATCCTCACTATAGAATATTAAGTGTTTGATTTATGTTATTTGTTTGAGTTGTTTATGTTAAGCTGAATAAAAAACAACTGCATTTTAAATTTTCAGCAAAATTGTCAAGGTTGGAGCGGCTCTTTAGTGCACACTTTCTTGGTTGGTCTTATTTCTGATTTATCTCAAACAAAAGAAAACATAAATTATATTTCGAAAATTTCAGCCTTTTTTCAACTTACTGAAAGAAAAACCTTTCTAAGAAAAATAACTCCTTAAATTAAAACACTATTTCGTAAAATGTATTTATAAAAATGGACTTATCATCGTTGTTACAAAATGGATCTGACTTGTTCGATGTCCATTAAAAAAAAAAAAGTACTAAATTTATTTTAACTTTTTTAATTTTCACGTCCTTTCTACATTTAACCCAACTCTACAGTTCCCACGAGATTTCTAAGGTCTGATGGACCGCCTTGCCCGCGCAAGGGTTAACCTGCCCGCTGTAAATATTTGAAGAATATTGCACTACCCTCCACTTCACTGAGTTTTGATGTTAAGTAGTATCTAATACCAGTGCCGAATTCTCATCTTTTAAGAAACTTTAGTCTCTATTCTAAAATGTTTAAGAGCGAATTTGACTCGCTAATTCAGTGATAGACGAAATCTATGATATGCCTGAGTATCAAATAAATATTTACGTTCTGACCACAAAGTACACATACAAGTATTTGATATTAAAAATAAACGTATCTCAATTTTAAATGGTCTTAGTAAAACTATCATGGTCAATAACATTTTATGTTTTTCGATCAGAGAGACGAGAACACAAAATACACAACATGGTGCCTAAACATACCCTTATACAAATTTTATTACAAAAAAGAACAACTAATTCACAATCACTTAAGCTAATAAAAAAGCTAAAATTTTCGACAAAAAAAATCCGTAACAACAAAATAAACACATTTTCCTCAATATGGTAAAACGGCAAACATGACAAACAAACAACGTGAGAATTACCCCCGGCCTCAAACCCGGGACTTTCTCAGTCCCCTGGGTGGATCCTGCAGGACTATCGTCCAAAAGTTTGTCTTTGACCCTCTATCGGGGCTGAGAGGGTGGCGATGCAGAAATATTGGGTGCAAATATAAAGACAAGATCTGTAAGGATATATGTTGACTTCGGTCAGCTTGGAAAGTGAAGAGGACTGGTTGTGAATAATTTGTGCTGGGGTCTTTATTACTGGAGAAGTTTATGTAGGTAATCATTTTTTTAATCACACGTTTTCTTTTTCATGAACTTTTAATAAATATATTGACATTTGAAATATAATATGAAAGTATCGTTTTTACCTCAAGTTTCCAATATCTAACGATTTATTTATTAATAACACTATCGTATGAAGATACATTACAATACTTTGTAAGGCGACCTTAAGGTAAAAGTTGAAGTTTGAAAACCAACAAAACTTTATTGATACAAAATGAATTACACCGTCTAAAACAAAGTGGAGTGTACAAACTCTTACAAACGTTCAAAAACTACATCAGTTACTATCCCACTTATATAGAGACAAAACTTTCTATGCGTACGTTGAATGTCTTATATGTGTCTTAAAAAGAACCTCTATGTATCCAAATGGTACCCCGGGGACCAGTCGCCTCTGCTTACGGCCTGTCAATGACTAGTAAATTTAGAACCGCCATCTTCCCAATACACGTTAGCTTTTTGTTTTTCCCAAAACAGCCGTTCCAATTGTAATTTAATGGTCCAACTGGATACTTACAGGTTATGGCTTTTCGGCAACAAAATGGGATGTCCGATGTGTGAAATATTGGAATTGAGGCTTGAAAGGATGAGAATCGATTGATTAAATGAGGATTTTTTTATGGAGTTACGCTAATGTTACGTGGGTTTTTGTCGTCACGTCGTTAGAACGAAGACAATATAGACGCTATAATTCTATAATGCTTAAATCAGGACGTAGATAACCAAAAACTAATGTTAGGGTGTGTAAGTTTTGATAGACTTTATCTTATATAGAGAAAGATATAGATATTTTATTCATGAGACATTCATTATCCTTTTATTTTACGCTAATTATTATTTTTACTGATTTGTTAGAAAATTAAGAAACAGACCGATCAACTTTTGAGCAAATAGAGAATCTTTTCTATAAATACGAAACAATTCCCTTATCGATACTTGGAAAATATGAAGATACCGTGATTTTTTTCTTATTTCAAAAATATGTCCTATAATATAAATAGTCTGCTCGACAACATCATAAAAATGTCCGGAACGTCTGCATATCGATCACATGAAGTCGACTCTCGGTCGAGTGCACGCGTGCATGCATATTTAAACGAATGCAGTTCGCAACATATTAAATTTCAAACAGATTTATTCGCATTTGACGCGCAACGGCTTGCATCCGACCCTCGCCAATTACATTTACATCGATTTTGATATCAATAAAACAACGTATCGAATATACATCGAGTAATATACGTTTTTATATTCGATAACGTAGCTAACACAATTTGCACCTGGCAAAAAAGGACGACCAATCATAACGTAGATTTAAATTCGTCCCCTCGCTGACCAATCCCTGACCGGTTTTGCGTTGCAAGTAAGCGTGGACGCGACGCGGCGCGTGTCAGAACTAGTTTGTCCACTGGCTAACTACACCCTCCCTTCACTACGATACGCTCCCTTAAATTGGTCGCGTGACAACGGTCGATAAAGACAGGTTTACAACTTTGTCATAAAACTAAATGGACCTCGGATGTTGATCTTTATAAGACACAAAAGGACCAGATAAATATTTGCCTTTTGTATATTTAAGACAGGTACTCGTGCAACAAAAGAAGTTTGACACGGGCCATATATTTGGCCACTTAGTGGCCATAACTTGACACGCGATAAACGATATTTTGTAAAGATTTCTCTCCCTAAATGTGTGTTTATTTTGAGGTGATGCGGAGTTTTTTTCGTGAGTTACGGACCTGTTACAGAATAAAGAGATGCGGTTTTATGAATAAAGGGTAACGATTTATTTAATACGATTATGAAAAGAGGGTTTAATTTAACAAAAGATACATCAGTCATCATTGTTTTATAGGAAATTAATTAAGATGAAACAATACAATTAATCCAAAACTATTTTAAACTTTAAGTACTTTATGCCGAAAGAGCAGAGGGCCGCAGTCCTTATAATCCCGCCCTAATGCCCTGTCCTCTGCAAGGGACATTTCCATTTATTATTGAGCACTTAATTTATGTGTTTTGTTATGGACCGACAACCGGCAAGCTTATCCAAATAAATGGCCAGGATTGATGCGAAAGTTTTGCGCAATTTTCATCCTTGTGCTTATTTCATAAGAAATCAAAATAGCAGGGTACAATAAAGGGTGCGTAAGCTCATTTAAAAATGGATTGTAAAGATGGTTCCATTGACATTTTAAGTTAGCTCTAAAATAATTTCGACCCTTCTGCTTATTTGTTTTAAAACCATTTTTCTTCTTTACCCATAAAAGTTGCTTAGACCGTTTAACTTGCTGCGAAATTAAAATCTAGTCAGGAGATTTTATTCAGAAGCAAACTGTGTTTATACAATCATTGAAATAAGGTTTACTTTTGAAACTAAGATATGTGTTGTAGGGCAGTTTTGAAATAAGCTTTGCGTTGCAGATATGGTGAGACATGGGTGAGACAATACACAGGGCAATCCGTTTGCTTCAAATCCAGGTCTTGATTTAAAATGGGGTGCAACGACATTAAGGATCATTTTAAACTATACGGATCAACAGATGCATACCATTTTTCGAATTGAAACATGTTCAATTTGAACTAACGTTTTTTTTTAATGTAAACTTAATAGATCACGACGCGTAAGTAAAATAAGATTTATCAAGTTGATTAAGTTACTCAAATCTAATAAGAGTATAAACATAGGTTTGCTTAAACAGGCTAGATATTTCATGAACCTCAAATAAAAGTATTTGCTTACGGGCAGATATATTTGAGCTCTTTTAAAAGCACGTGTCGCCTTATTTTATCTATACGACCCTCACAAAAACATTTTTTTAAGTAAGTACCTACCTACAATATTTAAAAAACATGAAACGACGGAAAAAATAAATATCACGCAATGAAAAGATAAATAAGTAAATGATTCAGCTCGAAAGTTCTAATATAGTATTCTATATGTAAGAGAGCTTCAAAAGTGAATGCTTACATAAGCCTATGAAAGCATAAAAAATCAAAAAAAAATTCATGTGAACCGAAACACATGGAGAATAAACAGACGAAGTGGATACTTACAAAAATATGAAATTCACCACATTTGCTAGAATCGCGGTTGGGCGAGTGTTGGAGAGTCAGCAGAAAAATAAATCTTTTATATTTTTTTCAGAAGTTTTTTGGCATTTCTATAACTCGTTGTTAGCGTCTCTATAGTAAAGATTTTAGATATAATAAGTAAAAGCGGCTTATTGAATCCGAAAATACACGGCATCCGAAAAGACACTGAAAAGTCTAGATAAAATTTAAAATATAATTGAACCCGCAGAATCGTAATAATGTAATGAATAGTGTCAACAAGACAATATTAATTTTATTCATAAAAATATGAATTACTATTGTTTTATGAGAGGCAGCTATGCACTCTCTTCATAACATACCTAAATACAAAATTAGACGGAGATTTGCTGTCTTTTGATTGTCATTATAAGCAAATTTCAATTTCATTTTCATGGATTGAGTGGCATCTGAACTCATAGAAAGCATTATGTTAAATTGTAACTAATAAATAATAACAATTTAGCTATCGTATTGTCTATTATTTTTTACTGTTTGTTCGTACCATGAAAAATCAAACATGGAAAAGAATTATAAATATATGTTATTTTGCCAACGGTACACGTTCGCTAGCCCATAATGCGAGTTGATAGGTAGATGTATTAAAAAATAGTATACATTAGACATGGATACGACATAATATGATACAAAATATATATTGTGCGGTGTATCATAGAGGATTACTCATCATATTGCGCCTCACCTGTCACTGAGAGTTTGGCTCAGTTTTTATGATTCTGGACGCTATATGCAAAAACTTGATGTAAAATAAAATATAAAATATTTTTCGCAACTCATAACTTTCGTTTTACATGTCATGTATTTCTTAGGAATTAAGGTGCTTCAGTGCGCATTTAGATTAGGCTTCGTGGCATTTGTGATGATACGTGATCAGTAATCACCAAAAACCTAAGATTCTAATGTACCAACGGCCATACATGGACAATATTCTACTTTTAAAAAGTATTTGAAATCCGGTGGACGAGCCGGGGTGTAGGAACCGTGGGCATTGTTTATTAGAGGTGGAAAGAATGATGCAATGACGACCCAAAGCCTAATATGGATAAGACTATTGTTTAAAATTTTGAAAAACGAATTACTTTTTATATTTATTTTTTCTCCATTAATTAATTTCATTGCATAGCTTTAGTTCATTTTTGTTTACTTTGCTTTTGTTATAACGCATTTTTTTCAATACAGTGTGTATATTTCTATATCTCAACACCCACTATCTTATTGATTTAACATGTTTGAATAAGAAATAAAATAATATGTAAGTATTATACTTAGACTTTATCAAATCGCGATGTTGATCTTTAGTTATTGCTAAGCTAAATTGTAATTGGGCATATTTAGGATACTTGTCAAATGTCGAAAATTTTATTGATATAGTGTAGCATTTTAACTAAACACATAATTACCGATTTATTGTGACCGGCTGGTGTAGTGGTAACATACATTGCCTTCTATGCCAGAGGTCCTAGGTTCGAATCCCGGCGGCGGCGGATATTTGTGTGATGAACACAGATATTAGTCGTCAGGTCATGGATGTTTATTATTTAAGTTTATTTTAATAAAAATATGTATTTATTCAATATGTACCTATGTTTATATATTTCTTAAGTATATCAGTTATCTAGTATCCATAACAAAAGGTCTTTAAGAAACTTAATTTGGGCTAGATAATGTAGTGCGAGTGTCAGAAATATTTATTATTATTTATTTATTTATACCTACATATGCATAATGTTTACCACACATTTCGCATGACGTAAACTGATAAATTTAATCGTATCGACCGACTTTTATGTCGACGTTCTTAGAATAACCCTGTTTTTATTAAACCGGTAAAGTTCCTTAAATGAACCAGCTGATACACCTACACACAGAACGAATTCTTCGACTTAAATCAAACTCAAAAAAGTCAACGCAAGAAAAATAAAGGGATCGTAAACATTTTTTTCCTCCAACCGTGAAACTATCTGTAATTTGTCTTGACGGCTGAAAATGTCCCCGTTTTAACCCAATACACCCAGTCCTAAGTAAACTTTAGCAAACTTAAACGGACGAGTCCCTTTCTCGGCCACATTCTAAATAAATAACATCTAATGGGGGACATTCATCAGAGTTTCACGTTTTTAGGTAGGTGATCCTCACTCTCCTGGCTGTCTGCTGTTTTTGAAACGTCCACTTTGTATACGTCACCGTAACGTAGGGGACAAAATTGGAACTTATGCTGAACTGTTACAGCATATAATGGCTTGTTAGTATAGTGTACAAATAACGTTAGTATAATGTACAGATTAACATAGGTGAGTGGAAATGCGAGAGGGGGAAAGAATAGTGGGTGGTGCGGTCCACCCAACACCCATTTTGTGTTTTTGTTGCATTTTTTTGCGTAAACGCGTGCAGAATTTTTCAATGGTTTTCGAAACCTTTTAACGCAGGGGTAAGTAATGGTCGCGCCTCTGGTTATCTTTTTTTAAATTGTGCTAAAGTTGCTGAGTTGGTCTGATTCTATATTTCTTAATAATTTCAATGCATAATTTCCTAAGAAATAAGTTTTTGTATGAATATCATCTAACTCATATAGCAACTCGTAAATTTATTATGTTTCAATTGTTAAAAAAAATATTATTCAAACAAATCTTTTTGTAATTTAAAACAACATTCAACCTAATAGCAAAAATTGTTTTTTGAGAGTGAAAAATTATATCAAATCTACAAAGTAAAAACCTTTTTCAGATGTAAATAAATAAAATCAAAACATTTCAGTTAACTAGGTATATGTTTTGATTTTATTTATTTATTTAAGAATATTTATTAATATATTTCATTTAAAAATAAAACATTTCCTAGAAATCAACACCAACTTAAACACAAAAACTATTTCAGCTGCTTTCACAAAAATAAATAGTACCGTCTTACGTGACGTAATGGAAAACCGGTAACATTTGACCGCGGCACCGTCGTCGCCAGCCGGACACCGCCGACATGTGAGCAGGGTCGGCGTTATGAATAAATACACCAAATAAACCATTTTTATACATATAAACATTTTACTATTTGGTGTTAGATAGTCACGTTTGTGGGTATCTATTATTGAAATGGAAACAGAAAATTGTTTTTAAGAACGTTGGTATTTAGATTTATTCAATATTTTATTTTACTAAAATTTTCGTTGTCTTTGCAGACCCAATCTTTTAAGTCACCGACCAGTGATTTAAAACTATTTTATTTAATATTGTGATGTGAAAAGCGAAAACTTAAAGATATTTTGGTACAGTAAATTTTTGGCATATGTATTACTAAATTGATTACCCTTTTAATTTATTTGTACTTTATTAGACTCGACGAAAATTTATTAAACATTTTGTCGGACTGCACAATTGCAATCGAAATAGTTTAAGTGATTAATAAACCGCTAGTTACATAGAACGTTTGTAGAATAAAAATAAAAGAAAAAAGACAAGCAATAAATACACGGACAAAATATCAATCATTTTCTATAAAACACATTTTTAGGCGGATACTGCGAATATTTTCATCATAAAAGCTTAAGAAAATATTATATTGAGAGAAAAAAAAATATTTCTAAAATAATAATCAAAAAACACTATCTGTGCCAAGACTGAAACAGTATCAAAGTAAAGTCAGTAGTTGTGAGTTTCTGAAATTTGTAAAGCATAAAGTAGTGCTAGGTAGGTACTGCGGCGGCGGTCGGCGGCCGCGACCGGTAACAAGTTACTGTGAATTTTAGCTAGTTGCCCGTTTGTAGGGTAAGCATTGTTTATGATAAAGAAATGTATTTTTAGTGTTTTTTTTATATTTTCTTCCACGCTGGACTGGGAGCGAAAGAAAAACATAGAATGTGCCAGCTGCTTCTCTTCCCGGGCATACTGTAAAAGTCAGTAAGGGACGGCAGTTTTATTGGCGTTTTTGCGGGCGACAGGCTGACCCCCTGTCACAGCAATAGTCTCTCTCTCATAATAATACCTCCAAATTCGTCAAACGTGACATCAGATGGTTTTATAGCCTCTGGTGTTCTGCCTACCCCATTAGGGATACAGACGTGAAGTTATGTATTTTTTTAATGTAACTACACACACGTTTAGCCTTAATCCCACCTTATGGTAAATGAAGCACATGGGTTTGGAAAGGAACTTAGTAATTAGTCGCCTTTAACGACTCTCTTATCCAGGTTCAAAAGAACTATTCTTAGCCGAAAAAACTTGTTGTTTTCACATTTTTTAACTAATTTTCAAAGTCAAAATATTCTTTAAATCTTAGATAGGTTATACATACCGTTGAAATTAGTCACATCGTTTACAAATTTAAATGAATCTACAACCATTTTGGAAAGTCGATCTGATCAAACGTTATTTTGAATCTGAATAGTGTTTGCTTATAGTTCTTAATTTAAATATCTTGAATCAGTTAACATTCATAAATTTGTTTTTATCATTTAAGTATTTTATCCAATAAAAAGCATATGCTGTGAAAGAAAATTATAGGTAATAAGTAACAAACTGATTATATTAGAATATTCTTATTTATTTTCCACAAAAACGTCTAATTTGCATGCACATTACACAAAGCAGCTGCCAAAGGCTACAAGGAAACGGTAACTGAATGGAACAGAATTCCGTCGTTTGCACACTGGGACCAATGCCGGACTCATTGGCATTCCACGCTGTATTAGTTAGCCATTTGAACGGGGACCAAGAATGGTCTACAAAGTTTAGAAATGTTGGTCACAGTAGTGTTGAATAGGTATTTAGTTTATTATTTTGATTTTGAATTTTATCTTTTGTTGTTGTTTACGTAATTAGCAAACGTGCAAAAGTAGATAATGTATAGAAAAATAACGGAAAATTATATCAAGAAAAGCATTTCCACTTAGAATAAATATGACTTCTATACCTACTATTTGTTATAACAAAAGAAAAAGGTCCTATTTCTACCCGAGACAATATCTAAATACGTACTTACTTCTAACTTCAAAACTTCTTTATTCCACATAAACGTTTTGAGGCACTTCCAACAAAGAATATCACGGAGCGAAAAAAATGAAGAACATCGTAACAAAACACCGGTTTTTGTTTTCATTGTACGACTACCTATAACAAGGCTGGTGCGTAACAAAAACAAAAGAAAATGGTTCCATTATGTGAAAACAACACTGAGACTACAGCTCAGTTATACTCAACCCGTGGGCGGAATTTATACGATATTCAGAATACACCTTTCCAATATTATTTGACATCCCAAGTTGTAGGCAATACCGGTTTTCACTTCCCATTTTGTACTGTAAAGGGGCTGCGGGAGAGGTCTAAGTATACTGGATGTGTGAACATATTTCGAATAACCAAAAGTATAAATTCAGTAGGTAAGCTATCGACTTACTTTTTATACTCGAAGAACCATAATATGGTTGGTATACTGCGACTTTTTAAAAGAAAAACACGTTACCTTGAGACGGCACGTGATCTTATGGTTTTTTTAGTAGATTTGATGCTTTTGAAATTAGCATAATATTTTTGTTTTATGTCTAACTGGCTTCTTAATAGACTTACGGTCAATTAACTATGACTTAAGGCAATTAAGCTCCATTACAAAAAATGTTTATGCTGCAGGCACGAGCCAACAAGGTTAACTCATGATTTGTGCTACTGAATCCGCATATCACATCCAGGGGTATTCTTATTATACATGCAGAAACGGCTAGGCGAAAATCGTTTCCCTTCGAATTTTAATTTTCGATTGACACACATTGGCAAAACTGTTAATTTGTGGCTTTACAATCAATAATTGCACTCAGTACAGGTTTCCCATATGCAGATTAATTTGTATTTCAAAAAATTATTAGATAAGTAGTACCAAAACAGGCTGTTTTTTATTTATCGACTAAAATAAGATTATTATTTTGCAAACATTTCTCAATACTCAAAGTACCCATAAAACATCTCATCTCAAATTTAACATTCACCATTTCCAAAAATAATGCCTCCAAACGCACCTAGCAACAATAACCTCTGCTTAACCCTCAAGAAACAAAGCGGTCGCCTAATGCCTGCGTCCTTAATCTTTTTGTACTTCTAATTAAATTACCGAAACCCAGGAGCTTGCTAACTGGACACCCACACAAATAAACTCCTATACACACAGGCGAGAGACGCACACATAGGGAGGTATTTGAAAGGAGTTGCATGTATGTGTGTGTGATCTTGTGTGTGTGTTTTAGTTAAGGGTCGTCATTTCTCTTGGACCCTCCCCCTAGTGTCCGCAGAAAGGTGAGTTAAGACTGATGTTGTAGGAGTTGTTGAAACTTATTTTTAGTTTTTGTAAGGAAATGTAAGTTAGTTATCTAAGGATAACTGTAAGGATGTGTAAGGGCGATCTGTAGTGTAGTTAAATATGAAAATAATGTTTGCATTAATTGAATTATTGTCGAATTCAAAAAACACATAAAACATAATTATAAGTAATCGTCTCTCTCCATCATTATAACACCCCTAAATTTATCAACGTGACATCAGACGGTTTTAAAACCTGTTCGGCCTGCGGAAGTTGTATGTACATATGTACTTATAAGTTGTATAGTAAAATTTTAAAATACAAACAAATTTATTTTGAACATGAAAAGGCAGTAAAAGACGCATTTTTTGTGCCTGGAACTATAAATACTACCTAAATACTAAACGCTTTACGAAGCTAGTCATAAACACGAAACACTTTAAATTATTGGCACATTACCTAGCGAGTAGCGCCTAAGAATATATAAACTAATTTATTTAAAAATTGTAATAACTGTTAGAACAAAATATAAATTCAATAAAGACTAACTACTAATATACTACCCCACGATACGAAGCTTTAATAAAGGTGAAAGGTTTTTTGAAATCATTTAAGTAGTTTTATTTAATTCAGTACCTATAATGATACAAAAACAGCGCATAAAAGAAGTAAATGAAGATTCGTTTTTTTTCCGATTCAAAATATAGGTACCTATTATATAACATATTTTGTTTTTGTAATATTTTTTGTATGTAATACCAGCTCTGTATAATTCCGTCAGACAAACAGACACCCCAGCATCCTCCCTGATGTTAATATTGATCAGTGTCCGGCCGCGGTCAGGTGGTCCGACGTAGCGCATGCGTTGCAGGTGCCACCGATGTAACCGGTAGGCTTTACGTTACTGGACAAACAATTTACAATAACAGTAGCTTATTTTTATAAAGATAATGTTGTTGTTATAAAATAACAGGTTGGTCCTTGGTGTCGGCTAGTATTAAGATATAGCGACAAAAAGCGGAAATATGTTTGTTTTAAGGAACGGGAACCTGGAAAATATAACGAAGGAAGCTCTACGGGGTTACTTATTTTTTATTTTTGTCTTTTGTCCACTAGATTGTCCTCGGCAAGTTCGTCCTCGTGTAACCTGTCAGAATTTTATAGGTACTAAGGACATGAAAATAGGACCTACGATTTATCTGGATAAACAATAATGTTACAGAGAATATTTTTTTATTCTAAAGAAAACGTTTGTAATATTTACTATGGCAATTTCTTACCGTAGTAGGCTCTATATATTTACGGGACAAACAAATTAAACGCAACAAATTAGTCGCTTAATTAGTTAGTAGAGAGTAGTAAAGTTATACAGGGTGACTGGTGAAAAATTTTCAATACTGAAGGAGAGAACTCTGTACTCGATTCTGATCATAGTTATGTAATAAAAGTAGATACTTAATTTTTCACCAGAAATCCCTATGAATAAATAAAGAGACTTTACTACACTTGCTGCCTCAGTCAACACGCACACAGCAGTGTTCCCGCCACACGCACACCACCACCTGCTAAGTATTTATTGTATTATGCTAATCTAACCATGCGTTGCGTAATGAATTTTTTAACTTTCGGAGAAGTTTACTCAGTAAATAATGAATATTTATTTTTTGAATTAATTTTTTCTCTTCATATACGATCTTAAACTATCACGTCCTGGAATTTTGACAGTGACCCACCAGTCACCCTGTATATTTCACTCAAACGTATTTTGAATTAGGCTCCACAGGGTTACTGAAGGAACAATTTAAAATATCAGAGAACGTTTATTCTGTAGATAATGGTGGTGTTATTTTTAATAGGTTTGCTCTTTGGAGTCTTTTATTTTCTCAATTACACATGTACAGCGAAATATATCAGAATGTAATAATGATTTTGTAATAACTTTTGAAGGTTATTAATAACAATGGAATTGTTAGTTTTTTTCACGCTTTGTTGCTGAAGTATGTAGTTTTTACTTTACTGGACAAATAATGAAAATTAAGTAGAACAAAGCTATAAATAAATTATTAACCTGGGACATTTTGCTTTTGATTCAGTAAGTGGGCAGTTGTTTATGTACAAAAAAAACGATTTCTACCTTTGTTTGTCGAGAAAAATAAGTCTGCTCTATAAGTAGCAATTATACGAGCTATATTCAAAAATAGAATTAAATTGAATTCTTATTTTTAGTTTGGCTGTTTTCTTTAAATTTGTTTTTCTGTTTTTTTTTTCATGGAAATTTGAGCTTTGGTGGTATTGGCATAGCTTATACATTACTGTATTACAAATCTACTTGGTAGTACCAAGGGCGACTTAATTAGTAGCACGAAGATTTTCTTCGAAGATACATCACCACCGTAGTGATGATGTATGGCCGCAGACTTTAAGGGACGGGTGGTCATGATCAGAGAATCTAAAGGAGTCTTGTGTATTGTACAGAAGGCAGCAGATCAAGCGTTACATCACCTGTCAAATTTCCCCAACCAATTTTCACTTTATGTCAACGGCATAGAGTTCAGATTCCAGTAAAGTTTTTTGACAGATTTTTAACGCTTGATGTGCTGCCTTCTGTACCTACGTAGTTTTGTAAATTGATCTAGAAGCGTTAAGCACTAAGTTGTGTTCAATGAAAGTACCTACTTATTGTTAATGTTATTTTATTTTATAAACGTAAGAAGGTAAATGTTTTCAATGTCTATTGTTCATGCGTTATAAATACGTCACTTTAGCTTATTCAAAAAAAAGTTTTTTTTTTGTTACAAACGAAATTTTCGAAATAAGAAAACCACATATCGAACACAATATTAGGCAACATTAAAGTAACAAGATTTCCTTCGATTTCATATCACAAAGAATTCCAAACTCCGTATCATGTAAAGAACACTTTCAATATTGAGCTTGGTATCCCTTTGGTCGTAACAAGGTTTTATTAGATCCCACTAAAGGGCAAGCCCGCACAAAGGTAGCGAAAGAAACCCTTTTTCCTACCTTACTTCAAATATATTAACTGTCCCACTACCTTCTTACAGCGGAGTTAGGTTACTAGAAGTGGAATGAGTGGGCTGACTGAATAACCGTAACATATTCTTGTATATGTTTGTACTGTCTTATGTTTAAATAGATTATCTGTATTATCTTTAAGACTATAAAATGTTTGTATTATATTTATTTTACAAAGCAAAACATGTATTTTTTCATATGATCATAAAAACGTGAACCCTTAAAACATATACATTCAAATTTTTACGTTAATTCATATTTCTTAAGCTATTAATACAGTGTTAAGTTATTGTTGCTTTAAAAAACAAAAATATGTAAACAATTGAATTTAAATATTATACTATTTCGACTTTTACACACATTATTTTGTCGGAGGTGTCCGACTAGTTTCGAACTCCTATGATTTTTTGTTTTGAATCTGTTATAAAATATATAAATAAATTCAAACAATTTAGATGTCTATCAATACAATTGGAGAAATTCCACTATGTTATATTATTACTTTCATCCGCATATTTTATAGTGGACAGTCGTACTAACAAAAGGTTAAAATTAAAAAAAAATATCTATGTCATGAAACCATAAAAATTGTGACAACTTGTTACGATCGCTACCTACAGGGATACCGCTGACGCAGTGCCGCTCCGAATTCGAACCGAAATAAGGAAGTCACGTTTTCACAAACAACTATCTAGCAATTAAGGGTATTTTAGTTTTCCTTATTTTTAATAGAAATGTATTTTATTATTCTATCAACTTAATCGCTAAGTGATAGACCATTTAATTGTAATTGTAATTTTTATTTTTATTAAACTTAATTGAAAGTAAATTGGTTTTTTTTTGAGACCTCCGGCGGCCACTTCCATAGTTAACTTATAAATAGCCTTATTTTTTTCTGCATTCATATTGAAAAGAACTCTATTTACAAGATTAGTAAATCTGCTCCAAGTTTTTTCGATTTAGCCATAAGCTTCTTAGCCACTTCCAAATCACATAGTTCATTGTTACACCGTCTATTTGTATCAATAGACAGTCAGGGGAAACCATGCTCTGTCCCCATACATATATAGAACATAATTCCACCGTTGCTAAGCAATCGTCGCGTTGGTGACCGTCTCATTGCGTAGGGATATATTGGACACTGTATTTTTATATGTATGTGGGTAGTCTTTGAATGCTTTATATTAATGTTACAGTCGAAGGGCGTAGTTAACATTTATTTTTGGATGTAAACCTACTTACGCGAACTTAGGAAGGAACCTGCACTTTTAAACCGAGGCGAAAATTTTTTACTGAACAGTTTTAAATATGACTTAATTTACGTTGAAAAACCTTTATACCTACTTACTGATATAATAAAGCTAAGTTGAATTTAAAAGAAAACATTCTGCTTTCGATTGCCCAGTTCTTGAAGGTACTTAAAAAATCTATAGTTTAAAGTTACACGGGTAAAACCACGCCAAGCTGCTAGTTAGAAATTAATCTTATACAAATGGTCAAGAGAAACATGATACTTGTCAATTTTTTATTTTTTAAGTTTAATAACATGGGCATAAATGGCCATAATTAGCAATCGTACCCCTACTTCTTACTTAATAACTTTACCTACCATCTCAGACTTACTAACTCTACAATATTCAAATAAATATAAACTTCAAATATTTATTTCTCATACCGCGAGCAAATACAAAGTCCATATGTTATTGACAAGCGCAATATTCGAGTAAACAAATAAGGCTACATGCTACTTGACAATCGTCCATAACTCAGGAATCGTACTCGCTGGGCTTAATGGCATGAAAAGCAGTGTAGGCGTTGCCAATATCTCGACCATTACTGCTTTGGAATACTGTTTGAAGTTATTTTTGAAAATCGAACACTTTTTCGCGGGAAGCGGAGTTTGAAATTATGTTTTTATTCTTGTGGCATGGTCTTGATCGTGCTTGAAAATAAGTTTTGAATAAAGAAACAGTTTTAAGCGGGAGGTGAAGGAGTTAAAAATCATATTTGTTTTTTTTTTTCTTGTGGTATTAGACATGGCTCATTGAGTTAAAAAATGATGTGTTTAAAAATTATATTGCTGTTATTATCGTTTTATTTTTATTTTTTATTGTAATTAAAGTTATTTGAATAAGCTTTGTATTTAAATATCTAGAGCATGCAATATTGAGAAATTTAAACTTACATCTCGAGGTATAGAATAAAGGATAAGGGCGTCTTTAAAAAGATCAAAATATCCTCAGGGCTCTAAGTAAGCATAAATCTAAGTCATGACAATGCAAAACTCCGACCCTACCTTACATAATAAAATCAATAGGGGAACCGTCCAACTTAGCAAAAATGACTGTTGGCCAAAGAGCAAACATACTAATAGTATCATAAAACTATATTATAAGCCACCAGTTTAACTAGACCTGCTGTCTTTGAAACAAACGGTAAATTTCTATTAAATTTTGTTAAATAAATTAGCAGAGACGGGCCAAGCTAAAATGGATGCGTGGAGCCGAAAGTAATGTAATATCGAGTCATTTACGTTTATTGGTCGTTTGGCCAGTTTGATTTCGGAACGCCCAATAGTTCTAATTGATTTCGATCGTTCCATATTTGAATAATATTTATGATTGTAAGTTTTTGAACGGAAAATGAAATCTGCTTGCATATTTTTATTGGACAATTTGAGTCGGATTGCTTACTATAATGAGATATTTAAGATATATTTTATAAGATATTTTGCTATTGTTGTGGTAGTGTAGGTAATAAAACTAAGCCATTATAAAAATAATGGTCTACAATATATGGTTTTCTTTGAAATTAATAATAAAAATCTAAATTAAATAACTTACTAAAATCACAAGAAAATAAAATTTACATTGGTTTAACACTCTAATGTAAAATTAGAATAAAAATAAGTATCTTATAAAAATCATATGCTTTAACTTGATATCGCTTAAACATCAAAGATACAGCGCACACCACCTTACATCCAAGATCTCGTCTGCCATACTATATTATAGTTACATATATGTGGCTACTATACATTCGTAGCTCGTAGCGGCTACAAGTACTACGGCGGTCGTAGCACACGGTAGAGGGTGAGTGACCGCAACATTTGTTTTGTGTCTGTAAGACATAATTTGGTGTAAGATTGTACAAGTTGGCAGTAAATGGTAGAATTAGTTTATGGAAAATGTTGCAGCGTTTTGAATTACAACTGTTTACTATTGTGACTAGAATCGCATAATTCACGGTGGCATGAATATATTATGACAAAAAAATATAAAGCTTAACAATATTTTCAAGTTTTTGCATTTAAAATGCTCAATTTTTCTTAAATAACTGAAAATATGTGCTAAATAAAAATCACCCGATCAGGACTCGAACCTGGGACCTCTCGTTTGCCGGACGAGTGCTCTTCCATTGAGCTACCCGGGCAAGGCGGCACGCCTCGAAATTACTTAGCATATTTTTTTTTAGTTTTTACGTTATATTGCTAACGTAGCTCCATCTAATGGTATAGCTATGCAGCTAAGACCACCCGAGACCAATTTTTTTTTCAGAAATTGTGAGTCATTTAAAATGCTCAATTCGCTCGATCGGGTGATTTTTATTTAGCAATTTTTACAGTAATTTAATAATAATTGAGCCTTTTAAATGCAAAAACTTAAAATATTATTAAAGATTGCAGTGTTTCACTTTAACTGGGAGTCACAATTTCTGTAAAGAAATTGGTCTCGGGTGGTCTTAGCTGCAAAGCTATACCATTAGATGGAGCTACGTTAACAATAAAACGTAAAAACAAACAAAAAAATTGCTAAGTAATTTCGAGGCGTACAGCCAGGCCCCGGTAGTTCAGTGGAAGAGCACTCGTCCGGCAAACAAGAGGACCCAGGTTCAAGTTCAGGTCGGATGATTATTTAGCACATTTTTTCAGTTATTTAAGAAATATAAAGCTATTTCGGTTTGAAATAGTAACAAGAATTTTTATATTCGTGTTCACAAAATTACACATTACATTTTTTACATATTCTGATAAGATATGTTATAGATATGATAGTACGGGCGAAATGGTTGCTTTTTAAGTTAAGTTGAACTGCTAACACAAAAGATTGCCGCGAAAGTTCTTTTTTCATCTGCTTTTTTTCCTTTCCTTAGTCGATTATGCAAACTCCGACCTCAATATAATATATAATAATAAATAATAAAAAAAATCCCCAGACAATCACACCAACTATATGGCCCCAAAGTAGGCTTAGCTTGTGTTATGGGATACCATATAGTGAACTAGGGGTGAACATAGAATATAAATACATAAATAGATAAACACCCAGACACGGAACATTTTTTTTCTGCTGCCGTGCGGGGATCGAACCCGCAACCACTGGCGTCTGATGCAGATAGGTTTTACCCCAACGCCAAATTGGTCGTCATATAAATCATGTGTATGCACCATATGATGCATACACATGATTTATACCTCAAGTATACATCACAGATACCAACATGAAATTAGAAATAGAAAGATTTTAATAAACGTAACAAAACTTTTTACTAATAAACCTTCATGTTAAATTTAAAAACCCGAAATAAGCCAGCCATAAATGAAGTCCGCAAATCTTAAATTCGCAACAATGGCCTCCCAACCCCTCCTGTGCCGTGGGGTCACTCCGACCGGGGGTACTTCGGACCCCAGGGGGCGGAACTGACCGCCACCCTCTTATTTACTAAGAGCAGCTTGTGAATGTATGTGTTACGTTTGAAGTTTAAAAATAGAACGGTTTTTTTTTGGTTTTAGAAGCCGAACTAAACGGTTGGCGAGTAAATAACGGCGCTGATTTGAAGCCATAATAAAGTAGGTATCATGAAATAAAATGTTCTATGTTAGATTATGATCATTAAAAAAAGAAAATTCTATTTAATGTTTTATTACAGTAATGAAAAGACTTTTTAACCGGTCTTTCTTATATTTTCCCTTTCTTTTCAACGTTTTGTTTTATTTACAGACACCGTGGTATCTTGATATAATTATTCGCGATTTAATCGAAATATAAAATTCATTAATTAAGAGCGTAAGAAGAAATTTGTGCTAAAAGTCATGGTAAGAATACAGTACGTCTAATAATATGTATATATTTTCATAGGAATTTAAACCTTATCACAATCGAATAAGTTGCGAAGTATGTACATATTAATGCACAGGACTGTACAAAAAGATAAAGTTTATAAACTAAGATTGAATTCCACGTATTGCGACCATCTAGTTTTTATGTTTGCTCACATATAATTTTCATTGTTTGTTTCCTTATAAAATAAACTATGTTACCTTCTACGCTATAAATAAATCTGTGGACTTATGAAAATTAGATGAAAATATTTTTCCGATACCCGTGCTTTAATATTTATTCAATTATCATATGTAAATAAGCTTTTTAAGTGAAATATACATTACGTATGTTTGTCCTTTACGTATACTGTTTTACATTATCTCTCACTACATTTCCACTCAACGTTCATATTTCCTAGCCAGATAAATAAATAATAAATAAATAAATATTTCTGACACTCACACAACATTATCTAGCCCAAATTAAGATTCTTAAAGAACTTGTGTTATGGATACTAGATAATTGATATACTTAAGAAATATAACATATTGAATAAATACATATTTTTTTATTAGAATAAACTTAAATAAACATATAAACATCCATGACTTGACGGCTAATATCTGTGTTCATCACACAAATATCCGCCGCCGCCGGGTTTCAAACCCAGGACCTCTAGCATAGAAGACAATGTATGTTACCACTACACAAGCCGGTCGTCGTCGATACATCCCGAAATGAACCATAACGTCGGTAACATTCTTTTCTTATTCATAATATTAGTAACGCTCAGACTTTTGTTTATTTATTGATAAGATGTCTATTCTATACCTCACCTAATATGATAAAAACTAATATCAAACACGTATGAAGTAATATCTATGAAGTTGCCTATTTCTCTATTCTAAACTGAACTAGAAAAAAAAAAGTATAAAGAAAAAACAATTAAAATGTTACATCTGACTTAGTTTCTTATAAACCGATGGAAGTTGGACCAATAATAGCGACTTTCGGATCTTCCTTATCTGATCCTACGTGGTAAAAAGGTACCTAAAACTAGGTTTACGCACTCTTTAAAAGTGTGTTTTTCAATATATGGACATTCAAGTACCTACACACTATGAATAAAACTGTTCGATAGCTAATGAATAACATAATTATGAAGTCGTCGTGGCACCGTGATTACTGTGTGTATCATACGATATCACAGGTTAAGCTACGTTCGCCGCGGTCGGTACTTGGATGGGTGAACGCCGACTATTCATTTCTCACGACGAGTTCCGTGCTTCGGAGGGCACGTTTAGCAGTCGGTCCCGGGTGCTTTATAATGATTTGTATGTATATATAATTATAAAGCTATAAACGCTATAATATATAAATATACAGTAGTCGTTAGGGTTTGTCAGAAGCCATCTTGGCGCCCTAACAATTCTGGCATCCACCAACCAGCACTGGGCCAGCTTGGTGGATTATGGCCTATACCTCCTCTTCATCCAGGGGAGAGACTCGTGCCCTGCAGTGGGCTCATTAAAACGAGTTGTGATGATGATGAACATAATTATGAAATTTGCACAAAGTTATCATAAGATGAACTGCGTCCCACCATAGGCTACGAATAATTTAAAACAATTATTATTGAGCTCACGGAAATGAATATTTTAGAAATAAAATACTAAGATGCTGGTAGCTTCTAACAAACCCAAATGACTAGTGTATACAGTACTGGGGGCCTACAGTTAAACGTTGCTTTTCTAAGCACAAAATTGTCGTTTTTCCATACTTGAACTTATTATATATTGAAACCTTCAATATGAAACTATTGAATTTACTTCACAGGAGCAACCTTACTATATTCTTTACTACCAGTTAAAAAGGTCTAAAATGATATAAAAATATTACCAGAATAAATATTCACTATGCGGTCTGACCTTGGACAAAATTTCATCCAAATCCGGCAAGCATTTACTGATTAAAAAGCAACAAGCTAACCCCGCAGTATCACATTTGAAAGTACAGATATTGGAGGTATCATTTATTGTTAAGTTCATCATCATCACAACCCCGTGTAATGAGCCCACTGCAGGGCTATGAGTCTCTCCTCTGGGTGACGAGGAGGTTTTAGGCCGTAATCCACCAAGCTGGCCCGATGCTGGTTGCCGAAATGGCTTCAGACAAACCCTTACGACTACTGTATACAAGTATACAGCACCCGGGACCGACTGCCTAGCAAATTGTGAAGTAGGAATTGTAAAGTTAATATATATTATTTAAGTCTTAACCTATGTTTAAAATGGCATCAGTATTTATTTCCAAAGGTATGAGCCGTTCGGATTTTTTAAACCAATCTCCAATCTACAGTCTCCTTCACAAATAAACTAAATAAAATCCATTTTATTTACAAAATACACAAAACTTGTACATAAATCTCCAACAAATAATATCTCAAACGAAATAACTAGACAACGAGACTCTCGTCAAACCTACATTTTACGGTCCAAACGACTTCGCTAACAAACTTAAAACATGTCGAGAATAATTGGCCTCCTTGAACCGGAGGAAAATACCCACTATCTCGACAATATGCTGAATCAGACGACAAGCCATTGTCCTTTGAAAAAAACCGTATAAGGCATAACTAAGGAGTTCGGTACTATCTTATTCACTAACTTGTAGCGGCAATATAAAGATAGTTATTCAAATATTGAATTACATAAACGCAGTGAATTTAGTATGTATATAACCATTATATCATAATACACTTATGAAATATTTTTTTGAATTGCTAGGTATTCCGAATAAAACTTGGCACGTAATGAAAAATATTTGCAATTTTTCTGATATCACTGAAAAGGAGAATTTGAGTGTTAAGAGTTATATCGTTTTCAGAATGTTATAAATTTACTTAAAATTCTTAATCTTGCGTACAATATACAGGGTGGAGTTTTTGAATACTCCCTGGGGGAAAAGTACCCTAAATAATAGAGATAGTAAATTTTACTCCAAAGAAACATTCCTTTATTTTGAAAAAGAAATAAACCTGTATTCAAAGGTTTTTCAAAAATTCGCTAGCTTCGCCTAGGAATTGAACAGACTAAATATCTAAATATGAAGATTTCATGGTTTTCCTTTCATTAACTTAACCTAGTATGTTACAGAGATGTTATTCTTGTGATTGATCCTAACGATCGAAGCATTAAAATTACAGGGTGTCATTTTTACAGATTTTAGTCGGTTCGATTCTCGGGTAAAGCGAGAGAATTTTTGAGAATTTTTGAAAAGCTTTGAATGCGGCTTTATTTCTCTTCAAAAATAAAGAAATGTTTCTTTGGGGTAAAATTTGCTATCTCTATTATTTAGAGTACTTTCCCTCCATGTGGCATTCAAAAATTCCACCCTGTATACACCATTGCAATTTTCACTTATTTTGAAATTATAGTAGCAAAACTATGCGAATATCACGTTTCCAAAAGACTAATTAAAAAATACTCTCATCAATAAATACTTAATAAATACACCAGTAAGTTTAAACCGTGGATGGACGTGTAACACCATAGTCTTCATGCGCACATTCCATCAGGTGGCATGGAAGACAAACGTCCTATCCTTACAATATCAAAAATAAAAAAACAAAAAAAAAAAACAAATCAACAGTAACTTATCAAAAAAAATTTGCAAAAGTTACTGAATAAGCTTGCGAGTTATATGGAATATCATGGATGATGTTACCTCCCCCTTTCTTAGGGAGGGGCAATAAAAAATAATATATTGGAATATGTTTGAAATAACTGCGTATCTTCGCGTTTCCTGCTTGTAAGGCTACTCGCTGACGCGTCCACTGACTTTATTATACGCTTGTGTATGTATGAAATTGTATAAAAATCTGACGTATGGGGTGGGGTATAAGGCTTGTTTTCTCATTGCGTTGGAGTTACAAGGAACTGGGTTGTTGAGATTGTTAGAAAGAGTTTGTTTGATTGTAGTCTGTTATCTTTGGATATGGTTCTAAATAAGCTTATTTTTTTGGTAGTATTAATAAATAAAAATCTAGAATGAAAGTTATTAATTACCTACCTACTTCCTTTTTTCAATGAAATTACAGATTCTATTAGAATTACTCTCCCTAAAGATTTTACACAACGCTTAAGTTATAGTAATTATTAAAATAAGTACCTAAATAAATTTATGAGAACTTACCAGATTTATCAAATATCACAACCAACACACTAAACTTCTTCACAAAATCACTGAACAGATAATAGACAGTTTTTAAAAATCGAACAGCCATCGATTGCGCACACGCACTTCGGAGACGGTTTGAAAAAGGAATGGAACAGGAAGCAAGGAGCGCTGGGGTCATGCAGGTAGCAGGGTTAAGAATTACCGCGGCGTTAAAGGGGTTAACGAACAAAAGGACTTCTTATAATAGGGTTAAGAAGCTGAATGGAACTTTTTAGTTAAAACTCGGCTTAGCTAAAGGTTACTCGCTCTATAGGAGAACTTAGATTTTCTAATTAATTTTGTCTCTGACTATGAAAGTATTTTAGGAGTATTTATCTGAATATTAGGATTTTTTAAATTATTAAAGTTTTTGCATCTACTCCAATTTTATATTTTATAAAATTTTCTATTTAGTTTGTTACCGAAAACTGAATGACGTTTTAAGCGAGACGATGACACTTTCACATGCGAACTGTCACGTTGCAAAAATTGCATTAACCCTTCATACACTATTTAATGTACCTGAAACTTTCCAACCCAATAATTCATTATCGAACAATACATACACTAACTTATTTTAAGTAATAATAATACATAACCCGTTAACGACAATACGTTGTCTGAGCGACCCTTGCGAATTTTTGCGACACAAATAAAACACCCGTTGCGAATACAAATATTTAAGAAAAAACGCGTTCGCTATTTCAACTTTGTCTCTGGCCATAAATCAATTTAAAAATAACAAACCGTTGCGCGTTATAGATTCGATATTTGAAACGTAATGGTTTGTCAATTTCAAACTTTTTTTAAATGTCATAATTGGTGTCTATACTATGAGTTCCTTAAATAAAAAATAAAAAATCTAAATGAAAAGAGGTGCCTAGTCAAAGAGTTGGAACTTGTTAGAGATGAAAGATAACATACAAATACAATAAGGTGTATACTCTCTTGACTGCAAATCATTTGCCTAATTTGCTTGCTTTGTAATCTGATTGTTGATTGAAGATAAGACCAATGGTACTTGAACTACTGCATTTATTTCCACTTCAATATGGCGGCGATGATTATCTTGATAGAGAGTCAAGGACTTCATTTTATTTTTGAAGTTTTAACGCGTGTTTTGATTATGAAACAAAGCAGTTTGGAGTATTTATTTGACTCATATATTTATTGTTAAAACTCCATTGAAAAGAGTTATATCAATTTAAGAGTTACATAGAGTTGCAAATTTTTATTAGTAAATTAAAATAAAATAAAGTACTAAGTGAAAATTGGTAATATTATTTATAATAACAAATATATTGCATCATTTATAATGCAAAGTACACTTAAACCGTGTGCAAAAATATACCGCCATCGAATGGCGCACATCTGCCGCAAACCATTTCTCTTTTTAACATATTTAAATAGAAGCGCATTATGCAAAAAATGAATAGCGGATTTCAGTTCTTTAGAATAGATCAGGTATACCCAAAATTGCAACATTCAAATGTGAATAATAGATCTAGTTCGTGATCTGTGTAAGGGTTAAGTAGCATTGTTCGGAGTATTAATAAAATAGGGTTCTATAGCTATGCGGTGGGTATTCTGTGCCAAATTTGAATTTGAATTTCGAACAGTTTTGTTAGGAACTTTATAGTGCGCGTACGTTAGAATTTCTTGCAACATGAAAAATACAATAAACTGTGTTGTTTTTTTTTAGTGGCACTGTTATTTTTTATTTTTACGGCATAAATAGTAGAAAAATCGAATCAGCGAGAATAGTGGCAGCTTTTTGAAGCATTCTATCTAAATACTAATGTTGTCATAGTAATAATAGCTCAAAAAATAGAGGAATATAGTGAACATTCAAAAAACATATTTTTTTAAGCACCTGTGAGAATAAAACGTGCTTTATGTAACAAGCTACCTTTATTATAGCTAGTCCTAACTGACTTGCTTTTTTTTTTAATTATCATACAAAATAAAAAAACTCGAAATATCTATGGGAACTATTCCAACAAATAAATATCGAAAAGTTCACAATATTCCTTTTTTCACACCATAAAACATTGTGATTTGTCAATTGACACCAAAAAAAACATACGGATGGGGTAAACGGGGTCAAATTGACGTGTTTTGGGGTAAAGTTGTCCCACACAACTCTAATTATGTTTGTGTTGCTATGTCACAGCGAGGGGTTAAGTACCTATTTTTGTTGATTGATTTGTAATGTATCTAAAATTGCTATGGAGGTATAATGAGTAGATTTACCTATGGAGAGTGAGTTGTAAAAGATAAAAAGTAGAATAGTTTGAAGTAACCGACGTGAATTGCAATTTTTTATGGAAAATAAAAAATCTTATAATTTATTTTGATATCATACAAATAAGTAAAATTAAATAAGTATTAGAATGTAATTAGTTTTAAATGTAAATTTGAAAATATATAGGAATTGCAAACAATGAACGGAAAATAAAAAAGTTAAGTTTCATAAAATATGTATTCGTAAAAATTCCTCTAATCTAACTAAACCTAGGATTAAAAAATGTCACGAAGTAATAATAAATCCTAAACTAAATAGCGATACACTTCAAACCAAAAAAAATACACAATCAATTGTATTTAGTACTTTTGGTAGCTTACACGCTGCCGTTATTCATTTTTTTTTCTCTTTTTTGCAATCCATTGTATCGTTTGCACAAGTCAACTAGTAACTTTTTTTTAGAATCCCATTTCTCGGATTTAAAAGGATTTAGACACTTTGTTGTGGCAACAATGACGTTTGCGCAGATAGTTATTTGTTTTGATTTATTTTGTAGTTTTGCTTTTCCCACGTTTAAGGTAGTTTTGGATGTGAGAGGTTAAAAGTCAATTCAAAGGTATCAGATCAGTTTGGTTTCATTTTTTGTGTTTTCAAGGTGAGTTTTTTGATTATTATTTTAAAGTTAACTTTGATTATATCGTTTTAATACTTCAACGCGGTATCTATCTATATTCTTTAATATTTCAGAGATTGTTTACACTAAGAGGTCCTTTATCTTATAGCATGAAATATATTAATTTTTTTAGTACCTGGTGGTTTAAAACCGTAATTAATGCTTTTACATGATTATTAGAAATTAGGTTTATAAAAAAATATTGTCATGCCTTTTCATTAAATAACTTATTTTAACAGATTCAACAAACCAACTATATTTATGCAACTTACTCGTAAATTATTGAATAAGCTGAAAAAATACATTTTTAAAGTACCAGCCGAATAATATGAGTGTTTTGAAGATAGAATATTTTTAAGTTTAAGTATATTTTAAATCTCTCAAAAATTCTTTATTTCGTAAGTATTTAAATACATTTGAAATAAGTCAAATAATTTACAAATTGAACTGAATCTACCACCACTTCGGAAAGTCGATCTGTTGAGAAGAAGTGGCAAGAAACTCAACAGCAATCATCTTTTAAAAATAAGAGAAATCATCTTCTTGCATCCAGATATCACTTTTTACATCAACATTTATCCATAAATCTAACAAAGGGTTAATCTTAAATATTTTAGGATTTCATTATAAAATGAAGCGTACACATTGACCCATGAACGAGTTGATCTTCTGGAGTATTATACAATACTATTATACAATAGGCAAACAAGTACAGTACAAGTAAATAAATAAATAAATCCTCTGGCAATCACACCAGCTACATGGCCTCAAAGTAAGCAAAGCTTATGTTGTGACATACCATGTAGCGAACTCGGAGGAACCTTGAATATAAAATACATATATAGAAAAATGCTCAGACCCGGAACATTTTTTTTCTTGTTCTGAGGCAGATAGGTTTACCCCATCGCCAAAGTGGTCATCTATTTGATTTGACAGCAGGTATTATCGTAACAAATTAAAAAATATATTTCAAGAAGTCCTTTGACTTTGTTATTATAATTAGGTCTCAACAAAAAAAGTAATTGGAAAACCTCGATAAGTGTCACAAAATAAGATCAAATGAATAAAAAACATGTACACCAATAAAGCTTGCTCCCCAGCCTCCCCTTTTGGCATCCAATCTCTCGCCCCCAATACTTGGCTTATCAACATTCGGACACCATAACAGGCCTTCTTTAGCCTCATACATATTTCAGGGGGATTCCCCCGTCTGGTCAGCTGTCAGTAATGATTTGCTACCATTTCCCCCGACGTCCTCCCTCGCAAAAAATCGCCAAATAATATTGACCTATCTAACAAAGTTTCATGCGAGTAATCAAAGGTCAAAAATAACTGGTGAACTTATAGGCCATGGGGCGTAGGAAAAAGTTAGATTATCTACTATTTTTTCGCTCGAATTTCGGGGTGGAGATTGTTAGGAAATATGGCTTCCTATTTGTGTGTAGTCTGGTCTTGTATTCTGGAAATTTATAATGTATTGACAGTTCGGAAGGGGTTATATTGCTCACATAACGAAAAAACGGGACCCTACATGATTATAGAACAGATTTATGTTTTTTTGGAATTGCTAACAGGGCAGAGAGAATTATGAAAATTGTTAATTATGTTTGTTTTCAATGTTCTTTATTTCCAAATCACTTCGTCTACAGAACAGTTTATAAAATGTTAGAGAGTATGAGTGTGCTCTATTTGCACAATTAAACCACTCAATCTTTTACCATTGAGTACTACATGCAGATTGAACTTCCATACGTATTCCAAAAAGTTGAACAAAGCACTTTGACAGTTGTTCCTTTTTGATACGAGTCGCCAAAGTTTCGAATGAAATGCTAGCGTCCCTTTTTCCTGACCATGATAGTCCTGAAACGTTTAAACGTCGAGAAAACTGTTTCTCGTACATAAACGTGTACCAATATAGTCATCAAGATCACTTACTAAAAGGTGTCATGGTGGACAAACGTTCCATCCTTATTTTATAAATAAAAATTATGACAAAGTAATTTTTCTTCCTTCAACCTTTATTTACTTTACAAAACTATCGATATAACACGAATATACTCTCCGAAGTCTCAAAATGTAAGTCAAACAAGCATTTACTGGATATTTGAGCAGCCACTAACGCAACCTGACACGGGCAGAGTCCGCAGAATCTCAGTCAATAACATTTGGGCTTCATCAAACAACCTTGCTTCTCATATCGCGTTTCAGAGAGAAGAATTAGAGGTTTTTAAGAAAATTCGCGTTGTGAGAAAATTGTGTTGAAGTAATGGATGCTTCTTCTAAATTAAGAAAACAATATTATGTACGTAGTTCCTAAATTTTAATTGGGTCCTTATCATAAAATAATGCCCTTTGTGACAATTTAGATATTTCATATTAGTAAAGTATTATTAGATTTAGGTAAGTCAGACAATAATCCCGAAAGGTAAGTAACAATCCTCGAATGGTTCAACGAGAGAAAGTCTGAGCTTTTGGAAAGCAATTCAATGCAAAAGCTTATTGCTGCCTACACTTTAAAACAAAAGTTATTGCTAAACGGGACTGAGTTTACTTCATTCGAAATACCATAAGTACGACGCCGTCGTTCGATTACTTACGGTTGATCGATTGGTGTGATAAGACCCTTAGACTTCTAAGCCTAGATTTCGATATAGCTGGACAAGCATCGTTACATCAGTATTTTTAAGTTAAAGAAAACCAGTGAGTATTATTAATTAATCACCACCTCTTTTGGATGGTCAGTCATCCACCTGCCAGCTCTAGGCCAACATAGTGTTAAAAAGTGTGATGTTGATGAATACAAAGCGGCTGCCTTACCACGTAAATATTAGCGATCAGCTATAATGGCGCAGTCATCACGCCATGGACGCGCGATCCATTGCTTTACATATTGCATATTATGTAAGCGATAGCTGTCCAATCGTCCGTTGATCGCAGAATGCATTTATTGCTACGATACTAGCGCCAAAAAACCATTAGGTAGCTAAAAAAGAAACTAATAAAATGTGAAACAGATGTTTGCTTTTAAAATTTCGCAAAAAAGTACACAAGAGAAGTATGAAAATCAAAGGGATTATATGCACTTTAGGCACTTTTAGTACCTATTCTTTAGTCTCGCTTAATAAATGTACTCAAGTAAACTATTGTAGCCTTCAACAACGCACTTGTTACCTAATATAAGCAGGGCATAAACATTTTTTTTAGTAGATATCACACTAAAAGATATACCTTCGCGAATCCGTGTGTTGTCGTCTTAAACCGTGACTTCAAATAAGCTGGTAACACTCTTTTCTATAATTTTTTATTATCATCTTCACTTAACATCAGGTGAGACAAATCACCGTTATGTTTCATACAAACTTATAAAAGCGACCAATTAATTTCTTACCAGCTAGTAAAACAATAGCAGTAACATAAAATTTTCCTAAACAAGGTTTTTTGTAATGTTTACGTAGTAAATGTATCAATAAAGAATCATTTATGTAGCCAGTTTACTTAAGTTACACAAATAAGTTATCATAACTTGTTATATTCGTCAATACTCGAAAAAAATATGTTCTAGTTTATCCATCTATATGTTGTCAAAGAATAATATGTTGCAGATAAAGTACGAGCTTATCCATTTTAGAGCGTATCCTGAAGACTTCTTGGTTTAGCGTTTCCTGTATACGTCACGTTCGGAAGAACCAGAAGTCGTTCACGGGTAGTCGACAAGGATTGTCAGAAGCTGTATTCTGAAAATATCCAGCAACCAGCACACTGCCACCGGCTTGTTTCCTCCTCGTCACCCAGGAAAGAGACTCATGGCCGACTCAGAGTTAATGATTTTTTTAATGCTTTAGTCTACATTTCTTTGTTATCTTTATTACTGGACTGCGGCGTGCAAAGGAGGGTTATTAATAAGTTGATTTATTCAAAAAATATAAACACCCAAAGAAGTTTTAACAAATTCCTAAGTTTTCAATATTCTTAAATAAAAACTTTTGTAATTATATTTTACGTTTTACTCGACTTTTCAGTGTCTTTGCAGATAATACTGTTCAACTCACGAAAAAAATTGTTTAGATTTTGTGTCAACATAATTTACCTTCTTCATAGTGTAACAAAATGTATAAATTTTGAAATTCAAGTTAACTGAAAACATTTTGAGGAAGTATTTTACTTTCGTAGGCATATTTCTGCCGTGAAGACATATCTGTAAGGTTTATTTTATTATTTATGATCACGAATACTCGCTTCGTCGACCGGAATAAAGGCTTCCACGCGCGGAGGAATTGATACGTTTTATATTTCCACTATGAATTAGTATATTTGCTGTTTTTGTAGTAACTAGGTGTAATCATAATGCACTTAAACATAAGGATGTTTACGTATCATTAGTGAAATAATATGTCGGTCCTTGGTAAAAAATATGCTTTAAAATCGTTTCTGAACACGTGAAATCAAGTACTTAACAATATATTTTTTACACCAATACCGAAAATAAATGAATTTAAGCCAAATAACTCGACTTAAAACAGTTACGGTATAATCATTCTAAAAATAAACTTTTTGTAAAATGAAAAAGACCACTGTTAAAATAGCCGCCTCAAATCCAAAGACACTTAACCTTTTTAGCAAGAATCCATTAAAAAACACAAAATCATCCAACTGGATATCTGATTACCTTCCTCACATTTCAATTGATCTTAACTTTTTATTTAACCCTTCAAATATCCTCTTAATAAATAGGAAATGGCAAAATCGTGAGAACACGGAAGATGCGTAGAGTTTTAACCTCTCATACACCTGGTGTTGTACCGTAAAATAACTGTGCATCAAACAATAGAGTAACCCTTTGACTGTCATGTTTGGTCTTAGAGACCCAAAAGTAAAAAAGTTCAAGGGTTAGTTAATGGCAGGTGACGACAGATGCTTCCTGATCTCCGTGAAATGACTTTTCTTTATATTTTTTTTACATTGCCATATTTATGATTGGATCTCACGGTGTCCGATGAAGTGTGAAAATTAATAGGTCTTCTTTTAAAGTTCTGCTGCAGTATTTTAATTAATGCATTGCATAAAGTTTGGTAAAGTGAATAAGAAAGTATACATGTGCTTTTACTATGGATTACATATATTTTACAAAAGATGTAATCGTAAATTAAGACGCAAATATATTCCTAGTGTTTATGTTGACGTAAGTAATAATTTTCATAGCTTTAATTTTAATTTATCAGTGGAAAAAAGACATTCAACATGGTATCATTTTTATTTGTAGATCTTTTTAAAAATGGTATTTCGGGCCTACGCTTACTTATTAACCAATCAACTTATAATACACTCAAAACCTCCATTCAATTTAAAAAAGAAATCCCACTCCAAATAATTAGACCCCATTCACCTCATTCATTCAAAGCTGATCGGTCAACCCTCCAAACGTCAAAAGACGCCGGATATAAACTAACCGCCTTTTCTTTACACGTCTAAAAAAACACACACAAAAGCATTAAAAGGGTTATTGGTACAAAAACTACCTTAGCAATGTTACGCCAATTTTGTTTCCAAGGAAATTAGATATCCTTTCACAAAGATGGGACTTAACCCTTTGTGAGGCTATGGGAAAAAGTTGGCAAATCGTATAATGTATCTGATCTTATAACGGTCCCAAAGGTGGTTTTTGATCGACACCTGATGTTGTGCAATTTTTGTGTTTTTATAGTCATCAACGCAAAAGATTTTTTCAGAATGAATGTCTGCTAATAAAAACTGCATTCAAATTTAAATACTTAATAAAATTTATTAAAATATTTCATGCATTTTTGACACAAGGTGCTTAGTTTTTAAAACTGTTTAATATACATAAATATGTATCAGTTTAAAACCCTTGTAGCTTCAACCTTTTACTGATTTTGCAAGTAGGTACACGTAGTATGAGTCCTCCGCTTTGGAGTTAGAAATCCTAGGTTTGATACTGCAGGTTTATTTTGGCCTAGTTATAGACATAGTGTATGTGTTGCGTCATTTGGATAATATATATGATAATTATGATATGTTAGGCTTAGAAATTTTCTTAAAGTCCATAATGTGGATTTTTTGTTGGCACTTTTAAATAAGTGACAAATAAATGGATATGTTCACAACGTCATGATATTAAGACTTTCGCAGTCACTTAAGCTTTATCAATGTTATTAAAAACACTTAGACTTAAAGAAGGTTACCATCTACTTATCAAAAGACTGCAAAAAATGAAATTACCTTTACAAAATATAGCCACACTCAAGAATATTTCTTGATACAATTGCTAAATTTCTAACCTCGCAAAACTGTTTCAACCAACCAGCAGGCGGTCGGCCGGTCCCACAGACCGAAGCATGTAATTTCCCAACGGACACCTTTCAACAGGGATGAATAATGCCACGCTGGACGATACTCTGTTTTGAACGAGAAATATTCAAGAAAATGCTAGCAAGCGGTATCTTTAACATGTTAGATTAGGTCTTGGGCTGTCAGAAAGGAATACTCAAAGGAGGAAATCGGAACCTATATGAATTCTGATGCATTAGTGTGGTTATCTATATTTTTTGTTTTTCAACAATTTATTGAAACAATTTTATATGGTTACATATTATAATGAAAATGACTTGACTTATCATTATTTAAGTAGTTCTATGTAAACCTTTGTCTACGAGGTTATTCTTTCTTCCGTAGTGATACACAATGATAAAATAATATTATAAACAAATGTTGTATACTCAATTAAAATTTTATTTAGGTAGGTACATATAATAATACAATATATAAGAAATATTTCTTATATAATCTCAATTAAAATACATCTGCTTTAGCTGCACAGTCATATTTAATCAGCGATTTCTTCCTTTGAACCAAACAAATTACTCTAAAGTAAACGATATTAAACTACACAATATTAAATTAAACTAAAACCCAAAGGAGCGAAATTTATAACCCTTTAAATATTAATGATGGGGTAATACGCGTAAAGCTTAATTTCACGTATATCGTTGGCTCTCCGTACAAAGTATGAAACTCAATCTTTTATAGATAAGCACCCAACGCTGAGCCTCAAAGATCGTTATTGATATGGTTTTAATCCACGGAACAGGATATTGAAGTATGTGTACACGTGTACCTGTGTGCTTCTATGTTGAATATTTTAGTAATATATCGTTAATCTTATTTCAAAGAAGTCGAGGAAGATTGCGAAGCCTTTGTGGGGATAGATGATACTATCCACAGACTATGCGATAATGACATGGGAGGAAATACGAATGGACACAAAGTACTCGTATTAATTATAACCAGTCAGTTTAGTAAGGACAACATTATTAGGTACATAACTAAACAAGAGTAGTTATGTTTTAAATAAAGGTTTGGATCAGTCAATGAAAACGCAGGTAAAATTGCCTTTTCATTTTTTTTCTTCTATAAGTAATCAGTTTTAAAGACAAAGTTGCTAATTCTAACGTTCATACCAATTAAAAGTACTTAAACAATAAATTGTTTATCTATACTAATATATAAAGCTGAAGAGTTTGTTTTTTTGTTTGTTTGTTTGTTTGTTTGAACACGCTAATCTCAGAAACTACAAGTGGGATTTGAAAAATTCTTTTTGCATTTGATAGCCCAACTCTTGAGGAAGGTTATAGGCTATATTTTATCCCGAAATTCCCACGGGATCAAAAGTTACGCGGGTAAAACCGCGCGCGGTGGCTAGTTATTAATATGATCAATAACTCATAAAATACTGTTTTTCTTCAAACGACCCAATTTTTTACCAGATTACGGCGAAGCAAAAAGGAGGGTTATGATTTTGATCTGTATGTATGTGGGTATGGATGTTCATCTGTTCACTCACAACTTCTTAACTAGTAATCATAATTGGACAAATGAGGTGTCTTTAGAAGCGTTTTGATTTCCGCTGGTTAAAGGTTACATGACGCCACGTGAAATTGACTACAGCGCCCTCTATGGGACTTAAAGTATAGAACTAAAAAAAAACTCGACGACTTCGTATGGGGTATCAAATGAAAGAGCTTTTTAGCACAGTTTAAATATGTAAACACTATTATTACTCCAAAACAAGTGAAATAAAATAAACTTTAAAAACTAAATCCCGACTACTGGAACACGCTCTAAAAAGTAAGAAACAGTTAATAGTCTCCGTCATATTTATGTATTTTTTTACGTCATACTGATAGAGATATGTTTAAAGGACAGCCGTGGTCGTATGCCATCTTTTATAGCACAACATATTCATTATAATACCTACTACAATATAATCAAAATGGCACACGATCACGACAAGTCGGATTTTAGTTTTTAAACTTAATTTTTTTATCATACTCAATGTATTCATTGCATTTCCACATCTTATAAAAGAGAATACTATCTATCTGTTTGTTCGAGATTATCTTCGGAACTACCAAACAGATGTTAATAACGTTTGCATGAGCCTAAGAGCAGTTTTCGAAGCTCGCTTTAAGCTATTAATTATCACGATAGATGATAGTATCAAAATGAAATCGGTGAAATTGACGATTTGAAAAAACAATAATCGTAAAAAATACACGACAAACTCTAGAAAAAAGCTTGCAAGCATCAACGACAATTTACAAGACTATTTAGTAAACATAGCTGGGTCTTGGCTGTATTAAAAAAATATTTTTGTCCACAATCCGTAACATCGTTAACCTAACAATGACAGCAACATTTTTCATCTCATGATGAACTACCGACGACCGCTCCACAATACATGTAATCGAATAATCGATACTTATCGATTCGCCGTCTATTCAAATCGAATATAACTTGGCCCTAACTCAAGTAGTATATTGATGATTTCTGCACAGACTGATTAATGACTGGTTACGTCGGAGAATCTATTCAGGAAACTTGCCAGCCTTAAGAAAACTATGATAATAGTAAGCCTGCCTACTTGTTTTTTACAATATTCGCATTTTTACGTAGATATATCTTTAACATTTTCAAAATTTTATTTATTTATTTATTTACCACGAATTCGACAGCCCAGATATAAGTACAAAAAACATAAAAACATTGCCTCCGTCGCAACTGGACAGATTCTCAGCTGGACAGATTCTCAGCTGGACAGATTCTCAACTGGACAGATTAGCAACTGGACAGAGTACAGTCGTGGAAAAAATATTTTATAAACCAAAAAACATAGTGAATCAATTTTATATGTGTGTATTCAAGGAAAGTCTTTAATAATATACAAAGGCACGACAATAGAATAATACAGACAGTTACGTACCTACTTTTTATATACTTACTTTCCTTATTTGGATTTTTTCTATCTCCAGTGAAGTTAAGAGTTCAAGAGTTCTGACGACCGGCTGGTGTAGCGGTAACATAAATTGCCTTCTATGCCAGAGGTCCTGGGTTCGAATCCCGGCGGCGACGGATATTTGTGTGATGAACACAGATATTAGGCGTAAGGTCATGGATGTTTATATATTTAAGTTTATTCTAATAAATAATATGTATTTATTCAATATGTATGTTTATATATTTCTTAAGTATATCAGTTATCTAGTATCCATAACACAAGTTCTTTAAGAAACTTAATTTGGGCTAGATAATGTTGTGTGAGTGTCAAAAATATTTACTATTTATTATCTTTAACATTTAATTCGGCAGCCCAGATATAAGTACAAAAAACATAAAAACATTGATTACAGACAGTTACGTACTTACTTTTTATATACTTACTTTCTTTATTTGGATTTTTTCTATCTCCAGTGAAGTTAAGAGTTCATGTTACAAACAAATAATTATACAGGGTGTCGCGATAAATCGTATGGAGGTATACCATGAGGATAACAGAAAAATATACAAAAAAAAAAAGAAAAATTCGAATTTTATTTTTCAATGTTTATATGATAGCAAAAATTTCGACATTTTCTTTCATACAAAATTTAATCAATCAATTTTTCCTGTAATCCTTATGGGTACTAGATTACCTTGGTGAAGGTATTATATAGGGTTGGCGAGATACCCTCTATAATATATATCGTGTTTGGTAGAGAGTCCGACAAACTAAGTGAGCGTGCTCAGGAAAACATTTGGAGAATACAAGTTGGCAAAAATTCTCTGATCCTCTACTTTTTTGTTTAATGATTCTTCTTTCTTTTGAGGCAGTGTATAACGTCATTTCCGCCTTAATTTTTGAATAAGTGTCCTAAATTCTCGTCACCAATTTTTATTTTGTGTTTATTGCTACCTCGTACACCAACTCTTTAGGACGTCCCGAGACATAGAATTCGAGCGGAGTAAAGTCAGGGAACGTGCGGGCCATTCAATTGGGCCACTTCTCCCAACCCATGAAAGGAAAGGAGTTGTCTAAATACTCGCGTAGGAACTATGGTCCTGCAGGGCTAGCAAGCAACCATCGATAAATACTCGAATCGACAAGATAAATATTATTTTGTTATTTTATCCTATTATGTAAGCTAATATGTGCTCCATAATAGAATAACTCGATTTGATACCATGATTAAGACCACAGAACCAAATATGTCATAATCTTAATAAATTACATACACTAAATAGGTACCATATTCTAAGAAAATATCGATAAAAGGCCCGATTTATCGTTGTCGACGGTAGCATGCTAGCCCAGCTGCAGTATGTAAATTGCAGTTCTGCCATTACTTCTACATTTGGATGAATTTGCCCCTGATCTAACACCAAATATGTCATAATATGTCATAATCTTAATTAATAAATTATATACACTAAATACCATATTCTAAGAAAATATCGATAAAAGGCCCGATTTATCGTTGTCGACGACGGTAGCATGCTAGCCTGGCTGTAGTATGTAACTTGCAGTTCTGCCATTACTTCTACATTTGGATGAATTTGCCCCTGAACTAACACCGTTCGATTACGACTACCTTGATAGTAAGTCATCAATATATATAAAACTGTTCCGTTACTGACTGAGTGACTGAGGTACTGAGTGACTGACATATAACGTACAGCCGTAACTACTGGGCTTAGAGAGCTGAAATTTGGAACATACATTCTTTAGAGGATGTAAGGGTGCACTAAGGACGGAATTCCCGAAATTCCTACGGGAACGGGAAATATAGGACTTTTTAGTTTGTATGAAAAATCTTATTCCTTGAGTGCACCGATGTGAAACTTGGTGTAAAGGTTTTTCAATGTGTGTCTGGTTGTGTTATGAAAGGAATTCTCGAAATTGCCACGGGAACGGGAAATATATGATGTTTTAGTAAAAACCTTATTCCTCGAGTGCACGGATGTGATACTTGGTATAAAGGTTCCTTAATAAGGGTCTGTTTGTTATATGAGATACTCTAATGAGCCCTAATGAGTATGAAAAGCGACCAAGTTTGGTTAAAAAGGTCTCTTATATAACCGAATGTCTTTTTTAAGGTGTTAACTTAATTTATAAGTACATTAAAAAGGTCTGCATTATCAAGAATTAATTTAATTAAATACTACCCTTTTCCAAATTTAAGGGTAACCCGTCACAGTAGGAGTTCACAACTCTGGGTTTACCAAATTTAAGCGCAGTAGGTGGCGAGTCCTGTTTATAAAACATATTTTTTAAATGCACTTTCATAATGAAAAAATAACCGTGTCGCCAATTATATTTGGAACAACTCAGAGAAAACTCTAATTCAAATTGTCTTAACCATACAAAAGTGATAGCAAAATATGTAAATATAGCTCTTAGGAAGGGTTACTTAAGCATGTTTTTTAAATCAACTACGATAACATTGCTACAATCGAAGTTATACATGGAATGTTTTATATAAAAGGGCCGTGGGTAGGGCTGCCTACTTTTTTTTTCTAGAAATAAAGTATATTTGAGTCTGAAAAGATTATAAAACAGTATTTTGGAAAAATTAACAGTATTCAATTTATTTAGTGTTCTAATGTAATATAAAGTGTTAAGCTTTTTATGCTGAAAACAGTATTTATTTTTCTTTAACAGTTAACAAGTGAAAAAACATTATAATACTGTTAAAAACAGTATGTTTGGCAACCCTAGCCGTGAGACCTTTATGTAAAACTATTTAATTTGCCGACATATATTTTTGCTTACTTTTAAAACAAACTCTTGATTAAATGGACATTTTAACTAATAACCAGGTATCTTATATGTCTTCTACATTTCTGCATATTATGTTGATTAAAATTCCGATCTACTAACATGCCTTATTATGTGACTTATACTTAACTAGCCACCGCGCGCGGTTTTACCCGCGTAACTTTCTAACCTTTTTCTAACCTTCCTCAAGAGTTATGAGTATGATTATAATATTATAATAATAATAATTATTATTATTATTAATAATAATTATTATTTTTCATGAAACTATTTTTTCTCGGTTTTCTCCGGTTTTCTGATATGCACGGGCCTAAGCCAAGTGCATATCAGTAGATGTGTTTCGGTGCAGGGTAGGCTGTAAATTAGGTATTAGTGTGCCTTGAGTGTTAGATTGACTGGAAGCTTGTGTGTGATCGTGGGGAGTAGTGAGTGTGGTGGTGAGATGCTCCGTTTCGGTACTCAAGAATTTTCTAACTATGCGGCAGGTGTTTAAAATTACAGCTTTTTGTAGGAGGTGGTAGGTATGAGCAGCTAGTGAAAGTGTTTTAAGGGACTGGTGAAGCTGTTTAGGGATGACGCCTGTAGATGAAAGAACAATCGGTACTATAACAACTTTGTTGAGATGCCATATGCGGGTTATTTCGTCTTTAAGCTCGATGTATTTTGTCAGTTTTTCGGCTATTGTATTTTGTAGGTTATGAGTGTTTGGTACAGCAATATCTATCAAATATCCAATTTTATTAGTCTTTTCTATAAGTGTAATGTCAGGTCTGTTATAATGGATTGTTCTGTCTGTAAGTATCGCTCGATCAAAATATAGTTTGCAGGTTGAATTTTCAAGAACTGTTTGGGGTTTATATTTGTAATATGGTTGAATGGATGTTATTAGTTTCTGCTGATAGGCAAGTTTTTGATGGATTACATTGGCTACCTGGTCATGCCTGTGCTTATAGTCCGTTTGGGCTATGGATTTGCATGCGCCAGTTATATGTTGGATGGTCTCAGGGCAACTATTGCATTTTCTACAGGTGTCGGACATAGGGGTCTTTATAATGTATTTTTGGTAATTTTTTGTCTCTATTACTTGGTCTTGAATAGCTATTATGAAACCTTCTGTCTCTGGAAACAGATCGCCACGACTCAGCCATGCGTTCGACGCATCTTTGTCGACATTAGGTTGGCACAAGTCGTAGCGGTGTCTTCCGTGAAGAGATTTTGCGGTCCATTCAGCGAGTTTGGTTTTTTCGTCTACGAGTTTTTCGTTATTTTGTGGTTCTTTATCTTGCAGGTTCAATGGTGTTGATTTGTGGTCATTCTGGGCTATTGCTCTGTGAAGATAAGATGATTCCGCTTTGTTAAAGAAATATTGTCGTAAGTTAATAATTTGTTTGTTGTGTAAGTTGACTAGATCAATCAGTCCTCTTCCGCCTTCTTTTCTGGGTAAGGTCAGCCGCTGTAGACAAGCTCTTGGATGATGTTTACGGAATTTTGTCAAGGTTGTGTTTATAGTACGCTGCAAGGCTTTTAAATCTGATTTAGTCCAATTTATTATTCCAAAAGAGTATGTGAGCACAGGGATGGCATAGGTATTGATAGCTTTAAATATGTTTCCAGCGTGTAATTGTGTTTTTAATATAGAGTTAAGTCGGTGTCGGAATATTTGTTTCAGCTTTTCTTTGGTTTCTTTGAAGTGTATTTGTTTTGACTGGTTATATCCTAAGTATTTGTAAGTCTCCTGTTCGTTTAATGGTTCAATCTGATTTCCTGTTTCAAGAGTGTAGTTGTGTTTATAGATTAGTCCTTTTTGAATTGAATTGATTTTGCACTTGTCGATACCGAATTCCATTTTTATGTCGCACGTAAAACGCTCCGTAAGGTTAGCCAGTTGGTACAGTTGTTCTTCATTGCTGGCATACAGTTTAATATCGTCCATGTATAACAGGTGGTTTATATCATGTAGTGTGTCATTTTGTCGGTTGTGTGGGTCTTTTAGTTGGTATCCTACGTTTGATGAGTTAAGAATATTAGAAAGTGGGTTCAGGGCCAGACAAAACCAGAGTGGGCTGAGGGCATCCCCTTGAAATATTCCCCGTTGTATTTTGATTGGTTCTGTCTCTATGAGTTTTGTCGGAGTTGTGAGCTTGAGTTTAGTGTTCCAGTTCGCCATAGTAGCCTTTAAGTAATTTATGATTTTTGGGTGAATTTTGTAAATATTAAGAATTTCTATCAGCCATGAATGAGGGACAGAGTCATAAGCTTTTCTGTAATCAATATACATACTAAATAAATCAGACTTGAGTTTATAAACTTGCTTTAAAATTACTGAGTCGATCACAAGTTGTTCTTTACAGCCTTGACTTAACTTGCGGCACCCTTTTTGCTGTTCGGCCAATATATTGTTGCTGTCTACGTGTTCATAAATGATTTCTGATAGGCAAGCTGTGAGAATTTTGTACAGAGTCTGCAAGCATGTTATAGGTCTATATTTGGCGGGGTTAGAGGGGTCCTCAGGGTCTTTTGGTATCATGACTGTAGTTCCTATTGTAATGTAAGATGGTATAATAGTCGGGTTCTCAATAAACTTGTTTAAGTGATTGTATAAGTAGCAATGAATATTTGTCAATTTCTTATACCAAAAACTGTGGATATTGTCTGACCCTGGTGCTTTCCAATTGTGTAATTTGCGTAAAACATTTTGAAAAATATCTATCGGTATGTGCTCAAAGTTCATTTCAGTAATTGTGGTATGTCTTTTAATTTCTGATTGTATCCATTCGGCTTCTACGTTGTGCTCAACCGGTTTCTCCCATATTCCAGCCCAGAACCTGCGTAAATTTTCTGTATCTGGGGTATTATCTACACTATTGGGAGTGCTATTTCCTGGTGTGTTGCTTGTAGCGCTAGTTAATTTACGGTAAAACTGTTTCTCATTGTTTTTTTTTTTTTTTGTTTTTTTTTTATTATTATTATTAATAATAATTATTATTATTACCTATATATATTATTATTATATTATGTGCAAAAATAATTTTTCAAATCCCACTTGTAGTTTCTGAGATAAGCGCGTTCAAACAAACAAAAAACAAACTCTTCAGCTTTATATACACTGAAAAAATTTCGCATGTAAAAATAACTAAGTTTCGGTTGATTTTAACAAAGCGTGTTTGTCAATATACAACCTGCAAAGTTTGTTGCTAAAAATAAATAAGTCAAGTTTGCTATTCTTACTTGATCAGAATCAACCGAGTAAATCGGTTAAAATTGTTTGCTTAGAAATAACAAAGTAAGCTTGATTATTATTACAAACAAAATGTTTGCAAACGTAGCCAACTTTACTGTTTATATTGACAAACTTTCTTGGATAGTTATAGCCAACCTTCTTGGTATTTGTAACCGTTTTGCTAGGTAGCCACAACAGACTTTCTCTGCAATGTGAGTCGTTTAACTCTGTAGCCACAGCCAACCTACTTGGTAACTGCAATCGTTTTGCTAGGTAGCCACAACAGACTTTCTCTGCAATGTTAGTCATTTAACTCTGTAGCCACAGCCAACCTACTTGGTATCTGCAATTATTTTGCTAGGTAGCCACAACAGACTTTCTCTGCAATGCGAGTCACTTAACTCTGTAGCCACAGCCAACCTAATTGGTATCTGCAATCGTTTTGCTAGGTAGCCACAACAGACTTTCTCTGCAATGCGAGTCATTTAACTCTGTAGCTATAGCAGACTTTCTCTGCAATGTGGGTAAAAAAACTAAAAAAATACTCTTATTGTTCACTTACTATTTATTGTCATATATCTGAAAATCACAAAAGAACAGTCTCAAAGTTTACAATACTAAACCCAAATAACAAAGTAGGCACAGTCAGCATTAGCACAGTACAGCAGCATAGGCACAGTAGGCACACAGGATTTGATCAGGCAACTTTCCTGCCAACCTGGTGATTAAACCTCGTGAAGATTCCACAATCTTGCTATGGAAGTACACCGATGCCTTTTCCTGTGGGAATACTCTAATAATTTCGTGTACCCAATTTGCATAAATGGTACTCCTTATTGCATTTGACGGATGATTGCTCAAAATGTAGGTTCCGATGAGCCTTACCAATCTTATTCTTGCCGTATTATCCAACGGAATATGTGTATCTAAATTTAATAAACCTCTTCCTTCAAGGGTACTATTTAAAAGTAACGGTAAATCCTGAAAAACAGAAATAAATAAATTATAATTTCTACTCATTCTACCTATTTTATAATATTTTTTCTATTAAAAACGAGGCACTGTCTGCCGACATACAGGCATCTAACCTGGTTCGGCTGCAGATTATATAACTTGACACAACTTTTTGTAACATCTAACTTGTAAACTGTTGTATATGTTATATTATTTTGGTACAATAGATCCGTTGATCCATGACTTACTATAATATAAGAAAAATCTGTTTGAAATTTTTTTAACAAATATGGAACAGTAGATTTTTTTCAGGATTCAAAGTTGATTCAAAGTGGTATACCCTTCATTTATTTTTAATTGACTTTTTACATCTTGTATGAATGATGATAAATAGAGATATATGTATAGATAGTACCTAATTATAGCTCTGAAGAAATATTACAATACATACGATAATGTTAATTTTGTTCTCTGATGGTATGGTTACTGTGATAGGTGTCTTGGGTGCGGGTGAGCTTGAAGCTTGAGGATGTGCATCAGGGTCAACCGGATATGTCAGCAAGTCAGACATAGATAAGTTAAAGCTTGAAACATCACACGCCTGTAAATTGAAGGATTAATTAAGACAACAGTATACAGATAATTAAAGCAGATTAAATTTTTGAATTGTTTATTTTTTATTTTATTTATTTACACTTCAGTATACAGTACAGATAGTAAATGACATACAGTAATGTTAGTGACTTACTTATCATAGGTAATAGGATGCATAGTCTTTTTATGTATTTCTATTTTTTTTGAGAATATGGCATGATGGCCAATTTTAGGAAATAGCTCCTTTAGGTAAGATTCCTGGAGTAGTGGAAGTGATAGAGATGTAATTGCATTTTCTGTAATTAAATAACTGATTTAAGAAAAATGATCATCAAATGTATCAAATGAACAAAATGTATAGTTCAAATGGATATTAATAAAAACTACTTTCCTCCTCTTTTTTGAAGTCTTTACTAATATTATAAAGAGGAAAGATTTGTATTTTTGTATGTTTGTAATGAATAAACTTAAAAACTACTAGAATGATTCAAAGATTCTTTCACCATTAGATGGCTACATTAACCAGAAGTAACATATTTTGCTAAGAAACTCCCACGGGATCAAGAGCTACGCGGGCCAAACCGCGCAAAGCCGCTACTCAGCTGTAAATTAAAGACACAACGGCATATCAGTGGCAATAAACCAGTATAAGCTAGTCTCACATAGAAGGTATTGAAACCCTCTACGGCGGCGCTATCTTGGCTCAAGATCACGCGTTCACTGGTCACTGGTGTGCGATTGTACGGTCTCTGTCTAATAAAATATATAAGATAAAAATTAAATACATAAACGAACTTACCTTTGAACACTTCTATATATTCTTCCAGACTCAAGGCTTTCAGCAGATTTTGTACTTCTTCATCCATTTACATTAAATCACCTGACTATAAAAAAAATACGACGCTGTCGGGGCCGCCGCCGGCAGCGTCTTTAGGAATAAACAGTAGGTTCAGGCACAAAGCAATAGCATATTGGTACCTAATCAATCAACTACGTTTTATAGGAAACACACTCCTTTATGCGTCGTCGCACTCACTTAATTAAATTATTAAACGTTCGAACGAAATACTGTTAGTTCGCGGCACGCACATAACTCTAGCGCTGACCGAAACGTGGAGGGGATATCTGCGCATCGGCGGCTCCACCGGCAGCCAGAATATTTACTTATGAATATTTAAACAAGTACTCTGTTAAAAAAAAACTAACTAAATAGCAAACAAAATAGCTAACTCCACCCTGCTACCAATAAATAAGTGTACTCGGTTAAATACTAATGAGTGTTCTTTTGTATTAGCAACTGGTTATTTAAGTTTAACCGTGAGTTGTAACGGTTAATATTACACGAATTACTCTGTTAAAGCTTATTGAGTGAACTTATTAAAATTTAAACAATTTTGTAAACTGTAAAATTTGTAGATGGAGTTATTTGTATTTAATGAGCAGTATGGTGTTAATAAACAAGTGAATTTAGCCATGTTTACGTATATATTATTTACCAAGTTTACTTCCATCATTTTCCACGAGTCTTGATTAAAAATAAACAAGATCCTTTTAACAAAGCCAAAAAGGTACTTTGCTAACTCCTCATTTTTTCAGTGTATTAGTATAGATTACAACAATAAAAATTAGAGCTCAGTTGTTTCACGTTGATAAGGTAGTAAAAGTCTATTGAAATTTCAAAGTAGGTTTTCATTAAAACAGGCAAAGTTTTTTTGTTTTTAAACTGACTCACCTATATATTAAACAAATGATCTGTCGATCTCATGCTCGCAAGCTGTCAGATCGGTAATCAATAGTTTTTTTTGTTATTAATGGTTAACCCTTTGTCGCTACGGCTCCAATTGATTTAGAACCCTGCCGGTCTATACAATGCACATTTTAAAATTTAAAATCCGATATCTCTGTAGTGAGCGCACTTTTTATGGTACTACGATGCGTTTTTAACCCCTTCAGCGTATGTCTTTGAACTAGTGGATCTCAAATTGTTTAGTGTTTGGTATAATTGTTTTTTTTTTTAACTTAATCATTCCGTTATTTTTTTGTTATTCTTATAATTATTATAAATCAAGCCAGTCAATATAAACTTTTGTTTTTTTTTTACAAACTTCAAAAGTTTAACAAAGTAGGTTACAAGAATAAATCATTATTATTAATTATAGTTAGGGACATAAACTTTCAAACCACATTTTGAAGTTACTTGGCATAGCAACAGTCTTAACCAGCGCAAGTTGTGAAATAAAGATTTGAAATCATAATTAATTTCATTTCTCTATAGAATATTATAAGTAAGAGTAACTACTTATTTAAACGTCATAAGAATAAAACTTAATCTATATGCAACGTCTTATACTAACATAAATTCAAAAATTTAAACAACTTTCACAGCTTGAGAACCACAACTCATCGGCTGCACAACCGAGCGGTGCCTGTACGTGACAATTTAAACAAATTCTAGGCCATTTGGCTTCTGGGGTACATTTTTTTTACTAAAAAACCCCATTGATCCCACATTCACCCGGCAGATAAAATGCGGGAGCTCTGTATGGCTTATGCACCTAATAGAGATAATACAGCACGTATGGTAAACTCATTTGTTTTAAATCAAATTGTGACTTTCAAGTCTTCAGGTCTGGTGGAAGAGATATCTATAGAAATAAACTGTAGCTGTGTAATAACTTATCTTGTGTTCATAAATTGTTAAAAAATAAAATTTAAATAAAATCTAAGTAAAACTACATGGCCTCAAAGTAAGGATAACTTGTGTTATGGGATGCCATGTAGTGAACTAGGGGGGAGCCTAGATTATAAATAGATAAACACCCAGACAGGAAACATTTTTTTTCTTGTTCCGTGCGGGAATCGAGACCGCAACCACTAGCGTCTGAGGCAGACAGGTTTACCCCATTGCCAAAGTGTGTAAATAAATAGTCAAAATATGCAGGATCAATGTTATCGATCTTTCTAATTGAGGAATTTCCAACAACATATTTTTATCCGTCTTAAAACCCGCGTTTTTTTTTTATTTTATAATGATAGTTCGTTTGTCTTCCATGTCATCTGATAAAAAGTGTGCATGAAAACTATGGTGGTTCAGGTCCATCCACGAGAAACCTATTCACTCGACACTTAAAAGTACCAGGGCTGTAGTGGTCAGGAAAAACAGACGCAGGCAGTTTGTTCCACACCTTGGAAATTCGTACCAAAAAGCGTTTTGTTTGAATTTTTGGTAAATCCACTAAATAGGAAAGGAAGTTCTCTCTACGCCTGGCAGTCCCGTGGTTAAAAGGGGTTGGTTCAATTCGGTCAAACAGAGCACTCGCACACTTAACAAAATGCAGCCGATAAAATACTGTTAAACAAGCGACCTTACGACTATGCTCGAAAGTCTGCCATTATGTTATTTTATTTTTTTATTTGTAATTTATTATTATTTGTTAGGTTGTCGTTTGGCCTCAATCTCGTGTGATGGAAAGTACAAATGTAGTTAAAGATTTCAGCATAGTATACGTTTCATTATATTCATATTAATAGAATAATGAGAAATCTTACACTTGGGAAATCATAGCCGAAAAACTAACATTCAAATGTATTTTTTTTTTCTACCGAGTTTCCTATGCTAGTTATAGTTCTATCGTATTGTAAAATGAACGTATTGTATTATTTAGAAAAAAATTTGGACCGTGTCTATAGTAAAAGTACTTACGCATTATTGATACAACAAGAATGACCTATTAGATCTTTGTGAATTCTTAAAAGTCCATTATCCGCACATATTTTCCAATCCTTATCCAACAAAAAACAAAATTCAATATTTCTATAAAAGCTAAGCCACCTCAGTCTTGGTTACCGCGTCAAAATCAGTAGCTACTCAATTCCTTTCAATCTCTTTTGAATATTTAATATTTTTCTCGCCGTGTGTGATCTTATTTGACAATGGCGGCCCATCAAGCTGGGCGGCTTTGGGTTCGGTAATCCCGCGATTGCGGGGTTCTCGCGCAAGTTTTAAAAGCACGGTTTAAGGGTTAATTATTTTTGAAAAATGAACTGTCATTGAAATAGCTGGAATGGATTTGTAGTGATTTGAATGTTTTGGTTTAAAATTTTAATTAAATATTGACAATATAGCTTTGTTGTTCTTTTTGTAATTTCAACGCTTACTAAATGATATATTAAAGTATCTAACGTTTTTTGAATGTTTTTGAGTTTTTAACTGCATTGCCATTAATATAATATTAAAAGCCGTATTTGAAAGGATGCAAAAACCGATATTGTACACATCTGCGTTGTTACGATTTAGATTAAATTAAGAAAATGAAATGGACTTAGTGATGACACCAATTTCAATATACTCCCTAATAACTATAGTCGGCGCGGCGAACCTTGATCCCTATGACACTGACAATAATTTCCACAACATAACCTTGTAGTGCCGTCACCGTTACGTTAGAATCGTATTGGAGGCTTCTAAAAATGGCATTTATTTATTATACGCAGCTATATTCCAATACAATGATATTCCGTTGGAATTATAACAATTCATAACATTTACAAGAAATTATCTCAATCACACTTTACATTTACGTTCTGCAAAAGTCACTTCGTAAGGTATAATTTAAAAAATACCCTATGAAGTAACTTTTGCACAACGTAAATGTGATTGAGATAATTTCTTGCAAATGTTATGAATTGTTGTAATTCCAACATAATATTATTGTATGGGATATAGCTACGTAAAATAAACAAATGCTATTTTTAGAAGCCTCCAATACGATTCTAATGTAAAGGTGACGGCACTACAAGGTTATGTTGTGGAAATTACTTTCAGTGTCATAGGAATCATTTGAAAACAATTCAACTATAACTACCTAATATTTTAAATTCTGTTTATTCGTAGGCAAGGATAATAATATTAATTCACAATATTTTTTTCCAAGCTTATCAGTTTTAATAAGCTTTCTTAAAAAGATTAAACTCATAATCAGATTAAAGGTGAAATTTATTCCTAGATAATAATAATTCGCACTAAATAAAATTCTCCTTCCATTTTAAAATCGGTTTTTTCCCGCCATCCCAGCTTCCATTGAAAGCTCCACCCACACGTTGTTACCATCACAACACCATTTATAAAGGGACAGACACACCATTTATTTTTATACGAGACATATTCGAAAACCAAATCAACGATATCGGAATAAAAAAGTATGTACATAAGTTAAAGGTATGGACTATAAAGCAGTTTAAGAAAAAAAAAACATCTTGATACTTGGGCTAGACAAAATGGTAAATGTGAGATCGGCTTAGGCCCGTCTGCACTAAACTTTGATCCTTAGTTAATTCTTAAGCCTGAATTATGACGTGCAACGAGAATTGATTGACTTTTATTGTCATTCATAGACGATACAGTTAGTTGTCATTTGTCCTGTCTGACGGCTGATTTGACACGATCGAAAAGTAATGTGAATACTATAAATAAAGTATTGTGTGAACTTGTGTAGCTCAGGTTTCCTCAATATACCAACTAGTGTCAGGGAAAGGAATTTTCGTTTTTGAAATGATGTTTCATGTTTTTTTTTTTTAATAGACTTGGTAAAATATTTATAGAATAAACATCTTCTTTTTTAATAGTGTATTGGCATACCTTTTCGAACGCCGTCGTAAGTTTAAAAACATTTTATTAAAAATATTATTTAGTTAAAAACTCTGAAAAAGGATAGTCTATTACTCAGTCTCCAATCACTCTCTAAACAAAATGACCTTTCTTTTCAAGCGGAGTTGTCAGGTAACCCGGTAATATAACTCATTACTTTCTTAATATAATTTGGAATAACCCTTAGTTTTGCTAAAAATTCCATTCCCTTGTATTATACTAGATAATATTATAAATGTTAAAGTTTAGACGGATGCTTGTTCCGCAATCATGATATTGCAATAAGTATATCCGCGGAATTAGGCCGTATACAGAAATAAAGCTGGAAACCCGCGCAGGAAAATATGAACGTGCGCCGATAAGCACTGGACGGTGCCGACAAGTTCCGACAAGCTTCAACACGCGCTGGTCAGCGCTGGGAAATCAGCTAGGCAGTGCTTAAAAGTAAAAATATTTATTATGTTAAATCAGTACTTCACATTGTAGGTACAACATAAAAAACTACATGATTATAATAACAAAATGTAGAGTAAGAAGCATTTTTTGTTTTTATTTTCTGTGTTATTTATTTTATATATATAGATATAGATATAGATTTGTAAAAAGTCGTAGAAGAAAAGTCGTAAAAAGTGCAAGAGGTGATGCGCTAATTATAATTAACCCAGTATTCATTATTATAGATCGATTGATGACAATGGGCGTCACGAAAAAATTGAATTAAATCTCCCATTAGGTGCACAGGATAGGGCGTAAGCTGCAAAGGGTTAACTCACGAAATTTAGATGACGCGGCATATGGTTAACTCATCAATCGCAATAATCGATAAAATTAACTAGGTGGAAGTTATGTAATGTGAAAGATAGACTTAATAACGATTTTTTTTTAATTTAATTTGGAGTTACATTTTATTATATTTTATTATATTTTATTACATACATACATACATAACTTCACGCCTGTATCCCTTATGGGGTAGGCAGAACATCAGAGGTTATAAGACCAACTGATGTCACGTTTGACTAATGAGGTATTATAATGATTGCGAGAGGCTATTGCAGTGACAGGGGTCAGCCTATCGCCCACAAAAATGCAAATAAAACCTCTATTTTCCTTAACCGACTTTTACAGTATGCCCGGGAAGAGAAGCAGCTGGCACATTCTATGTTTTTCTTTCACTCCCAGTCCAGCATGGAAGTATATTTTATTATGCCAAAGTAATTGCAATTTCTGTAGGTATATGTACATATTTCCTAAATTTATTACTTAAGTTCAAAAATATGCTTTATTTATCAAATTAATTAAAACATAACGGCTCTCTTCGCTCTCGACTTTCACTTTGTTTTCTTAATCCCGTGCTAAAATAAGAATAATTCTTAAATATGTGTTTTCCCAAGCTTTTCCCTACCTGCATACGAAGTTTCACTTCAATCTGCTAAACCTCTTGAGTAGTAAGATTATCAAATGCAGAAAAAATACACTAACATACAAACTCTTCAGCCTTATTATATGAGGATAGAATTAGGACGAACTTCAAATAAAATAAACATAAAAAATGACTACGAGGCATCTCCATATCCCGTAAAATCTATATCTAGCTTTGGCCAGTCACTGCAGAAAATCCATGTTATATACGTATAACCAACCTACAGTGGATTGGAACGGACGGGTTTATGCGGGATGCAACCAATATGTAGTAAAATGATCTGAAATACGATTTGAGTTACATTGTAATGTAACACGTTAGTTCAAATGTAGTTTTACGGTTTTACCGTGGCGTAGGATAATTCTACTTAAGATTATAGGAATAAGATTCATTGTTTTGTTTTGCTTTCGATTATTTGTTTGTATTCGCAAAGATTACTTACAAATTATGCATTTCTTATAGGCTATTATTATTTTCACGAGACGAGATTGGGAAAAATCAATAAGACGCAGGGTCACTTCAATTTGCATGTTAAAATTTTAATTTATAAATAATTAATATAAATAAAAATCCCCTGACAATCACAACAATTACATGGCCCAAAATAAGCATAGGGGGGAAGGGGGGAAATTTTTTATGCTTGTTCCGGGCGGGAATCGAACCCGCTACCATTTGCGTCTGAGGCAGACAGGTTTACCCCATTCGCCAAAGTGGTCGTCATGGTCGTTTATTTTCTTAACATGTTTTGTTGTATAGATATTCTATTTCACGAAGTCCGTTCGGCTTTGATTGTAGTAGTGACGTATCCCGACAAGCGCGCTTGTGTGTGTAAATGTAGGTAACGTTAGCAAATAAATCATAATAATATAATATTTCAAGTCGAGATTTAATAATCAAAATAAAATTTTGGTTTTAAAAGTATATACTTTATGTAAATAAATTAGATTAGGTTGCAATAAATACAAAAATATTAAGAAGATGTAGGCATTTAATTAAGCATTGGTGTTACAGAATGGAAACGAAACAAGTAGTACTATTCAGTATTTTCAATCACTATCAGATAAATTTTCGATTTCCGATTCCGTTTTGCTGTCGTCAGAATCATCTTGTACATTGATTATAAATTCAAAATCGAGATCAAAATATTGAGATAAAACAAAATGTAATCAAAATAATTAAGAAATATACCTAAACATCTTAAAACACAAAAAAATATTCATTTTATAAATACTTCTATTGCTATATTAAATATCTTTGCATAAAATTTTAATCGAAAACGTATAAATAAATATTGCCTCACTATGGACAACTCTTCTTCGTTTTGTTGCCATGCTGACCTTACTCCGTGAAACAATTTGGCGCGAACTAAACACACTACTGATCCGGACCGTGTCCCGATCGACACTGAGCGCTCTCGAGGTTACGCACACAAAAACAATGTGCATGTGCACGCTTGACAACATTCATAGCCAAACGGACTTCGTGACATAGAACATCTATAATGTTTTACCCATGTTTGTATACCTTCTGCTAATTTTTGAATAAAAGCGAAACGAGAAATGTTGATATTACTATTTTATTAAAAGCCTATATGCTTATAATAAAATAGCGGACACATGATAGATTATTTGGTCCATATTAAAAATTAGGAAATAGTATTTATTGTGTATACTGTAAAAAAATGTTCCTTCTCACCGTTGCTTTAATTAAATGGAATGATTTATGTAGTTTGACTGTAATTATTTCGCATTCGTACAAACGTACCATTCAGCTTTAATTTTAAGTAATTATTTCCAAACATTATTCATCAATATAAAATAAAATATGATATTAGAATAGGTGGCGCTAGTAACATATCTCATCAGCTCCGTATTTAAATATTGTAAACAAATTATAACTGTTGATTTTTCATGTAAAAAGTGTTAAATCATAAATATCCGAAAGTCATAAATAAGTGAAAGTGTTTGTGATTAAAGATGGCACTGACACTGAGGATTACTCTGATCCCGAATCTGACTCTGAAAATACAACACACGTGACCTTGGCACACGATGCAAAACTGAAGCAACTTATATAGACTGAAATAAGGAGTGCTTTGACAAGAGAAATACCTGAAATACTGAAAAAAGCTCTGAAAACAGAATTAGCACCCTTTTACAAGACCTAAATGAAGTGAAAATTGCCGTACAAATTATCAGAGATAAGACTTAAGAGTTGGATAAGTCTATGAAAGGTTTCAATACCAAGGTAGCAGCTCTAGAATCAGACAAGAGTAATATAAAGAAAACCGTAAGCATTTTCGAGAAGAGATTGAATAAACTGGAACAACAACTTCGAGAGTCAAATTTGGAGCTTAAAGGTATACCAGTTACCGAATCGAATCGAGAAGTGAAAATTTAAACGAAATCCTCTCAAATTCATCTAAATCTGTATCGTATGAACTAAACCTATCACAAGGTATAAGTTGTACTCGAGTTGCCAAATTTAGTAATAATCAGCACAGACCTCGCTCTGTGCTGACCTCGAACTTTACTCTGCAGTTACTAAATATAATAAGTCACACCCTGAAAACAAGCTCAACACTACTCACGCTGGATTACCTGCATCTAAATCTCCAATTTATGTTGCTGAATATTTAACACCAATAAAAAAACAACTCCACGCCGCCACTCGCCTCAAAGCAAAAGAAAAATCAGTAAACCATGTAACTCTAGAACCTGCTTATGAACCTTTTGAAGGAACCATACATAATATGACAAATAGCCAGCTACCGCCTAATAAAACTCAAATCAAATATAAATTCCATAGCACAGATTACGAATTGGCAAACAAATTACTTGCAGACATAAACTGGGATGAATACATAAGTTATTCCTGTGAAAATTTTTTGCATATCTTTTACAATAATTTGTGGTTAATTATCAAACAAACAACGCCTAAAATTAAACTAAATATTAACCAATACCCAATTTGGTTCCCCTCTAGTCTAATAAAAATCCTTAAAGAAAAACAAAAACTGCGGGGTTCACAAGTATAAAAATCTTAGGGATTACGACGAATTTTCTCTTTTACGCCAAAAATCCAAGAAAGTTATGAAAGAATGTTACAGTACTTATATAAACTTTATTGAAAATAATTTGAATAAAAACATAAAAACTTTTTTGGAATATACGAAATCTAAAAAAAATATTAACACCTTACCGAAACACATGCAATACGATGCTAAAAATGCCAATAATGGTCAAGATATTATAGCTAATTTATTCGCAGAGTACTTTTTTTCTGTCTATGACACAGCTCAGGTTAATAACTACATCCCAAACTTTACCTACAGGGAAGTTTAATATGAATCAAATTGATTTTGACGAACGCCATGTGTTGAAAATGATAAAATCTCTTGATGTCAATAAAGGTGCTGGGCCAGATGGGTTCCTTCATATTTTATTAAAAACTGCGCTCATACAGTAGTAAAGCCGCTGACCATGCTATTTAAAAAGTCTCTTTTAGAAAGCGTATTTTCAAGATTATGGAAATTAACGAAGATACTGCCAATATTAAAAAAAAAGGAGACAAAGGAGACGTTTCGAATTATAGGCCCATAAGCATTCTATGTACTTTTTCAAAGATATTTGAAAGCCTTGTTTATTCATATCTAAGCAATCATTTTCAACATTTGCTTAGCTCAAGACAGCATGGGTTCACAATAAATAGATCATCTCTTTCTAATCTTCTCTTGTACACTAACCATTTGTCAGAATCATTTCAAGATAAAATGCAAACAGATGCCATATATACAGATTTTGCAAAAATAATCTTGATTATACTTATAAAATCAAAAATACTAAGTTACATAAAGTAAGCACAATCAAAGACCTAGGAATCACGTTTGACAGTGAATTATCATTTCGTTTGCACTATGAAAATATTGTGAAAAATGCAAATAAACTCTTCGGATTCATTATTAGGACAGCAAAACCTTTTAAGAATATTAGTAGCTTATGCATACTTTACACATCACTAGTGCGCAGGACATTAGAATATTGTATTCCAATCTGGGATCCCATATACGCTGTGCATCGAAACCGAATAAAATCTGTTCAGGTGAAGTTTGTCCGTTACCTTTGTACTAGAACTAAGCAAAGAATTGCTCTTTTCGAATACGATGATAGATTACAACATTTCCGCCTAGTCTCTTTATGTTCACGGCGGTCGATAGCATCTCTAGTTAATTTATATAAAATTGTAAATAATCACATTGATGGAAACAGAATTCACAATTTTTCTTTTAGAGTCCCTAGTAGATCAGTGAGACATCAAAAACTAATTGATTTACCCAAAACCAACAACAATGTATCTTTCAACAATCCCCTTCACAGCATGTGTCGATTATACAATAGTTTAACTGATGATATTGATTTGTCAATATCTCTAACTACCCTCTTTTAAAAACAAAATATTGAAAAATAATTAATAAGTAACTAGTTATTGTTCTTTGTTTTTTTCTTAAATATTGTTTACTAGCCATTTCAAATTTAAATGTTTTCTATATTATTTGTGCATGATTATAATTTAATTGTAAACCAGAAATGTAATTTTCTAACTTTAGTTTAATCTTATTGTGTAAAAGTGTTTGCAATTTGTTATTATGCCTTAAAATTAATAAATAAATAGATATGCTTTTGATTACGTCATCACTACCCTTATAGCCCACTACAGGAACATAAGTCTCTGCTCTGGATGACGAGGAGATTTAACTCATAGCTAGCAGAGTCCTGGTTGGTGGGTGTCATAATTTCAAGGCGCGAAATGACTCCTGAAGACCCCTAAAGACAACCCATACACAATTTATAAGTATACAACACCCGAAATCTTAAAGTGCTCTAAACATGGTTTGAGATTAAATACATTCATTCATTTTATTCAGAGACTTTCATAGGGCAGTTTTTAATAGTTTTCTACGTCGCGTCGCGGCGGCACCCTTTCTGGCTACTATCGGGGCCTCGCCTCCGCCGCGAGTATCTCGGCTGGAATCACACGCTCGCCGCACACGCCTATATGCTTGCGTGTTTAGAAACAGAACATAAGATGAAGTGGAAGTGCCTTTAGTAGGTAAAATACAATATTGTAGTTATTTATACAAAAGCTTTTGCTTGTATTTCGTATGAGTACGTGTCATTTATGGTTAATCATTTTACATGCATTTATTAAATGTAATCATTTACATTTTACATTTTGCTTGGTGGTAGGATCCCTTCTGGGTCCGCCTGGCTAGCGACCACCCTTTATATTAAGTCTTCCGCCAAACACATTACCGCTCCGGCGGTAATGTGTTCCGGCAATATTGTATAAAGAGCCAGTTCCTTCCTAAACCCGTGTGCTTTCATCTTCGACCTCATCGTCACTTACCATCAGGTGAGATTGAGGTCAAACGCGGGTTTCGTCACTAATAAAAAAAAAAATATTGTTTAGACTTGACATTTCTGTCAACTTAAGTGGTATTGATCTTGAGAACAAAAATTGTATTTTACATGAATTTCACCGAGATAAACCTATTATAACAGGGATGTGGTTATTCGTCAATCAATTTCAGATATCGTAAAGTAAGTGTAACTATTAAGGGGCGCACTTTATGTGTAGAGGTAACGTATAAACGTACGACTTATGCATAGTTAACTCGATGTTATCATTTTACTTAAATAAATATTTATTTACGATCAACCATTGTTTTTTTATGGGTAAAATAAAATTCTCACGAAAGATTTGCTTGAACAATAATTTATAAACAAAAATGATTTTATTATTGACAAATTTGAATAACCCTATTTGATCAAATGTTGTCTTACGTCAACATTACCTTCATGTATCTGCGTTGCTATGAGACCCTAAAATCAGCTTCATACACAGCTAATAGATATGTGGGTCTTCGGATCGATCGTTGCATTGCATATTTAACTTAAATAAATTACGATGGACCTGGTTACATGTCGCTTCCAGTAAATTCAACACTATATCTGCAGCATCCACACAGCTTTTTATATATTTTCTGATACATTTCTTTTCCAATGCATCTTCGAGGGAGATATTATTTGTATGATAGTGTTGCTATACGTTATGAATATAGAGTATACTTTAATAAAGTAGTTTGTTCCTTAGAAATAAGCCGGTGAGATTCTATCCGATTTTTTCCAGAGATCTGATTTTGTTAGCTTATGAAATATGTATGGTACCGACAAGTATAGGTCGTCAATGAAATTGAGTCTGTTTTTAAGATGATTTTGCGAATATGTTCGTTTTTGAGGGGTGTGTTGGTATGTGATCCTAAGTTGATTAGCTAAAGATTGAGAATAATCTGAGGGTTCTAAATTATACAAAATGTATGAAATGTTAATACGAAAACTTTTAAGATAATGTTACTAAAAGTTTAGTATGAAGAGATCGTTCTAGAGCGTTGAGACCGCCTTTTGAACCATGTTGTTTTTTCCCCCAGTTTTGTTTTTGTACAATAAAGAGTAAATAAAGAAACACAAAGTTTAAGTAAGCTGTGTTTTTACTCCAATGATGATCGCTGGCCCCTTAAAAGGCTTGATTAGCAAAGGGGGTCTTTATTTAGTGGGTACACTCATCTCTGAGGTGTCCCACACAGTCAGAATACTGCCATCGCTTCGCAGTTCTATGGCTTCTAACCTTCGGGAAAACAGATCTATTTCTTGATAAAATATAACCTAAGCCTTCCCCAAGAGCTGTAGGTACTATCAAGTGCAAAATATTATATTTTCTAATACAACGTAGTTTTTGAGATAAGAGCGAAACCTTCAGCAATATGTCTATTGCTACCTTAGTGTCAACGGTCTATTTTGCCTCCAAAATCTCAAATGCAAAAGACTACGAATTTCTAAAGCTTAATTACGAATCGATTTATTTGTAGCTATGAATTGAAACCCTTAGCGTTATTATATTACAATGGATATGTTATAAGTGTTAACTGGCAATATTATTTCCAATGTCTAAGACTACTAAAAAATCGCAAGACCGAATCCTTTCTTTTTCAAGAGCGAAAAAAATATATCTTAAGGTACCCTATTTGTATAACCTATACCTCCATCGCATCATCAAGTCACGTACGGCTCATACAGTCATACACAGCTTAAAGCTCCCTATATTCTTTACTGCGGTATTACCAATACTAGATACATACGTGGTACGTAGCTAAGTGTATCAATATCTAGTATCGAGGACAAGTGCTTCGGATGATACGTGACAGTGTACGAAAAGGGCGTTTTAAGGGTTAAGGTTTAAAAAGTTTATCATATTTTGTTTTAAAAATGACTAGGTACTACGTTTAACGTTAATATTACCTGGTGGTGGTAAGATGATTTCGATACTACCAAGTGAAGATCGCTCGGATTAATTGCCTTCTACGACCCACTTAACCAGGAGCGATAGGGCTAATCTAAGAAATAAGTAAGTATTAATTATTTACAAGAAAAATTTAAACTCTATCAAACTGAACTAATAAAAAACCCGCTAATTGCAGGGTAGCTTACCTATGCTGTCAAGCCTACACAATGGAAGAAGGAGGCGATCACGAGACGATCTAGTATTACACCAATAGCCAGGTCAATTAAGAATTTTTCAACACACTTGCTCGTAAAGTGAGCGTTATTCTATTGAATTTAGAATTATAAACTGGGCTATAAGTCACGCGTGAATAATATATTATACCCTAGTGCATAATATAATGAATCCTACAAAGTTGAATTGTACCTTTGTGCAAATTACATGCGAGTAAACAGAGCATATTTTATTGGTCCGGGTTATACATTAAATATTTTCAGAAACAACAAAAGAGGTTTTATACCACTTCAAATCCATATAAATTTTTAAAGGTTTGCGCCTTATATTAGTAAAACAAATTTGTATATCAAACAAATTATTCACAATTTACAATAATTTGTTATAAAATATTAAAATATTTGCATTTACCACTCCAAATTAAACATTTTCACTTAAAATAGGCTGTATATGCTATACAGACATTGACACATTTGGCGGAAAAAAAAACCTACGCGCATGCGCGAGGTTCGGCGCCATTTGTCAATCACAATTCACAGCTTTGTTATCAAATGTGTTTGTTATTTTATGACCACGTATGTCTGTCTTTTACTCACAAGTGTGTTGAAAAACGTCGTATGTAACTCGTGAGCGTTGCTAATTACTTCGCTCACTTGTTACATAATATACTATTACTACCCAACCTGAGCCGGCTAGAAATTTCATTCAAGACCTTTCTTGTTATATTCTATAGTAAACGTTTACTTCATGAAATCCGATTTAAAGGCTTAAGGTACAGACTGTAACCGAACTATGTGTACCACTTTGGACAATCGCGAGTATGCACACTGTGCGTGTGCGGGATACTGGGTGGTATACATAAATTTGTTTCACTCATGAAAAAACACGAAATTCTGTGAACTGTACGGCATTAGGAACTCTATTTCCAAAGTATTAGTAAGTACTTAGTGTATAAACAAGATCCTCACTCTATGACGAGTGTTGCGCTACTCATCACATATAAAAGTTGCTTTTTTTCTAAATTTGCACTGTAGTAGGTTAATCAAAACCGCCTGTAGATATTAGCCGCTGCGTTCATAAAGCACGCAAAACTTCTAGAGGCGATCACATAAAACAAAAGACATCGTAAACTCTTTCCAATAATCCAGAAAAAAATAGCCATAGTAAAAACTCCTATCCGTACCTAATAACCCGAGAATATTATCAGAGAGTCGTCGGGTCATAACCCGAAATTGGTTTCGGGGTCCGTAAGACCCCCAGTTTTATATGTCGCATTATGAAGGCCGTCAAACGAATTCACGTAGAAAATCGAATCTATATACGGTGATATTGCTGTCTCCTGGTACTGGCTGGATGAAGATAATAAAATAATATAGGTACCTCATTTTACGGTGGGTACTTTTTGCTGGTTTTGTTTCGTCGGTGACCCGGGTGCAGTTTAGGGGTTAAGTTATGTTGACGACTGCCGTACGTCAAATAATGTTTCATCCGGTTCGGTAGTATAATAAAACCAAAGTTTTAATGAATTTCAATAAATGTTTCTTAATCGGTAGGTTGGTAGTAGTATTTTTCACATTTTTAAGCATCAATATTAAATAAGCTTTAAAATGTATAGTATTGTTATGTTAGTTAGATAGAAATATTTGTTAGATTATTAATTGTATAATAATCTAACAAATATACAATTAATTTTCTTTAATAAAGAAATGGTACTGTAATACCATTCAAAATAAAAAAAAAGTTCAGTTATTGAAATTCATGATATACTTAAATACTTCATTCAAAAACAAGTTTCGCAAAATAAAATAGAAATAAGTAGCTCTTTAAGAGCCCACGTAGCGACGTGAAATCGCAGGAGTCTTAGAAGAAAAACGCATAAAGTGCCATAAAGGGAATCTTCTTTGTGTCGCAGAAATCTCTCCGATGCGAATAATCGGTCGTTTTACATAAGAAAATAATATATTATTCAAAATCTACTTGAAGCACATCATAGGACTTATCGGTAGTAATATGTCGTCTTGTCGATTAAGTAGATGAAAAGGGAATCTAGAATATTTTAAAATGAATGCTAGGTAGGTAAGCAGACTAGGTCGCTTTGGAATATTTCTGCGAAAAAATCCTAAGTAAAACTTGCGTAAAAGCCTACGCTTGGAGAAGAAAATATTTTTTTATCGTCGCCTCTTTCATATTAAATCGCCAAATACAAAGGATTTGTTTCGTTATGTTTTGTACCTTCCTAAACATAAGTAATTAATATTTAGATGTTGGTATCGTTGATGACCATGAAAGGATATTTGGGTGGAAATGATATTAATAGTTATACTATCTATAAGATGTAGCTATGGTAGTTATGTTTGAAGTTATCAAATGCTTTTCTTATTTTATTTAATGATACAATAGAGAATTTAACTCTTTTTGTTGAAAACAAGTTTGGTAAGAAAGGAGACTTTTAGTTTTATGAACATACTAGCCACCGCGCGCGGTTTTACCCGCGTAACTTTTGATCCCGTAGGAATTTCGGGATAAAATATAGCCTATAACCTTCCTCAAGAGTTGGGCTATCAAATGCAAAAATATTTTTTCAAATCCTACTTGTTGTTTCTGAGATTAGCGCGTTCAAACAAACAAAGAAACAAAAAAACAAACTCTTCAGCTTTATATATTAGTATAGATTATATGAACATATTATCAAATAAAAATTGGATTTCCAACTAAGAAAACCAATTAGCGGTTTTAGTCCATAATGATAGAGGCGATCAGAGCCGTAGGTAGGTATAGTAATCGTACAAGTATTAATAAACGGTCTTTATTATAATGAAACTTATGCAGAAATACAAACAATCGTAAAAGAAATGTTTCCATTTCTATGTATCTGGGGCTAGAATGTGAACACAAGGGAATGAATGAAGAGAATATACGTACAAAAAAAGATAAATCATGTAATTTCAGATAGACATCTTATTAAAAAAGCACAAGATTTATTAATAATAGGTTCTCCCTACATAGTCATTCTATTCCTCTTAACTTCAAGTGACAGATTTGTACCAAATGACAGGAGAGATTACAGTTTTGACAGAAATTAAACTATCAAAAATGGCGCAATGTATGGACGCCCTAACGTGGCGGTGTCCATTTACATTTTTGTGCGCCATTCATTAAGTTTGTTGTAATTTTTGGATATTTTTATCGAGAACAGCGTGATTTTAACAACACTATGGTAAATTGTTTATCTAATATTCACATTTGGAAACATGACCTTTATGACCTTTTAGTGATCAATATGCAATATTTCCAAATAAAAGAAACAACAACACAACAATTTTCCTACACAACTTTCTGACCAAAACGCCGAGCAAAAACTCATAAATCCGCACGAGCAAGGACAAGGGTAAAATATCACCAACGTGACCCCACTTATGAATTATGAAAATATCGATAAATATTTTAAAAAACTCGCCACATGTGGCAACACTGTTCCGCCTTGCTTTGTTTATATGTAGTCGTTATCTGAAAACAGTAAATATTTATAAGGTTTTAGTTACTAAGGTGTTATTGGAGACTTTATACTTTCTTGCGCGTGGCCGTTTATAAATATTTGATAATATTGTAGTCGATATCAAGGACTGTGATCGTGTGGGAATATTTCTTTCGATATATTGTACTTATTGCTAAGTTACATCACTCATTGATAATATGAAGAGTTGAATTTATTATATTTATACATTAGTTAAACTTAGTTCCATACCGCTTATTATGTATTGCTTTTAACATTAGCGTTAAGTAAGTTCTCCCTAGGATATAGCTTTTAGTAATTTCCTTCTTACAAAAAACACTGTTCATACGAAAACCTGAATCTTTCTTATCCCGCTGAAAATAGGAACACAAAGGTCTAAGAATTAATTCAAACTCCATAGACCACTTCCGATCAACACATGACTAGCGAGATATTTGGCTGCAATTTTAATATAAATTACAGTAAATTTGGTGTGCTTTTGGATAGGTGTATGCTACTGTTACACATGCTCTAAAATAGCATGCTTAAAAGCTTAGTATTTATTATGCTCAATACGAGCATGCCTAGGAGCAGTTTACATTTGCTAGCAATAGGCATGCTAGTTTTATTGTTTTAATGCTTGTATATTTAAAACTGATCGATACTAGCATGCTCAATAAGCAAACCTGTTTAGACGCGCTCAAAGCCCCTTCCTAAAAGCAAAAAAGCGCCCCTTCCTCCCGCGCCGCTGGTAGCATGCTCAAAAATGGCAAGCCTGTCGATTCACGAGAGTGCTCGAAATGAGCATGCTTATTTTTAGAAACATTCCGACACACATGCTCAATTGAAGCATGCTTTCGTGCTTGAAATAAGCATGTATAAGACTTAGCTAAACCAAAAATAAAACAATAACTACCTACGTGTTTATTTGCTCGACGTCAAATCACGTTTTAATAAAATGAGCTAAACGGATTAAGGTTTGAGGTATAAAATAAACTTTACAATGCGTTGCACAAAGTACTTAGTTCTTGTTAAATTTATTCAGATTAGAAATTAGTAAATTAAAATTAAATTAGATTCACCTATGTGGGTGGGTATGCCGTTTCTATAAATAACGTTTAACTCGGAGGTTCGTCGAAAGTTGATATTTCACACAAATTGCTGAAGATGTTTAAACCCTCACTAACCTCTGCCTTGGCCCTACAGCATAAGGTTTCATAAAGGAACTTCGGATCGGGATCTTCGTTTTATTTATTACTTCGTTTTAGATCTTAGTTCCAGCTGCTTCTACGGCTTCGCTCGCGGTAAATAGGTAAGGAGCAAAGTATATGTTTATTATCATAATAATGTATTATTGGACTGCGTTTTTTAAGATTTTTCCTGACATTCAAGTGTTAACTAAAGCTGGTTTTTGTATGCGTGTGTCGTCAAACTTTCACTTTATCTCTGTAAAATTTCATTGTTTTATTAACGTTATATTGATCTCTGAGAATTGGACTATAAGACATAAGACTACCAAATACTCTATTATTTATTGCTGCATGTTATTGATGCATGAATCCGTATACATTGTAACCGTTTCAACATTGTAAGTACCCTATTGAGTAGATACCTACTGTAGTTTGAGATTTTATTACAGGCTGTACTAAAACAAATGTCACTCACATGATCGTAACACAAAAAATAAGTAAATAAAACTTGTATTTATCCTTATACCAAACTTTATTTAAAAGTGAGTTGGATTGACATAAATTAGTAATTATTAAATCTCTACAAAATAAAAAATACAGTCTAAAGTCCAAATTCTTAAAGATTACTCAAGTATTGATCATGATTCCAGGATTGATTTATAGTCAATTCTCCAAAGAGACCTATCACAATATCTATAGACTTTAATTAGAATTCAAGCATAACTAAACTTACAGAACACAAACCTTACGACACCAACAAACAAGAACTACAAACAACTAAATCTAAACCAAGCAAGACTTCCATTTTTTGCTTCCATCCCCACACTTCCATCATCCAAAACAAATGGTCTAATTTCCATCACGTAATCTCCCAATGGTCCGGAACTTCCACATGAGAATTCCACAGTAGGTGTTGAGTACATCCCGTATCTTTGTTTACATCTTGGTCCGTTACAAATGTTCTACATCAAGCTAGTGCCGAGGTATGTGATAGGGTTGTCAGTTTATGTTTTTGCACGAAATATTTATTCACCCTTTAAAAAATATATAATAATATTATTTAATACGACCTCCGTGAATTGGTCAAGTGTTTGCATGTGATGTAAGGGTACCACACCAATCCAGCGACGGTCAACCGATGGGTTTATTCTGATCAATTTCAAATCCCGCGAGAATTTCGGGATAAAAAGTAGCCTATGTGCTAGACTGTACACGATCACTATGCCAAATTTCATCCAAATCCATTCAGCCGTTCTTCCGTGATTGAGGAACAAACATCCATACATCCGTGTTTGAGGAACAAACATCAAAATCACATTTATAATATAAGTAAGATAAATCATTTCATTGTCTTAGGTTGACGAATACAACCCGTTCCCCAAGCGTACCGAGGCACTTTCTTTCAACATACAGCTACAAGAATGTAATGTCAGCATTACTTTAAACTAAAACTATATACGAATAAAGCAGTTTAAGAACACACTGGACCAAAAAATGTAAAAGTCCTTTATTCAACATACTAATTTATATCCAAAACACCTTACAAAACCAACAGGTGATCTATTACATATATAACAACACCTATAATTGACCCCATATTATGGAAATCCACTTATCAATCTTAATAGGCTGACCCCTCAGCATCCCTCGACCGTGGCACGTGACAAAAAAAACACAAAAAAACTAGTTTTACATTAAATTTACATCTTTCTGAACCGTGATCCACTTTTGATCTTTAATTCAATTAAAATAAGCTATTGCTATTGATATGCGTGTTGAGATGGGGTAGTATTTACCCTAGTTTACCTGTTTGACCCCTTGACCCGCAGCATCCCTTTACTTATATTGACCTTGGATGGATTTTATATGATAATAAGACTTGCTTTTTTATAAGTTTCGTGTGTTAATTTATCTTGTAGTCATGGATGAGATTTACTACGGTACTTGTTATGAACGTAAAGAAACTGATACTTAAACTTAGTGATAACAGAGCAATGATAAGCGCCGAAATTTAAATAATTACGCAAAGGCACCTTCTTATATTGGGCTATAAGTGTTTGAACTCAGGCTTTTTAACAATAAAAGATTTTCATAAAGTAATGTAATATTGACTTACACATTACTTTATGAAAATCTGAAGGGATCTTCAGTACAACTTTCAGTGGATTTTATAATTAAATGTAAACTCTCGAATCAAAACACTAAAATGTATGAGAGTTGTCAAGACAATCAAAATCCAGATTAATATTATGTATGAATAAATCTTGGATTCATCATTTTGAATCAATTTAATCTACTATTTGAGGTGTGATTAATGTTCTCAAATGTTATGACAAGAAAAGAAATTTAAGAAATGTCACCATTATTGTTTTTATTATTCAAGAGTTCTACGACTAATATTAGTGCATTTATATTATGTCGGCGGTGTCTAGCTAGAGCCTTATAGTTTGTTATACGCTCACACAAAAGGCTGTATTAGAGAATTATGATCATGAAGAGAACATAATGTTGGATAGAAGAGAGGAATCACCCCGATTCCGACATATACGTTTAAGTATACTATAATAAAAGTGAGTAATAAATATAAAGCCCTATTAGTGCTTTCAATGTTTTATGAATCTTCTTGGTTTTAATTCCTCGAGACCTTACTTACACCAATTGTAAATCTATGTACGAAAGGTTTTATCTTTTATCTACGACTTTTATTTAAATACTTACACTAGGATCCTGTAATGTAGTTTTATAACAGAAATACCTTTAAAAATATCAAAAGTTATTTCTACCAAACTTAGGGGTTGGAAATCCTATAAATAAATTAATGACCACAACCTGTTATCTACTTATTTGCCTGAAATTAATTCTTGTTGTAAAGTGACAGCCCTAGCAGTAAGCATGTTACAGCTAAACACGCAATATGTATATTTCAGACAGTGACCAAAGAGCCACCTCCGTCCGGACCCACGGAAATAGGATGCACAGAGAAACTGTGGAGTCGGTTGGTAGATATTGTGACTGTACCTTTTGTTCCTGGGTATGTTTTATTAAATGCAGTATATCTTACAAAACTAAGAACGGATTTTTTACATATTTTTTTAAGTTTATTGATTTCCTTGATTAGTTTTATCTTGTTATATTAAAGGTTATTGAATAAACATATTATAAAATGTAAGTGTTATAAATGTACTCATATATCTATATTGACTGTCGAATGCAAACTGTGACCTTTCTTTTAAGTGGATTTTAATATCACAAGTATAAAAATGTTGGTTACTTATAAAAAGAAGAAAGTGAGTAGGTAAATTAATACTTTCCACTGCCACAGCAACACATCACTGATACCTATTGCATTTATTGAAAGTTAATAATTCATTGTCATTCTCGTAGTCGATATCGTAGTTAAATAAAAAAAAACGATAAACATACCGATTTTTAAGTCGATACATCTATATTTTGGCTTTTACTCTACACGTAACATCTAGTTGATTAATTCCAAAATGATTAAAAACAGTGCTACTCCTCAACTTCTCTGTTCAAATCGACATTGTCCGCACATTTACAAGACTGATCCTAAGTAGAAGGTTTCTACCCTCAGTCCTTAATTCGCATGATATAAATAGTTCCACATAAATAACTGTTTCCTTAGGTACGTACCCTTTAGATAAATAGTGATGTATCAGCATGCATTTACACAGTTTTTTCCGCTTCATAAATCGTACATCGAGAGTTAACTTAGACCTTATGAAATGTTTTTATCTTAAAAGTTAGCCTCATAAAAGTTCAGGTACATTTTTAGAGGTGATTGTCTTTTAAATTAATATCTTCATTAGATACGACATACTTCTTACTATGCTTTGTGTGGTATACTTAACTTCGATTCAAATAACATGGAATAATTTTCAAGTGTAGGTCACAAAATTTTGAATTCCTTATTCCGTTTCTGATTGTTTTGAAACTCCGTGTTTTAAATTGACAAATGATAATTAATATAAACATTATGCCCACTTCTTGCTTTACGATATGAAAAAAGTCCAATCCAATACATTCATTGATAAATTTATAACATAAAACCTATGAATGAAAACAGTCATTACACTTTAAATACTTACAGTTTTTCCTAAGCAAGCCTGCAAAATATCAAAGCATCAACAAAAATAGTAATCAAACAAAAAACATCGATTACTGAACCCATAAACTATTTACAATATATATCCCTTATCCACAATACGATACAAAGGACCAAATCTGTTATATCACTTTAAAACCCGACACCCAAAACTTTAAGGATCGGTCAGGCCCACAATCTCTCGCAATATTATGGGTACATTCAGCTCCGATACAAAATACTATCGTGGGATAGTTTAAGTCAAGACTGCATATCGTTTAAACATCCGTTAATCTAGTTATCTATCTTGAGGTTTAAACCGAATTATAACGATCTTGGACATGAAAAACTTATGTTTTAACGCCAATAAATAATTGAAAAAATAAAGAAATACAACTTTTTAAGCATTTTTTAGAACAGTTAGAAAAAACTTTTGTTTACAAATATCATTTTATGAATACTACGCAGCCTATTACATTTTCTTAATCTTGAAACTACTAACTTTTTAACGCAGGGTCCTAAGGGTTGTATACTTAAAGGTTGATTAAAGGTTTCATCTAATATCCAACGTAAGTCTTGTACTTTTTGCTTTGCTTAATATAAGTTACTTAAAAACATACAATTCGTAATAGCTTAGAGTTTGGCCAGACCAGTTGCTAACGTTGAGCGGTCTTCAGTCAAGGTTACATTGAAACCATAAAGTTGGTCAGTTTCCGAAGAAATATTAGAAAATAAGAAATAGTCTGACTGTACTTTATAACATTTCCCACACGTGTCCTATGAGATTTTGTTCACAGTGAAATATTGAAAATACGTGATAAAGTTACCAAATAAATATTAACCTCAAGGTAATTTACCTGAATGGCTATCATTTCTGTCCCCATAACTTTATTTAACTACTTATTTGTTAATAATAATAAACGTAATGTTTACATACATACATAACTTCACGCCTGTATCCCTAATGGGGTAGGCAGAACACCAGAGGCTATAAAAACCATCTGATGTCACGTTTGACAAATTTGGAGGTATTATGATGGAGAGAGACTATAGCAGTGACAGAGGGTCAGCCTGTCGCCCGCAAAAACGCCAATAAAACCTCCGTGCCTTAACTGACTTTTACAGTTTGCCCGGGAAGAGAAGCAGCTGGCACATTCTATGTTTTTCTTTCGCTCCCAGTCCAGCATGGAAGCTCTGTTTACTCTGTTTAATGTTTACTGCAATTAAAATTACCGTAACTAAATAAAACATTATTTATTTTAAAAAAATACTGGAACATGAAAACTTAAGAGACTACCGAAACTATTTTATGTGATTTTACCTATTGTTGTTAAATAGGTAAGTATATTGTAGCTTCAAGCCTTTTCTGCTAACTATGTTTTTTTTTCTATTAATTGATCATTAAAACGAAGATCCGCTTCCATTTCGCAAGATTGCTTCCATGCTGGACTGGGAGCGAACGAAAAACATAGAATGTACCAGCTGCTTCCCTTCCCGGGCATACTGTAAAAGTCAGTTAAGGGACAGAGGTTTTATTGGCATTTTTGTGGGCGATAGGCTGACCCCCTGTCACTGCAATAGCCTCTCTCCATCATTATAATACCTCATTTGTCAAACGTGACATCAGATGGTCTTATAACCACTGGTGTTCTGCCTACCCCATAAGGGATACAGGCGTGAAGTTATGTATGTATGTAAAACAAAGATTTCTTAAAACAATCTGTATAAACACAAAGTTCATTTAAAACTATCTATTTGAATAACTTATGGATAGTTTGAATCGAAATCTTAAATTATAGATACTAACCCCAGGAATCGCACATGATTTCCAATATGAAAAATTACCACCCCAACCCTACTTATATCTGGACGTTTCTAACACATACACACAAAACTGCCCCTTTCAATCCACCAATGGTCAAGCGGTCAAACTTTAGAACGAGACGGAAATATTGTTGCTCGTAACTCGGAGCAGGACAAACGAAATGAAGGGGTTTTGTTTACGTTTTTGTTTGTGTAAGCAAGTAGCGGCAAGGACATTTTTGCGTAGAGTTTATGTTTGGATTATTATAGCTGTTACTTAATGTTTTACTGCAATGGCATTTGAAAGATATTAGCGAAAATGACTAATAGTAAATATTATAAATATTTACAATTTAATATAATTTATCACTTATCGATTGTGCAATAATAAACAACACGAACAACAAAAAACACGACGACCTCCTGGTGCAGTAGTGGAAAAACTAAGTTGTATACCCGAGGTCCTGGGGTCGATGCCCGGTTAGAGTTATTTAGTGATGAAAACATACAATCGTCAGCTGTCAACTCGTGGATACTGTGGAAACTATTGTAAAATTGTACAATATTGAGTATTTATGCGAATAAGTTTTTTTTATGACTAGCATACATAAACCAAGTTAAAAAAATTAAGGCTAATAACTGTGGTGTGAATGTTACAAAATATTTATCTTAATAATATTATAAATGTGAAAGTTTGGATGTACCTATGGATGTCTGGATGTATCGATGTTTGTTCCTCAATCACGGATTTGGATGAAATTTCGCATAAAGATGGTGTACAGTCTGGAATAGCACATAGGCTACTTATGATCCCGAAAATCCCGAGGGATTCAAAATTGCGCGGGTGAAACCGCGCTCAACAGCTAGTTTTACTATATTTAACTACTAATCGAACAAAAAGTCTACTAAAGTAAATACGTTTTTAAAATTTTGAACAGATATGTACAACTCTTGTCTGCATTATACAAAGACTTTCAGTTGTTCTTAACTTGAGTTTCACAAGTATGAATGCCAATACCTAACTAAAATCTTTAATCTTTTATAACCTACCTATTCGTTTAAGATTTTATTAATCAGATACTTTTTATGTTGATTTTTGATTAAAGTTTTTAATCCCACCTAATTTGATTAAAGTAATGTTATTTAAATTCCGAACAGGATTTAAAAAGCATTGAATAGGTATTGTTTTAGTTATATGTATGTTTTTCCTGGGTCCGGAGATTACCACAGAATTACTATTGATTTGGGTAAGCTCGCCAGGCCGACCGCTTTCTAAATGAAGCGGCCTATTGTTTATACTGCAAGAGTTGTTACAACCCAAATTAAGTTTAAGTTTATTTCTTTAAAAAATTTTTGCCTGTTTCTTTTATGGATATATGTATAATAAATCGTTTATAAATAATATTAATACTAAGGTATGCATTATGTTAGTATTATATTATGTTACTGCAGGGTGATATTTAAATAAATTGAAAACTAAAAAATACATTTTAAAATGAAAATAAACAATTATAAAATAAAATCCCCAGACAATCACACAAACTACATGGCCCCAAAGTAACTTAGCTTGCGAACTAGGGGGGAACCTGGAATATAAATAGGTACATAAATAGATAAACACCCAGACTCGAAAAATTTCTTTTTTTTTTCTTTTTCCGTGCGGGAATCGAATCCACAACCACTGGCGTCTGAAGCAGATATAAACAATAAGTTAGCTCTACTGCCAGACGTTTTATGAAGTATAAAACGTAGCTCTAGCTAGAATAAGCTAGCGTTATGAAAAACACACAGGAGAACCAGCGAATAACGTGAGCTGCTCTATGGATACACAGTTGCCTTAATACTTAGATTATGTTTCATGTAGCTAATTAAAGAATCAATATTTTACCTGAAGCTTTAGCAGTTACTGTAAGCTGAGCAACCGAAAAGCCATTTCAGAGAATTGAATTGCCAATAAGGTTAAATTTAAGAACTGAAATCTACAAAGAAATAATACCTAATAAAAAATAAGTCATAACAACTTTAAGGCGAGGATTTTCGACCGCAGTAGGCATTAACGCTATATGGGACTGCGTGGCGGGCAGTCGCGTAAATGAACACGTCAGCGCACAGAAATGTCACAGTATAATTAATAGCAGTAATATACTAGCCTATACCTATGGTGTGCCTTGTTATACGAAATTCGCTTCTACGATGACTAAAACTTATGTCAAGGATGATATAATAGAATCTATATTTTTTATTTATCTGGATTTAGTATTGCGATACCTATACTTACTATTTTATTTTTTATAAATATTGTAATTGCCATTTTATAGATGAAATCTTTTAAAATTTATATCCTTACTGAATTCTGTTGTGAAAATCGTGCTATTTTAACTTGAAAGTATATCGTGACGTTAATTTATAACTTTCATAAATTATTTGTTCCAAAATTCATTAAAATCAGATAAGTAGGTAGTTGAGATCTTTTACGTAAGCTTTTATCTCTCTCTCATTCCAATCCAATAGGGCTGGTGTTTGAAAAAAAGTAGGGTTTGGGAGCTATTTTCATTACTAATTTTCTACAAATTGGTCGGATGGTTTGGCTGAAATAAAGGAACAGAAAGATAGACTTTCGCATTTATTATTTAGTATGGATCCGTTATTTAGTCACTACAACACGAGTTAATTTGAGCTAAATAATGTAGTGTGAATGTTACAAATAATTATTTTTTTTATGAAATGAAATTCAATCCACCCCTTCGGAATGTGCACCTGTTTACACGAAGTAGTAAATTTGTAGTAGTTAATTATATCAAAAAAATGGTAATGTATGATTATATTCTTAAATGTCTAAGTATCGTCATAATGTATTAGCCGTCTAATCTATAAAGCCGAAGGGTTTGTCTGTTTGAACTTTGAACTAGATTATTCGTGAAAGAACCGATCAGATATAAATTATATCTGATCGGTTCTTTCAAGATATTACTAAGTTGATGTATAAAGGTCCAAAACACTATATTAAAAAAAAACATAGCATATGAAAGTTTAACCACAAAATACATAAAAGGTGACCAATTTAAACTAACTTTTAACACTGTGAAATTATAACTATCTGGAATCATAATTTCAACACACAGGAAAATTGGTGGTAGATGCCATCTACATTCCCTTTCAAGAACGAAGTAAGTACTTTTTATATATTAATAACTAGGTACATCAAAAGAATTGTAGGTGACAGCATTACTCAAAAACATATTTGTTGAAATTATAAAGATACCAAACTAATTTGATATCTGGAACTTTTGAAATAGAGTCTATTTTACTCGTGACGAAAATAAATACAAGAAGGTATTTTAACGGACAGACATTTTCAATTCATTATTTTATTTGACGTTTAAGTACAGGCAAAGCAATATTATTTGAACGTAACCCATTCAAACAAATTAACTAACAAATTAACTGATATTCTTTTCGATATTAATAACTAATACCCATCTTAATCTCACCATCAGTGCTAATGTCTTATCAGCACTCATCAGTACCTATAAATTACCATTAGTACCTATCAGTAGTTACTCATCTGCATCGATAAACACCTATGAGAAGCCATCAGCACCTATCAGTACCCATCGGAACCCAATAGCATCTCTCAGCATCCTTCATTACCCATCAGCACCTATCGGCACATCTGAGCACCTAACCTATCAGTACTCAACAGCATCTATCAGCAACCATCATTACCCATCAGCACCTGTCAGCATCCATCAGTTACAATCGTCACCTATCAGTAACTATCAGCACCCATCAGCATCTATCAGCACACATCAAAAAGAACACCTCTATAATATACAACTTTGCATAGGTGTTCTTTAATACTTATTTAATATTATATATCCCATAACTTTGAGGTTTTGTTCCTTACTTAAAAAATAATACTTTTTGCCAAAGAATATGTGGTTCAAAAGTGCATACTTTCCAAGATATCCTCGGTCTTAATATAATGAGTTCTAAAATATCACCCGTGTAACATCTCATCCACTCAATAGACGCGTGTCACTGAAGTCATACAATAAACAACAAAAACATTTTAAACGTTGAGGAAAGTTGCATACAATGTACACCGCAAAACGTCGCAAACTGTACCTACCTGTGCATAGCGATAAAAAAGGAGTAGAAAACGCCACGTTGTCATACTTCGCATAAAGTTATTTTTGACTTAATTGAATTATTTTGCATGAAAAATAAAAACCAAAAGAAAATTGAAAAATTATTCACATGTTATTTGATTCTATTACATGGCCCCATCAAGACCCTAGAGTTATGGGAAATCAAGCAGAACATATTGTACATAATATACATGGCAATTTTTTTTAATGTCATTTGGGGGTAAAGTTTTCTTAATAATAGAGATAGCAAATTCTACTCCATAAAACATTCCTTTATTTTAGGAAAAATTAAAACTGTATTCAAAGAGTTTTCAAAAACTCTCTTCTTCACCCAGGAATCGAACCGACTTAAATCTAAAAATGAAGATTTCATGGTTTTCCTTTCAATGAATTAACCTAGTATGTGAGAGAGATTTTATTCTTGTGATTGGCTCTAACGAACCACACAATAAAATTACAGGGTGTCATTTTTACATATTTTAGTCGGTTTGAATCCCAGGTGAAACGAGTGAATTCTTAAAAATCTTTGAATGCGGTTTTATTTCTGTTCAATAATAAAGGACAGTTTCTTTGGAGTAAATTTTGCTATCTCTTCTTTAGAGTACTTTCCCTCCAGATGGCATTAAAAATTACACCCTGTATATTGATCGATGTGCACCTATCAGTATCTACGTTGGAATTGATGTGGAGGGGCAACCCACAAGAGGTGATGCGTTAATATTAACCCTGTATACGTACGTATAGAATAATAATCCTCCTTTTGTTTTCGTCGGGTGATTACGTAAGAAAAGATTTATCGCAAAAAAAATTATATGCTTTTTTGCACTTGTTGTCTAATAAACTTAAAAAAAAATATCAGAAACAAGTTTTTAGCTCTATATTCAGAAGTAATAATTGTTTATAATACTCCTTTAATTTATCAATCTAAATATAAAATGTGACTTAACAAAAATTAAATGATTAAATTGTCGTACTGTTATGTGTACGCTATGGTCAAAAAGACGATCAATTACGCGGGAAAATCGGGAGCAAAAGCGACACAGGGAGCCAATTCTCACCCATTCGACTCTGAAGACGTCCACGACAAAAAGTATCCGTCTACGTCTTTTTTCTATCAAAAAGTTATTTTATGTATTCTGGCAAAAGCGTATGCGCAAATTGTCTATTACTTTCTGATCGCCTTTACTGGCTCTCGAGACGAATGGTCTTGACCATTCGACTCTCAAAAGGCGTCCAAAAAGTGGACGTATTCGTTCGTTGTCGCTTGTCTTTGTGTGTGTCATTTTTGTTGTGGTAAATTGGTGCATGCATAAACGTGAACGTAAAACTGAATAATGGATGAGTTTGTAGCGGCTTTTGTACAAGACATGTTGGAAGATGGTGAAATCGCTGCAGCTGTCCGACGACGCCATGCTATGTGCCGGGTGTAGCCATTCGACTTGAGCGACGCCGACTTCGAGAAAAACTTCCGTCTCTCAAAAGATCTCGTGAGGAACCTCATCCAAATAGTGGAACCGCTTATTCCTCAGAAGAAAATTGATTTAAAGACAAAAGTGAGTTTTTATAAGTTGTTTGTTTATATAAACATCCCATACGTTAGTTACAATCATCAATTACTAATTATAATTTGCTTGTTTTTCAGGTTTTGTGTACTTTGAACTTTGTGGGCACAGGGTCATATCAAACTCCGGTTGGAAATAATTATATTGTGAATCTTTCTCAACCCTCCATATCAAGGTGCATAGGGGAAGTTATTTATGCCCTAAACCATCAAAGTGTGTTTGGCCGATGGGTGCATTTCCCGGAGACATTCATAGAAATGAATGCAATAATGAGAGAGTATGTTTCATTTCATAAGCTCTAGTCATTGTATGGTTAGGATAGGATATAATAATATGCATATACCTACTGTACCTGTGTCGCATAATACAACATTGCAATATTATTAGTTCTTTTATATTATTGATCATGGTGTAAAGAAAGATTATACTACTAAGCATTTTTCGAAAATGAAATGAACATTACTGAAATCAGCTAATTTCAATTGTAATGTGGACTGCATTAAATTATTATGCATGTACAATGAATGTTGACTACAAATAATAATTTCATTTCCAGTTTCTATCAATTGTACCGATTCCCGTTTTGTAGATGAAGGATGAAAACACATTGACGTTGACATTGACAGTTGACGAAACGGACGGAAAAAACCGTAGTATTCACAGAGTAAACTTTAATTCCGGTCGCATTGGGATTTCCGTGCGGATTCAAAGTCTACGGAGGTCTAGAATACAGATTTTAGCCACCCATCGCCTTTTTCTATTAGCAAATTGTCTTACATGTTTTCAAAGCGTATAGGGAAATTGTCTATTGAAATGAGAATTGGGTCCCAGGTCCTACCTCCATGACGCCTCGCGTGGTACTGAATTGTATCGCACCGTCGTCTTTATTATATTATATTATATTAGAAAAAATAGAACGGTTTAAGAAAGAAATTATCCAAATAAATTAATTTTATGCTACATTACCAATATTATGACAAGTTTTTGTAAGTATAAGTTTGATATTCTCTTAGAATATCGGAAAATCACTTAAAATTTTCATCTTTTTCGTAATTTTTTATGATCGAGTAAAGTTTTCGGTATCGTGTTTTGATCCACAGATTTATAAAATATATTAAACAAATTTCAACATATATTTTTATCCGATCCAGACAAACAATATTGGCCGGTTGTAATGAGTTTGAAAACGCATAGATTTCGCGAATGAGGCCCTTAATCTACAAAAATAAGGAGTCCGAGAATAAAGTCATGAAATAAATTTAATAACAACTCCTGGCTATATCCCAAGGAAACTTCCCAAGACCCAACCTGAATTTATTAAGCCGGACCCTAGAAAGGTTTGCCGTATGCAGATAAGGGATTTATTTAGCGGAAAGGTCCGTCCCAGGGTTAACACTAAAACGCCTTTTGGGTCGAAGATGACCAGGATTGGACCGAAATTTATTGTCGGCTTTCGGCTTCAGCGTTGATTTATTCGGCCTTAGTGAATGGAATCAACGGACCCACTGATAATAACGTAGGGTGGAAGTTTTTGCGTGATATGTTGGGTTAAATCGTGTCGGGAATGTGTTCGAGGTTTTTGACAATCGCTGTTTTCTTTGGAGGTACCGTCCGTAGCATTATGTAAACATTGCCTTGTAATTACTTGCAAAGTTAAATTAACATTAACATTACTTATAAAAAATTAAGAAAGTAGGTGAATGTAATTGGGTGTTTTATCATATAGGTGCCCAAAGCGTTGCCTGTAAGTGGAAGTTGGTATATTTTTACAAATCGTTAAAAGTGTGGCTTGTGAAAGAGTAGGTCAATATGAAATCATGTCAAGAAAGTTGGGTAAAACACCAATAGTCTAATTTGAATGCTTTTTTGTTTGATTCAATGGCTACTTCACTATTGACAAATTGAAAGTACGGGATATTAGGTACCCAGTACCTACTTAGCAACGGCCTCTTTGATATTGACTATGTTAAGGCGCCACATTGAAAAATGCATTGACTTTCATCGCTATACTGACTTTCATACTATGAGAAACGTGGATCTGAAATTTTGATATGTGTAATTCCATATCTTTGTCTATACTTTGATAGCTCAAAAACATGATTCAATGATTTTGACTCGAAAGTTTCTTTTTCGAAAACACGCCCATAAGAAACATTATTTTTTATCGACTTTTGAAATAATCTCAATAACTGAGCGGTGTCGATGGTTGCGAATTCTATGCAATACGCGACCTTATGCAAACGTGTTAAGTTAACGCGATAACATTTCGTGGCAAAACATTTCAATGTGACGCTCTAAGTGAATTCGGCATGTTGTTCGAGGTAACTTATTGTACCACCTATCTACATGGACAAACCTAATGGTTAAATAAATGAAAAATGTGATAAATAAAAATAAAAATTAGCCGACCAGCAGTGCTAGCACGGATCTTTTGTCGATCGTAAGTTTACGAATGCTCGTATAGTATGGAGACGGTTTTGCAAGCAATAATTGAAATCTATTCATTGCCGCACGGTCAGCTTAAATAAATGTGTTCCTTGTTAATTTTGAATGTTTGTTAACAGGTTCTACTCTTAAATAACTGTAAAATAAAAAATTACATTGTTACTAAAAACTTGCAACCGACTCCATACTATACGAGCATTCGTAAACTTATGGTGCGTACAGATTGCTTGTAATCGAACCTGTAATGTAATAACCAGCGCTCGATGCTGCGCTCGGTGTATTTGTACGTGTATTTCGCACGAACTGAACATACACTGCGAGCATCCTGAGACAAAATGTTTCCGTATTTCGTCGCGAGCACGGTCCGTCGACACGCGTTTTTTTCTGTCCGCCAGACTTCAGAAAATTAATAGATCACACGAGACATGGATTGCGAAGACCAGTTAGTTGTTGCAGGGATTTTCGCGCGGGTGTTTTACTTACAAAAAACCTTTTATAAGTTGTAGAATAGAATAGAATAGAATAGAATAGAAAATTATTTATTTGCGTCCACAACATATTTACAGGTAATAAATAAAACTTATAAACAAAAAAGAATTACATTAAAAAAAAAACTTAAGGAAACACAATACATATTAAAAAAAGTTATAAAAATAGTAAATGAAATACATTTATAGAATAAAAGAAAGTTATGTTGCAGCAGCACAAAAAGGCCATGGCTCAGTGCATTGATTTGCTCTATAGAGCAAGGCACTGATAATTCTGCCATTGCCTGACGAAGGTTGCACTAGTTAAAAAACAAATCTGTTAACGAAATAGATGAAATAAACACGTATAGTGGTGAGTCTGAAATATATAAATAATTTGTGTAGCTGTTTAGTTTATATGATTGCAGTGTTATGTTTGGGTGAGTTTGAATAAGTGGGAAAGTGAATATTTTTTCATACCTAATAATGGTGGTCAAACAGATGTGAAGCCTGAGAAATAAGCAAGGACCTGTCGCCGTTACACCGCAAAATCCGCTGATGAATAGCCATTTGGAATACCTAACAACTGTTTGTTCAGAAGGAACATTTTAAAGCTTTTTTTAAACGTAAATTTAGATTGTAGTAAGTAGTAAGTACCTAGTCCAAATATACGCAAATTTCTAAAAAAAACACAAAGAACATAAACTTCTAAATACTTAATACCTAAAGTTTGCGCTAATAGATGAATTTCTATTACTTAATAACAAACATATTCGAAATACAGATTTATAACAAATCATAATTCTTGTCAAATGAAACAATTCAATCGATTTAAATGCAAACGTAAAACAAGATACCTGCCTACTTATTCATTTTCTCTCGTATAAAGGTATAAAGGTTAACTCTCACATTTATTTAGAGATACACTATTGGAATATTATAAATATGAAATAATCACAATACCTTTCTATCGTAATAACCTGCATAACAACTCGACACGATAAAACAATATCAAGTAGGTACCTACATACCTTCAATCAAAATAAGACATATAACCATCTATCTACATCGGTAATTGTTCCAAGAACAACGTAGGTAATAAGATTTTACCGCGTCGGCCATAAGATTTAACAAGAATATTCTAGATATATCAAACAATATTAAAAAGAACTCAGTTTACAGCTTTAGGTACAGCTACCACATTATAACTAAAAATATAGGTTCATACAACATTGGCTTCTCGAAATTTCTACTAGGTATCTCAAATTTCCGAAACAATTGTTGATTGAGCTTTACATTAATATGCGGATTTTTTATACTTTAAAATGTAACAATACATCTTTTCGTGCGTCTCAGTCGAGGCGCAAGTATTTTTCGGTCGCTAATTTATAAGAACAATTTGTTATTCAAACGTAAACATGATTTTTTGACACAAAACGTATTTTTGTTGAACACTTCCTATTCAATTTACAAAGTTTTTTATTTGTTTATATAAAAAAAAGTATATTTGCAGTCATAAAATTAAATGGAAGTAAACACAAAGTAGGCAAATGTAATTTAAACGCTGAAGGCGGGCAGCCCTATCACATGTGAACGGACCGCGGCGCTGTAGGCATTTATTTCAATGATGCGGCCGAGTTGAATTACTGTAGATATCTGTACTGTGGTGTAAGTATGATATTGAACTATCACGTCCTCGCATTTGGAAAGTGATCTACCAGTTACCCTACATATATGAAGTTTCACCACAGCTAAAGTTTACACGAGGATTTAAAAATGTTATTGAAGTCGGTTTTTTAAATACATCAATATATGTATAATGATAAATCATCAATTCATAAAAAAAGTGCTGAAGATCTAGACGTTGGTTGCGGCGCACCACATTTTATAAAAGGAGAAAAGGCAGAGAATTGCTTACAGTTGATAAAACAAAAACTTTACAAGTTCTGGTTTGTTTACATCTTTACCATAAAAATTAATTCTAATTTATCTCCTAAACGATTAAACTAATTAACATCATTCAAATGGATAAATTGGTTTTATGCCTAGAGCTTTCATTTGACATCATAATCATTAAGATAACTTAACAAACAAAATATCACACTTTGAAGTTGCTCTCGTAATTATCCAATATTTATGAAATGCAAAACAATAAAAAATAATTCAATACGAATTGCAATCCGCGTCCCTTTGATGTTGTCCAAAAAACCGACAATTCACGGATAGCGTAGAGCGCGCTTCGAGCGTCACTACACAGGTGCAAGTCTCACGCACACAGGCGCAATTCCTGTTCGCGACCGGTGCTCGCGCAATGTGAACGGGCGCGCGAACGCCCGTCCACATTGAGCATCGAGCATTTTTTGATGTTATTCAAAAAACAGAAAATGTACGGATAGCTTAGAGCAGGCCACGAGCCCGCTCTACTGCGGCTCAGTTCGCGCTCGAGAGGCGTACAAATCATGGGAACTTTTTTTGCAGATTACATTACAGGTTCCATTACAAGCAATGTGTACGCTCCATTATGGTGCGTACAGATTGCTTGTAATCGAACCTGTAATGTAATAACCAGCGCTCGATGCTGCGCTCGGTGTATTTGTACGTGTATTTCGCACGAACTGAACATACACTGCGAGCATCCTGAGACAAAATGTTTCCGTATTTCGTCGCGAGCACGGTCCGTCGACACGCGTTTTTTTCTGTCCGCCAGACTTCAGAAAATTAATAGATCACACGAGACATGGATTGCGAAGACCAGTTAGTAGGTAGAGATCGCGCCAAACATTGCCCTCTGAAGTTGTTGCAGGGATTTTCGCGCGGGTGTTTTACTTACAAAAAACCTTTTATAAGTTGTAGTAAGTACCTAGTCCAAATATACACAAATTTCTAAAAAAAAAAACACAAAGAACATAAACTTCTAAATACTTAATACCTAAAGTTTGCGCTAATAGATGAATTTCTATTACTTAATAACAAACATATTCGAAATACAGATTTATAACAAATCATAATTCTTGTCAAATGAAACAATTCAATCGATTTAAATGCAAACGTAAAACAAGATACCTACTTATTCATTTTCTGTCAATAGGTAGGTATAAAGGTTAACTCTCACATTTATTTAGAGATACACTATTGGAATATTATAAATATGAAATAATCACAATACCTTTCTATCGTAATAACCTGCATAACAACTCGACACGATAAAACAATATCAAGTAGGTACCTACATACCTACATACCTTCAATCAAAATAAGACATATAACCATCTATCTACATCGGTAATTGTTCCAAGAACAACGTAGGTAATAAGATTTTACCTCGTCGGCCATAAGATTTAACAAGAATATTCTAGATATATCAAACAATATTAAAAAGAACTCAGTTTACAGCTACCACATTATAACTAAAAATATAGGTTCATACAACATTGGCTTCTCGAAATTTCTACTAGGTATCTCAAATTTCCGAAACAATTGTTGATTGAGCTTTACATTAATATGCGGATTTTTTATACTTTAAAATGTAACAATACATCTTTTCGTGCGTCTCAGTCGAGGCGCAAGTATTTTTCGGTCGCTAATTTATAAGACCAATTTGTTATTCAAACGTAAACATGATTTTTTGACACAAAACGTATTTTTGTTGAACACTTCCTATTCAATTTACAAAGTTTTTTATTTGTTTATATAAAAAAAAGTATATTTGCAGTCATAAAATTAAATGGAAGTAAACACAAAGTAGGCAAATGTAATTTAAACGCTGAAGGCGGGCAGCCCTATCACATGTGAACGGACCGCGGCGCTGTAGGCATTTATTTCAATGATGCGGCCGAGTTGAATTACTGTAGATATCTGTACTGTGGTGTAAGTATGATATTGAACTATCACGTCCTCGCATTTGGAAAGTGATCTACCAGTTACCCTACATATATGAAGTTTCACCACAGCTAAAGTTTACACGAGGATTTAAAAATGTTATTGAAGTCGGTTTTTTAAATACATCAATATATAATGATAAATCATCAATTCATAAAAAAAGTGCTGAAGATCTAGACGTTGGTTGCGGCGCACCACATTTTATAAAAGGAGAAAAGGCAGAGAATTGCTTACAGTTGATAAAACAAAAACTTTACAAGTTCTGGTTTGTTAACATCTTTACCATAAAAATTAATTCTAATTTATCTCCTAAACGATTAAACTGATTAACATCATTCAAATGGATAAATTGGTTTTATGCCTAGAGCTTTCATTTGACATCATAATCATTAAGATAACTTAACAAACAAAATATCACACTTTGAAGTTGCTCTCGTAATTATCCAATATTTATGAAATGCAAAACAATAAAAAATAACTCAATACGAATTGCAATCCGCGTCCCTTTGATGTTGTCCAAAAAACCGACAATTCACGGATAGCGTAGAGCGCGCTTCGAGCGTCACTACACAGGTGCAAGTCTCACGCACACAGGCGCAATTCCTGTTCGCGACCGGTGCTCGCGCAATGTGAACGGGCGCGCGAACGCCCGTCCACATTGAGCATCGAGCATTTTTTGATGTTATTCAAAAAACAGAAAATGTACGGATAGCTTAGAGCAGGCCACGAGCCCGCTCTACTGCGGCTCAGTTCGCGCTCGAGAGGCGTACAAATCATGGGAACTTTTTTTGCAGATTACATTACAGGTTCCATTACAAGCAATGTGTACGCTCCATTATGGTGCGTACAGATTGCTTGTAATCGAACCTGTAATGTAATAACCAGCGCTCGATGCTGCGCTCGGTGTATTTGTACGTGTATTTCGCACGAACTGAACATACACTGCGAGCATCCTGAGACAAAATGTTTCCGTATTTCGTCGCGAGCACGGTCCGTCGACACGCGTTTTTTTCTGTCCGCCAGACTTCAGAAAATTAATAGATCACACGAGACATGGATTGCGAAGACCAGTTAGTAGGTAGAGATCGCGCCAAACATTGCCCTCTGAAGTTGTTGCAGGGATTTTCGCGCGGGTGTTTTACTTACAAAAAACCTTTTATAAGTTGTAGTAAGTACCTAGTCCAAATATACACAAATTTCTAAAAAAAAAAACACAAAGAACATAAACTTCTAAATACTTAATACCTAAAGTTTGCGCTAATAGATGAATTTCTATTACTTAATAACAAACATATTCGAAATACAGATTTATAACAAATCATAATTCTTGTCAAATGAAACAATTCAATCGATTTAAATGCAAACGTAAAACAAGATACCTACTTATTCATTTTCTGTCAATAGGTAGGTATAAAGGTTAACTCTCACATTTATTTAGAGATACACTATTGGAATATTATAAATATGAAATAATCACAATACCTTTCTATCGTAATAACCTGCATAACAACTCGACACGATAAAACAATATCAAGTAGGTACCTACATACCTACATACCTTCAATCAAAATAAGACATATAACCATCTATCTACATCGGTAATTGTTCCAAGAACAACGTAGGTAATAAGATTTTACCTCGTCGGCCATAAGATTTAACAAGAATATTCTAGATATATCAAACAATATTAAAAAGAACTCAGTTTACAGCTACCACATTATAACTAAAAATATAGGTTCATACAACATTGGCTTCTCGAAATTTCTACTAGGTATCTCAAATTTCCGAAACAATTGTTGATTGAGCTTTACATTAATATGCGGATTTTTTATACTTTAAAATGTAACAATACATCTTTTCGTGCGTCTCAGTCGAGGCGCAAGTATTTTTCGGTCGCTAATTTATAAGACCAATTTGTTATTCAAACGTAAACATGATTTTTTGACACAAAACGTATTTTTGTTGAACACTTCCTATTCAATTTACAAAGTTTTTTATTTGTTTATATAAAAAAAAGTATATTTGCAGTCATAAAATTAAATGGAAGTAAACACAAAGTAGGCAAATGTAATTTAAACGCTGAAGGCGGGCAGCCCTATCACATGTGAACGGACCGCGGCGCTGTAGGCATTTATTTCAATGATGCGGCCGAGTTGAATTACTGTAGATATCTGTACTGTGGTGTAAGTATGATATTGAACTATCACGTCCTCGCATTTGGAAAGTGATCTACCAGTTACCCTACATATATGAAGTTTCACCACAGCTAAAGTTTACACGAGGATTTAAAAATGTTATTGAAGTCGGTTTTTTAAATACATCAATATATAATGATAAATCATCAATTCATAAAAAAAGTGCTGAAGATCTAGACGTTGGTTGCGGCGCACCACATTTTATAAAAGGAGAAAAGGCAGAGAATTGCTTACAGTTGATAAAACAAAAACTTTACAAGTTCTGGTTTGTTAACATCTTTACCATAAAAATTAATTCTAATTTATCTCCTAAACGATTAAACTGATTAACATCATTCAAATGGATAAATTGGTTTTATGCCTAGAGCTTTCATTTGACATCATAATCATTAAGATAACTTAACAAACAAAATATCACACTTTGAAGTTGCTCTCGTAATTATCCAATATTTATGAAATGCAAAACAATAAAAAATAATTCAATATGAATTGCAATCCGCGTCCCTTTGATGTTGTCCAAAAAACCGACAATTCACGGATAGCGTAGAGCGCGCTTCGAGCGTCACTACACAGGTGCAAGTCTCACGCACACAGGCGCAATTCCTGTTCGCGACCGGTGCTCGCGCAATGTGAACGGGCGCGCGAACGCCCGTCCACATTGAGCATCGAGCATTTTTTGATGTTATTCAAAAAACAGAAAATGTACGGATAGCTTAGAGCAGGCCACGAGCGCGCTCTACTGCGGCTCAGTTCGCGCTCGAGAGGCGTACAAATCATGGGAACTTTTTTTGCAGATTACATTACAGGTTCCATTACAAGCAATGTGTACGCTCCATTACGATCGACAAAAGATCCGTGCTAGCACTGCAGATTCGAAACTGCGACCTCTCGTTTGAGCGAGCTCTTCCACTGAGCTACCGGGGCCTGAGCCTTGCTTGCCAAAGAATTTAATTCATGGAAAACAAATTCAATATGATAGTATCTTAAATAAGCAGTTGCCATTATACCAGATTGGGATGGGACTTAAGTCTGTAATTGTGATTTATTGATTTTTCAATACAGAAAGCTTATTTGCTTGAAACTCTTAAGAGTTTGTTATGCTTTCGAATGACTAATATAACATTGGAATCACATGATTATTTTTTTGTAGTAAAAAGATTAATCGAAAATAGCTGTAAATGATTTATTTAATGCAGTTGTTTTATAATTTTAATATTAAATTAAATATAACACATATTTAAGAAATCACTACATAACCCAACTAATCTTTTAAATGCGAAAGCCTATCTGTCTGTCTCTCTGTTTAACGGCTATGCTTTCAGGGCTTTGCCACCGGGGACCGAGTTGTTAATAAACTTACAAAATAGTCAATAAACTTGGGCCACGGCTTTTTATATTTTGAAATACATCCCTTAAAGGGTTTGAAAAAGCGTTCTAAGTAGAAGTGAACGGATTTTGATGACAAACTATAGTAAATTATACGTACTAACTCTTTTTTTAAATGCAGTTATATTTTTATATTGTAAAAAATATTGTTCAGTCAGTGGTTCGTAGAACGTGATATGCGTGAACCGTGTTAATTAATTTTTCACAAAGGTAACTAGGATATAACGCAGGTGTTATTCGTACTACCATCATGTCAAACTATTGTCGCATAATACTTAATGTATTGCACGATTTTGTAGAATCGGTATCATTTATTTTATTTGCAATTGGTACCTAACTAATATCCGTTTAAAAATTATCCTTTATCACACAGTTAGGTTATCGATAAAATGTTTAACATTTTTTGCATAAGATTCACAACCCTATCTGTCATAATATTCATCTGCCTACGATACGCATTACGAGGAAAATGCAATACGCGAGCTCTATACCTAATATTATTACTCTAAGGTCCAGACATTGACATTACATCCAAACATTGCCAAAAATGAGGCCGGCTAAAAATGTGACGTGTGCGACACATTGGGGGACGGTAAATGTCACCAATTACCCGGCGCCCGGACGTGACAGGATTCAAAATGGCGGACAGTGACTAGGACTATGTCAAGGTACGGTGGATAAGACATTTGTTTACTAACTTTACTCAATGCAAAAGCATGTTTAACAGAATCGTAGAGTTCTGAATACGACGATGTTTTTTTATTCTTTAGCCACAATAGCCTACATGAGCTACTCACCTTATGGGAAATCCAATTATATGATGACTCAAAATTATGGGTCAACTTATAAAAATATACGTAGGGATAATTTAATTTCACAAAGAGGAAATTTCAATGAAAAATCTAGTTAGATTCTGACTAATTACCCAGCAAGTAATTCTAGTAAGATCGTACGGTCTACAGCTCCCGATTCTTATAAATGGATGTCGTAGTTTAAATGAGATTGCAATGCCATCTATGATGTAATAGCCACACTAAAATATCTGAGTACCTATTTTAGTTAAGCTACTGTACATCAACGATGTAGTTTTTTTATTATTAGGTATGCGTTTTTTAGGAGCAGGTGAGAATGTAATTTTAGTTATGATTAAGTCATAAAAGCCTTAGAGAAAAAATCTAAGCAGATTATTTTAAGTTTTTATAAGACAAAACTTAATAATTCAAACAATCTAGGAATACTTATTATTGATTTCTTTACCATTTTTGAGGGTCATTTAAAAAAACTTCCTTACTCGAGTAGCAAGTAATTATCAACCAACTTCCATAAAAGGAGGAGGTTCTCAATTCAAGTCGGTATGTTTTTTTTGTCTTTTTTACACGATATTTCGGACAATTGTGAATTGATTTTGAAAATTGTTTCATATGATAGAGGATTGTTCATAGTTGGTCCCATATAAATTTCATTGGAATCGGTTGAGTACTTAATTGAAAATTTCAAATTTTTGAAACAATATGTAGAATTTCGGAGAATGTTTACGTGGATGACATTCAAAGTAGGCCAAAGTTTTGACGTGAAGTCGGTTTTTTTAATGCTCTGCATTCGTTGATTATTATAAGACAAAACTTAATAATTCAAACAATCTAGGAATATTCTTGATTTCTTTAAAATTTTTGAGGGTCATTTAAAAAATTCACCTTACTCGAGTAGCAAGTAATTTTGTTGCACTGATTTCTTGTTCAACTCTATAATAAGAAATTTGGTAAGTAAAAGTTGAAATGATGGTGAAAAGTGAAAATGGTACGTAATTTTACCATACACGTAACTTTGTCTTATCCATGCTACTCTAACTGAAACGGCCTCGGACGGTCCTTACCCAAAAGTTGGGTTTAAACTACCCGCATGTAGCGACCACGTGTGTTTTACGACCAGCACATACAAACGGAATCGCCGCGAATCGAGGTACCTTCGTATGTTATTTTTTATGGATGCGTTTTTATTATTATGGTGCTGAAATAAATAAAGTATCAACTTCTTTCAGCTGATGAAGAAATAAATCAATATTTTAAGGCAGGTAACTTTTAAACAACTTTTTAGTTCGTAAGTAACTTTTTACTCCTATAAAATGAAAGTAATATATTTTGATTGCATTTTGCAAGAGGTATGTACTTAGAGCAAAATCATTTCTCCATTTGAGTTTAGTAGCAGGGATTACTAGGTTAACGCTAACTTATTTGTTTGACCCATTATAGTTTCACGTTGTGGTCATATAGAACACTATTTCTTTATTTCCAAAATGAATAAGAAAATCCCCAGAAAATCACACCAAGTAAACATCCAGACCCGGAGCATTTTTTTCTTGCTTTGTGCGGGGTCCGATCCCCCGGCCTCACGAATCATGTAGATAGTAACGTCTTAGACCACCGCTCTGTCATCGAACGATTATTGCTAACAAATGCTGAATCAATTAAGAAAGTTCCTACTTATTTTATAACTTTGATTTATTTAACGGTATGTAAAAGTAACTTTAATGAAAATTATTATTTAACATACCTAGTAAGTACTTGTAAACGGTTACAGTAGAAGTAAAATCGACTTGATAAATCCTTGAGTTTTAAACTCGTGTACGTTAGGAGATAGGTACTAAATTCCAATTTAAAAGACCGACCCTTAATAGATTCGAATCCAAATCCAAAGGGTTATTTATTATTATATTTAGGTATCTAGCGTACCTACCATATTAAACTAGCACAACCCTATTTTAGCATAAAAATCACATAGATCCTTACACACGTAGGATTCCACCATCGCACCATCAGTTAGGTTCGGCGGACAGTGCGCGTATCTGTGATTGATGTCGACAATATTTCAACGAATCGTGTGGGGTCCGGTAGTTTACTACACGTTTCGCTTTTCGGGACTTTTTATGTGTGTTTTGGATTTTTGTAGTTTAAGAAATTTGGGTTGTAGAAATATTTGAGTTGTTGATATCTGAGTTGAACACCAGAGGCTATAAAAACCATCTGATGTCACGTTTGAGACATTTGGAGGTATTATTATGATGGAGAGAGACTATAGCAGTGACATGGGGTCAGCCTGTCGCCCGCAAAATCACCAATAAATCCTCCGTCACTTAACTGACTTTTACAGTTTGCCCGGGCAGAGAAGCAGCTGCACAGAACACAATTACTCTAGGAGAAGAAGATCAACTTCATATAAAAAGAATAAGAACGATTTTTAGTCGTTTAGTTTGGAAGTAGGTACTGCCATCTATAGGCACCCCAAGGTAAACTATTTGTAGCGGGAAATTTGAATCATTTTTAGCTCACGATAGATTGTAAATTTTAGCATGCACATCCAGACCAGGAGCGCAGCCTCGAGATTATCTTGTCGAGACCACTCACCCAGTCTGGTTAACGGAGACTAAACTAGCTCTTATGTACCTATTAAGTATAACAATAAATACAAAATGTCTCCAAGATGCTATATTCATTTAAGGCCGTTTGCACTAAACTTAAGAATAGCCTAACTCTTTGCCTAACTGGTTTCATTGTTGGGTTTGGTATGGGAGACCTCGCGAGGGTTCAATTTATGAGGAAATTGTCAATTCGAGAAAAATATTTAAATCAAAATTGAAAGTATGTCAAAACAACCAGGATCAAATTAAGATGGATATATTGGCGTCGTGACATAGAAAGAAAGACTTCCGTGGTTTTTGGGAAAAGACAAAGAATCTTAGTCCTAAAGCTGGCATGCCGGTGAGCGTTGACGGGGTGAGTGAACCAACCAGGATTGCCAACGTATTTATGAATAGTTTTAGGATTCAACCGACGTTGAAAAATGTTGTTGGGGTTGGTGCTGTGACTGTGGGGTCCGGTGTACCTACTCAAACACCGGAAAAAAATTTCCGCTAAGCTAATTATGCACATAATTAAAAACATGAAGCGAGGAAAGTCACCGGGCCATGGCAGTCTCAGCATTGAATACTTTCAGCATGCGGGTCCTCATTTGGCAAGGCTGTTGGCGCTGTTATTTACATTTTGTATAAGGCTGTCCGCTGTAATATGCTGGCCCGTAGATTTGCGCGATGTACGGCAGACGTAAAGATTACGTTATTTAAAGCTTTCTGCCAGTCGCTGTACACATGTGCACTATGGGCTAGTTATAGGAGGCGGACATTCAGTGTTCTCCAATGCGAACAATGCTTTCAGGATGTTGTTGGGGCTGCCAAGGTACTGCAGTGCATCGGGAATGTTTGCGGACGCTCACACGGATGACTTTCCAACTTTGATAAGAAAAAGAATAGCTTCGCTGATGCACAGGGTCCGAGGCAGCGACAACAACATCCTGAGAGTAATCGCTGAAAAGCATGAGGTTACGATACTGAGTCACTGGGAGCATGTGCATACACATATACCTAGTGCTCCGGCTTGGCGAACATACGCGCAGTGAATTTGGAGTAGTACCTAATGCGTTAAGTTTTCCTATTTGTTATTTTTAAGTATAAGTACTAACCCTAGCTGTTAAGTTTTAAATTAAATTTAGTTATAAGTTACTAACAATATTATGGATGTGAATCTGAAATAAACAATTTTTATTATTTATTATTTATTTAAAGTCAAGGAGAACAACCAAATTATGTCCGAAGGCAGTACGTACTGCAAGACTCCATGCAGGATCTCACTTATGGTGTGCATAATTATAAATCAGCCGAAGTGGCGCCGAACCTTCGGGATGAATTCCAGCTTTTGGAAGCCACTTGTGACACAATTTGTTAACTGAAATTATATTTCGATGTAATAGTAACGCCGAAAACTCCTAGGTGGTCGGTGATTGGGCGATTGGATACATTTTAGAAATCTGGTGTTGTTTGTAAATATGTTACTGCAATAAAAGCATAAGGTTTATTATAGAAGTAATAACTTCTACGTAATTAAAAAGGTGTGGTCGATGTGGACAACCTTGGGTTAGGCCTTGATTCAGAAGCGGGCGTTTTCGGGCTTTTCAACCGACTTCCAAAAAAGAAGGAGGTTCTCAATTCTTCTGAATGTTTTTTTGTGTCTTTGTTACACGATATTTCGGACAATTATGGAGCGGTTTTGAAAATTATTGTTTCATATGTTAGAGGATACTTCATAGTTGGTCCCATATAAATTACAACGAAATCGGTTGAGCACTTAACTGAAATTTTTCTTTTTTTTAAATAGTATGCTTGAGTTCGGAGAATGTTTACGTGGATGACATTATAACTCAGCCAAAGTTATGAAGTGAAGTCGGTTTTTTAATGCTCTGCATTCGTTTATTACTAATTCATGATGATGATGAATTAAATAGGAAAAAAAGTGTTGAAAGACTATAATAAAAGAGATGAATAAAAGAAACCCAAAGTTAACAAAATAAATAATTATAATTTATCACAAGAATATTATTTACATAATTTACACAATAAATAAATTTATTATGAAACGTAAACTAATTTCTTCCACGAACCCTTTATTTCATTAAATATTTTCAGATATACTTAGAATTTAAAATTTAATACCTAAGTGTTTTATAAGCTATGCTATAAATCCATGTTATACTGTTTGTCATGACTCTAAATTATGTCTAAATTAATATTTAAAATCTTATTGAATGTATTCAAATATATACACATGGATAAAATGAGATTATTTAACTAATCTTTAGAAACAACTTGCACTATTGTCTGTATAATTTTATTTCCCTTTTCATAGTGAAGTAGATTCAAAGCTGGATCGTTGATTTTTTCTTCAAGAAGATTGATCAGTTCAACTCGTATTGCTTTTAGCATTTCTGCTACCTGAAAACAAATGTTAAATATTAATAAAAAAGTGATAAGTTCATCTTCACACTGCTGAACATAAAATTCTCTGGTACAGTAATGCAATGCGTGGGTTAAAAGGATGGGTTATTTATTTATTTACACTTTATTGCCAATAAAAACAATACAAGAGTGACAAAACAAACACAAATTTTGGACAATGTGGGCGGCCTTATCGCTTCAAGCGATTTCTACTAGTACTCGTAATTTAGATAGTAAATAAATTATGGACACTATTTGCTCTATGGAGCTCCTAGTGCAGCTTGAGATATAAGAACGAACAGAATACAGTAGAATCCGTTTATTATGACTCCGCTTATATTGACCAACCGCTCATTATGACGTGTTTACACAGTGAAGTTTGGTTTTCATATAAATTATATAACTAAGTCGGATATAATGACTTCTCCTATAGTGACATATCGATTATTGTGACCCTTTTTATCAAATTTTGTCCGCTTATAGTGACCGACCGTATGATTTCTAACACCTTTGGCAGTGTTCGGGAGAGACGCGTTATACCCAAAGACTTTCGGCGCGTGAAAGGCTTTTTTGATTTGAGTCTCAGAGCGTAGATTTACTTATTGAGTCTACTTATTAATATCTACTTTCATTTATCTCTATTTTATACCTCTCTATTAAAATAAATCACATTCTAACTTAAACAGTTTATTTATTCTTGCAGTACCTATGCTTTGTATGACGTACGTTTAGTATGACTTGTTTCTTATTTCCCTTCGATGTCATTATAAACGGATTCCACTGTACTTAAATTTGTTTAAGGATAATTAAACCCGTATTTGACATCTTTAACGGTAACCAAACCTATATTTGACCTCGATTTCAGTCTGACATTAACAAAAATCTAGCTCATACGTAAGAGTCTGCAGCTGGGATCCCCTATATGACTGTTAGCAGATGAACAATGACACATACCTCATGTTTTTCAACTTGGAACATTATCCAGCCATCTTCCAAAGATACTATGAATGTCCCATTATGAAGTTCCACTGATAAATTGCAACCTGTAACAAATATACAAATAAATATTGAGCAAGACTCAGAACAGTTTATTTTAGTAGGAAAGAAAAAAAGTTGTATTTAAATATAAAACACAGTGTCATTGAATTATGACTTGTCTCTGTATTAAATTTACTCATGAACAACAGTAATTGACAACAAGCAGTATTTTATGAAGAGTCAGTCCTTGCACCTTTAACCTTGTTGTCACTTACTGAAGTTAGATTGAGAGCATACGCGGTTTTATTTCGTGCATTCTGCACTTCCATGTACACGTGTAGCCTATGGGAGAAGTATTCGCAAAAATGTTACAACGCTCTCCGTGTACAATACAATAACGCTCTCAGGGCTTTGTTAGGGCTGCCTCGCTATCTTAGTGCGTCAGGAATGTTCGCAGCGGCGCGAACTGACTGTTTCTACGCAACAATGCGCAAGAGATGCGCATTTCTGGTGCGCAGGGTGCAAGCCAGCTCCAACACAGTCCTGCAGATGATAGCGAGCAGAGTAGATCCCTACATCCGACATTGTTGTGATAGACAAGTCGCGAGAAATGTCTGATGGATTGACTGTACCTACATATATTATATCAACTGACATTTTTAATTTATTTACTGAATAGGTACATGCAATATACGTAAGAAGTTTTAAATTAATTTTAAGCAAGTACTAAGTAATTAATTAAATGTAATTGAGACATTTATTTTTAAATTTTGTTGTTTTTATATGTTGGATATGACAATTAGAATTATGATTGAATTTTATTTATGTAAATCCAAATGTTTAATTTAATGTGTATTATAGTTGAGACATTTATTTTCTTTATTTTAATTTTAATTTATATGATAACTTAATATTTTCCTGTTATTTCTGTTTTATTTTAATTTTTTTTCTTTGACGTTTAATGTGATTTTAATTTTAATTCTGATATTTTAATTTGTTTATTCTTAGTATCTATGTAAATTATTATTTTGATGTGTTTATATACTTCTAAGAGTCTATGCAACTCGAAAATAAATGATTTTTATTTATTTTATTTTATTTTCTCAAGATTTAGATTGAATATTGAAACCAATATTAAAATCTCACCAGTAAACAGAAGCAACGGTATCTGCGGCACCATCGAACATTCTCTAATGAACACGCGACTCGTTTTCAGTTTTTCCTGGTACACTAAATAAGGGCTACTATAGTACCCTACAGTGGAATTAACTGAGGACGGATGAAGGGCCACGAAGCCGTCAGATTTCGTTTTGAATTTCAGTTCCCCTGCGTTTGGCTGGCGAGGTATCGCGCCTCCGGCTTGCATGTGGAATGATTTTTCTGGTGTAAGCACCTGAAATAAATAAGAGATTTATTAAATATATTATATAGGAATAAACTAGAACTGTTTGCTAAAACCCTTAAAGATATTGTCTATCTTTAGGAGTTTACAACTGAGCCTAGAATAATATTGTTCTGTGTTATGATATAGTCGCATTGTTTTTATATACTTATACTTATCTAATAGTGTTATTTTATATTTTTTTCTATACTCATTCTTGTGAAATACAACCGAGACCAGAATAGTTTTAAGTTTGTTACGGTTGTATTTTATAGTTCTATTCTGTTTTGAGTATTAAATAAATAAATAAACTTATTGTATAATCCTAAAGCATACTGGATTAAAAAGCTTCTTAAACCGTGAGTTTCTTTAAGAAAATTCTAAGGAATCAAATGCTACGCGGATTCTCACCGACGCAAATTTCAAGTCACCAAAATGCTTAGTACTAGGATTACAAAATAAAAAACTGAATAGTTTTTTTTATGCATTTCTTGGGTAAATCAATACAAAATATAAGTTCTACTTGTAGTTTCATACTGTTTCATTAGATTGGTCTGGGCCTTAGATGGATTTAATTATTGCAAATGATGCAATTGCAAAATTAAGCAGCAAATTAAGTCACAATTTTACTACTTTCGAATTAATGAGTTTATACTTACTTTGACTACATTTGGATATAACGCTGCACATAAAATCGCCGACAGTAATTTATCGTTATTGCCGTTCGCATTCAACTGAAATAAAAAAAAAAAACAAAATTTATTAAAATTATCAAAACATAAAATTATAAAATAAATGATGATTTTTAGCACCAAAACTGCAGTCCGAGCTGAGATCTTTGTCGAGTCTTTGTCGTATAGTATGGAGACGGTTTGTAAGCAATAATTGAAATATTTCCATTGCCGCACGGCCAGTTTAAACAAATGCGTGCCTTGTTAATTTTGAATTTTGTGTAAACATGTACTCATAAATAACTGTAAAATAAAAAAAATTACAATGTTACTAAAAACTTGCAACCGACTCCATACTATACGAACATTCGTAAACATACGAGTCGATAAAGTTCTGTGCTCGCACTGCTGTATTTTATATAGTCAAGGGAATCGACTGAAATACGCATATTTACGCAAGTTTACATTCATAATTTGATGTCCGGCTGTTGTAGTGGTAACATATTACCTTCAATGCCAGAGGTAGGTAACTGGGTTCGAATCCCGGTGACGTTAGATATTTTTGTGATGAACACAGATATAAGCCGTCAAGTCAAAGATGATTATTACATATTTAAATTTATTTTGTATAAAAAATATGTATAGTAAATGTGAATATTGTTTTTATATTTAATATATGTGTTTAGTAACCATAACATAAATGCTTCAAGGAACATAATACGGGCTGCATAATTTTGAGTGAATGTCTGAAATATTTATTTATTGATTTATTTATTATAGTTCTAAATCCTATTGAACGCTGCCAAATGAAATTCTTCGAGTCTTGGCTGAATATTTTACGATTATTCGTCTATTTACCATACCATTTTCTCAACATTCTGAAGTTTTGATATTTTGAATTGTAGTTATCGCCGAACTTAATATAACGCAAAAATGATGATGAAGTGTTTTTTACTTTTTTTTTTGTATACTTATTTTTAATGTTAACTATGATATGACCCTATCAAAAAATTTATATTATTGTAATAATGCTGTATATGAAAGGTCAAGCCTGAAAATCAGCGCTGCCATAAATTTTATACATTTCTGGCAGCTATTGCTGAGGTCTGCCCCATTATCACAAAATGCTTTTTTTTATTTAATATTTTTAATAATTTTGTAACTTTTATTTTTAAATGCAAATATATGATTTTTTTCTTATGTAACTGTATTAACTATTATTTTTTTTGTGATAATAAAACTCTTTTTCTTTCTTTCTTTCTTTCTTTCTTTCAAAAAACACTCTGTTAATCCGTAAAAGACTTTTAAACCGGATTTTTCACGAACATTATATTTAATACTTTAACTTGACTTGTCGGTGTCTTTACGGTGAAATATAAAAGCACGCAACAAAATTCGATAAAAATGTCCTTAATTTAAAATACATACCTCTTCTCCAGTCAATGAAAAGACTGAGTCTTTTCTCATCTTTTTCCTCAAATCCGGCATGTCAGGTACAAATCCAATGGACGCCAGCAGCCCTAACAATTGATGTTTTATATCCGCAAGCATTACCAGTGTTTTGTGGGACAGGAAGTTTTCACTAGCGAAGTTTAGCGCAGCATGGGTACTTGATTTCATGGCTTGTTGCCATCTCTGGAAATAATTTGTACATAAGTATAAATAAGCATGAGAATTTCATAAGTACTGTAATTTATTATATGTAGACTACAAAATTTTGTAACTCATATATCTACTTTTATCAGATTTTGTAAAACAATTGAGGCTCCATCTTGTTAATAATAATTTAAAAAAAATCCCCAGTTTCCAAGTAGATTTTCGCCAAATTATCTTGTTGTGCATAATTAGCCTGACTGTGTATTTTAAGGACGATTTTACTAAAGCTATCGCACAATGAATATTTTAAAGGATTTTTTTTAGAAAGGAAGTTTAGTTAGGGTTGCGAACCATAGTGTTTTAAACAGTATCATACTGTTTTTTACTACATGATACTGTTTACTGTGGAACAAAAATAAAGTATACAAAATACTGTTTTCAGCATAAAAATCTAAACATGCTAAACTTTAATTAACAATTCGTGCAAGAAGTTCTTAAAATATGAGTCTAAAACATTAAATTACTTGAATACTGTTTATTTTTCCAAAATAATGTTTGATATTTTTTCAGACTCAACTATACTTGTTTCTAGAAAAAAAAAGTTGGTAACCCTACGTTTAGTTAAAGTTTGTAAAAACAGATTTTCTATAACATAAACAGTCGCAAAGTGATCAAAGACAGTATTCTAAATTAACATACTCTGTAGGCTCGCAGTGTGGTTAGCTGGTCGCTGTTTGAACAAGCAAACTTTCTTCTCTTTTCATCTGCTTCCGTCTGAAATACGAAAAACATAACAATTAAAACCAGGGTTGTCTGGAAGAGATTGTCTGTAGATGATAAGGCCGCCTATTGTGCACTGTACCTATTATATTTTTAATAAAGTTATGTCTTACTCCATGTGTACAATGAAGAATAAATAAATTAATTAAATAATAATATTTTTTTGTTAAAAAATTGCATTTTTAATTTACTGAACCAATCATACCAAAAACAACTAAATCTTTATAAAAAAAAGGGACAGTAACACTTTAAAGCTTCACAGACTACATCATTAGAGACAGCTTCGTAATCATACAATATGTATTACAAAAATGTTAAAAACATTGGTTTTTGGTGTGAATTTTAATAAGAAGAAATTCTGTTAATAGGTCCCTGACCTTTTCTTAGCAAATTAATTTGTAGAATTAATAAAATTCGACGTCATTTTTACTATACAGGGTTGATTTGTAGTCACACGGCAAATTTTTTTTACACAATAAGTATCATTTACTTATAGAAATGATTTTTGCAAAAAAAGTATTTATTTTTTCACAAAAAAATTAATATAACCGCTAACATATTAACCAAGGCATGGTCACTCTTAATTAGGTACCATTAAAATAGAGATGACTACTCGCTACTACAAAACATATTGTAGTACTACGTCGTAGTATTATCAACGAAATGCCGCGTCGTAGTAGCTATGTTTATCAACAATGTGGTTCCATATTTATATTTTCTTGTACTGAGAGATGCTAAAATAAATATGCAGGTTTATATCGTTTATATCGTATCAAAGAAACTGACATTTAAATTTGGCTGGTGACTAAAAATCAACCCTGTATGTATGGCAAGATATATTTAAAATTAAACTCACCTTCTTCCCAAAAGGCGCCACAAAGGGACTTTTATGGCTTAAAAACGCGGCCATAGTCAACGCAGAATCAACACAGCAAAAGATGGCGCCGAACAACATTAGTTTTCCTATTCTAACGTCCACCGGTAATTCAGCTAAATGTTTTCCCAAAGCGGTCAAAGTGAAGTTTTTATCTAGTGCCCCGACGTCTTGCAATCTGGTAAGAGCGCCATCTATGTTTTGTTTAAGTGGAGGTTCCAGGGTTTTACCTAAAAGTTTAATAATGTTTATTATAGATGGTAGTGTATAATCGTAATGTGAAACGTGCTACATCCTGGTTAATGCTACCTAATTTTCTGTGTTCCGTATAGAATAGCAGTATACAGGGCGTCCCACGGTTATGGGACATCAAGGGAAAGTACCTTAAATATCGTAGATAGAATATTTAGCTGAAAGAAGACTTTATATGATACCTATAAGTAGTTCTGCATTTAAAGATTTCCTAAGAATTACTTGCTTCGTCCGGGAATCGAACCGACTTTAATATGAAAAAAAATCAACCCCATTTTTATGATGCCATTCGAAAAGGACAGCGTGAAATTGATTAATTTTACTAAATTAAAAACACACATGAAACTGCTGAAGTCAAATAAGTTGAAATGGACGTGAAATTTTTAAATGCAGAATTACGAATATTTAAAAAACGTCAAAGAGACCTCAGATGGTTTCATAGCCCCTGGTGTTCTGCCTACCCCGTAAGGGATACAGGCGTGAAGTTATGCATGCATAGAAAGTCTTCTTTCACCAAAATACCCTCCCGATCTACGATATTCAAGGTTCTTTCCCTTGATGTCTCTTGATGTGTAAATCCCTCGATGCCTTGGGACGGCCTGTACGCAGTAACTGGGACTAGAATTACATATCTAATATCTCAAAGTAACGCACCGGTAATTCAACTACAGTAGCCCGGGCGGTGTTGATAATTTAAAATCAGGTAATTCATATACTTTATTACTACTTATTACATCATAAATAATTCTTATAGCAGTTCTAAAAATGTTAGAAGAATTTGTAATTGAATAAAAAATAGTTTCTAAGTTTTATGCAAATACTCAGACACTTGTTGCACAATTTTTACTTTCGTTGTTCTTGTGATACTAATTTATTGTTATTACTTTAGCACACATGCTGCTGGACAAAAGTCTTCACCTAACTTAAATATACATATAATCAACGAATTCAGAGCATTAAAAAAACCGACTTCGTTGCAATTTTAAGGCTTATATGGTTTTCTTATGGACACCATTATCAGAAGTAGAATAAATTGAAATGGAACCACATGGGAAGCGACAGCTTTCTAATAAAAAAAGAATCACCAAATCGGTTCAAAAAGTCAAAAGTTATTTTATTTTTATTTTTTATTTTATTTTATTTTAAACATGGTAAACCAGAACTAAATACATTTATCTTAATACATAAATAGTGTAGGTGAAATATGTTTACACTTATAGAAATAATATAACATAAACATGTAAGCACTCACTGAAGCAATAACAAAAGTTGAAAAAAAGGAAACAAATTAAATTAATTAAGTACTTAAGTTACTTAACTTTCGTAATACAAAAAAATATATATATATTCCTATGTATTAAACAAAGAATCGCTGAGTAGCTTTCTCGCTGTGGCAGCTTTAGTATTGAAAATATCAATGTCTACTTTATTGACAAGTCTGTTGATGTTGTTGCAAGCTCGCAGCAGAAACGAATTCCTTCTGTAATTTGTAGAAGCTACAGGTGTGTCAAATATTTTATTAATCCTAAAACTCCGCGTGGGTACCGAAAAGTTTAATTTATAAAGTAATTCAGGGCAATCAATCATGTTCTGGGCTATTTTTAAAATATATATATAATCCGCTATCTGACGGCGCATGTATAGGGGAAGAAGATGGTGAGTTTTACATATATGCTGGTAGTCTTTGCTATTATATTGTTGTTTCATACGGAAACATAAAAAACGGATAAATCTTTTTTGGATGCGTTCTATGCGTGAAATATACACTTCATATTGAGGGTTCCAGATCTGAGACACGTATTCAAGATTATTACGAACGTACGTACAGTACAATATCTTAAGTGTTTTTATGTCTCGAAACTCGCTAGAACGACGCATCACAAAACCCAATGAGCGCGAGGCTTTAGTCACAATACTGTCTATATGAGTATCAAACAAAAGTTTGCTGTCGAATGTGACCCCCAGGTCACGCACTAATTTTTCACGTGTTAAAAACTCGCCGCGCAACTTGTAATTAAATATCAAGGGACTGTTTTTGCGAGTATAGGTGACTATTGAGCATTTAGCAGGATTTAAGTCAAGTTTATTAGAAACGCAGTAGTCCTCAAGTAGCAACAGGTCAGCTTGGAGAGCTTCGGCATCGAAACTGGTCGAAACTTTTGAATATAGTTTCATATCATCGGCAAAACAAAGCAGATGACTTGATTTTAAATATGAATGAATATCATTAGTAAAAATTGAGAATAATAAAGGTCCTAATAGTGATCCCTGAGGGACGCCGCTTGATATTTTGGTCCAACTTGAAATATAATTGCTGACAACAACGGCTTGAGATCTGTTATCAATATAAGAAGCCAGCCATCTCAACAGGTTACCAGAAACTCCAAGTTTGAAAATTTTTTGTAGTAGTTTGACGTGATCTATACGATCGAAACATTTGCTGTAGTCCGTATAGATCACGTCAACTTGGTCCCCGGCTTCCATTGCCTCCGTCATAAAATCACTTATCAAAACCAAATTTGATGTCGTCGATCTACCCCTAGTGAACCCATGCTGTGACATAGAAAGGTTTAATTTAATTGATTCATATAGCTGTCGGTAAATTATTTGTTCAAAAATTTTGGCTATAATACAAAGTTTGGAAATGGGACGATAATTTATGACTTCGGTTTTCGGGCCTTTCTTGTGAACAGGGGTAACGTACGCACGTTTCCAAAGCGACGGTACTATACCGGAGGAGATGGAGTATTGAAATAAAATAGATATGGGGATTGAAATTGATGAAGCTGCGTTCTTTAAGAAATAAGCTGGAAGGTTATCAGGTCCCGCTCCTTTGGAAACATCTAACTTAGAAAGTAGTTTACATACTTCACTGGCATTGATTTCCACTGAGGATATGTGCATTGAGGTAGGTTCATCAGTACAACGAAGATTTTTCAACATACTATCAACATCAGTATTGTCCTTTCGTATAAAAGATTTAGCAAAATATTCCGAGAACGCATTTGTAATAGACTCACCTGTATTAACTGTTTTACCTTCATATGATAAGCTACTAGGCATAGTATTACTTTTAAAGCGGGACTTAATATGTGACCAAAAGTGTTTTGGATTATTGGCAATCGATGACTCGGTATTTCGAATGTATTTCTCGTAGCATTCAGATTCCAACGCTATCACTCTATCTCGCAGAATACAGTAAGATGCTTCATCGGACCTGTTCGCATAGACTTTAAACTTCCTTGAGTACTTATGCATCTCTTTGACAACTTTCTTTAGAGGTTCAGAGTACCATGGAGGATAGCTATTAGAAGATAATAATTTAAACGGTATGTGCCTTTTGATTATATTATCAATTTGACTATAAAAGAACTCCACTGCCTCATCAAGAGGTCTAGTCAATAATTGAGAATTCCAATTAATATCATTTATTTCAGTGTTTATGAGATGGTAGTCACCTTTGCCATAAAAAAGTATATTGCGTGGAATAGGCTTAAGACGTTCAAAGTCGGAAAGCTTAATTTGAATAGTTAGAGCTTCATGATAAGGATCAATGCAAGTAAGTGGATTACTGCAAGGTGATACCATTACATCTTCTTCACTTAGCACTAAATCGAGAATTCGGTCCTGACAGTTTTTAACAGAATTATATTGTTTAAAATTAAGAGTACTTAATTCGTCCAGCAACAATATTTCGTCACTGGATGATCCAGGACTAGAAGTTAAATGCAAATCTCCATTAATAGCGGGATTCCACTTAATGGCACTGAGATTAAAATCACCAACTATTAGATATTTGTCATTGGGATAGGTTAGTACTATATTGTTTAACTGATCGCAATAGTTATTAAGTTGTTGAGAGAAGGAAAGGCCATTATTTTGCTGGCATAAATAAAGCACACATATATTAAGCCTTATAGAACCGCTGCGTGTTTTAAACAAAATGGATAACCAAAGATCTTCAGCGGTGGAGTGAAACGCGGATAACGGTGTAACAGATAGATCCCTGCGCGTGGCTATTAGAACTCCACCTCCCTTCTCTTGTTTTGTGAGTGAGTAGTCACGGTCCCGACGCCAAACAACATACCTACTGTCAAATAACTCACTGTCGGCAATAGAATCAACGAGCCATGTTTCAGTTATTATTATTACATCATACAAACAAGTACATACGTTACGATAAAAATTATTTGTTTTAGTCCTGAGCCCCCTGACATTTTGATAGTATATCAAAAGGTTATTACAGTGAATGGAGGCCATTTATTAAATCAAAAAAATAATAATTGTTTTGCAGTAGAGTAAATATCATAGCTAAGATTAACCGTAGGTACATTATGCTTTCAGGTGCCAAAGGTAGGTTTAGTAAAATCATATCATTATAGTATCCGTGTAAATTTGTCGATCTTTCCCGTTCAACCTGCTTAACATATTTTGATAAAATTAGGTGCAGAAGTAGTTTATGTCGTGGATTAACACGTAAGTACATACCTATGTTATCTACGATATAACTAATATACTTTATAGAAACAATAACCCTTAAAAAATTTGAGGCATTAACCATTAATTGTATTTCATGCGGGTGGCATCGCGTGATGAAGTCATTAATTATAAAGAATATTTCATTCGAAAACAATAAGACTACAACCAACATTCGAAATGTAAGCGAGCAGTAAATTATAAAAATAAAACCTTCCAAAAAATATCGAGCATTAAGCAAAACGCGAACTAAAAAAAACGTAATTATAATTGATTCATAATGCAGTAGATATTTTATGCATAAAAGGGGCGTAGGATACACACATCCGTAAATAGTAAATATGAACATAAAAATCACCATAATGTGACTTTTAATAACAATGAAATATAAAAATAGTTTCATAATAATAATTTCAAATGGCGAAGTCTGTCCATATCTATCTATGTACATGTGTAAGTTTGTCAATAATTCCCGCTCAACCTGCTTAACACTTTTTAATGAAATGAGTAGCGGAAGTAGCTCATTTCTGGTATTCACGTATAAATAGATAGGCAGGTTATTTTCTATCCCTAATAAGTACAGTGTCTCCCTGGGATTTAGTCGCGGGTAACATCGCGTGATGCAAATAGTATTAATTTTTAACATAAATATTTTAAAATATTTTATATTCAAAAAAGCTATATATGAATAAGTATGTATGAACAAGGCTCTAAGTGTATAAAATTTATTAAAAGCATTAAGCAAAAACCAACGCGCAGCATTAATAATATTTTTAGCAAAAATAATAACTTCCAAATTATTAATATACAATAAAAATAGTAATGCGTGCAGGTAGCATTTCGCAATGTAAATAATATGTTTTATAAGAGATCGAACTGCGAACAAGTTGGCAACAACATCAATGAATAGAAAAAACACAAACCATCGAACACAAAAGCCACCCGAGCGAGAACAAAAGAGCGGTCCAAGCGCAGGTAACAAGACAGAGGTTGTCAAACATGCGGTCGAAAAGTAAATTAAAATTACAAAGTCTATTTCATGAGAAATATGGAACTTAAGGAATATGAAATATTTTTTTAAACAGTAAATTTTATATATAGATCGTAAATTCAATGTTATAAATCGATTGCGAGATTTATAATTTAAATAAAAGATTTCAAAATGCAAATTACAGTAACTTTTAGTAACTTTAAGGCTGTTATTCGAAATTCTTAAATGGTGAAAAGTAATTAAGTTAATATTCACTTTCTTAGGCGTTAATTTATACGTTACAAAAATTAAGTCAATCATAGTAAATAAGCAGTTTAGGCAATCTTGTTTAAATCTTTCTCGGTGTTAATTATGAAAACTTTGGAATCAGTACTCTTGCGTATGTGGATCTTGCCGTGTTTCACCCAGATGAAGCTGTAGTTTTTGCTCTTTGCCAGAGACTTCGCTTTTGTTAGTAGTATTTTGTGTTCTGGGGTGAGGTGGTCGTTCACGTAAATTTTCGTGGTGCCATTTGAGAAACCTATTTCACTCGCAGTTAGATCCTTTTTATTGCGAGACGCCGAAACGAATTCTTCTTTAATATATCTGTTGATGAAACTCACCACAATCGACTTATCTGAAGAATTACGAAGAGGTACCCTGGCTATATAGTTAATTTGTGTTTTGGGAAAACTATACCCAACAGCCAGACTTATCCTATTAACAACAGAGAATAGATCTTCATCCTTCTTGGTAGGTACACCCTTAATTTCGATGTTGTTAAGTCTAACTCGGCGTTCTGCAGAAATAATGTCAAATTCAAAGGCAGATAGCTTATTTTTAAAGGCGACAACTTCTTCCTGGTTCTTTTCAAGATCCTTGATCTTCAGCTCTGTGGTTTCTATTCTCTTAGAGAGATCATCCACTTTATCACTAATGAACTGACTCGTGGTTTTTAATTCGGATACTTCATCTTTTATCGCCCGGATGTCTTGTGCCAGAGTAGGAAGGCATAGCAGCTGCGTTTTCATGTCTCGTATTTCTTGCATTATTGTTTCAAGAGTAGCCTCCGAGGAAATTGGAGAAGGTGAAGGTGGGGATGTTTTACAGGAATTGCATCTCCAGTTGCCTCTGCGTTCTGTCCCCAGTTTTCTGAATCCAGCCTCAGTGATACCGGCACACGCAAAGTCAAGGCTTTTTTTGCAAACCGTACATTTTACACCGTCATTAAAATCAGATTCACAGATTGCGCACTTGAACATATTGATTTTCTTTTTTTTTTCAAAAAACTATTTCCCGAAAAATTCAACTCCAATTACAAAGGTTGAGAACCACTGGATTTATGCGGTAAAAGAGATACGCGTATTGCTCAAACGAGTGCTCACAGTGAACTGAGGTAACAAATATAAAAAAAATACAGCCGAAACCCCCTCCTTTTTTTGAATTCGGTTAAATATTTTTAATAGATTAGCGTGTTGTAAAAAGCGAGTAATCCGAGCGGCATCTACTTGGTGGTGGGATCGCATCAGCAACAACTGACTTGCGCATATTCTTCATAGAAAACCTAACAAAAAAACAGTGTGACGTGTTCTGGAAAACGTCTTATGATTGAAGAGCCGTTTTCTTCGAGCTCATACTCACTTCCTATCAGGCAAGATTTAGGTGAAACGCAGTTTTGGTCAAAGTTAAAAAACACCATCAATGTTTCGTTAACCGCTCATCTGTCGAAGCACTTCTCAACTGCCGAAGCACTGAAAAGTGCGGGAGCTACTAGGGACACTGTTTGTTTAAATTTTTGCCAATTAATACTCACAACAAAGTCCTAAATATTTTATGTATTTAACACGATATATAACCGAGCTATATTGATTGATTGAAGTTTATTTAATAGTCAAAGAATCAACAGGGAACCGTTCGATTGTTTTATGCGATTTTTCGAAAAAATTCTGAGTAAATTGTAAATTTCAATGATGGATTTAGAAGTGAAATTTTTTCTAGAAAAGTTATGTTTTATATGTCAGTAAGTTGCTCTGTTATAGAACTTATAATGATAATAAATAAAATTGAATAATTAAATTTACTTTACATTTCTGGAGCAGGTTTAAAACACGCTATTATTTTATTTACCAGTCAAAAGTAAATATTATACTTAATAATCGAAGATACAGTGTCTATCTAACTTTCAAATAAAATGGTTGCTTACGTGTCCACCATATGTTTTTTTTTTATTGTAAGGATAGGACTTTTGTCTTCCATGCCACCTGATGGAAAGTGCGCATGAAGACTATGGTGTTACACGTCCATCCACGAGAAACCTATTCACTCGACACTTAAAAGTTCCAGGACTGTAGTGGTCAGGAAAAACAGGCGCAGGCAGATTGTTCCACTCCTTGGCAATCCGTACCAAAAAGGAACTATCGAAGCGTTTTGTTCGACTTCTTGCTAGATCCGCTATATAGGGATGGAAGTTCTGTCTGCGTCTGGTAGTCCGGTGGTAAAAAGGAATGGGTTCAATTTGGTCAAAAAGAGCACTCGCACACTCACCAAATGTAGCCGATAAAATACTGTCAAACAAGGAACCTTACGACGATGCTCAAGCGTCTGAAATTTTTTATTTGTAAGGTTGTTGTTATTTATAATCAATATATTCCGAGCCCTATTAAGAAATCGCGCAAAGTCCCGGCAGACTGGGATACGCGCTCTCGGCACTAAGTGATTAAAGAGTGAAATTTCAAAGACGCTTACAATAAAAACAATCCCTCTGTTTTTTACTCACCTAAAACTTCATGAACATTCATATTCTGGAACAGCGGCAGAACCTTAATCTTCAGTACCAGCTGTTCCAATGGTATCCTATGTATTTCTGGTACGGGTTGTTCAGCGAAGTGGTACTGGTATCTATGCGATGTATACAAATGTATACAGACCCCGGGCATGACTCTCCCGGCTCTGCCTTTTCTTTGTTTAGCGTTTGCGCGGGAAACCCATACAAGGTCTAAGGATTCCATGTTTCGGTTTGAATCGAATCTGGTTACAAAGAAAAGATGCTAAATTAAATAAAATAAAAAAATAAAATCCCCAGACAATCACACCAATTACATGGCCCCAAAGTAAGCATAGCTTGTGTTATGGCATACCATGTAGCGAACTAGGGGGTAACCTAGAATATAAATACATACATCGATAAACACCCAGACACGGAACATTTTTTTTTCTTGTTCCATGCGGGAATCGAACCCGCAACCGCTGGCGTCTCAGGTAGGCAGGTTTACCCCATCGCCAAAGTGGTCGTCGTTTGGCTGGTTACACACATTAATATATTTACAGATTGATCGCAAGGGTGTCTTTAAAGACACTGAATCATCTTTTTATGTAATGAATTGTGCAAAGCTTAAGATGTTACATTGAACAACATTTGAGATATAGCACATTTCATATACCGAAATTTAGGTCAACAATAATATACTATATATGTAACTGTACACATAAATCACTGTAATATATGGTTTTTTAAGCTTGGACAGAGTTGATTGTGTCCAATATGTACAGTCACGTCTTATAATATGGATACATTTTCATTGGAATTTGAACCTTATCACAACCGAATAAGTTGCGAGGTATGTACATATTAATGCATGTGACTGTACATACCTACGGATTGAACCTACCCATATTGGAGGCGAATATAATTTAGCTATTTTAAGATGATTCATAATATGAACTCATGGTACCAAAAAATATGTGCAATGAATAAAATTAAGTTACCGTTTTTCCTTCATCCTGCCGCAATCAATTACAAACACACAATCGTCTATAGTCACCGACGTCTCTGCTATATTTGTAGAAATCACAATCTTTCGCACTCCTTTTCTAGGTTTCTTGAACACTAATGCTTGCTCCTCACTTGAAAGAGTAGAATGCAAGGGCACGAGCAAGTAATTGCCAGTTCTGAAAAGTAAAATTCAATTATTTTTTAGTTACTCTGAATATTTTTGTTGAATGAGCTTATTTTGACATAGTAAAACATTTAAACATCTGCTAAATATTCAAAAAGAATTGAGAAAACGAAAATTGAACAATCTGACGCATCAACTGCAGTTATTGCTAAGAAGTTAACTCTTTTGTATTTAAATGAATTAAATTTGTCAGTCACGGCCATACTAGCGTTACTATCAAATCATAATTCATCTCGCAGAAGATAAGATTTCCATATATCTACATAAATTCAATCACTAGTTATTGCGTGAAGTAATAAAAAACATTCGTATATCCTCACAAGCTTTCAAATAATTATATAATATTATTAGAATACTCACTTAGGACTGAACATATGACTTTCAGCGAGTTGATCATGCAACGACATGATCTCTCCAATACCAGGTAAAAATATTAAGATGGCTCCCTCTCGCGGCCAATTGTGTTGACCATTGACAACGTAGTTCAAAACATGTTCCACTAGCTCAAAATTAATCTGTAAAAAAGAAACAAAATAAAGTTATTCCAGAATTGATATATATTTTAGGGGTATTTTAAGGCTTTTTTTAATAGTTAGTAGAAAATGTGTCCGCCTTGTCAAAAGGATCTTTGCCTATTACAATCAATCAATGAGAAGAGTTTGCATAATATAGCTACTACTCACTGATGCAACTTTTAAAGTCATTTGGTGCGAGTAATTTTCCATTTTTGATAATTAAATTTAATCATATAAATTATTTATTTATTTATTTACACTTTATTGTATGCCATTAATAAGTACAAAAAAAAGGAAATACATGATAACAATTTTGAGATACAATTGGCGGTCTTATCGCTGGAAAGCGATCTCTACCAGACAAATATTGGAATCATAAAAATAACGAAGTGGCTAGTCTTGGTGATTTATGGCCTAATCGTCTTCGTCACCTAGGGGAGAGACTCATAGTCATGCAGTGGGCTTGATGAAGAGTTGTGATGATGATGATGACTATCATAAAAATATTTATTACTATAAATTCATTTTATAATTATGTATTTTATTGATGCAGAAAAATATACAGGGTTACTTTTTATTGGACCTGCATCTGTTGAGGGATTATAGAGTAGGACAAAACGAACCATTTTCACTAGGAACCCCTTACCTTTAAACTTATTTTATCGAGGAAGTTTAAAAAGTCTACCTATGTATTATACCTTGTTGGATAGCTTAAATAATGTACTTTATTATGATGTAATCTGTACACTAAATTAATAGGACTTTCTTTACAGAATACGCATTTTAAGGGCGATTGAAACACCATAACATGTGCTCCTTTGACGTTATTTAACAGTTTTTTTCTTCATCTCATTAAATCATTAACCATTTACATGGTAACGTCAAAAAAAGCAGTTAGATAGCGAAGACTTTTTTATTTCTTACAAAATGTAGTGAAAAATGGGTGTTCACAGTAAAATCCTAAAAAGTGAATTAACTCAAAAACGGTAAACTTTAGGAGGGGTGGTTCCATAGTGACAATGGGTCGTTTTAACATACTCTATAATCCCTCAACAGATTCAGGTCCAAAAAAAAGTAACCCTGTATAAAAAATATAAGTTAAAAAAGAGTAGGTACTTAGGCATATTTATTAGTACATACCTTTTCAGTGTCCATCATATACAAGTTCTTGCAAGTAGTTTTACTACAACTAGGGTACCGGGCGAGTGTCTGTGCTATGCTAAGGTGCTCGTCATGAATCGTCACTTTTGGAGGTTCCGTAGATTCACCTCGAACATCTGCAGTTTCTAGTTCTGTTTCTATGTCTATTTTTTTGTCTCCTGCAAATTCAAAAATAAATTTACTAGAGTCAGACCCTATTAAACTGAAACTAAATGCAATATTGACGACCGGCTGGTGTAGGGGCCTTCTATGCCAGAGGTCCTGGGTTCGAATCCCGGCGGCGACGGATATTTGTGTGATGAACACAGATATTAGTCGTCAAGTCATGGATGTTTATATGTTTATTTAAGTTTATTCTAATAAAAATATGTATTTATTCAATATGTATCTAATATATAAAATTCTCGTGTCACAGTTTTCGTTGCCATACTCCTCCGAAACGGCTGGACCGATTTTGATGAAATTTTTTGTGCTTATCCGGTATCTATGAGAATCGGCCAACATCTATTTTTTTTTAATTTATTTTTTTATTTATATGGCAAAACAACGTTTGCCGGGTCAGCTAGTGTTTATATATTTCTTAAGTATATCAGATATCTAGTATCCATAGCACAAGTTCTTTAAGAAACTTAATTTGGGCTAGACAATGTTGTGTGAGTGTCAGAAATATTTATTTATTGTCATTAGTTTTCATGATTTATTAAATTATATAAAGTAACTTTTAAATTGGATCTTATGTAGTATATTTATCTTTCCGTATCTTCTGCAGATTAAAAATCGTTTTAACCACAAAGCCTTTACTACAATATACTTAAGTATATAAAATGCATGAAAAAAAAAAACTTAATAAATCCATATGATCATTGACTACAACTTCTATTTTTCTGTTCTACATTTTTTTTGAATACAGGAAATTATCAATCACCTTTTTTAATTTTTCGGCAGAAAGGTCCGTTTTCTTCCATAACATAGTTAGTTGTTTCCATAATTTCCTCTATGAAGAACTGTTGCACAGGGAAAGTTCTGCCTGAAATAATGTAATATATAAAGTATGTTTTATTTCTACATCACAAAATTAATAAATAAAACAAAAGAGTTCCTTTTATGACAGGATTCCAAATCTTTTATTTTTTCAAGTAAGAATTACATAAGTTTAATAATCATTAGAATACTACAAATCGTCACGCCTGTATCCCTAATGGGGTAGGCAGAACACCAGAAGCTATAAAACCATCTGATGTCACGTTTGTCAAATTTGGAGGTATTATGATGGAGAGAGACTATAGCAGTGACAGGGGGTCAGCCTATCGCCCACAAAAACGTCAATAAAACCTCCATCCCTTAACTGACTTTTGCAGAATGCCCGAAAAGAGAAGCAGCTGGCACATTCTATGTTTTTCTATCGCTCACAGTCCAGTGTGGAAGGAAGAATTCTACCTCACCTTTAAAATTAAAGGTGGGGCTAAAACATAAATAACTAGAGACTCTTTTGTCAATAAAAGTGCTCATTATTTGTAATAGCAAAAATATACCTCAACATGTTTACTTACAAAAAAAAATATACAAAGACATTCAATTATAGCATTAACATACCTGGAATTTCTAAAACAGGCACATCAACAAAATAATTTGAGAACAATTCCGCATTTAACGTAGCACTCATGAGAATTACTGTCAAATCTTTCCTGACTTTCACCAGATCCCTCAATATAAGCAACAAAAAGTCACTCTCTTCTGATCTTTCATGAACTTCGTCCACTAGAACATGTGTCACTGATGTTAACTTTGGATCATACTCAAGTCGTCTTAATAAGATTCCAGTCGTGCAAAATGTTAACCTTGTTTTTGATGAAACTTTGCTTTCAAGTCTTATCTGTAAATTAAGAATTATTAGATAATTTAGCACCTATTTTACAATATTAATTGTTTATCTAAATAAATGTATTTTAAAATAGTACATAGTAAATATTGCATTTTTATAACTTTTAATATCCTACCTGATATCCAACTATCTGTCCTGTTTTTTCCACTCTTTCGTCTGCTACTCTATCTGCTACTCCAATAGCGGATATCCGCCTCGGTTGGGTACAAACAATTTCTACATGATCCTGTCCACTGTTATTATAGTTGTCCAACCAGTCATCCAAAATATACTGTGGCACCTGAGTACTTTTGCCGCAACCTGTTTCACCACTAATTACTACCACCTGATAAACATAATTTTTATTGTATAATTGTTCACACATCATTCAATGTCAGAATATTTTTAAAATGTTTGCAATATTCTACAATATTCTATGGGGTCGTTGCACACATTCTAATTTACACTCTTAGCTAAATAACTGATGAGGTTCTACTTTTATAGCAAATATAAATGAGACAATTCTAGTATCCTGTTGTTCTTGATGTGGAAAGAACACTCAAATATGTAAACTTTACATCACATACCTCATTGTCTATTGAAACATAATACCTAATGAAAGAATCAGACGTATTTAGAATCATAAAAACTAACCTGAGACTTCTTCATTGCATTAAGAATATCATTTTTTTTCTTCCAAGCAGGGAGTTTTCTTCTACCAGCCATCATTTTATTATATCTATCATTTTGTTTTTTTTCTGACCATCTTTTTACTATTTCTTTGTTTTCCCGCAATGTTTCGGCAAAGTTATTATTTGTTCTATTACCGGTCTTGGCTCCTTTTTTGTAATGTGTAGGTAGTGATTTAGCATTGAGATTCGAATCTTCTATCAATTGGGGGAATAATGGTTCTGCTGGATCCAGAAAGTTTGTTTCAAACTTAATAGCATTTAAAATATCATCCTCATTATTAAATAGTTCTACAATTGAATAAATACAAGGTATTCCATCTTGAGCCATTGTTTCTGCTTCCTTTAATATTCTCGCTGTTACTTTCAAAAAAGTACTATCAGGTATAAGAGGTGTGTTTTGCTCTGACTTAAAAAATAACATTGGTGGTTGATAAGGATACACTGAATCTTCAGGAAATCTTACTTCTAATTCGTAAGAAATAGTCTCTTCAATTTTATTATCTAAAGAGCTATTAATTGTGTCCATTTTGTTTTCATGTAGAAATTTGCAACTAGCTCCAAATCTACAAGGACCTTTGAGGTATAATTTACATACTTCCAATTTCTTATTCCTATTATAATTTGTATTCTTTTTAGGAACTTGTACTTTTTTACTTACATATAGATTTGTTATGTAGTCTAAATTTGAAAGCTTTAGAATCCATACATTGCTTTCTTTTACTTGAAAACTTGTATCATAAATGGATTGTAATACTGCTTTTTCATCAGCCCTCATTTCAAGTAATTCTGACTTCGGAGGGACATCCTCTGGCTTAACTTGAAAATTTACATTAAAATATTTAACAAACAAAATTTCTAAGGCTTTTTCTACATTTTCTGCTGCATTCTCTAGAGCTTCTGCACAATGTGGCTTATGGAAATTGTATCTGAAATGCAGTGATAGGTACAACAAATACTAGCATTGTTTAATAAGAAACAATATTTTGTATAATTTAGATTCCATCCTTAACCTTTCATATGTCAGAGCCACCCACAAAGTTTTACCCGTAGTCTGTCGTGAAATTTACTACAAAACGTGTGCAAGTTCAGAACTTTGATAAAAAATACATCAATTCATTGAGATGGAATAATTTTCACTATTATTGGGGATGATCAGATAGGTAAAGATTATTTTTTAATTGTATTTATTGATAATAAATGTTTCTTTTATTTTAGTCATGCCCCCAAAAATCAAATTTGCCCTAAAAATCACCCTACTAAGCGATATGATTATTTTTGATGTATTTTTTTTTTGTTAATTTTCCATTTCATCATTAATTAACATTTTTGAATATACAAACAATATATTTACATGAAAACAGACAAATTACATAAAGGAAAGTAATTATTTTTCAATTTGAAAATCTATTACTATGACATTTTACACTCCGATACCAACAACACTCAACTTTGAATGAGCCCTAAAAAGGAATGAACTGACACTTAGACAAAATGAATGTTGCTTATGGAAGATTGATTGGGTACCGTTTAGAAACGAGCCGCATCGATAGGGAAGGGGGGGGTGGCTGAGGGTTGGGGGAGGGGGAGGGGGGTGGGGTATATTTCCCCCCCAAACCCCACTGCCGCCGGCGTTTATTTTTATTTTTATAAAAAGATAAAGATTTGGGCTTAGACTCGTGGGCGATTATTAAAAAAAACTAACCTCGGAGGTTAATGCAAGGAGCTCTGCTAACCTAACTAAGCTCCTAACCTAACCGGTCCATGTCGGTTTGTGACACAAATTGTAAAAGTTACAATTATTAAGTTAATACTGGACTCTTATCGTTAATAAGGGCGAACAGACGATGACTGACTGATTGATGTTAAAAAGTTTTGTTTGACAACTCAAAACGGCAGCATCGTAAATTATGTTTTGTTTTGTAAGTTAATAATATAAACATTTCACTAGTACAAATCCTAGCGTCCAGTCTGACGGTCCATATACTGTAGTTTATCCAAATTACGTCCTAACCTCAAAATTTTATTTATTGAATTATATAAAAACTAAGAGTCCGCGGCAAAAAAAAAATGTTGTAGGGATATCTGAGGACCCAATACTACCCTGTTAGGATGTCTATTTCTCCCTATCGAGTCGGCACGTCTCTAAACCCAACCCTCCGGCCCTAAACAGACGACTAGGGTTGAGAGGGATACGGTACTAAACATACGAAAGGTTAAAACTTACTTGATTAATTTTGCAAGTGCAAAAGCTCGTAAACGTGCTTCAGAGGTCTCAATGTCAGGTTTGATTGTTAAAGAGTAATCACAGCCTCCTTGAACAACAAGATTGCCTCGTTCCATCCAGTATCTGTTACTAAGATTTGTACCTTTATCCTGGAAATTTAAAGTATAGAATCAAAAAATAAATAATATTTGTAATAGCTTGGATTTAGCTTTAGGATATGTAAATTATGTTAATGAAATGTTCACGCACTTTGTATAAACTTGCACTGTCTAGTTTAAAATCAGGTCCATGAATAAATCGTAAAGTGTCCAAAACTGCTTTCTGTGAATCGGGGCTAAGACGTACAGTCTGCATTTCCACTCTAAGTGTAGGGTGAGGCTCTTCCTGTGGCTCATCTTTCGCTTTTCTGTAAACAATAAAAAATATCAGTATTTTTTTCAAGCTTGAAGATACAACCTCTAGTACATTTATAGGTTATGTTTACCTTATTCGTGGATCAACTGGTTCCCTAAGAAAGAAGTCTTCCGCTAGTTTTCTACTATTGTAATCCATATTGTTGAATTCTTATGTGTGTGCTTTAATTACAAAAATGAAACAGATTTAGACAACATTTACGGTAGGTAGCTATTGTATACTCGACTCGACTCAATCAAGTCAAAGATATGTCAGTCACCCAGACCAACCGTGTCTGTCACTTGTTCGTTCGTTATTTCTTTCATTCGTTCCACAGATAACTATTAAACTAGATTCATTCGTTCGTTCACAGTCTTATTATAGAACAAAACTTAAAAGCAGTTTAATATGTTATTAGATGTTATTCAAATTAAATTGTAAACGAGAACAAATATTATCCATAGTAAAAACTGATATAAGCCAAGTACGGATAAATAAGTAAGATTCAGTTAAACAGAACTTAATATTCATTCAGTAATGCGACGCGTACTTAAAACCGGAATCGTTATTTAAACTCACATCATCTAATAACATATTAAACTGCTTTTAAGTTTTGTTCTATAATACGACCCATAGATTCGGCCAAAAAGCATACAATCACTACGTGGATTCGGCTATAGTTTGCAAAAAGCATACAATCACTATAGTTTGCCCAAAGAGTAGATATTAGCACAGTCTAAAAAACCATACAGTCGTCCAACGAAGACGTTTAGACAGGGCAATCGTGCGGGGTACGAGGGACGAGGGGCGGGAATGCCGAACCCGAACTGCAAACAAAACAATGTTAGTAGTTCGGGACACATCATTCAGGGGTAACGCGTGTCTGTTTTCTTATTTTTTTATTTAAAATGGTGCATAGGACGTGTGCTGTGAGAGATTGCAAGTCTTCATCTCGTATAAATAAATGTAAAGTTTGATTGAGATAACTTCTTGTAAATGTTATGAATTGTTATAATTCCAACGGAATATCGTTGTATTGGAATAAAGCTACGTAAAATAAATAAATAAATGCCATTTTTAGACACCTCCAATACGATTCTAATGTAAAGGTGACGGCACTACAAGGTTGTGTTGTGGAAATTACTGTCAGTGTCATAGGGATCAAGGTTCGCCGCGCCGGGTACCTATATATATCAGTATACTGGCCAGTGATAATGACGTCATAAATCAGACGCTATATTGTACCGGTGAGATGATATAAATGAAATCGATTTTTTGATATTACCACTGGCCAGTATACTGATGTAAGTACGGAATTCGAAATTGTTTTCATTGTTATATTAAGTTACAATATTTTTTTAATTATAATATATCTGACGATGTTGATTTGCAATAAAAAATAAATTTATAAATATTGTTTACTTGTGACAACCCTGGCATCCTAACGCCGTCGAGAAGTTGTCGGCATTTTCCACGAGATCAAAGGCGTCATCCTACTGTATTATTTTTTATATTGTGATATTAGTTTGAACAATGTACAGTAGATGACACTTATTTAAGTCACAACTATACTCTGGCAAATAATTAAATGCAGTAAATTGACAGTTCCACTGTGCCCAATTTAGGGAAGAAAAAAAATTGTGATGTGGTTTAAGCAGTGAGATGATAACCATGGAGATGTTCTATTTTTCTATACATACTTTATAGTTATATAGATATTAAGTAGGTATAACTAAAACTCTTTTATCTCACTCTCCCAATACAAAAACCATTGAAGAAAAAAAGAGATAGTACTATTTTCATTCTCCTACCGAATGAAAAAATTAAAGTCATGACGTCATACGAATGTCACTAGAGTGCCTTGTCGCCATGTTGTGTTTCAGAATTCGGAGTACTTAAGATGTTAAATTGTGTTTTTGCTGAAAGGTTTTTTCAATTTACTAATTAAGTGGCTTCAAATTTATGTTTTATATGTTAATAGCTGCAAAAAGTGCAAGCAGTTTTCAATATGAAATGTTCAATTTTGTGGTGTGGTGCGAAGAAAGATGATAAATACCCTAATTTAACTTTACACAGGTTAGTAAGATTTTCATTGATTAAAACAAGTGAATTGTTGTTATAAAGTGCTCCACATAACTTTTTTTTGTGATTTGGACATGCAATCTTAACTATACACTACATTTTTTTTATATTAAACACGTTTTACTTTGCCGAAAGCTATTGTTGAAACTGTCTTGTTTGTTTACATTAGAATTTAATAGTGATGTATTTTTCTTAAAACTCTATATCGATATTTATAATTTTAGGTTTCCAAGAAATGTTAACTTAAAGGGACGGTGGTTAAAGCCATTGGAAGCGAGAACTTAAACCCAAAAGTTAAAGTTTGGTATATTTGCTCTTTACATTTACTATTTTCTGAGGAAAATAGCTTTAATAAGACCCTTGATGTAATTAGATTGCGAGATGATGTAATTAGTACTGTACCTTAAATTTCCCAAAAGGTAAGAAATCTTATTTTGTATTATTCAATAAAAATAGACTTTGTACCTTTTATTTAGAAATGAATAAATATTTGTGAAAATTACTATGTTGTTTTACTGCTACCTGCATAATACGAGTGTAAAATCTTTCTAACTTTCATAATATAAAAGGAAGGTATGGTTAATTATTACATAGTGGCCATGTGGATAGTTATATTTTATAATTACTATTATTTTGATCAGATTTCACTTTTTATAATTGCAATGTCCACTTTCATTTATTTATTTATTTTCATTTTTATTGTTACTATTTTGTGTTCCTTCGTAATTCATGAACCTCTCCCTCCCCAGTATCGAAAGAATCGAAGGAATATTCTTTCAATACTTCTTTTGATTTTCCAAAAAGGTAAACAGCATTAATTCGATACTTGCTCTCAATTTCGAATAAAACGCTTCAAATATGCTTCGGAAACACTCTTAGGGTCGTATTATAGAACAAAACTTAAAAGCAGTTTAATATGTTATTAGATGATGTGAGTTTAAATAACGATTCCGGTTTTAAGTACGCGTCGCATTACTGAATGAATATTAAGTTCTGTTTAACTGAATCTTACTTATTTATCCGTACTTGGCTTATAACAGTTTTTACTATGGATAATATTTGTTCTCGTTTACAATTTAATAAAAATTATAATCAGATTCGTTTTACGCATACTTTCTTTTTGTATGCTAGATTGGAAATCGTTTTTTCACCTAAGAAGAGTATTAACTGTAAAGTATTTTGTAAGAATTTCAAAGGAAATATATTAAAACTCTATCAAATGGCTTGGAGTTACCTTACTTACCTAAAATAAGAATTAATAAAACTATTAGAGTCAATGCATGTTACCGCGAACGGAACGTTTAAATAGTTTGACGTTACGGACGGACGTGACGTGAACCTTCATTCGTTGTCGTTTTATTATATTAATGGGGTGTTTTCTGACAGCTCATTAAAAAAACAAAACTGTACAAAATTGGTACAAAAGGCTTCGATAGATGGCGCTTTACAAAAGGCGAAGGCGAAGAATTTATTCCACACTGCGTTTTTTAAAGTAAAATAAATTAATTGACGTCTGTATCAGAAATTGAACGTATAAATAACCATAAATGGTAGATACCACTTACCTACATTATGGTTTACAGACTTAACGCCTTCGGCTTTTTAAAAGTGCCATCTATAGAGGTTTTTTGAACTAATTTTTATGAGCTGTCAGAAAACTCCCCATTGTTTGATTGGGTTATATTCGAATTTTTTCGTTCGGCCTTGCCTTTCGTATGTTAATACTTACTTACTTACTATAATACAATTAAGTAATTAAGCTAGAGAAAGCAAAATGCCTCGTTAAAATAATTTTACGATGCAAGAGCGCAATCCTCTGAAAGAAATATTAAAGAAGTTTAAACATGTGGTAGAAAATAAAAAAAAACAGATTCAAAGGGGGGTCCATTTCTTTTAACCTTTTTGCAACTTGTGTGTTTTTATCTAGTCTAAATAGTGAGCGGAGCAATCGTTTAAATTCAATTCACAGAATAGAATATTATTATATTACAACTTGTAACTTGCCAAAAAGTATGTAAATTTTGCTACTTAAGTGTGGGTATGACCAAACCTACCAAAACGCGTATAAAACTGTGTTCAAAATTATGATTAAGTATAGTTTGGCAGTTAATATTCTTTCAATAATAAGCAAACGCAAATAGAGTTTTAAGTTAAGTTTTAAAATAAAGCTAAACTGTGATTAAACTAATACTTGTTCTGCTGATATTCGTTTGGTTTTCGCAGTTTTAAGTTACGTTTGATAATAAGCTCAACGATTTAAACTTTGTTTAAAACTAGTTTTAGTTTTAAGTATCGTTTTAAAATACGGCCCTTAGACTAATAATCAAAGTCAAAAAAAAAAGAAAAAACTGGTATATATAAGTAGTAAATGGAAAAAAAGGCAGAAAGTTTTACTAAATGGCAGATGACGGCTAAGGGGCGTCTCTTTTAATAGTTGCATGAGACGCCCTAGGACCGTTATAAAAAATGGTATGACCGCACCAGGCAGAAGTTTGTAAAAATAACCGTCGCAATTAATCGGATGTGTGTTCCTTCCCTGTCAAATACTATCAATAGGAGAACGTAAGTTTTGAACCCCTAAATTTTGGTAAGACAATTTATTTCTGGTGGCGTGATAAAGTTATTAACAAAGCTATTTAGAAAAAGCGTATATTTTTCCTGACAAATAATAAGTTAATAAATTCGCAGACGAATCATTACAAGCATTTTCATGGTAAGCATGTGGGATAACAGTTTTAGTAATTTATATTTTTTTTCCAATACCAGGATAAAGCACAGACCTAAAAATTTTTTTTAAAATATCTTTGATCATCAAGTTTTCAGTTATTTACTAATAAATGATGCTACACCCGAAAAGTTTCCTTTCTCTATCAATAGGATAAAGCTTCATTCGCATTTTTGAATACACATTTTCTCAAGAAAACAAAATAATCGTCCGATGAATCAGACATTTTCGCTGATAAGCGCTTATAAGTTTCCAGCTTTCTTTCTGTATACGGCCTTAGAAGTATCGATATCGATACAACTTTAGTATGCTCACTATTGGCGGCCATTTTATGCTACGATTTAACTTTAGGTATGCACCCATTTTTTGCTGTTATTTCAGATCCATAGTGTTAGAGATCTATGGGTTTAAGAGAATGAATGTAATATTTTTTAAATTATAATATCGTAATGTATGGAATAAATTTTTTTTTCGGACAAGATATTTCTTTTTTTACGGTGCTGTTAGCAAAGGGAAACTATTCTAGAAATTTCATTTTTTACGATGAAACTACTTTTATTACTACTTTATATTTTAACCTCGTGTTATAGTTTTTTTTTCTCTCAAACCATTTCAAGGTTGTCTGTAAGAGATCGCTTGACACCGATAAGGCCGCCTGTTGTGCCTATCTTTATGTTCTTTCTATTTCATAAGTTTACTTTTTGTAAATGTGTGCAATAAAGTAAAAATAAATAAATAAACTATCAAGTTGATTTTACTTCTACTTTAATCGTTTTAAAGCACTAGGTATGTTTGTTAATTTATTATTTTCATTACTTTTATTAAAGTTTTAAGAGTAAGTAAAGTATTAAAAGTTTATTAAAGTTACTCTGAAAATAAACTTCACACCTCAAATCAATTATTTATAAATTTCTTTAAAATTTTATGCAAAACGAATGACAAAAACTCTTTCGTTTTCAATCATTCTCATTCAGTACTTACACTACGAAAAATAAGCTACAATTCGTGGTAAACAGTGATTGTATGCTTTTTGGTAAACTGATTAGCGATTTTCACATGACTTTCGTTTCATAAAACTTCAATTCTACAGGTGACATACAAGTGTCAGTAAAAAGCGTTTCATAAAAATTGTCACGACAATTTTAAGGGCTTAAAGTGTTACTAGACGTAAAAAACTTAAAATCCATTTAAACCTCATTTCACTCACCTTTGTTGATAACGAAACGTAACTAGAAAAGGGTATTTACAATTTCGAAACGCATGTCAATTTAAAGCGACGTCTCTCATGCATGTAGGTACTTACTCATCTTCATCCTTCCATCCATCACAATTTGTGAATCATTAAATTCTATATCTCTATTTCACATAATAACCCGTAGAGAGTGGGTCACAAAAACAGACGAAATTAAATGATGTCTTTATGTTCTTTAGTATTCAAGCAAGCGAGGACAAGCGAGGACCTGTCGACGACTTACAATTGCAAAAAAACGAAGAAAAATGATAATAATTGATCCAAAATAATGATAATGGTTGCCATTGTACACGACATTGAATTGAATGGGCATTTAGCAAACTTTGTATATTAATAAAAACTACATTAAGTAGCAGAACCATTTATGCATGTTGTTAAGAGGAAGTGTAATTTATATTGGTGACCCTTTTGATTTGGATTTAAATAAGTATTAAGGAAGCATGTATCTGAAATAGAGATATAGAACTTAATGATTCACAAATTGTGATGGATGGAAGGATGACGACGAGTAGGTACCTACATGCATGAGAGACGTCGCTTTAAATTGACATGCGCTTCTAAATTGTCAATACCCTTTTCTAGTTACGTTTCGTTATCAACAAAGGTGAGTGAAATGCGGTATATATTAAATGGATTTTAAGTTTTTTACATCTAGTAACACTTTAAACCCTGACAATAGTCGTGACAATTTTTATAAAACGCTTTTTACTGACACTTGTATGTCACCTGTAGAATTGTAGTTTTATGAAACGAAAGTCATGTGAAAATCGCTAACAGTTGTCAGTTTACCACGAATTGTAGCTTTATGAAATGCTATGTTCGGTTAAATCCAAATCATTTACTTATTCTCAAAACCGCAGCTAGGATTTTAATATTTTACCCTCTCAAGGGACTCAATCACTGACCTCTATATTTACCACTGGACTGGCGGCTGTCAAAGTGCTTTTGTGCCCGTTTGATAATCGCCATTTTGGCGCTGTCGGACGTAGCGAGTGTCCGTGGTACTAAAACTAGTCGCTTACAATATACACATGTCCTCATTCTTGATAACTTTTATATAATGCTTATAACAATAACAACATAAAATTCGAATTCATATTTAAAAAATATAAAATCACTTAACAATAAGCAAGCACTTCTCTGGCGGCCACTTGCAATATACGTCAAAATTTGTTCTGCGGACACTCGCTACTCGCTAGTGGCGCTTCAAATAGGCACAAAAAAATAGCTGTCAAACTTACGGAACAGCCAGTCCAGTGGT